>OX031315.1:14800000-16040000 GCA_943737955.2 Myopa tessellatipennis
GATGAATAAAGCGGAGGAGACTCTTCAAGTGTTTCTTCCATTGAATTATGTTGCAGTTTATTGTACGCTACATACGTCTTCCACCCTCCCCCCCACCCTTCGCTTTTCAATAATTTTACCCACTTTTATTCAATGAAATTTAATTTTTCCTTTCGATGAGAATTATCATAAATTTTTAATACTTACATTACATTTCTTTACTTTCTTTGCAGGTATGTTGATTTACACGGAGAAAGTTTTGTATAAATATGTATAAGTTAATAATTATTATATTGAATTGTAAAATTAATTGCGTATTTGAGAAAATTCTAGAAATTTTAAAAAGTTTTCATTTTTATTTACTTTTTTAAAATTTAAACAAAGCGGAGGAGAATTAAAGAAGCAGGTTTCTATATAAAATAAAATAAAAATACGAATAATTGTACCTCTCGCTTGCCGATTCTCTCCCTTTCTTTCTCCGTCTCTCTCCCAGAGGAATGCGATGGCGTAGCATCAAGAACCAATATACATAGGAACCAAACTCATACCAATAGCAGCAATGAAAACAAACGCTGTCATAATAACAATAAACAAGTGAATAATAATGGAGTACTTGATCCAGACAAAGACTACGATTGAGGACTATGATTGAGTGTGGATAAAAAGAGGACGAACGTATAACAAGAAATTTGATAACCTTTTAAAAGCATTTATTCGCTTTGCATTCTCTCTCCCTCTCTCTCGCTTTCACTCTTTCTACTTCGCTCTTGCCCATAACATGGCACGAATTCGCTGTTAAAATGGTACATGAGGTACAAAATATTGGACCAGGCGTGTGTCCCACCAGGGAAGGAAGTCTTCGTGCGTATGTTTAACTATACAGTTCTTTATTGTTATACGTATTTATTATTCATGTGTTTTTTATTGAATACATCTCACGTTCGTTCTTTTTATTCACATCCAGCATTGATTTATTTATCTTTGGCAATTTGATTTATTAAACTTGAAGCAGTTTAAAGCGTTCCCCTAAGGAAGGGGGGGAAGGGGTGATGTGTTTCGTGTAGGAAATGAATTCTTTTTATAATAAAAACTTCTGAAACTTAATTCAATTTTAATTCAGAATAACAAAAGAGTGATAAACGTGTTAGTAGCACTCGTGCCCCTTCCTCTCCGTGTCTTTATTTCCTCCACTTCCTTCCGAAATTGCAACAGTTTTCCGATTCCTCTGGAATTATTTTTGTAGTCACTTTTCTAACAATAACAATTTCTATATTCATTCTCTTCTTACAGGTTTTTCTTACGCTTTGCTTTGTACGTTTTGTTGTTTTCCTATGATTTGTTTTCTATCTGCTTTCATTATTTCTATATGCATGTCTAACCTTCCTCACATCGGTTATATTTTTGCCCCAATTCTTGAACTAAAAAAGGCTAGAGTGCAGCTTTTATTGTCCTTTCATATCACTGAGACTCAAAGTTGCTTTTTTGCTCATTCATTGTTCTGTTTTCTTTTCGTGACGGGTTTTCTTATTTTCTGAATCGTTATTCTTCAGTTTTTCATTTCCTGTTTCAGTAGTTAGCAACCTGAATTCATCTCTCCTTCCGAAAGTTGTTCTCCTTCCGCTTTTTTTAGTTGTCATTGTCATTGTTGTTCTTGTTATTGTTGTAAACCACTCACGATCTCAACTCCAACATCCTTGAATTTTTCTAGTTACTTACTCACCTCTTCTTCACTCTGACGTTACTTTATTTCTCTTAAATGCCTTGGAGGACGATTTATAAACTTCACCTATTTTCTTCTTTTTTCCTCGCTGCATTGCACTCAATGAGTTTGTAAAAATTTGCAGTGTTTCTTAAAGGCGGAATTATTTGCGGTTGATTGCATTACGTTTCCTTGCCAGCCTCTGCAAACACGGCGATAAGCTGCTGCTGCTGCTGTGGCTGGGTTTCGAACTTTAAAGCAGAAGCTTCCGCTTAAATGGAAAAGGAAATCCATTAAAGTTTGTATAAAAAACGTCTTAGCTTTGAGGGGAATAGAAGAAAATACTAACTTTTAAAGCTCTTAATCAGCTCAGCTGTACAGGTACTACTACTATCTCTCTGTCTCCCTCTGTTGCGCTTTTCGTAAAACTTTTCTTTGGTTTTTCTGTTGTTGTTTAAATAATTAATCTGCCGCAGAGTGCTAAACTCACCCAATGAGAACTTGCACATTAAAATGCTCTGGCAAGTAATCACTTCAGGCCCGCCCATTCTTTGCCGCCCACACTAAAACAAAAAACTAGTCAGCGGCTAGAAGCGAAAACCAGAGACTGGAAGGAAAGCAAATAGAACTCAGCCCCTCGACTACTTTAACGCGATTTATATTCAGCACAATATGTTCGCTTTTCAGCACTTTTCACTCAGCTGCACTCTCTCTTACTCTGTCTCTTGCTGCCTCTTTCGTTTTCGCCTCCCCTCCCTTCCATTGAGGTTCGCCAATTGCTTTTCTTGTTTTTGTCTTACTCACAAACAAACAACCAGACCCAAACCTTCGAGAGCTTCAAACCTCTGAGATTCATCAGTCCAGTTCAGAGGAGTTTAGTAAATCTTTTACCAAAGTGGTTTCCAGAGGAAAAGAAGAGGGAGAGCGCATTCTCACTCAAAACTCGAAGCAACAAATATCACTAGTCTCTTCATCTCCTCCTTTCCATGCAACACTTGCGGTTACTTGAATTCTGCCACCAGCTGATGATTCTCAATTCAATCTCGAGGCAGGCGCCAAGGGGGATCCTCTTCTCTATTTTTAGAGCCTTCCACTACTCGAGAGCAAGTAAGGAAGCCAGCCACACATAATTCAAGGCAGACGCCATCTATTGTTTGTTGCCAACTTAACGAACGGATGAATGAATGAGTGAGTGAATGACTGAATACTTTGCAGGAAGCAATGAATGGATGACTGACTGACTGGCTGACTGACTGACCGACTGGTTGAAAGAAAGACTGATTGGCTGACTGACTGACCGCAACTGATGACTGACGATGCGGATTGCATTTGCTAAGCTTACGTTGTGGTCCTTTTTGGACTTGTTTTACAGCCATCCTTTTTTATTTTTGCTTTAAATGCTGTTCTAATCTTTTTTGTTTTCAACTCGGTCTTTCGTGTAGCGACGACTCCAACCGGATCAGTTGTGGTGTCGCAGCTGATTGTGGTGAATACTCACTTGTAATGGCATGTAGATAGTACTTCCTCAGCTGAAGAGGAGGAATGTGCAGGTGGCCAAGGGCAGCAAATCAAAGGTGCTGCGATAACGTCTAAGTAATAAATAAACTCGTACAATGAAGAGGAAATCTTTCGTTGTCATATACCTTGTCCCGAAAGAGAGAGAGAGAGAGAGAACGAGGGAGAGAAAGGGAGAGAGGGATAAGAGAGAAATAGAAAGTGTATTGTTTCCTTCAACGAATAGAGTAGAATTCCCTCTTCTTTCTACGAGAATACAAACGACTTTCGCTACTGTTTGAACTTACTTTTGTACCACGATATGCATCTTCTCCTCGTATCTCCTTCGGTAGTAAATTTTGCTGCTGTTGAACTTACACGTGATTTTCTGCTGGTTGAGCTAAAAACTGCTTCTTGTAATTCTTGTTCAAACCGTTCCTTCTTTCTTACCGAACGTCTATTCTCTTCTCTCCCAAGAATCACTCTTGATTGTGGCATCGATTTCCATGTCATTGCCCTGATAATTATGCTGACATATTTTTTCTTCTGCTGTCTTTCAATTCATTCCCATTCTTCTCTAAAGTCTAGAGAGCTTAGTTTGAAAATTGTTTATATTGGCAAAGTGCTTTCTTCTCTTCTCCGCTCCTCGTCACATCTCTGGTCTTCTCTCTTATTCCCTCCCCCTCTTTCTCTTCCACCTCTCCAAAAGTTGTGATCTGATGTACCAGCAAACTATGTTGACATCAGATTGCAGATTATTTTGGCAGATTTGCATTGGAACCGTTCGACATCACACACCCTTCACCCTTCACCCTTGCATCCTTCAGCTGGTTGACAACAACTTTGGAAGTGTTCGCCCAATAAATTGGTTGGTGAATGTAAAGAATCTAAAGATTGATCCAGTTGTAAAAGATTCTAGGAATTGAGAGAGGGAGAGAGAGACAGAGATAGAAAGACAGCGAGACACACTTAGTTTCTTGTACTTGTCTTGTATTTGTATCTGCATCTTGTAATTGTACTTTACTCTTTAATTAATACAATATTATTACTAAAGTTGATTTTAAGTTTTAGTCGATTTGGGTTCTTTCGATTAATATTTTATTTTTAACCATTATATTAGCCCACAAGTGAAACATGCCCTTTTGAGATCTTAGTTAAGGTTACTAAATGTAATATAAGCTCTTCAGTTCGTCCGCCTTTTGTCCGTCAGTAAAGGTTCCATTATTTCTCATCATGTATTTCTTCTTTTAGCTCTTCTTTTTACACTCTCCCAAGGAGTTTTAATACCTTCAATACCCTGATTATAGTGAGACCTGTCGAGCTCCTGAAAAGAGCCACGTATCACAGACTCCAGCTCTCCATTGTTGAATCCACCTTGGAATTTTTTCTCAATTTCAGCATTCAAACGCCGCAATAAATTCCCATAATAATCGCCGTTGATTGTTTATCGATTTTGCGGATGAACTATCTCAGATTTTTTGAAGTTTGTTTATGACAAGTTAAGAATTGTATTGTACTATTTTTAACGGAAACAACACAACAACAACGAATTCCAACTGTAATAAGCATCAGGTGGCGCATGTCGAGGAAATACAAATCATAACAACAACAACCTTCCATATCCTGTTGTTGAACGAATAAACAAGAACCTCAATCATCATCTCAGTGTTATCATTAATCAAACTTCTTTCATTTAATTTAATTTCATTTTGTTTCGTTCAGTTTTCTGTTGTTAATTTTGGGCAAGTTTTCGCTAAACTGATTCGTTTCCATTCTGAAACTTATAAAGTTGTTCGTATAACCCTGATACTAGCTCGATAAAGTTTTTTCATTACAGCCAATTCATTCTCAACATTAAATAAAGTTTTTCGTGTCAGTTTGAATGTTATATAAAACCTAAAATCACTTTTATCAAAAACCCTAACTGCGATATGCCCTCAAGATGTGTTTCCGTTTGGTTGGTTATGGCCAAAAATTAATCTAAAGAAAGAAAGAAATGCATTTTCTCTCTCTTCTTGTCTCGCTCTCTCTCTTGCAAGTCGCAAATTTTACAACAATACAAAGGAGTAATTTTCTCCATTATAATTTCCAAGTATTCCCCGAAGAGTTATTATCATCATCAAAGAACAACTGTGTAAATATGAGCAAAAATTTATGGTTCCCAAAAAAAAAATTCCAACAACTAAATTCCTCTGGAAAATCGTTACATGGCAATTGTTATAAAAAATCAACCGAACAAATGAACGAAGTGTTAGCAAGCAAGTACGACCCCAACCATTCCCCGTCACCCGCTTGACGGGGAATGCAATTCAGCAACTGATGCTGACAGTATGGATGAGATGGACGAAAATACATGTGAGGCTCTACGAGTTCAGACAGATGTTGGACACTCACCCAGCCAATGGAGCAAATGATGTGAGTGTAACATAGGCGAGGAGTGGCATTCCTAACAAGGGGGTTGCAAGTTACCGGTTTTTTGGACCATTTTTGTTGGCGAAGGCGGAAGAAGGAGGACATTGATTGGGTGGTGTTAGAGGGATAGCAGTTTTGAGGACTAACAAATAAGTACTCATTTCGATGGTGGCTTAGTTCAAATGTTTGCTGGGCAGAGAATAAAGATTAAAATGACCCGATAAGAGTGACAACAGTGACGATATGACAACAGATTGTTAAGCTAACGAGATCGATGATTCTGTAGAAGCAAACACTGGTACCTCAAAACAAAGCAACAATAATAATATAATATGACGATTTCAGAAAATGGCGCCACACCGCTGGGGAAATTTTTCTTTGAGCTTATGTTAAAGATAAAGTTTATGTCAATGCTACAGCAACTATTAAAGCAATCAGCAACAATACATTATTTGCGAAATTATGTGAAATATAGAGCCGCAATTATGGGGTCTGCGAGTATGGAACCTCACTTTTGAAAAATTTAATTTTAATTGTTTTATTTTTTTTGATTTTTCGGTTGTACCTAAATACTTCTGGAGTTCTCTGTCATTAAATCAGCAAATTCTTTAACTCAGTATCTATGGTTAAGTAAGATTTTCTTCGGTTCTTCCAACTTTAATCATTTAAATTTTCTGCAATAAATAAAAACAAAGAGTTCGATGCACTGTCAAATGTTTCTCTTGTTTCTCTTCTCAATTTCTTGCTTTTCATACTTTTTCCTTATCTTCTGTCAAGCGTCTTCAATAAAAAAATGCGAGAACAGAAATACGGATGAAAATGAAATACTAATTCTGTGATTACAAAATCGTTAGAGTAGTTAATCCTGAGAGGGAGCAAAATATGCAGACGTTAGAATTGTAAAAACACAAACCACTCAAAATTTGTTGCCTTTGAAAGTACTAAAACACACATTGTCCGAAGGAGTAAGAAAGAGGGAGAGAGAGAGAGAGAGAGAGAGAGAGAGAGAAAGAGAGAAAGAGAGAAAGAGAGAAAGAGAGAAAGAAAGAGAAACAAAGAAGGAAGGAAGGAAATAAAACAGATATCAATTCCAATCGTAATTTATTAGCAGCGAATACAAAATGTACAAAACTGAGAAGAAAAGGACAGTAAAATCGGATGAAAGGATTAAGCTGCAAAAATAGAGGGAAAAGAACACATTAAAACAAGATGCGAATGCAAATCGAAATAAGAACTGAAAGTCGCAGGAAGAAAACGGAAGACATAAAAATGACAAGTGTTATTTTTTTAGGTTTAAAAGAAAATTAAAAGAGAAGCAAAAAACAAAATAAAAGGGAGAAAATCGACGACGAGTGCTTCAAAATACGGAGTAGTAAAGAACAGAAAAGACACTTCAAGAAACAGCTGTGACGGAGAGAGGTTGGGGGTGAAGATGGTGGCAGAGCTCTCCGGAAGTGTTATTAAGAGAGTGATTCCCATTTAAGCCACTTCATAAATTTTGACAATGCAAAAATTGCATTTTATCGGAGGAATGCTGATGCTGCTGTTGATAGTGTTGAGACTTCTGCTGATGTTGGTGCTGACTGGAGTCCTGACGCTTAAGATTAGATAACTGAAGAGCGAGATAGATACAGAGAAGGAGAGAGCGACAGAGAGAGAGAGAGAGAGAGAGGCAAAGACCAAAGGAAAGCTGAAAAGAAAACAGCTGTCAAAGCCTTAAGCATTTCGAAAGGATAAGACGAATGTAATCGAGTCGCTAACAAGACTGCGTTGCTAACAGAAGTCACTAAAACAATTTAAAGGCTTCACTTAAATTTTAAATTTGAAACCTTGAAGGAAACAAAAGAACAGCAGAAAAGAGACAACAAATGGTATTTACAGAAATTTATAGGAAATCTAAAAATTATTATTATTTATTTTTATTATTTTTTTTAAATTAATCGGTAAAATTCCAAACATGGTTCTCAAATATTTTATATTTTTCTATAAAGTTCTTTAAAAAATTATTTTAAAATAAAAACTAATAGAATAAAATATCGAAATAGAATAAAAAATTAAAAGGAACGTAAAATGAATTAATATATTCGAATATGGTTTCAGTTTTGATTGTGGGTTTTCCTGGTTTTATGGTTCAATTAATAGCAGATCATATTTCAAATCTCTCAAACTGAGTAAAGTTCTCACGGCTTCATTTCATTTACTTTCCACGTTGCATTCACAAAGCTTTGTGCAATTTTAGATGAACAAAGAATTAGGAACAAAAAGAAGGATTAACAAAAACAAAAAAGAAAAGAAGATCTGCCCTGCAACATTAGATAAACCTAGGAAAACCCAAATCAAGAAAACAAAAAAAAAAGACGAACGAACTACAAAGCAACATTAAAAAAAATGTGAAAAGAAACTGATTCGAAAAAATGAAAGACCCACACAAAACGCACACATTTACCAATCCGAGAACAGAATTCGAGAACTGAAAAGCATAATTAAAACAGCACACAAAAACACAGGAAAAAAGAGGAGCAAGAATTGAAAAAACGTAGCATACGCTGCGGCGCGCTTTAAAGGACGCTCTATTTATTGTTACGAAAGAGAAAACAAGTGAGAGAATAGAAAAAGAACGAAATGCCTTGGATTGTGTAGCGAAGAAGGGGGAAAACGGAAACGTGGAGAGAGGAACAGAGAGGTGACGGGCGCGCTACAGCTGAGAGAGAAGTCGGACAGAGCGGAGGTCGCTCCAAAGCAAAGTGAATACACAACTGCTGCTCTTTGGTGGTCCGATTTATTGATTCGTCGTATATTTTCTGATAGTGTTTCTGTGGGCATTCCACCCAAACGCACGCACATAGTGACACACACACACACACAGCCATGCAAAAAGAGTTGCCGCAAACACTGCGTTTACAATGCAAACATCACTAAAAAGCTTGGCCCCGAAATGTACTTGCATTTGTACCCGATGCATGCAGACCGTCTGTTGTTTGTACGAATTGTGCACAAAGACACACAGTTTCGTTTGTGTGAGTGTGATTGAGTGTATTTGTGTGGAGAGTGAATATTTATTCATTCGTGTCATCGGAGCATTTTGCAACGATTTTTCTTAAAAAATACACACGCACGCAAGCAAATAAACTTTACTCGTGAGCAAGCAAACACATGCACACATTCGCACACAAATAGATATACTTAAACCCACAAACATACTGCATCTGTCCAGCCAATTAGGAATTGTGAAGCATTGCCAACTAATATCTACACAGTTGCGACTCAGTTCAAATACACTGAAAAATATTTCAGTTCAGTTTTATTATTAGAGAATAAACCAAGAATCACTCAGTATTCATTTATTATCGAATTTACGTTTACTTCGACATGGTTAGAGACGTTCATGGTTTTCATAGTGACTATTTAATTTGTGTTGCAGCTGATTAACTAAGGACAACTCTTAATTTGTCACCGTGTATATAAAACCAGCGCATTGCCAGGAATTTTTTTTCGATTATTTATTATAACTCTTTCAAAGCAAGAGCTACACAGAAAGCCGCTTGCTATTCTATAACACATGCCGCCCGTACACTCAAGAGAATAGAGTGAGAAAGTAGGGCAAAGAATGCTACTTTATACCCCTACCCTCGCCCCGCCCACAGTCTACAACTCACGACCCACTCGCTTCACCCAGCATTCCTGTTACGCGGAAGGGGCGCGGCTTTTTAGGCGCCAGTAGAGCGCTGCGCAGATTTATCAGTGATGAGACATTAGATGGAAAGAACTACAGGGACCTCTACAACTGCGACAGCAGAATATACGAGTACATTGAGATGGCTGCTGCTGCCGCCGTCGCTCAATGCTGCTCGAATGTAGTGTAGAATACTTCCGTTTCCGGTGCATGTTGTGTGCGTGGCATGTGAACTGAACTTTTGTCGTGTTGTATTTGTGGCGTTGAACTTTGTGGCAACTCTTTAAAATGGAGCATGCAAACACAAGCATACTCTCGGTGTGTGCTCACTCACCTACACACAAACACGGTCTCGTACACGGTTGAATACTTTCAAATAGCTTTACGGATTCATGCAGGCAGCTCCAACGAGCCGTAACGATGGCAAGCAACAACAACAGAAACAACCATCGACAACCGGCATCCGAACTCTTTTCACATTCGCAAAATTTATTGAATTTTAATTACTTTCAATATTTACTTGCCTTTTGTTGAGTTTGAGACTGCAAATTGTAGCAAACATTTCAGCAAATCTCTGTACAAATAATATTATATTCAATAAAACTACATTTAACTGCATTATCAATAATATTTGTACATTAAATAACTTAAGTCCATTTCATTCAATGCATAAGGTCATAACTCGCAAACAGTTTATGTAAACATATGCAAATAAAGACTCAGTGACGACAAAGTGCCAGTGCCATGACTGTAAGGGCTTCTGGCAGAGCTTCTGGCAGAATTGGTACGATAAACGAAAGGGAAGGGAACGGCGACAAATCGATAAACCAATACCAAATATTTGTTATACTGCCAAATTATGGGACTTTCGGTGCCTCATATTGGCAATCAACAAACCATGCGTAATCAGTGGCTACCGGATGGATGATTCAGTACGATTGAGAATAATCCAGTTATGAACAAATACTCTCTGCGAAATGATGATCCAGATACTGTACCAAGTTTTACACTGAGAAATATTATTTGTTGACATATACTATGGTACAGTTTTATTACATCCGCCTTTGTTTTCTCATAATTTTGTATAATATATCCCAGGATATGTTCATATTATTAGTGTTTTTAATATACTAACTATATACGTTTACATTTCTAGGAAGTCTTCATTTATCCGTAGTCAGAATGCGTGTTAGTTTTATATCCTTTCAATACTTTTCAATTATCGTGTACTATTTTCCGTGAGACTAAACGAGAGAAAGACTAATAGAAGCAGTGAGAGTGAGTAGAATTTAGGAAGAAATTATGACGTGAATAACTAAGTTGTATTTCGCCGAAAACGTCAAAATGTTATGCGTTTCTTCAGTTCACGTGATGTTTTTGCTCTGCTTTTTCCTTTCTGGTTTCTTTTAAAAATGTCTTATTTTTCTTTGTACTGCTGTAGGTTTTTATTTTTGTTCTTTATTGAAATTTATTCATTTCTTTATTCGTTTTTTTGTTATCGCAGCGAAAATGTCAAGTAAAGTAAAAGTAAAACTTTAATGTTGCCATTTTGTTGCATTAAAGTTTTCATTACGTAATTTTTTTGAGTGCTTCTACCTACTGTTCTGCCCCTGTTTTTCTTTCAATTTGCTTTTGTTTTTGTTTGCATACTAAAGTGTAAATTTTGAGTAAATCCTCTTTTGTTACCAAAGACGCGTCGTTGTTGTTGTTTTTTTACCCGGGCAAAAGCATAGCGTGGTTGTAGCACACACACACACACACACACACACACACACCCACACAAGGAAGCGACGCCATTTATCTTTATACGAATATGTGAAAATGCATGTATGTGTATGTGTGTGTTGGTGTCAGTTGATATCCTTTATTCGTACCTTAGTAAGAAAAAACTACAGAGATGAATCGAGAAACATGGCAGCACTTTTATCTGACTAGTTACCACTCTGTTGGTGACTATAACTTCCTTTTCCTCTGGTGTTTTTTCCTTCTTTTGTCTTCTCTTATCTGATATTCTTGCTTTTATTCTTTACCGAGCTGTTAGATTTGTAAAAATTTAGATATTGCATTTTTTTTATTGTAAAACCGGATTTTTTCTTTTTATGCTTTCTCTAAAAAGAGAGTCTTTTTAATTTCTTTTCTTTATCATTGCAACTCTTTAAAATGCCAACGATTTGAACTTCTTGAGCTTCTTCTTGTCTTAGTTTTAGTCTGTTTGGCAGAAGAAACTCTCCAAAAAGTTTTCTCAGATGTCTGCAGAAGACAGAAATCAAATTTATACTGATTTCAAGTTCAAAAAAATACTATATTTTTCTTCCTTTAACGTTGAAATAAATTTCAATATAATATCTCGAGCAAACGGAGTTCTAACCAAAAAAAATTAAGGAAACTTTCAATAGACAGAACAGCTTAAAAATCTTAATCATATTATAGTATTTATTGCATTTTATTTGAATTCTAATAATTTTCATTCAATTATAATTAGTGTCGTACTATAATTTACAGTTTTAATTCTACTTTGAAATCATAAAAGCATTAACTTCTAGAAGAATTCATTGAAGTCTCTTGAAAGAACTTCTTTAAAGATCAATTGGAAGACAGGCGATTCAAATGTGTTTCATAGATTCCTTTAGAATTCTTTGAGATTTACAGTTCTGAAGTAACTTTTTCCTCAAACTTTTTGTTATATACGAGAACAACTGTACAGAAACTTTGTATTGTTGGGCAATAATCACGCCTTATTACGCCTTGGTTACGTTAGTTTGAACGTCTTCAAGCGATCAAAAGAAACTTTAAGTCGATTGTTTGCTTTCCTATCGTTTTCACTTCATTTCACTAAACAAAAAGTTAAATTTTTAGTCAACATTGCACTTTTTCCACTAACTCGAAATTGTTTACCTTTCTGTACCATGTACTAAGTTTAAATTCATTTCAATGGCAATTCTATTGAACGTTTTGAAAAATGTTTACTCGTTTCCTTGAATAGAGAACTTTCATTCAGAGAACCTGTTCAACATATAAACTATGGAGTGGATTATCTCTCAAGAAGATAACATTTATTGAAAATGAAGTACATTTTGTATGTATGTAAGTGAAGAAGAAGAAAAAAAAACTCAAAAATCTTCAGAAGAAATGCCAAAAAATCAGTTTAATATTTTGTTTGTTGCTTTCCGTAACGTTTTTTTAACATTTCCGGTTATGTTGCTTTACGCTAGCTGTTCTCTTTACTTTTATTATTAACACTTTCAGATAATGGAATTTTCTTGTTTCCGTTTCCGGATTTGTTGCATTCCACTCAGTCACTTTTCATTTTGCATAGTTAGTTATCTGAATTGTAGTTTATTAGCATACGTGTTTCAAAAATTTATATTCATACATATTTACTTACATATGTATGTATATTCGAGTATATATGTATGTACGAGTACATACATATGTATGTATGTACACATCCATAACTGTGTCACATACTTGTAACTCTGAAATTATTTATTCTCCGTTCATCCTTCAACTCTTACACTATGGAACAAAATTAATTTGGCATTTTTTAATCAAGATTTTTGGAACGAAGAAAAACTTATTATGAATTTATTTTAAAATTTAACATTTTTAAATAGATCTGAAAAAAGAACGAATAAATATGAAATACTTGTCTAAAAGCGAAAACTTGGATGGCACAACGGCTTGGGTTCAACTATTAACGTAGAGAGAACCAATTGAAGGAGCTCAAATTCATTATTATTACCGACTTTCATATCTTTATTTGTCTTAATTTTTAAAATTTTATCCTTTATCATATTTAAATTCATCAATTCTAGTACAATTTCTTAATTCAAATTTTCAGAGTTTAACTGTACGAGTAAAATTAATTAATTAATTAATTGCATACTATTAATTACAGTACAGTTAACGTCACGTCTTAATTAACGTACCGTAAATGAAGCTTCGTCCGTTGAACTGTGAAATGTTCATTCAATTAAATTTTAAGTCCATTAAAGTTTTTTAATTAATATCGCAATTACATAAATAACCTTGAAGTTGTACGTTGATGATGAGTTTGGTCGTAATAACGAATGACTTTATTTCAACCCTAAAGGTGTTAATTTCGATTTTCTTTAATTTATCATTAGACTGTACCAAGGGCTGTTAATCATTCGACTTTCCTTTCCGTTTTTTCTGTAGATTTTTCTTAAGAAAATTTTAACACCCTTATTTTAGAGGCTTGTTTCATGAAGAGAATAACTGATGAGATCTGATATTTCAATCTTTGAAATTTAATTTCAGTTTTTAATTTGGTTTTACATTAGATTAGTAATTTACCCCAATTTTCGATATTTACCTATAAATTTAAAGGAGCCTCTCCCTAAAGTGGGCTAAATTTTAACATCTCTGACAGACTCTTTTGTACCCTACAATCGGAAGTGAAAATGTAGGTTGTAAGGTACTCATATGAGCTTTGGCCAGGCTGAAGGTAGCACTTCTTCTGTTTATCCCTAGTGCTTGCGGTATTAAAGCTTTGTTCACGTTAGGTTGAAGAATGTGTCCTGTGCCGACTATCGTCACCTACTACAAACCTACCCAGTATTCGTGGGCTAAAAATCCATTGAGCAGAGTGTGAAATAGAATTCCATTTCTGGTTTCTGGTTTAATGATAGTTATATTATACGTGGTTGATACCAGGTATCAGACGTGGTTTAGACAACGTAGCGTCTTCAAATTCAAACTTCAGACGAAGGGTAAAGTACAACCGCCATCTATACGTCGGGATCAGATACTTTTGGATCTATGCACCCTCGTAGATAGATAGACATTTCTATTTTATTTTGTTTGTTATAATAAATAACCTAATAACCTAAGCATTTAGATTGAGTTTGATCTCTAACTTAAAAAATCCTTAATAATAATGTAGTTATAATTCTTAAACGACTTTCCAACTCAAAAGTCATCCTACTCTTAAAAGAGGAATATAATTATATTTCTAATAAATTTCCCTTCGTAGTTATCCTGCGGCTGAAAGGTTTTTTGGCAATCAAAGGTACCTCTGTACCCAGTCACCACAACAACGGTAAACAGGCGTGTTTAAAATTTTGATGGCGCACTTAATGAGCTTTTAATCGCAATTTAATGAGATTAAGGTATAGTTGTTGTTTTTGTTTTTTGTTATTGTGATTGTATTGTTGTTGTATAACTCATCGACAGCTGAATGAGTTTTCTTTTAAAGATCTTTAGAAACTCTCCTTCCAGCTTCGTTGGCACTAAATTGAAATTTGAAATGTAATTTCTACATCGTCAAATTTACTTATATTTTTTTCTTTCCCATTTTTGCTGGTTTTTCTGTAGATTTTCGCCTTGTCTACCAATTCTTTGCCTTCTTCTTTCCGACTTTTCATTAATTTTCTTGGTATTTAAGTATGTATGCATTTAGTTTTCGACTAAGTAGGTTGAGTGGCATTAGAGACTTACTCCAACTCAATTTACAGAGCTTTCGATTTCTAACGAATGCCTTTATAATGAGCAGTTTTTGCGTGGTGTTCCCGGGACACGTCGAGGGCCTCAGCACTCCCTGCCCCTCGCAGTCTCCTTAAGTTGGTTAACTTTTACTCCATGACAGTAATTTATCTTGCCTCCGTTAAAAGTCTATAGAGATATTAACCATTATTTCTTTAATAGCAGCGTTTTTTAACTTGTTCTCGTATTTACTCGTACTCCGTGAGAAGCTTTCTCAGTTTTTATTATCACGTTGTTGAACATTTTTTATTATTTATGTTATCTTGTTTAAGATAAAAGATTAAACTTTTACCCTATTCAGAGAAATTTGCTGAATTTTGCTCTTCACCAGTCGATCCCCTTTAATTAAAGCATTGAAGAGTACTAGAGCGTTAAGACATACAAGGGTTAAAGCATTCAAGGGTCTCACCACAGAGAGGACCCTCTGCAATGGGGACAAAATCTCAACAACAACTACGAAAGGTTTTCGCACGCTTTCAAGGATCACGAAGTAAACCACCGCTGAGTGGTTGCTGGAAAACCAACCAGCAACACAGCCATCGTGTTGGTTGGTGTTGGCGGCGCTGACTCCATTTACACCGACATCATCCCTGACGATCTACTATTTTGTGTAGTAAAACGGGTCTAGTGGTTAGTTAAAAAGTAGGTAGGAGTAGTTGTTGGTGTGCGTATATCTGTGTGTGAGTGTGTGAGCGTGTATATTGCTGTGTCTGTGCGTCTGTCTGCTCCAGACAGTAGACCAATAAATCTTGCTTTATTGCACTTCACGGTAAGCAATCATTCAGTGTTGCCAATTCCGCTGATGGCGACATCGGTATTTTGCACCAGTGCATTCTTAACCAACAAACAGTCGGACAATCACTTACTCGAGTACTTTTGCACACTCACACATGGCACACATCCACACTTGTTTTCTGTTCCCGTTCTATGTTGTTTGTTTAAAATGTACCATACATGGACCTGTGCCCGAGGCTATGTTGTTTGGGAAGCACTGTAAATGGTTGTAGTGGTTTTATTGTAGGTGACAGTGACAATAGTTGCAGTTGTTGTTGTTGACACTGGTCACTACCGCCAGACAACGCCTCCGTAGAACTCAACAAAACTCTGCAAAATGTTTAAAATTGCAACACTCTATAAATATTATACTATACTATATATGTACGTATGTATGTATAAGTGTGTGTATATGAAGGTGTGTTTGTGTGACTGTGAGTGAGCACAAAATTGTCCCGTGAGCTTAAAAATATGAATACAAAAAGCAGTTGTTAATACACTTGAGTGAGTGTGAGTGAAGGTGTACCTCTTGACTCTCTCACTGTCTGTCTAGTGTGTGTGTGTGTGTGTGTAGATCTCTTTATCCTCATGTCTGGGTATGTTTGACCATTTGTCGTTGCCTGTTTTTGTTGTTGGTACTGTTGTTGAATGCTGTATTTATGTGCGTTTGTGCGCCTGAATTTATACTACACAACTCGAGTTCAGCTGCAAACCTTCCAGGACATTCAAGCCTACGATGTCGTTAAGTTTGCTCCGTTTTAATGGTCGACGAGCAGCGGCAGCTTTTGTTTGTGTTGTGACCGACGAAGCCAGGATTTGAAAGAATTTTAATAGTTGTATTTTTCAATCTTCAGTGTTTAGCAACAACAATTCAATTCTTATTTAATATATTGTGCAACTTAAATAAAATTGAGAGGATAATATTCTTCTCTCCGCAACAACTTTTATTTAGTTTTTCTTTGATTTTCTTTTGCACTCTCCGTTGTTATGGCAACTTCAGGGTTCTCCCTCGGATTTTTTCTCACTTCTCGCCTGGATCCGTCCGCTCAAGAAAACATAATGAATTAGTTTTCATTTCATTTCTGACCTAAAAACCAACCGCCATTTTTTTGTTCGCCTCTTATTTTTTTACGAATCAGGATACCAACATTTTGACAAGTGTTTTATGTAGGGGATATTTTTCCCCAACAACAAATTCTATTTTAATATTTTTTTCGTATTTCCTGGTACTCTGAAATACCCTGCACTTCCTACATACACATTTTTTTATTTTTTTCCATTTCTCTCTTCAGGGCGCAATATTTTTAAATTGGCAAAAAGTCAATTACACTCGTGAACACTACGTTTCGTTCTTCCTCACCCTGTAATCTCGTTTTAATTCTCATTTGCATACAAAAGCACAGTATTTTTTCTCTCCCCTCCTTTCTCTCTCTCTCTTTCTCTCACTCAAGTGCTCTTCATTGCATACGTGCTTTTTTATGCTGCAGTTAATATCAGGATTTTATGAAGTAAAGTTGTCAAGTTGTGTATATTTATGTGTATGTATGTATCTCGTATGTACATATGTATATTTGTATGTATGTATAGATATTCGTCTGAATGTATGTGAGTGTCGTTGTATTAGTCTGACATTTATTTAAAATAAACCTTTGCATATAATTGTCATTACTTCTTATGCCACGAATTTTTTGTCTGTGTTCTACCTACGATTTACTTGCTAATTTGTTCATTGAGTTTGAAATTGACCGCCGGAATTAACTACATATACATTTATAGATTACGAAAAGATTTAATCAGTAATGCATTTACTTATAGTTTAATTAGAAAATAATTATTGATATGTAGATTACCCTGTCATTAAAAAAGAGGGATAGAGAGAAATAGAAAAACAGAAATAGAGACAAAGATAGACAAGTACAGATAAGAGAAAGTTCGAATGAGAGTAAAAAAGATAGAGCTCAACTCTGGGAGAGACTGAGAGATAAATAAACTGGGCGGGTGTGAATAGTACAGTATTACAGTAATAGTAAATTTAGAAATAGAGAGTGAGTTTTAGAGTGAGTTTTTAGAGTGTGCTTTAATACTATATATTATACATAAATATTAGATGTGTTCCATTTTGTCCAACAGACTTTTCTATCGAAATCTTGTATTCCTTTCTTCATGAAGGCAAATAATTGTCTTTCGTCAATTTAAAAGTATAATTTTTAGTATGCAATCACTTTAAAAGCTTTAAAGAAAATATTGAAAGATTGAATTCAAAGATTGACTAAACTGAACTCAACTAAACTCATCTGAAATCAACTGTTTAACAGAGCATCTTTGTTGAGGTAATCAGAGTGGCATTAAAAATCACAAAAACAATTTTATTACTTTGTTTACATTCTAGTAATAAAGATTATAACCGCATTGCAACAACAACAACAATAACAACAGTGCAACAATAAATTACATTGTTGTTCTCACTGTATTTGAATGCTGTATTCTATTGAAAAAATATGACTCGAGCATTCATAAAGCAGACTTTAAAATCATTCTAAAGTCTATTTTTATCTGCTGTTGTAATCCGTTGTGCTAACTAAGAGCGGTAGGGAGGTAGGGAGGGAAGAGGAGGAGAGACAAAGTGGGAATCTGTGTCGAAGTGTGAATGTGAGAGATTGATTTTGTGTATACATTTGAAACCGATCAAGAATTACATCAATCATCGCTGCGTTTTCTTTTTTGTTTCTGAATATATTTATAATTCCCTTTCAACGCGATGAAATTTCTTATTTTTCGGCCTTTGAGAGGTTGATACACATCCACACAGCACACTCTACACTACATCCACCGAAAAGAAGCACGAGTACATCAGAAGTTCTTGTTTTTTATTTAAAGCACCAATTTATATGGAATCGTATGGCAGATCTGTTTTTTACTCTTTCCACATCAAGATCGACTAATTCATACGTTTATACGGGAATAATTTTTTCTTCGTTTTAATAATGAAACCCGTAATAAATCTAAATCCCGAATCAAAATCAACTATGAAAGGTTAGGAATCAATTGAAGCAACCATTTGTTTTGATCGTTTGCAATCATTTTGCGATAAGAAATTTATTAATATTGAGAAATATTCTAGCCGACGTTTGTTGTTCGCCGATATTCAGATGCGTTGCTTTTATTAACATCTGCTACTCAACATATAGCATATTTTTGTTTGATAAATTTTTCTTTTAATTTACAACTTTGCTCTAATTAAGCATTGAAACCTTGATTTTCATGATGATGGACAATTTTATGAGATTTCAATTCTTTTTCTTGCCTGCGTCAATGCATAGTGACGCACCAACGCATGCATTCTGACGCAATGACACTGAACTGTGACACGACGAGTGGTTACAGTGTTGCGTTAGCGTCACGACGCACTTGCAACTTGCAACTTAATTTATTTAAATTAAAACAACAGCCTCATTGAGGAGGAGCTCAAATGGAACGCAATGAATTCGTATTTATGACAAATTGCATGTGCTCATGAGTGTGTATATAGTGTATGTAGGCGAGTGTGTGTGTCATGGTGACTACATAAATATTCATCAATAATTCGGCTCAATAAATCAGCATGCATAGCCTTAAGCGTCATCGTCGTAGTTGTAGTTGTCGATGTTGCTTCTTTAATATTTTAATGAAAACTTATTAAACCGTAAAAGCTGTGCATTTGCTCCGTGAACAATCAACAACAGCAACATTCGGATGCATACACACACTTGCATAAACACATACTATTCATACATAATTGTATCTTCTTTTTATACATCTGCATATACATCGGCATGTATGTATGTATGTCTGTATATTAATCAATTGATGATTACGCACCATTGAATGTGAAGTTTTTCTGTCCATTTTTGCGTCCTTGTTTTCGCATCAATAAATTCGCATTAATTAGTGAAGGTAGCATCTGAATTAAGGATAATATTCTCTCTCTTCGCCATTTATTAGTACTGTGAAAAAGTGAAAATTTATTATTGTTTACACTATTGAAAATTACGTGAAAATTATAATTTTAAGGCCGAATGAGAGGAATTTTGGTATTTATTTGAAGAAGCTCTCAAATATCAAATGTTATGGTGGTTATCAAGATTATCGAGATTATATTCAAAGATGTATTACACAATTATTATTATTATTTAACAAGGCCATAAAATAATACACAATTATTTAAAAAACTAAGAAAAATAATTTAAGAAAAACAATTCTAAAAAACAAACCACAAGAAAAAACCAATAAATCAAGAAAATGCCACGCCTATTCGTGGATAATAAAACAATATTGATGCTACATGGGGAAGGGCAAACTTGAACTTCACCTTCCGTTGTAGGGTATAAAAATAAAAGACTTGACTATGTATGAAATGCTATAGATTTTAAATTTAGAAAATATTGATAATTAAAAAAGTTTGTAGAAGTTTCGGTAAATTAGATTTGTAGTTTTTTTGGAAAAAGAGACCGCTGAAGGAACTCAAGACAAATGATAATTCTAAAAAAAACATTAAATAAAAATGACGCTGACAGTTTCGAAGCGGAACAGAGAGAGTGAGTGAGAGGGAGAGGGTGAGAGAGGCTAGAAGCAGCATAGAGTGCAACCTTTGAATGCGCTTGTAGTTAAAAAAGATGTCGGTGTGTGTGGTTTTTTGTTTATGACCAAAGCAATTGGGTCAAAACGCTCGAAAGAGAGTTTTCAAGATTATGAAATGTTTTTGTATTTTCTTTTTGTTTCCATTCGTTTTGTTGTGTTGCTCTGCTTCTACTTGAAACGCGCTATTTTCGCAATGAAGAGAGGGACACGCAAATTCAAAATGGCGAAAAGCAGCAACAACCAGTGCACGTGTTTGCGTATTTGTATGTATGTGTATGTATATGTATATGTGTATGTGTAAGTGTGTTTGTATGTGTATGTTTACGTAGCTCAGTACTCCACAAGAAGGTGTAAAAGCTTTCATGTGTTGAAGCTTTAAAGTTGCACCTCTTCGTTTTGCTATGTTTTTTATTATTATAGTTTTTTCCTTCTGTATTTTTTCCATTCATTCTTTCCTTACATTAATTTGCATGCTATTTTATTGCATACTTTAAGGCCAACAACATCGCCTAATCTGCTTATATTTTTTTTCTTTTAGAGTTCCAATTAAAGGGGATTTTATTCACATTGTTGTTGGTTTTCGTATTGTTCTGCAAGTGTGCGGAGTATGTGTATGTGTGTGTGTGTTCGTGTGTGTCAGTTTATGAGTATTTTGCTGCATGTATGTATTTTCAAAGCTTAGTTACGTGATACTGTGGTATGGACAAATCCAGGTTTAACATCACCAGAAACAGCACATCTTCCTACATTCCTGCCTCCTCCACAACAACAACAACAACAACATTACCACTAACAACTGTACAGGTACCATTAACAATAACAATAACAGCCATGAAGCGTTTGTTTTTATAATTTTCCCCACTCTTTTTATAAATGTATGGCATACTTTAAGGCTCGGTTTTCGAGGGCAGCAAATCTGAATTCAATACTTTGGGGACTTGAACTTTATCTCAAGCGCGATTGAATGCGTTCAAATTTTAAATGAAATGAAAAGCTTCTTAATGTTGGAGTTTCTTTGGCTTATATCAAATGAGGTTTATTTCGCCATAAGAAATATATTCCTGTTTAACTTCAATAACCTTTAATGAATGTATAAGTTTGTTCAAAATAGGCACACTGTTTGTAGAACTTTATAGAACCTTGTTTGGATTAATGCTGAATTTATTGGTATTGTTTTCAAAGTCGTTGTTTTATTGCAAGCCTACATTTAAAGCTCAAGAAAGCTACTTT
The DNA here is from genome assembly GCA_943737955.2 of Myopa tessellatipennis. Classification (NCBI taxonomy): domain Eukaryota; kingdom Metazoa; phylum Arthropoda; class Insecta; order Diptera; family Conopidae; genus Myopa; species Myopa tessellatipennis. The sequence continues at coordinate 14,821,384 of OX031315.1, forward strand.
ATACCATAATCTCGTGTGCCAATTGAGCTTAGCAGCTGAGCAAGCAACCACACACGTACATCCGCAGATACACACACAAACACACACTCACATATACATATTTGGACTACTTTAGAAAATACAGCTGACATACGTACTGCTTCAAAGGAAAAAAGCTTAAATAAAAAGGCTTTAAACGGATTTGCAAACAATTTGCAGCTGCTTCTTTGCTGAGCGTTTGTCGTATAGGAATGTCATTAATTTCTGCAGATCACCCCGCTCCTCCCTTGTCATTTCTCCCTGCGCCGTGCTGCTCGGATTTCACTATTCGTGTGCCTCGTCAACCAGCAGCAGAAGCATTCATTTGAAGATTCACATTTCGAACCAATTTTTTCTTTACTCCTTTTTATTGGTTGAATTCTTATTCTTATTTTGTGAACGGGGTTTACTTTTATCCCTTTCACTTTCCCCTTTACCCATCATATTATCAACAGTTTTTAAACAAATAAAGTCAAATTCAACCCAATCGTTCACATGTTCACTGGAAGCATGAACTCGGTCCTTCTTTTTTTAGTTGGAGGCGGATGGTTCAGCGAAACAGTTGCCTTTGCTATATTTTGAGTGGATGTGCTCTGCGAAGGCTTTTGTTGGTCCTTCCTTTCCGCACCATCTCTGTGTAATCCTCGCTTTCACGTTCCTCATCTTTTCTCGTCTAAATGATAAATTTTTATGCGTCTGGGGAAACGCAATGGGACCCATACGGGCGCAATTGGGGTACGCATTTTCGTTACGTGAAAAGAAGCGACTCTTTGATTGATTGCAATTAAAATTCCATCAATTTCTTGTGCAGTATTCTGAAGAAGCTGCTTCTACACGAGAACCCGCTTGATATTTTGTCACTTGATGTCTTAAAATCACACTTGCACACGTTCGTACGTTCGCTCGCTTTTTTGGCATTTCATCTTTCTTTTTAGCGTTAAGTTGAACTCTTGAGTTTCATAACATCGTCATTCTTCGAGAACTTCGAGAGGAGAATTTATTACAAGTGTATCTTCTGTTGAGTCGTCATTAATAACACTTTAAAGCTAAAATGTGAGACATCTTTAATTTTCTAAAATTTATTCTCCAATGTACCACAAGATCTGTCGTAGTTCCGATTTTCATCTTCTCTTTCGTCACTTCTGACTACTCATATAATTATTATAGTGTTTAACTAATAACTGTCGTTATTGACAACTCTCTATGAATGATTTGCAAGCAGTACTAACTACTGGCACAATTCTACACTGTACTCAACCAGGTTCACCGAGTTGTATAGTTTTTCACATTCAGACTTAAGAGTATGTCAGTCAGTTGATTAATTTCATGCGGATTGTCAATTTAAATCTTCAATTCTTTCATACTGATTGACATTCATAGTCATTATCATCATTTGTGAGTGACATTCGTAGCTTTCATCAGTTCGATATGTCAGTCACAATTGATAACTTTTTCGAGAGTAACAAAGAACACACAAAATATTAGGGAAAAAATATCTTTATTTCTCACCATCTCTACTTTTATCTCTGCCAGCAAAAGTAGAATTTATCTCGGTTGGATTGAGACCTCATAACGTGGATATGTTTACAAATCCATTGACAGCGTCCACTACTGATGGCTGTCAAACAAATACTAAACAACGTAGTGCCTTCAAACTTCGAACGTAAGCTTTGTAGAGGTGGTACTTTCGACTATAGTAATTTTTTTAAACAACAACCGTTATCCATACGCCAAGGTACGCGTGCTTTTGCGACTACTTTCGTCCTCGCTCTTAATATTCCAGTGATTTCCATCAATTTTGTCACTTCAAAAACTCAGTAAATTTTATTGAATTTATCCTGTTCTATCCATGTTCTATTTTCTTATTGTTACAGTACTGAATTTATTTTTCTTTTCTCTTTTTAGGTAAGACAAAAGCACTATTAAATTAATTTTAATATTTCATGCTTTCTCGTACCGCGGTAAAAGCGACGGAATCTGATATACCGAATTATTTGGACACTCTTATAATTTGATAAGTATAAAATATGCATGACTATGATATATTAAGACCTTTACAGTTCTCATTATCAGAATACAGAAAATGTGATGCTGATATGAAATGAGATAATCTGTCGATAATCTCACTTGACTTATTAAATTAAATATGTTCTTAAAATTAGTACTTCTTTCACATTAACTCAACCTTTGAAAGAGCCGTTGTTATGTCACTTTAATTCACTTTCAGTAATGCAACATCCAACAAGACATCTGGTTTAATTTACAAAATTTAATGCCGATTTTTTCTCCTTCTCTCTACCTCCTTTTCTTAAACCAGTCAGCAAGAACAATAAAAAGTTTTATACCTTCATCTACCAACTACTTCCCTTCATTTTGCTTGTACTGTGTAGTGTTTGTGTGCATGTGTCGGCGTAAAAAGACCATGTTTTTTCCAACACGTTTTTTTTGCTATATTCCCTTTTTTGTTTTTGTGAAAATTACTCATCTTGGTCGCGTACAAACAGCAGAGTAACGTCAAGAACAAAGAAGAAACTTTCACTCGCCATTTTGCTGATGGCATTTTAATTCGCGTGCACTTTGACGACGACGGTGATGGCCGCCATGTTTTTGCAGGTTTTCGTTTCGCTTCGGTCGCTTTTTCCTCCTCTCTCCGTGTTTGGTCTTCTTTTTGTAGAGAGAGACGGAGTGATGAAGGGACAGACAGAGACTGAGAGAGCTTTCTAAAGGCATGTCAGAGACCCCAATCTTACGCAAGGTTGAGTTTCCACACCTACTGAATTCCTTGTTGAGTGCTTGTATGAGCGACCAACCGTCTGCCGGCTTTCTGTCTGCTTATCTGTCAGTTTTGTTACCAAAAAGTCTTAAAAGAATCACATAACATTGAGTGATTGAATGAACGAATGAAACAACACGGCAATCGAGCCAGCTTCAAGGCGTTTTTCTCTATTTATTTCTGTTTCTCTCTCTCCCGCCCTCTTTCTCTCTCTCTCTGTCTCTTGTGCAAAATGTATGTCAAACATCGATAATGATTAGTTTTTCTAATTTTGATTGAGAGAATACTTCGGGATCATCTGAGTGTATAGTGTGTGTGCTATTTCTAGTGTTGTGATTTGTCCTCTTGAGATCTTAAGGAATCGATTGTGTACAAAGAATGAGATTATTTGAGAGAACAACTAATTATCAAGTCTTTCTAGTCGCTTTTGAATATTGAAATGTACAAAATATGCTTCAAATATGCATAAACTCAATCCAAAAATATACCATAAATATACATTAAAATGTTCAAGTCATTTGTGGTTATTCTCTATATTTGATTTTGCTATAACTACTTGGTTTTGACAGTTTGAAGGTAAAGAAACGCATAAGCAAAGGATTACAATGTGCAAGATGGAAGGTGCTCTTATCGTCAACGCTTCATCATCATCATTAACACCACCATCATTATCATCGGCCACAACTTCAGCAAACTGTGCACGATATCACAATGTAACGAAAGAAAACAATAAAGCGACTGTAATAAAATACAAACTACAACAAAAAGAATGTCTATTCTCGAACGTATCCTTTTAAACGTGTTGCTTTTATTCTTCTAGAAGGATATATAATCGAGATTCCAGAGTTTGTGTATTTTTTAATTGGGACCTTGTTTTATAGAGTTAAGCATTCATGTGGTGACATTTTGATTGAGTGTATTGCTGTTGTTGTTATCATAACTTAATTTTGGTTTAATTAAGAAGACGTTTTATTGCTTATTGTTTGAAAAGTCATTTTTATTGACACAAAGAATAAAATCGTTGTTTTTTTTTGTGTTTTCTGCCATACAATTTCATGGTCTTTTTTGTTTTTTTAGAGACTCGCTTTTCCTCTCTCTTTTTTAATTGTTCAACATTTTTATTTAAATATTCTTTAATCTAAAATTTATTTGAATTCATTATTTTAATTTCGATCTTACGAATTTTTATTTATTAACCATTTCTGCCTCTTTGAATTTTAATTTATATTCATTGCATATAATTTTTTTATTTTAAAAGGCTTGGAGGTGGAGAGAAACACAAACAATATAATAATTAATCTGAAAAACATGTGTTTTTGTCAGAAAAAACGTTCAACCTGTCAGTCGGCGTATAAAACAATCCCAAGTACCATCAACAGCAACAACAACCAGCACCGAGTTAACTGAAAACTGAGCACGACCTTTCAGTTCATATGTTCGTACCTTGCAAACACCCTCATTGTTGAAATGTCCCAACCGAAACACACACACATCCACACTCACACTCTCACACGTCCTTTCAAATAAGTACACACATATACATACAGTGAATAATGTATGTATAATGAATATTGAAATGAATGCATTGAAGGAAACAAAAACAAACTCTGACATTTGATATGTGTTGTTTCAATATATTTTCCGCCTTTTGCGGTTTCTTTTTCAAAATTCTGGTTCTTTGATTTTGGGGAGGGAAATAAATAGAACATAAAAAAAATAAAACTTAAGTAAACGTGAGGTATTAAATGATATGTCGAGGACATCACATTCCATCAAGAGCAGCGAACAGCGAACCTTTTTGACTTAAAGATTCCATGATATAATTTTCACAAACACATGCGTATGTACGAGTATAAATGCGAAAAGATGTTAGTAATCGAGCGGCTGGAGCATAATTAAACGTCAGTTAGTATCATAGATTTAATATAAAAGCCCTACCTGGACTTATCTGGAATTACCTGTGGGTGACTTTCAGTGGAAAACAGATTCACGTTCATGTTTTCTGAAAGCTTTATTTGAATCATAAAATGAGAAACAAGTATATAAAAACATGTTTTTTAAATGAAACACAGTAATGAATATTAATGTGCGCTGTTATACTTTTGTTGTCATTATTATTATTATTATTATTATTATTATTATTATTGTATTCATTGTGGCTGCAAAAGCTGTTGTTGATGATGATATGCTGTTGTTGTTGCATATGTTTTTGTGACAACAACAGAAAATTAGTTAAACTGTTCGAATCGGAATTCAGAAAATTGGAATGAGACGAGTACTCATTAGAAACTCAATTGAAATTTCAAAATTTTGTTGTTTCATTTTGTTGTGCCTACATTAGTTTTGTCTTATTAAATAAAACCTCATAGATAATCATACCAACCCTTGTAGCAAAGCCTTGTAACATCCCTTTCCGATGACCGAAAATTCCGTAAAAAACTTTAAAGAAGGCTGACTGATTGACGCAGACAGCGCAGCTCATAAGCTGCTGCTTAAACCTGTCAGCGTTCAGTGTCACTTACCGCGGCTGCCGTTCCTGCCCATTTTTCCCTCTTTATTAGCATGTCATGATTACATGCAGAACTGGTGACATTTTAAGACAGAAACAGTACCTTCGTCGTCATCTGTCTGTCTGTCTTCTCTTTAGTGTCCAGAACAAGGGACCGACATTTTAAGAAGGTTAAAGTTAAGTTTTGCAGAATTAAATATCTTTTATGTAAATTAAATGTAACTGGAATGCTTTAAAAAAGGTCAGATTAAAAATGATTTGGAAAAAATGTATGGATGTTAAATTAAAATATAATTTAAATAAATTTAACTCGCATATAAAACTTAACAAACTTCCAAAAGATTGGAATAAAAAAGTAAATCAATGGTGATAAATAACTTTATCTAACGTTTTCACCTTATAAGTTTTATATGCTAATGATTGCTATATTCCAGGATTATCTATCTTTCATCAACATTCTCTAATAAAATAATTTTAAACTATCTGCCCCTTAAAACTTTATAATTCTATAAGCTTTAATTTCATTTCTAATGTTTCTGTTTAACTTAAAAATAAAACATGATTTTAGTGCCTTTACCGTACTTCAGTCTTCTTTTCTCCGTTCTTCAAATGTTCGTAATTTAATGATTGCGTTGATTTAATTATCTTTCGTTTACATTTGATTTCATCTCGGGTTGCCTTCTCTTCCTCTTCTAGGTACTTGATTTCGAGTGCTCATTCAGTGCACGCGGCTTGAGTTTATTATCAACTCTCCATCACGCCATCATCGCAGCTCTAGCTATCCTTGTCCATAGCTTCCTTGGCTTCGAACTAAGCTCATTGATAATGTTGATTGCGGAATGGTTTTTATCGTAGCTCTCTGCATTTAAGATTTCTGTTTGGAAGTTTTTTCTATAGCTTCATTAAATATAAACTTTTAACCGAAACTGTTTGGTTTTGATGTGCCGTTGATCGAATCGAAATGTTTTTGGAAACTTTTATTGAATGAAACAAAACATTGTATTGGGGTTAATTTATATTATTTGTTAAAATCACTTAAAGCCTTTTCAGAAAGCTTTCTTCTATATTGTCTTCTTTAATTTACATTACAATCGCTTTCAAACCCTACAAGGAACCAAAAAGATACCAACCTTTTTTGTTATGAGTAAATTTGCAATTCAAATCCTTTCCTCGGTTTTACGTCTCGTCCGTTCCTCCCTATTATGTACTCACTCTATCATCACACAAATTTGCACACAAACTATGTAAAAAGATGTGTTTTGTGTCTGTCCATTTTTTCTTTCCCAACACTGAGTATTATGCAAATTAAATTTTTTGCTGTTGCCGCCGCTTGGAATATTTACACTAACTGGCTCTATTTCAGCTCACCACGCCCTTCCCTGCCTTACGCCTTCCAAGTAAACAATCATCTTACTGAAATCAGCCTTCCGACATCCGCCCTCCACCCACGCCTCTATTCAACTACAAACCACTTCACTATACTCTCATATGACCACCGAAATATTTCACTCCTCTCGTTTCTAGAGACCTCAACTTTGTTGTGGTGAATAAATGTCGGAATCGTAAACAAATTATTTGAATATAATACGATTTTTTACCATGTCTCGCCTCTTTTACGATATCCTTTCCAGTTTCCTCACTACTAATTTCACTACTTTTGTACAAAATCCTACGCAAAGTGTATAGGACCAAAGAATATTAAGCAAAATAAGCCATAAATATCAAAGATGATGAAAAACCTATTACTTGCCACTAGCTAAAGATTTATTTTAGACAGAATTTTGTTATTCTTTTTAGTCATAAAATTAATAATAAGCTTCAAAAACAACACACAAATGGACCAGAGTTTTTCAAGTTATGCAAAATTATTCAGATATTCTTCCCTGCGTCTTCTTCCGCTCTTTGATTTCTCTTTTTGCTCAACCTTTTAATTTTATATCATCTTTTAGTCATTTTCTTTCGGTTTCTATTTTCATGCAAATTTTATTTATTTATTTTAGTTACTTGCATTTGTTTTTGCAAGAATTCTCGGAAATTTTTTTCCGATCCCAAGTTATATAATACAACGTCGTTAATACAACGAGTGGGCGGTGGAAGGAGCAGGAGGGTGATGAGGAGCGAGAAGGTAGTCCTTATAATGAAAATAAATAAAAGGAAGAAAGAGTTAATTTAATGCAACTTTCCAAAGAGAGAGGGTAAAAATTTCCAACTTTGTTTTTCCTTAACTTTGAGGAGTTAAATTGAATTTTTAGTACTGTTCGAAAATAGATTTTCAGAAATATGGAAGTCCTTCAATCTATAGAAATATTGTATGCGTGTTTGATTTATATTTAATGGAGTAGTTTAAATGGTAAATAAGATAAAACGTATTTACTTATTTTCGCAGGAAGTTAATGATTAAGAATAGCATCCCAAGGAAATGGAAAGGAAATCAAATTCAACAACAACAACTTGGAAATTTAACCACAAAAATAATAACTGTTCAACATTACTTTTTTTCCTGTGCAGAGAGTAAAAAAAAAATAAAGAACGCAGTCAAGAAGTTCTTGACGGGGCAAAAAAGAAAACACTGCAAAGGCCAAAAGAATAGCAAAAACGAAGCAAGCCGAATGCACACAATGAAACACAATCAGTGTAATGATAACAACAACAACAACAACAGCGGCAACTGAAAACTATAACAAGAAAAAATACACCGAAACAATGGCGTCTGAGAAGCAACACGAAAAGAATTCCAAAAGCAAAACAAAATGGAGAATTAATGCAGCACGTAAATTGATGTCACTTGAGATTATTTTTTGTTGTAGTTGTAGTTATTCTTCTGCATTCTTTATCGCATTCTGTACTCGTTGTTGGTGCTTCAGTTGTCGTTGTTGTTACTACTGGTAGATATGTGATTGTTCATGGTGTTTGTGATGTTGCTAGTGGTGTTGGTGTCGTTGGTATTTTTGTTGCTGTCCAAGCGGAAATGGTACAATTAACCAGGGAGCACAGGAAACAATTTTCGATTCATGTTGAGGATGTTGATGGTGTTAATTGCTGTGCGGAAATAAGAAAATTGCATGTCAAGGATTTTCTTTTTCAAGGTAGAAGATGACATTAAGCACTTTAAGAGTTTCACTCTACTCACCTTTAAATCCCTACCGTATCTCTTTTATATGTGTCCTGTAGCTTAATCTCTAAGGTCTAAACTTGTATCTACAATCTTTAGAAGACGATATACAAGGGCAGCCCCAGAGATATCCGACCTTCTGGCAGATGGGTCTTTTAATGATTTTCTTTACGATTTTAGACCTTAGTGACAAAGATACTGGTAGATAAGGACACAGATAAAGGAGATATAAAAAAACGATGGTGGTTACAGAATCACTCTCAGAATTGAATATCGATATCGAAATTGAATAGATTAGAATAGTACCGGATTCTCGGGTACTTCTGGCTTTATCCTTTATTTATCCTTTTATTTTAAAAAATCTATTAAAGTTGTACAGTTTTCCCAACATTCCAAGAAACGTCCAACACTGTCACTGTGCCTAGATTTTGTCAATCTACTCTGATTTATTTCTCTGATTTGTTTCTTCATTCCTCTTCTGCTCTTTTTTATCCACTTGAATAAAATATCAACATTTTTGAACGAATTCAATTCCCATCGATGACGACTCCTCTAAGGACCACTTCAGAATCACGTCTTCATTCTCATTGTTTCACTGCTTCACTGCTTTTCTGTACGCTTCTTTTGCTCCTGGTTGCGCGGAACAATGAAATCAGAAAGCTCCATGGAATTTTCAACCAAAGTAAAGTAAACTAAACATTATTTTTGTTTCTTTATTCTCCTCCATTTAATGGTTTTCGGTTCCCATTTCGTTTATTTCTTTCTCTCTCTTATCTCGAAATTTTACTTACTATAAACCTGTACTGATTTTAAGTGAAAATCTCTCTATTTCTGTCCTCCCTCTTGTTCAGTTCAGTCTTTTTTATAGTTATTATTCAGTTTTTGGTGTCCAAAGGAGTAAATTTAAGTGGTTCCACGTTTGTGTCGAGGTTTTGTGATTAATTCACATTTGATTATATCAATTTAACTGATTAACTTATTAATTTTTAAAATCTCAATACGCTTCTTAAAAGTTAAGTTGGTTTTTTAACTGGCCTGGTTACTAAATTGAAATACATACAGGAAAATTATAATGTTTCTGCGAAAATCCTGCATATGCACTGAAAACAAACAAAATTTGCGAAACCAAATAAAATGGAATGACTTCAAAGTTTCCACTCAATCTTTCATCTGTCCGCCCTGCTTTCGTCGTCATCGTCCTTATCCTCTCCTCTACTTTTCAATATAAACAACTCCCGCGCCCTTTTTTCTGCAACAAATATTAGTTCCAAAACTTTTGCAAAACTTCAAGTCCTCATGGCTTTTGTATTCATTACGCCATCTGTTGGAATTTTCAGTTCAAAGCAGTCAACGACAGGACGAAGGACTGACTTGAATGACTAACGGAATGACTGACTGATGGACGGACAGTGCTAAGTACTTATATTCAAACGCAATTTGTGTTTAGATTCGCAACCTAAGAGAACTTCCAACAGAAAGCGAAACTTGAGTTTTTGTGAGAGTAACTGCCCAAAGTACTCGCATATGAGCTCTCGTTGAATATTTCAAGATTTATGCAAATTTTGAGTAGTCTTATTTTAATGAATTTTTTTATGTAACAAACAAAATGTTTCTTTACATAAAATTACTATGGAATTACTACAATAGCACACTGAATTCAGTGAATGGTTCATCCAAGAAAAGGCGTGTTTGCCCACTTCGACATGACATAAATTCCCAAAAAAATCCAATTTAAAGTCCCCCATGAGCCTCGTGCACCACTTTAGCGTATTTCCTTCTAAAAGTTCTCAGTCGAAGGATTTAAGCAACGAGATTGTATGGTATTTCAGCTTCGACCAAGTCGAAGGTAATCTTTTTGGTTTATTTTTATTCCTATTTCTTGTTGAAAATTTATTCCTTTTTTTAAGTAAAACAAGTCAAACTTCTTCTTTATTTCATTTACTTTCCTCGCCTTTCTCAGAATAGAATATATTCTGAAATAAGTTTCCAAGTTTTGTTACATACACTTAACTTTCGCAAAGTGTAATTTTTCTTCTATTTCTCTGCAACACTATTTGTGTATTTTAAATCTTAATTTTTTTCTTATTATTTTGCTTGCGATTTGTGTTTTCTTGGGGACTCTTGTTGAACTATTTGAGAATTAAGTGGTGCCTGTGTGAAAGAGATGTGAGGTCAACTGTATTCACCCTCTCACTTATATAGTCGGCTAAGTGATTGTTATTCGTCGTCTAGTACCATTTCTGTCTTCTCTTTTGTGTGCCTTTCTCCAGTTCTTTTGCTTTTACTGCTGCACAAATCTTTTCTAATTTGTGTGACTAGAATACCCTTTTTAAGGAATATTAGAAAAGTTATTTTATTTTATTTTGTCTTGTTTTAGTAGGTTTAACTCTTGCTCATGACTGCAGTCCAGGTGTAAACATTGTCATTAGTCTGGTTGAAATTGTAAGGGATCACTTTTTGGTATTCAAAGATTCCTTTTATAGATTCACTGGAATGTAATTAGGTATTACGTATACTGACCTCATAATTTATATCTAGTCTATATAAACCATCGTTCGGAAAACGTTTCTTTTTTATATCGCTCAATTTATATCCCTCATTGAAGATAACAATATTTCCATCCTCACTGATAAATATGTATCTTTTTTCATCTTTGTTGAAAAAAATACACATCGCTCACGTTCAAAATAATTTCGATCTTCCAACAAAACTATCACTTGGGATGAAAAAAATTCTTATCTTCAAATATTTCGATCCCTCAAGTTGAAAATATTTCGTTTGTTGACGAATAGCGATCACAGAAGATGAGAAAACTTCGGCTTTCGTACCAAAACGATACAATTGCTTGAAAATGAAGTTTTGTTTGTGTTTCGTATGAATTTGTTTTTGTTGGATTTGGTATATGATGAATTAAAATTAAGCATTTAGCGCACTACTGGTGATGCTAACCAAGCTGAGAAATAGACTAAGTCATGAAAATTTGCAAAATATTTTATTAGTTATGGTTAATAAAGGCTTAATAAAGACGAATTCGATCAAATAATTTCTGTAATGGGTAAAAAACCATTTTATCACTAAGTACTGGTAAATGGCTAAATATTGTTTATCTTATTAAAATATATGTACGCCAGAGATGTCAGAATTGGATTGTTTTTATACCACAGGTTTTTCTATAACATAGTACTCGTATTTTCTATACACTCTTCGTGAATTATAATACCAGTTGATCAGAGCTACTCTAGTACGTCAATAATTAAACTTCGGAGTTGATCCGATCTTCAGTACTTTAAGCTTTGCTCAGTGCTCTGTAATTCAGTACTTAAAACAGTTCTTGTAGAATTCTGAGCATAATTCAATATTTTCTGTACTCTAACTTTAATGCTGCACGCTTCAATAATTTTCAGTGAAAAACTATTCAAGATTAAAGAGAAGGCAGAAGAGGAAACTATATTGTCTAAGCTTTTAGTTCTTATCCTTGCGTTACCTTACATGTTGTTATTTTTCTCTCGCTCTCTCTGTCCCTCTCTTTCTCTTTCTCTATTTTTCTCTCCCATTGCTTCTCTCGTAAGTTTTCTGATTTTTCTTCGGATTCATATTTGTTTATGGATTTCATATTTGTGCAAATTTTATTTATTTTATGGTTTCATCCTTTTTATATTTCTCGTCATTTTTCAAGTATCGGCTTCCAAGCGGAAGAAATTCAAACGAGACATTCATCCATAAACAAGCACAAAAAAGAGAGAGAAAGATAAATAGTGGTAAGGGAAAGAGAGGGAAACCCTTTCACAAGTTCAGCTTTGCACATTTTATCGTTTTCTCTGTTCTGCATCTGTGTCAGTGTGTGTGTGTTATTATTTTTTTGTCCTATTTTTTTCAATCTGCTTGGTTTTGAAATAAATTTTGCACACAACCAATCTTTTGAGACTGGAGGCTAGTTACACGGAGCGATAAGCAGGATGTGTTTGGTTAGTTAAGCTTCCTGATTTCTGCAATCCAAAGTGTTATCATATCTGAAGTCGGTGGTTATGAGATTTTTCGATTTCGAAGTTAAATAAATAAATTTTTGTACCAAGACTTAAAATTATATTGATTGCATTCATTTTGATTTAGTCAGAGTTTTAAGTAATGTTGAATCTTCCCTTCTTGTGCGAAAGAATGGATTTATTTATATTTTAAATATTATTCATGAATTTTTCTTAATCCTAAAGGATTAATTTTTATATAACTACGAATAAAAATCTAGAGTGTTTTAAATATCACATTATCATCAATAATCACATTACATTTGCTAGCTTCGTTTAAATCCTTCTCGTATTCTCTATTCCTCGATGGCACAAAGGTTCGTTTTAGGACATTTGTTGAATTATTGAAAATAAAGTTTAAAAAAAGGAAAAATCCATTTAAAATGGTAATTCAACGTAAAATTTACCGATTTATCCCGTAAAGCGGACGATTAAACATGTGTTATTTTAATTTATGTTTACTATAACTTTAATTTGTGAAAGATTCGCAGTCGTCACTAAATGACATGTTCAACCTAATGAAGCTGTCATAGAAGTCAAAAACAGACCACCAATTGAAACACAGAACCGCAAAACAATTCGGGTGAAAATTCCAGCAATCCATCGATTGGGATTTCTAGCAAAAAGCATCTGACCTCAACTCAAATGGCCGAAACACAAAGAAATAAAGAGGCCGCAACATATGTGCTCACACACACAGATAACGAATACACACCCACAGAAACACACACATAACCGGCTTGAGGGCATAAAACCGCCGTTCTGAGGAGCCGTTTGTACAAAGGCTTGTAATTGGAAATACAATAAAATTGTGAAGTTACTTTGAATGGAAAGGATTGTGAACGTAACATTGCACTATCTGACTGTAATAAGTAACTGTTTAAAGATCCGTTTGGTTTTTATATTATATATTTACCATTTAAAATTCATAAGACTTTCATTCACGTTTATTTATTTTATTTACCTGTGTATATGGTTTTATTTTTATGCCAATGGAAAAAGGTTATTGTATCTAGTAGATTCCCAAAGGTTTAAAGACGGCTCTGTCCTGTTCGCACACTTACGGACTTCAGAACTTTGCTCTCAGTGATACGGTCGAAACACATACATAAAGTGTTACACTCTTGAGCCCAACACTACGGCGATCGACATCGGAATCATCGGAAGTGACAACAACAACAACAACAACAACAAATGTTCCAACACCAACACAAGCCAGCCTTCGTAACAACATTCTTCTGCATGCGCGCCTAAAAATTCAATTTGATTTTCAATTGCAGGCTATGCATGTAAAATGGCGACGCAGAATTGCTCATAGTTGTCGATATTGGACAAAATCGTCACCGTGTCATGCCGCCAAGCTTCCCCTCCCATCCGCTGCTCCCTTTCACCACCATTCGTCATTCTTACTCGTTCCAACTCGTACAACTTCAATTTAATTTTTCTGTAGGTTGCTTTTCTGGTACATGCTATTGTGAGTGGTTGGGAACACTTCCAACATATCATCCGTGGCAACAGTTTCGAAGCCGAACACATCATACTTCCAAATTTTTATTTCCAGACTCGGTCTTTAACTTTTCAGCCTTTGTGCTTTTCCTTGTGTGTTGCCCTCATTACGGAAAAGAGTACGTCGTACCTGAAAACTACCAGATCCCTTCTTCTTCTTTTAGTGTTTCCAATTTCAGATTTTGTAACGCTTTGACAGCTTGAAAGTAGACCCAAGCTCCCTCTTAGCTTACAAACAGCTGGGGATCATGCTTACTTTCGATTTTGATCTGGTATTCGTGACTGTGTCCAAACCATATCAATGTGACTCTATTTTGAGAAACAACAACAAAGTAGGACACTGATAAAAATCAACTTCATTACATAACCTCATTTTAAGTCGGAGCTCTTGGAACTTATATACTCGGATCTACTCCAGACCTGTGAGTATATCGCTTAATCAATGATCCATTATGTAGATCGATCCTAAAGAAATTCTATTTATTCTTTCATTTTTTAAAGCTAAATTTTTCTATCGTATAAAATACGAAAAAGAAAAACCAATATACATTCTCAGGTTTATTAATGGATTTTTGTTTAAAATTTCTAACAAATTTCTCTGAAAGAAACTATAACTAAATAAAATAATGCTTCACTAGAAAATTAAATTAAGGAGCAACTTCAGAATTACAAATTTTTACTTACGTTTTTCAGTGCTGTTTAGGATTGATTTTTGTTTGGATTTTTGGAGGATTGCAATTTTCTCAACAATGGCTGTTGTGGCGAGCAGAATCGTCGGCATCTTCGAACTTGTAAGTTTGAAATGTAATCGAAAACTCTACACGTGACCTGTAAAGAAAACATGTTCGACTCATGATTCTCGGGAACTTAAATATTTGTCACATATTTATCATATACATATGTATGTATATGTGTACATATTATATATGCCTCTCGAATTTCTTAAATGAAATGCATCGAAATAAATATAGCATGATACAGAAATGAAATACGCAATCGAAAAATTAGAGCACAACTCAGTTTTAATTTTATACATAAAGCCTGAAAAACACCCGTTTATGACTGTCATCTGGTGGGGCAGGAGGGGGAAGGAACAATAATTAAAATTAATGGCAAACATATGTCAAGAATTCCTAATCGAACTGTTTGTCCACAGCACGTAATATCGATAACAGTGAATGGAGTTAAAGACTGTTGTTTCTGATACACAATAAAATCGAAATAGCGTTTAAATAAAATGCGATTTTCGATCTCTCGATTCCTGCTAATAACTACATGTAGATATCTTCTATGCAATTAAGATCCGGTGAAAGCGATAACATATCCAGCAGATTCTCTCCCGCTTAGCAAGTGTTTCTCATCAAACAGCTTGGCTTCGGGGTCATTCAAAGGGTCAACATGGAGCCTCAAGCTTTTGTGGGAATGTTAAGAATGAATGAATGTATGAATGTATGAATGTGTTTCAGACGCATCGAAGCAAGAGCAGAGTGTGTCTGAGTGCGTTCAGGCGTGCTTTTATGCGTGCGTGTGAAGTGCATTTAATGTAAGCAACAGATACAAATACCCGATGGCTCTTCTGTGGGTGTGCGTGCCTTTGTTATTCAGTTGCTTATCGGAGGCTAATTAGTGGGCGTCAAAAATCAATGACCTCAAAAAATTCATAACAGCAGCCGTTCGAAGTGATAAAACAAAAGGCAGCAACATGTGATGAATACTCGCAGATGCAATATTTGAGTTAAATTGATTGTTGCTATTGGAATAATTCTACTAAAAACAGAGAGAGAGGGAGAGAGAGAGAGAAATGAATATTGAATACAGTTGCTGAGAACTCGATTCATAACTGTAAAATTGAACACGACTCTCTGTGGCGGACAAATACTAATTAATATGTTTTTGATACAACTCAGTACCCCGTCTCTTTTGCCTCGCCGATTTTGTACGATTGTATGTTTTAATTAATTCTCATTTTGTCACGTTTCTTCGACTGTTTGTTTGTTTGCTCAAATTTCACTATCACACTGATTCTGGTTTTTGTTTATTTATTTGTCTTATTTTCGATTATTTTTCGCTTCACCATAAAATTCACCATCACCCACACTAAACTTCCAGTTAAATATTGATTACGTCTGTTGTCCAAAAGATATGATTGCCAAGTGCTGCCAACGCTTGTTGGACGGTACAATGCTGCCTTCCAATCAACCGTTCAAGCTACCAGCGATCCTACTCACTAACCATACCATTCCACCCTCAACCAGGGATACTTCTCAATCACCACCATCCACTGCTCCAAAATACATTTGAACGCCATTCTTTATGGACGTTTCGTATAAATTTTGGTCCAAATTTAAGCGGTCGTGTTTTTCTGGCCGTTGTTACGTGTTGAGTTTTATTAATTTCATTCTTCATAACTTTTAATTAACTTTGTGTTTATAATTTTTGAGTCCGCAGGGTTCGCTTTTTTGCTGTTGAATTGTAAGAATTCGCCAAAGTCGCGGAAGCTTGCCAAAATAGAAGATTAAAATGAAAACTGTAAACAACAATCGCTTTTATAAAACATTTAATATGCACATTTAACAATAGTTTCTAATGCTTTATTTGAATGAGAATTTAAATCATCAGTCATAATTTTACAATCTTCATTTATGTGAAGCGAGGTCCCCCGATTCTTCCACTATATTCTGTATATAGACTTTCTTTGTATAACACTGCTACGAAGAAAACCTAAATCCCTATTTCAGCTTCGGCCAGGATGAATATAACACTCTTTCATGGATTCATTTAAAAGCTTAATCTTTAAAGTAAAAAAATTACTCTTTACTGAAAAGGTCCCTTCATAAAATGAAAAATAAATCAAAAAAAAAATAGAAGAGAGGAGGAAAATCATACTTCATCTACAATACATCACATGTTCTTCCCTCCTCAAAGTGAATTGAAGCCGCTCCTGGCTGGTCTTCTCTCATAAGGAAGGAAGTCCTTCGAAGACCTGTGATGCGATGAAAACAAAGGTTAAGTGCACCATGGATGAACTCTGTCGCACTTCCTGTTAATGTGTGCGTTCATCTGAGATGAGTTCGTTGCTGTTCGTTTTGAGGCTGCTGAAATGTCAACCGAGCCAAAGGATGTCTTGAAACATGTACGCAAACAATGCACACAAATCCTTAAGGTTGAAAGAGGGATTTGAAGGTTTTTCAAAGGCAGGTCTAAAACATTCTCAAACTAACATGACACGCAAGCATCATCGGATACGAGTATTGTTGCCACATGACATAAAATATTTAAGAATTTGTGCATATGTATATGTAGTTAAAACTTTCTTTCTCTTGTGCTTCTTCGGGGTTGAATGGATAAACTGCAAAATATAGAAATGCATAGCTATAAAAAAACTTAGAGCAAAAGATTGAACTTTTCTGATATTTAATTGGTTTTTCTTGTTTCCAAGTTCCGCTTAGAATTCATAATAATTCGCTTTAATTTTTCTTATATTATTTTAGGAATGGAAAATGTCTTCTCATATACTATTGTGATATTCTGTTGTTCTCCTTTAGAGTAGTTTTTGCCCATAAATCAATGTCGATGGCAACTCTAGAGTTACCAGGCTGCACCGCAACACTTTCTACTTTAGCATCTCGTACATGCTAAGCACACAAAATGTAGGAGTCGAAACTAAATAATAACAACAACAAATAACTTCTACATAAGCCTCCCAAGGAGTTAGAATACTCGCGCAGCTATAAAGTAAATCCAAGTGTTGCCAGACTCTGTTGCATAGAATTCAACACTTCGAAGAAGAACATGATGATAATAATGAGGTGGTTGATGATGATTGTTATCATTACGATAGTCAGATGATGTCATAATACATCATGATTGTTTTGTTGTTGCAGAGAGAACAGTGTCAGCTGTGAATCGATTTATTATTATACTATACATAGTTTTTGTATTTATCATTTTCATTGTCCTTGTTTTTGTTGTTGTTACCTTTGTTTCTTCAGTGCATTGACTGTAAATAAAAACAAAAACCAAACCAAATGCATTATTTTTACCTACTCCGTCCGCTTTTCAGTTGGTAGATAAAGCAGCATCAGTTGGGTGAGTGGGAGGCATCGTGTTGGCTTCAGGGAATCGATAGGAAGCGAAAAATGCTCAGTATCAGCTCTTAACTTGTTCTAAATTAAATTGCACCGTTCTGCTGCATGCTGAAACGAGCTCTCGGAGAATAAAGTGAGCCGGGGGGAGTGGATTGAATCAAGTGATCCGTAGCGCACCGCCACCTACAATCAAGAACCGGATAAATGAATTTAGCCCCATTTTTTGTTTCATTATAATCATGATGTTATGACTGCTGCTTCGAAAGGATTCAGGCATCATCATGCAAAAATATGGTTCTCTGTTTCTTTATCCTCTTTCGGCATCCTGACTTTTCTATGCCTTACTCAAGAGATTCCCCTCCTTTCTCCTTCTCTTTGGTGCACTTGAGCACATCTTTGTATTGAAGTTAATTAGAGCGGAGATTGAAAAAGAAAAAAGCATTGTAAAGGAGACCCAGAAATTTAATTTAAATCTATTGCAATACCAATCTTATATTAGAAAGATTAGTGAGAGATAAATTAGAAAATTAGTATGTGTGAATTTCATTTTCCTTTTCGAAAGAAATAAATATTTGCCTGAAACAAAAATCAAATCTACGTACATAATTGTATGTACATAAGTATTGTGTATACTTGAATCCACTCAGAACCAAAATACAAATTTCCTCGTCCCGTTGAAAGGGTCAAATGGATGGCACTCTCATTCATTCGGACTCTATTCCACCTGAATTTCAGTGCAGGTTTTGAAAATGAAATTTAATTTTCTACGTCGATATCATCTGACATGATGTTGCCTGTTTATTGTACTCGTTCTATCCTTAGAACGATAGAAGATAGATATAAATACATATTTCTACATATGTGTTATATATTAGATAGATATTTAAACAGTTGTTTTGTACTTAAGCCAAATAAGCACACCTGAAAACTGTCACGGAGACATAAGACAATCATAAATTATATAAATGCTTAGCAACAGTTGTTCCTTCCAATATTATTTGATATCTCTGTATATGCCCCCTGCCCGCCCCTCCTACTTCATCAAACTGAAATTCATAGCCTGTGTTTTGGATTTCATTAAATATGGAAAATATTTGTTGTTTTTGTTCTTGTTGTTGCTCTTTCTGTACGCTTGTTTTGTTCCAGCTACAGCAATTGGTTCATAAATTTTAAACCATTTGTTGTTCCTTTTGTGACTCATATTTATGCTCTATGATTCCTTATAAAGCTCGTACACGTAGCAGCTGGTGGCAAAATATGTACTGACTGAAATTTTGTCACAAACATCTTTATAAAGTCAGAAACATGTACATAACTACAATAGTTTTGGCTGCATTACCTTTAAAACTCATCGAAACAGCTTCGTTAAATTTTTGTTAATTGTGTTGTTTTTTACCTTATTTTCATGAAATTCGAAATAATGTATTTAGTGATTACATTTTCATTCATTCATAATGTTGAATGCATTGAAACCTAATTTCCGGTGACTTTTAAAATTCCATGAATTTTTCGGCGTACTAATTTTTTTAGTCACAATGCAATTAGTTTTTAATATCAATGAATTAAATTTCAAAATTAAATTCTAGTCTTTATTTTTAATGCATTCAATTCATATAATTTATGGCTTTAAAACATTCTAACTTCAATGTTAAAATGTATCCAATGCATTGACAAGTTTTTAATGAAATTTCAATTCATATATCATGAGAATTCCATACTTTAAATGGATCAATTTTGTATTATTATACTTTATATTCATTAATTTTAGTGCTTTGTTTTTCATCAATTAATCAAAAAAAAATGCAATGAGTTTTTTTCAATTCAATTTTTAAAGGCCATCCATTTTAATTATTAATTTATATTTGTAAATTTTAGCAACTTTTTCTGCTTTTGTGTATATAAATTTTGTATTATTTTGCGGTTTCCAAATTTATTTTGGTCACTTTTTTGATCATCGATTTATTTGCCTCTTTTAATGTCGATTTGGTTTTGTTTTAGCAAATGAAATAATTAAACTCTCGACTTCTTCCTAGACCACATTTACAATGAACTGCAAACTATTACAAATAAATTGGATCTGTCAATTCCTGGTGCTTCTGCTGCTGTTGTTGCGTCTGGTAATAAATGGCCCAAGCTCATGCTCAAGCCCAAGTCGAGGCCAAAGCCGGAGCCAGAGAGGCAACAATAATGTCAACAAAGTAGCCCGATCGACGGCAAACAATTTTCAGGCTGCTTATTTAGAAAATCTATGAAATGAAGTATAGGAAATTAAAGGCGAGGAAGATCAAGAAAAGCAAATATGTAACATAGAATTGGTTTTAGCATTGTTATTGTAGTTTTCGTTGTTTTACTGCAACTGAATGCCAACTGCTTTTGCTTTTGTATTTGCGCTTTACACTTCAACAGACCAGATAACTTTGCGATAGAAGGAAGGAGTATGGAGAGTGGAAATAAGAGAGAGAGAGAGAGAGAGGGAAGGAAATGATATAGAAAAAGGCTCCACATCACCACCCTCAGTCCGCCGCGTGCGAGTGTGTGTGTTTTGGTATATGTTTGTATGTCTGAGTCTGAGCAACATTTAACTGTAGCTGCAGCTGTTGCTGTTGTTGTTGTTGCTGTTGTTGCTGTTGTTGTTGTTGCTGTTGTTGCTGTTGCTGTTGACGTTGCTACTAGGCGAGCACCTTTTATGGCTCCGTTCAACTCTGTTTCTGCCCACAACACGTCACTTTTGAACTCACCTCTCAATGCCCCACATTGCTTTGCTTGCTGTAACTCCACTCCACTCAAACTCCTCCTTCTGACCCGCCCGCCCAGTGTAACTACTCGAACGAACATTCCAATAAAAGAGCCCAACTGAACTGAATAATTAGAACTCGTACAAACGTTCGATAAAGCCTTCAATCAGAAGGGGAACGGAGAATCATAAAGCAACAGATAAATTTAGTAGAAGAGCGGAGATCGAGGGGGGAAATGTGAAAGGATGCGAACGGAGCATAGACGGACAACTGGGACTGAGGTCGAGTCAATTTCAATGCAGTTGATGCAAATTGAAAATTCAATAATCGATCATTGATTAAGCAGAAGACCGACCAAGAATAAACGACAAGGATTAAGAGATGGAAAAGACGACGAGACTGCAGATGGAAATGCTCATGAAAATGTAGGATGGTGAGTCGAGAATGCAGAAGAGAGGAGAGAGTGGAATGCAAAGGCTCTCGGTCACATATACGAGTTCATTTAATGTGTTCCTCAGCTCGGTTCCATACAGTGGGTTTCGAAAATTGTTCAAAATGTAGCAAAACATGCAAATGCAGAAATGTCTTCGAAGAGTTGCTGTTCACGAAGTTCAAAAGTGTATTGAAACTTGTATCCCGAACTCAAGTTTGTTCGTTCGCATTCCTCCAGACAAATTTTCAATATCGTAAAATGCAACACAGTAAAACTTAAACACCTTCGAGACCGAAACCAACAAAAAACGAGTAAAACGAGACTCGTAACTGCAAACTTTTATTCGAAAGAAATTCTTTTTTCCAAGTTTTTCTTTTTTTCTTACTTACGATGCAGTGAAAGTTTTGTACTGGAATTTATTCAGACTGGAAATGAAGTACTTCGGAGAAATTCCAGTTGTGCTGCTCAAGAGTAAATTTTTCATTATTTCAAAGTTCAACTCAAGAAACAGTAAATAAATAAGTAGTAATAATAATAGTATGTAATTATAAATTTAATTGTATTTAAATATGTATGTACGTAAATATGTATGCATTTTAAATACTTGTAGTATTTAGTTGAATGAAGAGTTGAATTTAATTGATATTGAATCGAGCATTATTATTATAATAATACTAAAATATAATCTCATTCACATACCCATTCAGACATTTGATATTCAAATATATGAAGCCTATATTATATGCATGAAGCGTAACAGAAGCATATCATAGATTTTCACCAAAGGCAAACAAAGGCAATTCAATATCCATTAAATTCAACTACTACAAGTATTTAAAATTCACACATATTTACGTACATACATATTTAAATACATGGATTGTGCTGTCTTTGCAGATGATATGCCTTTATATTTATATAAAGATGTTTGAGTATGTTGAAAATGCAAAATAGACAACATTAACAGCTGTTTTATGAATTGTGTGATTATTATGCCATTGTTGTAATTTTGTAGTTGTACTTGTGGTAATTATTTCCTTCACTTTGATGCAATATCCATTGATCAATTGATTGTTGTTGTCGTATTCTGTGAAGCAATAGACACAGAGAAAAAGAGTAGTAACACTCTGCAAGCAGATCTTTCTGAGTAAAAAGGGTAACTTTTTGCGTATTTAAAATATTTTATCGTAATCGTTCTTAAACTCCTTCTTAATTGAAAAAACGAATTATTATAAAGAGTATACGGAGCTCTTTTACGATTTCATAGACATCCGTTTTGTCAAGTTCATTAAAAGCAGAGTATATAAAGCTAAGATTAAACTTTAAATTATTTCGAATTTTTATTTTCCTGCAAATGTACATCCTTCATAAATAAAAACTCTTTTAAGATAAAAACTTGCCATAGACATTTGATTCACGTATTTATTCACCTATGAAACACGTACTTCACTATTAATTCTACTCTAATGAAACCATTAAAAATGATTATAAACACATTTAATTTAGTAAAAAAAAGAGAAAGAGAATTGAATCAAAGAAAGGGAGAGAGATTGCTTATAAACGAGATTGATTACAAACGCATGTCATTCTATCCACTTAATCACTTTCACTCATAATTAGGATTCGAGATGTTTAAAGAATTTCACACACATACACAAACACACACACTCACAACACATACATATCTCAGTACATTTCGTCTACGTATTAACCACGATTTCATGATATCCTCTCAACGCAAGCACCACAAAAGAGATTAGTGGAATAACCGAAACCAACAGAAGCTGAGATGACGAACAGGAGCAAAAAACCAGAGCAGCACACAGACCAACACGACAGAAATGGTGAAAAACCGAGAGAGATCAGGGAAGCAGAGGTAACAGGAACCAACCAGCTACATGAAAATCAGCTTGGGCAAATTAATGGGCAACGTGAAAGAGAGACAAAGAGAGAGAAAGAGAAAGAAAGAGAGTGACAGACAAGAAATGTAACCTTTGTTGAGTTCTTGACAATTCTCACTACGATGCCTCGATGACATGTCAAAGCAGAAAATATGTCTTTTATATCAGACATTTGCTCTGATGAGTTGCATTTCTCTTTCTCTCCATGATGAGTAATTATTTGTCAGCGTCATTTTATGTGCATACCTGAAAGGAAGCATTAATTGCAAATACATTTTGAGCAATTTTCGCACTACAAACTACACAGCGTTTTACACATTTTCTTTTTTATTTCCCACTCTCCTTCATTAGGAAAACTTCCAGAATCTTTGCATTCTTCTTCAAATCCACATCCTGTAAATCCTGAGAGTAAACGATACAATTTGCGGCAAAAGTTTGCCTCACGTTCGAGTGGCTTGACACTTGGCCAGTCTAAATACTGTGCAGCCTTCCATGCCTCCTCTCCCTTCCGCAGGATGACACCTCTTAATGATTTCCTGGTTGCTAAGTGCTCGCGATCCCTCGTAGTTTTTGCAAGGGCTTCTTATTATTTTTTTTCTTTGGTGTTATAGAGTTTAGTTGAGTTAAATTTAGTTTTTACTTACCGCCGCAAACCTCTCGCCTGCTCCCTCCCCAGCACACAGACCACAGAAAATGAAGATGAAGCTTCGCCTAAGTTCGTGATTCTGCATGAATTTTCTTCGAATTTTCTTTGCAGTCCTTTTCTTTTCGTTGCTCCTCTGTTCATTTCTTTTTCTTTACTTAAATAAACGCTTGGCTTTGTTGCAATCTCAGGAAAGATTTAGAAAATACTTGGTTCCGTATTCTGTGGTTAAAGCTTTCTTCAGAAAATTAATATAAAACTAGTAATTTTAGTCTATTTCGATAACCATTCGATCAAACTTTTTCGCCTAAGATAAAACTTAAGAATTTCGTTTAAATTTGTAGCCACAAAATGTTAATATGTAGAAAAAAAAGAAATAAGTTTCTGAAAATTTAATTAAAATTTACTTGAGAAATTTTGAGAACTAATTAAAGTTCGAAAGGCATAAAAATTTGACAATTATAATGAATTCAACAATTTCATAATTTAAATATCTCGATTTATCTATGCAAAAACATGTAAAACATAACATATTGCAATATATAATATTTTAATAACTTCTTTTTTGTTTCGTTTCAGGTAAGAAACACTTTTCGTATATCAGCGCAATTAGAGTTTTGGAAAATAGGAACTTGGCTTTGACTAAAATAATACAAAATCATATATGGCCGCAGCTCAAAAATTACACTCTCGTGATTTGTATCGCATGGAAAAGTGGGCGGACATTCCTATCTCTAAATGAGGATATAATATTATCCTAAATGTAGATATTCAGCACCGTCTCGAAATCCACGAAAGCAGTATTTTTAATTATACACACTCGTTGAATAACAACACACTCGGGCTTCGTAGAAGTTGTGCGTTGACCCTTTAATTAGCTTTTAATTAGGAGAAGCATTACGGCGGTGAGAAGTTGCCAGGCTCAAAATAAAATACTGACAGTACAAATAATAAAAAATAACAAAAGCATGCACAAGATGTCACGTTTGCTGACCAACCAACTTGTTGACTTGAGTACAACAAAACCCAAAACTAAAAAAAACACCAAAAAAGTAGCTTTATTATAAAGAAAGACTCTTAGTTTTAACTGTAAAGCCACGATTGTAACGTGTAAAAACCCACGCAACACATTCATTGCTGGTTTTCAGATAGAGATAGAAAACTCACTTTTATTTTGTTTGAATGTAACGTTACAAAAAGCAAACGCAAACCTTACAATTAGGAAAAAAATGTAGAAATGAAACCGACAACAAAACGAAAGTAATGTTTCTTTAAGACAAAAGAAAGTATTAAAAATATAGAAATGGAAAACCAAAGCAGCAGCAACAACAAAAACAAAACCTTGTGGGGCAGGCAGCAGAGCATTGAATTGTTTAGATGCGAAAAGTTGCTAATTTTTTAAAATTTTTTACAAGGATTTTCTTAAAAGAAGTAATCTTAATGAAACAAAGGATGTTTTTCATAGGTTTTTCTGTTGCTTCTTTTTTATTTTTATATTTGTACATATGTAGTTCTGATAAAATGAAAGGCAATAAGAGCAACAACAGTAACGAGAACAACATAGCATAATAATAAGAACATAATCAGCAACAGCAGCCTGTAAGCACCTGCAAACCAACTCCTCGAGGTGCTTAAATGCTATCTTTGAACTTTGAAGAATATCAGCCACGTTAAAGAAGCAATAACAATAACAGCAACAAGATGTTTAACCTCAGCCTTGTTTTTGTTTCATTTTAGTATTGAAACTGTTCGCCTTGCTTCTGGCTTCTGACAGGCTGCGACATCCTTGTCTTAGTTTTCTTTTGTTTCTACCGTTTCTTCCATTTTCTTTTCGTTTTCTGGTTGTTTATCTTGTTGTCTGTTATCTTTGTTGTTGGATTCCTAGCTGTCTAAATTTGTGTCTGTTTTGAAGCCACTTTTCGGAGCATTCGGACTGACTTCGAATTGTTTTGGTTGTCTTCCAAACACATTTGGCCTCGAAAAAAAACCAGGACCACTTTATTTCAATTGTAATGCTTTTTACTTCAAGGAATCTGTTTGGTTAATTTAATGAAATTAATTTAGGGAACATAAAATTCAAAACTGATGAATGTAAAATGTAGAAGAAAATTGAATTGTAGTGTAGAGAAGAGAGATTAGAGAATAGAAAGTGAAGAATAAAGAGTACAGAGTTGTGAGTGCAGCAGTAATAACCATATAAACACGATAAATATAATGAGATAAAACTAGCTGATGGACCACATCTAATTTCTCCTCAGCAAAAAGTTAAATGCAACTATTTTAAGTACAACACAAGGATTAGATTGAAACAAGACAAATGTTATTTTTTCAAATAAACATTATTAAATGCTGTCTAAGAAACTCAAAAATATAACTCCAAATTATTGCAAGCGAGTTATAAATTTAGACGAGTTATAAATTGATATTTTTCGGTGGTTATTTCACTTTTTTCTTTCTTTGACGTCTTACACTCTTCTATGGAGTCATGAACACACTTTTGCTGCTTGTGCCTGCTAACCTTGTTTTATTAAATCGTCCTTGTTGCGATTTTGTGAGAGATTTTCATCTCTTGCACATGACAAACGTCAGACACGCAAACTGTGTCGAAGGACGGAAGCTAAAAGAGAAATAAGCAACTCATGAAGAAAGAAGAAAAAAGAAAAGAAACGCGGAGCATGAGTTTATATACCGGTGTGAGTAAGTGTGGACGAGAGAGAGAGTAGATTTTAGTAGTAAAAGAAACGGCTGCATTAAACAGTGGCTGGATGAAATACATTGCCTGAAAATAAATAGCATTCAGACGGCGTTTTATCTGGTTCGTCGCCGTTGTGGCCTCTGCAGCCACTGTTTTTGCATGATTTGAGTAAAAGATTCAAAGATTCGAGAGATTTGAGTTTTCGCTGCCCTTTCATTCTTATGTTCTTCTTTTTCTTCTCTTTTTTCCCCTAACTTCTTTGTCGTTTGCTTACTTCCCTTCCTTTACTTCCTTTTGACTCAGAATTCGTGGCATGAAGGTCTGAATATCAGTCAAAAAACCTATTTATTTTTCAACTTTTCTCCTTTCTTCTTCTTCGTTTCTCAGTCTTTTATCCCTGAATATCAACGACCCCCCCGGTATGTATTCTTAAGTAACTTTTTCCTGTTTTACTGACTTTAGTTTTTATTTTTCGAATAATTTTGGGGCACCCTTGTCTTCAAATTACGATTCCTTTTATTAAGATTTCTACATTCTACCCTTTTTAGTTGATTTTTTATTACTCTACGCACCTCTTTGTACCCTTTTAATTTCAGCGTTAATTTAAGAGTTAATAAATCTTTCGTCCTCCATCAGAATCTTCGTTAGATCCCTTCAGGCTGTTCGAATGCTTACCTCATTTCTGTCTGTTCTCCATTTTTGTTTACCTTATTTCTTTCCTTATTTCTTTTCCTTTCTTCAAACTCACATCTTCCATTTTTTCCGATTTCTGTTTTGTAAAATTCTGTCTGAGCTAGTTTTTGAATTTCTTCAACGTTCAACTTCTTCTAAGAAATTGAATTACTGAAGTCTCCCCGGTTCTTCTTCCCGGTTTTTCGCATCAGAAAAATCCTTTTTAAACTTATTCAAAATTGAACTGAATAAAATCTCATCAAAGAGTTGAATATTTTGTTTTCCATGTTCCATCATGATTTTTTTTTTCCTTTTCATTCATCACTATTTTAAAAAATTATTTAGAATAAATTTAAGAGTCTGGGGAAACTCAATCACTGAAGACAAAGTAAGTTATCTCATATCTTTTGCTTTCTTAAGGAACGCAAAAAGGTGATAATAAAAAAGATTAAATAATAAAAAATATCCAGAGTAAAGCAAAAGAAATATAAAAAATTGCTCGGAATAGTGAAGAGATACCGTCGAGAGACTACAAAATAAAATCAATAGGATTTTCTTCTTTCCACATCAGCAGACTTATTTTGGTTTCATGTTGATGCTGATACTGAGCCTTCTCTTCTTAGTCTTGGTCTTTTCTGTTATCTTTTTGAAGCCATATTTTCTCTTTTCTCTGTGTCGTCTTTGCCTTTTTTCTCCTTCATCATACGTTCTCACTCACTCCTTTTTGAGTTATTTGCTCAGGAAAAATAAATATTTTCACCTTTTTAGCATAATGAAAATTTAGAATAAATATCGAGGGAGAATAATAAAGACAGAAAAGAAAAGAATCATCAGCCATGGCAAAGATAGAAATAAAAATAGCAAATCCTTGAAACTGTGTACGTTTCCTCGACAATTTATTCAATCCTTCAATGGAACTGATGCTTAGTATTTTATACCCTACACTCGAAGGTGAAGCATTGGGTATATTAAATTTGTCGTTCCGTTTGTAACCTAGAAAAGTTATAGAAAAGTAGACTTA
The DNA here is from genome assembly GCA_943737955.2 of Myopa tessellatipennis. Lineage (NCBI taxonomy): Eukaryota > Metazoa > Arthropoda > Insecta > Diptera > Conopidae > Myopa > Myopa tessellatipennis. The sequence goes on from OX031315.1 coordinate 14,849,512, forward strand.
AGATCAACATTTATTTCTCAAACATGATCGTGATTATCGTGATCCGCCCACATTTACATTATCTGTCTGTTGATATACGATGTTGATGTGTAATTGTACGAATATATGGTGTATCTAAACTTTAATAAATATCTTAATCGAATATTCCCACGTTTCCCTGCATATTTATGGGCCTAGATTTTACTTAATGTCCTTGAAATCGTTTCTCTGCAGTAAATACTAACATCAAATTGTTATCTTTCATGTGCCCGTCCATAGTTTATCCTTTTATAAGCTTCTTATCCGAACAACATATCAACAGCTCATGATTAAATAATTTATAACAAAATAATAGCTTTCATCATCGTCATCCTCGTTGTCCTTATCGGCATCCACATCGTTAATATTAAATATTTCCCAAAACCGTTACTGATTGCCGGTATGTAGCATAGAAGAAGCTTATCTGGGGAGTCATGAAACGACAGCGTCGTCTCATGAAAGCTTTTGGATGGTTAAGCGGTTTATTATTCATCAAGCGAAATGTTTTAATAAAATGTACAATCAAAGGTATTCGTATTTCGTATTTCAAGCTCCATGAAGGAATTTTAAGGAATGAGAAGCTGTCACAAAATACAGTACTTTCGCATTTCTCCAATAAAATTTGTATATAAGTATTGCGATTGACAATCTTCAAAGGAACCTATGATTCTTGATTTAGTTCTTCTTTCAACTTATAATACACCCTTACATACGCGTAGTTGTGGAGGAAAAATTAAATTCCTGTATCTCGCGGTAATAAATTAGAATGTAGAAAATTTTACACTCTGAATTAAAATGTTACAAAGTTTATTTAATTTAATCCGCTTTAACAACCTCGAATAGCTTCACGTAAGACGAAGAAATGAATGTGTATGGACCATTTCGGGTGCTCCTTTCCGATTCCCTTCTTTCTCCCCCGCTTCGTTTCCCACTCTTTCTATTCTGCAAATGAAATTTTTCTCTCCACTCCACTCTCGAGCAGTGGAGACAATTAAACATTCCTGATTTTAATTATATAAATGAAAGGTTTGCCTTTCTTGCACATGTGTGCGTGGAAAGGGGCGTGATTGTGGGTGGGCGGTGAACGGCAGCTGAGTGTTCAGTAGATTGAGTTCGAGTACGAGGCGGAACGAGAAGTGAATCTGCAAGAAGCTTTAACTGTTAAGTCGTGAATATTAATTATTCGCACATTCACACACACGTGCCAAGGTATAAAGTAACATACACACCCCGCACACATTCATATAGTATGTATACACACTTATCCTGGCAATACTCTATAGTGTATAAATGAAATGTTATCCTTGTTCAGGAGTACTTTTTAAACATTTTCCTTAAACAGGTTTCATAGAATTGCTTCTTCTCTTTTGTTATGCTTTATTTTTATTATAAATAAAGTCATTTAGATTTTATTTTCTATGTTTTTAATAATATTATTTTGAAGTTATAATTTTTTATTTTCTTATCTATAAATTATTATTTAAAGAAGTACGAATTTTTAATCAACCTCTATTCTCCCCTTTATACCTTAATCTCCCCTTTTTTATTGCAATTTCACTTTTTTGTTATCTTCTCATTTATCACAAATTTTACGCATTTAAATGGATTAAAATTTTTCTTCCTATAAGCTTTAAAATTTAATTTCACTGTGTATTTGAATCTACGTTTGACTATTTTTGTGTTTGTGTATTTGCATTTCTGCGGATTGTGTATTTTAATTGGCTACTATTCACGGAGAGAGAGAGAAGGAGAGAGGGAGACAGATAAGGAGAGAGAGTGACAGGGGATTCGCATTTCAGTGTCTTCCTTGATGGCTGCGATTATGTCGCATACGTTTTCTGCGTGAATTTAAATGTGTGCGTGTCTATAGATACTTATGTACTACATGTATAACCATCTCGCTCTGTGTGCGTGTTTGTGTTGATTCTAGCACAACGTGCTAATCCGTAAATGACAAAAACACGCATTAGTTACGCCACATCAGAAATGTATATCAACCACTGAAATAGCATTGAATGAACTCGGCTCTCGATGCGTTCTACGGTGCGTCTCTAAGTAGACCCACTCATTCACCCGTCACCCTCAGCATTTTAATAAGTACCACATACCAGACCCACAAACAAAAACAACAGACACAATGACAAGGAATTTTCATCTACTTACGCCAAACGTTTTACAATTCATATTCATAACTTAATACATATTAATTGTGTTTAAATGGAACCTAAATAAATAAATAAACTTCTAAAACATACTAAATTGTAATTGAAATTAGTTTTGAAATTTTAAAATCTCTTATGAATCTAAGAGGAATGAAGAAACAGAACAAAATCGAGATCTGAGTTACTCAAAGTAGGGGACAAATATGAGAAACCAATTTTTTAAAAAAATTAAAGAAGTTTCGAGCGCTAAAAACACATAAATTTGTCTCTCTTCTTCGAGTTATGCAGAAGAAGTGAAGATCTTTACTTCTAGGATCAACAAGAAACACTTATCCAAAAATATGTGCGGCCCTCCCACTTTTACTACCTCCCACCATATACTATAATATATAATTCGAGAGGGTGCTCTTTGTGATTTAACTTTCGTTCTCCATTCTTGAATTTGATATAATTTTTAAAATTTTATTTGGTTATTTTTAAGCCATAGCAGTGAATTTTAATGTGGAATAAGTCGTGAACTTTACCGTTCAGTGCGAAATGATTACACACTTCATATCGAAATAAGTTTAATATTTATGGGGAAATATCTGAAATCGTTTGCATGAAAATCATTTTTTTTAGGTTGTTGTAGGTTATTTTAAAGTTAATATAAAGTCGGTTATCTGGCACAATTCACTGAAGTAACTCTGCTTGTTTTATATTGTTTAACAACATATAAAAAATGACACCCGTATGTTTGACAATATTCCGGGGAGGGGAGAGTGTTGCTTCTGTTTCTTTGGAACGGGTAAAAATTTTGCCTTACGACGACAGCGCCAACAACGCATTGATGATTGAAATGTATACACTATTTTTTATGCAGAATTAAGGAATTACAACTTGCAGCTGTTGTCCAGACAGAAGCATGACATCGTGCAATTATAATATATTATAATATATTATATTTTTATATATATTATATATATTTTTTATATATTATATATATATATATATATTTTATATATTTATATATTTTATATATTTTTATATATATTATAATATATTAGAATAATTATAATATATTGCTATAATAACTCCTCGACGTTTTTGTTGTAGATTTCAGCAACTGTATTTTCTTGCACCAACAAACGACTGACAAAAAAATTAGTAAAAATAAAAGCAATGATTTAAATGAAACAGAATCAGTTTTCGTTTATTTACAAATTTGATTTAATTTTGGAAAATAAGATTACTTGAATATTTTTTTAGTCCTTTCGGCGGGTTTCTTTTAATGTTTAAAAATTTCTATAAATTTTAGTTAAAGGAGCTGAAATAAAAATATTTCAGTGCATCCACCTCAAAACATGGACAAAAATTCCCGCCGCAAGCTTCCAAGATGGCGCGCCGTACTTCCGCTTGTTAGGTTTTGGCAAGGATTCAAGAATCCTAAATAACGGTAAAGAGATATCGGTTCCTTCTGCTAAACTTGTTTAATTTCAAGATGCCTTTCGGCAAATCAAGCAGCAACACCTGCGCTCAATTTCCATGCCTCTGCGGTAGTTTGGCCCTCTCTCTCCCACTCTCGCTCTCTCTTTCGTTCACCTGCATGCACATAATATATAAACTCATGTGTCTGTGTTTGGTCACTTTAGATTATGATGTTTGTATGTTTAAATGAAACGCTTGTGGCTGGCTGATTTAGTGTTTAAGTTAAGCCTGAAGTATGTGGTCAATAGCATAGCTGGTTGTTAGTGCATAACAAATACAAATCGTTTAGATACAAATTATAATTTGGACTTTTCTGCTCAGGATTTCTCGTGACTTCCGCTTTACTAATCTACGCCCCTTAAATAGCTATTGATTTATTGAAAAGTGCCAACTGTTATCACGAAAATAAATCAACCAATTAAAATGTTTAGGATTTTTCTTTTCTTATATAGCGACAGACCAACCACTCAATCAATTAACGACTCAATCAATTAATCAGTCAACCAATTCATCAGTCAACCAATTAGTCAGTCCACTAACCCATCTGCCTCCTTGTTTAAGGATGGACCTCTCTACATCCTTACACTTCAAATTGAAAAGCTTTTTCTTTGGCGTAGATTTTCACAGACTATTTTCTCTTTTTATCCTTCCCCGCTCTCTCCATCTCTCGCCAACTTCTGTTTGTTTTGGTTTTTATATATGATATTGTAACAATGTGTATATTTTTAATCTCAGTTCATTTCATCTCTTCTTTGTTTCCCATGGAATCCTTCAAGTCCTTCGCTTTAACATCGTAATCGTTTGATTTCATCATCATCTGTGTTGTTGTTGTGGCTCACACGACTTACGGAATGAAGTCAATCAAAATGATGTCTGTCATCAACATCGCAGCATCTACTTCACTTCCTCCCCTTTCGCTTCCCTTTTCCTTTCCCTTGCATAAAGTCTGACGTTTATGCTTCAACGCAATGCTGTCATTCACATCGAACTGTTCATCGAGTTTTATCTCTAGTTTTTACCGTCCTATTCTCCGTAGTGTTCTTTACGTCACTTTATTGTCATCATGATTCAGTTTTCTGCAACGAACGGACCACTCTGCCGTATTTCGCCCTCTCCGTTGTCTTTCACTTGCTGCACTGTTCCCTCTTCTCCCGCTCTCTCTCTCTCTCTCTCTCTCTCTCTCTTTCACCATGTCTCTCGTTTTTGACTCAGTCATTTATCGACAAACTTGCTTAGTTAAAATTCAAAATTAACTTGAAATTAGCCATCGAGTACATGCTGCATGCTGCATGAGCCAGACAACAGCAGCATCAGCACAACTTGAGCCATCAGCAGTAGCAGATTTTTCTGGTTGAACACTTTTGAAGCAGACTCTAACACAACCGAATCCATTCTTCTGGATCACCCTCATTTCACTCTGGCATCCGATGGTTTTGCTCTAAATTCTTCTTCGATGCTTGTCAATTTTTGTCTTTCTCCTTCTCGCCATGTCGGCTTCCCTTTCCTCTTCTGCTGCTCCGTTTTCGTTGCTGCTTGGTTTTTGCTGGCAACATCAATGACCCTTGTGGCGTCGTCATTCCATTACACATGCTTTGTTACATAATTAAAGCGATCGACTGCAGCAGTCTTTCTATTCTATCTTTCTTGGTTGCTCTTTCTTGGCTCCTCCTCCGTTCGTTCGTTCACTCGGCCAAAGCGACATTCGTGGCTAAAATATGACTTCGAATTGATATACGTTGCTTGCTGCAGCCTTTCAGTTGGCTTGGCTGGTTACTGTTGGCTTAATCGGATTTCGTCGTGGGTTCGGTGGCTGTCTGGTGGTCTGTGGAATACCACATGCATCCGAAGCTATCTACATCCTTGCATCCTGCATGTCCTTGCGTATTGTGGCATTGTGGCCAAGATGGTTCCATGTATAATTTTCCAAATTGATTTTCGCTTTCTATTGTAGTAGTTCCGGAACCATAAAATTGCTAGACGATTCTCTCTCAACAGCTAAGCGTTGCTGATTTGGACTAACTTATGGGACTTTTGTTGCATGGAACTGAAAAAAGTAGTTCTGCATTTTTTTTGCTTTTTCTAGCAATCTACAAGGAAAATTTCGCTGTTGTTTATCCTTTATGTTTATCACTATTTATCACTTTAGACTTTAACCAGAGTTTATTATAGTATTCGATTTTTGGCGATCACTGAAATGGTTCCATCATCAGTGATGTGAATGGCAGCCACTTTTTAACCTCTAATTGCTTAGCTTTTATATTGAAAATTTTTAATGATTTCCGAAATCAAAATTTGTACAAAATTTTGAAATTTAATTGAAAAAAATAATGCTTTTTCACTTTAAATATGCTGTCGTCTCTGCTCTCCTGCGGCTAGCAACACTTTTAATGTTATCGAATATTAACGACAATTGTTGTAGCCGATGCGGCGAGAGCAGCTGCTGCTTGCTTCTGCTTTCAGCTACTCTTGTCACGTTGGCGTTCGCTGACATACAGTGCGGTTAGCTACACATTGAATGCTGGCCTGGAGCTTCCGCCACTGCTACTGCCACCGCCTTCTTCCCACCCACGTACTTCCGGTTCCGTTAGCGTCCAACCCTTTTTATTCTGTCCTTATGGAGCCATACAATGTACAAGGCGATTACGAATGCGAATGCCACTGCAACTGCTGCTCCTTTCAGCTGTCAAAATTTACTCTTTTCATATGCAAATTTGTAGCTCCGAGTAGCGAGTATAAAATTTGTAGTTAGCAATTTGTTTTTGATATTTTTGGATATATATTTATATCTAAATATGTGCATTTATTTAAAATTAGGTATCGACGTTTGTTTGCTTGTGGTTTCTATATAGTTTTGTCTAATACAATCATGCTTTTACGGTTAGTTTACCTCTTTATTATTATTATTGATATTATTATCATTGCTATTTTTATTTAAATGAGATATAAGTACTTATTCAGTTTATTCAGTTGGCAGCTCTAATAAAATTGTAGCATTTTGTTTAGATTTAATATCTCTTAACCTCAATGAAAACCGCTGCAAAAAAGTGAAGCATACTTTGTGGCGCCATCTGTGAAATTTGCTTGGTTCCGCTGCCATATTTTGCCACACATGGATGGTTCCTGGATAGTTTTGGTAGTGGATGGTGGATAGTGGTAGATGGATGTTTTTGGTAGTTGTTGTTTTTTCTGTTGCAATTTTTTCCAGCATGAATTGAGTTGAATCTGCCGACCAACCGGCGCTTTTTTCTAGTCTGTTTGCAATATTTGATAAAAAACAACAAAATCTATGCTCGGCATCAACAGCGTAGATTTGAGTTTAAACGAACCGTTTTATGATGTACTTTTGTGTGTGTGTGGTGTATATATACGACGGTAGCCCCAGAAGTACCCGACTTAGAGCAGACCTCTCCAGAGCAGAATCTATTAAGCGTTTGATACTGGTTGGACTGAGTGAGACCTCTTACCGATGACATATTTGTCCGTGTTTAGAAATTCACTGAAATCGCTCACTATTGATGGCTGTCAAACTAAAAATAAACAACGGAACGTCTTCAAAGTACAATTTTTCAAACAACATCCGCCATCTATACGCCAATATCAGGTACTTCTAGGACTTCCCTCGTGTATGTGGTTTCTACGAATTGTGTGAATGTACATGATCGCACGCGTGAGGCTGTGTCTGTGTGATAGTGTGTTTGGGAGGCTGCACTGCAGCGTGTGTGTGTGTGTGTGTATTTCTGACACATGCTTGATTTCTTGCTCTAACAAGAAGTCGGCCATCAAATACTGTCATGTTTCGGCCAGAGCATGTTTGGGGCCACATGTTTTGACAGCAATCAGTCGGGCGTACAGTTAACGTGACCCTGACGTGACACTGATGATGTGACATTGCAATGCTTCCAGGCTATCGAGAAGAGGCACGGCAGCGACGACAATGCCAGCTCCGGCACCAGCGTGTATCACGGACCAAAACAGTGATTAAAATCTTAAAAAGGCAACCCTTCAGTTTTAAAATAGGAAAAGAAACTTAATAAATTCGAAGAGGGAATGAGAAAAGTTCTTTAAAGCCTTTCTTCCTTTTCTTCCTTTTTTCCTTTAATAAATTGAAAGTAATTTCATTGAAACTCAATGACTGCAAAGAACTCAAAGCAACTCTTGAAAGATACTTAAAACCTTTCAATAACTCAATTTCCTCAATTTACGTTAATTTGATGAACTTTAATAACATCGAAGGAAGATTTCCATGGACCCTATTAGGTCTTTCGTTGACTTGATTGAATTAATTAACTAAATTAATTACATTTCGTATAATGCGTATATAAAGTAATTCTAGAAAAGGTCCTGATATCCAATGAAATGGTTTTGCTTTTATGGAGCTCAGAGTTCAGAGTGTGATGATTTACATTCCTGAAAACACGAGCTACTAAAATAACAGCTACAAACCAACTTTGTTGAACTTCCACTCCACCGATTCACTAATTTTCTGCTCTTTCCCACGTTTCGTTGATTGGCCGGACTGACAAACTGACTGAACTCAATATTGCCCCCAGAAGGGAGCAATTTACAAGAAAAGGGGAATCATTTTTACACCATTTAAAACAGAATTCCATTTGGAATTCAGATTGTCAACAACGTTGTTTGTTTTCTTGTTTTGCTGGTGCTCTTCTAGTTGCTTTTACTGTTGGCTTTCTGGTTGTTCTTACTGTTGCTCTTCTGCTACATTCTCAAGTACAGAACAAGTAGATTTTTGCACCCTTTTAGAGACCATCGCCCAGGAGATAAAATTGTAAATTGAGCAAACTTCTTGCTAACTGACTCACTCAAAGTTTGCATATTTTTCAACAGGTTGTCTAATTAGAAAAATCTTCTCTTAGTTGTTGTTTTTGTGCTTTTATTCTTCGGTTTTTACTTTCGCTACGAGTAGATATTTAATTCAGTTCAAGATTTGTTATTATTTTATTTCCTTTCTAGTTTTTGAATTGAAATCTTGATAAAACTTTTCTTAATTTAATTCAAAATTTTCCTTGATTTCGATTTATATTTAAATTTTATTTTATTGCATTTTAACTGGTTTTCCTTTCGTTTTATTTCAGGTAAGTTCAGTGTTTTTTCGCTTCTTTGAAGTGTTTAATTTTGAATCGTAAGTAAAAATAACAGAATATTTTTCTATTCAATTGATTGAATCGAATATTAATATACATTTTAAAAAAGACCAAATTTGGTTGATCAATGTAAACAAGTGCTATATTTAAGTTTTGTCCAAATGACTGCTGAAAAGTCGAACAATTATTATTCCCCATCAACAGATTCAGTTCCTTGTTTCTTATTTATAAGGATTCATGAAAATGTTTGCTCTGATTTGTAATGTTAAATTTAATGTGTCTTAAATTGTTTTCTCCTTTACTTTAAGAGTAGCCCTTCAAATGCTCGCAACTTAAACAACGATTTCCACAGTCAGTGAAGCTATTATCGGTGACCTTTCTCTCTCGCTCTCTCTCTCCCTATCGACCATTATGTTTGATATTCATTGACGTTCTACACTGCACCTCAAACTACACCCTCATCCGCCCTGCCTAAGTGTAATGAAAGAAGTTACGAATGTTAACACATCTGTTTTTTATGTTCATTGAAATCACTAGAGTTTTACGCATTGGCACGAAAATAAGATAGATAAAAAAATAAATGGAGCTCACTATGTAACATTTTCTGAAAGCACGAGAAAACTCTTTGGCAGCTGCACGGAGCAGGGGGAAGTTTAGTGTTTGAATCGTCATTATTTTTACATGAAACTCACCGGCTACGCTCTGCACTTGCGTTCAGGAGTCATAAATTTGCGTCATAATGGCTCCTAAATCAACTAGATTTACGATAGATACAACCTAGAATAAGAATCTATCTCTCGACTCACGCGATCTTTTCGTTTCAATACTTTCACATTATACCCAAGCTTACTTGGCCAAAATTCGATTAGGCATTAAATTTTATCAAAAATATTGTAAGATTATAGGAAATGAAGAAGTTAGTATTTTAGAACCCAAATAAAAGAGGTACATATGATAAACTGGATAGATTCTAAGGAAAACATGCTATGAATTCTAAGTGAACTAAGAAACGGAAGGAAAACATTAAAACCCCGATTTTGTCGATGTGAATATTATTCAGTTGTTAAGCTGAATTCGCGAGAAAGAGCAAGAGAGACGAAATTTTAATGACCAATAATTTTAGACAAACGAAAGATTGGAGAATAAAAGAGTCACAAGTAAAATATGAATATTCTAAAGACTAGAAATAATATGAAAACTTACGAATTAAATTTAAATTCTGAGACATTTAAAACCGCGAAAACTTTAAACCTTGTTTTGTCCTTTTTTTCTCTCTCTTGGTGTGTCTTGCTTTTTCTCTCTGTGCCTCTCTCTTTGCTTTTTTCCAGTGCTCGAGACCAATGTTATTCATATGTGTTTATTTATCCGTCTGTTCAATCATTCATTCAACCACCCACTCTTTCATTCTGTCTTCTATCCTGTCAATACTTCATTACCAATTGAATGTAGATTTGAGACCACGGAATTGGTGCTCTCTATTTTCTTGATATTCCATAAAATTCGTTGTCAGCATTATTCGCCGCAGCATCCAATAGCTCCAGGTGATCCAGGTGCTCCAGGAGAGCAAAGCAATATCTCAGTGTTTCCGTTATTCCGCAGTCTGTGTCAACATGATGCGCCTGCTTTCATCTCCACTTCCGTTGATGGCAGCAGCATCGACAACGATATCGTCAACAAAATTATACCTCATAAAAAACACAGAATTCAAGCACAGCGAATTTACAACAAAATGGTGTATATTATGATGAAATGTTTGTATGTGTGTGTGTAAGTATGCTGAAAGAAAGAAAGAGAAAGAGCGTTAAACATCTCAATCGCTATTTTGTAACACATTATTGCAGTACGTCACGTTTTGTTGTTCTTCTTATTATTGTAGAAGCTTCTGCCATTTCTGCCATCAGATTCTTCATCGTCTTCGTTAGGATTCTCCTGTTCTGATGATGTTGTTGTTGTTGTTATGTATTTTATTGTGTTTATAGTAGTTCAAATAAAAACCGTTACAACAACAGTTGTTAGTACCAGTAACCTCAACGCAAACGACGTCTTCTTACACGTATAACCGAGGCGTGACCCATGACTGATGTTCTCCGCGTTCTTCCTGCTTGCGGCTTCCTGTGACTGTGATGTTTTCTTATCCTCTTCTCGTGTTTCTCGTGAGTTTTACTTTGGCTTTTTACTTCTTTACTTCTTCCTTTTGTTTTCTGGTCGGTTATTGCCCTTCTTTGTTTGTTACATTTGGTGTTTCTTAGAAAACTTGAGTGATTGCGTGATTATAAGTCATGTGACGTCAAAATATCGCTCCAATTTTGACACTTTAGCACTTGGTTTTTCGAATTATGAAATGTTTGTGTTATTTCAAAATATTTCTCTTCGAATTTCTTCTACATACTTTACAATAATCGAAAAAACCTTTAAATAACGTGGTATCACGTGAAATTAATCCCTTTAAAATTTAGAATAATGGATTTCAATCCTCTTAAGATCAAAATCGAATACGAAAAAAGCTCAAACTTCATACAAATAGCTGAATATACATTAATATTCGTTAAAGTAAAGCTCTTTGTGAAAATAAAAGAAAATTAAAAAACGATAAAAATCGAAGCGATTCTCAAAACCCTCAACCAGCAAATTGTTTCAAAATCGGTGGGGTAAAAAACACAAAGGACTCGAAAACCCCTAAAAGTATGCCACAATAGAAGGGACTCGTGAATTGCGGCGTGTTTTTTTGTAACGAGCGCGACAAACTTGTTGTTACACATGTTTAAATCATGCCGTCAACTCACCACGCAGAGTAATATTTTTACTTTTATCCTGGTTCTTGTTTTCGAGACCCGACCGGAAGCTTCTGATCTGCCATTGTTTTTGCACTGATGACATTTCTAGTTTTGGTTGTTGGCGTTCTTTTGTGATTTTACTTTTATCACATCCAAAACTAGTTATTTTTCTATACGTTGTATTATTTTTTATCTCTTGAATTTATTGAGAGGATGATTGGGCAGGGGGAGGATTGTTATGTCGGGGAGGGGGGGGGGGAAACGGTACCCTAGGATAAACAGAAACAAAGACAACTTAAACTAAACCAGAAGCAACAATAATAAAAACTGCTCACATGCAAAACAAACGCTTTGGGAAAAAATGAAGACAGATAAACAAACAGACAGATAGACATACAAACGGAAAGACAGGCAGACAGACAGACAGACAGACAGAAAAGTAGACAACCAGGCGGGTTGCTTGTATGTAGACAATAAACGCAGTAGTTGCTTTTACAATACGACAAAACGAATAGATAACAACAAAAAGGAAAAACAACAACAACAAAAAGCAACAACAACAACAGTTACACCACAAACAGTAAAAATTACAACAAGGATCAACACCAACTCTTTTGATACCCGGTGATGGATTCGGTTTTTCCTTTTAGTTTTTATTGTAGAACTGGTTTTCCTCTTTCGGTTTCCATGGCTTTCTTTTATGTTGTTGTTTTGTTAAGTTGATTTCTCCCAACGAATTTTTATATGTTCATTGAAGAGGTGAATCGAATTGATTTTGTCTTTTTTGCTAGTTTTGCTTTAGTATTGCAATCGCAATTCCTTTGTTTTCGTATCGTCGGATATACAGACATGGAAATTCGGGACATCCAAAGGAAATCCCGATAACAATAGAGGAAATCACAACACACGGTCGATGGAAATAAAATATATCGGGTTCGTAGTTTTCGTATTACTGTAGTTAATCCTTAAATTTGATGCTATTGATTATTGTAGTTGTTGTTTTTGTTGATTTTCATGTCGTACTTGTTGTAGATTACTCAGGAAAGATATGTATAATATATCAAATGTTGTTGTTGTTATAATTTAGCTGCAGTGACTAAATATGTACTTTCACTGCTGAATTCGATATCGAGAAAGAGGGAGAAAGTTGAGGATGTCGATGATGTCCACAAATATTTGCAGGTTAAGGTTCAGGAACCTCCAATTGGATATACTATATTTTTATAGTGAATTTCGAAAAATTAGAAAGGGAAACAAAACTAATAAAAAAACAGAAAAAGTCTTCATTTCTCACTTTCATTCTTTTCTAGTCCCTCGCCGATTATTGCACAGTAACAGAATTATTTATATCTCGAACAGAGATGAAACAATTTAATTTGTTTATTATTCATTCAAGCATTCTCAAAGTTTACACAATTGTTTACAATTTCTATTGATTTGCGTAAAATTTCTGCATAAAATTTATAAGTTTACTTTCAAGCAAATGCAAAGCTTTTAAGCAACTTCAAATTGTTCTGTAATCAAGAAATTCTTATGTATGTATACTAACGTATGACCCCGATCCATTACCCATGGCCCATGACCTATTTTATGAAGTGAGAGGAGTGAGAGTTGGAAAAGATTAAAATTATTTAATCCACGTTACGGTTTAATCACCACATCATACTTTAGCTTGTACCGAAATCTCGCCTTCAGTCCCAGAATCCAGGAAGCAGCTTTAGTAGTAGAAAAATTACCAAAAAGTGTAAAACGCTTTTTATTATCCTCAATTTTGTAAAGGAACGTAAAAGTTTCTGAAATATTCTACTTTTGTTTCCATGCACGAGTAGAGAATCTCACACTGGCAACCTTTATCTCTGTCTCTTTGCTCTATCTCTGTCTCGCTCTGTCTGAATACAATACAGAGACTACGTGGGGCCCAGCTACGATGTAATTATGACAGACTTTTCTCACTCTGAAATTCTCCGTTATCAAAGGAGCAGCTACAAAAACTAAAACAGCAACCCTTCCTACTCCGAATACTGGTTGTACAGCTGCTACTACACTTCTACAACTTGTACTACTTCATAACACCAACAACAAGATAATGAAAATAGCAACAATGAGTTTGAACAAGTTCTTTGTCAATGCAATCGACCGTACCGGCGACGAATGAGACGGAACAGAAACAAAGGAACGATGATGATAATGATGATGTTGATGAATGTGGTGGAGAATAGAGGAAACAACTTACCAAAAAAGAAGAAGAAGAAAAGCAATTTTCGACTCTGGACTTTCGGCTTACAGAAAACAGAAGAGCTACAAGTTTAAGTCTGCATGGCTGCATGCCTGCATTGATAAATGTATTGGATGTTAATGTGTATATGTGCGTACATATCTGTGTGTATTGCCTTCGTACATTTTTCTGAACTAGCATGGAATTAGTGTGTGTTTTTATGCCTTTCTTGTGGCTTGTTTTCGGCATTCCTTTCATATACGCAATTAAAATGTGTGTCACTCATACGTCATGGTGTCCAAACACGTCAAACTGCTTCAATACCGTATTTTATCTTAACGAGCAAAAGTATGGAACGTAAAACAAAACTAAAATATTTATGAAGAATTTTGTTATATTTATATATATATATATATATATATATATATATATATATATATATATATATATATATATGACTTTTTCCCCACAAATCATTCGCTTGAACTACAAAAACTGGAAACCAACTACTACTATAATTGCACTCACACAAACAAACACGCTCAACCTTCGGGAGTAGCAAACGTGGATCCGATTCAATGCTGTTAATAAAATTAGCGGGTTCCAGGGTACAGAGGATTACGGATACGGATGCTGTGTTCTATGTATGTGAGTAGGTACTTGTATCGTATGCTGTGTTAGTGAGTAATAAACCCAGCCAGCAGCTATATAGGATAATTTAAACCCTATCGTTCGTTCCTTCGACAACTAAAATAAACTATAAAACGTTCGCACGAGCGCTCGTCCAAACCGATGAACACACGCACGAATGATCGCATTTAAACAACATTAGCCACCATCCACCAACCATGTTATCCAGCATGAATGAGCGTGTGATTGTTGTTCTGTGTTTTTGTCATTATTCGTGTGTATAACGTGAACTTAATTAACCGAACAGAGCCAACTACAATTTATAATTTCCAAATGCACGAACTTTAATTATACGTTCTGAACGTTTCATCGTTCTTCATCCACTCCGGCCCGCATCTACCCTTCGTACATCCACCCTTTAGTCGCTGATTGTCGTTCATGTTGTTGTTATAATCGATAGATTTTGCATTTTGCACATTTATACCGACATTTAGACAGTGCGAGAAAGAGAGTGTGAGAGCGAGTGAGAGAGAGAAAGAGAGGACCGGGCTGTTCACTAAACGATTATTCATAAGAACTAATTTAAGTTGATTTAATCTTTAGTGTATTAACTACATTATTTCCTCGCCTCTGCTCGTTGTTGTATGAACTCAGCTCGCATATATTTAAGTATCTATCATTAGCTAACCAAACGGGTAAGAATTCTAATGCAAATTTAATTCTCAAAAATGTAAAAATGTCTCCGTAAAATGCGTCATTATTGAAATTAATTCATCTTCATCTTCATCTTCAACATAAGAATAGTGAAGCCCATCTTCAAATTTTCAAACTTCTTGGCGAGAAGAAGGATCGCCATCACAAACACTCTAAAGGAACACTCTTAGGGAATATTAAGATAGACAGAGAGGGTAAGACAGAGAAAGAGAGAGCAAGAGAGAGGAAATCCATCGCGTGCATAATTCTAAAGTATTCCCTCCTCGATTCTCTTCTATTTACGCGTAAAGTGGACCACAAAATAAGTTCATCTCGCATTTGCTAGAACAGAATTTTGTCACGTGACTCTTTAAATTATGATAACAGTTAAATTGAGTTGACAAGTCTGCGATTTTACTACAAGTCATGACGAGTTTTTCATTTAAAATCGTTATCACGAAGACTGTGATTTCGCTGTAGAATTAAAATGTCTCTAAACTAAATATAAATACAAACTAAAGTCTGGCAAATCAAAGTGATTATATGTCTGCCTGATTCTCTCTCTCTCTGCCTCTCTCTCTTTCTCTCTCCCTCTCTCTCTTTCTCTCTTTCTCTCTGATGTAATTGCTCTTCATTTAGTTGTTTAATTGATTGATGATAGTGATTCTGTGTCTTTAATTTGTACATCAACATGCTCGAGCATGCGAATTGGTGTCCGATTTCCAGACATTCGTTTATATTCCTTCAGTTCTCTTCAGAGACTTCAAATTATAAGAAACTAAAACGTATTGATTTCACTCTTCTTTTCGCATATTATTTGTTGCATACTTTTAGAGACAAATATATTTTTTACTTCATTAAAATGTATACTAAAAATAAATACGCGACCTTCTGCTGGAATTTTAACTCATGTGATAAATAACTAGTTATGAGTTATGAATTAAATATGTACCTCGTTTAATTTGCCGGCGAATATGCGTGTAAAGCAGCAACAACCAACAGAAAACGCCACAAAACAACAACGAAAGTCCTTCGAGTGTAGCAACAACAATGAAAAGAAGAAGCTAGGGAAGCGAGCAACGCGAAGTGTCATGGCGTCAACACAACATCCGGTTAACCTTAATTTTTATGTTTTTGTTATCGCCTCTCTCTTTCTCTCTCTTTCTCTGTTTCTCTTTGCATACTTTGGCTTCTTCAAGCATCTTTTTTATTATTATTTCTTACTTTAATTTAATTTCTACTCCTTTAATGAAGTTGCTTAGTTTGTGAGAACAACAACAACGGCAAAAAAATTACTGTTTGATGTTTTTGTTGTTGCTGCATAAAGTCAGCAGCTCATTGAAGTGAAGAAAGAGCAAAGAATGCAAGGAATGAATTCACTGTTTGTTTATTTTTGTTGTTAATACTACGAATGACTTCTGTTTTTGTTGCCGATGTTGTTGTTTTGTGTTTACTTTGTCGTGTTTCAGGACCCCCCCCTCCCTCCACCCCGGCACTCGCTGCTTCTCCAACTAATTTAATTCAACGCAAGCTACAGTGAAGCTAGCAATAAAATTGCAGTCATTCTTGATGTCGACTGCGGCTGTTGCGGGTGCTGCTGCTGCTTCGTCTTCTCGATTGTGTTGTCGCTGCATTCCAAATATTTAGCTGTTTTTTGGTACAAAGATTGCGCAGTGCGAAAAGTTGCTGAAACACAAACATAAATTCTGTAGATTGTTTGCTTTAATGAAAAATAAGTTGAAAATATCGACAGCAACAAAGAAAAGAAACAAAAAACAAACAAACAATCGTTGCTGTTCTTCAATTTAAAGTAATTGATTGAAATAAAGCGAGTCGAGTGAGAAAGAGTGAGAGAGAAAGAGGGAGAGAAGAAGAGGGAGAGAAGAGGCTAGTAGCGAGAGGTGAGTGGAGAGAGAAGCAGAGAAGAGAGAGAGAGAAGAGCGAAAACAGAAGGGCAAAGGAAGAGAGAGAAGAGAAGTGAAAGGATTTGTTCCGTGTATATGGAAGCGAAAATGTTAATTACAATGAATAACGGAAGTTTACAGCCACGTTGGCCTCTTTTCTTTGCAAATTTATTTCGTGTTAAAAGTTTCGCCTTGCAACTGACGCAAATGAAGTTGAAGTTGCCCCGCGAAACGTTCACAAAGTGTTGAAAAAGTTTTGAAAAAGGCAACCGCAACAAAACCATCAGTGACAGTTTAGCAATCAAATCTGCTGTTGCAGTAGCGGGTCCAGATGCTGCCAAAATTGTTGTTGCTGTTGGTGCCATTGCGCGATCACAACCACTCCCATCACCACAAAAACCACACTGCAAAGCGGTTGTTAAGCGTTTTGGACGCATGTTTTTCGAAGAAATCCAGGATGCAGCACTTCACAATAACAACAACCATAACAACAACAACAACCGAGAAGCAGCCAACAAACCACCAGCAACAACAAACATTTGAAAACTGTGCCAAAAAACCTTTTTAATTTTTTTTTAAATTTCAGCTTTCTAATTACAAAAAAACCAACAAATCGTACCACTGATGTTGTTGTTGTTGTAGTTGTTAATTAATCAACAGTTTACGTAATGTTTTGTTATTTGATTAGATTTCTGATGAGGTGCTAAAATCACCCAATAATAATCATACAAATAGAAATTCATAGAAATTTGTATAAAGAAAGCTTTAATTATTTTGTAATATATTGTAAGATTATCATATAATTTAGATGCATTTTCCAAATCAATCACATGTTTAAAGAAATCTTGAATAGTTGGAAACTCTTGTGAACTATAGACACAGCAAAAAATCCGTGAAAACCAGGATAAGAAACGGAAAACGAAATAACTAAAAAAACTAAAAGAAAGGAAACGAAAGAACGATAAAGAAACGAGAACAAAAAGTAAAAAGGGCCAGTAAAAAATAAGGAAAACTTCGAAGGCGAAGTCGAAGTCGATGCTAAAGTGAGTCAGTAAATTTTGAATTTTAGTTGCTAAAGATTCATTTTTGTAGGGACGCGTGCAGAAAAAGCAACTTAACTCAACTCAACTGAATTCGATACGATTGTTCTTTTTTATTTTCTCGGATTCAATTCAATTCAATACGATTTGCAGTGCATACAACGTCACCCATTTAAAGTTCTTCAACCTCAGAAAAGTTTTCGATACCAACAAAAGACACACGAACAAACAAACGTGCAAGGAGACACGAAAGCAGACAGACGAACAGATCACTATACGAAATGCCTGCCAAAGAGTACAGAGGTAAAGAACTACATATTTTTTGTTATATTTTAAGTATTCTCCGTATTTCTTGTCTCCTTCTGTGCTCAGGTTTGTTATTGTTATCTATAACAGTACTATTCTCGTACATAAATTTAAAAGCTTACGAAATAGATAAGAAAAGAATGGAAGAACTATATTGTGACATATAATAATGTAGAAATAGATAAGATAAAGAAAAATACTTTGAAATCTAAGATTTCAAAGACAATTTATAATATTATATCGAGCTCAATGTGAGTAGCTCGGATACGTGCGTATGTAAAGAGTGAGAAACAGTGTCAAAGGTAAAGAGAAAAACTGGAAAAGGGAGAAAGAGAGAATGAGAGAAAGAGAGTACGTAAGCTAAGTACGCCAAGTAACTTAAGTTGAGGCTAAGTTTCGAAAACTTGCGTCGAATTTTGTTAATAATAAAGTGTTTAAAGTGTTTAAAGTGTAATAAAAGTTGTGTTTCTAAGTTTCCCACTCTTGTCATCAACGTGCTTTGTTTAAACTTACTTACGTTTAGACTGCATTTAATTTATTCATGGTTTTTGCTTTAATAGATTGTTTTCAATAGAGCGAAAATTAATGAACACTCATACGTCGTGGTGTTCACATACTTTGTCCCAGGTCTCAATTGTTGTTGTATTTAATTATTTACCCCCATTAAAAGTAAACTAAAAAAATAAAAAATCTTTCTCTTTTGTATCTCTCTCTGTTATCGCTATTTTCATTATTATTCTGTGCAGTTAACTATTTATGTAATATTTTCACGGCTTACATAATTTATTATGTTTTTATGCAGAAGTAAAATAAACAATTCAGATTGAAAACAATAACCAATGCATTTTGTATACTTTTTATTGCTGGTATTCGTTGTTGTAGTTTGGTTTTACTTCTTTTTGCTTCATTTCAGAGTATCCATCACTCGTTCATAGGATCACGTGTCAATTTCGTGCTCAAAATTAGTCACAATGCCAGACTTTAAGACTTTGATTAACTGACTCGATGACAGATTGATGTAAAGCTTATATAAAAGCCTTTTTATGCTGTTTTTTGATTTGTAGATTTATTTGAAATGATTTTAAAGAAAATACGTCATAGTTTCTAGTTTACTAGAATGAGTTGACTGGGAACATGTACGTATGTATTTATACGTACATATGTGTGTATGTGTTTATAATGAAAAAGTGCCAATTTTAGACTGTGTCTGTCTCTGTTTCGTGAATATTTCAATATAATTCAACGCCACGGTACTTTAGCACACCAAAATTTCATTATTCGCCATAAAATTGCATGTCTGGTGGTGCATGATGTCCTTTACTCCTTGCTTCTCTTCTCGTGTATCTCAGCGCTCCTTGTCGATGCCATTGTTAACAATATTGGAAACGCATATTTATTGCGAATTTGCGTGCTGATTTTACTTCTTCATTTTCCTTGCAATTGAAGTCTTCCATGAAGACTGCAGGGGATTTCGAAAGGTGTGTCAATGTAAGAAACGGAAGAAGAAGAAGCTATTTGCAAGTGTTGGTGATATTGGTCGCCACGTTCTCGCTTCTACTCGCTTAAGTATGCAGTCACTCGGTACCCTACAATTTTATGAACAAATTTAAATAGATTTAAATATAAAGCGAAAGGAAAATAAACGCCAACGATGTGTTGTTGATGGCATGAAGGAGTACTCGTAAGGCGCCCGGGGGGGGGGGGGGGGGGCGCGAAGGAAAGGAATGTTTAAGTGAGAATGAGACGCTGATGATGACGTGGTTGTTGCTGTTGTTGCCACCGAGGGTAAGCCGTACATTTTCCGGCATTCAGACAGAGATTTCTGTCGGTCCCGGTTTCCTGGGAGAAGCAAACAATTTGCACGTTCTTCCTTCAAACATGCACGCATACTCACACTCACACATAAACATATAGTATATGCACTTTCATATGTACAGAGCCATACACACTTCAGTTATACTAACGCATTTCTTCTCAGAGGTAAGAAAATAAAATAAAAATTCGTTTTACCGCGTTTCTGTCATCGCTTGTGTTGTTTTGTGATAGCAGCTGTGGTTCTTACGGCAACAACAAAAACAACACCAAAAACGCTTTCAGCTGCGGCTGCTGTGTGGTTGCTGTTGCATCTGTCGCTGAACAAAAAGTAGCAAAGAAGCAAAGAAACGATTCAAAAATTTGCCCCTTTTTCTTCGTCTGTTTCTTATTTTCATTCATTGTATTCTTCTGATTATAGTCACTTCTGTTACAAGCCCAAAAGAGCATAATTTCACAGGATCCAAGTTTAGCTAACTATTTATTCACCTACTTAGTATTTGTTTTTTCTATCCTTTTAATTTTACATTTTATTATATTTATAACTCATTATAATACAAATTTATTACAGAACGAAATAATGAACAAAATAAATTCCAAGCCGAAGTGGTTGAAATCTTCTCTCGTTCACAGTTTTTAATAAAAAAACTTCGAAATCATTTCATTAACTTTGCTGGGAGCAGCATGAATGACGACGTATTAATTAAAGGCACACAAACACACACACACACACACACACACACACGATGAAGTTGTTATCTGCACGTGTGTGTTTTTGTGTGTTTGTATATTTTTTACTGTCAGAATAAAGTCGAATTTTAAAATATATCCGATGACATGTTTACATGTTGCAGTCACGTAAATAAAATTGCCCACTTCATTACAGAAGAGCAACAGCACAACAACAACAACAAGAATAAGTAACAACGTCAGCAACAGTTCAGTGCACCGTCTTGTGCTTTATTGCCAATGAATGACTGATACACTGGCTGACTTCAGCTTGTTTCAGCTCAGCGATGTTGCACTTTCCGAAAAATTTTTCATTTTTAATACAAACACGAAATAAAATCATTTGAATGGTATTTTAAGCTTATTATACATCAAAAAGGCGTAACGAAGGGCCGGCTGGACAGATCGACAGATCGACAGACAGCAAACAGCGTCTACAAAGCAGCCAGTCGACTAAATAATCAGCCAATCATCAATCCTGAGCGCGATCCTTTCGAAACGATTAAAATTAAAGTATTTCATATGGAATTGTAATTAATTTAAGAGTTGGAGTTAAAGAATTTGTCGAAATCTTCTCAAGGAGAACGATTCCTCAATATTATTTGTTATTGCGAAACGCTTTTAAATTGAGTGGGACATTTTGACGTCTTGACCACTCCAAAAAGCCTGACGAATATAAAGCCATATACAACAACTACATCATTGTGATGTGTTATTTATTTTGATGTCGTTACTTTCTTCTTTCTTGTTTGTTTGTTTTTATTTTTTTTAAGTTTTGTACTCACATGTTGCTGAAGTTGGTGCTTTTCTCTCGCCGACGTTGAGCGATATGATGTGCAATGACTGCGCAACGGGACTTGACAAGCTATTTGTCAGTGCCACAGAAGCGCTCTCAGAAGAACAACGCTCCGAGAATGTCCAAAATGTCCAAATGTACAATCGAGCGAATTATTAGACATCTTGTGGTAACTCTGTGTGTGGTAATGCTTTATGTCAGATGAGTCTCAAATTGCAACACAGCAACAATGAGAGTATTTCTCCGTTTTTCATATATTCGAGTTTCTGTCGTCTGCATCAAAATCTTGTTCTCAATGGTTTTGAGTTACTGAGTGGGTTGGGGAGAAGATTGAAGGTGAGTGAGCATGACGCGGTCAACTTTTAATCGGACTGAGTACAATAGTAATGAACACGAAACAACGAAAACAGAATGCAACTGACAGCTGTAGAAATCTGTCACTCTGCCGGCTGCTTTGGACATTTCTGTTCTCTATTGTTGCGTCGTAATAAAGAGAATATCGCCGCTGTAAACCAATGCCTCGAATAGAATCCAAGATTGTTCAAGTTTGTACGTTGTTTGTAGCGTCTTCAAATTTAAGCTTTGAATGGATGGAAATACTGTCGAATATAGTATAATTCTTCAGAAAAGAACCGCTGGGACTACCCTCGTATTTCAGTTACTATTTGTTCGTGGTTATTTTTTCGTGATATACATAGTATTTGTAAAAAATGCTCCAAAAGAGCGGAAAGACTTTGAGTTTTTATGTTCTTCATTTTTTAATAAGCTTCTTGAAGTGGTGGTAAAAATGTATGCAGTCAAAATTAATCTAAAACCTCACACATACACCCACACACACTCGCCGAGACTCCTTCTCTCTCCCCCCCTTGTAACCGGGTGGAAAAATAAAGGCTTAAATGGAATAACAAGCTGCATGAGCGAAAAGTTTGTTTGGCAGCGCCTGGAAGCATGCTTCAACAACGAACAAAAACAAGCACAGCGCGGCAAGGAAAACAAGCGTGTTCGTGTTTGTAGTTTTGAGATTCGCGCGCTGGTGTGGGTGAGATGAGGAAAATACAAATAAGAATTAAAACTACAAACAACAAAAAACACGCGAATTCAAAGGCGACTCCTACGAAGCAATAAACTCAAGTGAAGTGTGGAAGTCATTAAAAAACCACCACAACACAACAACAGCAAAATATATAAAAAGAAAAACATTACAGCTTAAAGAAAAACATACACAAGAAAAAGCCAACTTAAGTAATACACGAAAACCCACAAAAGACCAACAACGACGTACTTGAAATAATATTTTCTAGATTTAAAAGCGATTTTAGTGCGCTTTCTGTTCTGCTGCTTTGCCCTCTCTGCGGCACCGTCGACATGTTGACAGCAGGACATGAAATTGTATTTTAATGAACGTGGAAAACGAACGAAGAGTAGATGGAAGCAGTAAAGGATGTTGCAACGGATGACCAAACGACAAAACGATGACGATGATGGCGCCGGGGATGAAAACGGGATTCGTTCTGAACGAGGTGCATTTTTACGCGATGTTTAAATGTGAGTGCGTGTGTTTGAGCGAGTGTTGGTTAATACGTGTGTGTGTGTGTGTGTGTGTGTGTGTATTTGTGGGCGGATGTGACTTCTACTTGACTATTAGCCTCTAGCATCAGTTCTCCCTACAGCAGCCGCAGCTGACTTCATTCAGTTGTATCCTTTTTTATTACATTTATTTCACTTTTCTATTTATGTATATTGTGTATACGCAAGACATCAGACAGGATATGACGGGATTTGAAAATCGTTTAATATAGAAAGCAAGCAGAATCGTTCACGTGTGTGTGTGTATAAATAATTATACAAGATATTTACGAGTATATCGCAGTTTGTGTGGGACGTAAATCGCTTTAAGACTTATTTAAATAATGTGGAGCTTTGGATTTAAATATGATTTAAAATTTAATGTCTTCTTTTTAGATTGAAACTGTTTTCTAAAAGGTTTATACGATTTAAATTCTGTCTGATGTTCTTTAAAAGCGCAATTTTGTCATTTTAAGTCCTTGAACATTTAAGTACTCGTACACATGATTTACTTTTTCATTCCTTCGTGAGTAATTGCAATTATTTGATGTTCTAAAGGATACCGAGGATGAACTCGTAAAATTTAACTGTCCACGAGTTTATTCGAAAGGGGTTTCGAAAGGAAGCACTTGATTTCTCTTATCTGAAGCAAGAGGCACGCGCCAGAATTCGGTTCAGGATTTCAATTTATTAACTGATCTTAGGACTAAAGATATTTGTAAGTGCTGCGAAAAGAAGACAACAAATTCACTGCCAACAACAACAACCACAACAACAATAATAGTTCAAGACCGTTTCGAAATTGAGCTGAGATTTTTCAATACTAAGTAACTAAAATAACTCTGCAACTATAATTTTTTAATTACAGAAGAATTTTTATGTGTAGTAATTTTATACATTTTTGCTAAAGTGAAGTACAATTACTAAATAGTTAGTTCTTTTGTTACTTTCTATTGTTTTACTACATCACATTTTCTCCTCATTCTTCAAAAACACACTCTCGTTCTCTTTCTTGACGTGAAAATTTGTCGTAATATAAATGAATATTGATGAAAGTACAACAAAGAAAGGAGAGAAAAAAGAGAGCAGTTAGTTTTGTTCTCTCAGCTTTCAGTTTCGCCATTCAAGTGTAATCAACCCAAAACCGGGCCAACGCAATCCCCGGTCAACCCAAACATTCAACCATCTTTAATCTATTTCCATTAAGTATTCATGATTTATAAGAATTTAATGAACAACGAAATTAACGGTCATCGCTTGAAAAACGACAAACCTAAGAAACGCGAGCGATGGTTCATTTAACGGCCAATTTTTCATTGCTTTATCGACAACTCCATCCACTTCACTTCGCCCCCTTCCCACGCTCCACCCTCGTTTTTGAATACCTTTCTGGCCATTAGTCTGCAAACGCTATATAGAAACGTTGCTTCCTTTTAAAAGGATGTGGAAAAAACTGCACTTCGTGGAAGCAAACGCAAGGTAAATCGCTATCTTCTACAGCTCAAGCACACAATATATACCATAATTTAGATATAAAGAGAGATATAGATATAGATTGCAGGGTCATGATTTATAAACAACATTACGTCGCGACTTAAATCACTTTTGTTTGCGGTCGAAAATGGATGCTCGAAATGGAACCAGCCATGAAGTGTGTTAAGATGCTCACCGCGATGTGGTTCGCTTTTCGCTCCTATCCGCAACGAAAATGAGATGTTATGCTTTTCATAATTTACTACATTTTGCTGAAAACGTTAGGTTTTTTATAGTTAAGTGGAGAAAGCTATAAATTGATAGCTTTACCATAAATTGGGAAAGTTTCAATTGAATTGCTTGGTTGCTCATACGTCGTGGTGTCCAAATGTGAACGATAAATTGTTCAATTGTATTGTAAATTGTAATTGTAAACAAGGCTTTGAGTACTTTTATAATTTTATAACCATAAAATAGCAGAATTTAAACAAAAACCGATATTAAAATATTGTAACACGTTTGTTGTTCAGCAATATTTTGTATCTTTGATCCAGCTGCTGTGTTAACTAATTAAACATTTTAATTTTGCACTTTTTTAATGACAGAAATAATCAAAAGCACTTTATTATCCATAAAGTACAGCGCTAAAAAGCAAATAAAGGTTCCAGGCATTAATTGATAATATTAAATTCTCCTTTTATAAATTTTATGCATAAATGTTGTGTATTAAATTGAAATTTTTTAGCATGCATCGCAACACAAGGTTTCTTTTTTAATAAAAGCTATTATATATTATAATAATTACAAGCAAGTAATTACAAATATAATAATAATATTAAACTATGCAAACCAATCAACATTTTAATTACATTTTAATTGGAGTTTAAATTTATCCTTATATTTACTTTGTTTTAATTAATTAAGTTTGTATGAATGTATTCAGGATGGATTCACATTCACACCACTAATAGTACACATGTAGTTACTTCTAAATTAGTGACGATATGATAAATGGACCAACTAAAACATCATTTATTGATTTTACAAATCAAATATAATCTTCGAATGTTTGTACGAGGATAGTCCCAGAAGTAAAAGATGTGTCCTTGATAGATGGCGGTTGATGTTTCAAAAATTATTATAGTCGAGAGTATTCCTACCCCTGTAAAGCTTAAGTTTGACTTTGAAGACGCTACGTTCTCTATTATTTATCCGGAAACCATTATTAGTGAACACTCGCAGGGAATTTGTTCCAAATCGTCTTTAAAAAAATCCAACTCGAGACTGATTCGGTGGTACTTCTTTGCTGAGAAAATATTTTATTAACATTATTTATATAACATTATTTTATATTATAACATATTATTATTAACAGAAAGTTTAAAGTAAGCGACCTTTCAAGTGTTAATTTGAATCGCATCTTCAGAAATAAACTCTCAATTTATTCAGTGCCATGGAAAATACAATAAGTGAATATTTTTTCAATTAACATTAATTTACTGACGCTATATTTTTAAGTTTTCTCAAATTCTTACAAAATTCTATCTACAATCATCCGGTGGAAAATAGGGTACATTACTTTATCACTTGATGTAGTATTTATTTACTTTTTTTTATTCTTTTTATTGTTTATTTACTTATTATTATTCTTATTTTTATCATTCTTCCCATGAAAATGATGTTTTATTGCTGTTGATGTTTATTGATGCATGTTTTTAGACATGCAGCTTTGTCGATTGTCCACAAGTAAAAGAAAGTGTAGTGTTTTAAACTGCAATAATTTGCATTTATTACATCACCCCCCCATCTGTCACTTGTACTGAACTGTACCCTACACCAAGCATTGGCACCTTGTGTTGTCTGTCGACCGCAATTACATGTCCATCAAGCACTTCAATTATAATTTCATTATTAACATCACAATCACCGGACGCCATGCGGTGCAATGAAATCTAATTTAAGTTCTACAGCAAAATAATTAACTAAATTTGAACTAAGAGTACATAAAGAACCCGGTTGACTTCAGCTCGAGTGAACACAGAGTTCAGTTTTGTCTGCAGATATCCTTGAGGGATGACCAGCAGAAGGACATCATCAGCATTGTGCTTGGCTGTGGCTGTGGTTGTGGCCTGCTTTTGTCTTTCTTTCAGATGCCCGCATTGCATGAAGCACTTGCTTGGATAGAACGATTTAAATAACTGTTTGCAGTTGACGAGTCGAGATGACGACGAGGAGTTTCTTGTTGCTCTCAACCGCAAACACCTGAGTGAGCAATTTAAGTTGATGATGACTGCAGTTCGATTTGCAAACGTGTCGTTGTGTTGTTTTTGTGCTGTTGTTGTTGTGTTCTATTCGCTTGTGTGTTGATGAAGTATCCAACAGCAGAAGTTTCAAAGAAGCTGCAATAGAAGCAACATTAGCAACAACAACAACAACAACGGCAAAATCAATATTAACAACAAACCCCATACTACTTTTAGAGCTGGATTTAGTGAGCTTTGCATTTTCTATTTACGCTTAAAAGTATGCAACACAAATGGTGCAGGCTTAATTTCACATCTTGATGATTATCAACGGTTTTATGATTTATCTACTACATAAAACCTGCAACAGCAGCTCACTTAATTGCGATTCTTGGTTGTTTTTGCTTCATACGTTGAATATAGTTTGCTTGTCGTTGAGTTGAGTACTTTTTACGGGCAATTAATATGATTTATGATGTCCAGACTAACGACAGCATCCTTGAGTTTTTATAGTAACACATTGGCACTTACACAGCCACACAAACACATACACATATTCTCGACAGACAATTATGTCGTATATCATTGTTGGCGAAATGAATGATTGATGTCGAAGCAAAAAAATCTCTCTCTTGATGGAAATTTCAACTCCGATGACAAGTTTTTAATAAATGTGATGAAAACAAACTCTTAAAATAAATAACACTGTAAACACTGTAAACTCTATAAATTTAAAAAAGCCTCTTAATTACACTTTTATTACCGTTCTTTTATATTGAA
This sequence comes from Myopa tessellatipennis, assembly GCA_943737955.2. Classification (NCBI taxonomy): domain Eukaryota; kingdom Metazoa; phylum Arthropoda; class Insecta; order Diptera; family Conopidae; genus Myopa; species Myopa tessellatipennis. The sequence continues at coordinate 14,877,222 of OX031315.1, forward strand.
ATATTTTATTTTCAATGAATTTCCGTATTTTACTTTATTTTATTGATTCTCTTCTTGTACAATTGTTATTTATGTATATATTATTTTCCTTTAAATAATTATTCACAATTTCTCGAAAACATGTTATTTTCACCATGCATAGAATTTATTGCCTAAAATTAGGCTGCATAATAAATCTTCCTCTTGAATTTTGTATGAACGTGATGAAGGCTTTGCTAATGAAAGAACTTAAGTAAATATAGCAAATTTAGACAGCTCAGATTATAAACTGTGTGGAGTTTCATCCCATGTTGAATGTTTGTAATCCCTAAAATATGCAACACTTTTCCTAATTATGAAGAAAGCCAGCCAGTCATCATCAACAGCACCAGTGAGAAGATAACAGGAATAGAAAAGCCAGCACAGAGTCAGGATTTGCTGTCAACGATTTGTCACACGGCAGATTATTGTTGTCTTCATTTTTTGCACGCTTCTTCTCTTCTCTGCCATCATTAACCCAACTTCTCCAAAGTGTTGGAACAACAAGCTAAATAAACCAAGCAAAATCAACCGCCTGGCAGACGCTCAGAGAGAGAAGCACTTCCAAACCGTCTCAAACACACGCCGGAAAACATAAATTCTGGTTTTTAATTTTCTTTCCTTCCCTTTTTTACAATTCTCATTTCTTTACCCTTCTCAACGTCAGCGTCTTTACTAATTACGCATTTCTAAGATCTTTTTACCTTCTTTTGAACTTTTTATTATTGTATTTCTTTCGTCCTGTCTTTCGTCTGCCACGTTTTGTAACTTAATTTGATTAACTTTCTATTTTTTACGCTCTGGGGCAAAAGAAGGATAACACAAAAAAAGAACTCCTTAATTTGCAAGCAGAAATGGATACTTTTCTCTGGATCTGCCAGAATCCTGTACAAGGAGGGAGTAATTTAAGCAGCAGAAGTAGAAAGAGTTTAATGAGCGAAGCGAAAACATGAATAATCATGAGCAATCGACTATGTAATCTAATATTTGTTGTATTTTGCATTTTAATACTTTCCATTTTCTTTGGGCGTTTTATTGCTGTATTTTATTTGTAACTTTTAATCGCCGGGCCCTTAAAGTATGCAACACTTTATCCCGCGCTTAGCGACAACTTTGCTCTGCCATGACGAAATTTCACGCCTCCAAGCATGCTTTAGATGCTAATAATTCACGCACGAGGCGGCGGTGCCTGACACCGTTGTTGTTGTTGGTTCGCCTTCTTTGAAACGCTGCCGTTTACAGCATCTGAACGAGCAGGCGGACAGACGGTTGGCTGCTGGTCCTTCAAGTGTCAGCTCAACGCAGATTCCATCGCATGTACCTCGACAGTTAACCATGATGATGGACAATGGTACAGGATCCAGGACACGCAGACTGTCCCTGTCCCAGGCAACCCAAGGAAAACGAATAAGAAGACACGAATTTTTCAAGTTCTATTTTTACATTTTTTTGCTTCTATCGCGTGTTCTGCAATTCTTTTTAGCACTCATTTTTTATTTTTTCGTCCTCAGAGCACTTTTCTCTTTCTCTCTTCTTCAAGTTCATACTATCGCTGTCTTCCGTCGTTTTTCGCTTTTTTTTACTCTACTTTCCTCTACTTAATTGCTTTGGATATCTGCTCGAAGAGATAAAATTTCTTGTAATTTTGTAACAGAGACAAACAAGCAAAAAAAGACAACCAAAATTGTTCTTCTCTAAAGTTGCCAGAAGGACGGAAGGAAGTTCATTTCGGACGATCAAAAAACATTAAAGGTTTTCAGCAGAAGTCGCTGCGTCAGTCAAAAATAACTTCTAAAGCGCGAATAAAAGGAAAAAAAACGGTGTGGAAGGAAATATTTTTCATTCATCTCGTTAATTGTTTCGAAACATTTGTGATTTATTTTCTTCACCCAGGTTAACAGCGTTGACTTAAGACTTTTATTAGCATTTTAAATTAAAGCCTTAATTAAAGCATTTTAAATGGTTTTATTAGCTTAAAATAACAGTTTTTGATAAGCGTACGAAATCGAAACAAGTGACTAATTTTTTAAACATCCTTTTTTTATTCTGATGAATTCTGAACAAAAATAATTACTTTCGATTTTAATTTTTCGGATAATAATAAAATAATAATAAAAATAATAGTGATTAAATTAAATAAATTGCTGTCATTTCATAGTTAATTTAATAGTTAATTATTAATCATTTAAGTTTTAAATTTATTCTAATTTTACTTTTTATCAGATTTTGTGTATCTGTAATTCTTATTGATTTTTTTATGGATTCTAAAATTAATTTGTAGCCTGGCAACTTTTAACCAAAACTTCGTAAAAGAATATAATAGAAAAGCTTATTCAAGCATTCTTACATTTTTTAGCGACATCTGGCTTCAAACATCTTTAGTATCTGAACGAAATAACGGTTCATTGTAAAATTATAACTTGTTTATTGAAGCTTACAAAATTCAGAACTTTAAGCAACTTAAGCTTTACTTGGATGAAAAACTTTGACATGAAAGGGAAATATTTTTTGGGTAGATTTCTGTTTTCAAACTTTAGAGCTTTTAAAAAGGTTTTAAAGTTTCAATTAAATATTCTATTTCCATAATAATCCATCCACTTCAAATGTGTCCAGAATTTTCCATAAACGTTAGAGCTTTCAATAATTAATTCAGTCTGGTTTTTACAAATACTATCCATGCAAAGCTTTTGAGTGAGCTTTAGGGCAGTGTGATGAATCTTGTTAAACTTTGTAATTGAAATGTTTAATAATCTTGCACTACACTAAATCTCGTTTCTAAAGTGTTATTATATTAAATTATTGTAATAAAATGATTGTCCATGAATTTAATATAATTCACGATTTAGAGTAAAAAAGATAATTTTTATCGGGGTTTACATTATAACGAGTGTACTGTATTAATAAAATAATGTAGTTTGTTATATGAACGCAATTGTCGATTCTTTACAGTACTTTCCAAACTTCAACTCTATTGCTGTACTAAAAAGAACAACAATTTTAAAAGAGACGAGAGTGGTTTGTGCACTTGCTAAGAATTCACAATATTCACAAACCGTTATTTTTCCCACTTTTTAGAATTCTCCTCACACGTAACACGATTCTGAGTCAATTTTTTTATTTATTTATTTATTTTTTGAATATTTTTTTTATTTTTTGTAAATGTAATGACAAATGGATATTTAAATGAATAAAGAACTCCGTTAAAAATTTATATTTAGTAAAACATCAGATCATCGAGTGTAAATATGAGTATAAAAGATCTTTTAAACCTTCTCAAAAATGTATTATATGAAAACAAAGAAATACAAATAAATGTCTTTGCAATGGATTATTATCTCAATATAATTATTTAGTATTTTAATTTAATTATTTTTACAATAAATTGTCATTTCTGTTAGATTTTTTCTGACACTGAAAATTTTTGGTTGAAAAAATTGAGGAAAATTGTGAGCATGCGCCGTCAAGAGCAGTCAAGCTAGTTTTCTTTCTCTTTAACTCTGTCTCCCTCTCTCAGCCTTCCTCTCGTTCTGTTCTTCCCCTGTCGCGGCTCAAGAACACAACAGAATAGAACAATACAGAAGTTAACCTCAGAACAGTTCTTCAAGCTGCAGCTGTATTTTATTTTGAGGGTTTTTGTTTTTATAAAGTGGTCTAAAGTGGGTGTTTCTCGGTACGCTCTCGTGTGATGCAAATGGCCTTGAATTGTCCTTTTTGGGCAAACATCTACACACACGCACACAGAGGCATTTACAAGCACACAAACGTCCGCACAGTAGCTCGTTCCTGGCTCAGTAACCGCGAAGTATGCAACATGGAAAAAAGACATGGAGCAGGGTTTATTTTAAGATCCGTATTAAAGTTTGCAATGCACATGTTTTTGTGCTCCACGCGACGACGCCCTGAGGTATGCAACGAATATATTTTTCAGTGCTACTTTTCCCCCCTTTTTTGGAGGTCTTTCAATCGGAACGTAGCTGGCGTTGACCCTCATAGAATGAACCGAAACCAGGTCAATTACTCGATTTTCTCCTGAAGTTTTTATTTATTTTGCTTAAGTTGTTTGGCTCTTTACGTATGCAAAAACGTGTCACAAAAAATGTTGCTGAATTCGGTGTCGTGAAAATGTTACTCTATCGTGCAAACTTTTGGCACATCTTCGATTTCGCAAATAAGCGTCATCAGTCGTGATCATTATCGTCCTCGGCAGCAGGTCGACGTATCCTCCGCCGGACACACTGACTGACATTCATTCGAATGGTTGGTGTTTGTGGAGCTGGAACAGTTTCAGGCTGTATAGCGGTTGGGCGAATGCGATGACGTGATGTCTGAAGGAATCCGGTTCTTTTAGCGCACATCCATTCCTTGTCTCTGTCTTCTTCTTTTTTACTGCATTCATCATGTTTCGCTTTTATTTGCTGTCGTAGAAAATGAAGTTGCTTCCAAGGTTTTCTTTTGTTTGTCCTCTGCCAGGATTCAGAATGTTTGATGAATGAGCCTCAAATTTGTTCCGAACGAATGATCTCATAACTCAAATTCAACGATAATCGAATATTAACATTGATTGAAAGTTAAGGGAAACATGAAACCTTAATAAACAAATATTATGTAATGTTTTAATAGTATGTTAAATTTTTGACTAAAATAACAATAATTAAATACTAAATTCGTAAAATTTTGAATTCTACGGTTAGGTAGATCATTTAATCAACTTGAGAGGTTTTTAATTATTGACAAATAAAAAGTAAAGAAACAAAGATGTCAATATTTTCATTAATATAGACAAACGTTCATAACTTCATACAAAGTGAAATACTACAACGACACAAAACACCTTAAAATGGCAACTCTGTAAAAGCTTCTTCAAAAAGCTGTCTCTTTCTCTCTGCCTCACTCTCTCTCTCTCTCGCGTCCCTCTGTGACATTACACTCAGCCATACTTTGTTGACATTCTTGGAACATGCTGTGCGGCTCGTTAATTTGTCTTAATTTCCTGTAGCATCTTCTTACTTTCGAGGGACCGACCTCATAGAACGTATACAAAAAAGGAAATCGGAAAGCTTTGATCTTTGCGCATGTCTGTTTATAGCTCTCTCTCATTCTAGCATCCCAAAGCGAAAGCGACCTCTACATTGTGCTCTCTAAGTGCGTTTTACTTCATTCCACTTCATTCCATTCTTCTCCCCTCTGCTCTCTTCTTGCACCGACAGATGCGAAGATGCTGTGCTTCGGTAACAAAAGCAGCATCAGTGCGAGCTCTTTATTCTTCCAGTGTATGTTCGCTTTACAGTATACTCTCTCTTTTTCTCTTAATCGCTGCTCTGTTCCGAGTTTCTCTCTCAGTCAGCTTCTCCATCGGTCGAGCCCTCTTTTTTCTTGTATTGCGTCTTAAATTGAATAACAAATATAACAGTTCGAGCATAGTTTTGCGCCAGTTCCAAGTCCACCTGCAAGCTGTAAGTTCGTGCCAAATCGACTGCTGCGAACTCCAAATATTTTCCAAAGTGTTCCTCCTTCACTATCTTGGCCAACCCTATCAGAAAGTGACACTAAACGGAAGTTTAAAAAAGTCTAAAACTATGTGTAAAGTTTACCATACAAGAAAGGCGATGTGAATCATAAGAAGTGAAAACTTTTAGAAATAAATACTTAAAAGCCTTCGATTTAAAGGTGAGTATCAAGAAGAAATGCTGCATACTTCTAGGCACCTCATTAAATATTTTGGTACACATTCATGCTATACTCATGTGTATCAGAAGGAAACTCTTATTTCTTAAGATTTCTGCAGTGTGACTTGTAATCTGAAAGTATGCTTGAGATCCTTCCTCATACAATTCTAAATTGCTTTTCAACTTCTACGTTCTTTGCAGAACATTAATTTTATTTTGTAAACTGAAAACTTGCCGTTGTGTTGATTATACGCAAAAGAAATCCGTTTAATTACTTCGTCATTTACTTAAGCTGCGTCAATTCTTATTGTTGTAATTGTTGTTGTATCGCAATTCATGTCAAGCCCCTTAATATTATTCAGTTCTACCTCGTTCATTTGCTGCTTTTGTCTCGTCACTTATTTGTCATTGCATACAATTAGGCGCAGTTTTAGTTTTACATTTCTTCGTAGAAACTTTCATCGTCTCTTGCGGGAGAGCGGGGAGGTGAGCGGGTTGCCTTTAAAACGAGACTATTTGCGAGACGTAATAAAATATTTTTTGCTTCCTTTTCTTGTATGCAAAAACTATTCTTTACGTCTCTGTCTGTCGTTCTAAAGAATTCAGAATTATTTTGCATTCGTAGTGAGTAAAGAAAACGTGACTTAAAAGCAGGAATAAAAATGAAGATTTAAAACAATGACCAGCATCAGAGCGCGGATATTAAAAGGAAGATTCAGATGTCTGAAAGAACAGCATAAAAATTGTATGCTTATTGTACGTGGCTAAAATATTATATTCAATTAAACGTGGTTCAGAAATGCAATTAAATGTAATGTAATTTCAGTGCTAAAGGAATATAAAATTAATTATTGAAATAAGTTGAGTTAATTATTAAAATGAGTTAATATGTATATATATTTAATATCTGCATATTTTAATTACTAGTTACTATATTCTAAATATTAAAGAAGAAATATAGAAAAAAAATATATATATAGAAGAAAAATAGGCTCAATAAAACTTCAAACTTCAAACTAAAGAAGAAATTATTTTATTTTCAAGCTAAGAATATTCATCTGGAACAGAAACATGTTGCATAATTTTTGGCCATCTAAAGAAGATTCCAAGAATTTTCAGATAATTAGTAACACTATTGGGGACTTAATAATTAATTAAATAGATTATATAGTATCTAGGAGTAGTTTGATCTCAAATAAAAATGCTTAGTATTTTATACACAATGGACCTTTAATTCCTTACACCCGAAACTATAATTATTCTATTTGTAACGCATTGAAGGCGTGATGGATATGGAAAAGCATATTTCGCCCCTTCCGTCTGTCGTAGAAGCATCATCATGAAATTCGGTATCCCATTTTAGAGTTGGTGTTCTCAGCTAGTACTCCAGATCTAAAGTTGAAATTTTATTCTCCGATTTAATGTATCAGAGCAAATCGGCCACTATAAAGGGCGTAATCCGTCCACTGATTTGCCCTATAAATTTATCCTACTTGTGTAGAGTATATGAGCTTCGACAAGTCCGCATTTAACATTCATTCTTGTTATATTTTGTATTTTTTTGTGTGCGCACGTTTAGTCAAAAATTAAAAGTAAATAAAATATCTTGTTTACCCTAAAAGTCGGCAGCATATATTCTGTATAGCGATTTATAGCGACTTTTTCCTTCTTGTTTACTCTACACTTAGTATTTATGTTGTGTCTGCCAGAAAACGTCGGTAAAAGCAAACAGATGAAAACCATTTGACTTATTCTCTTTCACAAAACCACCAACAACAACAACACTAAAACAACTAACATTTGTTCGTTAATTACTGCTGTTGGCACGTGGCAATTCCTTTGCTTTAAAATTCGAACGTGAGCGGTCTTTGAGCTCGTGGGTGATTTTTACTCGCGAACCTTAGAAGTATACTCACTGGTGGGCTTTTACACTCGCCCACACACACACACACACACACACACCTCTACACACCCGTACACACTCCCATCCTAGTGTCGCTCTCACATAGATTTTCATTATTTATTCATCAGATTTATTGTGTTTTTTACGCTTTTTGGTTTGTTTATAAACTCTGGAAATTCATATGCATGGATGTCTGTGATTGTGTTTGCGTCTATGCGTTTATAGACGGCTGCGTGTCTTAAGTTGCTTCATGAAGCTTGAGGCACGTAATGGGCTCTTCTACTTCGCCGCTTCTGCCGTGATTCCTGCTGAGCCCCGCCGTCCATTGCGCCTGTCTGCCTGCCTGTCTGTCTGGCTTTCCGTCTGTCACTCGCAGTTCGGAATCTGTTCCTGCTACCTGCTGCGCTCGCCGCTGTATTGTTTATCACTTTGTTTGTTTTGCCTTAAATCAAAACTTTTGAGCTTTAGATTAGGCTCCACAATTTTTCTTAACTTTTTGATCGCTTCAAACTGGGCTAAAAAAATGCTCTGTAAAGCGTTGTCACGAATTCAAGCTGACATACTTTAAGGCGCTATTTTTTCATAATTTTACGTTTTTGCGTACCCGACTGTGGCCTCATTCTCTCGTTCCGTTCAGTTGAGGTTCCTACATTTTGCTTCAGGACAAATTATTCATGAAGTGTCAGCTGTCAAGTTCCAGGAATGAAAACTAAAACCAAAAGAGATGCAACTTGCTTTGGAACAAAGAAGGTTCTGTTGTTGGTTGAGGTAGCTTCTAAACTTATGCGTTGAAGTAACACTGATTTGATTTGTTTCTATAGTATATCTGTTTTTTATAGATGCTATCATCATATATATTTAAATCAATCTCCGAATAAAGTTTAATCTAATTTTTAAGGATGTGTTTTTGAGGCATGAAAAATGTCATCATTTAAATTTTTTAATTTATATTTTTTTATAGCCACAAAAATACAAAGAAATATTATTTAAATTAACGATTAAAATTTGAGGAATTGAAGTTTAATGAAATTTAAATTCTTCACGCATAAAAAAGCCCGAAAACAAGCAATATTTTTTCTTTGATTTCTCTCTCGCTGCGGTCAAATGTTTGCATAATACTTGAAACGTTTCATAGTAAAAAGCAGAAGTTTCTTTTGAAAAGAATTTTTAGATTATTTTCCTAATATTTCACTGCCGTTATAAAGGTTCAAAAGTGTGTATGTGTGTGTGTGAGTGTTAGCTACACAAACACACATTCAAAAAAGCAAGCAAACGTACGAGGAACATCAGTCGTCATAACTTTCAAGTGATATGTTTCAGCATAATCATCAACATCACCATAATCGCCGTCTACATCGTAACTTTGTATCATCATCACCGTCATGATTGTAATTCTGATTCTCGGCATATTCATTTATGATATCATTGTTGTTATAATCATCAACATTACCCACATCATCAGCGTCATCGTCGTGATCATTATTATTATTATTTCCCTTTTTGCAATGAAGATTATCGCCATCCTCATAGAGTTGTCAAAACCTTCTTACAAATGTTTCTGCCACAGAGAGAAACGACTATAAGCCATGAATTCAGTTGACTTCAAAGTGAAGTCGAGTTGTGTAAAGCCCACAAAAACACACGCACACAGACAGAAACAGAGAGCTGGTTATACAGCCTGCAAGCGTGTGAGTGAGCATTACGACATACCAATTTTTCACCAGCAAATCATGTTAACATGCTTTGGTTACACAAACGTGTTTCGTTGAGTACCCGATAGCAGCAGATGCAGATGCAGTCCTTCGAAATACGAGCACCCTTCACTCAGCACTCTGCGAGTTCCGCGGCAGGCTTCGTCTCTTTAAGCACTCGTCAGTCGTGGGCCTCAAAGGAACGCAAATTGGTGAGGTTTCAGTTCTTGGCTCCTTCTTTTCCTCTGCTATTTCTTCCCTGCCGTCTGTGTTGTTGTTTTTCAAGAGTGGCCAAATTCATTTGGGACGTCGATGATTTTGTTTGATGACAAAAAGCACTCTACGACAGACAGAGAAAGAAAGAGAGAGAGGAAGAAAGAGACAGCCAGAAATAATTCCGATTATGAGCTGGAATGAGCGGATTGATGAATCGATGGATGGATGAATGGATGGGTTTATGGATGGATGACTGAATGGATGGATGGATGGTTGGTTCCTCGCTTGAATTGGAACTCTTGCGAGTAGAATACGCACTCTTTACAGTGTATTTAAATCATTGCGTTTTTTTGAATTTTTCAAGCTTTAATTGCGGACTTTTATTCTTTGTCCACATCAACTCAGTTTTTATTTCAACGTCTTTTTTGTGTCCATCCGCTTTTTTTATCATTCACAACTGGTGATAATTTAGCGTTAGCTTTGTACAGTACAAGTACAATTTTTTGTTCGCGTGCTCACACTCTTAACCCACCTGTGACCCCCTCAGAGTTGCAGATGAGTGCACACGCAGCTGCAGGAAAAACGGGAAAAATTTCATTTAAATTTAAAGGACGAATTCAAGTTCCATTAAACTTTAATCATCAGTTCAATATTCAGTCACGTCAGATCGTCAGTCAGTGAAGTTACCAGAAACATAAGATTAAATATAGTGACAAAAATAATATTCTATTGCTTGGAAATTCTTTCATTGAAATTTGTTGGATTCTATCAATAGTATTCTTTCTAGTATTTTATTCTTTCATCGCATTCTTTCATCGTATCCCCTTTTTACATTCCTATCGACTCGAAAATTTCGTGCTGGGTTGTTATTTTATTTCGAGCTTTAATCTTTTTCATGTTTTGAGGGTGGTCACTTTTATACTTTTATTTTGTTTTGTACATTTTATTTATTTTTCTTTATTTATGTACTAACACTGTATGTTGTTACTGTGGACATTCTTGTGTGGATGTGTGCGCTTTTGTGTGAATGAAAATTTACAGGAAATGTCGTTGAAAGTTTCTAGAAACGGTTAAAATTCATTTAAGTATTCAGGCATTGAAATTTAATATTAAAATAAAATGACATGATCACTTTATCTCACCTTATAAAATCTTGCCTTATAATATTATTTGTGTGGAGTTTTCAATATTAAAAGAAAGACAAAATTTTACTTTTAGAATAATTAATTTTCTTATAAAAGGCTTCCTTATATATTCAGTTAAAATGTTTTTCTAATTTCTTTTCTATTCTATTAAATCTTTTATAAACTTATTGTTTTCTATGTAAATCTATTTTTTATGTATTAGTTTCAAATTGTACCACATTTGCTCCATTTTTGTCAGCATTATTTTATTACTCATTTTTCTGTTTGTCGTTACAACCAAAGCCACGTTTTGTGAATGCGTATTTTGCGGTCGCCGTCAGCAGATGCATTGAATAAAATTATTTTGGCCTCCCAGCAATTCCGCTTGGACGCCCTGAATGGCCTAACTAAAGGACGACGTAATAAAAGCTGCTGAATTTCATGAATATCAGATTATTTTCATATGCGTCAAAAAATGTTATGATGTGCGGCGGCGAATTCCTTCGATTGCCAACCACCAACAGCACCTGAGGACCGTCTGATTGACGTACTGAGTACCGATGCAACCATACAATATATCGTATAGCACAGCAAAAATATAGTATTTATTATTTTATTATCACATCCAATTTTTGTTGAAGTACGAAATATCGAAATGATTGCGACTGCGGTGAATTTTTGTTGTTTTCCGGAATAAACGAGCCGCTTGAAATGGATCCTATTCTGGGTTTGTTTCATTCGTTTAAAAATACGTCTTTTTGTTTTAAAAGCGGTTTGTAAGCTTTACTTTATTAGTTGGAGTACAAATTTGAAGCTGTAAACTTTTTGGGCACGTGTTTTTTTGTTGTCATGATCAGGACGCACTTAAAACAAGTAGTTTCTAAAAAATAATTATAGAATTTAATTTTCTAAGTTTAATTTAAAGTGTATAGATTGACGTTTTCGCAGTCATAATTTTCATTAAGCGATTCTAATAGATCCTAAACTCTGCTTTATAGTTTATTTCCGTTGTTGTCATAATTTGCATGGTAAAAGAGAAATTATAACGGCTCTTTTTAAATGGGGTCTTTATATCTTCGTGGTTGTCTGCGTGTGTAGAAGTAACACCACGTTATCAATGCTTGAGTTTCTTTTCAGCGAATGGTGTGAAAACTAAACATAAGCTGATGATGAAGACATCAAAAGAGAGAGGAAAAAAATAAATTCGCTTTGATAGAGTTCGTTGCCTCCTTTCGAGGCACAAAAGAAATGCAACGTCGTTAATTTGTTCGCATGCTAGCCAACTTAAAATGTGTGAAGACGGTACTTTTTAGGAGTGAAGTTTTGCGTTGCTTCGGTGCAGCGTGGTTTTCTAAATTCGAAACTTTGAAGAGTTTTGAGGCATTGAAGAAGTGCAGAAAAAAGAAGTAGAAATATAAAAGATTAAAAATTTGAAAACATATAATGAAAAAATAGGACAAAAAATGATCTCAAAGAGTCTCTCTTTGAAAGTGCCTAAATTATGTGTTTAAATGTACACAGATTATAAAAAATTCGAAAAAACCTTCTAAGTGGAAGAGGGAAAGAGGGGGAAGTAAAAAAAGGTATAAAATATATAAAAGCTCTTCAAAACGAGATCAAAATTTCAGTTGAATGCTGTTGCTGGCAACCGAAAACACTTCACCGCACCGAAACCAACAACAAAAACACAACCAAAAAGAAAAGAAGAAGCAGAGAAGAAAAAGAAAAGAAGATCAATCTACTTAGCTGTCTGTGTATCAATCTGGCTGTCTGTGTATCTTCCCCGCACTTTACTCACCCTCGAACGATTTTACTTAAAAGTCTGTGTAGATTCTAGTTTTGGCGTGCATTTTGCAGATAAATACAGCAGTGTTGCCATATTGCTTCGTTTCTTCGTTGCCAAAATGCAGAACATATCCCAAGCACAGGTGTGAATAACCTTTGAATATTGAAATATGAAGGAAACGGAGAAGAAGGAGACGACAGAGATGAATTCAATGATGTGATGTGATGTGGCGAAAAAATATCATATTTTCGCCTTATTTGATTTTTTTGGGGTTGCTTTTCCTCATTTTCCTGTTTTTGGAAAAGTGTTTGCCAGGTTGTGACTGGGGAGTGGAGAAAAGTGGATGGGCCACACCCATCTTTGGCACAGTATTTCATTCTGAAGATTAGATGCATTTACTGCGTGTTATAGTTTTTATTTCTGGAACCGAATTGCATCTATTCGCCTTTTGAGCTCTTATGAGTACGGATAATTCAGAAGTGGGCGCATATACGGAGATAAGATTGTTCGCTATACGTATCAGGTTTTCATCATTGAAATTCGATCAACCGAACATTTTAAATTAAAATTGAATAGCTGCGAACATGTATTATTTTTAATCAACCAAAGCCAATGCGTTGAAATGACGATTTTCAAAACAAATAGTTAAGTAAACTAAAGCAATACTTAATCATAAAATCAGCATTCATTCAATTATAATATTTTTTTGTTAAACACAAAACAACAACTAATAGAACAGTCATTTTCATAATTCGATGAAATTTAAATAAAGGATAAATTAATGCTGTTGTATTATAAGCACCACTGAATTGCACTAAAAAATTACTACAAAGTAAACAAAAAAAAAAACAAAAACTCCCGAAATAAATTGAGTTCGTAATTAAAAAACGAACAAATAAATAAATAAATAATTTAAAGCCCAAAACTATGCCGAACAAATGTAAGCTCAATTTAATTACGAAATCCGCATTTGAAAAGAAGCAAAAAACCTAAACCGAGAATACTAAACAATCACTTAGTTAAAATGCTATGTTGTGCTAAAAAATATACACCAATAGAAACAAAAACTGTGCTCTCACAGCCAAATGATTTGCCAGCTCAATATTGATCGGATATGCACACAAAAAATGTTGCATACTTTTCGGCGCTTTAATAACAACGATTGTGGTTTAATCAATGATTGAATAAATGAATTGATTATACGGACTTTGATGTTTTTTATTATTAAATAAAATAACGAATGAACTTACACACATGCACACTTCCACACATACACAGATTTGTATTTTAATATCCTGACCATTTTTTCATGTTATTTTTTTATTCTTTGGTTTATTTGTTGTCCCTTCCTCCATTCATGCAAAAATATTACCGATTAAAATAAATGAAACTTAATACTTAATAAAAAGCAATGCGATGATGTGATAAAATAATATTACAACATACACATATATCCCAGAAGATAGGATTATCTGTAGAAAAGAAAAAACACACAGTAAAAGAACTGTCAAAGGCACATTTTAATGAACTGTCTAAGGAAGAAGACGTGATTTTTTCCTATCTAAAAAAGCAACCCCTCAAACAGAAAAACAAAAAAAGATGGAAAAGAATTTCAAAATCTAAACTAGAAATATTAATAATAATTTTTTAATTTTGTATTCTTTTACTCTTCCTTTCTTTCAGAAGACCATTAAACCTGCATCATTATCATCATCAGCATCGGCATCGTCGTCCTCAGCAACGTTATCAACGCACAGGGATGAAATTTATATCGATGATGAAGGCATCGAAGGCTCCGGTGGACGCGGAGAGGTGAGTGCACTGATTTTTACACAGAAAACACGCATAAAATTGACTCCTCACTCGTTTTTAAACTCACGCACATAATAAAATTAACACCTGAAAATATGCACAAAACAAAAAACGTTGGGTTTAAAAACTTTCAGCCGTTCAACATACTACATATTGTTTCTTTCATACATTTTAAACATTTTCTTATATTTATTCTTCCATTCTATAAGAAGGAAGAAGAATAAACGAGTTCACGTACTGGCTTCATTTCATGAATATAATTTTTCTCCCTGCAACTGCTGCTTCTTCCGTTTTCTTCATAACTCAACATGCACTCATTCTGTCACATAACTTTAGGCGCTCTTCGAAAAAAGTACTCAATTCAACTCAACTCCACTCACACTCTTAGCGACTTCGACCTCGAGTGCCGAAAAGGAACCCAAACGCACAAAACGAGGCACAACGACGACGACACATTTTTTGTTGAATAAAATTGGTTTCAGGAAATTCAGGTCCGGATTTCTCCCCACTTTTATCTTTCTCTTTATGCGCTCTGCCAAGCTTTTATTATAACCATTTGTGGTTAGCAGGTCAGCTCAAACCGTCACCGTCTTTCGGCCAAATGTTTGAAGCTGGCTGCTGATGAACTACGTTCGCGTTCTTTTTATTTATTATTATATATAATAAACAACCATATTCATTATACCCTACATCCGAAGGTAACAATTTATATCAAGCTTGTTACACTTAAGTTCCGTGTAACGCACAGAAGGAGGCGTGGCAAGTATAGAAATGTATACATATTCTTGATCAACATCACCTCCGGAGTCGATTTCGTCGATTTAGTGATCTGTCTGTCTGCGAGTCTGTCTGTATGTCAGTTTTTTAAAACAGCATGTCAGAGTTCCCAGTTAGAAGTAAATAATTCTTTATTAAAATAAAAAGATTTCATTATATTTAACTGATTAATATTCCTGATCCGGTTTATGACACATCCTTCGGTCGATTGGCTGAATTCTGTTGCCTTGACTTGATTTGTATTGAACTTATTTCTATTTTTAGGATTTTATTTCGTGATAGGCAAAAAAGCGAACAGATACGTTGGAAAATTAGACATATCAACCTTAATAAGCTTCTCATTACTATAGCCATGTAACTTACATACGATTACATATATCCATGTCCATATCAATGAGCATCAACAACAGTCAAGGACAAAAATGATGCGGTTGCTGAATGCGAGGCAGTGTTGGGGAATTACGGCCCCCTGCTTACCCTCTGACTTATGCTCAGCTCACACGTCCCTCATTCTAGCAATGCCTACATTTCTCCATTATTTCATGTGATTGTATACTTTATTTCTGTTTTCCTCTTTATTTTGAGTGCTATTTTTGGCCTTCCTTGGCGTCAACACTAACCTCAACCAGAAGTTAAGAGTTATGATCATACGCAATCGTAGTGGACAAGGATTCCTCGGTTGACACATATCAGAAAAGGAAAGAGAAGAAAAGACACGGAGAAGGGAGAATGAGCCATGGCTTAACTCGCTAACGTATCCGGAAATCCGTACAAATTACAACCGGAGCCTGTATTAACACCCAGATGGCGGAATAAAAGAGTGGCAGAGCGAGGATATATGGACCTACATACAATCATATACTTTAGATGCACTACACTCACACATATACATTCATGCTCGCATCTGCAGCAGCTTCTCGTTTCATAGCTTTTAGCCATGTCCTAGAAAACTCGCTTTTGGACCGAGCAATAAATTGTTTTAATGCAATGTTGGTCAAACTTGCTGCTCTCCTGGGATTTGCTGCTTGCGTCATCATTGTGTGTGGTTGTGTGTGACAGAGTGTGGTTGTGTATGTTACACCGTTATAGATGCGCTGCGGTGCAATCGAGCGCGTTGCGGTTAAACGAAATGCATATTAAAATCGTAACATGAGCCACAGAAAGAAAACATGTCGTTGAATATCGACAATAAAGTTTTTGGATATATTTTCACAAATATATTGTATTAGCAAATATTAATATAAATCCATATGTTTTATTTGCTAATAATATCATTCTTCATTCAAATTAATCATCCATTACATCAAAAATCAAGAAATTGACTATACCACTTCTAATATTTGAAGAGTTGCTTGAGTTGAAGAGAGAATAATTTGAAGAGCTACCTCTACAAGGATTCTTCAACAAATACAAATAATAAAAGGAACATTTTAATTGCAAAAATTGGCTCGTTTGATAAAATGGAGCTCTGGCAACTCCGAGCGAAACGATGGATCAATAATACTCTCAACAGATCCGAAAACTTTATTTTCCATAATCGCAGTACACGTGTTTGTTTGGCCAACGTTGTTGTCGTTGTTGCTGCTGCGACACACAGCATAAATCAAAATTTGGCACAAAATCAATATTGATATAATATTGCACAGTTTTGACAACCAACAACCAACACCAATATCAACAGTGTTCTTATTGCACAATGAATCCATGGGAAGCACTTTTCTTTGAGCCCCCCCCCCGCCCTAACCCCTCTCTATAGTCTCCTTTATCTACTTCTGTAGTTGAAATTCTTCTACAAAAACGAACTCATGCAGCATCAATTTTTGGAATTTGCACTTTGAACGCATCCGCCGAGGAAATAGAAAAACTTTTTCACTTTGTTCAGCGCACTATGAGCGAGCTTTTGGTTCGCCCGTCCGTCAAGCGCGCTACCACATGCAGAGGGCGGAGTAGGGTGCTGGTGGTGAGAACTTGTGGATCATTTTTCAAAGCGGGGAAGAACGGAAAATGTTGATGTGGGAAAAATTCTTCCGAGTTATTCTCCGGGTATTCAACAAGGACACCGATGTTGGCGATAACGAGAGCAGCAGCAGGAGCAACAGAAGCTTCGATGGTCTTCTGATATTCCAGAGAGATCAACTAACTTCGTTGAACCGTGCGCAGCGCTGGCTTTTGAAGGATTCCTTGGTGTTGTTGCACTTTTTTGCGTTTCTCTTTTGCACTCTTTTATTTACTTTAAATGATTGTTTTATTTTTTATAGAGTTTCAAAAATATTTCACACAACCACGAAGGGGAAAAATAAAATTAACAGAATTCTGTGAAAGTTGCGAAAAGTTTAGAGTTTAGTTTCGTTGATTCAGTTGGAAATTTTGTAGTTTTGATGGGCGGGGAACCGTTGAACGGACAGCTGGTGCTGCTTAGGCAAAAGTTGGCAACTCTTTTAGTGGAAAACTGACGAAAGTTTGTTTATTTAGTGGAATTGAAATTTCTGTTGCGGTTCTCTGGTCACTCGGTGGATCCGCAGAGAGCAGAAGTTTGATGAAACTCGATGAATGCTGCATTGAATTCTTTCTTCCCGTCTATAAGTGAGAAGGGGAACGTTGGTTGGGGAGGGGGGGACGAGAAGGGGGAATTTTCCTGGCCACAAAAGTTTTATAATTGATTCATTCAAATTGATACTCGCATTAATGATTATTATTTAAATTAATTAATTCAAAGAAAACAACATTTAATTAAAAGAGATTATTTAAATGAGGTTGATTGATTATAAAAACTTTTAAATATTTTAAAAAGTATTAATTTATATACTTTTGTTATATACAATTTATATACAAATTTATATACAATTATTTTAAAGCAAAGAAAATGCAATAAAAGGCTCGCAAAAATAAACCAAAGTTGCAATGAAATTTTAAATGGATTCTTTGGTATTTAAAAAAGAATAAAATTCAAAATGAAATTTGAATTGGAAAGAAAAATTAAATTAAAACGTAGAATTAAAATTAAAGCTGTTTAAAATAATTTATCACGAAGTAGATTTTAATTTTGAGAACTCTTCTTCTTCTATGCCTAATTCAGTATCTTCATCTTTCTCTCTCTCTCTTTCTTTCTCGCTTTGTCGGTATTTCTATTTAAATATTTCCATGGCCGTTCTTGTAGATATTCACTTCATCATCTCTTTAAATGCTTTCCAAAAGCCATCCTATCTTCTCCGGAAACGAAGAAAGAACGTCATTGCCTCATCGACTGTTGCAACCACCTCCCCTTCCCGTTTTGTACGCCATTTTAACAGAAGAAAAATGGATCCCGTAAAATCAAACGCGGAAACGCGTTAACCTAAAAATAAAATGAATGGACGCGTGATTTTATGAGGAGCCATTAAAAAATATGTGGAAGAAAAGATATTCAAAGAGAGGAAACTACTATATATGAGTTTAAAAGTGGGCGAGAGAGCGAAAGATGCAAGAAAATCTTAACGTAACGTAACTTGAGACTACAAAAACAAATGCAAAAGCACTGTTATGCAATTAAACTGTCCTCAAGAAAATGAAGAGTAAAATCATAAGAGATGAGGTTACAAAAAACTCTCCGCTTGGGTATTCATTAATAAATGAACAAAGGAAACACAATTGCTTCCAAGCTGTGGTAAACAGCTTTCTTGCGCACTCTCTCTCTCTCTCTCTCTTCCTCTCCCTCCCTGTCGCTCCATCTCTCTGTAAATAAATATAAATAAAAGCGTGAACCAAAACGCAGAGCAACATTAAAAAACCTTCTTACCTTCAACAGCGTGAAAGGTACACGAAACAGGGAAAAATTATATTCTAAAATGAAGATTGAAGTAAATAAAAACAAAAGAAACACGAGAGGCGAACAGAAGTAAACAAGAACAAAAACGAGAACATGAGAACGAGTCCTGAGGGACTTCAGCGTTAAGAAAGGTGAAAACTGCTTGGAGTAAAAAACCTGCAGTAGGTGGGTAAGGCGCCGAACCGGTGCCAAAGGGGTCCTTTCATCCTAAAAAACTCTTAAGATAACCACAGATGTTCTCGCTGAATGACAGGGCGTTGTTGAGCCATTAATATTTGATATCTTCACGCCCATTTTGGGGCAGAGGTGCGCCGATGTACCCGAATGTAATTTATGGCTTTCTTTTCGGTTTCCTTTCGGTAGCGTTTTAGAATTTAAGCAACCTAACAAAAAAGTGAACAAAATATAGGATAAGGCGTGAGGACGAGAAAGAGGAAAGAGATTGTGGTATATAAAACTCAATAAAACGAAGTGTTTTTTAAATTCTATTCTGTCCCCTTTCTTTTTCATTGTTATTTCCAACAAAAGCGTTTATATATTTAAGATGCATGGTACCATAAAACAAATAGTTTACGCTTACCGACTTCGACAGAGCCGACACTGGCAACGACAACTCTACCTCGAAACACCCACCAACCCACCCACCTTCTCCAAATCTAATGGAAGGATTTTTCGCCTTTATGGGTTTGCATTTTTTGTTGTTTCCTCTTATTTTACGCGATTTTAGATTAAAAGCTGCGCGAACTACGGCTCAAAACTGAACTGCATTCATTTGCAATCTTTTATTTTTCTCCTTTTGTTCAGCTTCACGTCAATGAAGTCAGCCGCCGTCTATTAAATGAATGTGTCATTCATTCAGAAAAACAAGAATTCATGCCGAGATCATCAGGTCGATAAAGAAATGAAAGGAGTCTAAGAATTAAAATTTATATTCATCTGAATGGTTTTTATTCAGCAATTCAACAGTTTTGTAGTCTGTTCGGTTGTTTTGCAAAAATTAGAAAAACTAAAATAAAAAAATTATAATATTTCTTTTCTTTTTGATTCAGCAAAAAAATTAGTAACAAGAAGAAATTCCTTGAACTCATTTTAATCAAGAAAATAAACATCAGAAAATTCTTCAAGTATCTTCAAAAAGAAAGAGAGAAACACAGGACAGTGTGCATGAGATACAACAGTGTGCGTGAGTGTGTGTGAATGTGTTTGGTTTGGGTGTGTGTACTTCCCCGCTCTTTCTACTGCCCGACAAGGTTCAGTGGCTGTCTGATTAAAATTTCAGCACGATTCTGTGCTGTTGAATGTCCTAAAAAATAAACATTTTAACGGTGGAAAGAATACCAACAACAACAACAAAAATTATACAAACTAAACAGTAGCAAACAAGGACGAAGAAAAGAGAACGACAAAAGATAACATATAAATTCTAAAAAAGGGCAACAAGTTTTAGCAAGGAATAAAGAACATGCTTAGAAATACAACATCAATTTTAAGTTTTCTGTGGTACAAATCAAGAAAGAAAAGGAAGATGAAAAGGGGAGAGAGCGAGCGGGTAGAACGAGAAGTAAGAAAGAGTAGAAATAACTATTGGAATACTGGATAATGCATTCATGCAATATTGATGAAATTTATTCATGAGTTAGTGAAAAGAATTTGCTTTAAAATTAATCATATTTTACTGATACATGTTTCATCACTAGCTGCTGACGTCCTGTGAAAGTCCTTTGGAAATTTTCAAGCACAGTCTTCTGAAGAAACGTCGAACAAACGGAAATTAATTAAAAGCATCGTTTTCGATACGCTTCGAAATACAATCAGAAGGGGAAGAGGTGTGGCCGGAGGGGAAGCGAAGCATTCCTTCCACCATCAACAGCGTCCTTTTGTTACTATTTTTATTTTAATTTTTTATCTTGCACTAGAAAAATAGGATCAGCTAACAGAGGCGAGTAGCTTTGGCAACATCTGCTGCCAGGCAACAGCCAACAGCCGCCGGCTATCATCGCCAACAAAAGTCAATCAGTTAAACAACAACTAATTGGATTTTATTAAGTAAAGCTTCAACTTTCGAAGCGCTTAACTGCTCTTATAGTATAAGAGAGAGAGAGAGAGAGAGAGAGAAAGAGAGAGAGGAAGGGAGAGAAAAATAGATGAATAAGTATTGAAAAAGAGTCGAGTCAACAGGAAAACGTGTGTATTGAAGCAAACTAAAGAATCTAAAGCTGCATTTTTTGTGCACATTCAACTCCATTCATTCCTCTTTGTTCCGCTTAAATAAGCTGCTAAAGCTATGTAATTTAATTAACAGCTATAAAATTGAGCCATACAACAAATTGAATTAGCGAATTCCACAGCAGCAACAACAAATTTTTTACCTTATTTAGCAATTTTTTTTTTGGTTTTTTCTCTATTCTCTAAATACTCAGACTTTTTGGCTGCTTTTGTTGAGTCAAACAAAAAAAAAATTGTAGCCTTTTGTAGCCTGAAATTAATTCCTTTCTCCCTGGAACTGCTGTTAAAACTCCATTATTTGAAACTCTTATTCGAACATATGCACTTTTAAATTGTATCGCTTTATATACTTACGTGATCAAAGGTACTATAAATTATAAAAAAGAATCTAATTTTATAAGGAACACAAAACATCGTCATCTTTGAGCTTTGAAAAAAGAGCCACACTTGTTTTATTTTCATCTCCTCATCCCACTCTGGTTGCTGCTCATTAATTGGCAGAGACCATGCCAACTTTTCGCTAATAAACACACGCTGTCATTTGCTTCTGTTTCCTCTTCATTTTCCCCCCTTCCCCTCTTTGTCTCTTTTAGTTCTTTTTGTGCTTTTATGCAATATTTTCTTTTGTCTCTCATTTAAAGTAGCTGCTAATATAAAAAAAATACATCTGATAATCGAGCTGAGTAATTTTATTTCTCTCTCTATCTCTCCCTTACCCTCTTTCACTCTCCTTCTGGCCCTCTCTTTGTTATTTATTCAAAAAACAGCAGGAACGAAAAGTTAACAGTTTGGCAAGTGATAGAAGAAGAAAAAAATGACACGAGTAAAAAGTGTAGAAAACCTAATGAGGTTAATGGAAAAAAATTATGTAGAAAGAAAGTGGAAAGGGGAAAAGAGATGGAGGGGGGAATGAGATTGCTTTATAAATTAAAATAGCGTTAAGCAAACCAAGCAAATTACTTAAATAAATTCCTTAACTGCATCGGCAACAGCATCTGCTGCAGCTACGATTAAAGGGAATAAAATACTCGTAGCAGATAGAATATTCTTGAAAAATCTGTTTAAATTGGAGAGCTTAATTTATGTTATTTTTCATAATTTTATTTCCATTATAAGTTGTGACAAAGTAGTTTGTTTTATGGTATTTTATTTATATAACCGCACATTAGTTTTTTCTGGTGGTCTCCCATAACCAATTAAAAAAATGCTATATTTTAAACTTCAACTTGACAAATATTCAACTTGAACTTAAGGTAAACTTACACGCATGTACTTAAAGTCACACTTTAACCTTATCTACATGCTTTTGTTAATATTTTAATAGGTTTGTTTCTTTAGTTTTTAATTTTAATTTTTATTCCTATTTTATTTTATCGTTAGTCTATCTATTATTTTCCTTATTTTACTTTTCGTTTCTTTATGTGATTCGCTTTTAAATGTTAATTTATTTACATTTATCTATTATATATTTTATATCAATTTTTTATTACAATTTTTATTCTATATTTATTTTTAATTAATTTCTTCCTTTGTTTTTATTTGACATATTGTTTTATTACACTAACTACTACATATTTTACTTTACTTAGTTTTTAGTTACTTTTTTATTTTATTCTAGTTTTTATTTTAATTTAATATGGTTTTGTTTGTTTAGATTGAATTTATTGCGTTTTTCTTTTGTCTTTTGATTTTTTTTAACTTCATTGTTTAAGTAGTTTTTTGCGTTACTTTTTCTTTTCTTCAATGTATTTTTAAATTTATAATAATAATGATACAGTATTGTGAAATCTAATAAAAAATATCAAATTAAATAGATAAAATTATTTATTTTTTTGCCGCAGATTTATTTGCAGCGGAGACTTTCGTCAACTTCTTCACAAACCTCTTCATTTTGAAGGACGTCTATAGAAGAAGATGAATACAGTAGATGTGTGAGCATGGGTTATTTTTTGTGTGTGTGCATAAAAACACAATTAAAAACAAACATGCACCGTCTATTAAGCAAGCCCGCGAACCTTAAATAAAAGAACTTGCATTCTCAGAAGCTTTCATCATTACTCTGTCTGAATGTTGAGGACGACCCTGATGAAGTACGTGATGATGATTATTCTCTGTACAACATAACTTTCTGATGTTTGTGAGTTGTATACTAACTCCGTGAAATTTCTGTCTCTCATTTACTCACATGGACTGTTTATCTTCGTATCTACGAGTATCATGTATCTGTTCATCTTCATCGCCTGTCTTTCGGCAAAGTTTCTTGTGCGAAACTTTTGTTCGAGTATCTGTTGCTAGTTGCTGTTGGCAACCTCTAGTTGCTAGCTTGTGTTGCTATCTTCTCATTGCGGCTTTGTTCAAGTTCTCTTCACAAACTCATTACAAACTTTAATGAAATCAAAATAGAATTCACCAAAACTTTAGCACAGTTTAACCGCACTCTGCACATCCTTCGTCCGTAGCGTGCTTTACTTCAGAGTTTTTAATTTTATAATGAATCAAATTTTTTTGTTAAACTTTAAAATATGCAGAGGAAGAGTTTCTGGCAAATATTAATTTCCACTTTTTGCTGCAACTTCATGGGTACAAGAAACATGAAAACAGCTTTTCTTTCCTTTTAAACTTCTCCTATTTTGCATGTTCGGCTGTCATTTGTTATCCTTTTTGTTCGTCGTTTTATGCTAACTTTTTACTATAAACTCATTTAGACTCGTTAGAATTCATCAGCAACCCATCATCAAGCAATCAACTAGAAGAAAGGAAGAGAGCTGAAGAATAGAGAGAAGAAGGCGAAAAGAAGCATGTTTAAATCACTGACACTCTGTCTGTTTTCTTGTCTTGTGGAAATTATTTCCTCTCACTCGCTATCCCTCGACTCCTCTTCTTTGTTTTCGATTTTCCCTCTCAATAGCAATTAATGTACATTATTTTCGCGTTTATCCTTGAGTTCTTATCCTTTTAGCTGTTTAATTAATTTTTATTAATTATCTTTTTTTTATTAATATACATATTTCTTTCTTTAACGCCAACAGTGTGATCATCGATGACGTCGTCCATCCTTGTGAAAGAGGGACAACTCATTAATGCACTGATTTGCATGCATATCCTTGTGCGGCATAAGTAATATGCTTTTCCTCAGCTGGTCTCAGTTTCGGGTTCTCCCTTTCGACCCTTCAATTGTTCCTTCTTTCTATAGACACCGAACAGCGTGGAAGAGATAATCAAAATTTAATATTCTACGAGTTCTTAAGATATTAATGACCTTAGCTTTCGCAGCAGGTAATTAAAACGAAATTTCGATCTCAGTTTTCGTCGCCGTGTTTTAAAATAAGAAAAATTTCTTTACAAAATACTAATGATTTTTGTGAATATTTTGTAAAAGTGAGTAAAGCACTCAAATTTATGGAGTAAAGCTAAATTTTAATCGGTTTCTGTTATTCTTTTGTTATTAATTTTTATTGTTTCAAATTTGTTTTATTTTTAATTTGTTGCCTTCATTTTATGGTTTCTTTATGGCTTTTCTTTAGTAACAGTCATTATTTTCTGTTACGTTATTAAAAGCAGTCATTATTTTTCTTTACGGATTGATTTTCACTTCATTACTGAATAGATTTCTTTTAACTCTATTTTTATTCTTCTCATTAGAATTCTGATTTAATTGTCATCTCCAAGGACGTTCCTCTGCTTCTCTCTCTTTCTCTTTCATTCCTGCTTCTTAAAAAATTAAAAATATGTACCTAAAAAGGAAGGCTAGAAAAAAGTAATCATTACAAGCATATCACAAGATGTTGCCAAGTTTCGTGTTGTGTAAATTCATGTTTAAAACACCAGAACCGGAAGTGAGTGATGAAGGGAGGGATGGAGGGAGTAACGAAGAGTAAATTTAGTCAATTCATATTCCAACCCATCCCTCTCCCAGACTCCCTCTTTCGAGTCTTGGAACGCAGTCGAGTGAGTGCACTCAGGTGCGGCTCCGAATACGAGTTGTAGTGACAAGTTCTATGATGGTCTCGACGGTGAGGCAGCTGCTTCAAATAAGATTTTGCTGTTGCTTCTCGTTTTTACGTTTTTTCTAGCCTGCGAAAGTTATGCATGAGCCAACTTAGAATGAGACTTCACCCTCGTCGTCTCCATTTTCATGCAACAAACTACAGCCGCAGAACACAATTTTTCCTTTTTGAGCCGTCAGTCAGTCAGTCAGAGGCTTCAGTAGTTCATCGTGCCTGAGGTGGGTGATCTCTCCCTACGCTTCATTCGAGGTGGTTGGTTTTCGTTCTGCTTCTTCCTGTTCTCCAGTTCATCTTCTCTCCGCCAGCTTTGATTTAAGTTATAATTTGAATAATGGTACACATGCCGCCGTCGCCGACGAGTTCTCAACAACAGCAGCAACAACAATAACCATCGGGAATAACAACCATTAAGAGGACTCTTGCAAATAACTCTCTGGCATCAAGTAACACTTGAGAATCGTCAACTCTGTTCCGCTGCTCCACGCCAAACAGCTTCTTCCTGATTACATCCTCCCCCCCTCCCTCCCCAATCCCCCCATCATGAAAAGTTGCTGTCCACTCGAATTTCATCTCTGGGCCTCAGAGGATGCCGCTGACTATAATTGAACAGCTTGCGGTTGTGAATCTCGTTAAGTTCTATCTTTTGGATCCTTCTTACACTCCTGGAACTTGAAATTTTTTACTATCCTGTAATTTTGTTTGTTTGTTTCTTTCTTTCTTTAGAGACTCCTTTAGAGCTCTTCGTGTTTTATTTTTCTGGTTGCTTTTAGTATTTTTTAAATTCGAATTTTTACTATCAGTTGAATTCTTGGAAATTTCTTGGTTAAGTAAATTAAAATGTGTTGCAAATATGTAATGTATGGGATTCTCTTCTCTTTTGTCTTTGATAATCATCCTACCTTATCTCCTCTCCCTTTCTCACAGCTGCCTTGATTCCCCTGTTTAATAGGATTCCTAAAATATCCAATATTTTATCATTCAGATTTCTAAATTCTTCCAATAAACATGAGGAAAAAATCGTGTGATGGATGAAATCTTATCATGTCGTGTTGATAAATGTTCATGATTAATCGTTTGTGTATGCGTGTATATATGTGTGTGTGTGTTTTAATGGATGATATTGATAATGCTATTATTTTTTGTTCTTATTATATGGATGTAAAGCTATCGAAGTTGTTAATATTCAAGCCATTACTTGGAAGATATTGATTTTATTTAATCATTTGAATCACTTACAAATCATTTAATATACAGGGTGTTTCGCATAAGAGGGGACAGAAGATCAGGACGTGTAGGTTGGGTCGAGACAAGAAAAAAATCGTATGGGAGGTGGGGGGTCAATTTCCCCTCGTTTAGACGGGAGGGGCCATTTTATAAAAATCCGACTTAACATCGGAAAAAACAATATTAAAAAATAATGGTTAGATCCAGATAACTTTTGCTTGCTGATTTTCAAAGCCAAATATCCGCTTCTTAATATCCTTTTTAAATTAGGTTCCTATGTCGAACAGTTTTTGAGAAAATTAATATCAAAGTGAAAATTTGGAAAAAAAATTTTCGGCTGCAATTTTTTTTTAAAAATTACGGTATTAAATATAGTTTTTTTTCCGACCTTAAAATTCTCTAATCAATTCTAGAGAGAATGCTTCAAACCGGAAGGATCTATGTTTTGTAGTTTCCGAGAAAAGTGAAAAAAGAAAATATTTTTTTTTCCGATGTTATGTCGGATTTTTATAAAATGGCCCCTCCCGTATAAATGGGGGGAAATTGACCCCCCCCCCCCTCCCATACGATTTTTTTCTTGTCTCGACCCAACCTACACGTCCTGATCTTCTGTCCCCTCTTATGCGAAACACCCTGTATATACAAATTATATTAAAGAATGATATAAAAATTCCTTTTTACGAAAAAAGAAAATATACTTTGTATAAACATTTAAATGCCATTTAATACGCTATCGTATTTAAAATCTTAAAGTTTCCTTAAATCAATGTGAAGGTTTCCGATCTGGAAGTGTTTTTATTTAGTTATTTTATTAATGCTATTTGTTTTATTAGTTATTGGTTTTTAATTTATTTATTTAATATTATTATTTTACTTACTACATTAACTATTTACTGAAATAATAAGGTTATCCAACTCGTGGTATGATTTTCCGACATAAATACGATTAAAAGTTATCCTGTCTGTTCATCAGCCTGCCTGCTTCATTACAGTTCCTGACAGAAGATCCTTCAACAAAACTTCAGCTAGAGCATGGATAGAGTAACTATTTTACGTCTGTCTGAAATGTGTGGTAATATAAATTGAAGCTTTCATGACTCGAGCCTTCATTGACTCGAGCAAAATTATTCAAAGAATCCTAATCGTATTTCGCCGCTCTCCTTCCTTGCCTTTTATCTCATTTTCTCTCTCCCCCCCCCCCCCGCCCCACTCTTATCACCTTTGTTTTGTCTTACTAATTCGAGCGCAGCATTTTCCGGCACATTTGAAGAAATTTGTCTGTCTGTCTTTAAATTTATGACATTCGAAATTTACGCCTAGAAACAAAGCCGCAGCTCACAGAAGTGGCTAGAAAGAACGAAGAAATGGCGACAAGAATATTAAATTAGAAGCATGTAGAGAAATAATAAGTAGAAAAAGAAGAGCAGAGGAGTATAAAGCTTTAGAATAGTTTAAGGAGTCTAGATTAAGCTAAGAGACGGCAGAGGAAAATGAAGAGTTCGTTACCTTTGTATGATGCAACGCTTGCAGCGCTTGTACCGTCTCGTCTCATACATAATTTATATCAATAAATTTGCTTGAAATGCTGCACAAATTTTGTGCTGCGGCATAAAATGGCAAATAAAGTTTATATAGAAAATTATGTTAGTTTAGGTTACTCGTAGTTTAGTTGGTGCAAAATTGGAAGACAGGGGAAAGGAGAGGAATTGAAAAGCAGCATCATGAAATCTTGATTAGGAAAATGAAAAACATCTTTCAGTCATTATACAGCTTGTTAGCAGTTAGAAGAAGAAAAATCGAAACAACTGTATACTTTAACTACTTTATACATAAGATCTGTGGTTTGTGAAGAGAGAACAAAAAATATTATAGATCTACGGGTCAATAATATAGGTTAATATAGTTAAGTCTGGTTAAAATAGAATACATATAGAAATATGAGAAAAATAAAATTAAAGAAATTAAGTAAAAAAAAATTGAATTCGTGGTTTTTGAGAAATCACTGAAAAAGGAATTCAACGAATTGGCGTGACAATGAAAACGTTGATTTATTTCGAAGTTTTATTTTAAAGTTCCTTTGACTCTTATGGAGAACAAACTTACGTTACGTTAAAATACCTCAAATAACTAAAGTTTTGAATTCTCAAGTTCCCTCATCTAAGTTGCAGCATCCAGTTTAATATCCTGCCAATAAAATAATCCTTCTCTACTCATAAATACTTCATTCACAAGCATGTATAGCATGCAACTAGCAGCTTTCACATGATAAATAATTTTCATTTAATACGTTTGCCTTCAGCAGCCATGAGCTTCGACTTCTTCCTCTTTTCCTGCTCTTGTTCTTGTTCGTACTTCCGCTTGAAAGGAAGTTTTATACTATAAAGGACAGGACAGGACAGGACAGGATGAACATCAGGACGGACACACTATCAAACACAAACAAACACACAAACAAGTTCTCAGACTCAGTAAATTACACTACTTTGGAAAAGTACGAGTAGATATTACACGAAGCTATCGACATATCAAATCCTTCTTCAAAAAGAACTGTCGCAAAGTTTTTCAGCATTAAAAATCCTCGTCAATATAATCTGCCGTTATATTAACTTGCATATACAAAATATCGAAATTTATCGACTAACTCGAGGCGTTTTCTTCGGGAGATTTGCAATAGTTTTCATACCTAATTTTTAGCACTTTTCACGTCTTTTACACGCCCCTTTATTTCATTGGTGACATGTCAACTGATCCATATCACCTTCAGGTTTCGTAATAGTCTCCTCAACTTGACTGTGTGTTTCGAATTATTATCTTGTTGAGAAATAAATCTTTCTATGCATAAATCCCTAGGAAATCTCTCTTCATCTCGCACGCTGTTGAGTTAAAATGTCAACTCATCCGGCTATAAAACGTATTTAATCATACTTTTTGCATGATAGTGTATATCATCCATACACTTATAGATTCTCTTACTCATCGCTATCCTCTTTGATACTGCTTCACCATCGCATCGCATTTTTATCTGTTCAACGAAGGTTTTCCTTTTATGATAAAATCTTATGTTATCCTCTTTTGATTCATTCACTTCACGAGTATGAGTATTTTTTAATAAGGTGCGATAGTGAATGAGGGAAATGTGTGTGTGTGTTTATATGGTATAGTATTTGAATTCGCATCACAGATTTGTATGAAGAGACAATTTTTCATGCATGATTTCTCTGCACACATCCACCAACAGTGACAACAACAACAACAACATTACTAATATGTTCATTAGGTGCCATCCACATGTACTGAGCTACTAACCTTTTGACTTTTTAGGTTGCCCTGCGGTTCGTGTCTTTGATCCAAATGAGTGGTTGTTGTACTTGTTGTTTTTGTTGTCTCTGTCTCCCAACCTTCCTCGTTCACACCCACAATAAAATGACAGAGTTCATTGAATTATCTCAACCGATTGATGATAATTCAATGTCATTGTGTGTGTGTGTGTGTGTAGTCTATACACATGAGTTGGGTGTCTGTGTTTATGATTGTTCTCTGTGACGTTTCTTCGTACGGTTATAACGGTTAATATATGCATTTACTGTTTTACTGTCCCCTATCGAGAGAGCTTCTTTGTCCTTTCTGTCATCTACTTCGTGGTATCATCATCGTCAACATCAACTTGTCTCGGTCTGTGAACGTTAGAAAAGGAAGGAGGGATGCTGTTGTTGTTGTTGTTGCTCACTTGCTGAAACACAGGACATTTGATGCTTGACGATGATGATGATGATGGTGATGGTGATGTTCGTCACATGATAGCCACCGTTTGAGAGTCATGTACAAGGAACAACAACAGTAATAATAACAACAACAACAATATAAGCATCAGTCCTGATGTTGATGTTGACAACAACAACAACAACCGAAATTACGAGCAACACCGAAGTGAACATGCTGCTTTTTATCATGACCGAGTGCAATATAAATGATTTGTTGTTGTTGTCGTTGTTGTTGCTTTATTTATATTATTTGCTGATGCTTAAGCAGATACGGAGATCAAAATATGTCAGAGCCTTTTGTATATTCGCCATGTTGGTGCTGTTGATGCTGTTGTCGTTGTTGTTTTTGTTGTTGTGTCAAATGTCATTATGTTATCCGCACATAAGTAAGTAAGTAAGTAAGTGAACGAGAGCATCTGACAGTTTTATTATCTCACAACACAGCATGTGCACTATTTCTTTCTCTCTCTCTCTCTCTCTTTCTCTCCCTTCGTATGTCCTCTGTGTTAATCAGGGGCGTAGCCTTTGATGCATTCTTATGCAAGCTGTCAAATTTTAAATCTCCACAAAATTTTAATTCGTAAAACTACTCGTACGAACCTTTAATGAACCAAATCCAATCCATCATCCTCGATCCCTGCTCGCCGCGATGCTTTGTGTTTTGTCTTGATAAAACATGTAAATTAGTGTTACTGTTTTTTGTTGTTTTGTTAGAATTTCTTGCCATTTAAATTAAAATAAAGTTATCTTGTTTTAAAACTCGATTACGTTTTTAACTCTCTCAGTGGGATCGAATTGACGTCATGTTATTCGCTCGCTTGTATGCGAAATTCAGTATGTTCGCTAAATAATTTATGCTGACATACTATAAATACAAAAACACACACACACACACACACACAACTACTCGAACTTACCACATGCATAGCATACTTCCATCCTTTTGTTCATTCATAAAGCAATAAGTTATAAAATTTGTGCCCAGGAGAAACAAAGTACGGGGTGACTCAAAGGCAGTTGAATCGAAAACAATTTTAAAGGAAAAAATGTTGATTGAGAGTTCATTCGTATTCCTGAATATTTTATTTATATTCTAAATATGAAATATCAATTGTACTTGAATAAAACTTTTTATTATGTTTGAATAGAATTCAGAATAAAGCTTTGCAAATTGAATTTAAAGATTATGTTAGAATTTCATTACATTTAAACAATATACATAAATGCAACATTATATTTGCAAGTGTAATGAAATAGTTTCTTCATTCATTCAATCATTCCGACTTTTTTCTGTCTCTCTTCTCTTCATCGACCTGCATTTAAACAGTAATTTTATCATGTTAAATATAGGAATGAAACCGCACTTTAAATACCGTTTGTAATTTCATTTCATTTTCCGTGTCATTCTTTCTTCCTTCTCTTTCACTTCTTATTTCAAACTTGTACTTGTTTTGTTTGTTTGCTCATTTGTAAAGATTTTGTGGCTATCGTCTCATCTGCATGAAGCATCGTCTGCTTTCAGTCTTAAAAAATAAAATAAACAACAAAAACCTGCAAACAATAAACTATAAAATTATAATAAGAATAGCAAACAATATTATTGTATTTTTCTACAAAAAAAAAACTAAAAAAACGCAAAATTTATTGCCTGAAATTTTAATAAATTTTATGCAGACTTTTTTATGCAAAACTTTTGCTTCACATGATTATTTATATTGTGCTTTGGTTTCGTTACACACTCTAAATATTTCGTCAAGTTTATTTTTTATTATTTATTCGTTCATTTTTATTCGTTTGCTTCCTTTGTTTCTTTCAACTTCTTGCTTTTTATTTAAGCTGAACGCGGAGCTAAATTTGATTAAAATTCATACACGAACAACATATGCGCTCATTACGAATTAAATTGTAGATGAATACTTTGAAACTTCACTATCTTTCTAAACTAAATTCCTTTTCATTTTTAAATTAAAATGAAATCTTATTATTAACACTTTAAATTAACACTTTATAATTAAAGTTGAACTGTAAAAAATGTTCGTTTTTTAAACCTACATTTCTTGACGTTCCTTTCTCTCTCTCTCCCCATCGTTTCTTGAGGTTTTTGAGGTTTTCATATATTTTATGCAAATAAATTGCAAGTTTCAAGGATTTTTGCTGCGATCTGATATGTATATAAATACGTCTGTCGTGACGTGACGTGGCGTGCCGTGATGACTGTCTTCTTGGCTACGTTTATCGTCCTCTTCTTCTACTATTTTTCTGTATGCACTTTCATAATTTCCCAAAACCATAAATTGTTGAAATACTTTCAGAGATAACTGACAAAAGACATCCTAGGTGACGTCATTTAAATTCATACATGACCCATTTTTAGTACAGGTAAAAAAACAGTGAAAAAATGCAGAGATGAAAAATCAACATAAACCAGACAGCAAAAGTAATTTTTAAAAAGAAGGGACAGAAAGTTGGTTGGTTTTCTTTAAGAGAAAATGCGATACTGAGAGAGAGAAAGAGAAAGAGAGAGGTTGCAAAGAGAATTTTATACTGTACCGTATAATATATATTAACGTCTTTAATTTAACTTTTCCGTCTCTTGTTTTGCTTATTGCTGTAAAACTTGAAATTTTAAAGGGAAACTAACATAAAAAATGTTGCATATTTCTAGGCATATGACCTGTTTTTTAATGTCTTTTCTTTGGTTTAAAGTACTTAAAAGAAGAGTGTTCTATTGTTGTTTTCTTCTTCTTCTACAGTTTCTTCTTCGCTGCAGCTCCGTTTCCATCTTCATCTCGTTTGTTTTAAAATCTACTCAACAAACTGAGCATCAAGCATTGGAAAACTGTAGAAGCTGTAGCAAAACTTATTATTATTATTAAGTGGGTCATTAAAAACCGCAAATAGAATAAAACCAGGTGGGGCAGTGTGTGGAGAGATAACGGTAAACGAAGAGTAGATGATAGGGAGGGAGTGAGACATCAGTAAAGACCCAATAACAAGAGCAACAACGAAGCAAAGTTTCTTGTAAAATATTCTTTCTTGAATGTGGTTTTCTCGACAAAGCTTCCTCTGTTACTCACACTTCTATTTTTCTTCTTCATCTTCTTCACAATGTCCTTAATTCTATTTTCGCAACCCAGGCGAAAGTGTTTCCTGTGGCTTGTTTTGACAAGTCTTCAGAAATTTTACTCCTTGTTTTAGTGTTTTTGGTTTGAGGTTTTGATCAGGGTTTTCTTGTTGTTGTTGTGGTTCTTGTTTAGCGTGTTTTCCTTTCTCACTCCGGATACTTCAACAACAACGAGAAAAGAAGTCTTTCCTTTTCTTCTTTTTTTAAATGTTTTCTGATCGACATCCATGCCAAAAAATATGCTCTTGTAAACACAATCCACAAACACTAATTTGGGGACAAAAACAATGTAGTCGCTGCAGATGCAGCTGCATAAAATGGCAACAACTAAGAATATACAACAACAACAACAACAACATTAACAAAATTTCTACTTTGTAACGAAATAAGTTTTTTTAATTTATGAACTCGATTTTATTGCACGCTACAAAATGATTTACTTGTACAAGCTCACAAAAATTAAAAAGATGAAGTGGAAGGAGAAGGAGAAGAAGAACAGAAATAGCAATGGATGGAATACAAAGATTCCAGAGCGAGGTCCTTCCTTTGTTGGTCTTCTACTCACTCTACTCATTAAGTTAACGTTATTGCTTGCAGCTATTTAAGTAGAGGTGGTTGTTGTTGTTGTTGTTATTCCTGTTGTTTGTATTGCTGCTATAATAAAGGACTAGTAATAACTAATGGTTCCACAAGCTATTGTTTTTGCCAATGTTTGTCTGCAGCACACTCAAAATTATTGCCGGAATAACTGAATCATTACACTTTACGCATTTAACATCAAAATTTAAGTACAAATGTTTTTGAGTTAGTAAAACTGTTGTTTCTTAAAGCAGACACTTTTACTTTATTACAACGGAAGTGTTATTTAAGAGTTACAAATACTATCACACAACATCGTGTAAGTATCGCATCTCGAGTAAATGCAACAGCAACAAAAACAACAGATTTCTTTCGTGCCTTCTTGCGTTTCGTTCGTTCGTAAGTAATTGCCTTTGGTTTGGGGAATTCGTGACTCTGGAGTGAAATAGAAGCGTGTTTAATCTCACACGTACTCAGACTATAAAAAAGTTGCTTGAACGGATCCTGAGTAATGAACTGAAGTCAAGGAACTTAATCTTGACTTGACATTTTTATTCGCTTTTTTCTGTAAAGGATAATAAAAAGGCAGGTGTTTCTACGTTTGTTTCAGTGGGTAGAGGAGGGACCACTACTATTGACCCTTTTATGACAGTGTTACACCCCATTATAAACGTCGTATACAATTTCCATTGCGTGTCGAAATCTACTACCGTGATTTAGTACTAAATTGAAAAAGCTTCAACAGATTCAATACGAATGTGGAATATCAAAATTAATCTGCTTTAAACAGATCTCTTAATATCACTATCATAGTATCATGATGATACCCCGAATGTTTTTGCTCCTGTTTCAGTTAACTATTTAAGTGATTTTGCGATTTTACGTGATGCAGCAAACAGATGACGTGGCCATATTGACAGTAATGAAATACAGAGATGCAACATCATGTCTCTGTTTGATGTTGCATCATGGTTCACCTCCTCATTGTCGAGGGTCATTAAAACCAGACCTCAAGCTGATGATGAGGCTGTCCAATCGGTTCACGAATGGTTGCTCCATCACTATCTCAACGCTGCATGTTCTGAATGGAGCCTCCGTTGGGGATTGTGATTTTAATGCATTTTCATGGTAGTGTTTTCCCAGTGGTCACATGGCTGAGCTTGTATACCTTCCGTGCCAGCACCAATTCAAGCGTTTATTTGCCGAGTTGGTATCAGAAAACTACTGACAACAAGGACGTGGACCAGTGGAGATCGGGGAGTGGGGCAGAGACGGGGAAGAGTACACCTTTAGCTCAATTAAAAGTTGCTACTGTTGACTGAAAACTTTTATTATTGTGAATAGCGTGAAAACAGTTTGGAAAACAAGATTTTTTGCTGCTTGATATTAATAAATTGAGTATTTAGAAAAAGTTTCAGTAATTAAAAGAAAAGAAAAACTAACATAGAGGGATCCATAAATCTAGTACAAATTATGTGTTCAGTCAAACTTATTTTGTGACAATGCAAAAATTTAAGCCACAGTTTAAGTCACTGTCACCAAAAACGATTTGCCAACAGCAACTGAGAAGTCTTTTTTAAGTTTTCAGATAGATTAAAAGATAAGAATACTTTCCTATAAAATAAACTCCTCCTTAATTTGTCCTTCCTTCCGCTTTCTCATTGCAGATTCATGACGATTTAGAAAAAGATCCCGATTATTCTGGCTCTGGTTTTGGTCCAGATGACGAGGACTCCTCTACCGATCATCATCAGTCAATTGGTAATTCGGGCAAATCGCAGCATACAAACGACAACGACTTCATCTCAAGCAGAACCTCGAACAGCGGCACAATCATTGGTAGCAGTGGTGGCAACACGGGTAGCACAGGCATCGTTGACAGCACCAACACGGGCATCAATTCAATTGGTAAAGACCACCAAGAACATCATCATCAACAAACACCACCACAACAACATAATGATAATAACTTAAATACTCATCCATCTACACAACACACAAGTACAAGCACAACTACAAGCACATCGTCATCACTCCCTCCATCCAAACCCAATGATCCGGCCAATATACCGCATTCCCCATCCCCCACCCTGCCGCGCCATGATGACGGTGACGATGACGGTGACGATTTCGATTTGGATGAAACAATTGTTGAAGCCTCGGGCGATGGCAGCGATGATCGTGACGACGATGATGAAACCGGCGACGATGATATCGATCAAGATATCATTGCGCGAGTTCATCATACGCATGATTTGGACGCGGCCAAGCCGCTTAATGTTGATCATGATCAGGATCGCGATGATAATGATGACATTGAAACCGAAATCGACGGCGGCACAGATATCGATGATGAGATCAAGCATCACATCCATCCATATCAACGCCCGAATCTGGAAGAAGATCGCAAACACGATAACGGCGACTCAGAGCTCGACATCGATGACGAGAACAAAGATAAGAAGATCGTCGATGGTGCTGCTGATGTTGATGGCGACAATAATGATAATGATGATGAAGAGGACGGCGATGACGACGATGCGGGAACCGATGTCTACACGGATGCTACCGTTACAAACGAAGGAGCGCCCAAACGACGTCAGTGGTTTTCAGTTCTGTTTTCTTTGTTCTCCTTTTATTTAGTAAAATTGGTTCTTCTTCTTCTTTTTATCGTTTTTCTTCCTGTATCAATTGTCTTTTTGTTTTGCTTTCTTTAGTTTACGTTTTGTAGTTGTTTATTGTTTGTTTGTTTATTTGTTTGATTTGTTTGTTGTTTATTGTTATTGCTTTTATCACCTCTCTTTTGGTTTCCGTCCGCACCGTTTCAGTGGTGAAATCGCTGTTTTGGGAGCTCCTAACAGCGCACGCTGGGCGATGACTCCCAAAGCAGCAATTTCTTCTGTTTTCATTTCATTTGTTCCCTTTCATTTGTATTTATCTAGATGCTTTTGATGATTTTTCGCTTTTATTGATTTGCTTTTCCGCCCGTAAGACGTATTTTGTCTTAATTTATAAGTAGTTCACTTTATCATTAATATTTTAACATAAATATTTATTATTATAAAACGGAAATATTAACAATTTTTATATAAAGAATTTGATAGTATTGTAGGTTGAAATTATTAACGAAAAATTGTTCCCAGGAGTAGAAAAATACTGAGAAGAAGAAGGTTCTATTAGAAAATGAAACCTTAAACTGATTTAATTATCTGAATTACTTTTAAGGAAATGTTTAAAGATCAAAAAGAAATTAAGACTCCTTTAATTTTTCATTTCAAACTTTGTTCATAAATAAATAACCTGAAAGAGCTAAAAGAAATCAGAACAAAAATTGGTTAGGCTACAAAATTAAAATCTTGTAGAGATTTTAAGAATCTGTTGGAGTAGAGAACTTAGAGAACATTAAGAGAAACAAAAATCACATCCTTTCCTTCCTGACTAAGCCTCTTCGCAAAAAATTATTGCGGCGTGCTTTTAGGCGTTCACTTAATACGCAAACAATCAGCGCCCGCTTCATAAAAAAGCAGTGCTTTTGAAATACACTGAAGTTGCGGCTACAGCAAATCAATAAACCAGCCAAAAAATCACGACCCATGAACACCCCCTGAATTGATCTAGCCCTCCCCTTATATTTCAATGAAATGTTGGTTCTTTCCACTCAATCAACCGATGAAAAGTTCGCTTTACGCTCTAAACTTCAGTTAAGTGTACGAATTACAGTCACTTGTTCTCGCACTCGACGCGCTCGTTCAATGCAATCACAGCACCGACTGCAAAATTTTGTGAGCGATAATTTGAGCGAAGTGTTATTTAAGTTAAGCTACTTGAAAATCTGCTCCAAAGTAGAATCGAAGAGGGTGGCGGGTGGGAATGCGGGCGGAGACTTGGGCAAACTTGCAACTGGGAAAAATGTTGTTCGAAAAGCGACGGCGACTTCACAGACGGTACCCATAACGTGCGAAAATGGTTTACTTTGTAGTCGCATTTGTTCGAAGAGCTTTTCTAATGCTGATGCTATTTTTAGTAAATGTTTACATTTTGTTAATGGTCCATGTCGGCGGAGGGGGAAATGGAAGTGTGTGCATGTAGTAGATAAGGACCGAATTTTAGCATGCATACGGTAATTTAATAGAATAGCTTTTTAGATACTTGAATTTTCAGTCAAATGCTCCTTCTATAGAAAGACTAAAGGTACATATTTTAGCATTTAAGGGAGATCACTAAAAGGGCCAAAGTGTGTTGGGTGGAAGTAAGGTTCATATTTTCGAAGGTTATTTCGAGTAGGTACCACAGCGCGTGGTATATCGTATATATACCACTCTCTCTTTAGAAACTCTGCGATGAGTAAAATAATGATGAGAAAATATATCTGATAGTCCTTTTATTCTGAAAGAACTCCTTTTAGCAATCTGTACTAAGCACTATGTTGAAACTAAAAAAATTGTTAAAATTTCCTTTAAATAATAATAACAAATACAAATAATACAAATATGTACAATGTATTTATATATTTTTTGTATTATTACAATTAATGCAAATTATTATTAAATAATTATTATAATTTCCAATAATTTTAAATGCAAATATCACACCCTCTGAAAAAATCCTTCCTTTATGCAGAAAAATGTACGATTTTTTGTTTTTTCTTTATTCCGAACTTTCTTCCTCACTTTTGATACGTTTTTCAAAATTATTTCCGAATTTCTTTTTTAAAAATGTTCCTTTTTAAATGGTTTCGATCCTCTGCTCAAATTTTTCGAAGTACATTCAACCGAAAAAATATCGCTGTTTCTTTGTCTCTCGTTTAAAAGCAACGAAGATCGCCGTCCATCAAAAGTCCACCACGTCTACCACGCAAATGAAGATCTCAAGCATCAGCATCAATCTCTATAAACTCAGAGCACTATAAATTGATTACATTTACACAAGTGCACACACACACACACACACACACACACACATAAGTTCTTTAACACATAAACACATACGAGTTTGAACTCTGTAGTTTGTCATTACGTTGTTGGATCATCATTAAATCGCGTCATTCCTTAGGAATCATATGACCCTCAATAACATATCTGTAATTCACTCCAGTTGATATCTCAACCGAAGTATTTAATCAATCATTCATTCCTTCAGTCTCATTCATTATTCGTCAATCATTCGTCCAGTTATTCCTTCATTATTTGTATTTAGTGCATTTCTATAATTTCTTTAAAACTATTATTCTATGTACGTAATAGTGATGAAGCATATGATTTTCAGTTTCATAGTAATTTCATTTTTATATTTCATTTTTCTGATTACACCCACTTGTAGACTGCTAAAGCGTAGTTCTACTGCTTTTAAGTTTTTAAATATTTGAAATCAGTTTAAATACACTGAGGATTGAGTGATAGTTGTTTGATAAGTTGTTTGATAGTTGTTTGATTGAGTGAGTTTTGATAAAAATAGTTTTCAGAAAAAGTCGCAGTTTCAGGTAAGCTTGTTATAATTGTATTATTGCATCTTATTGCATATTATTATAAAATTATTGATATCTCATTTCAATAATGTACAAAAAGTGTAGCAATCCTTCACCATACTTTGGTTTTCTTCGAAGAAAAATTAGACAAATTTTGGTTAGGAGCTCTCAACTTATTCTAGTTTGAAGCATAAAATAATGATTTGCAAAGTAACTACGAAAAATATTGGAAAAGCGTCCAATCTAAAAAATTTTGAAACTGATTCCAAGCAAAAAATATTATTTTAGGATTGTGTTTTCTTTTGGGAAATGTTTTTCCAACTGTTTCCTTTTTTATACTGTTTGCTACTGTTCACCACTGTTACTAAACTTATCTGTTAATAAAAAAATTATATTCTTAAAACTATAATCTCTTCTTCTTCGGTGGCAAAAGTGTATCACATCTTGGAACAACAACACCAGCAACTTATCATTGCTCATTAACGATGACTTGCGCATCATTCAAACGTGAAATGTAAATCCATATGCACCCGTTGGCACCATCAAAAGCAACGACAAAATTCTAAAATAAATATTTTTTAGTTAAAAAATCGAAAACCAAAAATAACGCTGTTTTTTACACTAAATATTAGCAAAGCACCAACAACAACATTTTGAAGTATTCAAACACTCATTCCTCCTCCAACAGCGGCCCCTCTCATCCTTTCAACAACTCGTTTTAATCCATGGATAACAGACTCTTTGATGATTCAAATTCATGATTTTTAGAGACGGGATTCCAAAAATGTTGCATATGCACTCGATTTACTTTGTTTGACTTTGATTGTGCACACGGAAGTGGAACGGTAAGGGGAGAGTTGGAAGGGGGGGGGGGGGGGAGGCTAGGATATCTACTATTGAGCTCGGAAACCCGGTTAACAAACATTTGTCATTTTTACTCACCGACTTCGCCGATTAATTCAGAGTTTGCGGTGCTCTAAAATAATGTTTTTTTTTAGTTTTCTGCCATCGTTTGGATTATTTTTGAAGGTACATCCAGCCACATGAGTCTATACAAAAAATAAGTTTAGTTTTAAGCCCAAAAGTGTGGCAAGTATAAATTTCAAGTCGCAATTCGTAGCTGTCATGAATTCTTTTAGGATTTTGACATTTAAGTGTTATTTATTTCGACATAAATTTCAAGTTTCCCCGTTTTTTCGCTACCAAATTCTGGGTTCTCTCTTCAGTTTCACCCACTCCAACTCCCCTCCATCCCTCCTCCACATATTCTACATATTCGTACATTTTTCTATGAAAAACGCGATTCCTTTTTAGTCCCTTTTTAACCTTTTTTAAACCGCATGTTACGAAACGCCAGCCTGACTCTCTCACTGTTCAGATCACAAACTGTGCAGAGTTGGCAATTAAATGTATTTTCTTGTGCCAAAAAACTGAATTAAACTTTACCCTTCAAAAAAAGCCGCTTCAAATATTATTTTTCACTCATTTTTTCACATTTATTTCTCGTTTATTTTAATATTTTTAGTTACTGAAAACCATTTACGATGCGACTTTGATGTGCTGCTGACGTTGTGGAAAAGCGCAGCCGCCCTCCCCTTCCCATTCTTGCTCTCACCTCTTCTCAGTGAGCTTTCAAGAGGGAGTCTCTAAAAGCCAAAAAAAGTACGCTTTAATCCCAAAAAACCTAACAAAGTCGCGCTTTTCGTCCACCAAATATTATCACATCAACTTCAATGTGTTGTCGTTCTACGCCGTATTTCGCGACCCCCTTTGATCCCCCTCCCGCTACTCACACTCTTGCCACCTCAATTTTTTGCATTAGCAGCACTTTTTTGTACACATTAAAAAAGCAAAACAAAAAAATAAAAAGCAAGCATTTAAAAAAGCTTCAAAAATTAAGCGTCGCTCAGCTAATCAGCTTTTTTATTTTAATCTTCCGTTCCCTCTGCTCTCCGCTTGCCCCCTCTCCACTCCTCCCATTTACGTCTATTTTTGTGGTCGGGTTTACTTGGTTGGTTGAATTTGGTACTAATTAAAAGGGAATTGTAGCATCCACGGGAGAAGTTGTCAATTTTTGCTGTTGTTGTTGTTGTTGTCATTATCCTCCTTTGTATTCCGCTGTTCGTCGTTTGTATATAATATCTATATAATACCTGCATGTGTGTACATTTGTTAAACAGAGTTTCTGTTAATTTACAGAATCTGTAAACTACATTATAAATTGTTTTATTTAATCTTTTAGGGATTTTTTCTCTATAAAGAAAAAAATAAATGGCACGATTTTACTAATTTGCAGATGAGCTTTGTTTTTTTTTTTTAGTTTTTCTTTTCTCTTTTCTTGAAAATTTCCTCATTGGCCATTTTTTTCGTTCCTTTAAAGAAAATCTGACAGATGTTTAAATTTTAAATGATGAAAACTTGCATTCGATGTTAATTTATCTTCGATCTAGGTTTCTCTTCTTAATATAGTTTTTAGATTTCCTTGGAAACTCGTTTCCCTGAATTTAGTTTTTCTTTTTTGGATGATTTAACGATTCTAAAAGTACAAAATTTACTACGTTTTCTTCTGTAATATTCATTGATACAACTCTACAGATTAAACAACTTGAATTTGAAACTTTAAAACATTTAAATTGATGTTCAAACACTCAAAAATTTAAAAAAAGAGGAGTTCCAGATGATTATGATTTAGGGAGCGGAATTTAGAAAAAATACATGTAATTTATGTCTTTGATTTAATTTAAATAATTAAGTGGATTTGATTTAATTGATCGACAGTTACAATTGAAACTGTAACTTGTAATTTGGTATCGATCAACCAAATTATAATACATGATCGATTTTTATTCACTCTGTTCATATTTAGGATTATTAATAAAGATTTCAGACTTTAGAACTCCAATTTAAGTCTTTGTACATTGATTTTTGTGTCTTCTTTTGTTTGTTTATAATTCATAACACATTTTTTCTATTACTTTGCCTTAAAGTGGAAAAACTTACTGGATCTTGAGTTAATTCGCTCAATCTTTCATTTACTCACTCAGTTACTCCTTCAAGCGAGTGCATATCCACCCTTCCGTTTATACATATGTATCTATGTACATCACTTGAAACTGTTGAACTGCAGCGCAAAATCACATCACATCCACATCACATTGTTTACATATCTCATGGCTTTGCAATTGCTAGCCATTATTTTCGTATAGCATAACATAAAGGCACCATAACCTCTACTTCCTTACACTATTATATTGAATTTGTTGTTGTAGATGCGGTTTATGTTGTTGTTGTTGTTGCTATTGTTGTTCACCGAGTTGTTGGGTTTTTGTTGTTTATCCTTCCAGTTTGAGTGCGAATCTTTCCGCTTGACTGTTTGAAGCCTTTTTGCTGCATTCATGTCGCTGTTTGTATACTTTTGGAATTCCAATTTGAAGTGAAGCCTTTTTCCAAAACGCAATTGTTGTTGTATGGTATTTTTTGTTGCATTTCGTTGCGATTTAAACACGACCGAATCTAGCTACAAATAAATCCGCTTTTAGTTTATATAGAAGTTTCGTAGCGATTCGATTTTCACTACTTTTATTTACTTTGTCGATTTTTAAAGCTTTCTAAAAGATTATTTTATGAGAAACTAAGTGAAATGTTGTTTCTCTTTCTCTCTCACAACCACAGATATAAAAATAAAGCTCAAAAGATTTCTTTTTACTCTACTTAAAAAAATTCTCAAATTTTGTTCACCTCTCAAAAATTAAGTTTGTCTAGTTTTTAGTATTTGTAATTTTTTTTCTCACAGTTCTGCTGATGTTGTAAATTTTCTTCTTTGCTCTTCTCAAATCTACTCTGTGTCACTTTTTTCGTACTCTTTTGCAATTTATGGACTACTGAGTGGT
Source organism: Myopa tessellatipennis (assembly GCA_943737955.2). Classification (NCBI taxonomy): domain Eukaryota; kingdom Metazoa; phylum Arthropoda; class Insecta; order Diptera; family Conopidae; genus Myopa; species Myopa tessellatipennis. The sequence continues at coordinate 14,920,295 of OX031315.1, forward strand.
ACTCTTTGTTTGTTTTTGTTTCCCTTTTGATTTTTAGTTGGTTGAATGAATGTTGAGAATGTGCTTTTAAAAGGAAAACTGAGAGAAAAACAACCAACAAACAGCTACGAAAAATTATCCTATCCTTGGCACTGTCGTTTGTTGTTGCTTTGTTGGTCCTAGTGATGATGCTGCTGCTGCTGCGGTTTTATGTTTTTGTTATTTATTGTTGCTTTTCTTTTCCCAAATCCACTCGAGTTGTTCGGTTCTCTGTGAAAAACAACGACAATGAGAAAAAACCACTTATTTTCTCATAGATCCCGGTTTTTATTTATTTTTTTGCAACTTCGTCTCGAGTGATTTTTGCTTTTGATTGTGTTTCTCTCTTTTTGTAGTCGTCTTTTGGACGAATCTAGAAAATAGCATTACATTTCAGACTATTTTCATCTTTCAAGTACAAAACTAATACATGTATGGATCGTACTTTGAAAAATGAAAAACTACTCTGAGATTATTTGAAATTTCTAAAGAAAAAAATGAAATTATATTCAATCATTTTCCAATCAAAATAGTCTTTTTATTTCTTTTAAGAGTAATTTTCATCATTTAAGAATTTTTTAAATCAAAACGAAACGTTTTTAAATAAGTTTTTAAATGTTAAATCAATAAAAACTAATTTAAAAGTAATTTAAAAGGAAAACAAAAAACTAATTTAAACCTTAATAATATTAAATACAAGAAATCAAAAAGACATTCACATTATCTTCGAATTTTGAGTTTTTTTTCTCTTTTGTACATTTTAATGGTTTAAACTTGTTTACTTTAAAGTTGTTTTCAACATTTTTTATTTTTGTACATTTTTATTTACTTTTCAACTCGCCCGCCATGATTTCAACCTTCCTTTTTTCATCTGTGAACTTTTTATGTCCCTTTCTGTCTTTTGCTCTCTCCCTCTCTGTCACTTTGATTGACAATCACAAAACCCTTAACTTCTCCTTATTCTCACTTCTATTTTTTGCTATTATTCAACAACAATAAACAAAAAAAAAAAAAAAAAGAATCATGTTGACAAGCACAGTTTTTAGTTTCTGGGTTTTAACGGAAGTGTGACAATGAAGAGGAGGAAAAGAGAGGGACAGAAGGAGAGGAGAGGCGTGTCTGTTTGCGGTTGTGTCCGTGTTCGATTCATAGCGAATTCATGCGGAAAGTTTTAATAAAACCTTAATTTTTAAACTTTTATACTTGCGTCAACGGAGTAAAGTTTTGTCTTCATATAATGTAGGAAATGCGAACATTTTTCAGTTACTCGAATTGGTTTTCATTATACAAAAATTGCAGAATTGCGAAATTTAAGACAACAGTGTTCGATTTTTAGCCTACAAAATTAAGATCTCTCTCTCTCTCTTATCTATTGTCTCTTGTTATCCAATTAGTTTTGCTCTTTAATTTTATCCCTTATGTCCTGTATCTTGTTCCTTGTCACTTGGATCTCGTATCTTTTCTGCTCTCTCACTTTTTCCACTTCTTTCTTGTTTCTTCTCTCTTGTTCCCTGGTCTAGTTATTCATTCGTGTCTCTTTTCCATGCGTCCATTTTTTTATCCATTATTTATCACTTCTCTTATTTGTCTTTAACTCTCCTCTCCTCTTCTTCTCACTCCATCCTGGTTATTTACTCTTTAAGTATTAATACTCTTTTCTATAAAAACTATAGAAGTTTTTGGCTTCAGATTTAAAAATATTGCTTTGTCTCATTTTGTCACTTCGTTTTTTTTATGTAACACCTTTTTTTCTGCAACTTGGACCAGATTTTGTTGGCTGAGGTTAGTTAAGAGAGTATAAAAACACACAAAACTGTTAACCCACCTTAAGAAAAGCAAAGAAAACCTCACAATCCACAAACTGCAAACAAAAGCCAGGGAATGCAAAGAAATAAAATCCTTGATTGTCATAATTTTTTGTTATCAAACTTTTTCAAACTACGATTTATCAATCTGGGAAACTTTCTTGTTTGTGACTGCTTTTTGCTGATGGCGAGAGCTGTGCGAATAGAATACGAATGCAAAAACAACAATAACACCAACAAGAATAACAACAAAAACTAACAACTGTCTCTGCTGTGTTTTGTTGCTGTTGAGATAAAATGATGAAAATGAATGAGAAAAAATCTTGAGTTTGTCAGCAGAAAAATAATTCTAAAAACGCAAACTTTTTCGCAAACTCGACTAAGAAAAGTGGACACGTAGACGAGGTTGTTGAAAGAGATTTAAAATTGAGAAAAGGAAGAGCAGAGATTAGAAAGGGCGAGAAGCAAGAGTGAAAAAAGGGAAAAAAGCGGAAGTGAAAGCATTGTAAATTCTGCACACAGAACTCGGTTTGCAGAGAAGAAATCGTAGTGAAAATGATTTATTATCATTCAATGACATTATGTTCATTTATCCTTAAATTAGTACCCGAAATTTCAAAGGATTCATTTAAGATTAATGAGTGGAACTTCAAAGCAACTTATCGCTAAAGTGCGCACTCAATAAGTTGAGGTTTTGAGTATCCGGCGCTCATTCGTGTTCAAAAGACGATTCATGTTCCGATTTAGGAACTTGATGGTGTTGAGGTGAAGTGTGAGTCCATTTATAATGATTTACTAAATGGAGCATTCATTTTAAAAGGTGCGAGACGAATGACAACTCGCTTTGTGTTGTGCTATCTTCTTATCGAAAGCCGCAAATACAACAGCTAAAGCGATCTTTTGAACTTTATTTTATTTGTGTACAAATATAAACCACAAATGATTAACAAAAAGCTACTTCATGGACTTATAAGAGACACGAAGGACGATAAGGAAAAGTTACTGTTATGAATACAGTCGATTGTGGTTTTCACTATAAAGGATCAACAACGACAAGAATTTGACAACAATACTTAGAGTAAAACTTTACAAATGCGATAACCATTCTCTATGTTGTTTCTGTGTGTGTGAGTGTCTGACTTTGCTTGTGTGCTGACTTTACATCTACATAACAGTTAATTACATTACTTTAGTTACTTGAGCTGAAATTAACAACAACAATGATTGTGTTTGAGGGTGGTTCTGGTTCTATTAAACTTGTAGTTGCTTTTGCAAACCTTGAGTGCTCGATGCATATTTAACGCAATCTAAACTAACAATGAACAGAAACAGAGAGTTTATTTGTCCATTAAGACGAAAGTCCAGATTGTCATCAGCATCTTCTTCAGCATTTTCAGTAGAATTAGAAACACAAGTTCAGGTCTTTAGAAGGCTTTAAATTCAATGACCTCAAGACGTTGATGACTTTAGATTTATACGATCTGAAAATGTCTATAAATCGAAGCACATGAGTATTTCTTCTGGTTTGGACTAAAAGTCTAAGACAAATGAAAACGAGATCCTAGCTCATAATTAATTTCAATTTAATCATGAATTGATTGAAGCTTTTAAGGATCAAAGAGCCAAAACACAATCATGCCATCACCGTATGCACATGATTGCATCTGATCGTTGTTGTTGTTAATTGTTGTTGTTATTCCTTTCCATTTTATCGCTTCGTTTACACATCAACGCGTTTTGGCTTTGTTTGGCTTGAAGCAGCAAATCGAATTCAAAGCAATTTTAATTCAATATATTGGTAGAAATTATAAAATTGCTGTTTATTCCTTTTATACGATTGTTCCAAGCATATGACATTTTTGTAGGTTTTTTGTTTTGTTTAGGTATTTGATTTAAGAAGATTATATTTATAAGTTCTTGTGCGTTCACAAATTTTGCATTTTCGGGTATTATTTTGGATTATAAAAGAATGCTTTGCAAAATAAACGTGGCTCTGGAATATTCTTCTTCGATTATTCAAGATTCTGCGGATTTCTCTGTTTTTCTAAGCATTAAAAAGAATTTTCAAAAACTTAACGAAAAAATTGTTCTACAAAATGACCGATTAATCGCGCTTCTACGACTTTTTGCTCACAGTTAACTAGAGGAAACATAAATAGGAGGGAACATATACACCTTTAAGAGACTAAATTAACATTTTTACACTGACATAATAACCAGCAAAGAGAGATATGGAAACAAACAGGAAACTCAACATACACATCTATGTATAGTGTATAGGCAATCACACACTCTCACAAACACAGTCGACACATTTAAGGACAAAGGAAACCACAGAAAACAAAGGATAGGAATGAATCCTTAAAGCTAAAGTGTGGCCGTTGCTGCAGCTGTGAGTTGATCTAAAAAAGAAGCAATACAATTGAAATCCTGTGTGTCAAGTCACAAGGTAGAGCGCAGAGTAATAGCTAGCGAAAGAGAGGGAGCGAGAGAGGGAGGGAGTTATAAAGGGATAAGGAGAAGAATTGATTTGAACTCCGCTTCAACGTTATCAACAAATAACGTACAACGCATCTGTGGGTTGGTCGGTTGGCGGCTGAAGGGAAACAACAGCAGTAACAATGCACAACAAGCTATTTTACAGTACGACTTAATAACAAAAACGAAGGCAAACTTTTTATAAATTGAACGAAGATTGTACTGGTTATTGTTGCTATTGTTGTTGTTGTTGTTGTTGTTGTTGTTGTTGTTGTTATTATTATTATTATTACTGTTCTTGTTCTTGTGGCTCCTACTGAATGGAACCCTGACTACCGTTATTTGGACCCTTGATGAAAACCTGATAAAAACGAAAACAAATTTGTGTTTGTTCAGCAATTAAATGACGTAATTTCTCTCTCTCTCTCTCTCTCTCTCTTCCTCTCCCCTTTGCTATTCTACTCTTATATGTTGCTAGGATTTAATTGGAATTACAAATGTTCTAAGAAATGAAATCATGCGGAGTAAAATGGTTCTTTATTCCTCCTGTTATTTGCAACAATGCTATTTCAGACAACACTAGAAATTAAACCATCTGCAACATTTTAATTCATTTAATTTATCTATCATTTTATTTATATGTTTATTTATTTAGAAAACAGCTAAGTCTACATGGCTTAATGCTGCCTTGTATAAGGAATAATAGATTACATCCAAAGGAAATATAAGTTTATACAAAGTGTATACAAAAAAATATCCATGAGACATGGATATCGAATTTTCATGGAAAGGAGTTAATCGAATCGAATCCTTTCGGGTCATGAAAATATTACTTTTATGATTTATCTGTTCAGAAATGTGTTGCAGTTCACAACTTTTAATTCGTTAAAAATTTACTTCAGGTAACTTGTAAAAGTTAAAGTGTAGAAATGAGAGACATCTGCCGAACAACTTATATTATTATTTATATATTTATACGAGTATTTGCCGAACTTACATATATTTACTTATATTTAGTGTAAATTATAATTTTACTTTTCGAGTAGTTTTAAGTATCGATGACGTTTCTTCTCTTAGCAAAGAACTTTCTATAAGATCTCTAAGAACTTTAACCAACAATTTATAATTAGTTAACTATCTGTAATTCTTATATACATATATAGATGTACATATATATCTACATGAGATAAAGTAACTGCTGTTTGGGTGCATTAAAAATTGCCTCTTAGTTTATATTGCATATAATTACACTTGAAGAAGATTTCGCCTTTTTACCCTTATTTATTACTAATTGTAGTTAACTTTTATGTTTATCTTGTTTCAGTTGAACTCATTTTTATTGTAGTTTTTGGTTTTATTTTCGTAGTTTTTAATTTAACACTATCTTTAAGTAGATTCTCACCTCTCTGTGTCCCATCATCATTACTATATACTAATACTACACTAATACTAACACATGCTCATGTGTGCATCACATCGCAATAAAAACGAACGAAATCAAAGAAAAAAAATTTAATATATTATTAATAAAAATTCAAAATAAAAGAAAAATTCATACATAATTACTAACCTTTAAATTTGTGACTCAAAGTTATTCATATGAAATGATTCGTATTTTGCCCTTCCTTCTTTTATTTACTATAATTTTTCTTTGCAACATTCAGCTGGCACCAATCAAGGAACCATCCACGAATTGGACTCTACAAACGTCAACAGTTTGCCGACAGACACTAAAATAGAGCACACGACCGGCAACGAAGTGTTAATAATGAGCGACGATGACCGAACGACGAGCTTCTTTGCTCAGCCCGGAATATTGGCAGGTGAGTTTTGTCAAGCTAGATAAAGAATGATCAAGGTTTCAGTAGTTTATCATTCACTCAAGTTTTTCATTTCGGAAACTTTATTCCGCAAAATGCTGTTCCTTGCATGATGAGTTGCGTTCTTATTAGTGCAATATTATTAAACAACTTGTGAACACGAAGAGCTGAACTTATTAGAGACACAAGCCGAGCTGTTTTATTGGAGACACAAACCGAACTGTTTTTTCACTTCAACTCTTGGTGTTGAATTGTTTTTGCTGCGTTGTTGCTAAATGCTTGGCAGTTATTTTTAACATTTTTGTTTGTTTACTATTTATATAATATTTTGAATTTAATGATTTTGAATTTAATGATTCTGTTATTTCTTCGTATGAACTCCATTCTAATCGATTTGCTCTTATTTATATGCAGCTGTCATTGGAGGTGCTGTCGTGGGATTGCTTTGCGCCATCCTCGTCGTCATGTTCATCGTCTACCGCATGAGGAAAAAGGACGAAGGATCCTACGCGCTGGACGAACCGAAACGCTCGCCCGCTGTCAATTCTTATGCGAAGAACGCGAACAACCGGGAGTTCTACGCTTGAGGAGGCGTAACCGCGGGGGGTGGTGCTCAAGAAGTGCAGGTCGTAGTGGAGCTTCCTGTGCGACATTAAATTGATCAATCAAGCCGTCGATCAGTCGATGTAAAGTGGGGCAGCGCCGAAAAATAGGAGAGAATAAAGCAGTTAACAACAGTCACGGGAAGAGAAGCTCCGCGGAAGAAGAACAAGCAAACAAATTCTCCAAACAGCATTTTTCAATAACACAAATATACAGAGAAAGAAACACTACACTGCAAAAACTCGAAACACACACAAAAGTAAATACACACACACTCACTTAAGTAAATTTCAACTGATAATCGTGTGAACGTTTCTACATTGAAAGATACCATAATAATGTGTCATTATTATTTCGTTTGAATATTTCCCCTTTTTTTCTCATTGAAAGAAGAAACTAATTTTTTATTTAAACTTAAGCTAAAGTACTAAAAACTACATACTAAATTGTATTTACAATAACAACAAAAATTAAAGAAAAAATATCAAAAAAACTGGAATAGAAGTTGATAAAATTTAAACTATTTAAGGAAAATCTTTAAATAATCTAAAACAGGGGCGGGTTCACATAATATGAACAACAGAAAAACAAACAATGAAAACGTATAAGTAAAGAAATTCGTAGAAGTTAGTGTAAGTGTAACAATAAAGATAATTGATAATTTAATTAACTTAACAACTTAATAATAAAGATGATGTCTACTATATATATATAAATAAACTTAATTGATTGGAATAACGAGAACAACCGAAAGAGGTTCTAAAATAAGTAAAGAAATTCCTTGTTTGAAATTGAAAATTTGTTCGCAATTTTCAAGCAAGAAGAAACTCTACATCAAAAATAAGTTTTGCAAGTCAACAAATCACACGGAATCAATTAAAATAACTAAATCAGTTTAGAAAAAATCATGATGTACTTCTAAGCATTAAAATAATGAATTAAAAATAATACTTGTGTATTTAGCATAAATTTATATACTATAAAATCATGTACGCATGTATGTATGTGCATATATTTGAAAATATATATATATGTATGAGTATAAAAAAGTATTAAGCGAAATTCGTAACTCGTAAAACTGGCAACTAAGCAGAAAAAATGGCATCTAAACAAACCAACTCTGCGGCAGCTCTGAACATTGCAAGGAAGACTATTTAATTTAAGTTTACTAGATTACTGTTGGACAAACTACTCTTTCATTATTAAATATTATGTAATTTCTTATTTTCTATAATTGTAACCACAAAAATAGTCAATTTTTAGTCTTGGTACATTTTTCACCTTTCTGAATATAAGCAACTTTTGTGCAAATTATGTTAAACTAAAAATTCATTTGTTATTTTGCAGAAATACATTATTAAGTGTACGTTTCAATTTATTGCCATTTAAATTTAGAGTAATAAACACTTTTGTTACTAAGGATTGTACACAGAATTATTATTGTTAAATTTACAAACCATTTGTTAAAATTTGTTTCTTGAATCATCGACACAGTTACAATTTCATGAAATATCAAAGGATGCTCTTCTTTATTTTCTACAATATCATTATCGTCTTTTTATTTATAATTTAAACATTTATTTTACATTTATACATTTTATTTGTAAAAACAAAAAGAAACACATTTTCACTGCAATATTATCGAATCTAATCAAAAGAGCGCCAGATTTGCCTTGTGTTTTCACATCATATCTTATTTTGTAGTTTTTCCACCCGTTTATTCCACTTTAACTCAATCAGGCAATCAAATGAAATCAAATCACACTATTTTTTCCATAACGAGACTTCTTATTATTGCAATTTATTCTTAATAATTATACAAGAAGAGTACATATTTTTCGTTGAATGAAAACAATGAAGTTGTCTGTTAAGTTTTCCGTATATTTACTATTAATCAAACTACTTGTATAACAACCGTGAATTGCAGCTGATTCTCAGATAATTTCGCAGCATAGTTTTAGGCTTAACAACTGATAAACAGATCAAACCATGTATGAAACATACTAAAACATAAGTAAAAACTATCTGGTGTGTGTTCTTGAATATGTATGTTAGATCTGTAATTATTGCTGCGAGAAACCAACAACACTGTGTATGTTTTCATATATAAAGCCATCTGCTTACACCCAAAGAAAATTGTGTAAAACTTTGTCATACTTCTGTTTGAATATTCATTAATTCAATGTACTAAGAAAATTAGTTTTCTTATGAATGAACTCATAGAACACACTTCATTTTTATTGCATTATTTTATTGAATACACACCTACTACACTGCGAGAAATTAATTCTATTTGTAATTTTTTTTAAACATATTGAAATGGAACAGTTTTTGTAATGTTTAATAATTGAATTTTGCTAAAATAAAATGGAGAAACTGAAATGAAATTTTCCTGTTTTTGTACTATTTTAAATTTTTGGCTTATTTTTACTAAATGAAACGAATTAAATAACCACTTACTGTTATATCATAGAGGAATGGAACGCTTTGCAAAAAGATACAAGAACAAAGTTCACCTTCTAGCCAACGATCGTCGATCTCATCATGATCCCAACCATCATCTCTCATCATCGCCTCTGTCTTTCATCGCTTAATTTTCTGGTTCACTGTTTCTTGTGATTGTTCTGGCTTCAAAAGATGGATAAGCAACCTTCTAAATTTAGCGTGTATTATATTTATATTTATTTATTTATTATTAAAACGTAACACTAAACATTCCAGTACATTGAAAACTTAAACAATTAATACATAGAGCATTGGGACCCATATCATGGGGAATCACGCCTGACTTCACATGTTCGACTTCAAGAATGGCTTCAAATACTGATGAAATATTTTGGGAACCGGTGTTTTATTCAAAGGACTCTTCTTTGCCGATTCAAAAATGCGCTCATAAACATTGCCATCGTATGAGCCCAGCACCGATCTCAGCGAACGATCGCGATAATCGAAGCCATCACAAATGGCCACTGCATCGGGACGTATCTTCTTCAGAGCCTGCTCCAGACGCGTTTGTAGACCACTCAAATCGGATTCTGTGAGAGGAATAAACTTGAAGAAAAAAATTTAATTAAATTAAATTAAGCATTTCCAATATATTGATATTTATATATATTCTATTTACACGCAGAATATCGCTCATATGACGGAGCGTAGAGTGAACCAAAAAGAGTTCCAACAGGTTGCGCAGAACGTTGTTCAGTGAAGCGGACCGCTGATTTGCGGCTCCTCCAGTGACTTCCTCCAAGAAAGTGGAGCAGATGAAAACACGTCCATGCAGCTGTTGAAAGTGTTACGTTATTTTGTACAATGAACCAATGAATCAACTTTTAAAACGTACCTCAGCCGCTTGAACGTACTCGATGCCCGTATTATTAGCCGCCTCAGCTTTTGTCTGCCCGTCTTTTAAACGCTGGGATAAATTCTCAAAAGCAATTCGAGTTTTACTGAAAAATTATACCAATTAATCGAAATCACTTTAAAGCTATGTAACTACTGTAGAATGTTCTTGTTCACGTACTTTGCTGCTACAAATTGAAAAGCCTTAAGTATGCATTCCCAGGAACCGGTCCATTTAGGGTACTGCTTCAGAGCAGCCACTTGCGTCAGATATACGACAGTGGGCGGCAACTGATCACCGTCCTGTACAGCGCACCAGGCTTTCATTAGAAACCGTCCGACCTGCAGTAAAAGCACAGTATTTTCACCTTCATACGTGCAGGCAGCCGCAGCATCCACAAACAGCGCACCCAAGTTTGACGCAGCCAAGTAGCCATGACCACCACAAGCCAAGCGTAACTGCTCCACACCTGCGGCCGAATCCGATGTGCAGAGCACCTTCATGCAGCAGGCCAACGTGTGCATTTCCGGTAACCGTGAGTACTCGCCACGTTCGATATCGGCCGAAGTCTGTTGATACAACAAATACAAAGAATTCGCCGACAAACGGTGTGCTATGGCGATTGCTAACTCTGGAAAGAGTTTCAGTTGCTGAGTCACGTGATCGATTATCTGCGGCTCTGGCTCACTACAAGTTGTGAATAAGGATGATGATGATAAGTTATGAAGTTGGTGTCCTTACATGGTTATCAGTTGAACTTACTTTGGGTTTATGGGACTCTGCCGACGCACCGCTGAGTAGCGCGTTGCAATAGTCGCCGCCATGCACAACATATTCGCGTTGTTCAGCGACACCAGGCAACGCGTATAGACCATGGTGAAATAGGCCAATACAGGGATCGGACCCTTCCTAAACGTTCCATCGGGCAGAACCTGAGCGTTGCGCATCAACATATTGGTGCGTGGAATGCGAACATTCTTCAGTCCCAGGTATCCGTTGTTGTAACCGAGGAAGCCCAACTTCTTGCCGACCTCGCCAATGTCAATGCCGGGCAGCGGCATGTGAGTGTCCTCGTCGCGCAGCTGCACGTAGAACATCTGAATGCCTTTGCGCTGGTTGTTGATATAGAGTTGAGCCACCAGAACGCAGTAGTTGGAACTGTGGCCCACTGTAAATGGGAGTGAAAAGTAATGCAATTATAGCTGCAACCAGATCAATGTTGAAGATATCAACAAATCCTATATCTTGATATAAAAATGTAATTTCAGTCATCTTGTCGAAGGCGATAGTATAGTTAAGAGTTCAATGTTATTCTACAATTCAAATTTCTTCTGAGTAAGTATCCTGAGACAGAGAATACGCTAAGATAACCTTCAACGGTTTTTATTTATTGGTTTACTTATTGTTATCGAAAACTTGCTCACCTATCGACCTCTGATAAGTTTTACGATGCTCGTAAAACCGGGACTATAATTGACTATCTGAACCGTGACTATCTGTCTCGTTTTTATTACATGTTATTAAAATTATCTTAGTTGACAGCAATTCCTCACTTTAATTTTGTGTAATTAACCTGAAGCTTTCATAAATTAATTCCGCGTGAATGACGAATAGAAATGTTAATGAAAATCCTGCTTGAAGGCAATTAATTCGTTTGCGCAATCACGTAGAACAATTCCAGGTATTCCGTAGCAGAAGGTGCAGCAAACATCTTGCTAAACTTACATCCTCCGGGCCACCATTTGTAGGAGGTCAATGTTGGTGTATTCAATACGAACTCCTGCGTCTTTGGGTCGTAGTCTGCTCTGGTCTCCAGACCACGCAAGAACGTACCATGTCCGAGCTCTGTCTGCGCATACGTTCCGCATATTTCGAAGTTTTCGGCACGTTTGCCAAATCTTTCATACTGTTCATCGGTCGCTTCACTCTTCAGTGCCGTAGTCATCATCACGAATTGAACGGCAAAAGGATTACCCGCTGGCTGAATGCTCGACACCAGGGGCATGTAAACTAAGTTACTGCAAGGTTCAAATCAATCCATTTAAATACGTACGTTTATGTAAATATTTGATGTCTAAACTTACGGCCAAATGTCGTTTCCACCCGGATTATATTTCTCCTGCAACATACGCAATTCCTTAGCGACCTCGATGGAGCCTCTCACTGCGGAAATATAATGCTGCTCGTGGGATTGATAATGGACCGATATATCATCTTCTGGTATGTGCTCATGAAGGTATTTTTCTGTAATATACAATTAAATGATACATATATTGAGCCGTAGAAGAAAGGATAATTTTGGTGTAAAGAGGAGGAACAACTAATTTCTTCTCATTACTAATCTGGCATTTAAATGGAGAATATGTTTATATTTTGTATTACTCTTTGTGTACTTCATTGTCATTTACTGAATAACTGCGAATTTAGCAATACTGAATAAATTATTTCTAATTTCTTTAATTAATAACAACAATTTAATCAGTACTTTCTTTGTTGCAAACTTGTTTTTGTTGCAAACCATAACATTTTACATTTTACATGCAAATGTACAGTGCACTCGCGATAAGATGAACAAGCAAAAATGTGTAAAATCCAATGAAATTAACAACATACTGTATATTTCCATTGCCTATTGTAAAAGAAGGTGCAAGAAGGGAGCACAAAGCTTTCATTCGTTTAACATAAATTCTGTTGTGCTTTAGGGAATCCTCAGTTTATTTTCTCTTATTTCTCTTTCATCTGCTAATATTCGTCATCACGAGATGAATTTAAAAACGATTAAGGACAAAGCCAAAGCTTTTAGGATTAAAAGATAAGGCAGATATTTCGAAGCACTTAAGGAGTGTTTACAAGTTTACCAAAAGTATGGCGTGGCGAAATCCACAATTTCTGGACCTCGTTTTTTGGTCTAAGTACTTAAGTTTTCGAGCTGAGTTTTTAGGCTATTTTTTGAGAGTAGTAGAAGAATTGGAGAATAGAGTAGGAGTAACTAAAAGCCAACATTTTAAAATTCTATAATTGTTGTCCCCAAGTCATGGCGTCGTACATCACACGTGCCTCTATTCTCATCTTTCACCCGACTCACCACCCTCTCACCCACACTCACCTAATTCGCGTTTGACACGCAACTTATCTGCCCCTTCGTGCCACCACGTTTGGAACTCGACAACATCAAAGCTGGCCGTGTCACGCTCGGCTTGTAGATCAGGATTCGTACGCGTTGGTATTAAAGTTTTCGCTCCCTTGGACATTATTGCTTCTATCACAGCAACTATATTTTATCACAGTAAACTATTTGCAGAAACCTGGTTGGTCAACTCGCGCTAGGCAACTGAATGAACAATTATTGCTGATTGTTTTTAAAACGATCGCGCGAACTCCCAAAGAAGACATCAATAGCTAAGCTGAAATGCACTTATCACTCGATACAATTATTGAATGATTATTGCCAATGGACAACGGATTAATTAAGATTAGGGCGGTAAGAGTGCGAGGGTTTGCAATTAATTTACTCCGTTTGAAGCGTATACAACACCGCAATCTATTGATAAAAACCCTATGAAATAAAACTATAATCTGCTGTTTTTCTTCTTATACGATAAATAATATTAATATTTCTATTACAGATATCAACAACTATTATTTTAAATGGCAATTGTACACACGCTTTGACGATTCACGATTTAATTATAGCAAACAATTAAGCACACACTGTAAATATTGTAACATTTCATTTATTAACTAACACCGATTCCAAGGAATAAAAAAATTTGTGGAGAACTTACAGAAAGCTCTGGTATTGTATAAAGCTTTTCTCCTTTCACATGTTGGTCTTCAGAAATGTGTTCAACAGGACTCAGATTTGGCCACTCGTATGCGGCTCGTCCTGAGTTCGATCTCTACTTTTTACCGAGTGAAATAATTTCCAAACGAAGCTGGAAAGGAATAAAATAAGGTAAGGAAATACCTCCGAGAAAATACCTTGCGTGCAGAATATCACTCTTGTGATGAAACACAGACGGTGATTGCGATGACTTTCTTTACTGGAAGATGAACACATACAAACAGAATCAGAAACAGAATTGAAACAGTGAGTACCTCTAATGGAATAAACCTACTATATAATACACCCTCACGCCATTAGACATGTTTATACGAACGAATACGTTCATACGAATTACCTTTGAAAAATTATGGAGCGCAATGATAGGTCCTGGCGGAGGTTTACTTCACTCTGTCCAACTGAACTACCTACTACATGGAAAGCTATCTTGAATAAAAATTTCATTTGCTTAGTCACATGATCAATGATCTGCGGCTCTCGCTCATTGCAAGGAGAGAAATTGCTGATTTCCAGTCATCTTTTTCACTTTCCTTCATAAACGGTTTAACATGACAAGCTAATTAGTTTTTAATATGATCATGCGACCGTTATTTTTCGTTGTTTAACTTCTTATTGCAACATTTAGGATTATTGTAAATTTATTTTATCGCCTTTAACTTAACTAACTTTATTATACATAGGTATTTATGCACGAAAATCGAAATGGTGAAATGAGAATTCTCATCGGCATTGAGAATCAAAAGAAAGGTAACTAACTTTTAAAATGTTTAGAAGATGTATAAATAACTAATGCAGATTATGTGAAAATGGGTAAATGGTAAAAAAAACGCGAATAATATATAATAAATTACATAAATTTAAAAGGGCCGTTCCATTAGCTTTAATTTGGAATCAATCAAAAAGATATTCAGTAATCGCCCACATTCCTCGCGATCAAGTTTCTTTCACCATTCGGATTTCAGAAAAACGGGGCTGATGTAGATTTGTTCCATACATATAATCTGAGAATATGCTACATTGTCCCACGTTACATTATCAATGCGTTTTTGAAGTCCTCTCTTGTTGTACATTCTTATCAAGAAACAGAAACCGAGCAGAACAGAATCAGCTGCGGTGTGGTGAATGTGGTTAGTTTTGATTGCGGTTCTTCCAGATATAATTGCTGCTTTCACTGCTTTCATTCACTTTTCGTGTGCAGACGTTATGATTTGTGTACCAGCACAAAAACATTTTTAAAAATAAAACAAAATACACATTTCAAGGAACAAAATAAATTTCAAAGATTTGGTGCTACTAAACCTTGTGATATTAAAAGTTTCAATATACGCGAATGCATGTGTTTGCCTGTTATTATGTTTGCACATTATTAGATAAGGAGACTGAATACACATGTGAAGAGAAGATAATAAGTCAGAAAAAGACTGGCTACCAATGCAAAGTGCAAACAGAAACGAAATAGCGATCTGAAATGTTGCAGGTGCCTTCCAACAAAACTGTTTGTAGTGTTCTGCTCAGTACACTTCTGATATTGTCGGAGATCGCATGTGAAGCCATGTCCTCCTCTTCATCATCTTATTGCTCCAAGCATGATCGTGGTGACGAACTTGTGCAGGATCAGGCCCGCTATGACTTCTATCGCATCTACAATGTTGAGTTGGCGACACAGCAGCACATCGAGTTGCTGCAAAAGCTTGAACAACAAAGCGACAGCCTGACCTTCATTGGACATGCACGAGAAATTGGCCAGAAGCTGTCTATTTTGGTGGCAGCGCATCGTGTTGCTGACTTTTCCGATCTACTGCAAACTTACGATATAAAACACCGGATATTGGTAAGGTTTTCGAAATAAACTGCCTTTAGATCTGAAATTATATTTAGATTTGGATTACCTTTTTAAAAACACCATCTTATCTTATAGACGTACAACTTCCAGGAGAAAATTGATAAAAACCTTCGCGAAGTGCAGCCAATCGGAACAGAATTGAAGAATTTCGATTGGAATCATTTTTATCACTTGGAGACGATCTATGAATGGATGGAACACATGACTGCCAAGTTTCCAAATGACCTTACTCTCTTAGACATGGGGAACAGTACCCAAGGTGTTCCTATAAAAGGCCTCAAATTGGCTCGTTCCAAAGACAACAAATCCATTTTTATTGAAAGTGGAATACATGCCCGTGAATGGATCGCTCCAGCGACAGCAACATATATCATTAATACGTTGCTAACCTCAGGCGATGTGGGTGTTCAAAGCCTGGCCAACAATTACAACTGGATTATTTTTCCTTGCGTTAATCCCGACGGCTACAAGTACACTTTCGAACACGACCGCATGTGGCGCAAAAATCGACAACTTTTCGACACCTGCCGTGGCGTAGACTTGAATCGTAACTATCCATCGCATTGGAATTCAACTGGTTGCAGCTCTGACCCATGCCGCTACGATTTTGCGGGTCCAGCGGCAGCCAGCGAGCTAGAAACGCAGCGTTTAATGGCATTTGTGGAGGAGCATGTTGCCCAGGAGAAAATTAAAACCTATATTGCTCTGCACTCGTACTCCCAAATGCTCATGTTTCCTTACGGACACTCCAAAGAACACATCCCAAACTACGACGATTTAAGGGAGTTCGGACAGAAAGCAAGTGCACGCATCAAGGCTTTGAATGGACGTGAGTACGTAAGCGGCAGCTTGTTTGAAACTATTTATCCCTCAAGTGGTGGTAGTATGGATTGGGTCTACTCTAACGCGGGTATCCCAATTGCTTATACATTCGAGCTGCGTGGCCCTCCCGATAGCAAGGACCTGTTTATATTGCCGGCAGATCAAATTGAGCCAACGGCAGAAGAGGCATTTGCAGCTATTCAGACTATAGTGGAAGAGGCGGAGAAAAAGGGTTACTACAAATAACTGACCGCCGGGAGCACTGCGGGCTGAGTTGCGCCAACAATACGAAGGCTTCCGTTTTATTGAGTTCGCTTTTGTACGAATGTTCATTTGAACATATTTTTATAAATATTTCCACCAATTTTTTAATAATATACATACATACATATTATGTCTAAAAAAAATCATTGCTAAATAAATTAAATGAATCAATTTATTGCTTGTTCTTCCGCTGTTGTGTTGAAAAAACAAATATATTTTTTTACAAATAAGAATTCCGTTCTGGATTGTGTTGTATTACTGGAAAGCATTCCGGCATTTATTTTATGAGAATAGTAAACTGAATAGTTTCGCTATAATTCTGCCTTCATTTTCTCTATGCACTTTCTTTTGTTTATTATAGCATACCTTCACGGATATATACAAACATTTATATGAATTTAACGCTGTTGTAAGCAATATGCTTCAATTCTTCTTAATTGCACTTGTAATGTGATTTCTCGGCGATAGATATGGATCAAATATCGCATGGGTTTCCACTTCGCAATCTGTAATAAAACGACACAAGTGTCAATGTAAAATATTTGATCCAAATTTATTGGAAAAACTAATTATTGCTTTTGAGAACGTACCGTTTTCTTGTAAAAACAACACACGATCGTATAACACAACACTCTCAATCAGTGGCGCATAAAGTAAGCGAATTGTGTAAAATATGACAATGTTTTTCCAATGAAGTAGATCCAAAGGAGTTTCACTTGCTTGTAATTCAGCGGTCTTCAGCATACTCGCAGGCATGCCCTTTACAGCTTTGACAAAATATCTAATACAACAAATTCAAATCATTCAGTTGATATTTCAATAAGAAAAGGACTCAAGAACTAACTTCTCGAATGTCATTCCTGATGTATGCTTTACACTGCGTAACCCGCAATGCTTCATATTCGGCCAGTATTTTAATAAAATTCGCTCAGCAGCCGCCCGGAATGAGTGCACTTTTAAGTCCTCGTAATTGCCCGACCTTAAGCGCTCAGAATACATTTCAATGGCGTGACAAGATATCTCACGTGACGTATAACTAAGTTGGGTGAATCTTGGATTTTGGAGTGTGCTCAGAAAGTGACTCAAAGGATAGCCTGGGGAGACACATTCAGGTTGCGCTTCTCTCGTGCTCAATTTCATGTAGCAACAGCCAACGAAATCAAGAAATTTGGCTTGCTTACAGACAAGGAACATCTTCATAAGAATAACACTTAAATCACCGCAAGGGTGCAGCCCAATAATGCCGAAAGTGAAGTCCAGAGTAGGTAATTTGAAAGCTTTCCGTATGGTCTGCAATAACACGTGAGGATGCGTTTCATTAGTCAATTGCAGTGTAACGTGTGTTGGGCGTTGAAAATGGGCACACTCCGCGATGGTAAGATGCTTTGCGGCCACGCATTCAAACTGGGAATCAATAACGCTGCTTGTACATTATTTATTTACAAATGAAAAATATTAGGCACACTTACCAAGCTTGCTGATTGAGTGCTTCTTGAAGCTCCAGACAACACACTTTAATGCCATATCCGTAGCCAAGTACCCTCGCAAGATGCCCGAGCCCAGCGCCAAAATCAATTACAAAGTCTACTGGAGTCCGATCTACAGAGCGTTTACAAAACGCTGCCATTTTCTCGATTTCGTGCCGTTTTTTTGGCTTTACAAATTTCGTGAAGATATTGCTTAGCTTTGGGTGTTTCAGTAACAAACATCGCGTCAAAGGATTCTTGAATAAAATCTGGAGCAATCAACAATTGCAGATTTTGCATTACCAGCGAGCTTACCTCGTTTTGTACTTTTCTAGAAATTGTTAAATCCTTAAGCAGTTGTCGCAGAGTCAACAAGGCCAGTGGCCAAATACACTTCACCTGTTTGTCTGCCGAATCTAACAAGTAGCTTAAATATTCAGGCGGAAACTCTGTGAAGTGGGTACGCCAAGTATTGCTCAACTTTGACCAGTGATCATCAACATAGAAATCCTATGACAAATGATATATGTGAAAAATTTTATGATCCAATTTGGGCTTACTTACAAGCACATATGCATCAATCAGCCATTCATACATCCGAATTATATTTAATGATTTCCATATTTTGACTTGCAAACTAGTCGTTGAAAAATCTTCTCCCATCTCAACAATATTCAACAAAATAGTTCGCGTCAGAGATAACAAAACGTCATCAATTATCGAGTTTTCACAAACATTACCATATAAAAACACAACCCTTAACATATGATTTGACAACCAGAGTTGCACTTTTTAGAAGTTCTTTTATCTCATTATCTTGCAAACAGCTGATGCAGTAAACAGCTTGACGTATGAGACATTGCATATCCGTAAAAAGATGCATTTCGTAAACACTATGCGTATTATATTCATACATTTCTTGAATATGCATTAAAGTGTTAAATGTACAAAAATATGTAAGATTTCCATAACCTACTTTTGTAAGAATGAATTACAAAGTTTTTTGACAGAATCAGGCAAAAATCACGACAGTGTGCATACGGAAAATATATGAATGCTATCACTTTGATAGCATTCAACCAAAGACAATATAATACAAATAAAACAAAAGTATTATATTGTCTTTGATTCAACCTTGATGACTATCGACTAATCTGACAGTTCTTAAAGAACACAAGGAAAGAAATATGAACCGTTATAATTTTGAAGTACGTATCTCTTGGTAAATTAAAAAATAGCTAAACATATACAACAAAACTGGATTTTAGGTAAGAGTTAATAATTCATCAACGATTTTTCGAAAAGGTTCGACAAATCCTCCCGACTTTGCTGTCGTGGTGCCAGCTTTGTAATGCGTTCTTGCGGCAAGGTACCTTCAACTAAATCTGGTATATCGGCTGCGGTGAAACCCAAACCATATAAACCATTTTCGATGCCGGCCTTCTGCATGAAGTCGCGTATAGTATCACTGAGAATTTTACCAGCATCCGATAGCCTTGCATTTCTTACATCGGCTCCCAAGAATTGTGCGGCTTCTAAGTGCCGAGCTGGGCATGCTGAAGCAGTGAATTCAAACACAGCAGGCGCTGTAATTACTACGGAAAGGCCATGAGGGATGATGGGGTGATCCTGTGAGTAACCCTCAGGACTGTGACTACGAACGTTACCCGATATAGCATATGAGAGCCCATGGCACAGGTGTACGCCTGCGTTCCCGAAGCCCACTCCAGCCATGGTAGAGGCGAGGTGCATTTCGGAACGTGCTTTCAAATTTTGTGCCTGAAAGATTGCATCAATGAAGTAGTCTTTTATTGTGCTCAGAGCGAATCGGGCCCACACATCTGAAATTGGATTGCGGCCCTGGTATGGAGGTCGAAGACTAGGATCGGTAGGTGCGGGACCACGCTCCCGATAATCGACCGCAGTGAAGCTCTCAAGCGCATGGCAAAAGACATCAAAGCCAGAATATGCGGCAACGCGTTCAGGCATTGACACGGTATGCAGCGGGTCAATTAAACCTGAATGATCGAGTTCAAGAATAATCGATTTGCAGGAGGATCGTGATTAGCAAGTGTTACCTAGCTTCGGCTTTAAGAACTTGCTGGAAATACCAGTCTTCGCATGTAGCTCCTTGTAGTCGAAAATTGCAACACCAGTCGTCTCTGAGCCTGTGCCCGATGTCGTGGGTACCGCGATCATGGGCTTCAGATTTACTGTAATCTAAAAAACAATTACTTCCATGCAAGCTTTGCAGTTTAATCTCATAACACCTCTTTGCCACTGCCTATTGGCTTGTTAACGTAATCCAAGAATTCTGCGTTTTTATCACAGCTGAAAAGGTTAGCGGCCTTGCAAGTGTCAATTGCGGAACCGCCGCCAATGGCAACGAATGCATCAAAATCTCTTGCCCGAGCAAAACAGCCTGCATGCCAAAAACTCTCGTCCGTGGGTTCGACGCGTGTTTGATCATAAACTTCAAATTTAATGCCATGCGATCTAAGCGAATCGAAAGCAGACTTAACGCTAGGCAAC
Organism: Myopa tessellatipennis; assembly: GCA_943737955.2. Classification (NCBI taxonomy): domain Eukaryota; kingdom Metazoa; phylum Arthropoda; class Insecta; order Diptera; family Conopidae; genus Myopa; species Myopa tessellatipennis. Next base: position 14,941,130 of record OX031315.1, read on the forward strand.
TTGGCTACCACAGGATCCGTCACTAGACACACATTACGAGAGCCCCAGTTGTGCAGATCAGCACCAAGTTCTGCAGTAACTCCAGGTCCAAATCGTACCGTCGAAGATGACATCTATGGAGAGGAAGTAATTCAATGTGTAGAGTTGTTTCCTGTATTCGTGCATTCCAGCTACATTCTTAAAACTTGCCTCGAAAGCATACTCCGATCTGCCAGTCTTTTGTGGCATCCATGCTGTAGCACAACCGTGAGAGTGGGCCGGACATCTGCAGCTGTATTATAATTGGTTTTAAAATGGGTCCTTCTAAACTTACGAACTGCTTACAACAGTGTTAATTAAATTTAAAACATTCCTCCGGGACATTTTCGGTTGTAAGGTGCTGATAAATCAGCTGATCAGTTCTTGAAGAGAGCTCGAGTTACACTATGTTACTTCACAGTCCACATTCGTTTCTTCAGCTAGCGTTAAACCAACGAGCAGTGTTATCAATATGATAATGTTTTGCATTAAAGCTTTTGGTGCAATACAAAGGCATTGTGTTACTGTAAAAATATTATTTTGCTCTTATATTTTGTCTGATTACTAAATAAATCTAATTAATTTCCACTATTCAACTATTCAGTTTCTAAAAATTAATTTTTAATTAGATTGGTATTGATTCTACTTAATTTAATTGTTGAGGGCTATTTTCTCATTTGAGAAAAAAAACTAAAATAATTTTTGATTTGCATTGCTTTAATTTACCCCTGTTCCTTTCTTTTCTGCTGTACTTTTAGCGGCGATCTAAATGACCGACTTTGACTTCTCCTTCGCTGTCGATGGCGACAGCAACGATACGGATTTTGCTGGCGATCGATCAGATTTTGAGAAAATGTGGACCGCATACGAAGAGGAGTTTGAAGAGCTCCAAAGCAATGACAAGCTGGAAAAAGCATTTGTAAGTCAACTGAAGATCGTAAGCTCTAAAGGACATGAGCATATTATTTAGAGTACGAGTATTTTGAATATTTTGTGAAATGTCGTTGCCTTACTACGATAAAATTAGATAATCTTTTGTGTGAATGCATATCTCTTGTTGGCAAAGTCTATTCCACTACCTGCAATATCGTATGTCCCAAGAATTCAGTTGTATACGGCCACAGTTGTGATCACTGAGTGATCCTTAATCGATCTTAAATATATTTATGTTATTTATTTTAAATCTGTATATTAATAATGTATAGCATTTGTAAATATTTGTTTTTATATAGTTATTTATATTATTTAAATGAAGAAAATTATGTCTGCGATTTTTATTATTTTCCATATTCTCTGCACGGATAATCTAACATCCACTCATTTTTTATAAATATCATTTTATCACAGTTATATTATATGATCTCGTTTTATGTCAACTATTTTGTTCACTAGATATGTTTTTATAACGCAAACCATTTTGTGATTTTATATGGTTTTATCCTGAATATACATATGTACATATACTCGTATAAAAAGTGACATAATCGCAATTGCTAAAAGTTATAATGGCAAGCTTTCAATATTTATTTAAAAATTGTTTCGTCTTTTGATGAAGCGATCCTATTTAATTTAAATGTATTTATTATTAAAAATCCTGCTACAAAAAATTTCTTCTTTTATTTCATTATTATTTTCTTCTTTTCATTCTTCTTTTATTTCATTGATATTGATCGGGGAAGTTATAATGAAGATATGTCTAGTATACATATATTCACGTATAAATATGCATTTTATACATATTTTTAAAATGTATACTGTTTAAAAATGTAAATTAAATCTGTTTCAGAAACTTAAGCATCGTTCCCAAATAAAACCGTAACGTTCATAATTTTCCACTTGTTGCTTCTGAAACATTAAAATCAACTGTAAATCCAAATCTGGGTTGTACAAATCCTACTACTATTTGTTAATATTCTACCTACAAAATAGGGACCGAAAGTCCAAGTCTAACTTGATTAGTTTGCTAGGAAACATCAGAAGAAACAGTTAGCTTATTGCTAACACGAAGCAGTTTTTTGTGTATCATATGTAACCGTTTTTCCATTTATCGTGCGAATCACATTCCTTATTCGTATCCATAAAATCGATACAATTTTCGACGATTGCGCAGTGCATAGAACCTTCAGCAAATTCTTGGCTAATTTTCACAGTCCACTTGCAACCGCATTCATTTTTCAGTCACAGCAAATATTCCTGTATTAAAATCGAAAATGCTAACTAAAGCTAAGACTACAGTATTCCGTGGAATATTTGTTATCCTGCTAATAAATATGGTGACAGGCAGGACATCTGCCCATTCGCATCTCAGTCCGAAGGAGAACTACGCGTTCGAGAATGCGTTGCTGGCAGAAATTCTGAACAGAATGGAAAATAATATTCTTCCAAGTGACACCTACATCGATCCAGGCTCTGAGATATCTGCGAACCTAGCACTGATGCCGAGAACTTACAAACCTAGTGCCACAGGCAGCCTATACTACGAAGGACTCGAGGATGATACTTCGAATCCTTCTGTTCGAGATCAGGAGCTGCTGCAACACAGTTCCTTGTGGAATCACCAGTTCATGTCTGGCGGCATGGGCGAAGGTCCCAATCAAATGAAGACGACCATCAAAACAGATGCCAGTCTGCCGGCCTACTGCAATCCCCCCAACCCTTGTCCGTATGGCTACAACGATGCTCAAGGTTGCATCACAGATTTCGACAACACAGCAATTTTCAGTCGAGAATTTCAGGAATCGCAGGATTGTATGTGTGATGGCGAGCACATGTTTGACTGCCGTGGTCAAGGAAATGATAGGAATAATAAGAACGATATGATGACAACCGACATTGAGAACTTCTTGATGCAACAGCTACAACCTCTGAATGAAAACTTTCTCTCCAAGAAGTTGTATGAGCCCACTCAAAACGCCAATCCATTCCTGAAGGGAGAACAGCTACCGATAGCAGCCAAGAAAGGAAAACGCGTTAACTGAGAACCTTTACCAAGGCACTTGGTGCATAATTATGTGGTATTTATCAGTGTTTAGTGGTATTCGTAATTTATTTTATGTGTGGAATAATATGCAACAATAAAGTACATACATATTTCCTTAAGCTTTCAACATGAATATTTATGGTGGTGGATTATAAAGAAAAAATTTCTCTTTTGAACATATGAGTACTAATAATAATATCTGGATGTATTGTATAATAGTAATGCATTATATTACATATAATATCCAATAAAACTAGAAATGTTTTTAGAAATGATTAGCAAATGCGAGATGCGTTTGATGTGATTCTCTAAACGATGTTAATTCGTATATTGTTCAGAAATGCTAAAGGTTCAATAAAGTTTAACCGTTTTTCAACTGAAATTTAACCGAAAACTCAACAACGCATTAAACTGAAAAATACTGCATCACTTAAGAATGCTGTTGTGCATGATCAAGGTGCTGTTAACCTCAGTTCCATATCCTGCCTCTTCGCTTACCTCAATATATTGATATATGTACTCGTATTATTGATTAGTAGTATAAATGCTAAATAAGAATAAATCACAAAGAAATCTGAAAAAGTCCTGCAGAACCAACGCTAATGTTACCTAAATTCAGGCCAAAACTTCAGATTTGAAGACATTTACGAGTACTTCTAGTGGCGTGAATACGTTGTATTATTATTATCTTAAACTTTAGCACTTACATAAAGATACTCAGTTCCATAAAATATACATTTCAGCGTCATATCAAAGAGGAAAAACTTCCATCAATATATACTCACTCTACTTAAATTTCATTTATTTTTCTGTCCTTTCGCAAGTGAGATTAGAAATTTCCAAATTCTTGTTCTGTTTATTTTTAATACATATCGTATATTACTGTAAATTAAGCATATAATTAATAATATTTTCAATTGCTTTAGTTTTAATTTTAGAAAATTAAATTAAGCATAGTTTTTTCTGTATAACCGAAAAAGTGATTTTCGAAAAGGGAAGTGATTGCAAAATAATGGTTGGGGGGGGTTTAATATTAGTTTATTATAATATAGTACAAATATGTTCGTTTTATATAGTATACATTTCTGTGAAACTAAGTTGTTGCGTGTAATTTACTTGTGACTAAAGCCCTACATTAAAAAATTATTCGTGTATAACTGTAAGATTTTCGACGATGGCACTAAAAAACTGTTGCCTCTGCGGAATGGATAAGTTCATTAATGGAATAAAACAATTCTCCCAAAATAAAACGATCCTAAATCTAATGGGTACCATTATTAAATATATGTTTTAGAAGCTTCAGAGGGAGGGAGGGGAGGGAGACTGCATTGCTCGGTTTCTAATACAATGTTGTGAAAATTAAGTACTGTAATATTTGTTGCATACTTAATACTTTTGATTTAAAGTTTGAGTGCTCTCCAATTATTTTAATTAGCCTTACTTATAAAATGTATGTAAACAAAACGTTTCCTTTTCCAATACGAACATATGTATGTAAGTATATGTGTAAAACTTGTGTACATACATAGTATATAGAACTATTACTAATTATTATCAATTTTTATCAATTTTTCTTTAATTTTATTAACGAAGATGTCTGCTTCACCCTAAAATAGAAAAACAACTCTGCCAGCTTTTGGGCCAGCTTCCTCTTCGACAAACCGGCTTCTTCGCTTTCTCCAAATGTATTTCTTTTCATCCATCGTATGTCTCTTCGCTTTCCTTAAACCTGGTTAATTGGTGAATATCGATGCACTTTTGGCTGTTTTGGTTCCTTCTCGGCTGCTTTGATATCCTCGGACAGCTTCTGGTAGACAATCGAATTCTTGGACGAGGCTAGCAACGCCATGCGGTAACGTTCGCCACGTTTGCGCATCACCATAGCGACTATCTTGGCGATAGCCAACAGCATGATGATCATGCATGTCAGGACGATGATTGCTGGAATGAGGAACCGGAAGCCACTATAGTAGATGCGTCCGCGCTCGATGATGATCTCTTCCGTATCCGTATCTTCGCTCGAATTGTCAGATTCTTCGCCGTTAAGCAAGAATTTATCTGCGAAGAAAATATATAAGTAGGTATTTTTACTACTTTTACTCTGACTTCTCGTCTCTCTGAATACTTACTTAACTTGTCCTTGGTTTCTTTCGATAGCTCGATCTCTTCAACGTTGATGCTATGATCATGCAGCTTTGGTAAGTCCACTCTTTCTGCTTTCTTTTTGTCGAAACTACCATAGCCATCTTTGTCTTCTTCTTCACTGTTGGCATCTTCTTCCTCCTCATCCTCATCCTCGTCCTCGTCGTAATCGCTTACATTCTCCTCATCGTCGTCGATTGCCTTATCTTCCCCACCGACATTCAGATCGTTGTCACTACTGACATCACTTTCGTCATCTAATTGATCGTTGTCGACAACTGTTTTGCTTGAGCTGGTATCCTTCAGAACGGTCTGAATTTTCTTCAACTTGGTGTTTTCTACGATGTCTGATAGTTTTTTGGCGTCTGCATCCAAATCTTGTTCGACGTCTTCAATACGTTTCTCCGAAATCTCCTCAGATTTAGGGGTAGGCAAGTTGGCATGGTGTTTGCACACCTCTCGCGCCAATTTGACCCAACCCTCCTGGGTTCGGAAGTCCGTTAAACCGACGTCAGTCTCCAGATTTTCCAAAGGAGGGTCTCTGTTGGGCATCGTATGCGTGTTCACGCTCACGTAACTAATGAATTCCTGGAATTCTTCGTTGCATTTCAGCGGATTGTGAGAGACGTCCAAAGTGCGCAAGTTCTTGAAGTTCTTTACGTCCGCCGAGGAGATTTTCTTAATCTGATTAGCAGAGGCATTAAAGCTGCGAAGGGTCTCATAGAACTTGTACTTGCGACCAACACCGTACTGATTGTCGGTCATCAGGGAATGCAGTTCGCACTCGCTCACATCGAGTTGAGTCAACTTATTCATGGGCAAGAAGAGGCGTACAGAAAGCTTGCGTATCGGATTGCCAGCTAGATTAAGCTTAGTTATATCGTTATTCTTCATAAACATCAACTCGTCCAACTTGACAATTAAGTTGTTGCTCAGATCCAGTTCGTTTAGCTTGGGTAACGTGGCGAAGGTGTCGCGTTCCAGATTGTTTATGTTGTTCCAAGACAGCTTTAGCGTGGCCAATCGTGGCATGGTGGCGAATGTCTTGTGGCCGAGAGCGCCGATTGCACAATTCGAAATGTCCATGAAGTAGACCGTGAAATAGCCCGTATGGCTCTGGAATCCATCGGTGGGCAATTGATTCAGACGTGGATTGTCATTCAGGCGAATTACGTCCAGCTCGGAGTTCTTGAAGAACAGCAAGGACGAGACTTGTTCGATCTCGTTAATTGACAGGTCAATATTACGCAAGTTTTTGAGGGTCAGAAAGGAATCTGGTTGGATCTTGGTGATGCCATTGCCCCTGAGTATTAAATTAGTCAGACCCTCCATTTTGTCAAACATGCCATGATGAATCTGCTTGATCGAGTTGAAGCTTAAATCGAGTTGTTGCAGGTCGGCGGTGCAGAAACGTAGGTCACCAGTGATTTCATTGTATTTCAGACGCAGAATAGCGAGAGCGGTTCGGTTGAAAATACCGTGTGGTAAGGTCTTGAGCGAATTGAACGAGAGATCAAGTTCCTCGAGAGATTCCATAGTGTCGAATACACCCTGGGGTATTTTTTGGAGACTATTCTGTGACAGATTTATGTAGACCACGTTGGAGAGCTTTGAGAATGCAGTAGGGTTAAGTTCCATGAGGTTGTTGCTTGACAGATCCACTTCTTCGAGGCTTGCAGACTAGTAAAGGAAGATCAGATACTTGAACAAATCTCTGTGATTCAGATGACTAACTCACCTTCAGCAAATAATGCACACTTGACATGACGCTGAGATCGTTACCAGTGATTGTCAGGAGACGCAACTTTTTGTTGTTCGCAAATGTGTCCGGATTGATGATGGCCAGGCCTACGTTAGTCAGGTTTACTGAGTACAAAGCGTCCAACCCATGGAAAGCCGACAGATGCAGATACTCAATGGTGCAGTTGGCAATTTTGATCGTGGAAACGTACTTCAATCCAATTTTTACAAAGAAGTCGGGACCCAGTAGTATGGGATACTTGGGACCGACATCGGTGACAACCAGATCTGTGATATCTGACCCGAATTTCTGTTTGCCAAGATCAAGTCTGTAGGGGAGATATTATTAATACATTGTATTATAATTATATTCGATAATACGAGTTGTTTACCTGCTGCAGGTGGCCACGAGATAACTGTTTATATTGCGGGCGCATATACAATCCCTGGGACAAGGCACGTTTTCATTGAAAACGATTTCTTCCTCATCAGCGATCTTATCGCCCTCTTTGTTCTCGTCGTCGTCGTCGTCTTCGTCTTCCTCGTCGTCCTCATCGTAATCATACTCCTCATCAAAGTTGTCAGTATTGTTATTCATGCTGTTTTCGTCGTCCTCTTTTACGACTTGCTGCTCCTTAGGAATCTGCTAGTTTAGAAAAGGGTCGGAATATGTTACAGTGCTCGCTGATATTTCCGCACGAGAAAACTGCTTACCTTTTCTTCTTCCTTTATGGGTTCCAATCGGCTCACGATGTCCTCATGCTTTTTTTGCGACTTTCTAGAATCTTTTACTGTAGCTTTGGCTTTTTTGGTGGGTTCAGGACTCGAATTCTCGTCAGGGTTGTAGTCTTCGTAGTAATCGTAGCTGTAATCATCTTCGTCAGTGTCATAGTTTTCATCACTTTTGTGTTTGATCTTATTGTTGTTGGTGGATGTTGCACTATCGTTCTTCTTTGCGGGGTGCGGCAATATATTGCTGTCGCTGTCATCAATAAATCAATAGCGTAAATTATGCAATGCTTTCTCAATCCAGAGGACTAGGAGAAGGAACTCCACACCTACCTCAAATGGTCAGCCAACGCACTGTGGTATTTGGAAGCCTCTATTAGATCGCTTATGACTTCATCACTCATCGGCTCTCGCGGCGTTGTCGGGGTCGACTTTCCACCACTGTTTGCACTCGATGTGCTCGCCGCTGACGGAAGTTCCTTGACTTTGGGCGTAGAGATCTTTATGCCGCTACTGCTACTGCTTTTTGGCACGACATCCTCACTGCTCCCTAAGTCTTTGTCGCTGATCTCGTCATGCACGATATTCAGGTAATGCGGAGAACTGCTGAGGGAAACTTGTATGGCGCCTATCGCCAGGAGCAGTAATAGCACCAGTCTAGGCTGGCGACCCATTACAAAGTAGGAACTGGAATGGAGAGAAAGGCACTCGTGAATTAAAATGGACATGGCTATATGTTATGCTCGCGATTCCTTATTTTAATCGGTCTTTAATTTAAGGGGTAAAGTGGATGTTAGTAGTAACTGTCGTTTATTTAGTTTAAGAAGTCGGTAAGTGTTTCTCTCCTACGTTCTTGTTCCGGTTTTCCTGTTCCTTTAAGCCTATACTCAAATTCCGCGTCTTTGTTCGACGCAAATAACGTTTCGTAAATACAATATATAAATAGGAACTTTTTTCAATATCATAATCAGTAATTAAATTACTGTTGCTTGATTTCGAATGTCTTTAGTGGTTGTGTCGAGCGTCCACGGCATGTTTATCAGTACGTGACGCAATTCTGTTAATTATTTGAGGGCGTTCTTGCTATAAAAGATTATTGATTTCCTAACTAAAAAATAGTAAATGAGTCAATATAAGGAAAGCAAAACACGTTTCTTCGGTTTTATAACACTTATGGACAGAGTTGAGCTTCTGATATTCTCACCAGGAAAATACCTGTGATGATTACGTGCAAATCAGATTCTATCAATATACAACCAGGACGTGATAGGAATCCGTGATGTGTTCGTGTCGTACTAACTTACTGAGGATTGGCCAAAATAGGCGAAAGAAAGCATTACTTTTTAAAAATACTCGTAATTCAAATAGAATTTGGCAGAAGTACCTTTTTAATAGGCAATTAAAATCAGATGGTCTCCTAATTTGCGGTTAGTTTCAGAGGAAAACATTTATAGTAAATACAGCAAGTTAATTAAATAAAATGATGTAATAGTATTTCATGAATTCAAAAACTGTGCTCTTTATTCTAAAATGTACGAGTGTCATGTAGCATTGAAGTTTAGAGATATTCGGTGCATTTCCATGATTTACAAGTACATAAGTATTAATAATCGTATCGGCGACACTCCGGATAAACCAAATAGTTGCATGTAATGATTTGTTCTACATACGAGTAGAGTTACAAAACTATAAGAGACGATATTTCCTTCTCTCTCTAACATGGGTTGCTGGAAATAATGAGAGACGAGACACGCTATAGTTTCCTTAGTTTAAAAAAGAAAATTTATCAAAAGGAAAACAATAATGAGGCCTTCTTATCTGTTATCTATTTCAGAAGATAAGATATTAAATCACATTCGTTGTGTGAGGGAGCCATGAGCTGGAAATAGCTGGAAAAAACACTTTTGTTTCCAAGTCGACGACAATATTTTAGGATTTTAGTAAATTGTGGGTAGTTAATTTGGGAAAACTGATTTACGGAAAAATTTAACTTTAGCATGAGATAAAAACCACTTTAATTTTATTTTTCGTGTTTATAAACTGCTATGGTGCGATAAGTTTCAGTAAGTTTAACCTGCACAAGTTGACAGAAATCAATTCTTTACTCTTTTATTCTCCGGATCGATTTCAATACTTCGCTTATGTAATAATTTCGTAGTTTTATTGCTTAGTTGAGTAATGTTATTAAATGTATTTAATTGCAACGAAAAATCAGGTTTCCTGTAAATAGCTTTTCGAATGAAAATATTCAATGAAAACACTTATTTTTGCAGGTTGAGTGAACTCGTTAATAATAACGAGTGCACTTGAAGAATCGACATGAGCCACTTGCTGACCAGGCTGCTGAGAAAACGCGAATAAATACCCTCAAGTATACACCAAGGTTAAATATTTAAAGCCCCCCCCCCACCTCCCCCTTCCGCATAGCAAAATTGATCATGCACTAAAATTGAAATCACACTTTAGAGCAACTTAATAAGAAAATGCAAATGTATTTGATGCCGAATTCTATTAAAATATTGACAGCTTTATGAGCTACAGAAAATGCAACAAATTATAGCCGCTCCACAAGCGGATCGCCTCAAAAACTCTACAATTTGAAGGCCCATCAATTTATCTGCATTGAATTAAATGTTTGCTGCAAGCGTTAAATTAACTTATCTGTTCATGTATCTGTCTGTCTGTCTGTTTGCCAGAGCTTTGACAATGAGTGCTCTAGTCAGTGACATTTAATGACTGACGATGCGTTGCGCCGCGGTTATAACTTAAAAAACAACGTAAAGTCATGGAGTCTTCCACCCATATTGATATTGATATTAAATATTATTTGGCCGCTCTTGCATGCGAGAAGTCTGTGGAGGAGTGCCGCCTCGTGCTCTTCTCTCTCTCTCACTCTCTCTTCGTTTCCATCTAGCTGTCTGTATCGATGCCAGGCACTTGAAACTGTTTCGTGTGTTAATATTTTAAATATTCAAGAGCATCAATTCAGAAATTCCTCGAAAATTACGAGTGCCTGCATATTTAAAGTATTACTAACTGGTAATTTATTTATTCTGCAAGCTGTTTTCTTGGTTTTGAGGTTGTGCAAATATGTAAATTTTGCTAGATGACGAGTATTGACAGCATCTCCAGCGCTTTGGATAAAATTTCATAGTGATAGCTTATGAGAAGACGGTCTTGTGTTGTATCCAAGATGAACGTGTCCAACGATGTCACATGCAACGATTGATGCACAATTTGTCATGCGGATTTTATGATAATAGAATCTTTAGTTATTGTTTTATCGTTACAGCTTATAATTTTTCTTTTTCATTTCGTTATTTGGTTTTAATACGATAAGATATTAATTTTTGTCGTTTTAAAATTATATCATTAATCTACGATTATTATTTATTTAATTTGTACTTATTTTATTATCATACTGAGTGATGTGAAATACTTGTTAATCAGATTATTCTGCTTGTATGATCTATAAATTAACATACACAAACATATTCGCAAGGCCTTTTATTGACTTACTTGTCGAATGCTTAACGAACTCGTGCGCCGATCGAAAATGTAAATTCTGTCCATTATTTAACGAACTTAATTATAATATCTGTAGATGAATACTTTGTTTTTGCATATTTTGTCTGATGGAGGGTGCAGCGACTGCATGAGACTCACTGCACGTAACATAATAAATTAATTATCATCGCCGACGTAGTAGACATGAAGCGCTAACTGCATGTGCGACGACGCTCATAGCGGCCCCAGCTGCCCACTTCACAGCGCCTGCGCCACCCGCAATCGTCTATTAGTTAAAAGCTTCAGGCCAAAGCACAAAAGCGCCCGACACTGATTTGCGTAGGTGATGCATGCATGCGAAGAATGCTTGATTGCATTCATTGTCAGCGGTCGCGTCTCTTGTGTTAGAGTGAGACGCACCCACGTCACAGCGACTGCTCATGCGACTCGTGAGTGGATTTCGACGACAGATCGTCGCTTGACTTACACACGACGCGTTTAACTGTCGGTAGTTAATGAGGTGGGCTTCAGAGTTTCTCTTTCCTTGCGGTGGAAATGGAATACGGAGAAATCATGCTGATTTCACAATGATTTGACATGTCCAGAAAGTGATTCTGAAAAGCACACGCGTATTATAGCCATGGTTATCCCGAATGGATTATGATAATGATATATCGTAGAAAGCATCGTTCGGTAAGATTTTATAATGTTCGAACAATTTACGGCTTTCAAGGGGTACAAACCGAAATTTCGCTTTGAATAAACCATCATAATGAATTACTGCCAGATGATTTGATGTCAGAAGGAATACTCTTGAAATAACTCAGCTTAAATATACAATAACAATTAAAAATGTCTAAAAATGTTCTAAAAAGGATTCGTTTATTTTAAGCCAGTGGAATATTCAGTTAATAATTTGATAAGAAATTAAAAACAATGAATTTGTTGAAAACCCCTTGAAACAGCTGCATTTTAATTGTAGCCGGAAAACTGGACATGATGTGAATGTTTGCATAAAGCAAAACACGGAACAACACGTCAAAGTGCAGGTGATGAAGGTTTAAAAAACTTGATAAAAAGCGTTCGAAACGGTTTGATTTCACTGCAACCAGTTTTATGTAGTTATTTTATTCAACAGCTCGGATTTCATAACCACTCAACAATACTTATTGCTCTTCGACTCTTTGCCTTAAAACATCATATTTCAAATATTTGTTCCTTGTTTATTTTTGGCCAAACTGTTATTTTTTAATTTTGCTTGCTTCAAAAAGCACAGCTGCATATTTTTATGTTGCTTACAAATGCGAGGCCGAAAAGGAAAGTTCAAGAACAATTGTGAACCGACTGTTTCAACTTAATTTGTTTATTTTCAAGGCATTGTTTCGTGAAACTTGACAATTCAGCGCATTTTGCTCCGTATAGCTACGAGTTTGCGTCGCCGATCGGAAGTGAATTCTAAATGCAGTCTATGACTCAAGTTTATTCACTTTGAAACCAAAGACTGAAGCCAGTCTAAATAAAAAGTCGTCACTATACTTGTATAAAAATTCACCCGATTATTTTAAGAAAAATATTTATAAATTTTAAGTGTTTGTAAATTTAAATATAAGCATTATTTAAACACACGCATTCATCCAAACTAATTAAGTGGCTTACTTTAGTAATCACCTCATAAATTGTTCAATGAACCGGGTTTCTACGATTTGGCGAATTCACATCCGAAATTGTTTCATAAAAAAGTATGAAATCGGATTATTATTTTTCTATTTCTTCGGTTTAAAGAATGAGAATCAGTAGCTTTAAATGTGGTCTCATTGGTTCTACTTTGGATTGCATTTCAGCACACGTATAGTATTATTGAAAATATGAAATAATGCGATCAACTCCTAAATAATCAACAATCACCTGATGCTAAGATACAAATTTGTTTCATATTTGAATGGATTGAATCGTTATATCGTATAAACAAGAATAAATAATTCTTATAAATGTCTGTCTATAAGATAACATATGAAGATCCAAACCCTTTATAAAAGGGAATAAATGTAATGAAAATACGTGGTACGAAAACTATACTTTGGAATAAAGAAGCTTTTCAGATGTAAATAAAAATAATTCTATTTATTTATAATCTATTAAAATAAAATTCATATTGCTGGTTAGTATTACTTTTATTACTGAAAAATACTGCAAAGATATGAAAGACCTACCGATTGTACAAATCCTAGGTTGTACAAATCTGATCTCTTCTGAGGGTCTGTGTGCCACATAAAATAGATTATTTGAATAGTTTTATCTTAAAAAAACTCTCACTGCCGTCAATTCAAAACAAACATAGAAATCCACTTAAAATTATCGACAAATTGAAGGAAAGACATATCTGCTGGTATATGTGAATATATATGAAAAGCTTTCAGTGACATGCAAATATTATCGGAAGAAATAACATTCAACAAGGTAACGAACCAAACCGCTTAACCTCGATCATTAAGTTGCTTTAATATTGAGCTTGACAAAGCTAGCCGCTGTTATTGAAGAACCGTGGTTAGTGCTTTTTTATAGAATCTCTACGAAGTCGAGAAATCTCAGTAATCATAACAAACACTGGACCACAGAAAGGGGAAACACGCTAAACTAGAATCGGCAAAGAAAAGTGCTAGACATTTTCCGAAGCACTACGTTTTACGGAATCGGTGACTTCCGTGAAACGAGTCAAAAAGCAAAGACTGAACTTGCACATTGCTGGCTGATGTAAGTGGAGGAAATGGAAAAACACTTGGACTTTTTCAATGATATTTTTCCCACTTTATATCTTTACTTGTTTCCATTTGTCGAATTTCTAGTGAATAATCCTCATTAACATTCTTGATCTTTTCACGCCTTAAGTTCTCGTTCGCTCCTCATACGACCAGCATTTCCTGTGTTTAAGAGGAAGAGACCATTAAAATCCAGCAAATTCCTTGAAGTGCAGACTAATTAAGATGTTTCCTGTCGGTGTATTCAGAATAACTACAACGTTTCCAGTTTCCGCACTGGCAAGAATCCAAAGCGAACTAATACACTCGCATCACGAACGGTACCGTGACATGAGCAAAGGATTCATGTGGCGTTTCGTTAAAAATGCACAACCTTTGGACTGACTCAGCCAAGCCGAGGAAAGCGGAAAAAACAAAACCTTGTCTGGTTTACCCACACCGACCCGAATGGGCATTTCAGCACGCATAGCACAGTTGTTGTAATTCTGACTTAAACACTTCCTTACTCAGTACTCGGAAGTGGGGTTTCTTTGCTCGCAAGCTGACTGTGAGTCCCGCTGTCATCTACAGCAGCGACAGAATCATCACCTCAGACAGGTAAACTATGTGCAACGAGTACATATGTATATATAAAGTGTAAAATGTGTACATACGTCTGCAAGAGTAGTTTGTTCAAAAATTGATTCCGTGTCCGTGTAGTTTTTCAGTTTTGTGTTGTTACTGATGAGAATCCGCTTGATTACTACCTGGTTGATGATCACGGATTCTGCTTAAAAATACCAGTATTTATTTCTTCCAGCCTGCTGCTGAATTTCTGCCCAGCTTCAACAGTATTCAAGCCACTTGAACCTCCGTGAAGAACCCACATATGTTTGTGTTTGTCTGAACCCGTGGTGAAAATGATATTTGATATTTTTTGGTTTGCACAGTATTTAGCTAAACTGGCTATAGTCAGGATTTATTCAGGTAGATCGATGATCATACGTACTAATGAAGTAGAGAAGCAAACCTCTCTGTTTATAGAGCTGTTCGGGTTTTATGTGGGTTCAGTAAATATTCTTTGTTGTATAAGGTTACAGAAATTTGATGGAAGATTGAAGGCGGCTGAAAATCTATCGCATCGAACTTCTAGACTACAGGCAATTTATTTATACTTCCAACATACGTAAAATGTTTGATACATTTAGGATAATTTGAAGCGTGTGGATTATGGTTAATCGATCGTCACAGCTCTAGGAATTTTGTGGTCTGTTTCAAATATTTTCAGAAATGTACTGTATTTGATATCGTATTACAATTTATTTTGTTTAAGAGAATCGATCTTGTTTGTCGACTTTTAATATGCTTTTCATGTGTCTGTGATCACATAATTAGTGTCCCATAAATATACAGAATACTTAGTTATACAAGTACATAAACAGATAATGTATACATCTATACAGGATTTCAAAAGATATGATAGAGAAGATTTAGATCAGAGATTATCAACAGAAAAATAGGTATATAACAAAACTTTATTATCTACTACGAACAGAGAAAATGTTACAATTGATCAGAAATTACTATACAGTTTCTTCAATACAGATTTAATTGTGCTATCATTGTTGCTTTTGTTTTTTTTTTAATTTAACCAATTCATCTTGTTTAGCCAACAGGTCATATTATTAAAAATCAAAGCACTAAAAATAAAGTTCACATTTCTTTGTACAGATTGAATGTTTGTCCATAACTGACAATATATCACAAAAATGAAAATGGGAACCTTAATTAATCATCAGGCGATCGTTTAACGGAAATCGCAGCGACTTAGATCACGCTACCGAGGAATCCACGAGTTACCTGAGGGTAGCATATGAAATTAATAGAAAAAATTTAAATTTCCATACGAGGAGCAACACGAATTCCTTGGAGCATAGCGAGTGCAAGTGAGAGTCTATGTTTTGTAGACTGAAATTTGTCCAGTCTTCCAAGGTTCACTACGAAGCTGCTCCTGATGTGGCTGAAGACGACAGGCAGGTGGCCACGAACAGAAACTTACTTCGTTAGTATTTTTTGTGTAAGGCAAGCCGCATTTTGCAAAGTTTTTGCAATTTGATAATTTCAGCACAAGTTTCTTCCACTCAACTAACCTCAATTCTGAGCTCATCGCAGCTGTCGAGTAGTTTTGGCGTTCTTAAGTAGGTACTCGTTCGTATTTTATTCTGCTGAACCCAGACATTCGCCAACTGGCGAAATGTGGTCAATGTTGCTAGTCATGTTCACCTTTTTTTAAAAACTGGCATTATTGGCATTTTAATTTTGCGTCATGCGGCTCTTTCTTCTGTCCGTCCTTTCGTAAGTGAGGTAGCATCGTCTTCCAAGTGGAACTTCTGGAATTTCGAGACTTTTGGAGGGATCACGTTTTATTGATTTTTATATTTATATTTGTATACACATATGCATATATATAGTATATGTTTATAAATAAATATACTATAGATATTTAATGTCCCATAAAATTTGAAGATATTTGAAGGGTTTGAGCCGAATAAATTATTAATGCGAAATATGTATAAATTAATGAAATCTTCTTTGAAGTAGACTTTTGAAATCAAGTTTAGTAAAATGTTAATCAAATTAAAATTTGTCAGGAATCAAAAGGAATTAAAGTCTGTCAATCTGTCTGAATAAAATTTTATAAAATCCAGACTGCTTTCCCTTTCCAATATTGAAAGAATTGATTGGTGTTAGCGTCCACTATTGATGTCTATCGAACAAATACTAAACAATAAATGGATGGGACTTTCGATTCTAGTAATTTTTCGTATAACAACCGCCATCTATACGTCCATCGTGAGTTGACTTTCATCTAAGCCATGACTTTCGCTGAGTTTGGATCTTAATTTCCATTAAGTTCTAGTATGGTATAGTATATTTTCTACTATTCCTTATATTCCACTTTATAAATAATTATAGATTATTTTATTTACGAGTTCAAGTTTAGTTCAAGCTCTCTTTAATTGCAATTCCGTGGTTTCAATTACAGTTTTAATTTCCTGGTAGTAAGACTCAAGGCAACACACCCAGACCCTACTTAAAGTCTAAAAGCCTAAACAAAGTAGACAGTAATTTTTGTCGTCTCAACTCAGTCCAAACATCAAAAACATGGCTGGCAGCTGACTTCAGCTTATTGTGGCTGGCACTCGAGCAAACTGCGCCGCGATGTCCAACAAACGTGTACGTGCCTAAAAACATAACGTGTGCATAAATTATTGTTCTTTCCACACTCTTGGCTCCGCTGCTGCCGACGTGGCCAACAAGGTGCAAATATTAAATACATATTTGCTTACGTATTGCTTGTTATTGTGAAAAAATACCTCAAATATAATCTTTAAAACAAACACATCAACTTCTGAAAACCTACCAAGAGGTGAATAAATTACTAGTACCATGGAGATGTTCATCTGTCCAGTAGAGCATTCGATCGGCTGACGGTTGTACATCGAGTTGGAGGTACCCGGGGCCTAGCAACCTCACAAAACCTGTCAAAAGTCTCCGCGCTTCAAATGTGACCATGTTTGATGATTTGGTTATCATTTTGCTCGCAAATTTTGTGCACTTATCCTGTTGTACTCTCACTTTATCCCTGACTGTTGTATCAATTTTAATCCTAATCTTGAACAAACCGAAAATCATATCTGTAATTTTGAGCAAAGGCAAACACTTTGCTTTCGAGTACAAGCACAAGTACAAGTTTTATTCAGTTTTGAAAATTGCAAGCCTTGGTTTCTATATTAAAAATGCTTATTGATTCAAGATCAGATTTCAGAAGCTTAAACTGAAGTATCTATTTCAATAAAAGACAAAAACATATAAATTATAAAACAATGCCAACGAGGAATGGCTTGAATAACCTTCCATTTGAACTCAAGTAGATTTTCCCGTAGTACTTTTATTATGCTTAAAAAGAAGGTTATTTGAAATCTCCAGCTTGTGTGGTTTTAATCATACTTCGCAAATGTTTGAGGTAATCGAAAAAGTGTTCTAGTATTTAGAAGAATTAGTGTTTAATACTTAATGATAGTTAATAATTTTATTAACTGAGAGATTTATTGATGATCATAAATCCTCAAGAAAGCATCAGAACACTCGTTTTAAGAACCCACTGCATTGAATTCGAGTGAAATATTGCAACACTCGTATATTTATTATGGATGACACTCGCAGGTTATAGATATTGTAATCAACAGAAAATAGATTCTCACGTAACGTTTATTATTGAGGTTACGTTTTTTGTAGCTTGGAAAACACGGAGAACTGACGGCATCTGAATTCAGACCACCCAAGCCAACATTCGAATGCAAATGAAGTGTTACATTTGTATCATTATAATATGGCGATTCCACTCCTCTCTCTCCGTTTAGGCTCGTCCTCATCGACGCCCACCATCGTCGTCGGTCGGAATCGGCGTCAGCGTCAGCGTCGTCGTCGGCTTAACAAAGCCTTTGGGTTTTCTAGAAAAGTACTACATACTCGTATTTGTATGCACGAACGCGTGATCTCGCGATCTTGTCTCTGAGCTCTACACTAGTTTTACCTGCATTCGTTTTCTTTCTATTCTGGTTTTGCTTCATTTTGTTTTATTTTCTATGCTGGAACCAGAACCAGACCAGGCGACACATTTTCCATTAAAATAACACATTTTTCATCGCCGCTTCTGTTGCTTTGACATTTTAGTTAAAAACAGCGAATCAGTCGCAAGCATTAACAGCTGAACTCGGCTTTTCTTACTCTACAGGAGAATCATTAAAAGTTTCAGCTCGTTTATTTATTTATTCCTTTATTTTATTTGATTGCAGAATTGACCAATAAAATGTAAAACCAGAAAGAGTGCTATATTCGGCCACCCTACACCGAATCTTGAATACCCTACACCTACCTTCAATTTCAAATATTAAAATTTCTGAAGGGGCTTAATATCAGTTCCACTTTCCACACAGGAATATATATGAAAGTATGATTAGTATGATTTGTGGTTATTGTTGCTGTTGTAATTGACCTACTGCCTCTCAACTATCAGTTACATTGGTGCTATTGGTCACTTTGTTGATCTACTCGTCTCAAGCTCACCTTAAAGCCGTATGAAGTAAAAAGGCGGTTTCATTACAATGCATTTCGTGCTTTTTTAGTTTTTGGTTTTGCGATTCCCCACGAAAGCTCACCACACTCGTCGTTTTGCCTGATTACAAAAAGCAGTTGAATGACACACAATTTCCTTGTGTGGGCGACAAATGTACTGATTTCCACAACCAAGTGTTAAAAAGAGAACAGAAAACGCGAGATGCCGATGGTGCAGTGATTCAAACCAGTCAGCTGTCCCCGTAGTTTTCATTGCTCATTTATTCCGCAGACATTTTTTTGCGAAGGGACTCCAAGAGTGATATTTGTGGATTATTTGACTTTATTATAAGTATACAATTGATTCTGCTACGTTGCTACTTTGGAAAAGCAGTTTATCGCATTGTTTTAATTGTTTTATCTCAATGCCTACAGCTAATTATCGATCTTGACCAACATCGGCTGACAGTCTGGCATTTGAGCTGAGCTTTCAGCTCAGGCTGAAAGTGTATCCGAATATATTTTGAGCGCTTCTTACAAGCCAGACCACTTTGCCGCGCGCTTCAAAGCGGATCGATACGCAAGACACTTCATTTGGTGAAACTTTTCTGTGGTGCTGAACGGAGGTTTTAATTAAGTCCGCTTGCAGTGCTCAATGTTTTCACAGTTGTTTCACTACCATCGAATGACTCACAGGCCAACATTGTCACTGGATGGCATGGACGGAAAAAAGCGCCCACGCCACGATGCGGCCAACATGAAATATTGGCCGCTATGCAGTCTATTTTATGTTGTATGGCTTAATAATGAACCCCACAAAGACGAGCTTAGCTTAAGCCAAGCGGCAGAAACGTCGCTCATGAAATGCGTGCGTTTGCTGAACTGCCTCTCAGTGCGCCTCAGACCCGGCCAAGGTCCCTTCAGCGTGACTTCAAATGCTGTAAAATTAACATTCATTACCACAAAAGAGCCAACCGCGGCCCAAAGAGAAAACCGCTTACGGTTTTACTGCCCGCCCTGTTCGCCCCACCGGGGTAAAGAAACACCAGGAAAAACCTTGGAGCATTCGGAACCCGTACCGCAAGCAGTAGAGAAGCGAGTACCTGGATCTTGTAGATAAGTCATGTTTGGCGAAATGTTTACTTTAACGTGCGGTGCAACAAAATGAGGAACAAGCCGACGACGACGACGATCTCAGAAGAATGCAAAATCTGCGTGGAAGTTTCGTAAATAATTCTGCAGATTTTCGCTGGTCGATAAGAAGCAGGTTCCTGGAGCGCAGACAGAGACGAAGCGGATCGCTGGGCGAAACAAGCTCACCCTTTAGCACGGACATTAATTTAACTTTAGAACTTAATAAAGATGCTGAGCAGGAAGTGAGCGGCTTGTAGATTGAAGAACTGATACCAAAAAGAAGCAGAGAAGCGGCTGTGCCCCTGGAGGCTGGGCCGTGGACGCATAGATGGGGCATAGATGGGGACATTTAATCCTTCATCCAGTCAAGAAGAGAGGCCCGAATGAAGTTTGTATACAAGACAGATATTAATCATCTGCAACCATATGTACATATGTACCATTTCCGGTACATCTGGCACTCTGCTGCTAGTTGTCCTTTCTGTTTCTACTCTTAAATTGATGTGTACCCAAACTCATTTGCAAACGAAATCAAAATCAATTCGAGAATATGAAATCATTGACAGAGACTATATGTTCGAATTGTATGGTATGTTCGATGATAAGCTTCATCGATTCAGCTCGGGGTTGAGGTAGAAACGATTCCGATCTGTGGAACGTAACTGAATTAGAGACGAATTAAATCGTAGAAGACTTATTAATTCAACGCTCAATTAAGCATCAAGTTACATATATCACCACACAGCAACTTGTATATATGTACATAGATATACAGATATATGTACGTATATAATTCATTTTGCAAGATTGTAAGCATTGTAAATTCTTTTATTTAAAATTCGAAATACATATAGAGATCTAACAAGAGTGCAACGATTTCATAACAAGACACGCCTTTTTTGCACGCTCGTGTTAGGGTTTATTTTTGCCTACAAATATAGAGGAACACTTAAAAATACGAGTACGAGACTGGCGTATAATAACTCCGGCGAGAGAGAGAGAGAGAGAGTGAGAGGAAGGGAGAGAGTAAATAACAGCAACAGTTGACAGTGTTTTTTTCTTAATAAGTTCACTTCTACTATTTCAGTGTTGGAAGTTCGCTTGTGATGCGCTTACTTCTCAAGCTCAACTTTAGAAGCTGTTTGCAACTACTATGCAATCGCTGTTGACTTTAACCAGGTTTATCTACCTACTAAAGCAGTTGATGACATCATAACTCGTTCTTGTAGTATTCCATGCATGTGTGGCGTTTAGTATTTGTTCTCGATTCAAGTTGCTGCTGCTGTTGTTGTTGTTAGTGACTGTATTCAGCCAACAAAAAACAGTTAACACTTCTGTGTAAAACGTAAATCATTTTATTGGTTTTTTAATTTCTATTTGCCTCGTTTTTAGTGATCTTTTCCAGTAATATTTGAATTGTTCTCTTAATTAGTTTTCTGTAAGATTTTTTAGTTATGAAATGGTTTCTTTGTATTCGCTGTTACGACCTTTAAACTGCACATTGTGCAACATGCTTAACATACTAAGCCAGATGTTTCAATGTACGTGGTCGAAACATAGGCATATTTTCCAGACTGTATTTCAGAAAAGTACATGATGCTTTCTATATCATATACAATATATTAATCTACATAATATAGGTTGTATATTAATAGCAAAACTGATATTAGTTTCAATTATAACCAGGAAAGTGTGCTTAAGAGTCGAATATTCTCTTTTTGATAATTCATTGAATCTTTATGGAATATTTCACGATATTGTCTTTACTGAGTTTCGTTGAGAAACGACCCTGATATACCCGTAAGTACATTTAATTATTAATCCCTGGTGACAAGATACGAGCCGTGTATATTTCTCTTTAGACGTAAACAAAACAAAGATTAAGTGAATTATTTCGACTTATTTATAATCTGCACACAATGAACTCCTTTCGTTATCAACGTCTGACGTGATGTTGAATACTTAAGCTAACTTAATTCACTAAAAAGCCGATTTTAATTCGCGATAATAATGTACGATTATACAGTGCAGGTATATTAATGGTGCAACAACGATCGGGAAATTGCACTTGTTTTCTTTTATTATTAAGTTTATTAAAATATTTAGTGCTTTGAAAAGAAAATTTGTCTATTAAAGTTTATAGTATTTTGTTTAAGTCTCAAGTTTAAAGAATTTATATTCATTAGAACGGTAAAAATATATATGTATTTAAAGGTCTGCATGATGTTATACAATATTATTGGGGATTTGTAGTTATGTAAATCGTAATACGGTGCACGCTAATCAATAAAAATGTAAGCATATACTATAAAACATGAAATCATACGATATGAAAACAAAAACCCAATCGAAATATGACCGAAAACTGGTTTATTTTGCAGAACAAATAAATATTCTCTATGAAAAAAAAACGAAAAGCAGAAAAATCAATATAAAGAGAAAAAAAGTAGCATAAGAAACAATATCAAACTGATCACAGAATCTCCGAATTTTAATGAAATCAATATCAAGCATAACATTTAACAAGCCACAAACACGACGATGACAAAACCGGTAAAGCAACAACAACAAACTATTGAACCTGGTTACAAATGGACTCCAAGCTGAACTCAAACCTCAAGCTGGGAAAATAGGTTCCATTCAATGGGGAGTTTTTTGCTCTCTATAGCTTGCCTGCTACCAAGGTGAGTTTGGTGAGTTTGGTGAGTTGATGCAGCAAATCTCAACTCAACTCAAATCAGGCTGAAATGCAGCACGTTGTTGTTGCTGTTGTTGTTGCAATTGGTTTTGTCGTTGTTTGAACAAAAAAGCGAACATTTATATCACTTTTTCTCCATAGCTAAGATAACTAAATGAATGCACACACCCATACATACATAGGACATGTTTTTCATTTGTTGTTGCTTTTTTACTTGGTCTCGGGTTTGCGTAGGTTTTCAATTGTTTCTTGTAGAGTTTCTTTTATTTTGTAAAAAAAGTTGAAGGTAAAAAATATCACGGGTTTTAGTCATCAGTTAGGATGACAACTCCAGTGGTTGTTGTGCCATACTTTTTCCTCTTCTTGGTACAATTGCTAAGATCTCGGATCTCTTTAGAGCTGAACTTTTGTGTTCTGCATACAGCGTTGATACTCTCGTCACTCCTTACTCGAATTTTGAGTATTAAAATGGGATGGTGACGAAATTCACACTTTCTACTCTTCGCGGCAGATGCGAAAACAGAGTTTCGTGAATCAGATTACGTAAAATTTGTAGATTTAAAATTGTGAAAGTCATAAAGTAAGTAGATCGATGATTAGAAAAGTTGATCGAATATAAAATGCAATCGAAGAACATGAGCCATGAACATGTTGAGAAACAACATTGACAGATGTTATCATTCGTGCGGGACGATCGATATACCTGTAATGGTGTTTCCTGGATAAGAAAGGGTAACGTTCGGTGAAAGAGTACGAGAACCAGAAAATACTTCCCCGTCCCGAAACAAAGACGGTTTTACCAACGATGTAAATGGTACCTGAATGTTGTCTGTCGATAAAAAAGCAACGGGAAAGCGTGCACACCGCCAACACGCACACAGCGTTTTGTGTGTATTAACTACCACACACACACATTCACTTCTGTGCGAAGACGTTAATGGAACGGCGTGCATGTTAACAACGGTTGGCATCTCACCGGAGAGAGAAGAGAGAAAGAGAGCGAAAGAGCGAGAGAGAGCAAGAAGCCACTCAAGCTGCTCATAAATGCGACTTAAATAAATTTTCCATATTTTGTTGGTGTGCGCAGTGGTTGGTTTCTGTTGTTTTATTTGTCCGAAAGGCGAGTGCGGTGAGTTGCAAGGTGAAAGGTGAGTTGAATAGAAGCGAACGATCTACGCCGCGATACCATGGGACCTCTGTGAAGGATAGAGCAGGCGAACTAGCTTGGCACTAAACGCGTAGTGTTGCTGTTGCTGTTGCTCTCCGTTCTGCTTGTTCTTTCTTTGGTTCGGGTCTTGAGGTGCCTCGGACGGACACACGCACTACTTGTATAGTCCAGGTACACTTTTTCAATTACGAGCGGCGAATGTTTTCGTTTTCAGTGCCGTTTCCGAAACACAAAAAAAAGTGGATGTAAATGAAGGACTTACATTGCGTGTGTGATGAGAATCCTTTTCGTTAATCCACAAGTTGAAGCAGCTGCAGTTCCTAACTGCTGTAATCACATAAAAACCGAACTCACAACAAAGTTGAAAAACAGAGAGTCGTAGTTTCACCAAAAATCGTAAGTGTGGATTTTTCAGTTTTCTTATTATTTTTATTGTTTCTTTGCGTCGAAGCACCGTTTTTTGTGTTTAAAACTTTTGTAAAATATCTGTAGAGTTATAAAAGCGACGAATACAAGATGTTTGTCGTTTCAGCGCGTCCGCAACACGTTTACAACACCTGTTGATGTCAGACTGAACTGACCTCCGTTAAAACTGTTACGCAGTAATCAAGCGACGACGACGAATCCTCCAGAATGTGGTGAGTTGCGCGGCCCAGCTTACTAAATAACTGAAAACCGGTGCACAACAGGCGGCAAACACACAGATACTTACGCACACACTCAAACAGACTCTGGTGCTGCTCTTCCACACGAACCACACTTTACAGATCCGCGAGATGAGCACAAGAGAGTGGCCAACGCTCAGAAACTGCTGGCAAATGCATCAAAACCTTTCAAATCGAATACACCTCATTATGAGGTCAGATCAGAATCAGATCGATTCTTTAACCCTTTAACTATTTTTAGCTTCGGATACAGTTTCTAACTTGATCTTCGATGAGGTTACTTCTGTATATATTCGAATCATGGGATAGTTATTATGTGTTGTATGTATTCTTTTGCTATAGGAATGTCTGTTAGAACTATTGAAGCCGCCCACTTTCCTCCCTCTCCTCCTCCCCCTCCTCAATTTCGACAAAGCAAATACTGTAAACGTATATACTTTTATGAAAGCGTATATTACAGTATATGAAACTGTAATTTTATTTTATTATATTAGTATTTTAATTAATATTGTATAAACTAAATTAAAGCTGGCTGTAAAAAGTAGACAATTCGAAGTTGGAAGAACAAAAAAATATAATCAGTGATTCTCAATGAAAAGCGGTGGGTTTTTTCAGTTGAGTAGTTGATGCAAACGGAAAAAAATGGATTTCCAAAGGAATAAAACCAAAGTTACTATAAAAGTTACTATCTTGAATGCATTAATTCGCACGTGATAGAAGTGAAAATATAAATGATATTGTAGATATTCCCAAAGTAAATTCACCAAAATCGGAAAAGCGAAAAAGCGATCTGCTTTTCTTTGCTTTGCCCCTCATTCCGCCATCGTCTGTTGTTGGTTGTTGTTCTTTGAAATTCTAAAAAGTGAGTTTATTTTTAGGCTTCCGAATATTTAAATGAATATTTGTGATAAAACGTTGTAGCTTTTTGTTTGGATTGTACCTGCGCCTGCTGCATGACACTAATAATAAGGAGTTTTACTTGGTAAAGTTTACGAATTCTCTTAATTATAATGTTATAATTTATTTGCAATAACAAAGCCTATAAATAAGTTATGATCATTAGAAGCTTCACTTTAAATTATAATTTAAATTTTCAATTTTAAATTAAAATAAGGAAATTCCACCTCAAAAAGTCAATCGATATTAAAAAACATTAAAAAAGAAAATAATATTAACAAAATTGGTTCTCTAAATAGAAAATTATATGAACTATAAATAAATTTATAGTTTATTGTAAATATTAACTTATTTATTAGTTTATTACTAAATTACTAAATTAAAAATTAATTCAACTGAAAGTCGAGATTCGCTACGTCAGTTTTTTGAGAATTTAGAGAAGGTGATCATTGAATGGTTCATGACTTGGCTACAAAAATATCATTCCGTACAGTATCCGTTAAATTATAGTACGATATAAACGAGTGTTTTAATTACTATTAAATTATTTTATATTATATTATTTTATAATTAATACGATAATAGTCATAATATAAAGTGTAATGTTAATAATAAAAGAGTATTTTATTTACTAATGGATTTGAGAAAAGGTCCTTTTGATTTAATAATCTTTCCTCTACGGTCGGCAACTCTTATGTGACGGCACAATTCTCCTGAGTCCTTGAGTCTGACAGATATTGATTGAATATTTTTTATACGTTTATGAACAGGTTGAAGTAGTGTAGTAGTTATAATATATAAAAATATGATGCAACATATGTACGTTAAATTCTCTATTTTATTTTTCTATTGGATCAATATGTGAAAATGCCTGAGGTTTTTGGGATATAATTTGTAGAGCCAAAAGATGAACTTTTGAAAATGCAGGAATAAAAATAAAACAAAATATTTTCAGATCCAATCAGAAGCAAAACTCTGAAAATAAATCATCTATGAAAACAGAAAAACTAAACTGTTTGGAAGCAAAAGTGGTCAGCTAAAATATCGTAAATGTCATCTGCAGAAGAAGAAAGCGAATTAAATCTTAAGTAAAAGTAATAAAATTAGAAACTTCAATTTCTAAACCTATCATTGAAACTACGTAATGAATTTCAAGCATTCTTAAAATGTTGTGATTAAAATGTTGTGAAATCGGAAAAGGACGATCCTAGCAATCGTTGTTCTTTTCTATACAAGTTTTAAACGTGTTTCTATGAACATTTTAAAAGGTGGGAAGGGTGTTTAAATGAAAGGGTAGAGCCTGTGGAATCAGAAACGAGTTGAGGAACTGCGCCGCTTTTGGTTATGTAGAATAACAGGGAATCAACAGTGCTATACAACTAAAAAACAACTATAAGAGAACAAGAAGCAGCAGCAATGGGAACAACACAACAACAACTACGACAAAAGAATTCTAAGCACATGTTTAGCAAATAGAATTCGGGATTCATTGAAAAGGAACTCTGACAGCAGCTGGTCTGGGAGAAGTATCACGCGGGCGACAAATTAGTTGCTTGCGGTGAGAGCGTGGATGTCGTTAGTTGCGGCACGCATACGGATTCAAATCCGAGAAACGAAAATCTCGAACCTTTGCTCAAATCACATTGCTTAATAACAAACAGCATCGTTTAAAAACTCTCTAAAATGCGAATAATACCAAAATTAAAATTGAACATATGTTGCTGGGTTTCATAGGAACTTAGAAACATAAACAAGAAACGAGGAACGTTCCATGAGGCCGAATGAGAGCCAAAGAAAATGATTGCCTCGTTATTAACAAGGACACAAGAATCATCCAGGTCAGCTCCAAGTTATTCAGTTTTATTGCTTAACCACAAATTTGAATCAAATTACATGTGATTTCTCATCATTATGTTTTAGTGCCGCGATACGCAGTGCCGCATCTACTTTGAAGCCTCGTTTTAGTGTGTATACTGTATAGCTTAAGCCATACTTTCCATAAGTCAGAATCAGAAATCGAAGGCACGGGTTTCTGTGTGATTTTCTTGCGAATTCTGGATCAAAAAACCAAAAAGTATTTTAAACAAGCAACATTTTGAGGCAGACAGCCGCAAGCAATAAACTACAAAAATAATGTGATCGAAATATTCGTACAGAACCAGTTTGTCAAGTTCAAAGCAGCGATTTTGACTGCGGCTCGGTGCCAATACAGTCGCCAGTCGAGTTGCCGGAGCGGGGTGCAGTGTTGATAGAGCGGTTGTTTTGAAGTGTCCAAATTTGCGCCAGTCGATGCGTCCGAGATTTCTTCTGGGTGTAGTTAATTGCAGCCCAATCGATATTCGTTGGACTGCACATAGTTTCAAGTGCAATTTTTGAAGCAGAAATCTAATGAATTCAGGAGGTCGAAGATCGCTCTGACTCGATTGCGTCCTTCGGTGGCTTTTATCAACGAGCACTGCACAAAATTCAGTGGTGATTCGGTGGCCACATGGTTCGAGCTACGTAAAATTGGGATTGTGTTTTGAATTTGATTCGGTTTGTCGTGGTTTCGGTGTCTTAAATCTCTTGATTGAATTGCTGCCGATCTTGGGTGTCCAAGTTTGTGTCGAGTGCCACAAAATTGTTGCAGTTTCTAGTTTTGTCTCGTGTTTAAATGGTAAGTAATCCAAAATTGTAAATTGGTAACGTTTTTTATCTGGCAACCTAGTTATTTGGATAGCTTTTAAAATCAATAAACCCCCTTTTGAAAAATCAATCAATAATTTTGCCAATAGAAGCAAAGTTATTTCCAATAAACGATATTCTCAAGAAAAAATATCTCCTTAAAGTCGTAGTTGCCTCAAATTAACTACGCGCTAAGGAATTGGACACCTTTTCCACTGGGATTCAATATTGAAACAGAAGAAATGTAAAAGGCGAACATGAACAATTCAAGGTAACCATAAACACACAAATTGACACCACAGCAACGCAATAAACAAAAAAAAAACCGAAATTAGATTCACTAGATTCACTTTCTTCCTGAAAATGTTAGCATCAGCAGCATCGATAAAAGTGAATCGTTTCGAAGCGAGGAGGAGAAGATAGAGCTGCAGAATATCATCAAAGTAAAAGCGTCAAACACAAGATTTAAATAAAAGATAACCCCAAAGTAATAGATCTCATCCAGTTTAAAGAGTGTTAAGGCGTAAAAAGATCAAAAAGCTGTTAATTTTGGTTGCTGCGAAAACTGACAATCTTGATGATGAAGTTAAGCTGGCCTCTCAAGAAGAATTCTGAAGAACGCATAAATTTCAATATATCAACACGGAGGAGCAAATTGATGTCGTTACGTGTGTGGACAATTTAGAGTGTGATCGAGAGGCGAAGCCGGATGGCTTCGATCGTGTTGAATCCAAGATACAAATATTTCCATGTTGAATTAAAACTGGTTCATTACAGACATGCAAACGAGAAAACGCATAAAATTCAGAGAAATCAATTCCTTGAATGTTAAGCTGAACACAGTCACCGCTGGAAGGGAACATTTTGGAACCAATGAATGATTGAAGTTGGATTGGAATCAATAATAAATCTTAATAAATTTGGAAAATCCTTTAAAAAACCCCGAACAATTAAGATTGCATTGAAGTACTCAAATTCCTGCATATTTCGGTTATTTATGTCGTAAATATTATAAGGGGACCTATAATAGAAATAAGAAACGCGTGCGCGATTGACGAAGTATGACTGCTTCAAAAACCAGTGATTTATGATGCAATCTGATTTCCGAGAAGGATTCCTGAAATCATTTATTTGAACCACCGCTTCATCAACTCATCTTCTATGATTATTTCAGCTGCATTTCCTCATTAGAAGCCACCGAATCATATGCATGCTCAGTCTGTAGATCTATCTCGCTGTCCAACGATCAATCGATCCATCCAACCACCGCAACCGGCAATTATTCGGAATTTAAACATTGTTTACGATTTCAATCAGATCAGTGATTTGCACCGATAAATAAACTCCTCCCAACGCTGAGTCTCGAGCTCGAACAGTGCGGATCCGTCGATCCGTCTCCCGGCTCCTTCAGGGACTCAACTACATGCAAATCGATGTCCACGACTCTCTGCGACGTC
Source organism: Myopa tessellatipennis (assembly GCA_943737955.2). Taxonomy (NCBI): domain Eukaryota; kingdom Metazoa; phylum Arthropoda; class Insecta; order Diptera; family Conopidae; genus Myopa; species Myopa tessellatipennis. Next base: position 14,970,782 of record OX031315.1, read on the forward strand.
GTCGCCAGTCGACTGCACTCACTGCACGGTGGAACGGACACTTAAATGCTCAGAAAATGACAGCATTTAACGAAGCCGCAGCATTTCCTTGCCGCAGCGGAGAAAAGCATCTGAATGCAAGCGGAGAATCGAGTCCAATGATTGCGTTTTTTGCTGTCCGAGCCGAACATGCAAATGTTGATCGTGCTTTTTGCTGGTTGGCTCAATTGTCTTTTTAGTTGGATTTTTTGTTCCGTAACGTTGACGAAACTTGTTTGCATTGATTTGCATGCGGCTGCGAATGAGCACTTTTGAAAGTCAAGATCATTAATCAAGAGACGGCATGGAGTTTAGATGTGGTTTTTGCTATAAAAGCTGATTAGATTTGTTAAAAAAATTTGCGCAAAATTAAGAGAGCTCAATATTTACAGAAAGCATAATAATCTGAACAACAACAAACGAAATCCGCGAAAATCTCTGGCTGCTTCAGCTTGCCGAAGTTTGACGTCATTCATTACAATCGAACTGTGCTTTCAAAATACCGGAATTTGTGACCGGAGAGCTTATAAATTATTTATCCTTGCTTGTACTTAATACGAAAAAAGTCAAAATTGCTTAGACCATGAGGTAGACTGCAACAACAACAACAACAACAGCATTGAAAGTAGTGTCCGCAGTGTTTATCACTCGTTTGGAAAACTAAATCTTCCAAGCTGTTTGACAGGCGCTGCCGGCCGGACTGCCATTGCCGAAATGACTCATTCGGACTCAGTCTTAACGGACAACAAGTAAATAATTTAGCCAAACTTGGCAGCACTGTCGGCAGTGTCGATGCGAATCGGGGGAAAGAAATGCAAACGATTTATTCCATAGAAGCAACCTATATACTATATATATGTACGTATCTCGCGTGTTAACAAAATCAGCAGGAAAAAAAAAGGCTGAAAAACAACGCATCGCCTGATGTATTTTGATCACTGACGTTGAACACAGTATTTCACCGGTTTCGGTGGCAAGTTACCAATTTAGGTGAAATACTTTCATTTATTTTTTGCAATTGCCTTGCAGCTTCCATCATCACCAACATATTTGGTTTGATGACGGTTTTTGCTGAAGGCTGTTGCTGCTTTGAGGCTCCGGGTTTGTTTTGCTTGCTTGCTTGTGTTGACGTTGGTGGGCTGAAGCTGGGACAAACGCTGAAGCTGAAGCGGGATCTGAAGCTGAGGATGGCGTTGAGGCTGACACTGCACCAGAAATCTGAGGAATCTGAGGTGGGTATTGATATTGACTTCGGGACGGCCGGCTCTCACACGAAGGATTGTAGAGATTGATGTATACTTCTAGCAGATTGCCAAAAGAGCTGCTAGTTGAGAGCTTCAGAAAAACACTCGTAGACAAGACGGCTAAATAATAATTATGAATATGAAATAATAATTATGAATTCTAATGATGATGGACCAATAATAAACCAATTGAGGTATCTTGAAGTGGGTCGCTTTGGGAAGTTTCACCAAGACTCACAGCTTGTGTCCTTTAGAAAGTGGGCGAAGTGAGGCATTTTGCAGGTGTTCAGGCCAACTTTTGGGTTGACTGTAATCAACACTTCTGGGGACAAGCTTTTGTCCACCGAAAAAGAATTCACACTTCGCTGTGGATGTTTGGGTGACACCTGTAGATGGTCGAGAGTGGGAAGGAAAATAAATAAAACGTTAATTTTTAAATTACTATACGTTTCTTCTTTCTATTGTCCAACGATTGTCGCTTATTAAGAGTTGTTTGTACCTTGGCGAGTGGGTAACAAGGACGCCCACTGCGTCGTCGAAGAACTCACCTCTTGACACGAACTTTTCTCGCAGACACAATTCAATTGCGGTGTTGAAATACTTGATGCATGGTCTGCGGCTACAACCCACTTTCTGCTGACTTCACACTTCGATTGTAGACAGATCGGAGCTCAAGGAAAGCGGCAGCACAACAACAAAAACGACCAGGTTGACCTTGCGTCCCCATAATAACTGTAAAGTCTGGTCTCAGCTTCACAAATTGGCCAACAGTTTGTGCTCCACGCACGTAAATTAAAGGAAAACGTTGCCTTTCTTACACCGTTTGTTGCTGGTTCCTCCTTCTCTCCGTTTCCTCCCCTCCTCTAGATTTACCATACAAATTTACACATTTATGCACTTATCATATTTCCAGCTTAAGCTCCTTGTTCGTGGCTAATAATCCTCGCCGGCTAAGACAACTTTTCTAGCATGCGACGTTGTCTGCTGTCCGTCTGTCTGTTGCACACATAATTTGTGCATCATGTCTGTCCTGGTTGTGAGTAGTTCGTGGTTGTTGGTAGATGTTGGCGGCCGAGTGGCTAGCTAAGCATGCAGCTGTTCGGGTGGCAGGACCACCAGCGCCGTACTTGAAGATGCTGACAATGTTGCTGCACCCAAGTTGCTGGGGTCACCTCGCGTTTTTGTCGCGCACTTTTTAAATGTGCAGCTTTGTGGCATAAAAAATACGTACGCAGCTATGAGTCCCGGCCTGTGTGAATGTGTGTCTCATTTTACTTATGAGCTGTATACAAATCCACTATGACGGCCCGAGGGGAACGGGGAAGTGGAAGAGGTAAAATAGAGACTGCAGGCATCTTCACCAGTTTTCAAGTGCAGCTGATTTCTATCCACTAGAAGCGTTGCCAGATTGATTTGATTGATTTGATGGACGCTCTTCGGACGCACATCGTTGGAAAGTGGTACTTCTTGATGAGATCCGTCACTCAGCATTGGAACTCCATCTTCGCTTTATTTTTCGGGAAGCCTCTTCTTCTTCTTTTTATTATTATATCCAGAAAAAATCCTCTGGAGCCAGTACTGGCAAATGGTATACATCAGCGCTCTGGGAGTCTAGTTCCAGTAAGAGTTTGATCTCGAATACTTGTTTGAGGAGATCTCACAGTTGGCGGTAGCGGGGAAAACAGGCTGATAACACGTAAATGTGACCAGTAACTGTCCACGTTGGAAAACTCTTCTGTTCAAATCGATTAACACAGCATAATAATAAACACAAAAGTGAAACAAATCATTTCATCAACAGCCTGTTCGTCCAGACTGACTTCGTTCGGCTCTGAGCGCGTCCACATCCAACAATTGAGCATCGCAACGATTGCACCGCTGCACCGAGTTTATAATTTGGGCGTGTGGGCTGGAGACCGAAGCTCGTTAGTCGTAAATTACAAATTATAAGTGGACATCGTCTAGCAGGAGGCAAGGAGGCAAGAGGCAGCAGAAGTTCCACGCCGTCTCCAGCAAAAAGTAAAAGAACATATTTTATTGAAAAGCGACCACCAGAGCTCGCAATAACGCAACCCTGTCGAGGCGAATAAACGGTTTTAAGATAAAAAGAGCTACAAAAACAAGCCACAAGCAGCTACACATCGAGCGAGCGAGTTAAAAAATAACCACAACAGACACCAGCTGCAGATACAAGATACTTATAGTAGCGATGCACAAGATTTCATTAATGAATTTAGTGGAAAACTAAATTACGCGAGCACATGTTGCAGGGGCAGAGGCACGAGCAGAGGCAGGCTTTCAAACTGGTCATCATAAACATGATCAAGTTCGTCATCATGGGCCAAATCGCCGGCGTCGTGCCAGACAATTCAGCGCCAATGAGCACGAATATTAATCGCCTCAACGTGGAGGAGGGAGGCGGAGGGGGACTCGAGTGGGGGGGGTTTCGAGTTGAGTGTGCATCGTGGGTGTTGCTTTTGGCAGCAATGATCACATGGTGCGTCTGTCTGTACATCGTTTCGAATCGCAACGAAGCTTAACAACACCAACGATAACAAATAACAACAAATTTAATAGACATTTTATTGAAATTGATGGGTTCTCTGGTGTACAAGTTAATGAGTTATGTTCACGAGCTCCACCCAAATCAGAGCTGGAGCTTCATCCAACTCAGTGGCGAGTGAACGTGCTCTCGTACCTGTTGCTGTCAATCATGTGGTCCATCTTAATCTCATTTCATTCCATATCTCGTAAATCGTCTTGTAATTTTTTTGAAGTAATAATGGAGCAGGACTTTCTTTTTGTGACTGGAATGTTTATCAACAACTCGTGATTTTCCAAATGCTTTTCCAGGAAATACACCCGAATTGGTTTTGGCTTTAAATATGCACACGTAACAATAACAGATCTTATGCACATTTTGTTGTGAGCATTGTCATGCAGTCGCGTGCTTCCTGGTCAGGTTAAAAAGCACGAACAACTGTTTTCACACCGAGCAACTGACAGGTTTTTAATTGCATCCAAATATTATTGCATGTGAAAGATTTTCATTTTAAACATTGACGAGAATTGAGAAAAACCAACTTCTGTTTTCGGAAACATATTGAAGCTACATATGTACTAACATAGTCTGCAAAAGCATTACATTAGCTTTCCCTACAAAAATGTTTTCATATTTCTTCAAAATACGTCTACGTCTTTAATAAACATCGCTTTCATAATTTTGAAAATGAAAATGCAGCAATCTTCTGTAATTTCAAGCTACGAGTACGTTTTCGTACTTTTGACTGTCTTAAAGTTCGTAGGCTATAATTTTTAATGTGAAATAAAATTTTTCTTGGAAACTAATTTCACTAGGAAGGCCTGAATTCGGATTTCATCAACCCGCTCTCTATTAGAAGCAACTGGTTTTTCATTATTGCATTCTGAAAAAAGTCAGACGAGTTGGCGACACTTAATAAGACACTGAAGTGCATTTTGACTTAATTAAATATAAGATTGGCCAACGTAGTGAATGCAAAAACGGTGCGTGCATGCATGTACTCATCATATACTCACTCGGTGTAGTACTCATATCCCCCTCCCTCCCTCCACCGCCACCCATTCACCAGCTGTACCCTGTTTTTGTTTGTCATGCCTGCTTTTTCGCATGAAGTTTGTAAGCTGAACGGCCACAAATAAAGCGAACGTCATCCGAGCAGAAAAGTGGGCCACCCCGTTGCTGGGACAGAAAAACACTTCATTGCTTTTATCAGTTGCATTTGCTAGTATTTTTGTTTCTCACTCGTATCTTCCTTTTGTCCCAATGAACAATGAATGTCTTAGTTTGAATAATCAGCAAATATTACGACAGGATTTATTTTTAACTTCTGATTGCATGAAATGAGACCGACTTCACTCTTTTTGATTTCATTTCCTAATTATTGATTGCTTTATTAAATATAACAAAGTAAAGTATTTAGTTGTGCTTAGTAAACTATTTTAATTGTAATGATGACGTCAAGAGAATTTCTTATCTCACATGATTAACAATGACTCAAGTTTAAATAAAGTTGAGTTCTTCAAAAACGTTCTTTTAAATAAAATTCAATTTCGGTCTCAGAAAATCGTGATGTGAAAAACGATGTCGCAATAATTGTTGCTCACCTGTTGAAGCTTAGAGGTTTGAGGTTGTATTTGCTTTAATAATAATAAGAATTTAGCCCCACATAAGGCATTAATTACTTATTTAGAACTTAGTTTGTTCTTAACACTGCTTAATCAAGCTCTTCGAAGTGACAAGCACTTTATTTTTTCGTGTTTTCTTCTTTTTCTTTTTTATCTTTTGCACACATCTTATAATGGAAGTGACATGAGAGCCCGCATATTAGAAGAGGTGACAAAAGGTAGACCACAAGTGTCAGTGGAAAAATATATAATACTAACATGAAGAAAACAAAAGTAACAATGATTAGATTGCGAGTGTAAACAATAACTAAGGAGTGAAGGAATAAATATTTATTTTCGAAAATTGATTTGATCAATATTTTGCTCATTTGTTTGCTCGTGCAATTTCAGCAGCAAACGACTACAATTTTTGTCTAACTTAATTTACTGCACTCGAATTTGATGCAGTGTGTTTCGGCTCACATGTCGCTTCAAGCATCCATTTTTAAGTGTACCGAAGTCATTACATTTGGCTTAGTTGGATGAAAAATACTGTTTATCAAGACTTGCTTATCATAGACGCGCTCGAGCTGGAGATTTTTTGAATCTGTCTGTGAATGATATTAAAATCTGAACAAATCGCTTACAACAGCAAGTTGTCAAGTACGTGTTGCCTTAAATTTGAAGAGTCTATCAGATACGAGTTGAAGTCAACCGTATATATGTCAAACATCACGGCACACCCCACGAAAACTTGATTCATGAGGCAGTGCATTAAAAAGGCTTTATGTTAATCCCAGTTATATTAATTTAATCTCTGTAACGACCTTGAAGATGCCAAAAGGATCTCAAGGCAATAGAGTCATTAACACTAAAAATAAAATCAATGAAATCATGACACATGATTTAGCTGTACTAAATCGATCAACAATTAAATAAACAGAAGGCTCATTAAATATCAATATAAAGATTCACAAACAGAATACTTATATACTCGTATGTATAATAATAAATGCATATTGGACATACATCATTGTGAATATTGTACAATATATCGTTGTCCTTAACGTTTCCATAAAATTGGTTCATACATACATGTGTATATCATATTAACGTACATTATGTAGTTGGATTTGAAGATTTTCACTAATAACTGACTCACTTCTAACTTAAAATTAATAACTAACTACTAACCAATGACGACTACTCAGAATTTGTCTCTCTTTGGCGTGTAACTCTGGCAGAATTACAAGAAACCTACACTATTCGAAGCTTTTAGACATGACATAATTCTTCAAAATATTGAACTTCAATGAAAAAGGTGTCAATATTATGTGTTAATATTATCGTATATATTATTCTAAATTCGCGTTTCATATTCATTCAATTCGTTTTCAATTTTGCTGGATGTATTTTAGATGGATCATCCGTCTCCTCAAATTTGTTGAGAAAAAAAAGTCTTTTTAGGCAGACATGAGTAACTTACAACATAACTTAATTTCAGCTACGTATTGTTGTTTACTCCGTGACTACGCCATAAAACTCCTCCCTCGCAGTGAATAAATATTATTTAAGTGTCTATATTTGGGGCAAAGGTAGGCTCAATCCACTGTCTCAACTATTGAACCGGAAATTTATAACTCCCAAGTTTTGTCATGCGTGAAAACATCCGGTAATGGAACATGGAATCCCCCACATCGCGTCCCACTAGAGTCAAATTATACATCAATCAAAATTATAACAATAAAATATTATACACTAAAAAAAATTAGATGTTTCATTATACCGAAATAGTTTTCTATACTAAATCCGAATGAAAGAACATTCAATCAGAAAACGCCTTCGATAAGATTATTCTTAAGTCAATGAAAGGATATAGAAAATGAAAAAGAAAAACTAAAATAAAGTGATAAAAAATAAAATGAATAATTGAACTTCAACTTTAAATAATTCTCCTGAACGGAAAGAAAAACCGCGTATATCTGTATAGGCTGTATATCTGGCCACAGATATATACTATTCTACACTTGCCACGCCTTCCTCTGTGCATCACAAACGGATGTACAAATTTAATATACAACTCTATCGACTTCGTGTGTATGGTATAAATAAATGTTAAAATGAGACAATATTTTTCAAGATGTACGAGTAAATATCAAGTAGTAAAGTATTTAAAGTTTATTAAATAAAGTTTAAAGTTTAGTTTAAAGTTTAAAGTTTAAAGTTTAAAGTTTATTAAATTTAAAATCCTAAAAAAAATTAAAATTAATTGAATAAAATAATTTGTAAATTAATTAAGTTTTGTGTAACGTAACAAAATTTTAAAGTTAAAATGAATTCATTCATTTCTAGTTTTTTCAGTGTACAAAAATACGATTCGATCAATCTTACAATAGAGGAAGTTGAAGTAGTTAAAATTATGTTTAAATAAAGTTGTAAACTGCAAATGAAATATGTTCTTTTTATTAACCCAATTTTGATCCTACCCGTTAAAAATATAAAAGTCATCATATAAAAGCCACTAACTGATGTTTTACTCATTTTAGTGATATTCTAAGGAGTGAACATCGTTGCTGGGCGAGGTCTTTCTGTCTGTCAGTCGGCTTGCCCAAACTGGTGACTTATGTTCGGGTGACTTCAACCTGGCGAAGCACGTTTGTTGCTTTACAACGTATTTTGTGATCACAGACATTCGGCAGTTAGTTTTAATTATTATTTTAAGTTTCTTGTACTTGACTTGCTTACTGATTTTGACCTGCTTCTTTTGATGTGCTTCCTTCAAACATTTCGTGGATTTACATTTCGTTTTAATGACTTTTCACGATTTCAGGGTGTGTTGTGGGTATGTAAAGTTATTAATTTCAATAATATTTGGACCCGAAGAGAGACAAACTTTATTCTTATTACTGTTTGTGATACGGAAGAATAAAGTTGCTCAGATATACTCAAGTGACTTTGATACTTTGGCTATAATGGGCGTGGCCTTCCCACGTATATGGCCTTCCCAAATAAAGGGATTTGGACTTTTGTTTTTTAAGTTTTATTTGGCTGATATGGAAATTATGAGAATTTAGTACCAGTTCTAAGAACTGGACTAGAATAATTTTTATAAAGTACCTGAAAAAAGGTACACATTTTAATAAAGTAGTAGTTATTAAAGGTAAGCAGTTGTTATAGTAAAGTTTAGTTAATTAGTGGTTTAATAATGTAGGTGTTATTTAAATACTTTTGATATTTTCGAAATTTATTCTTAGTTCTTGATCGAAGGAGGAAAGTTGAGTTTTTTATCTGTAAGATCAAAAGAAGCAGCAGTTCAGTTTTTATTGAAAAAAAATTTTATAAGGAAAATGAATGCGCTAAAAAATCTAGTAGAGGCGAAATAAAAATAATAGAAATATTCGATTTGTTAATTTTTAACAAATTTATATTTAATCCTTCATCATGACAGAATGATATATCGTGACATTTCTCTACAATCAGCTCATATACAGTATAAGTAACGATCGTTGGCAATCCTTTAATCCTCGTATAATGTTTTATCTATTTTTGGTGGCTGGTGACATTTGTTTAGAGTGATAAATTTTAACCCTTTAAATCGCATGTAGTGTGCTTGATTTTATCTGCATGGCTCTTTTCTAGGCTAATATGGGTGTTGAAAGACGAATTTCCATTTCAAATTTTGTCGATTCCAATTAAACCATAATTCAATTATGTCGTTGGACAAGTAAAGCATACAAAATGGGCGACTACAAATATTTTTGATTATTGATAAAAAGTACTCGTATAGCATAACGTATTTTCTGTGGAAGTTTTTTTTTATTGTGGTTTTTGTTGTTGTTGTAGCTGCGTGTACCTGTGCAACAGCACCCGTTATAATGTTTACATAACTACGAAAGCACGCGGCTTTTAGACGTGCCACTTACTGACATCGCTGTTATTCTTGGCATTACAATGAGAGAAAAAGCTGAATTGAAATGAGTTGTACTGCACTTTGTAGCTACCGCTATTTTAAGAGACATTCCAGCAACTAACTAAAAGCTGAAGGGTGGTAACCTGTGTAATTTCCTAACAGAAACTTTCAATAGCGTTTCAATAGCGTCATCGAATTCATTTTGTTTGCACGAGTGCATCCATGAAGGCAAACAAATCTCTCCCATGCTATTTTCACGGGTGCAATAAAAAGTATAATCGTGTTTCAAGTGTTGTTGTTATTGATTTAATACTTGTGAGTTCTTTGAGGACGTCGACGCATTTGAGTTTAGAACGAGTGCAGGGCGATGAAAGGTGTTGAAAGGGTGGAAGTGTTTCGTGGGTGCGACGATTGCAAGTGTATTCTGTTCTTCGAGCACACTTGTTGCGTGATAATATTACAAAAACTACTGAAATCACTTCAAAGAAAGCTTCATATCAAAAAGGAAAAAATTGGTATTTAAGAAATACGTTTAACTCAGTTTAATTTCACTTATGAGAATGAAATATGATTGGTTTATTAGGCATCTGAATTAAGTCTAGAAAAGGGGGTTCTTTAAATATCTTTCTAAAAACGTTTCTTTAAACATTAAATTGAATTTAATAAAAGAGTTTACTAGTGAAATTATAATTTTTTATATATAACTACGTTGTGTATGTATTTCTTTTTCTTTAGTTACACTTTCTATTGTCTAGCTGCTTGAGAGTTACATTTAATTGTTGGTTTTTATCAATGCTGAGTTCAGCACTTCCTAAGGATTTATACACTGAAGTGTATAAAGTCTCTCCAGAAGAACTTCCTTCAAGGAGTTTCCACAAAACAGTCCCATAAAAGAGTCAAAAGAACGTTTAAAAATCCGAATTTAGAATTTCAGACTCAATTTTTTGTAAAAGTTTTAAAAGAATAAACCTTTATTCGCCGAGGTTTTTTTTTCTCAAGTTGATTGCTTTATTCATTCATTCTTCTGATCCGTGGTGTTCTGTTTTCATTTAAAAAAATACAAATTCATTCAAATTATTCACATCAAATTGCCGGTCTTCGAAATGTTGGGACTCTACACGTACGTATACACTTAAATCCAAACGTTTGTATCGCGATCTCGTAGTTTAACGTTTCGCAGCGCGTTTCCGGCATAAATTCGCGTTGAATGGTGTCAGATGTAGATTCGAATCCCGCTTCCCTGCCCACCAACACGCCCCCTTGTACTCTGGGTCATATATATGTATATATTTAGAGCATCATGCATCTCTGTGTGTGTGTTTTTTAAACTATGTTTTTGTTTATTTCGAACCGTGTTTCCATAAAATCCAAACAACAACAATCGAAACCTTTATCTGCAACTGGTTGCAGTCTTATTATTGTAGTTGTCGTGCCTGTCATGAACTGTCAAATGCGGTCAGTATGGTGCACTCACTGACTCACAATTCCATTGACATCTCGGAACAAAAGATGTGCATTCCGCAGTCATGTGGTACGATTTTAAATTAAAAGCGGCGGCAATCGAGGCGACGACGACAGCGGAATCGCCAAAAAATATAAGCGATCGAGGGAGAATATTTATTATATAGCCGATTGTGCGCCGGATATGCAGCGGTTTTTTGATTTTCGTTTCCTTTTCGGAGTCGGTTTTCGTTGGAACAGCAAATTAAATTCCAAGTTTACAAGAGTTCATGCTAATTTATTTTCGGTCATTTTGTAGTCATACCGATTTGTTTGCTGGGCGACGGTTTCGTCTGTCACCCGAAAAAAACGCAACTTTCTTGACCAAACATGGCATAAATATGCCAAGTGAACGACTGAGTAGTGTATCTTAGTAGCTGCCATGGCTTATAGCAGTAAAATATAACGGAAAAGAGATGTTTTGTTTAAAAAAAAGAAACATACGAGGGTAGGCACTAAAGTACCAGAAGTGCAGCTTCACTCAACCCATTCGCCAGTTTTAGCCCTCAGATGCTATTCTAAACACAAATACGAAACAACTTTGTCTCTTCATAGGTCGGATACTGCAAGCTCGGATACTTCTGGGAGTACCTTCGTATGTTAGAAATAACTAAGGCTATGAAGGTGTTTGGATCAATATTGTTCCTTGGAATTCAGAATATTAGGAATTATAAAACAAAGTGTCTCTGAAACTCTGTCTGGATCTGTGAGTAAACTTTTATGCATAAGGTGAAGATTTTAACCGAAGAGATTTGATTTAAAGACGATATTCAATTCAAATCCAAGACCAGATTCTTTAATGTGCGATATATGTATTATATAAGATGTAGGAATTAGTTATGTGCATAAATTTCAGAATTTTTCTATGTACCTGTCTTATGTTTCCATTTCTGATTACGTAATTTAAGTAGATGATTTAGACTCTTCAGAGCTTGCGTTTAAATTTCAATTCTATCAAAACGAGAAACAATTCTACAAAAGTAAATAAACACGTTTCGGGCTTTGTTTGCTTTCCCCATTCGGGATTCTTTATTTTAATTGTTTATTGAATGACTTTTTTAGGAAAATAAATATTATCGTATTTTCTCATGTGTGTTTTGTTTTTGGTTTTTTGTTTCTTTCCAAATTAAAGCGAACTCTGAGTGCCAAGGCAACCGATACGTCGATTCGAAAATGCGTCAAGTTGAATTCACTGAAACTGGTTGACTCCAAAACAGGAGACAGTAGAAGTGATGAGATAAGTAAGAACACGTGTTGTGTAATTGCGGAGAAATCTGTATATCAGGTTGATTTCTGAAGAGATAATAGACCCCTCTACTATTGAATGTACTCTAATATTATGTTTATCAGAAGGTGTTATTTAAGTTCAGTGGAAGTTTCAATAAAATCTCATCAACTTTCAGACAAATCATCATTTTAATTTCACTCGTGGGTTGTAATGTCAAATTTTTAACTTTATTTATATATAATATACGCGTATGTATATATACATGTATATTACTGTTGATTATATTCATCTTCTGCGTGCATACTTCTGAAGTGTAAATGAAACATAATCCGTGGCAAAAACAAAACGGAAATAAATTGGTTTTGCGGTCGTGTGTCTATAAACGGAGATACAGCCCACTCTTGCAGATATCCGTAGCCAGATGTCTATCTGCATGAAGTAGGCTGATGATGAACATGATTATTAATCACATTTTTTAAGGTCGGTCACTGACTTTGTCGACAATATATTGAAAAGTTCACTTCAATTGACACAGAAACTTAAAATTTGTCTCATTCGGTCGATGTACAGATTTACTTGGATAACAGATGCAAATACATGTAAATGCGTATGTAACAAATACAATACAATTACAAATCGTATTCGACACAAATATGAAATCGAAAACTAATGGTTTTGTCAACACTGCGACTTTCGAATGTCTCTTTGATTTATGATAATTTTTTAGCTTGACTTTAATTGACTTCAAAATGTGAGCTATTCGTTTATTTTACACGTAAACATGTCCGTGTTTGTGTGTGTGTGTGTGGCTGTGGATGTGTGCGATTTAAACTTAAACTTGCCCTCACATTTGTTGTTGTTTTGGCCTCTGTTTAATTTTGAACATAATATTTACATTTTCATTGAATTCTTTCCAATTCAATTCTTCGTTTTCGCGAGTTTTCTGTCTCTCTGCTCGACTTCGCATGCGCTATCTGGCTGTATACTATATATTCAGATAAGATATTTATATCAGGTGTAAATATTTGTTTGTTGCTCTGGAAACGTTTACATTCGTGGAATCAAAAAAAGACGATAAGAGGCATGGATAAACATTGCTGTGTAACATGTCATGTGACAACTCTACAAAATATTTTACTATAAAATAATAATAATAATAATGAAAATAACTTTTATAAAGCGTTCTTATGAACTTAAAAACTAATCCAAAAACTCATCGATTTGATATTTCACCGAACTGAATTTTTGATGTAATTTTAAGAACAAATTATTCACGAGAAACCGCTGTTGAAGTGATGTCAAAAATGCCAACAGAGATCATGATCAATGAAAATTATAAACTTTGTGATTTCAATACAGATATTCTTTAAAAACATTTGAAACCAAATGAAGTAGTAAAAAATCAACACCAACGCTTAGAAGACGATGTGATGTAAATAAATAATTTATTCTGGAATCAATGTGAAGAATCTCTGTGATTTTTTGTCAACGCAGTGTTGTCAATGAGCTTCGTGTGAGCTCATCATGCTTACTCAGTTCCTCGGACTTAATTTATGCCCGAATGGCGCTTCTCCATTCCGGAATTCTGATTCCATTCAAACTCCATCTCGTTTCCAAGCAAACCGCACGAATGCTCAACACACGCGGCCGACAGCCGGCGCTCGGGTCTAATTGACTCGGCGGATGGAAACAAAAGTAGACCTCAAAAGGTCTCCACCGCCGATCTGCTGCCCCGTCTCACCGCCCACCGGGTGTTGACTGCTTTTAACAGGCTTTGTATCACGTGTGTTGTTTGCATTTTGCTTTTGTTATTCGCTTCTTCAGCAGGCCTTCGATGGAATTACAACAAAATTATTGTTACAATGGAAACATTTTTTACCGCAAAATGGTGCGTTGGTGGGTGAGGGGAACGGGAGGAGGAGGAGAGGAGCGCAAGTGGTGTTCGTTTGTTACGATTTTGGTTACAACAAAAGGGTTAAGTGAAACACCCCACTTTTCGGGGCATTCCATTGCGCGGACTTTTTGCGAACTGCGAACCATTTTATTAAAAATATTCATTGAGTGATATCAATCATCAATGAGTTGTCAGTCATCAGTATACGAATAATTAATAAGAATAATAACAAGAGTTTGTCGATGGGTTTTTTGATTAACATGAAAGTATATTAAATAAGTCCTATACGTACATGAAAATTAAGTAAAAGCAATTAAAAGCTATTTTCATCTATGAAAATGACGATCCATGCAATTTGGATGATTGTACAAAATAAACCGGCTTTTTAAATCGAAATACGAGTATGATTCTATGAACCTTGAACTAACTCTGTGAACTTTGAATCGAATCGGATTATGAATTCGTTCGGCGAATTCGGGGAAGCCACACCCACTCCCCGATGACCGAAGTGGGTTGCAGACAGACAGTGGTAGCAGTTTTCCAAACTCCTGGCTGTTGGACGTCCATTTATCATCTTCTATTGTCTATCTTGGTTGACAACGCTTCGTACCTCCGAGATCTACCTGCAGCTGATGAATAATTTATAATATCAATGCTAGTACTGCTTAAAGTACGAGATTCTACATTATTTTACCTACTTGAAGTTCTGTTTTCTATTTTAGGCGACTTCGTATCTTTTGCTGTGGAAGTAACGATTGCGTAATCGGAAAAAATGCACATAAACGACAGATAAGATAACGCATTTTATGTGGGACGTTCTGTATGTTCTGTGACAGTATTATTCGCTATTTCTGAAGTGTGTCCGTAGAGGAGGTGCTATCTCAAGGAGTGCAGTAAAAATAGTCTTACATTACATAAGAAAAAGTAGACAATGAACGGATTTCATTAAATGATTTCACTCATTCATACGCGTGACTCAAAGAGTCGCAATCACGAAATTTATACTTTTCCACAATTTCATTGATGAGTTTCTGTGCTGTTCTCTATAAATATTACCCCTGATCTTGTAATAGATTCATTCACACGAGCGTGAGAAGGCAATATGTGAATACATTCTATAGCTTTGGTGGAATATTTGTATATGCACGTGAAGAATGCATATCATTCTTCCGAAACTATAAATGCCAAGACCTCTTCTTCTCTAGACCTCGAAATACAGTGTGCGCATTGCAAGCACCAACAATTCAGAGGCGAGATCGTTCGGAGGGAGAAGAACATTTCTCTTGGACCGAACAGAAACAATGTTCAACGCAATTAATTGGATTCCGTGTGGCGATGCTGCGGCTGCTGTGGATGCTTAATAGTCGCAGTGATAGTAGTCGTAGATCCGTTGATAAGCGGATTAGGAAGACACTCCTAAACAGAAACGAGGAAAAGTAAACGTGTGCAACGTCCAGAAGAATGGTGAAAGAAAATGCGATTCATTTGGATTCCGAAAACATGTCGAAAAGAGGTAGCTGGTTCGCAGCAACGAAGGAGTCTGTTTTGTAAATGGAATACATTCCATGATGGAATACATCTTTTATAAATGCTTATTCCTTTGATCAGTATTTCAGAAACGCCTAAAATAAACAGACAGACATTCGGAAATGTAAGTGCCAATAAAATACACACAAGTACTAACTATGGATTGTGTGTGTTTGTGTGTGGCTCGTGTACGGCACATACGCGAAAATAAGTCACACACACACCCACTTACACAAGCACCTTCAGCAATCTTCTCGTCGACTTTGATAACATTATCAGTAGGTTGCTGAGAGACTCGCTTATCCTCACTGAACTTGGAGCTGTTCACTCTTTCATTGCTTCTCTCCGCTGCGATCGCTGCGTCGATCGAATGGGGCTCGTTTAATCGTCATCCGTGATTTATAGCGGTGATCGGTGGAGCACAGCGTGAGCGCTGTTCGCAAGAGAGGCGAACACTCTCCGGTTGTCTTCCCGCTCTCCGCCAGAGCGAACACCCTCTGCTGAGCGCACTTGCGTGGTCGGCTTAATTTTTGCTCGGCTCAGGCAATGAAATCTCCCCCACCCCTCTCTAAGCCCGGTAACTAAGCCACTCATCGCTTTTGTAAAGTTGTGCGTAGGATCTTCTCTCCACTCGCTCCACTCCACAATCCACTCTCCCCATTCTGCATTGAGCGCTCTCCTGCTCTGCTTCATTACTTTCGTTTCGGTTTTGGTCGTTTTTCCCACTTTTCGGTCTCTCATTTCTGTGTCTGTTGATTTTTTCCACATTTGCTAGATAAACGAATACGTCGACGATGCCGATTGTGTTGTTGAGTTGTATGATTTCAAAGGTTTTTAACACTTGGCTGCTCCGCTGCGATTATTTGACGAAAAGCTTTCGTGTGGAGCGGTTGTGGTGTCGTCGTTCGTTCGGTTCCGCGCTGTGTTCGGTTGAATTTGGGGGAATTTTTTGCCAACTTATGAATGTATTTCTGTGTGATTCCAAGTGTTCAAGTGTTCAAATCAAAGAATTTCTGCTGCTCTAAAACGTTGAGTAAAAACCAAAATTGTTTGTCTGAAATTCTTGAGATCTGCTCCACTGTGCGAATCGCCTTACTTTCCGCCAAGTTGTCGCAAATTTATTTGTCGCGCTCTTGGTGAAAATCTAAGAAGAAGATCGCTTTGCAAAAAATACATACGAGTACATTAACAATTCGTCGCCTGATTTCGTGGGCCCCGACATTGCTGTTGTTGTTGTTGTTGTTGTTGTTGTTGCTGTTGGAGGTGTTGTTGCTGTTGTTCTGGCTGTCGCTTGGCTGCCAGTTGATTTCAGCAGCCTTTCAACGCATGACAGTCGCTCGGCGTTCTTTCAACCTGCTCGTAGGCGGTTCTGAAGAAGAAAATAAGTGTTCAAAATATCTCAAGGATTTCAGTTCAGTTCTGTGAATAAACGTGTTCTTAATAACGAGAGAAGACTTTCGAAATGAGGTGTTAAGGCGAACTAAGTTGTAGGTTCTTCCTTAAAACTGAAGTCATAAACAAGATATTCATAAAAAGTAGTAATAAAACACAGAATCTTCACGACAGATAAAAATTCCTGTGCTAAGTTTGTAACTCTTCTTTGTTTTAAGTATTTCCATAATTTTCTTTAAATAATCAACCCAACCAGAGAGTGCTAAAGTGACTTAGAATTATTTATCTTCATTAAGTTGCACAATAAAATGAGACAAACGAAGCAAACAGGTTTAAAAATTAGTGGATGAGAGTGATTAAAATTAATTGGCGAATCAGTTGAGAAATAATTACATCCAACCTCCACGACATGAACGGTACTCCGACTCTTTCTAGTTACTGAGTGACTTGTTATTTACTCCCAGAACACAGATCATTAGCGACAAAAATCGGAATCTTATGAGGAATAGTTTAAACGCTGCAGTAACTCGAACAGGTGGAGAAAATGTTTAAAAAGCTTGAACATTTTCCATAAATTACATTAAAACACACCAAACAAAGCAGGATTTGTTTTTATATATGCGAAAATATAGAAGCAAATTATAAAATTTATTATTCACGAGTATAAACTAGTTTTAGAAGAAACTCTGCCAACGTCGGGGTTTTTTCACTAGCTTTTGATTATTATGAATTTATTTAAAATGATTATAAACCGCGGTGTAGATAGAAAATCGTTATCGCCTCCTCTTCATGCCATTTGACAGGCGAATTGAAAAACGGCACCCAAACCGAAAGGAAGGCCAAAGAACGCCTTCTGAAGCATTAAACACATGATTGAATGATGGAATATGTACCTCCAAGCATGGGAATACTCATGCGAGAGAGGGTTCTTTAGACTCGGTCCACTTGGGAACTGGGAGCTAAGGTCCTTAGAACTGCCCGGGATCATAAGATTGCTGGAAGGGATTGGGGCCTACACAAGTACTGCAGCCTGTGAAGGTCGCGTGGGTCTCTCCTGATAACATTACATAGCATAACATGTTAATACTTGCATAAACTCAAGGACCCATTGTAATTCTTTATACTTTTATAGCCTTAATACACACACTAAGTGTTATATTCAAATATTTACATAGGCTGAAGTATTTGTTGACTAGTTTAAATTATTTTCTCAATTCAAGCGGGTTATTTTACTGAACTATTCTATAAAACAGTTCCATTATTAAACTATTTTAGCTTTCTAAAGATATACACTGAGCTATGCACATAATTAAACGAATGTGATGAAACAAATCCAGCAGAAATCCATAGAAAAGCGATAATACATGAATTCGGTGCTGTTTTATAGATTTGAAAAATGCATAAAAATGAATTACATGCAGAATTACTGAGTGGCGTTTGTTTCTTATATTGCTTAAAATACTAAAATTATAAATACGTTTCAATGATTATTGTTAATGAGCCAAGACAAAAAATTTATATGAAGTGTGAACAAACGCAAACAAAGTCTTTTAAGTTTATTTAAGCGAAAATTAGTCAAAACATACGCTTGGAAAAGATATAAAACGCTGCCATAATGTTGAAGCTCTTTAGATTTATGAAAAGTGAAAATAAGAAGAGTTGAAAACACAGAAACTACTTAACTCGCCACTGAACGAGAAAACACTATGCAATAATATTAAATAACAGCAAAATTAACTTTAAAACTACATACAAAACAATTAAATAACTAAAAGTAGCAACTCAATTTGACTGCTGACTGCAACAACAACAACAACTACAATAAATTAGTACAGCAGAAACTGATATTAAAAAGTAAAATATTACGTTTCGCCGAGTTGCATATGAAAGGTTAAAAAATTACATAAAAAACAACTTTACGAAAAGAAACGATAAAAAATACACGGTAAACCATTAAAGGCCGCAACAGTGTGTACAATGAACAACGAATGCATCAACATGATTGCTTAAGCTCACAGCAGCAGCAGCAGCAGCAACAACAACAAATGTTACACGTCCAATTTAAAAGAACCGAAAGTCTTTAATTAGACGCCTTAAAATTTTTCTTTTCATTATTACTGGTGTTAGCCAATAATACGAAATATAATTTCTATAATTATAATTACAATAATACAACACAGCGATCAGAGATCGAAGTCGGGTGGCGACGGAATCGTCTGCTGCCCACGAATTCGAATGCATCCCAAGTTTAAGTTTGAGTGAATAGCAAGAAAACAGCAGTTCAGTAGGCTCTCCACGAACTCTCAAGCACCCTACTTGACTAATTTACGCCTTTGAATTATTTTATGAATTGCAAAATAAGAGTATTAATATAATTCCATTAGATTGTCCAGTATTTCTGTTCGTTACTATTGTTACCTGTTACAACCTGTTGATTTAACTCGGTGAACAGACTTAAAAAATAGGTGAATAGTACAGGAATGTTCTTCATATTATATGGTAATATTAGACCCATTCAATTGTCTATTAAGTTGGTCCGAAAGTGATCGTTACTCGCGCAACTGTCAGTGCTCATTGCCAGTACTCGTTACTCGTCCTTTTCCCCCCTCGATCAATATACTCCTATGCTCGTTTGTATCCTGTGAATGGGATCATTACGTAGTCGTCGAATACTCTACGTTTCCTGTCGTACGAGAGATAATTCGCTGCACAGACCCGTTAACCTTGCGTATTCAGATTATAAAAAGATCTGAGTAATAATTTATTTAGTAAACAATTCGGTCTTTTGTCGATTTATTTTAGTCTCTCTATGAAAAGTGCAAGTTTTTTCCTTTTTTTGGAGCGCTATTCAAGAGGTACTCACCGCAAATAGGACGCTGACGTATCTGATTGTGTGTTGTGTGTTGATTCTTGAAATATTGTAAAATACACAGTATATGCACAACATTGTACGGCTAGAAAGTTTTTAATTAAAACATCGGGAGAGGGTGGGGGGGGGGGGGGGGGGGTTGGATGAGAATAGCATAATCGGGTATTTTTAGGTTAGATACTAAAGTCTGGAAAAGGATTTCATAAATCTTGAGGATGTATTTAATACATACGATTATACGATTATACTGTATTTTGATTAATTAATTGTATATTAATTAATATTTCAGTGGCAGTAAAGACAGATTCAACAATTGAATTGAATTAAATAAGTAATCTGCTATAAAAAGTGGTGCAATCCGAATACAATTCTCAATATTCTCTATTACGAAGCTTCGCGAACACTAAAGAAATTGAAAAGGAAATCACATTGAAAAAAGTGCTTCAAAGAAACACTAAAAATAATTCTGATTGCATAAAGTAAAGTAAAAATAATTCACATTATTCACGGCTCTGTGAAAAGTGGATGAGCTGTTACAACAACAACAATAGCAAGCGAAACAACAACATTTTCTACTCGTCGAAAGGGTGAGTTGCATTGTAAATATATGTGTATAGTACTCAACCTTCGACTTTACGGATTTAACGGAAGTCTTTGTTTTTATTAATTTTCTGGAAATGTTTATGCCAATAATTAATGAATTATTTGTGGTTTTTATCGAACTCTATACAAGCATGTATACAGTGGCGCTTGTGGAAGAGCCCTCGAATGAACCTTCATTTATTTTTTTTATTGTTAAAGTTGTAAAATTTTAGCATATTACATTATTTACTCGGCCTAATTTGCTCATAAAGAAACTTTAGAGTATAGATATTGTCTGTTTTAATAGAATGAAACCCTATTATTATACTTATACTAACATATTTCATACACAATTTAATGTTTTCATATATTTTGTTTTCTAAAAACCCAAAAAAGCATCAAAAACGATCACAAATTAAAAGGAAAACATTTCATAGCATTCTTTTGGTGACTTGGCCTTTTTTGCCGTGTATTTTGCACACACTCGTCGAAATTACTTCGCAACATGCCACAAACTTAGTGACAGTTGGGTTTAGACGCTACTTGCTGTTGAGATTCTTCTGTATTTGTTTCCTTCTGATTTTATAACCTTTTATTCATTGCTTTTGGTTACTAAAAGTTTCTTCTGGCAGCATCGTCTTATAAATACCTTTTTAAATAAAAAGGTATGGAATTTTATAATTACATAGTATATGTATTCCATTTGTTATAAATCATAATAAATTAAACTTTATTAATCACTATTTTATTATTTGGCATGAACTTTTTCCATGATCGATGTTCGATTTTCGCTGTTGGCTAACATTTCTAAGCGTGAAGAGATGAGCGCTGTGTTTTTTGTTGTTGTTTCGCTTTAATTTTTCCTTGTTCAATATTTTGTTCGCTTTTACCGTGGAAATCGTTAAATTTCATTATTAACTCAGTCTGTACAAAACCACAACAACAACAACCATACCAGTTACAAGCATTTTACCACTTGTTGTAATACTCGCAGCTGCTGATATACGAGTGTGTTGTTAGTGCTCACTATATTATCTATTGTTGTTGATGTTGCTGTTGCTGTTGTTGTGTAATAAATAGCCACATAAATGTGGATGATTTTGCAATAAAATATTCCCCACCCTGTCGTAAGAGATCGTGGGGGAGGGAGCGGGGCGCAGGGGTGATATTGTAAGTGTGAGTGTGTGTACTCTTTGTTGTACTTTTTCATTTTATTTTCCGTTTTTCATTTTCTGTAGCTTCCTACAAGCTACAATAAACCACAATTTTTAATGAGGTGCAAAGTTTATTTGCGCTTGCACTGCCCGCTGCCAGAGGGCGCTGTTATCTTTCGTTTTGCGTAGTAATAGAATGATAACAGCGCCCGAAAGAGGAAGGGTCGGTGAAGGGAGGGTCCCAGGAAGGTGGGTAGGGTTGTTAATAAAAGCTATTGAATAAATAATGTCGCAATTTTTTAATAAAAAGTATGATTACCTTGATTATGTAAGTAAAAAACTAGCGTCTTTTCTTCGTGAAATCTGTGAAATATTCTAATTAAGTGTTTGAACTATTGTATTTTTAAAGATTACTTAAAGACCATTAGATTCTTTTTGAATGTCAGTAAAAAACTAATTTCCTATTTTAAACTTTAACAAATAATGCTGAAATGAATTATAAAAAAAAAACAAACAAAAGATAAACAATTCTAATCTTTAAATGAATTTAAGTTTAATTCGAGAGAAAGTAATTATTTTTTAGTAACGAAACTCTACGAATCTATCAGTTCTGTTCTGCGAAAATGAAATTAAAAAAAGATGAAAGATTATCGGTAAAAACAAACACTTAACTAGAATTTGTTTTGTACTAAAACATGTTGGAAGGACACAGAAATAAAAAGTAAATAAGTAGAATTTCACAAGAAAAAGCGGTGAGAATTGTATTCCTCTGAAATGAGCACAGCTGCGCAACACATAAAAACAAAAATTACTCGCAATTATTTTTATAGTATTATTAAAAAAATACCGAAACGAAAACGAGTCTGAACACATGTTGGATTACTTTAACAAGAACTTGTGTCGGTTAGCGTCAAGTGTAAGAAGTGAGAAACTCAAATCAAAAAGAGTATTTAGTTATACCCTACACCCGGGGGCGAAGTTGTATATTAAGTTTGTCCATCCGTTTGAAAAGGCACGGAAGGAGGAGTGGTAGGCGTGGAAAAGTGTATACATATATTCTTGATCAGCTTCAGCGCCGAGACAATTTTGCTATCCGTCCGTCGTCCCTCTGTCTGTATTTCTGTCTGTTGAAATCCTTCTGAAAGCAGAATAACAGTATATCGGAGTTACATACTGTAACTGCTGATGCGAAAATGGTGAAGGCGTGATCGGCCCACTTTTTAATTGTGTGTTTAAGATCACAAGACCGAAGTGAGTATACAATAATAATAAAAGATTTTCGTGTACAGCTTTCTTTGGGAGTGAGTTGTGCTGAATAATCGAATACCTTTACACCTAGGATCAATACTCATCCAAATATAGGTGTGGTCCGCCCACTTTTGCATATATCTAGGCCATACACATCATGAGGGTGTAGGGTTCAGCATCGCCCATGCCGGAGTTGGCAATCGTTCTGGTTTATTTATGGGCAAATCTCTCGCAGTGAGAAGCATTCATTCATTCATTCATTCACTCATTCATTTACGAAATATGATTCGTTTATCGGCTTCCAGTACTTCCATCGTTATTGTTCTTTACTCGTATTTTAGTCAAACTTTTTATAGTTTGTATACGATAATTTTACTGGCATTATATTAGTAAATAAAAAAAACAAATAGTCAAAGCTAATGGACAAATATTTGATGTTTTATCTGCATGTAATAAGAAATTCCGAAGTTCAAATAATAAATTAGATGGATAGTATTATTATGTGTGCAGTTTTCACAAATACACTTATTGTACTCAGCTGTTGTGGTTTTCTTGGCAACTTTCAGTTTCAGTGGATCACTCGATGTAGACTTCTTCTGTCAGATGATGCGAAGAAAACATGTTGAATGGAATGAAAAACGCGAAAAACGTGGAACTAGTTGCAGTTGTTATTCCTATATAATGACATACAAAGTAATTACTTCGAGCTGGTTCTGTAATAAGTTCCATTCCGGTTCCTCTTCTTCGCTTTCTGCAAAGCAAATGGTGCCAACCTTCATTCGCTCCAAGGAGTGTGCCACTAGAGATCGATCTACATTCTCATAAATATGTAGATATTTCCACTGTTCCACTCAGGTGCCAAGTGTGACCCTAGAATGTTTACATAACGGTTCTGTCAGGTGTTCTGCGTGGAGGTGGGAGTGCGTTTTCCTGGTGTTCCATTTTCTCAAGGTCTCGGTCAACAGAATTCAGCTCGTGTTATTGTATTCATGTTGTGTGATTCCACGGTTTCCTCCCATTCCCCTGATTGAGTGTGTTTTATTTAATGAAACTTAATGTTCAGTATCGAGCTTATCAATAAATTGTTTGCACATGTACGAATGTATCAGCTACACACAGAAACTATATACCCCTCAGAAGTCTACCACGAGTGCTGGTTTTAATTCCGTATCGATGTTGTTGTTCTTGTTGTCGTAATATTGTAGTTTCAACGGCGAGGAAGCTTTACATTTCTACAAAAATAAATACGTAACCCGAAGCTTATGGATCAACTTCAACTGTTAAAGAATCATATGATTCCGATATGCCGTGGTGTTGAATGTGTGTAGATTACTTTCGGTAGTTGTTGTTCTGTTGTGGTTGATCGTGGCTGCGGCTCAAAACTGTGTTAACTTGTCACTGTGACTTCGCACTGTTTTTGGTAAGGCGAGTGTGTATGTGTGTGTGTGTTTAGTCAGCGAACAAATCGTTTAACTTTGGACTCGGTTGGTTGCTAAGCCGTCACAAACCAGTGATAAACAGCAACAGTGTTTGTTTCGAATTCTTAACATCGGAGAGTGTATTAAATGAGTTGATGTTCGCTTAGTAAAGATTCGTTTTTCACACTATTTCAGAGGGCCCTCAAACGCATTACAAAGGAATGTGTGGACGTTTAGCTTCAAGTAAACGTCAGAAACGCATCGCTTTCGAAGAAGGGACAGCAATCAGCTGTCAGCAGCTGCTGCTTTTACTCTAACAACGACAAGCATACGAGGCAACAAAAACAATATAACACACGCCCTCAACGAGTGTCACGTCTATTAATATTTTGAAAGAATCAGTCGAAATGCTTCCAAAAGAGAAAATAAAAAACACTCCCCTTTCAGAGTGCATTTGGGCAAATGATAACTACAAACACCAGTTAAGCTTCAGCTCATTAATGTAGCACGCACACACACACACACATACACATATATATATGTACATATATTTATATGCATAGACACCTCGTAAATATCACATGTTAAGCTGCAAACATTGAAGATTAGATTAAACTACAAGAGAAGAACAAAAGAATCGCACTGCTGTTGTTGTTGTTGTTGTTGTTGTTGTTGTTGTGGTTGTCAAAATTTATTTCTTTCTGTGCTTTTCGTGGTTTTTATGTTGTTTGGCTGGCTAACTGACTGCATTTATCCCAAAAACATGGCGACAGCTCAAAAGCCGCCTGATCTAAAAAGCGACCGGATTAATTTTGTTTTGGCTAGTTATTCAAAACATGGCTTAATATTGAGTTTAAAAATTTAAAGAAAGATCGAAAGGCTTCTTATTAGTTTCCTTGGATCAACACTGATGAGTTATCAAAAAAAGATAGAAAGAAAGAAGATAGATTTATGTATAATGTTCAAATGCATGCATATCCAAAAAACTGATCTTAAAGTATTACGAAAAGAGAAGCATTCGTTGCAGCTGCAACTAACGAGTGTGAATAACTCATAAACACATTGTTTACTATTATCGCATGAGACTTTTGCTTAGAAGCGAAGTAAATCAAGGGGATTCCTGCCAACCCAATCGTTTGTGCGTTTAACCTAGTTTTAGAAGCATTAATCAGAACTCGATTGCAAACAAACGCTACAGAATAATCAAAAATGATGAATTATTGAGGCATCAGTGCGGCCTGATGTCGAGTTCACATTCAACGCTCTGATAACAGTACGTTTTTTATATTGAAAAATAAAAAAGTATGCAAAAACTCGCACCCGTACTCATTGGCAAAAATATTCAATTGAACGGGACAGGGGAGGGGGGGGGGGGGGAGAACTGGTTTTGTTGTGATAATGAAGTCCAATGATTTTACTGTCCGATGATGAGTGGAACGTGTTTCAATGTGAGAAACGATGTTCAACAGAATCAATGTACATATTTAAACATAAATTGCAAATAATACAATACTAAAATTTGCATTCGCGATTTAAATTATTAAATACTTTTATCGCATGCGATATTTCAACTGCTGAACTGCGTGAAGTGAGTGGAAAACCTCAAAGCACAACAGAAGCTGAGCCAAAATAAAGTGAAATAAACAGTGCAATTAGCGCACCGTCGTAATCATTTAGCATCCATCTGCTCATATAAACGGAGTAAAAAGAAAGCGGCAACAACGACGAACCCGTGTTGAAAGCGAAATGCTGTTGAGGCAACCTTAATTGAATCATCTTCACATTGACACCAGCTGAAGCCGCAGTGCAGTGGAGCCGCAGACAACAACAACTACAATGAACATGAAAGAGCAAACAAGCAAACAACAGAAACATCACATCACATCATCAGCAACAACAACACAACACACACATCAGAATAATTAGCGCGTCCTCGATGAAAACGCAGCAAAGTAATTCGTTTTGCAATAGTTTCAGTTTTTCCTCGTCCTCATTTTACTCGAACATTACGTAAAAAATAATTCGCGCTCAACTTAAATGCTGAAACTACTCGTAGAAACGTCGAAGATTCCAAAAATGCTGCGAAAGTGAAGCGAATTATTTACTCAATTTATTTATCAATGAGTTAACAAGAGATTTTATCGCATGCGATAGTTTTGTAGAAGCACGAGTATGTATATAAAAATGTAGAAAAGAAATGGAATATTGACTTTTGAAGACTCCTTTCCCAGCTTTGGGATTTGAACTCAGTGGTTCCTTTTCTACTTTTCATTTCTCAGAAAATAGTTCCCACAAATACACACCAGTTTTTGGATACTGACGTAATGTCATTTTCTCAAAATATTTATTAATTCAAGTACATATAACCAAATCCACGATTTGTTCGAGTAGTAGTCTATTTTATTGGTGATGGCATACCAACTACGAGTACGTTATTAGTATAATGATAATAAAAAGCAAATTCAATGTTTATTATTTTATGTAATGCATCACAAAATCAACATCTTTCAGAATTTTACTCCTCCGGCTATGATTCGAAAATAAAATTCTAATATTGACATTCCAAGTGTCCTTATTATTTAAAACCCATAAAAAATAAATACAAAATAGGTCGAATTTTGAAAAGCCAAAGTTTTAGCGTCTGAAGAAATTTGAAAGTAAATAAAAATTATTTCGCAAACAGATTCGTATTAAAAACTGTGAATTTGCAACAAGCAGGCGACGCCGTCACCTCTCTGGCCTTCGACGACACACTTTTACAGCCACTTTTACAAGTCTGCTTAGAAACTTTCTCATGGCAACAAAAACAATTAAAATTTTGGAAGGGGGGGGAGATTTTTTTTATATCTCGTGATATAAAAAAGCCCTAAAAATGCTTAATCATCGTCTGTCAGTAAGCGTGAAAACACTTGCGCTCGCTGTCGTTGAACTCGAGGTTTCACAGCTTCATGCTTCACTTAAAAGTCTTGCTTTATTTTTTTATTAAAATCGCCTTTCGATTGCTTTTAATTTCCACGCTTGATTTGCGAACTTTCACACTCACTCACTGAAGTGAAGGTAGCATGAGATAAAAACAAGATTTTCACCCACTGAGAGAGCTCTCTCCCTCTCGATAGATTATTGATCAGTTTAGAGTTTAATATTGATAAGTTTAAAGAAATGGCCATAGATTAAGTTGGATGGAGCAGCCAGCACATTTCAAAGCACCTCAATAAATTAAAAAGAAATTCAAATCTTACAGCGTTTCTTTTCTTCTTTTTGCAGCTGAAGGAAATAAATTGCATCTGAAAATTACAATACTTGGATTTATGTTTTCGAAGAGGTAATTATTTGCAGATATGTATGAATACGTATTTATTTTAGATGAGAGTAAAGGATATTTTATGACTCTGACTTGAAACTAAGCAAACACAAATCGAGCACGATCTGGCTCGATGTAAGATGTACAATGCATGTTGTTGAAAGTCCATGAAGAGCGGCTTTAAACCTGTGACTCAGCAGCAAAAAAGACTCTGGCGAACCTACCGGTTGCCGGCCGGCACTTTTTATTAAACTTGAAAGCTATCAAAGCCAAGGAACGATCGCATGCGAGCGCCACACATTAACCACTGCAACAACAGCACCAGCGGCAACAACAGCAGCTGCTGCACCCATTACTGCAAGTAAAAGTCGTTTAAAGAGAGATACGATCGTCGGCGATCGTGCTTCGAAATCACTTAGACAGCCGCTCCTGGCAGCACTGACACTAGCTCTGGTGTGAAAAGAGCGTCTCCTCCCCCATCCCCCGCTCAGTCTACTTCTAGTGTTCGCAGGGAGCTGGAGATGCAGTAAGCAGCATGTCGCTGTTAAGTGATCGGGCTCCTTTGCAGCTTGCTTTGTTGCCTGTAGCCCGTGGCGAATTCAGTTCAAATTCTTACAACTGATTGACTGCTTGTGTGTGCCTTCTGCCCGCGATCTCTAGTGATGTGGCAACAACACGTGTGCGCTGTGGGCAGTCAAGGAAACGATCGATTCACAAAGATTGGAGCAACACAGCGATTTCAGGTGTTCGGCTGGTCATTTTTTGCCAGAACGTGGTCAAGTCTCAACGTGGAAATTGGCTGACATGTCAATGTTGCTCACCTGAAATTGCCAGCAATCAACCTGCTGCTCGCACTCACACACACAAGCAGGTCTGATCTGATGCCGCACCTGGCAGTATTTAAGTTAACTAGACTTTAGCCATGTCTTCCGTCGTGTCTTCTTCGTTTCTTCCTTTCCCCTGGAACACAACTCGAGGTGCTGCTAGACTTCGATGCTTATCTTGGCACGCATGTGTTCGAGTAAAGCGCTGAGTGATTCCCGCAAATAGTTTTGCAGTGGTTGGGCTCGAAATTGCTTCGGAGCGTTGAAAGTATTCGGACTTCTCTTAACTGCCGATGCAACAAGATTGCAAACAAAACATTTCAATTACGCACAAAGCAGCACTTAAGTCGGACTTAACTACTGCATTTTGGGATGATTGTCTTTAAATTTCAATGTAAGTTGAAGCGACAAATATTTACTGACAAAACACTGACACTGTTTATGATATAATTTGCTAATGGAAGATCAGTAGAATCTTATGAAAGACGAAGATGATGTAAGTCAAACAATGCTACTTAGAACACAAAACAGACTCTGTTACTAAATTTAATGCAAATTAAGACTAATATTCAGCAGAAATGTATAATTCATTTTGTATATTATTATTCAATTAAAAATTTTATCCGCATCACTCTAAGTTTAGTTTGTTCCTCCCAATCGTTAGTTCCCTCTCTCTCTCACTTCAACCGCTTCAAACTGGTTGTTGGCTATTTACTTTTAGTCCTCGAAAGGAAAATTCTACTGATTTGTACACTGATATGTTGCAACATGTAGATGTGTATTATTACATTATTACAAGTATAATACAAGTGCACAATACTAGTGTACATTATATGGTACATATCAACAAATTCCGAGCTTTTCAATTAAGTAATCTATTTTAATTAATTATTTGCATATCCCTGCCTTCTTATTTGCCTTTCTGTCAAATGAGGTAATTAATTGTTCTCATAATCACTTTCATTAACACTTTGAATCTAAAAATAGTTCATGTATCATCTGATGTACAAGTGTATAAACAATAACAATCGCAGCAACGTTAACAAGTCATGCAACATTTTCACGCCTGTGGAAAGATAAACAAAAATCCTGAGAAATAATACGAAATAAATGTTCATGCAAACAAATTATTTGCCTCTTAATTTAATAGTAAAACAAAAGGAAAATGCAGTAATAATATAATAAAATAATAATAACATACAAATTCTTGTACAGAAAACATAAAGAAAAATGGTCAAAATTCGTTGTGATAAATTGTTGTTCTAATTGTTGAATCCAATAATAATGGATGACCTGAAACATAGAATCGTTCTATTGAGAAACCGTTGTACACCCGATGATCATTAAATTATACTCAAAGTATAGAGTGGAGCAAAGATAATCCATTTAAGGTATTGATTATTACTTTATGGCGCATTCACTATATTATTATTCGAGTTTAAATGAATAAATAAATATATATACATATTTTATCCCTAATGTATATCATCCATCGTTGAAGGTATATCAACCCAATTTTAGAGAAATTCTCTCTGATCAATGAGGCAAACTGATCCTCATAAAGTGGATCCTCCTCTGACGAAAGGCGCACAACTCAGCTCTAAAGCGACCTGCTCAAGACATCCCCGATCTAGACATTCATTGACTGCTGTTTCTTTCCTTCCAAACTAAGTTAGTCAGCACTGTCAACTGAAAATTCGCTCATGTCTCAAAATTAAACGCGCCAGCTGACAATCAGCAGGAAAACAATTATTAAATCGCTATTGTGCGCGGTCATCTATATTATAAAAGCTTTGCAAAAACAAGTCAACTAAAATAGTGGAAGCACTCGTAGAAAAATAATCTAAAACCGCTGGACTGAACTTGAACTAGACACTAGTTGGCCCAACTGTGGGTTGCATTAGATTCCAGCTGAGCCGGCGTGTCGGTAGTCAAGGCAACCGTGCGATGCAAACTTGAGTGAATGAAAACTTGAGCATAGTAAAATATGAATAACGATAAACACGAATGTAGCACTTGCGATCGCTACGATTGCCGCGATCTCGACCGGATCGGCTGTTTTAGTTTTTAGTTGTGATTTATAGCAAAACCGGAAATGGTGATGGCTGCGGCGACAGGCAGCTGATGCTATGAAGCAGGAAATGCAATTCGGGGCGAAGTTCAGCCTGGATGGCTCCTATATTTCTCTCTCTTTACACCTCTCCCTGTTCTCTTCTCCTCTTCTTCGTATGACGACCCACTCACCTGCTCACTCTTCAGATGAATTCTTCTTTAGAAGTCTATCTGCTTCAGATGTGTAGTATTATTATTTATCTTAATGTTTAATCTGCTCTTCGTAACTTTTAATGCAAGTTATGAATTTTACTTTTATACTCGTAATTCTTCAAATAAGATATTTTCTATAAGTTCAACGGAGGTAATGGATTTTTAAACGGCGAGCAGTGTTGATGTTACTGCGATCAATTATAAGCAATTATAGATGATTTTACGAAATACGAGTATATATTTAACACGATTTTGCTTTCAAGTTCTGGCTCATATGAGCTCAGCTGCGTTCCTAACCGTTACCCGAAGTTATAAATTCCCTAACCACATTAAATGTGATGCATTCATTAATTTTAATTTACAAGTATTTAAACTTAAATACTTTTACTGTACACTTCACCATACTTTTTCAAAAAGTATCAGTATTATTCAAGGACGAGTTTTAATGAAAATTAGAGGAGACACGTTTAATTAGCGTTCAATTTCGGTCAAATTCAACCCAACCGAACGCTCGTATTAGCATTAAAATGTTATCGCAGTAGACTTCCAAGAAAACCTTTCTAATGAATTTGATTAACAGTCATAGAGTATACGTTATTTAATAAGAAGTCAGATAAAGCAAACGGGATAAAGCGAGAGATTTCCACTCTTAGGTCGGTGAAAAAGATCCTCAATGAGGAGAAATTTAAAAATCGAAACTCGAAGAAACTGATAAGTTAAACTATGTAATTTATTTTTGAACCCGAAACCATGATCTGTCTCCTAAAAATATGAGCTGGCGGAGGTACAATTATGGCGCAGGTTGGCCAGGTACAATTATGAATTATGTACTTATAGTGATTAACATTATTTTAATAAATGTCGAAAAGGAAATAATTACAGCTGAGCTGTCCACAAAATCTTGAATAATTGAAAAATGTTGCTAAATTGAACTCGAACGACTTTTAATGAAATTCATATTAAAATTATAGCGAGAATTTTATTAGAACCGGTTTCTTTGCCAATAATAATCAAAATACACTTAATCACGTAAACAGTCAGAAGTCAACAAGTGCTTGTAAATCAGGAGAAGTAAAGATTTTGATCTGACTTCGGTACGAAAGTGATCACGGATCACATCGCATGTGTATACAATATTTAGTCCGAAATCCAAAGACGTGGTTATTATAATTGTGAGAGTTTCGTTGTCTTCTGTGGTACTCGTGTTTAAAGTCAATGACAAAATATATTTTTAGATTATTTTTAAAGAATTAAAATCGCATTAAAAGTTCGCATTCCAGAATAATCGGTCGGGTCGGTCGCTAGCATTTGGTCCATCTGACATTCAGTGTTCTGAGATTTTAATTTTGATTCAACACGTAAAATAAGTTAATAATTTTATACACACATACATTAAACAATTCATTGTATAGAAAATAAGTATAGAAAACAAGGGGACATAAATTGTCATTAAAATCTCCTGAAGCGTGGGTGTAAAAAGCACAGAATGAGAGAACAGTTCTGTTGCATCTGTCATCAGCTGTGAGTGACACTCAGCCGTACGTTTCTAGTTCAGATGCTTGAATTATATTCTTTGCCAACTTGTTTAAGAATATAAAAGTGCATATTTTTGGCACCTGAGAAACAGTGGGTTGAGAAGAGATTGCAGATTCTCATTTTATAGAGCTTTCCGCGGAAGAGAACCAACCTTGGTTTTTATTATCCATATTTATAAAGCGACCTCCGCCTGTTTATTTGTAATGGCGCATGAGTTTTTTAACTTTCGGAGTCGGCTTCAAGCAATCTAAAAATTATGCTTTGCACATTCAAGGAGTTGTTGGCATTGCAGTGCTTTATTTAAAAACCCTGTTGACCAGTTAACCCCGCCAACTCTGGACGGTTGCGTGAGGCATAATAAAAAATAAACTGTACTCGGTTGTCTCTAGACGTTAAGTTGCAAAACGATAAAATCCCCAAAACGCAAAGCTTCAGCATTTTGCAAGAATTAAATAATAAAAATAAGAGTAAAAAATAAAAAAAAGCGATAAAAATGTAGCGGAGCTGAAATTAAATTTCGAAGGTTTTGTATCATTAAAAATCACGGCCGAATGACGTCATAGAAAATTCTGATTATTCTCCGGGAAGGCATTAAGATAGAACATGCATTTTTGCCAATCTTTAGTGAAACACTGATATACAGAAACTATAAATATGTATGTATAACAGGTTCTACTTATATATATCAGAAGCAGATATCGGGATCAAGCTGTGGGCAAAATAAATGTCACAGTGAAGACAGCAAGTAATTTGGCAATTAAGAAGTAGTTATTTCAGTACAGTACGCTCAGTCTTTAAAAGCTGATATAGTGAGCTCTCTCTTCCCGTCTCGACAATGACTCTAAAATAAATCAAAGTCTCTTTCAATGGACTTTAATTTATACATCACACAATTTTTGAGCACTCCATATGTGGTGCAGTTCGTTGGCTGAAAACTGATTCGGCTCCCTGTCGAAAGAGATCGCAGATACCCGTTACTCACACGTACTCGTTACTGCTCGTTCCAGTCTCCCAACTTCAGCGTGGGTGTCGCAACGACGTCGTGCAACGTCCAGCAGCGGTGCATACCTCTTCGCACCTCCAAGTGTGCCATCCCCAAGCGACGACCAGCTCCTCAACCTGTGTGTAGCGCTGAAAGGAATCAACATCGTCGTTCATAAATTTTGGACTGCAATTTCTTTTCCCCGAAGGTTTTCGATGCCGTAGAAAATGTGTATCGCGATTAATAAGAAATAATAAAGCTGTCATTTGTATGAATGACAAACAATTACCCCGAGTTTGTAAGAGAGCCCCAGACACCCCGGGCTGGAGAGAAAGGTAACCGGCAAAGAGCAGCCTTTCTCTTTTCAGACAGCGAAATCCAAGTCGCCGTTTGTGGTACTTCTCTTATTGTTTCTTGTTGCTGTTGATGATGTTGATTTGGTTTCTGTATTGTTGCATTAACACGTTTAACATACAATACAATAGATAACAACTCTACTCGTACTTGCAATCAATTCGAAGATCTTATCATATATTCGCGACGATATCTACTCACAATCCTTCCCCGTTTCCCGCTTTCTTCGTTCGATAGCTTCGTTTGGTAGCCAAAGTGAAATTATTTATGGTTCGAAGATGACCTCATTTCACTTTAAAATACAAAATTAACGGCCACATTCTGGCAGAAATGAAGCGAATCTTTTAGAATTTGCATTTTGATTAAAGTGGGAAAGAAAACCGCAGAATGCAAACTAATTTCTGCTTTTCATAGCAACTCTTGAGTTTATTTTAATATTCCAATAATATTTTAAATTTGCAATTGCAAATTTGAGATGAAGCTTAAATAAATACTTCATTTAAAAATTCTTCTCGCTCTCAATTAAAAGAAGAGCAAGCATATTTATTATCATTCATCAAGCATCATTATTCTTATGTATTACTTCGATGCGTTTGCTGGTTAGCTTTCGACGTTCACTATCACAGTCGATCCATCGGTTCGATCACGGAGGCGTTAAATCATGAATTGCAACTGGCCAAAATATATTATTATTTGCTCTTGATTCGTGGTTGATGTTGCAGTTGTCGTTGTAGTTGTAGTTTAGTCGATGTTGAGGCTCGTATATTTATTTTTATAGCAGGCAGCGAGCGAGGCGTTGCCATAACTTGAACTTGATTTTGACTTCTGATATGATTTGTTTTTCGCATAAAAAATTATGTTGATGTTTATGATCATGTTTGTGTTAATGTTTCACTTGTTGCGGCGACTTGTTTGTTATTTAATTATTATATATAAGAGTTCGTCGTCTGCTTCGTTATGCTTTTAAATTCAATTTATATCTCATGTCCAGGCATTCATATTTCTGTTATGATTTCTTTATTAAAATTTTCATTTCCTCAAGTTTCAAAAGAGATGATTAAACACATTTTCATTCATCAGAGATACTCTAAAAATCATTAGCTTTTTAAATAAATACCAGCAAGTATTAACTCCAGCAGCTAATGATATCCTTC
Organism: Myopa tessellatipennis; assembly: GCA_943737955.2. Classification (NCBI taxonomy): domain Eukaryota; kingdom Metazoa; phylum Arthropoda; class Insecta; order Diptera; family Conopidae; genus Myopa; species Myopa tessellatipennis. The sequence goes on from OX031315.1 coordinate 15,005,328, forward strand.
CCTCTCATTCAAACATTGGATGGTTGTCAAACATTGTGAAGACTTTCAATCGAACCGACTTAATATTTTAACTCTTTATTCACTACCTTTAATTAAACGGTCGACTGTTTAGTTTGTTAAATAGCCATTAAATTGAAACATTAGTGGAAGGTGACCAAAGCTGCTTGGCGTCCTTCCTTTCCCTTTCCTCTCAAACTTTTGGACTGACAGCAACTCGTGAGCTGGACGACATCAGGTTGGCCAAATCAAATAAAAGGCACGTTTTCCGATTTTTATTGCCTTCTGTTGTTTTCGGCTGTTAAACTGCAGACATGCAAAAACGATGCACTTCATTCAGCGAAGGCGAATCGACGCTACGACCCAAGTTCTGAAAGACGGTTCTGCGAAAGTAGTGACTAACAAGGGCTGATGTTGATACTTTTACATTTCTACAATATGTACACCACTATTTTAATGCGTTACAGCTGGCAGTCTGTCGCAAAGTCGTTGCTACGCCGCAGATGGCTATAATGAGCAATAAACTCTTTCTTAATAAGTCGATATGTGAAAAATTTATAACCAGCAGAAGTGGACAAAAGCAACTGCTAACAGATTTTGAATGATCATCATTTCTTTAGATTTCCTTTAGTCAAGAAGAAATCGAGCTTAGATTTGGCGTGTTTGTAGCCAGACAATTTGAAGTCGTTGTTAGTGTTGCTGCCTGGTTTGACTCAGTGAAGGACGCAAGGTCATTCAAGTGTCAGATTTTGACAGCTGAGATTTGCGGAAAATTATTGCGTCGCTTAATCTAAATAAAAGTCACAAACAACGGCTGCACCATTTTATTCGGTCTAAATTAAACTGATTTTATATTAATTCGTTCGTGTACATGCGGCATTGTATTATATATTATATACATACATGTGATTTCACTTAATCCTGGTTGAACTCATCATCAAGTGTTCGTTAAATTGTTTTTGTATGGCAACAAATACAGTAACGCAAATAAGATACAGGAGATAAACACAGACAAGGTGCAGGTTTATAATTTAATCCACAGTTTGTTAACTTAAAACGTGTTCATTTTCATTTTTAGTTCGAGTTTAATTTTTATTATTGACCTTCTTTCTTTCGACTATAATTCGAATTTTCTTCGAAGCAAACAATTAAATTTATGGATCCCGATACCATTCAACGTTAGCTTGAAGTAATCAGTTCTTCACCTTATCTATCACGATCGAGAGTTCGTTGCTTACTTCTGTAACTGATCGCGATGTCATCCTCTGTAGCAATCGCAACGTCTACCTGTCGTGTACGAGTGCAACCGTGCCTTCACATAAACCTTATTAGTTTAGAGGCCTCTCATAACTCGAGTTCTAAGTACTTGTTGCCGGTTGAATGAATCGAATCGAATCGAATCGAAAATTGATTCGATCTGTTCTTTTAATCTATTCCTTAAGCTCTTTGATGACTGGATTCGATTTTGTTCTGTATCGTTGCTCCTCTGATCCGCTTATGAAATCACGTCTCCCTTCTGTCCAGCTTTCTTCCATCCATCCTGCGTTTTTGTTATGAATTCTATTTATTGATCATCATCTCTGCCTATCAACCGAATGTATTTACAGTAAAATAGATCTGATTTGATGTCCGTCCATATATCAAGACTAACTCGGTCTGTTTTCTACGACATTGATTTGGTCCCATGTCATTCCATTCGACCGAATTCTAAGTGAGCTCCGAAGTGGTCTGTTGCTGTTTCCGTGCGACGTATGACATTTAATGCCACTAAAAAAAGTGGCCTGAGTGTCAAAAAACAACGTAAATTAAATTATTCGCTTAATTTCAATTTCATGCCCTCAAACACACACACACACACACACACACACGTAGCCTCACGCAACCCACGAGGTGTTAATGACACCGAATTGGTTCATGCAGCGTGCGTTCGCCAGACCGCGTGGACTGTCAACGCGCAGCCGGCGTTTTCACAGCGCAGCGATTACGATCAAATCAAAAATCGTACGATACACTTTTTAGTGAAAAAATAAAACATCACTTTTACTCATTTCTGCAATGCTTCAATATCGTTGCCAAGCCAAAGTGATGGGTTGTTTGTAGCAGCGCATGTGTTAAACACAATTTATGGCTTGTCCACCTTGGAAGCCTGTCAAGGGGCGCCGAAGATAAGCTTAAATGGAGAGAAATCAATTGGAGATGGCATCAGTAATTAACGGCTTCTTGGCAGCATGGCGATTTGCTCGCCTCGAGCGAATAATTGGCGAGTTTTAGTTTTCGTTTTCGTTTTCGTGTTACTTTCACTTTTCTCATTTCTACTCCTACCAAGGATCCAAATCTTTCTAATTATAAAAACGCCAACCAAATCCAGTCTGCGTCTGCACACACACACACACACAACAACTCTGTCCAGATGGCAACAATCTGTGCTTAGCTACAATTTGTCTCGCTGATCCACTTCGAAGTCAGACAAAGTGCATTAAATTTGCACGATTAATTGACTTGAAGTAGTGGATTTACATAAACAACGTCGTCGACTATAAAACAGGGGATCGCCGTCATCAACGAGCTACCAACAGCAGCTACTTCATCATTGACATCATCATTAATTAAATTAGCCGCGATATCAACGAGCGATCAGCGGCATGTAACGATCTTTAAAGGCACGCACGAGTCGCGGATAGAGGAGGCAATTAATTCAGGCGCGGGATGAAGTCTGTCTACATCGGGTACACATGACGTACGGATGAAGTGCAGGTGACCGAAATGAACCCCTGAGAACATAACACAACGCTATCTAACTTCAATCAATCGCCGCAAATTCACGAAACAGTCAAGTAGAACATCTCGATGTTTAGGAGTTCGTGTTTTCCTGAACCAGAATTGAAATACGTACAATAATATTTTAAATACTTCAGGATCCGAATTCTAAAGTCGATTTGCTCGATTTGAATCAGGTTGACGATTGATTTGCAGAACATGGTTCGGTGATTAATTGAATACTATCAATATAATCTGGTATCGGAGTGAAATACTACTAAAATAATGGACATGGTTCACTACTTCTACACTGTTTTTTTAGTCTAGTGACGGTCGATGTTTTGACCAAAAGCGAAGAAATCTTGTTATAATTTAATCACTTGGTATTTTTTTGCACAACCCGGCTGTTGTATCCACTGTACATTATACATCTCAGTTCTTGCCGCTTGATTCTTTTACTGTTTGCCAACTCAGACACAAATTTGGGTCCATTATTCATCCAACACATGCGTACAAACGGTCCAATTGACAAAGTGAAGCTTGTGTGAGTGAATATTAATCAGAAACCGGCTCCGGCACAAAGCAACTTTTCTAAGCTTCCAAGATCATTTGAAGTGCAAAATTTATTCGAACGACAAAGGCGATCTCAGCAACAACAACCTCCCAAATGGCACTAAAAGAGTCACGATGAATTTTAAGTATTCTAAATGGTGAACATGATGCTAAATAAATTGCAAGAAAGGCAGCGGAAGACGCAGCTTAAACAAAATAAATGATGAATGAGTGTTGCATAAATTCACAGGAATAAAAGAAGATTTCGCAAACGGAGAGAGAAAGGAAACAACGGAAGACGGAAAATAAAATCGCCAAACATACAACGGAAAGAACTCGTTCCAGCGTTTAATCGAGCGCCACTGAGAATAAAATTTAAAAACAGAAAAAAACCATGTCTTCAGAGTCGTCGGGAGACTGTGGGGGGAGGGGGGGCTAGTCGGAACGATTTGCTTGTCAAAACTGCGAAAAACGCGTGCAGATTTATGGCGAATGTAAAGCTTATAGCAACAACAACAACTACAACTCGGCATGCGATGCACTACTTAAACTGTTTCACGCATGCGTGGCGTCGTCGTTTGATGTGAGTCGCGGATAGTTTTTAATTGAAGACACGCTCAACTTAGCACAAACTCGCATGCGATAAATTTGCGCAAAGTGGCAAATCTATTTAACCACTATTTTGTCTCCTCCTTTTTTACACAGGCCGGAAAAGTAAACCAAATTCTCGTTATGGATTTTACACACCACTATGAGCGCCCCCTCTTTTTCCTCTTTCACTCAGATCGTAGTTTTATATTTGTCATTAAAAAATAATGCATCGTGTGTCTGCAAACCGTGTCAGAGGATCTTTTCGAGAACATAATCATTTAAAATATTTTCATGATTTCATGATTATTCAAGATCAATTTGAATCTTTATCCGGATCCCCCAAATTCTCTCTCGAAGAGTCCTCATTGGAGTATCTCGGGAAATCGTTCGGTGTCAAAGGTTTGACTTTGAACTCTTTGCATGTCCTCCCTACTCGACTCGTGCCCATTCAAGCCACATCTGCCGGGCGCCATCGATCACTCAGAGATACATATTTACATATGAACGGGTGCATTCAATACGCTGTTCCACTGCTCTAATTTGAATTCATAATCTTCTATTAGTTCTCTTCCAGCGTCGATCTTGCTGCCTCCTCACCCGCTTCTACTCACCTCATTCATAATCAATTTGCTTTTATCCATTCCACGGGCTCGTACTTCATTATTTCCGAGCAGTCGCTAAGTGGCTCCGAATGCGGCTGATTGCCGTAGACCGCTTCAGTCGTGTTAGTTGCACTAGACGACAAATGGATGCAATTGCAGTTATGGACGCAAGTTCGTTTACACTGGATGCGTCGGTGCACCGCGCGCCAATACACCGTGTTGGTGGCTTTGAATAAACCTTGCAAACCGTTCATTTAATCCACTTGAACTGATGTCTGTATTGAATGTCGCCGTCCTTCCGCTCGTCTGTTGGCCGATTTTGTTGCATTGACGCGTGCTAAATAATATACATAAAATGGAATGACATTCTACGATTTTCTCTGAAACTTTTAACACTCAAATGAACCATGCAATCTTGGCTCTACCGGGCACGTTTTCTAACTTAACTCAGATTTAAATGCTTTGTTGCATGAGGAAGAAACACGAGCTCAGCGATCTTATCTACAGTCGGAATTTACTTGATCCCCATCAGTACAAGATTTAGGGGACTGGCGATTTAACTGAGCCGTTTACGATCTATCCTAGATTCTGAAATGGGAGTCAATTACTGATGGGATTTCAGATACTGTTATAGGACACTGCTATAGTTTATGCGGAAGTGACTCTTAAGTCAAAGTCTGTCTCAATTTGCAGAACTTCGAAGATTACAATGGTGTTAACAAGTGCTACTGGGTAGAGAAGTTGATACGTTGGCAGGGTTTCAGCTTCAATGGGAAGCCTATTGATTCAATTAGAGTTTTAAATGAAGGTTTTGATCCAATGCAATAATAATGAACATCGAATTCTGTTTTCATTTCAGCTAACGTCCTGCATCCCACCAGTGAGCTTCACGTTGAGCGTACGTTTCCCGCCTCATCCTAACCGACCCCCCACACGGCTGCAATATGCTTCCCCACACGCCGCAGCGTCAACTGTTCGCCACAGCAGCCACGTTCTGCACGCTGCTCTTCGTCACATTTGCAGCGGGGGCATCTGAACAAGACGTCAATGCAACTGACAGTGCGCTCCAGCCCCAGCCCACCGCATCCGTGGGCAGCAGAAATTTCAACTGCCCCGTGGACTGTCAGTGCGTTCTTACAGAAAACACACACAAGCCGATGCTGCACGCCAAATGCTCCAGCATCGCTGACCTGCGCTCGGACACACCGCTGCGTGCTACGCTGCCCATACATTCCATAGATCTTTCGTATCTCGGGCTGCCACGCCTATCGCACTCGCTCGAGAAACTGCGCGATCTTACGTCCGTCGACCTCTCGCACAACGAGCTGCACGAAATCGGTCACCTCGGCCGCCGCATCAAGAAACTTAACCTGAAGCACAACCGCATCACATCCGCCAAGCTGTCGAAGCTGCCACAGCACGTCCAGGTGCTCAATCTGCAACACAACGACATCACGCAACTGCCACTTGAGTTCACGAAGTTAACGCAGCTGCAGAGCCTGGAGCTGAGCCACAACCAGATCAACTGCTCCTGCGACACTCTCGAGGTGCGAAACTGGCTGCAATCGCGGCATGTGTTCATGGAGCATCCCGTCAAGTGCATGCTTCCCGCGGAGGTGAAGGGCAAGCCGTGGCTGCAGGTCAAGCAGGCCGACATCTGCGACAAGGAGAGACGTGGCTGGTATGCCGACGCCGCAGCTGAGGAAAACGAGCTCATGCTGGGCGATCAGCCGACGATCGAAGGCTCGACTGTGCACGACAACGAAGAGGACGACGAGGAAGAGTTAGGCAAGGCTTTTATGCCGATCGACCAGAAGCCGTCGAAGTCCGCCGAGTTAAAACTGCCTGAAGATGTCGAAGGTTCTGGTGACTTAAGCGAGGTAAATCTGTCCCTGGAACTGGCAAGCACCACGGAACCGCCCATGCTTCTGGCTCGCATGGAAGATGCATCCAGCACCAAGACTCTGCAGGCAGATACGGCTAAAGAAGATGAAGATGGCTCGGGTAGTGGCGGTGGTATGCTAATCATACCACATCTGGCACGAGGTCCTCTGGTGCTAGATGACTTTGACCAACCGGATTCGCAGGAAGATTCGAACACAGACGACAATTTTGACAGCAAACCTTCTTCTGATATCTTCGGAAATGGCATGGGCATATTCGATGGCGAGAAGGCCCAAGAGCCCGTAACTGAGAATGATATTGTTCCCGTTGTCCAAAACGAGGAGCTCGCGACGGCAAACGGCGGAGAGGATGGTGGAAAAGTGACAGAGGACATTCCAGGTGATACAACAGAAGGCGCGGCCACGGGTCCCATCGTCATGCAGGCCGAAGCTGGTGCGAAGGACGACGGCAACGCCATCTACCTCCTCCTTGGCGTCATTGTGCTAATTGTGATCGGCCTCATACTTTACGTGGGCATCAAGCGCTGCAAGAAGAGCCACAGATATTCGCGCGATGCCGAAAATCCACGCTCCACCGAACTGCTCGATATGGACAAAAAGAATTTAGGAAAACCAGTTCAACGGAACGGTAACGCCATCGAGCACGCACCTCTAATTGGCGAGAAAACTAAAGCGGACCTCGCGAAGCCTGTCAGTGGCACTGGGAAGAAGCCCTACGATGCGAATGATGTGAAAGACGGGTCCACCACACAGCAGCCGCTGCTCAATGGCAACGGTATGCCTGCGAATGGCACCGCCAAAGGACCAGCGGAATCAAATAACATTGCTCCTGAAATACCCAGGATTATGGACTCCCTTGGCAGTGCACCACACGAATACCACCCGATCACCCCCCGATACCCGCCACCAAAGTCCCCGCGCGCATCCAAATATGGGCACACCGAACCGAACAACAACGAAGATGTTTTCCTGCCCTCATCACCGAAATCAGGTCGCTACTCTCCGGTCTATTCGCCAGAAACAGGACGCGTGAAGATCAAGCTGACGGAGACACCCAAGCCGAAGACGCCGATGTTGGTCACGCGCAGTAAGTCGAATGCCGGAGACATTATAACGACTCCGATACGTGCGGCCCAGCTGGACGTACCGGAGGTGGACCCATCCCGTTGCTAATGAATTGAGAGACCACAGAGTGCACCTGATTAGGAGTATCATGTGCGAAATGACATCTACCAGGAAACAACAGAAAGGAGCCAGCAAATTATTCGCAAATTTTAAAAGAAGCAGAGGAACAGAATAGGAAAATAATCGAAAAGGGTTTGTAATTAATGGGGGAACTCTATTCCAAATGCATCGGATTTTACCGCTTCACTTCACAACAAACGAGGAAGATATTTGAAAGCTTCCCAAATATGTTTGTTCGTTCGTTGTTTGCCTTTTACCCATTTTCGATCCGTACCGTTCTCAAGTTTAGTTTGTCCTACCTTTCAGCGTTTGAGATCTCGACATCTCCGTCTTTTTCGAATTTTCTTTAACACTACTTCCTCTAGTATTCATTTTCGAAGAGTTTTCGGAGTATTCTTTGTAGATCAAGTCTATAGTCTTTTGTCATTTAGAGTTCTTCCCAATTTTTCTCAACTTGTATTCGAACTCCGTAAGTTTTCTGCCCATTTTCCATGCGAATGTTATCCGAATTATGTTACTATTTTGATTTTGAGCAAATAGTTCATCTGTAGACAGTAGTTTTTTCGCAGACGCCTCCATTTTTACCGACTAAAAAACTATAAAATCTAAAATGTGCCAAAGCAGTGCCTTATTTTTATAGCTCGAAGGATGCGTTTTACAAAATCCAGACAATCCACAACAAAAACCGCTTTTAACAGGTCGTTTAGTAGAATATAAAGTGGCGCTTACCGGGCGTAAATAAAGTGTTGCCCAAGTGAATCTTCCCATCTGAACCAACCGGAAAGCAACGCAAAGTGTGTGCTTAGAGAAACCCAGAGACGTGAACTATTCCAGCAATAGTCTCGATTTTTGAGTAATCATTCTAAACTTGAACACTTCTCAACGCACAGTTTTTAAGCAGAAAAATGTGATAGGCTAAAATACAATGTAAGTCAAAATAATTAAGAGAAAGGAAAACTATATTTTTGAAATGGAACCTTTAAGCTCTTGTTAAGTATTTACATTAAGAGATGTAGTTCGGAGAGGCCCTTAAAATGTTGTACCAAACAAAAACAAAGTATCTAAATCTTAGTTTCATTTATGTTCTTCTCCTTAAGTTATAATTAATACCAAAGTACGTAGTTTTGTTAAATCTGTAAATGGGTTCGCTTCCGCCAACTTGAGTTAGGAGAAGTTTTCGCTCATCCGCTTTTAATAATTCCCAGAAATTGTTTCGATAACCTTCAAGCTGCCCGTAGTTTGAACATCGTTTCGTTTAAGTTTCTCTATTTTAATATTATTGATTTTGTGGAAATTGATATTCTTAATGTAGTTTTAAACTCTCTTAAATTTCTTGAAAATAGTTTTTGCTATTTGATGTTATTTATGTGTACATTGTTTAAGTTCAAGGATACTATGAACAATACTTGAAAATCCTATAAACACTATTGTAAATTCTTAGATTATTGTTTATTGCGTAAATGCATAAGTTTATTTCAACTAATTTAAATCAATAAAAGATATATTTTCTAAATAAAGACGCGTATTCTTAATCAATGAAACGACCGACTTCGAAGGTAAGATTAATTGTAAAACCGAGTATATTTAATAAGTTTAATTTTTAAACAAATTTATTTTTAAACTTTTAAACCTGTAAGAAATCATATTAAAACGTCAAAAGGAAAGTATTTGAATGGAATGTTATTATGTCATTGTCGAATGTCATTGTTATGTTATTGTCGAACTTAAATAATATCGTGGATGTTGAATTCTCTGGAAGAAAAGTTGTAGCGATTTGAAAATTAATGTTTGTTTAATCGATTAGTTCGGTTGACAGACGTCACAGAGGTCAATGAGCGGGTCACGCTTATTCTTAGTAAAATTAATTAATATATAAAAATAATTATTATAAATCTGCTTTTATCATTTAATATTGGATATCTTAATAAATAAAACTAGTTTATAAAATGAAAAACTCATTCTGTGAAGCTGCGTCCAGAATTTTTTATTTGTATTTTGGTGATGATGAAAATCATAATAATTTTTCTATGGAAACTCGAGTTTTAATCGACATGATCAAATTGATTTAAACAACAGGTTTCAAAGAATTTGCTTTAAAGTAATTCAATTACGTATTTACTGTTCATATCGAATTTACTTACATTTAACTAATAAGTTTATTAAGTATTAAGAAATGAGAAGAACTTCTCGTATTTCTTTTAGGCGAATTTCTTAGCGTAAACATTTTCATAATACGAACACACGCTTAACGCACATTTGCTACCGTTTCATGGTCTTCAAAACTTAAAAAATAAAGAAAAACTAATCAATCGCACAATCTGTTTTCTTAATACACAACATTATTCTGTATGTAAATTAAGCATAAATCCAGTGTGCATAAATACAGTGTTTAAGGATGAATTCCATTTAGATTACTCACCTGTTTTTACTAAGCAAACATAAAATAATAAGGTATAGAATATATTCAAACGTTTTTATTATAATAATTGGCTTTAATAGGTTTAAGTACAAATGCTTATACTCGCAATGTATTCAAGTGGCTTGAAACTAAACCAGCTATTAATATAATGATAAAATTCAATCAAAATTGGTTTAATATTTATAATTTTAGATATGAGTTTAGCAGTTACTTGTTTGGTATTTTCTTCAAGTTTAAAAAAATTGGTTGGTGTTCGTTACAAATCTTAAAACGAAAAAAATATTAAAATTAAATACATCCTTATTTTTTACCGTGTGTCCATTAAAATTAAATTAAATTTTTTGGTGGTTGTTATTTTTTAATTTAGAAATTCAATTAAATCTAATAGTGTAATTCTAATATAAACTTCAATTTAAAATAATCCTAATTTATTTTTAGTTTTTGTTATTTTATTAAATGAATTTAAATTAAAATTAAAAATGAATTTCCAGTGCTTTTTCGCGTTTGCCTTGCTTCCCTTCGTCATGAGGTTGAGATAAAAGTTTTCACTGATTTAGGTATCAGAACAGCGGATCTCATTTTGATAATAAACGGATTCCAGGTTTAACTTTTTTCGCTTCTGTTTCATTAAGTTTATAACTGTTTTTAATGTAATAAAAATACTTTTAGATATTATAATATGAGTCTTCATTTTGTAGCAAAAACACCCAATCAATCAAGGCGATCAGGGAAATCAAAAAGGTTTGGTTTTTGTTGTAGTCTAAGAAAATGAAAACGTTCTCAAGACATTGTTTTTGTTTTGTTTTCTATAACTCTTTTCCCGTTGTTATTGAAATTATGTTTTCTTTATTTTGTATTATATAGATTTGCTCAATCCCGTACTTTATTTATTTCTTTAACACAAAGTCTAGTGTACAGCTTACAACTAATTATATTCTTTCTTTCTCAATTTTTTTGTCGCGTAGTGCATTTGTTTAGAGTTACTAAATGTTAAAAGTTGGAGTTAAAAAAGTTAAAAAGTTTCATGAAGAGAGTGAGGCAAAAAGTGAGAGAATTCATTCCGAAATCATCCGGTTCGAAAAAGTCATCCACTTCGAATTGCGAATTAATTCCGAAGTCATCCGCTTCGAAAAAGTCATCCACTTCGAATTGCGAATTAATTCCGAAGTCATCCGCTTCGAAAAAGTCATCCACTTCGAATTGCGAATTAATTCCGAAGTCATCCGCTTCGAAAAAGTCATCCACTTCGAATTGCGAATTAATTCCGAAGTCATTCACTTGATAAAGTAATTTAAAATTTAACAATCTTACCGACAGTTTCGTTTCAAACCTTGAATGGTTTACGTATAACTAATACTCGACATTTTTTAGGCATAATAATTTAGGACCTATGTAGTTCAAGAAAGGCACTGTAAAAGAAAACACTAGCTTTGACATGAACCCTGGTGAAATTTGCTTGCAATCAATAGCGTAAACCTAACTCACCTTCGACTGTCTTAGTCAGTGCACTCATTGTGAATGTTTTTATAATAATTTTAAATTAAAGTTAAATTTGTTAATAATAAAGTCATAAATAATAATAATTAACACAAAAAAAGATAGGCTATCAGAAAGTTTCTTTTAAAGATTCGATTTGGTCGACTTCTCGGCGATTCTCAACAAATCATGAAGAAAATTCTAAAACAACCTTCCACGGCGATTCTCAAAAAATTGACGTCAAGACTTAACGTCTTTTTGATGCTGTTGCAGCCAGTTTCTGCTGGTTGTTGTCTTTGCTAAGCCATGAGTCCTTGAAGCCGAGAAATCTTCGACGGCGGTCGATGTGGTTCGGGATACATTTTTGAATCTGAAATGAATTAAATCGAAAATTGGTGATTTTGGATTGAATTCAGCCTATTTTTGTAACAGTGTTTTAATAAATTAATGTCTTAGTACCTTTAATTATTACAGTAAATTTAAGTACAAAATTTAAGACTATATTAGTAATGATCTTAGAAGCTTAATAAAATATTAAGCTTAATATCTATAACTAAGATCTTAACTTAATATCTATAACTATAATACAAACAGCGGTCAGCTAAAATGTTTGTAAATATATGAAATATTTCATCTTCAGAATTTATTTCATCTTCTATTTATATTTCATCTTCAGAAATATAAAACGAATTAAATCTTAACATCAAACAGAACATCAACAGTAACATCAAATTAGAAGCTACATTTTCTGAACTTATTCTCGTTACTACGTAATAACTTCCAAACGTCTGTGATTGTAAGCAGTAAATCGACACGATTCGTTGTTTCGAATACCAGGATGAATTTCTTTTTTGTGTTACTTAAATCATTCCTATATAAATACATGTGGTGCCTACGATAATACGATTTCTACGATTAGAAAGTGATCTACTATAATGTTCATTCCACAATTATTGCCCGCTTCTTTCAGAACAAAGTCTCCCTCATTGGTTTGTGAACTACTACAATCGGTTCTCCGTCCGACGAAGACGACTCCTTGTCGGCCACAGCGGCGGCCGTATTAAAATTACCACTGGCACGTCTGCTCGACGAGTTTCGGCGTTTTTTACGTCGACCCGACTTCACGCCTTTCTCAACATCCGACGACGAATACTCGAAATCAGGAATCGAGGTGACTTCAGGTTCGATCACCAAGTGGAAGTCGCTGCCATCCGTGGAGTTCGATCGCGACTGTGCGTGGCCGAAGTAGTCGTCGATGGCCGGGTCCAGACTGACGCCGAGATTAGTTTGCGATTCCGACGCAGATCCTTGATGCAAGGACTTTACGGAGATTTGCGACTGTGAAGCTGTACGCTTCGGTCGGCGACGTGCGAAAGGGCTGTTCGGCTTACTATTCGCCTCAAACTCCGGGTCGGTCAGGAACTCAACGCTGTCTGCTTTTAGCGTGGCGCGTTTAAAAGGCGGGATTTCGGCAATCTTTGGACGGCGTTTCGTGTATGGACTGTTTTCGTAACTCTGGAAGTTGGCTATTTTTTCGGCGCTCTGCAGATTCTGCGCCTTCAGGTGAGAGGATGCGAAACGGGAGTCTTCTATGATAAAACGACGACCCGAGTTGTTGTAATCTATTCGATCGGTACGACGAAAAGCGCCTACTGGTGCCAGGCGCTCCTTGGCTCGATTCGAAAGCATCTCTTCGCTGCGGAAACGATGGCAATTGTCGACTATTAGTTCCTCCTCCTCTTCGTGGAATTCCAGAGTGTGTTCCTCCGGATTGGCGCGGACTCGCTCCGGCTTCTGGCGCGCACGAGTGGATGCAGTCAGGTCGACCATCGATTTAATGGGGCGCTCGAGTTTGGGCATAAGTAGCGCGTCCTCGTAGGATGGCAAGCTTGTTTCGTATGGATTGGGTGCATTTGGAGCCCCTTCCTCCTGAAGCATGCGTGCATTTTGACGACGTCTGATAGAAAGAAGTCAGTTAAATGTGATTCAGTTTAATTAAATTCCATTGTTATATATTCGTGTATGTAAACATTTGAATGTTCTCCACTTTCGACTTACATCGATTGCATTTCCTCCTGATTTCGTTGATATTCACTCCGATTCCTTTGCTGATGGCGGCTCTTGATGATTTTCTTGAAGCACGTGTAAAGAAAGTAGCAGGTCCCGATTACCACTAAACTCAAAATAATGGTTACCCAAAACTTCTCAGCCGTGCTGCTGTGTCCATGTGTTACCCAGACCGAACGGCAAGCCGTCTCCCAGGTCCGGCCATAGTAACTCGTGGGAGAGGCGCAACGAGTGTTATCCTTGTCCTTTAACTGCAGGGAAGAAAGCTTAGCAATGCGATATGTGTGTATGTGGAAATGCTAAATACCTTCTGTGGTTCAGCGGTCAAATAGTCGTAGAAATCTATAAAAGTCCCATCGTGGCAGTTGCAAATCCAGGGATTGTCGCCAATCCAAATCCTGTCCAGGTACTTGTTCGATCGGAAGTACTCTGTGGGGAAGGGATTCGTGAAGCGGTTGCCGTTCAGCCAGAGACTAGCTAGTTCCGGAAAGTCTTGGAAGGTTGTGTTGCGCAAGGCAGACAGTCTACAAGATAGGAAGAGAGCAAAGGTGCCTAAGATAGATCAGTTGGTTTTGATTAACTGCGGTTGAGCGATCACTACATGGAGCTAGTTTCAGAATAGAGATAATACCACGTTTATCATGGTGTCAAAACCTTATAAAGAAATAAATCCAAATAAGAGTGACCAAAGGGTGGACAAGTACCATATGCGGTCAACATTTTTGTTTAAGACTCACCTGCAGTTATTCAGGAGAAGTTTTCGCAATGTTTCTGAGCGCATTCCACCCGGAAACTCGCGAATTAGGTTGTTGGATAGGTCCACGCGCTGTATAGCCGACAGCCCCGAGAAAGCAGAGCCATCAATTGCAATTATTTCGCACCAGCTTAGATCGATGTCTCGCAAAGAATTGGACACTAGTTTCGTAAATTTCTCAATCACGTTGCGACTGAGATTGACGCCGACCAGAGCATCGTTGGCACGAAACAGATTTCGATCCAAGTGCGCTATTTCGTTGTAGGACAGGTCAAGCTTAGCGAGACGCTTCAGGTTGCCAAAGGACTTTGCATCCACAAGACGCATTGAGTTGTGCCCCAAGTCCAGGATCTCAATCAACGTGTTGTTCGCAAAGGTGCTCGATGCCACGGAACGCAGCATGTTGCCGCGCAGACGTAGTTTCGTCAGAAGAGGTAAGCCACTGAGGTCGATCGCCTCCAGGTTGCAAAAGGAAGCATCCAGCTCGTTCAACGAACTCGAGGAGATGGCGCCATGGGGCTTGGACCCTAAGCTCAGCGACGGGTTCCAGGACAAGTTGAGAGACTCTAGGTGGGGCAGACCCTCCAGCAGAAAAGTGTTGATATTTTGCAGGCCACAGCTGCTGAGCTCCAAGACGCGCAGCGAACGGGATGGTAACGCTGGCAGGCTGGTCAGTGCGTTGTTGGACAGGATGAGGCGGTCCAGATTGGGCAGTCCATTCAAGATGACATCACCGCTGGCTGTGGTGATGCTGCAGTCACTCAAATCCAGGTGGTTCAGGGACTCGCTGACCAATGCCAACGATGGGTTCTCATTGGTAAACGTGTCCAACGTGTTCCGCGACAGAACCAAGTGCTTCAGACTGACCGAGTGCGTGAAGGCTGAACTTGGATTAATGCTTTGCCAACTCTGGATGCTGTTGTTGGCCAGGAGTAGAGTGCGCAGGGAAAGAAAGCCTTGCAACGCATTCTTGTCGATGAACTCGATTCGATTGTTGGACAGGTCCAGGTAGGTGAGTGAATCTATGCTGGCCAGCTGGCTGGGAAACTCGACGAAACGGTTGCTGGCCAAATTCAGGTGGTCGATGGGCATGGTTTCTAGGTCCGGATAGTCGACGAGACTGCAGCGTGAGCAGTCGACCTCGAGGCTGTCGAGTACCCAGGAGCATCTGCAGTTAATGGGACACTGGACCGCAAATATGTCGGCGGCCAACACGGCGAGAGTCGTCACCAGGGTCAGCAGCCACGATTGCGGTCTCCATCTTGACGGGGGCACCATTTTGCATGAACTGGCTTAGCTACGATGCATTTATTACGAAACTTTTGGATGAAGCTGGAAGTGAAGAAGAGAGGAGTTGATGGCATACATTCGAAGTTGTGTAAACTAAAAAGAACTTCCAAAAGCAACTTAAATTGCATCCATGAAAAAGAGGTGAGAACTCAAAATAAAGTGAGACGACTATCGTATATCTCGCCTAAAAGAGGTTCAAAACGGCTATAAATTATCTGTATTTTGCATCAATCTAAGCAAACAGTTAAAATTGCGATTCAAAAATTTACTGTGCTATCGGTTGATGACTCGGAAAGTATTACGATCGGGTGATACGCTAAAAAAATTTAATATATCATATAATAATTTAATATATCATTGAATATATCATCGCTCAGCCTTCGTATTTTATAACTAAACACATTTCTCAAGGATGTTGATGAGTTTTTGCTTCCCGATAGTGAAATTGAGCGTAAATAAGGATCTGAAGTCAGTAATCGGTTCATAACACGTGCTCAGGACTAAGAAATGTTCAAATAGCTTTTCTGGTATTTAGTATTACTTTTTATCAACGACCGTTGAACTGGAAATGGTTTCTTTACGAATGACGTTTTCTATTCAACTTTAGTTACGCCTCGCTTTTACTCTACTTTTAATTGTGGTTTTG
This sequence comes from Myopa tessellatipennis, assembly GCA_943737955.2. Taxonomy (NCBI): domain Eukaryota; kingdom Metazoa; phylum Arthropoda; class Insecta; order Diptera; family Conopidae; genus Myopa; species Myopa tessellatipennis. The sequence continues at coordinate 15,021,568 of OX031315.1, forward strand.
TTTATGAAAGACCGAAGCTTAATCTTATCACTTCTGCATTATCTCACCTTTCAGTTTTAGTTTCAGTAAATGCATTTTTTCACCGACTAAAATCGGAGTGATTCGAACATAACTTGTGTTTTGTTAATAATACATTATTTGATTTGGTGTGATTTATTTTATTCAATTAAAAATTTAATAAAAAGGTAATGAGTGTTGAATTAGATTTACAGAATAGACTCGTGCATTTAATCAAGTAGTTTCACACACCGTCCAATCAAACATCGATAACGAACACTTGACAGCTTTACCTCTGTAAAATATTGTGAGAAACTAGAGATAAGTAAAGAGATATCAACGAAGAAACCTTTTCGAAGAAGATTTTTCGACGATGTGGTTCTTGATTAACTTCGGTGAATGGCATTGTAAGAAACGATTTTAATGTGTATTCATTTAATAAATATTGCATTTTCATTTAACTTCATTTTCAAAAATTCATCAGGCACAATTTTTTTCCAGGTGGAATTGTCAGTTTTTCTTTGAGAAAATAACCGACAAACCGTGTCAATTATTGAGCGAAGTCTACCTGATTCAAGTAATAGATTAGTTAAACTCGTGCATTAATCGGAGCGAATATAGAACTTCACATGTATTTGCTGCGCTCAGAGAAACAAAAGCTTTGCAGTGCAGCCGACTGTGTTAAATACTTTTATCTAACAAACGGGGATAGAATAATGAAGTTATTCTTTGTGTAGGTTACACTTTAACAATTCATCCATTTTCACTAAAAATGGGTTAAATTTAGGACAGTTTCTTTAATAGCTTCACTTTTAAGTGTTCTTCCGATTTATCGAGTTACTTGTTTTTACTCCGCAATCGTTTTCAAGACTACTTCTTATTTCTCACTTGTAAATACCGCAGACCGAATCCAGCCCATACTGAATCCCTTTGGTGTCCGCTTATCAGTTTCGTTCGGGCGTTATCGATGTGCTCAGGTACATGGGCGCATATATACTACATGCTCGTGTATTTCGTTCTCCTGATAAGATAAGCTTCGCTGAGACATCCAGAGAGTTTTCGAGTATCTACTGATTATAGTTGAGTTCGATTCTGAATGGTTTAACACTCTTTATGAATCTTTTCTCTGTGAATATCAAATACCGAATATTTTTGTGACCCAAGGAAAGATCTATAATATAGCTTAGCATAAGATTTCTCAAATGAGACCTTTTCGTCTGAAGTTTTAATAGCGAAGAAATTGAGATTATTTGTGACTAAAAAAGGACGTCTAAAGTATAAACTTTTATTAAATTTGTTTTTGGTAACTAACAGATTTATATTTCTCTCGGTTATTCAAGAAAAACGATATACAAACATACGAGTACGAGTATTTGTTCGATTATGTTTACGAGTGTCTATACTCGTATTTGAGTCGTCATCTTCCTTTGATTTATTTTCGGCACTTCTGAAATGGCACCCTTCGCCTTGCAATGCGTTTTCATCCCTTCTCCGGCGTCACTCACTGGCAGTCCAACTAATGTCCTTGAGTTCGCCCGACCCTGCAAAGCGTGTGCATCCTTGCATTTCATTAATCTTGTCAATCTGCCATCTTCGTGAATTTCACACGCTTTCATTCATGCTGTCAACACCGCAACATTCCTCTGTCAGCCGGAGTTCGGCTTCTTGCTCACCTGCTTACCTCCTTCTCCAGGCTGCCTGCTTGACTCTGCCAGGAGTAAATGTCCTGAACATTAACTTAAATGTCTGCTGTTATTACTTGGGAGAGATAAACAACTACAAGTGAATTGCATTTATTTGTGAAATGCATTTACCAGGTTGTCAGCTGATTTGAAAGCTGCTCTTAACTTTCGAAGGGGGTCTTCAGCGACCGGGTCGGGTAATTTTTTAGAGGTAAAGGAAGAAGGTTTCTGAGAAAAACCCAAAGAAACTGAAGATCGAGGAGGCGAGTAAAGGACTCTCCTTTCAATTGTGTGTTTTCAAAATGTGTGCTCTTTTGCAACAGAGCAGAATGTTGCCACCGTGTTGCCACATGATAGACAAAATTATTTCCTGTAGTTTTAAAAAGAATTCCCTCTGATTTTCGTCGTTTTTATTTCTCCTTAAATAAATATTTACTTGGTTTTATTTCAGAAATCTAATGTTTTTACCGCAAAAAGAAGGGAAGACGCTGATAGAGTATTCAGAGTCATTGTCAGGGAATAAAAACCACCCACTTGTAGAAAGCATCCACCGAAAAAAGTTGTCCTTGCAACAGAGGACTTCATCGCGGAGTTGTTCACGTTGTTGTTGCTGTTTCGGTTGCTAGTGTTGACAGCTTGTCGTAGATTTATTGTAATGAAGCGTAGACGAATTGAAAGTGACGCACAAGGGTACAAACACGAACACAGGATATGAGCGAAGCCAGGATAACGAATCAAAGGACGAAGCTCAAAAATCGTTGACTTTTCAGCTAGGTTGTGCGTTGTGCGGTGGCTGGGGGAGAAGGGTACAAACAACAACAGAAATTTTACCAACCGAGAAACGCTGTTGGAGAAACGCTGGTTGTAAGATTTGTGTAGTGAGTACGTGTGTGTGAGTGAGTGATGTTGACTTGACGAAAAAGGATCAACTACAAATGATTTAAAATAGTCGTCGTCTTCCTCGTTGTTGTGGCATCGAACAAAAATTGGAAACTACACAAAGCTTGACATTGTCATCATCCGTGCGGATTCGCGCTGACAGCTCTCATGCTTCGCTCTGCGTCGTCCTTTGCTCGTCGTTCGATAAGTCAGTCCTTCGATAATGAACCGCATTACACTGATTCCTTAGCAGCAACAATGCGCCGTTTCTGTTCAGTCCTTTAATGAAGCGAAGCCATTCACTGCGCTCCAAAGGATAATTAGCTGTGTCGCGAAGGCCGAGACGTGCCATCGTCCTCCTGCGTCGCCTGGCGCTGAGAACTCGAGCAGTTGAAATCACAAGTTAATGCGCCAGAAGTCTTTGCTTTGTAAATGGATTGATTCTTTCGAATTTAATCTTAAAACTCGCACTTTTAAGGCCCTTCTTTGGGGGTTTTTGTGCGTGTTTTTGTACTGCGACTGCTTTGTTGTTGAAATTGATGTTGGGCTGAGTTCTTCACAGCGCTTGATTTCTTCCCATCGCATACTATTTTCCATGCTTTCTGATGATTTTATGGTTTTCGGTTATTTTTTCAGCTTTGCTTTGATTTGCTTAGCTCTTTCCCAAAGCCCACTCTTTCTCCTGCCCACTCCATTGATGTGGATTTACATATGGCGAAAATTCCCTTGCGGCGATTTTCTATTCAATTTTATCAGGCTATCTCAATGAACTACTAGAACTGTACGCTTAACTAATAAATTACTTGTAAGAAATCACGAGTTATTATTCAGTGCGCCACGAAAAGAGGTCTCATAAAGATAAAAGCTAAATAGCAGGTAAATTGCAACGAGCAGTCTTCATTTTACTCGAAGGAAGTGAACAGAAGCGACGGCACCGACAAACATGACTCCCAGCAGTTGCGAGCTACAAACAAGTCGCCCAAATTACGACTTGGAACAACAAAAGCGAGGACGAACTCTGGCCGGCTCCAGGCCCACCAGTTATTGTTGCTGCTCTGGAGTTGTAAACATTTATGCAAACATTTGCTCGTTGCAGTTATTAACGACACAACAAGTGTTGTTGTTGCCACCGGAGATGCATGAAGTGAGAGTGCATAAATTACAGAGCTGCACAAGTAGGTTGCTTTTCCGTACAGTCTGAAATTTCGTACTGAAGCTCTGCTCTCCTTTCATTTGAGGCACCAGAAGAATCGTTTGTGCCTCGTATCGCCGCAGATACTTTCGAGTGACTCCTTCGGGGGACGTTCGCTTAAGTTGGCAGCTCATTACTAGGAGCGCCGTGATAAGAAAATGTCGCCGCGCTGCTTCCGGCGTGTGTGAATGCGAGCTGAGATGTCCTTGAGTCAGTCGTAAGTACAGAAATCCAAGCAGAACGCAATAAAAATGAAATGGATGAGATCAAATCGTGAAATTGAAATAATAAAAAAACACATTCAGGAATTACAAAGACAGAACTCCGGCCTGAGCTCTGTTATTATTTACATTTTTGACGAATCACATGCTAGATAAGCACAAATTGTGCTCGCATATTATTGCGCTCTGCTTTGTGTGGCATACTTTCGGGGGCTGCTCCTTGTTGTTGTTGTCGATGTTGTGGGAGAGTGACGCGGCTGACGCTTTGTGTTTATCTTTATGACATCGCCAGCGATTTATATTCGCGTTCCACTTAAAGCGCGCCCATACGAATTGCGCTGCAGTTTTGTGGGCACACTGTAAATTGCTGTTACAGGAGGTTTTTTTCCTTTTCTGTAGCCTCATCTGATTTGCAGAACAACAACGCAGCCTTAATTGAATCGTCATAATCAACATCATCGTCATCGTCAACTACAACCATCAGCATCATCATTGAATTTCTTATCTTCCGCAAAACTGGAGACAAGCAGCCGCGCTTCCTTTGAGCCATCAGCGTTGGGAACCGTTCAGTTCTCTGTCCGCTTTTCGATGTTAGTTTGTATGTCAGTCTGTGTTTTGACAACGCCCACCCACCAGCAACACCTTCGTCAGCATCTCTACCAGAGCCAGCCAAATTATCTACTTTGCCGTCCCGTCCATCAGATTCGCTCCTCGGCCATTCAGTCCTCCCTGCTTTCGCCTCCCCGCCTGGCCGCACTTCCGCAACGTCAGTCAAAAAATCATTGACATTTTTTCGGAGGTTGGGGACAAACTACTCGAAATTCACCTCAGTTAATTGAATTTCGGTGCATTCTTGGGGTTTTCTGCAATAACAATAAAAGGGCTCTAATCTTCATTGCCACAAAAACGTACCCCACGTACGGGCAGCGTACAGTTCTTATCCACGGAACGGGACATTTGAAGCTGTCCGCATTCCACCGGAAGTGGTTTTGTAAACCGAAATGAGCTGTCAAAAGTTTTCTCCCAGCGACGTTCAGGTTAACTTTGAAGCGTTTGCTAGATCGAAACGCCAGATAAATTTAAAGTCTTATTTTCATCATAAAATTAATGTTTTATTAAAGATCATTTTTGTAATGCAGTTTTTTGGGGACAAAATTAATATTATTGCAAATATTACGGAAAGTGAAATTCTTCTTCGTATTATTGTGAAGTAAGTCAAAATATGGCTCCATATCGATGCCTTTGTATACACCCGACCAAATCTTTTCCGTTAAAAGTTTACACTCATAGATTGCGGTTTTAGAGATCACTTTCGTGTGGATAATTTTCATGTTTTTATTTTATTGCGCTACATTATTATTTTATACATTGTATTAAAATAATCAAGATTGCTTTCTGATGATTATTAAATATATTTGTAAAGTCACCAGTTTTATTATTACGAGTATTTTGGGGAATCTCTGAGTATGTTTCGAGCATTGCGTTCAGCTCAACATTGTTATCAGCTCAACAATTTCGCCGGATTTTCTGTACTAAAACAAAAACATGCTCTGGAACTGCCACCTTCGAGTTCTCTCGAGCACTGGAGGTACTTTTTAAATAGCTTTAAGAGCAATAAATTTCGATTTTGCCAACTTAAATGCTTTATGAATTATTTGATTACATCCAGTCGTGCTTTCGGTGGAAGGATGGGTCGCTGGAGGGGGTTAAAGACTGGAGTACAGTTACGATATCCATCGCCTCGGCTGCACCGTGGAGATGGGGTTAAATTGTCTTAAGCATTTTTAACATGCCGCAGCGCAACGTGGCATGCTTTTAGGCACGACAGACCGGTGATAGCAGAGATGATTGCTGCATCCCGCCACCCCTCCTCCTCCTCCCCCGTCCTCCATCTGCCGGGCTGACGTAGATTTAAAATATTAAGACGTTGCCAGATTCCGGGCAGAAGAACGGCGCTTCTGCTGCCGGGGAGGGAAGCAGCCGAAAAAAGGGTAATAAATCAATTCGTATTAGTTTTTCGAAAATTTATTCCTGCGGCAAGACCAAGACAGGGCATACAAGACGCCGGAGCACCGCCTTCGCTGGGCGGATTGCGTTGTCTGCTCCGAGACAGAAGCGCAAGCATCTAATGCGAGAATCTCTGGTAGCTCAGAGCCGCTTTGATATCAGCAGACAGCGTACTTGAAAACGCCACGAGTTGGTTGGAGCGGGTAAACTTTGCCAGGAGTTAAAAGAAGTTCATAAGAAGTGCGCTCCTTCCAGCAGAGATACAGCGATTTTCACCTTTCATAATTTGGTTGGGTTGCTTCCTGTTTCGGTTGCTGGACGAGGGGGCGGGGGCTGAGGCGCGTTACTCTCGCTTAAGCCCTGCCATAATTCATTTTAAATGATAACTCCTCGCTGAGCTTCATTCAGAGCGCAAAAATATTCATATTCATTACGTCGTTTTGTGGAAATTTCCTCCGATTCCACAGGAAGTATGCAGTTTTGGGCGTTTTTCAAGGACCCTGAAAGATGTGGGCCCGTTTTGCTTTGCACTCTGTCGACAACTTGTTGGATTTTCTTGGCAACAACTTTTTTGGCTTACTAGCAACTGTTACAAATGCTTTATTGTGCTTATGAATGGCCAGACTTTTTGTTCTTTGCCCAGTGAAAACAGTGCTTTATTCATGAATTATCGGTTCTGGCAAAAGGATTATCATTTTTACATTCGAAGGACTCCAGCGTCTTCGCAGCGGACAGAACGTTTCCTTGAGGTCCTGGAGTAATAAAGTCGAGGTAACAATTCCTACAAGAAGCCATTAAAATCCAGGAGACGATGATTTTGTAGGTAGACAGGAAACGATGCTGCGGTTTAGGCAAATCGCTGGGGGGTAATTTTGTATTACGTAATTACAGTCGTAAATTATTGCCTTTCCACATTTTCGATGGTCCGCAAAGTGGAAAGAAGTTTATTATTCGAATCGCTCATTGAAATGAATTGCACTGAGTTTTCTAGATTGAATTAAATGAATATTTGCGACTGTTCATGGTGTTAATTTGCAAAAGTTTTAAATTAATGACAACAACTTATCATATCATCATTTTTACATTGGAGAACAAACACGTGGAGATTTCCATGAAGAGGGGATCCCAGATGAGGAAGAGTGTAAAAAAGTGGAAGGAAGGAAGCACAATTTTACATCTTTACTACTTTTCTTGTTTTATGTGTATAAATCTACATGCGATCTTTTTAAATACTTAATTCTAAATGAAGCAGGATACTGTCTTTATTATTATTGCCGAAAGAAATACCAGGCGCCCCTTAAGCATAACTATTACAAGTTGTAACTCAGAATGAGCTTACTGAGTGCACGAGCAACTCATCTGAAGGTATCACAAGTCTGCAACTCATCGTCGTTTCGATGGAGTAGCAGTCCCTCCACCTTCGCTCCTGTCCTTTTGAACTAATCACATGAGACCGTTTAAGATGGCCCTCAAGAGGGTCGCCGTTCTACTCTGCTTGGAAATTTAAGCGGCCCAGCAGCACGTCTTTTCTCAGGACTGACTTCGAATGTGTGACTGCGGCATTAAAACCAAGACAAAAATGTTATTCTTATTAATTCCATGCAGCACATGAACCTTGCGAGCAGGACGCACGAAGTGTCATCAAAAGATAATAATTCTTGTGAGGACCAGGCACTGACTGCTGCCAGGAGCGAAGGACCAACGCGGCTGGCGTTTAAGATTTACCAGCGGTGGAGCGCCTTACGTACGTGTACGGTTCGTATGGCAACAAAGGCTTAAGCAAACACTTCCGATGTCCCAAGCAGCTTCCTGTCGGACAGAGCAGCGATGAAGCCAACAACCGCTCGACCCAATCCACCGGCAGTGGACGGGAGGCGATTATTATTTATTTTGTTAATTATTCCGGCCCCATTCGGTGCGACTGCAGAGGGTCTCAGGACCTCCGAAAGACTTTGGGCAAATCCTTTGCATAATATATTTACTTTCTTCGGAGATTCACTGGCACCAGCTTCCCACCTCCCCAACCTGCGCCCCTCAGCTCTCTGCCAATCTTTTCCTCTGAAAGCCTTCACTCGCAGGACACACATGCTTCCAGGCTTTCTTCTTAAGCCGTTCACAGTTTATGTGCGCGCGCAGAATGTTTTACTTTCGCTTTATCCCGGTGCTAGCGTTGGGAGTAGCATCGTTCTTGTTGTTCTTGTTGTTGTAGTTGTTGTTGTTGATGCTGGTGGTGGTGGTGGTGGGTTGCATTGGAACCCAACGCTTTGTGCTTCTAATCAAACGTCTTAAGACTCGCGCTCTTAATTATTATTTATAGCGCTTCGTGTAATTTTGCTTTTTTTCCTAGAGGATTTCTTAATATGGCAATTATTAGTAGAAAATTCTTTTGAATGGTGTTTAGAAAGTAGTCTCTTCTGTTGCGGAAAGGGAGCCATAAATTGAGGCGATTAGTGCAACTCTTTTATACTGTCTTCCTATCTTTTAGCATCGCCGATAGCTCAAGCTTAATCATTTACTTTATCCTCTTTAAAGCGTCAATATTACTGGAGCAATTTGATTGTGACTTCGGAGATGGCGATTGCAATGAAGACCGTAGTTTATATTAAGCGGCTTAAGTATTATCTTTTATATTATTGACCAGAAGAGTCAATAAACACGTCAACAGCTGAACTGTTATTGATGAGAATGTCTGAATCTGTGATAATTTGATAGAGTTTACAACAAGTGCAGCTCACATCGAACATGATTTGGATCCTAACTTCCCCGAATAATAATTATTATTAAATGCGCCGTAGTAACATTTTCAGGAAGTTTTTTCATCCTTTTATTTTTTCTTATTTCAATGTCAGCACTCTTCTTTGACTGTGAGTGTTCTTCATTTCCATTAAGTTTTTGAGATCCACGCATTTCAGGTTGATTAATTTGATTATCTTCAGTTGAACATTGATAATGAACGCCAAATGATTGTTTACTCCAGAAGCTATTAATTAATATGTATGTGTGGGTGTATGTGTGTGTGCGATAAATTAATATCCATCACAAAATAACGTAACAACAACAACCGATGAAGTACAAACATAAAAGGACATTCAATTAACCACAAAACCCGTGAAGGATATCAAAGCAAAAGCTTCCAAATCAAATCAAAGCAGCAGATCACGAAAAGAACACAGAAACCATCAGACTTTGACCGCTAAACACTATTCACACACACGCATGCATCCGCAACACTCACACACACACACTCCTCGCCACTAAGAGGAAGAGTAAAGTAAACATAAACCTAAAAAGGATATTCCTCAATTTATTAAAGGAGGCATTAGAAGCGACTCAAGACAGCGAGGCCGTCCGTCGCCATCAACACCACGAAGGAAGAAGGCTGCTTCGAAGCCACAAGGACGAAGTTTTAAGTAGCTACTAACTCACACACACAAAAACACACGCACACATACACAAAGGAACGGAGGGAGAGATTTTGAGGGAGAGAGAGACAAATAAAAATGACTCTACTGCAAGGACATCTCTATGCATTCTGCATTCGTTGGAGTCGTTTTACGCTTTGTGGCTTTGACTGATACGCCGCAGCAATAAAACTAATGAGCGTGCCAAGGACTCAAGAAAAGGACTCGTTTTGGTGGGAATCACTGAGATTGAGAGTGTGCTTGTGTGCTCGCGTGCTGCAATTTGGCAAATGAAGAATAAATATACAAACGAATGAATGTCCAATTAAAGGATATAAGTAAAATAAGTCCATTTTGATTTGTGGTGCCGGGCGCAGGAGTAACTACATGACAACGAAGGGTGTGTTTAAGAGGATAATGAAGTATTGAGATATTACAGCGAATTAGTACAGACAACTGCCTCTTTAGCTCTGGCAGGGTTTGCTAATGTCTTCATCTTCTAATAAAGATAATTTCAGAAACCAGAGTTTATCCTAGTTAGTTAGTGGAAGCTTGTTAGTTTATAAGAAAACGTGATTTCCTTATTCTATTTAATAGAGAATCTCATTCGAACTCTTGTACTCATTCGGAAGAATCAAGTTCTTAAAAAGGTAGATAAATATTCCTAAGAATTCTTTGTAAAAGAAGAGAAAAAGATTACTTGTATCCTCTTTTTCACTATCGCACTTAATTTAACATTATTAGATGCATTTCTTGTTACAACAAAAAACTGAAGACGCTTTTTCTTGCTAGAAAAAACTGCAGAAAACATTTAATCATGGAAAATATAATAAATAACACAAGAGGAAAAGGAACGCTGGAAAAACTCCAAAGATTGCCAGAAAAGGAAGATGCAACTTTGAATGCATAAGCAAGAGTTATGATTTTTAATACCAATTGGAAACTTCGAGGAATTCCAGAAGTACTCGAAAGCGAGCCCTCGAAACGCGGCTGCGGAAAACCAGAGCAAAATGGAGCCTTTTAATTAATGGATGAAGTTGTTGAGAATTTTTGAGCACGCGCTCACACAGCAAAGACATAGTAATCATTCCGAGAATTTATGGCGCACAAGAATTATGCAGCAGAGTGAGTTACGCAGTGAGTTGCAAAAGAAAATGTTTAGCAAGTCCGAAAGCGACGCATTTTAGGGAAGCGAAGGCGGGAAGGAAGGAGGGAATGACGCCAGCCGGAGAGGCAAAAAGAGAAAGCCCAAAAACCTTCATGAAATTCGTATGCTTTTCAGGTTTTTTCTGCAGCGAATTCTAACACAGAGAACAAAGTGTTTGCAAAGCGTTGCTCATGCGGGGTGCGGGGTGCGGGGCTGCTGTGCTGTTCGCCAGCTCGCGTTAGTTTAAGTAAATAAACACAAGTTGCTACTCGGTTGCATTGTTTTTGTTGTTGTGCTGATTTGTTGCTGCTCATGCGGGGCGTGTTCAGTGTGTTTTATGTATTTTTTTGCTAGGACTCTTTTTTGTAGCTTTCCAGTTGCTTTTGCTGGGAGGAGTGTTGAGTTGTTTTTGCTATGGCTGTAATTATTATTCATTCCGTTCAGATGTGTTGGGCTTGTGTAAATGAAAAAGTGGGCGGAACTTGCAGATTATATTCGATTACGAGCAGTTATTAGATTTAAAAAACACAAAAGAAAGACAGGACTTTTTCACTGTGTCTCTCTCTCTCTCTCTCTTTGAGTACTAAATAAATATCTCAGCTTGATTGATATAAATTGAAGTAAATATCAGTTGTGCAAAGTATATTTTATATTCATGAAATTTAATAGAATCCGAGGCGTAGTGATAACTTTCCATTATAAGATCCTAGAACTTGAAATTTATTAACGTTCTTATTAAAGTGCGTGCACAGGAAGCCAGTTGAAACTTCGGGCCACAAACGCGGTAACCTCCCAGCGTAATAAAATATCTAAATTACAGAAAAGTTGAGATAATAAATTGCGCTACTGGCTAAGTGGCCTCCGCTGCCCCTTCTCCCCCTGCCCCTTTTCGCGCTGCTCGGGAAAATATTAAAAAATTTTCAAACACTTTGTTTCATAAACTCCACAGCCACCCAACCACACAAGCCGGGTTATGAGCCCCTGCCCTGGCTTCTGTTGCTTGTATTGCTGACTAAGACGCCCTCACATGGAAGAAACGAGCTCACGAAGTTGGGAACAGCAGCAGCACTGGAGAAATGAGTCCTTGGAAATAAATAAACTCAACTGAAAGAATATTTATTTCGCGTCTTCTTATCAGTCCGAAATGCAAAGCGAGAAAACGGTGCGGTGGAAGAAGCAGAAGCAGAAGCAGAAGCAGCGTCTTCAGTGGAGGATAAAAGAAACGAAGACAGAAGTCGCGTGAAAATAGGGAAACACATTAACGGCACCAGAACCGAAACCGTGTATGATGAATACACATCGTGGCGTGTGTGAGTGTGATAACCACCACAATGCTGTGTAGGTTCATTCGTTGGTTTCCGTTTCCGCTTCTTCATTTTTTCTACGTCCCCCGCACACACACACACACACACACACACACACACACACATAGACAGCGCCAGCACTTATGAGCGAGCATAACTCATTGTTGTCGCTTTAAAGCGAAGCTGCGCTCGCTACCTTCGCCGGGTGCTGATAAAATTGCCTGTGAGAGGAGTGAGGGGAAAGTTTTTTGCCGGGGAGGGAGGGGAGGAGAAACCACGGTTTTACTACATTACGGCACACTTTTTTCGAATCGTGTCTTCTCTGAGCAGTGTTTATTAATTCTGTTAAACACAAAATTAAGCATTGCATACTTTTGGGCTTGTCTTGGATTTGTTGAAAATCGTCACTGTTTACTATTGATTTCAAAGCATTCTTCAACTTATGCAACCGATTCCACTCCGTTGTTGCTCGTTATTGTTGCATTTGTTTTGAAGATGAATTGATTTGGCTGATGTTGTCAGGGATCATATCACACCACATCATCTGAAGTTATCCAGAATGATTTCAATGGCTGTATAGCGTGTGTTCTTGTGTGCTTGTGTGAGCATGATATCTCTCTTCGATACTGCGAGTGATTTCCTCGTTTTCCGCTGCCTGAATGGAACCCAAATCTTTTTCATACTTGTTTTTGTTTTATGCAAATTAGTTCCCATCCAGAGAACTATTCGAATCATGATTTTGACAACTTATTTTCTTTTACTGCGCTATTTTAGAATATTGGAACATGTAAATATTAATCCCTAGCCATGTATTTCAGTCTACGAATAAGCTATTACTTATAGAATAGTCTACGTAGGATTTACAATCTATCTACCAATCGATTACTACTACTAAAAACTCTTGACACTTTTCAGGCCGTTTGTTCCTTTATTTAACCTTCTGATTGACAGTACACACCGGGTATAGATCATGAATTTCATTATTAAATATAACCACGATTTTTTGGTCGAATTTAAAACCGAAGTCACTGGCTAAATTGTTGCATTTCGTATAAACACGCAAAAATATATGCATGAAAAAAACAATACATGAAAAATCACGATGTGAAGGTTAATCTAACCAGTAATTAAAATAGAGAAAAGTAATATAATCAATTAAAATAGTTTAAATAGAAATCCAATAGACTCTATTATGTGGCCTTAAGATCACTTTTATTTATTTCTCTGGTTGTAATTTTCGCATGTGTTGTTGCTCGGAGCAAAAACCGAACTTTCCTCCTAAAAAAAGAGATCAGGAAAGGCGCCGGTTAAAAAACTACTATATTTCACAAACCAAATTCGAAAATGAAGCAGATGTCAGTCATTCACCCAAATCATCTGTGTTCTTAGAAGACTCGTCAATGGCAACGGATTGATATTCAGTGAATATTAACAACGATCTACGATTTAATCCTTTTATTCTTCTTAAACGTTGAACCTTTTCTAAGTTTTTACCAGTTGTTGAATGATAGATGACAGTATTTTAAATCCCATCCAATCCTTCGATCCATTTTAAAATGAAACAAACTCTTTGTTAATTTGACATTTAAAATTAATAGTTTTTTCTTTATTTGAACTCGGCTGAATGTAATAAATTGAGGACACCTTTTTACATTTTGGATTACTGATAATTTCGTTAATTAGGATCTAAGCTAATAACTTAAAAATAAGGAATCGCTAAACAATTACTTTCTGTTTTATTACATTTAGATACTGTACTGTTTCAGTAACATTTTGTATGGATTCTTGTATGATTGAAGCTATGTTATGAAGTATTCTGTATTCGGAAGGTTTTTCGTACTTGTGAACTATATAATTGCGATGATTTATGAACAATAGTGGTTCGATTTTTGAAGTGAACATTTTCAATAGACGGAAGGCCCGAACTCCCAAATGTTCGGTTAGTTCGTAACAAGGATTCGGAAGATGTTTCAGAGCTTCATTCAAAAGGACAACGCAAAGACGGTGAATTCAAATAAAGTGAATATAATTACAAGTTATTATAGTTGTTATTATATATTTATTGCTTTGAATTTCTTGGTTTAAATAATTGTATTTCATATTAAGTATGTTTGACTAAAATTATGTAATTCTATGTATCATATATTCAGCTATGAACATCTGAAGATTGCGCAGAGCTGTCATCTTTGGCTTCCTGGATCCGCTTGTTTCAGCAGGTGGTAATAATTTGATTATAGGTATGTCTAATATATTGTATATAGTAATACTAGAGAATAAGTATTCATCACTAAAACTGAATTAAAAAGTTGCATCATGCAATAACTGGGCGCTCGAATTCGTTTAGAAACTAAGCTTAATACACACTAAACGTAAGATGAAAACTTCTTTAAACTAAACCAACTAAAGCTCTACCTAATGATATGTCTCAGGATTCTCAGAAATGCTGGATCTCCGCTGTTTTACTTCAAACAAACACAGCCAAGCACAGTACCGTGAATGAGTTTCTGCGAAATATTCTCATTTAACAACGAAAACTCTGCTGATATTTCCAAGACTTAAGAGACTAAGTTAACAATTTATCTTCAATAAACGCTTCACGGGGTTCAATGCTATAAATAAATCTAGTGCTGTCCCGAAATGCGAAATGCTGCTCGCTTCTACATACTTGGGGCGCGTGCGGTTTCAATCGCGCTCCTCGTATTTGTGCACGAACGAGTTCAGCGCCGACATTTGCGAGCATTGCGACGAGTCGTACAGCGACATCTTCAAGCGCTTGCATTTGGCGCGGCGGTTTTTGAACCAGAACTGAACGTTTTTGCTCTCTAAACGTGGAAACTTCTGTCTGCGAAAAAAGCAAAAACGAAATTCTTATTAAGTTTAAAAGAAAACATATTAAATATATACGATATTTCGAAAGATTTTTAAAATGAACTTATAATTGTAGATGTTTTTGAAGTGATGCATTTACATCAGGAAGAATGTGTGTGCGAGTGTGAATATAGACTGCCTCACCTGTATGGCATGGTGTTCAAATCCTCCGTGTACTTCAGGATCAGGTTATGCGATGGATGCGTGTTCATTGCGAACCACTGCTCCAGCTTGGGGACCTCTGTGACCGGGTCGATGAATGTACGATTTCGCTTGCGCCGCTCCTCATTCGACAGATTGGAAAGATTCAGGCCGCCCGAAACCATCAGTGGATTCTGTTGCATTCCAGCTGCAGCAGCGGCGGCAGCAGCAGCCGCATGGTGAGCATGTGGATGACCCGCGGCCGCCTGTCCAAAGGCGGGCATATAGTGACTCATGTACATGAACGACTGCGAGAACATCGAGTTGGGAACCATGGGGAAGTGCAAGTCCTTGCGCGCCGCAACAGCTGCTGCCATGTCCGGCGACGGCGAGTGATAGTCGTCCATTGGGCTCGTATCGTTCTCGTTGACGTCGTCGTCGTCTTCGTCCATGTCCAGGTCTTCGTCCTCCTCCTGCTTTGGAGAAGTGCGTTTGGGCGAATCTAGGAGCGGGTTTTGCTGTTGCTGCTCACGGTGATCTAATGAATGGTTGTTGTTGTTGTTGTTTGAGTTGTTGTTATTGTTTTTCGACTCGTTAGCATCATTCTCCCCGCCTCCGCTGGCGCTCGCGCTTTGTCGATCATTCGAATGCTCACTCAGCTGATTTCCATCCACATCGTGTTCGTTCTTCTCACACACTTCGTTGCTGCCGACACCAGCAACAGCGCCGCCATCTTCATCGTGGTAGCTTCCAGCACGTGAACGTTCGGCTCTGCTCAAAGAACCGTTGAGCATGTCGCGAGCATCGCTCTCATCGTCCTTCGGGGAAGAGTCTCGTCTACTGCGACAGCGCTCCTCTCCATCGTCCGCGGGTGAACTACGATTGCGCTCGTGCGTTGTCAATGAGAGCGGCAACAGCGGTGAGCCGGGACGACTGTGGTCCTCGTCCATATCCTCCGAGTGCTGCGACATGGTGTCGATGTCCTCGGATTTTAAGCTGAGAGGACTCTTGAGATAGTCGTGAGGTATCATCATGTTTCCCTGATTGCTTCCACCCATCTGCTGACTGCTGCCCATGCCGCCCGCCACACAGAGGCCACCTTGAACGCCGCTTAACTGGCTGTGCTGACCCAGATATCCGTTCATGGTGACGTGGCTCAGCGCACCGACCGCGAGACCACCGCCACTGCCACGCATCTCGGCACGTTTCTGAGCCGCACGCGCGTTCTTGAACCAGTACACCACGTTGTTCACATCCAGTGGCTTGCGACCTCGCCGCGACTCCAGCGAGTTCAGCTGAACTACGTACGTTTGAATTTGCTGTCGCGACGGATGCGGGTTCTCCTGGAACCACTTCTGTAGCTTGGGCAGTTCCAACTCGGGATCGAAGCTTGTGCGCATGCGTGTCTTCTGATTCGGATACGGTGTGTGATGTGAGTGGTGATGATGCATGGAGGCATGCATTGCGGGATGCACCATCATGCCGGGGTGTGGTGCGCTGTTTCCCGGCACCGATGCCACTCCGTGGTGGGATCCACTATCTGTGCTGAGCAACAAGGACTCTCGGCTGGCATTGATGCCTGTCGCCACACCCATGCCAGGAACATTACCCGTCACACTGCCGCCTGCAGTGGCGGCATGCAGACCAGCTTGAGCAGCAGCAGCTGCAGCGGCCGCAGCAACAGCGGCTGTGCCCACAGGGAAATCCATGTCGCTGGGCACAGCTGGTGGTGCCGTCATATAGGGCATTATTTTCGGGGTCATACTCGACTGAGGTGAGAGCTGACTCGACCACCATTGGTCGAATTTTCGCCGCAACTCCTCGGAAACCTCAGCACCTGGGAAGGCGAACGTGTTCTGGTAGGAACTGCGACAAATCTGAGACAGAGTAACCTAGAAGAAAGAAACAACGACATGCTTATTAGGCTCCATGCAATATATGTATACGAATTATAAAAATATGTGTAGACTTTTCTAGGAACAGAAGTATTTAACGACGAATAGCGAATAAAAGCAAGCATTTATCGTGACTGCCATAAGATAAGGTACCCGACAATGACCGTCCATAAAAATCACAGCGGCCGGCAGTCGCAAACACTCAAGTTATTGCCATTCGCTCGGCCACAAATACCAATCATCGTCGACCGTTAAATCAAACTTATCATGACTTTATTTGTTTAGACTTGGGCTAAATGGGTTAATGCGTGGGGCAGCAAGCAGCTTGGTTTGGTATCAACGTGTAGATTAAAGTGAATTAAACGTGGACAAGCATTATTTGCAGCGCCAAGTGTTTGTTTATATAGTTTGATACCCACGTACGAGGTAGATTGATAATGAATCCTCATCAACGCCGTTGCATGAGCGGTGAGGGGGACAGGCGAACTTAAAAATGCCGTGCTTTGGTGGGCCGACGCTGATAATGCGGCGGCGCGGAATTACTTAAGCCGTAGCGTGATTTTTCTAGGGGCTTTAATGGATTCGTCTTTGCTTCTTATATCTATTTTTAATGCTTGTGGAAACAGTTCTTATCGCGTGAATATTGATTGCTAATGAAATCAATGACGAAAAAACGACACATTGAATAATTCACCGAGTGTGTTTGTTCGAGTGACTGCAGCAGCAAACTGCTTCAAATTTTAGAGTCCTATAAAAACGAAGTGGCGATGTTTATATTGTGCCTAGTGAGCCGTTGATGATTGGGATTTGCGCAATAGAATAACTTAGTCAATAGGAATTAAGAGCGCGTAGCTGGTGAATTGGCCATCAAAGGTTAAGAGATGTGTTCATAGTGAACAGGAGTTGATATTTTTGGTTTATGTTCCACACAGAAATATTTTTGATTTAACCCATTAAGTACTAACGTTCCCAAATGGGACAATCCATATTTTTAGCTATAGCACCTACGGATCTACCTTTGGTAGGTAATCCGTACCGAGAACTATTTTGTAACATCACTAGCTGTCAGTTTAGAGTACCGTTATTTGAATACAACGTACGACCGTGACGAGAAAGCGTTTAAAGCAGCGTGTGAAGTAAAAAGCAAACACATAAAACTTTTCTGTGAGAATTTATATACAATAAACAGTAAGTATCATATTTTTATTAATTTTTCTAATTGATGCCTATGTACTTATAAAATAAGTAAGTAAATAAGTAGAATTATTCTATCATAGTACATTGGCGTATTTGCTAATGTTCCCAATTGGGAACATTGGTCCATTGAGACTTCAACACAAAATTTCAATTTCTTTCACAGGTCTGTACTATAAAATAATAATATAATAATAATAATAATAATAGAAGAGTGTTTGGTAGAATTGTTGGTGGAGGAGGGTGTTGAGGAGAATTAGACAATTGACATTGTACAGTTACCCCGAGAACTTGATGAAAACACTGATTGCGAAGATATTGATGACTATGTTATATTTGAACACGAACTTTCCGAAGAAGTCCCAGGTGAACTAGAGCTACCACAACGGAAAGCCCACAAGAATTCTAGATTCAGAACATAACGAAAGGTACACGCAAATCAGCTCATAAAGAATATGTTCCTTCTCCAAAATTACGAAAATTTGAAGTAGAATCTCACAGCGCTTTCGTTCAAATTCACACTCCTACGTGGCGGAGACAGGAAGCCACTTATGCAAAACAGTTTTCATCGGGTGAACGCTGTGACTTCGCAAAAGAAGATTTTAAAACTAAATTTGAAACCATGAAAGCTTACGAAATATTCGAAAACTTTTTTGATGACGTTATAATTAAACATATCGTTAACGAAAGCCTACGCTATTCGAAACAGAAAAATGTCCACAAATTCATTATTTCTCCATAATGCATAAAAAAATTCATAGGCATACTTCTTTTTACATCCTACCATTCCTTTTAAAATTTAGTATTTTTTCCAAACACTTGTCAATCGACAAACAAATGGTCAGTTATTATGGTGGCCAGCCGGAAACAGTGTGCTGCTTGTAACCGTGGAATGCACGTTGATTGCTTTCTTTGTATCATAACAGAACGTTGTCCTCTTAAGAACTTCTGTAACACTGAAGTCCTAACGTTCCCATTTGGGAACAAATGAAAATTGCTAAATAAATACAATTCTACTTATTAAAAATACATTTTGATTTTGATAACTTGACAATTTAAGGTATTATCTTCATCGTCCATATACCAAAAACCGTAAACAAAATTTGGTACTTAATGGGTTAATTCAAAGTATTCAAAAGTATTCAAACTTGATGTATTCTGCTATTAAGTGCTTCGTAAACTAACAGCTATCATATGGTGAACAAGAAATGATTTTCGAGTGATAAAAAGTGGACTATTTTGAGCTCTTTCCTAAATCATGCTTCTGTAAACCTTCTTGGATTTCTTTAACGAATTTTTGTTTATTTAGAACACGCATGCTTTTTATGCTCAACCCACAACTTATCTTCCATTTGTTGAAACACATTCCAACAAACAGGCCCACATGTAGAAAGCTTAGTTAAGTGAACCGAATAAATGTGGGGATTACTTTAAGTCTTCTGCGTTGTTTAAAAGCAGTCATTCACTCAACCGCGGCGTTTACAACCTCCTCAAGAAACCACGAGCAGAGCTCTGATTTTCGTGCAAAGTATTTTCGACAAAGATTTTGCATATAATTATTTTTGAGCCGCATTTTATAATCCGTATGAACTGACAACATCAAGAGTAACATCAGCAAGGATAACTATTTATATTTACTACAATACGTACTCTTCGTATTTAAACTCACACATTCTGATCTCGCATATTGTTAATTTCTTTCACAGGCACAAACATTTCGTGTAGACATATTTTGAGAATTGTGCTTCCAGGATTTCAATTGTAAGACAAGCGCACAAATGAGTGCAAAATAAATACATGCAAATCAGGCGAAGGGTTGCTTAGTGATTGTGGGTGGTTCGGGTCCGGGGTCGAGTAAGTTGTTGAGTAAGTGTTAATTGCCAATAGTTTCATCTGAGAATATCTATTTCAGGGACGATAAGAAAAGACTTCTCTTTGGTGATGAACAGGCGACATTAGAAGAGAGGAAAATAAGAGACTTCGTTGTAAACTAAGGAACTTTAATGTCTTTTGTTCCACAAAGGTTCGTTAATACAGAATTATTATCAGACAGCAATCTAAAGACTCAAACAAATATTAATCTCTAAAAACAACTATAATTTGTCTTTCTTTAAAGAGCATCTTTTATTACGGGTCTGTATCTCCGGCTTAATGCACAGAAGAAACATAAAGAATCAGGGCGTAGTTGAACTAAGCATCAATGAACTTTTCAAGGACTTAACATTAAAATTTCAAAGTAAGCTCTAATGATGGAAATAAGCGCATGATACCTTCAAACACACACTACTGTCTCATAGATCTCAAAGGTTCTAAGAATGTTTAATGAGACGAAAAAATATCAAAGAGGTTGACTAATTAGTTGTAACTACTTATTAGCCTTCACTCACCTCATCCAGGGGACAACCTGTGGAACGTAACACCGCATGCGACTGCAGCACCAGCAGTTTCAGTAACTTATCCTTGATCTCGCCGAAGGGCGAAGACTTGGCACGCAGGATAACAATACGCAGCGTCACCACGGACGTCAATTCGCCGATGATGTCGCAAACGGGCACCAGCGGGTTGTCCGAGATCTGCTCCAGCGGAATGGGTTTCCAGTTCTTGATGATGAGCGCACCTATCGATTTGAGAGGCAGACAAGGAGACCATTAGTGGACATCTGGTGACACCAGTCGGATGCAAGCAATGAACTCACCTCTGGCAGTGTTGGCCGTCTCTTGCGAGTAGCCCAGCCTCTGTAGGGCGGTCTGCACGATTTCCGACCAGGGAGTAGCCGCTGCCACGATGACGTAGCTGTCGGTTTCAATGTTCGGACGTCGCTTCCATGGATTCCGGTAGTCTATTGTAAGTGACGCTTGCAGCGAGTGCACCGACTCGACCACGCAATGCAGCGGAAGCGATTTCGCTACATGAAAGGAAAAACAAATACTCTTTATTTTGATTTATTCCAGATTTAGCAGTCAAATGCTGACCATATTTGTGATTCATTCTTCACTGGCTTCACTTTTAATTAAAATTTCTGTTTAAGCTTTACACGAGTTGACAAGATTTGCCCAAGTGAATGTGATTGATTTTCAAATCCAACTCAAATTTTGAAAAGATTTGGGTTTAATAACGCTACACCTGACGATTGCTAAGTTATTTTTATGCTATGAATTCAGATAAGAACTGAAGAACTCATCAGATTTAAAAGTTATTTAGTTGTTTGCTCTATTCGTCATTGCAGAACGTCATATTAAAATATAATAGTAAAATTCTGAATAACAGAAATGTAAAATACCTATTAGCCTGTAAAAAACGCTTCTTCCAAAGACAAATGAAGAATGTGGTCTTAAGAACGATAGTAATCTGATTTAGTGTGTTTCTCATTGAGCTATTTGTGTATCTATGATTCATCAATACCGCTAAATGAACCAGTTCAACAAAAGCAAACCCTTGCAGAGATAACGAAAAGCCCAACTCAGTAAATTGACTTGATAAAAGTAATTCTATGGAAACATTGGAGTGAATAAGTTTAAATAAAAGTACCACTACTAAAAACGACTAAATTGGCTTCAGTTACTTCATATTATAGCGAATAATTAATTAATTAAGTTAATCGCAGAAACTGACAGATTTTAACCACCACTTGGATTTCAACATGTTTTATCATTTGCTTCAAAGTCAGTTACTTTCCCTGACGAGTACTTTATGCATTTGACAAATAAAATAGTAGAACGTATTAAACAGTCAAAAATATCTCCTTTTTAACTTTAATTTGAAATGTAAACAAATATGTAGGAATGCGGAACAGTATCGGATCAAGAGTTGTCGACAGAACGTATACGGAAATGATTATATATTATAATATTCGACACTAAAGTTTGTCATTAATAAACCAATTGCTTCAAGTTTAGCTGATTCTTATGCACCATTTTGGTGTGTGGTTAAATACATTTTCCTCATTTTCGAGCATTCGACCATCTTTTCGAGGTGGCCAACCACCTGGTCAACAGCAGCTATTTAACGAACTGTAAGGACCAGCTGTGAGTTCATATTTAAAACCTACCAAAGTACGTTAATACTACGCATTGGCCACGAACAATACGCAAAATTGTAATCTGGACGCAATTGAATTTTACAACAAAAAGATGCGGCGGCATATTATTTGGTGTGTTTTTTCCACCGAAAAATCCGCTTTTATTTTAACCTCAAATCATTGGCAAGGATAATGGATTTAATAAGTTTATTATTGCGTGCGTGTACGTGAGTATTTAAACTGCAACTGCACTTGTATGAGTTGAGTGCGCGAATTCCGGGCTTGGGAGGTTGTACGGGGGGCGGTATTAAGGCTTAAATGAGTGCTCAAACAATGGGCAAAAATTACAGGAGCCCGGCGAGTTCATCAGCCGTTGGTTGTGCAGCCGTACCACAGAGGCGGCTACAAAGGTGGTCTGGTAGGACTTGGGGAGAGATCAGGCCCATCAGAACCGCGAAGCTACCAAAGCAAAACCGAGACCGAGCAGCTTCACGCCATTTTGGAGGGAGGCACTTCTAGGTGTGTTCGTTGTACTGAAGCTAACGCCGAGAGCGAGATGCTTATTATAATGTTGTGGTGGTCGACGTACCTACTCATTAAGTGTTTCGGGCAAAAGCCCAAAAGACCGAAATCAAAACTAATGCTTTTCGCCTTAAAATATGCAACGCCAAATAAGCATTTCCTGCTGTGCCTTTCAAATTTCACATATACTACTATACATATGTATGTATGTATATATATGCATAGACGACCTCAGTAGTTTAAAACGGGTATGGAAATCCGCTAAATGAACGTGTGTGTGTGTGTGTATGTGTATCCATGTACGTTGAAAGGTTCCAAAAATGCTTAATGCGGATTACGCGGTCGTAATTTTAGTAGTAGCATCAAAACTGATGGAGCCGTCGTCTGTAACGCCGAACGACTGACGCAAGTGCTTTATTATTTTTTAGTTTTTCTCTTTTTGGTGTTTTTTGTTCTGCTTTTCTGGTAAAAGCCCCCAAGTGCAAAAGTAATTTGTAAATTGGCGGCTAATAATCATTGCCGATGACAATTTAATTTTCCACACTGGTTTACTATACACAAGCACACACACACACACACACACACATATCGAAGCTTGCATGTCGTATACTCCACGACCTACTCTGCTGCAAATGAATTTCATTTATTTATTTTAATTATTTAATTAAATGCTAGAAATCCTCTTCAAATTAGGATGATTTGGTATTTTTTAAAATACGAGCTTGTACATGTGTGTGTGTGCATATATAGTATGTGGCGGCACATGGTGTGTGTGATTATATGTATATATGCTTAAACCAACAAAGCCTTTCTTTCTGCCCACAGAAAAACCGAATAATTGGCATAATTATTAATAATTTTGCCGGTCTTTAAAGCGTTTTTCGCCCATTTTTAATCCTTTTTCCATATAATTTGATCTCTGCAAGAACCTATCTATGCTTTACGCATTGTTAAAGCTTGCGTGTTTTGCGTGCACGGTATTTAATACGCTGTACCTTCCTCGCCGTGTTATTTATTTATACTTAACCGCCATTGCGGGAAAAAAGGAGTTGAAAAACGTAGATAGATCATGAAGGAGCCAGGAGGAAGGAAACCCAGATTATTTGTGATACTATGAGATACATAAAGAGATGCACTTAAAATGGGAAGAAAGATTCCAACGTTGATTAACTTCTGCTTCATTCGAAAAAAACAAAATTAAAAGTAAGTTTGATATCAGTAGTAGTTTAAAAAAGAATACTTTTATGCTTATCCACTTATCTTTGAGTGGTGGGTGATCTCGACCCACCCTGTTGCCATGGGTGCCACCCCAAACACAGATCCATTTGCTTGAGTCACAGCCCTGGTTCTGTAGTTCAATGAGTACAGAAAGTAGCTAACTACTTATCCGCAGCAGGATTATCATCATTAAAGCAAATGGAAAATAAGCATATCAACAGAATTGAAAATTAAATTGAATTCAAGAAATCGTAAAATCCAAAGCCAAAAAAACAATGTTAGCGATTTACGGAGTCACAACTCGATATTCGCAATCAAGGCCACCCAAAAAAGCCAGATTAATTTCTGATTTCGGTAATGAAACCTGCGAGAAAGAATGAGCTAGTTTAGCCAAAGATTTATGGACTCGCACAAGCATGCTACGCTGCGTGGGCTTCTGAAGAAATATGAGAAATAAAAAGACGCGAATAATGAGCCCCGGCTTCAGCAACCAGGCCAGGAGGTGGGGACTCAGACTCATCAGATAAGGAAAGACACACAGGCAGGCAGACACCCACCCATTCGTCCACACAGCTGAGGATGTGGCGCGATGCAGTCATCGGTGGTACATTTGAATTTATGAATCATAACACTTAGGGGAGAGGTCGCTGGGGCGGGGACACTGTATTCTCCAATCTTGTCTTCACGATCTATTGATGCTTTATAGAGCGCTGGTGCTGAGTATGGCAGCGAGTCAGACCGGCAGCAGCGAATCAGACAGACAGCAGCAGCGGAGGCAGCAGATAATGTCAGATCTGTCTAAATGAGGTTAACTTTTCCGGAATCGAGCAACCGCTGCATTGCACCGACTCGAAGATGTACGAGTATCTGACTCAGAGTGGAGAAGTAGAGGTTTTGGCGTTTAATCAGAAGGGAACACAGAAGCTCAAGAAATTGAAATCAACTTCATTTCATTAAATTATACTTTGGAGTGTTAACTCACATTAGATACGAGTAAATCATACAAAACAAAGAATCAAGAGCATTCAAGTGAAGATTAAAGAACTGCTCATCTGAAGTTGAAGGCTCTTCACCCCATGTGTGGAAAGTTGAAATGTGTGCAACAAGTGTGGGTTTTGCGAAGGCACAGTAGACGAACCCGATCACCCGAGGAACTCTTACATTTCTTCTTTCACGAGAAAATATTAAAATTTCGCTAAAACTACTTAACAAACAAGACGTGAGCGATTTCGACTATGCACAGAGCAAGTCTTGGAGTTTCCTATTAAAAGCCCGACAATCTACAATGTTAAGCTTGCTAAAGACGGTGAATATGATGAAAGTGCAACTTTGAAAGAACCCCGGCTTTATGAGAGCACTGACGAAAAGTGTCTATCGAAGAAGAGGCGAAGAATGCGCAAAAATAGAGCGCACTGAAGTGTTAGTTAGTTGAAGTGATTAAATGTTGTTGGTGCCTTTGGGCATGTCAGGAGTAAGGAAGGACTTAACAGTGGCAGCAAGAGCAGCAGCAGCAGCTTATAAATTAAAATGCACGTATTAAATCCTTCATTTTTCCATACGGCAGCAGCGAAGAGGATAGCGCAAGATGAAGGAAAAGAATTTTACGAAGAAGTTAAAGCAAAACAAAGATCTGATCGGGCGAAGTTTTACTTGGCAAAAGTGTTGAAAAGTAGTTAAGCGTTAGTTTAATTTATGCGGCCAAGGATTAAGTGTTAAATGGCGAACTTAGCTATTGTTTTGCTTCCACCCTCATATTTTTACATTGAAAGGGTTCGGTCGATGCGTTTCTACATCAAAGTTCTTTCCACACACGTTTTAAAGTGAGCTGCTTTTAAGTTTACTGCGAAACGACTCAAGCTTGATCGCTTGTCATATCGATTCATCGTAGCTTATTTTACCTTTCTTGACCATTTCCGGTCAAAGTCTTCGCAAATCCTGTCAGATTCTTCTAAATTATAAACGCCTAAGCTGGTCAAGCACTGATAAGGCACAGTTGCTCCAACCCCTTTGAAAGTACTCCAAAAATCGCTCCTTATTATTAATAGATTTTTAATTTCTCACCGGAATCTTGCAAAGTTTGTCTTAAATAAATAATAAATAAATTAATTACTAGACAAGGAACACTTAATTTCTGCATAGACGACCACTACGAATTCTTAATCCTTTTTGGCATACCCGGCACAGTGGCTAGCTTCTTCAGCTTCTGTTCATGTATACTTGTTGTATTTTATTAAAGGATTATGTTAGTTTTGAAGACGATGCTGTTGTCGTTTTTGTTACGGTTGGCTGTGTTTAGTGTTGTTGTGCCTACTTAACGGGATGACGAGGGCGAAGGGACAGGTTTGGGATGGTCAATGTTACGATGAGGGTTAGTCGTTAAAATTGCCATAGATATAATCTAAAATAATAAGGATGTGATAGCAACTCGTTCAGTTGGCCGATGATTTGAATGATTTTTCGAGTGCTTTTGAGGGGGTGAAGAAAGATGTTTATTGGAATTAATTTTAAAATATGCAACACTCTTTCGGTATTAAGACTTCTACCGAAGGGCTGAGGCTTGGACTCGGGGTTGAGTGGTTTGTATAGATACGCACGAGAGTTCTATGAGGACATGTTGTGCTCCAGAAAAGTGGGATTAGAGAGAAAATTGGGTAAGAGCAGCATTGTGAATTGGGAAGCGGTGCCAAACCCTATTATTTTGAATTGCGGCTCAGAAATCTTACAAATCATGTTTCTTTTAAATCTCCGGAAACTAAATAAAGTAACCAAAACTGTCGGTTAGTTTCTCTAAAAATCTTTCCGAAATAATCACTTGTGTGATTTATTTGTGAGTATTTACAATTGTAGTAAAGAAAACTATATTTCGAACTCGAATTGTAAAAATCTACAAATTATAAAATTTCTTTGAATACCCTTTTTATACTTGGAATTCTTCTTTCTGTCTGGCGTTTGAAAGCGTTCTGGTTCCTAATTCGTGCAAACAAGGCGAGGTTCATCTTGTACAGTCCATAGTTTCATCATTTGTCTGCTCGGTCATTTACTAGTATTGCTGCTAACGATGATTTCGACCAGCATCAGTAGCAATCCTTTGAGTACTTTATACTTTCTTTGGAGCGGCAAAAGAGTACCTCAAGAACTGAGACTAACTAACATCTTATGCTACAGAGAACGCATCTAATGCCACTCCGTATTAAGTAAGTTTTTGTTGCTATGCATGCGCTCATTTGTTTGTTTGTGTGTGTTTAGGTTATGCCGGACATAAGCTTAAAACAAGCTAAGAAAATCTCTGCTATTGTGGAATTAAGTTAGGAGTTTTCTTGTATTTTCACCAGCTCTACACTTCATTTTTCCACTTCATCCTGTTCCAAGTTAAGTCCTTTCTTATTCTCTCAGCACTCGGTGGTGTTGCGGGCAACGTTTTCACCTGATGAAGGCCCCCAACTCAGCAGTTACCAAGTTGTTATTGTAGAGATTGCGAAGGAAAAAGGATTTAAGCGCATTTCCTGCATATCTAATATTTATTACACAAATAAGTTGAGGCAATTTAAATGCTGCCCACCTACGTTTAAGGAAGCCTTTGAGACTGCTCCCTTTTGCCCCGAGCAGGATCAAATGAATTGTCTTGCAACACAAGCACAAATAATTTCGACAATTTTAAGTGTTGCGAAAGAAGTGTAGAAAGAGCTGAAGTGGTCAAGAAACAAGGATTTTAAAAGAAGCGTTTCAGCTCAGAGCGCTGACGTCTCGGTTCACATGTATGATTCCGGGAAAAAGTACTCGATATATTAAGCTTTAAGGATAACCATGCTTTAAAGAGTTTTATCAAAATTATCCAAATCTTCAAATTAATTGATGGCATCGTGATCATACAGCTTCATGATAGCTTGATTAAAAGTAGTTGTGTTCGGCTTATACGGAAAATTATCTTGACTCATAAAACAAAAATAAAATTCTTGCACGTGTGTAGCTAAAACATTGAAGATAGCATTATGTAGCTATTATTATTCTGACCACACGTAGCCGTCTGTAGCTCTAAGTTCGAAAGTAGTCGACATCGTTGAATCAGTGACAAATTCCTGTGAACTTTTAATAATAAGATTAAACATTTTAACATGTTTTGCAACGTAACTAATTCAAAAAAACTAGTGTAAAATGTTTTAATCTGCACAAAAAACAAACAGCGGAATAGAAAGTGTGTCTGTGTGTATGATCTACGGCAGTTTATTTGTAGGGTTGCCTTGAGCTTAATTTTGCTAAAATAATAATATTTTATTTTAGACGTAAAACCAACTTAAAACCAGTTTAAGAAATGAAACCGAAAGCTTTTTCAGTTTAAAAGGTATGGCTGAAGTATGAATCTTATAAGGCTAAAAAGTATTAGAGTTAAAGGAATTTTCAGTGGTAGTAGTAGACATCTTAGCAAGATTTAATATGTATAAGTATGTATATACATACATGTATTATATTTAATAATGAATAATGTCCAAGCTACACTCAGTAATTTTTTACGCTTAACGACCGCTTAAAACGCTTAACGAACGGCTAGAAATGCAGTTTCTGACAAATGCAACTGCGACATTATTTTACATCTTTGCTTTTAAAGACAATTCTTCATTATTAGCTTAAGGTTATTAACACGAAATCTTACCAAAGAGTCAACCACCCACCCAGACCACAAGACCCACAAAAGCACCGACAACAAGACAAACAGACTGAGAAACATACAGACAGACAGTCGTTCGTGTTCTTAATAATGCAAAAAATGCTACAAAAGACACACAAATCATAACTACTTTCGTGGTGCAACATGTTGAGGAATCTATTTAAACCAATCATTTGTGTAGTAAACGACTTAAATTGTAGCAGAACCGAGGCAAACAACAACAAACGACAATAAGTAGTTAGAGCACCACACAAGCGATGTAGAAAATATTGAATGGATTTATTATACGTTCGCTTGTTCGAAGATACAACTAAGAATATAATCCAATAAGACCCGTTCTTAAAGTATGTTATGATATAGATACCGAGGAGTAAAAAATAGGACACACTAGGGTTAAACAGCGGTGCTAATGCCCCACAATGCCTCGTATGTTGGCAGTGAGCCATCGAAGCCCACTATTAATCGAAGGCACTGCAATTATCTAAACCAAATATATGGTTATTGAAATCTTTGCAGATTTCCTTGACTTTTGCCTGTTCTGCTTTTTAGCTTCAGTAGACAATCTATTAAATTCGGACAACAATTGGGCCAGCACAGATGTAGAAACCTCGAATTGGGAATGTATTATAATATTTGTTCTTCTCTGAATCGAAATCCTTTGATATTTTAGATACTCGTATCAAGAGAATAGTTCACATGAAAAGAACAGTGTTAAAATGTTGAAGTAGAAGAGCACGTTACCAAGCTACACTTAATTGGCTGGCGACCCATGATAGTTACAGAACCACATAATTAAATGCGAAAATACATGTCGATGTTTCGAACTAATCCTTGAAACAAGGATATGAGAATAATCAAGTTCAGCAGCAACAGTTATTACGATTATTGGCTGTGACTTCAAACAGAAACATCTTTCCAACGAAGAGCTCACTTTAGACAGAAGAGCCAACCAAAGACGAGGTTTAGGTAGTAGAGAGAGCCAAAGAAGCAGCAGATAAATGTGACCAAAGACGTGGCATGTGAAGCGGGGAATTACAAATAGGAAACTCGAAGATACTCTGACCAGTGAAGAAGATAAAAGCTCATGGAATAAAAGTACGATAGATGACCAGCTGAGCAAGAAATCCAAAGCCAAAACCCGATGCTGTATGGAGCTCCACTCGGGCATTAAATACTATAAAAGGGACCGAGGCAACCAGGATACTCGTAGGTAGAATACTCGGATAACGTAGTACATGTTGGCACACATGTTCACTGAAGACGGATTTAAATGTTGTCGCAAACAAATAAACCAGTGGAATTGAAGGGAGCTGCACATTCCATGGGGTTGGCGGGGTCGACATGCAAATAATGTCTGCGAATTTCCTAGGAGTTGTACAACCGGAAGGTGAACGGGAAGCGGGAATAATCAGAAAGGGGATTAAAATAATATGTGAAGGATAAAAACCCATTGTTAACTGGTACAGTGCAGAAACACTCGGGGTTGAGATCACAGTCATGTGGTGAGGCTTTGAGATGATGATTTCAAGAATAACTGCGCACAGAAAGGATTAAATTAAGAAAAGCATGGAGAGTCAATGCCTACAGAAAAGTTCAAGCTTTGTAGTAGTACTCGGCGCAAATCAATAATCAACGAGCAAAACATCAACAGCAACAAAGACAGCAACGACCATAATAATAGCGAATTCATACCCACTCGTCCCGACATTTGTACATATGAATGAATACAAAGAAACAAACTTGTGAGAATCACTTAAATAAGTTTTGACATTGAATCACGTGCAGCACAATGAACATTCGAAACGATTTCAAGTCGGATTAAAGCGGAATGATTTCTTGTTGTTTGTGCGCTATTTTTGTTTTTGCAAGAATATACAGGGAAGGTTACGGCTTTTGAAGTCTAATTATTAATAAATACCTGTGTGTGGACCCGATTTGAGGGCTAAATGCCGTTAAAATAAGATGGAGAATTCAGTGGGCAAAGAATAAGGATTTCGGAAAGGTTTCTGCGCTCTCTACAGATGGTAAAATGTTGAACCAGGTGAAATGATGAAAAGTTGTTAGTAAATTAAATTTTGAGAGGGTTCAACCAGGGCGATCATCGGCACCCGGAATATGGACGTATTTGTAACAAATGAAGCCCGCGTTCGTAGGGTTTGCAATCATTTTGAGGGGAAATTAAACTCTTCATTTCGATTGAAGGGTAAAACTAACAATGAAACGTTTTTAGCAATCATTGTTCACTGTAAACAGTTGTTACGAGATTAACCCAAAACGAAAAAAGAAAACGAAAGGATAAGTTGTCTCTGGTACCAGGACTTAAGTATCAATGATTGAATTAACAACCATATATAGCTCATGATGACAATATAAATGCTATGTTTAGTGACGAAAAAGCTCCAAAGTCTTCAACGAGAAAGAAAGATTATTTTCTTATGCAGATGATAAAAGCAAAGTTTTCATCAGAAGGGGCCTCGATCGACACAACTCTCGCTTCTTGCAATCGAGTCAGTGACTTCGTAATTCGATCCCTCTAGAACTCAAAGCAAACCTTTTGAGCCACTGAAGAATCTGTAAAAAGCGTTTCTCTTGACTCAACGCTAAAAAATTGCTTAATCCCTGCACAAAATATAATTCCTCTTGAGAAAATCCCTCTTAAAATTAA
The DNA here is from genome assembly GCA_943737955.2 of Myopa tessellatipennis. NCBI lineage: Eukaryota > Metazoa > Arthropoda > Insecta > Diptera > Conopidae > Myopa > Myopa tessellatipennis. The sequence goes on from OX031315.1 coordinate 15,052,582, forward strand.
GCTACTTGATGACACCGTCCCTGCCCGCGCGTCATCTACCCCTCCACCCGCCAAATCATCGCGCCATCCATGCGCGTTCCTCTGAAGGCTGCATTCGAGCACACAGACGCGTCAGAAGGATCAAATTTCATCCCCAACGCACTGGAATCGCAACTACACTTAAATCTGAAACCGAACTCGCAGCGCTCAGGCGTCGCCGCGTAACCCGAACAATCGTAAATTCGCAGTCTACAGATGCAAGAACGAGCACGCTGAACACACAGATACGCACGCACACGTAGACAATACAAATTCGCAGTTCATTGGTGGCGGATTAAGACATTCAAAGCCTGGCCGGATCGATTTAAAAGCAGCAGAAGAAGAAAAGGAGGAATGAAAGAAATCAGCGCTCGAAGGAGCAAACGAAAAGTTCACAAATAATGTATTATTAACTCATACTTAAAAACAGAAATCTTTGGCGGGGGGGGGGGGAAGAAGTATGATCCTTGTATGTGTGAGCATCAGTGCTGCAGTAGATGAATTTGCTGATGAGAACACCAGCAACAACAACAATGACAACCACTCAAATGAATATTCAAATGATTCGAACGCCGCGCCGTTCTGCTGAGCTTCAACTCGCTGGAAGTCTTCAAGCGGATTATATTAATCAATGTTGGTGCTTTCAGGCCAAGCATTCAACAGCAGCGATTTAATTCCTCCCCCACCACCACCTGCAACGGCCGCAGCAGAAGCGCTGTATTGCTACATCTTTCGCTGGCAGCAAGGCAACGCAACGAGTGCCGACGACGTCTGCTTAACCACCCAAGCGGGATTATATATTACGCTAAAGTGAAAGAAATTAAGGCGCACTGAAAAATAAAGACAAAAAGCAGTTGGAATACATGGACACAGTGATACCCTACTACGGAGGACGATTCGGCACTAAACTTGACTTCTTAGCAACGACAGAAGCGTGTTTAACTCAGTGCGATGATGAAAAATATAAAAAATAAATCCATTGCTCTATCCTCTAAAGGAAATAGTAGAGGTACCTTTGTCGTTTACTGGTTCTCCCCACGTCTGTAGCGTGCAGTAATGAAACAAATTCCTAAAGAATACAACATTTAATTTATTATTTATTCATAATTTTTTCGATAAATATCTTTACTCGTAGAGATCCCATTTCTCAATCCAGTCCTTCACTACCGACTGTAGGGCATCCGTAACCTCTGCAGAAGAATCGATGAATGCGAGCGAGAATTATAATTCGTTTGCTAAGCAGGAAGGTTTAAGCAGCGGAATTCGAGAAGATGAAAAGTAGGCTGGAAAGTTGTGTGGAGGCAAAGGAAGCATGGTTCAAAGCAAAGCCAGTGCAAAGGGAAAAGAACAAAGAGGAAGAGAATGAAGTGTAATAATAATAAAGCTAAAGATTAAGGTTGTGTTTAACGACATAAAAGTGAGGGACTGAACTACATATTCGAGGTGTTTGTTTGCGCTGCGACATCGACATCAGCGTTGTGATTACATCGAGAGCGCTGAGTAGACTGGAGCATTTAAAAGATGTAATTGACGTTGCAGGTGGGATCCTCTTAGCCCAGCAACAAGCCCGAGATCCGCTGAAGAGCGTTGTTCCTGGAAGTTCTGTACACATACAGAGCCAGTTAATTGCATTATCGACTAAACTTCAAGAAAAGTATGTTTAGACCTGGCCCGTTGTACGTTTATAAATATCTTGATTAGAGGAGAGAAAACAGGTTAAAAAATGTTCTCTAAAATAATTCCTCGCTTAGATTCAGAGCCGAGTGAAAGCCGTTGTTGAGAAAACTAATCTCACTGCTCGTTTCTGCCTTTCATAACCTTTCATAAACCGAGATTTAACATCCTTTAACCCTTTTTTCTTTTTTCTCTCAACTGCTCAGCCATGATTTTTGCACTAGCGTTAAGTAGTATTTGTCAACAACCGGCAGCAGGAACAACAGCAACGAACTGGCAGCAACCACAACAAAAACTGTTGTATCAGCGGAACAGAACTAACAACAGCAGTTGAAATTAACTTAAAAAGCAAAGAAAAGCTTTCAAATCCGATGCTTCGTGCCAGCTAATCCCTGTGAAGTTGTTTGCTGTTGTTGTACAGCTATATTTTTATTATGCTTGTTCTCGTTGCTGCATCGCTGTTCTTTGCCAGCAGTGAGCTTTGCACTAACAAGACAAGCGTAAATCTGACATGAGAAGTACAGACAGACAGCTGGACAGACGGGCCAGCTAAATAAAAAAAAAACAACAACAAACTGATAAAAAGCACCAGTAACCGACACCGGGACCAGGCGCGGAGACAACAAAAGAACTGGATGTGCGAAGTGAATTAAACCAAATCCTTTGGCAGGATGTGTGCGCTTCGAAATGAAGTGCAAAAGGTCCTCATGTGTTGGCAGTTGAGTACAAGTGGGGTAGATGGAGGTTGAGTTGAAAATTAGTCGCAAAGGTTTAAAAAATGCTAAAAAACGACTCAACCGTTAAACGGTAAAATGTATTTTAGTAAAAGATGATAGAAATTCTGTTAAAAGCCAGTCACAGAATTTCTCAAGAGCTGCGAAGTTGGCAATTGTCTGAAAAATCACAGAAAACCGTGTTGAAACCCACAAAAAGTGTTGAAAAGTGTTGAAATTCACAAAAAATTCAAAAAAAGCACTTAATCCTTTTAGATTAAATCAGAGACATGTTAACAAAAACAAACTAACAAGAAAGCAGAGAAAGAAACGAAAAAAGCAAGAACAACTACAAATGAGACCTCCACACATCCACAAGCACCAAGTTAATGCAACATGACAATTAGCCAGCGTTGCCACATCACACGCGTGGATAAACGTAAAGATTTCGAGTTTAGTTGTCGATTTAGCGAGTAGTTTTTTATTGCTGCGTTTTGCTTTCAGTTTGTTTTTTGTTCTTGCATTTCCGATTACTTTATTATGTGCAGTTGATGTTATAACTAATGATAGACAGCACTCACTGCAGCAAGTGTTAGCTTTATTGTGTCAGAGGGGGAAGTCGGAGTGGGGTGTTTTCCGATTACCACAAACGGCTTTGCGGTGGATTTAGTGGTCAGTGTATTTAATCCTGTTTTTAATCAAGCCATTTGCTTTAACGTGTAGTTTAACAAAGTAACTAAAAACTTTTATTTCTTAGGGACAAATAAAAATCGTTTTATCGATTATATCAGATATGAAATCCACTTTTTTGTAATACTTTTTCTATGTTTTTAAGTAATTAATTAAAATCTTAGGTTATCTCAAGACGTCGTATGGAAACATTGTCCATTTGTGATGTTCTGCCGAAAAGTTAGTGCAGCGCAGGGGAAATAAAAGAGTTACTCTATGAATACTAAAGCGTCTATTTCCTAGACACAATAAAGGAGAGGGAGGAAAAAGTATTTCAGTAAATATAATTATTAATTTAGGAGAATACAATATATACGATAAAACTCAAATAATCAAGAAATGATTTACTGGAAAGAGTACATTTACTCACAATGCAATTCTTTGTATTAAATTGACACCAAAAGTAAACTTAATTAACAAACCCAGCTACCTTAAAAATGTGTTCATACCAGAACATTGATATTGATATTGATTTGGTTATTTTGAAGATTACTTGATATTTAAAGAATCAAGAATATTTGATATTTCCTTCAGTTTGACTAAAATAATCTGTCCGCAGAAAAACTTCTTACTTTATTGGGAAATCTTATTATTTTTTTTTGTTTTCAGTTATTGTTATTACGTGGTACGACCTTTCTAAATATTTACATAATTGGCACCTCTATTGATGGAATTTATTTATATTTAATACTTGCAATTGTTTAATTTCGCTGTGTTAATTTTTTCCGGGTTAATATAATAATTTAGTCAATTCTAAAAGAAAATCATGAACAAATTTAAATATTATACATTTTTTTAACTGTCAGCTCAATGCAAATATTTGTAGTAATGATATAAATAACAAGTAATAAAATTTGAATTTATGTATTTAATGAGTAACACTGTACCACTTAAGCACTCAGAGAAAATAACCGGGTTGGATGTTTTTACTATCGAAGTTTGTAGTTCTTATTTAAGCTCCTTTTTGAAATTTATCGTCTTTATTTGTAAATACCTTAACGTTCTTGAAAGTTTAGATTTCTTTTTACACTATCATTAAAAGGGTAAAACGGATCAATTGTTTTCCTGGCATTCGAAACAAACTAATCCCCTGCATTGAGATTTACGTATTTTATGACATTCGCAAACGAACACACTCTCACACCTACAGTACATCCCCTCACTACACGCACACCACAAACATCAAAGAAAGCGAGCCGCTCACCAACCTTCGTCCAACATGTTTCACAGGCAACTGAAGAAATCCATGCTTTGCCCAGCAATTCAATGAATGAATGCTTTCGGCCCCAATGAATGCTTTCGGCTCCCTTTGAGGGAAGCAACATGTGTTTGTTGTTCAGTTCTCTTGTCGGTGTTCTCTGTGAGGTGATGCGCTCTCCGCTCCTTAAAATAGTAGCAGAGGGTGGAATCTCTCGGCGAGTGTGGATCCATTGTGTTCACTCGCTCAAGGACAAACTGTGACTAGCGCTCTCTACTAAATGCTCTCTGCGACTTGCGCTTTATATGCACTCACTCTTTGCCACTCTCTTTCTCTCCGTATCAATAAAACTATGCTGTTTGCGTTCAACCGCTTCGCATACTCGCTCTTCCCAACAACTCGAAACGTGCGCTGCTCTGCCGAGGGATTATGCGAAATGAATGGAATTAAGGATTAATTTCGAAGGGATGTCATTTAGACGGGATAATTCTGTTTTGTATTTTATGCCCGAGTGAATCAAGGCATTTGTGCGTGTGGTTGTATGAGTCTGTGCATGTTTTTACAGTGCAACGTTTGCGCGCACAGTGAAGGTCGCAGATATTAGCTCATGCAATTTTATTAACACAAGTCCATAGCTATATATGTGTGTATGTACATCATGACCATACATCTTACAAATAATTTCATTAAAATGTTCAATATACATACGTACATATGTACATATGTTCTGGAAGTTTCGAATAAAATATTATTATTGCTGAACATTTTGAAATGTGAAATAAAGTTCTTCAAAAGTCTAGGTGCAAATTGAGCATCAACAGTTGGGAAATCAGAGGATGAATATTCTGTATATTTTAGTTATGAACTGTTTCGAAAGCAACAATGTTAATTCAAGCACCTTCACTGTGCGCTTATAATTCAATTCGATCCATAAAACGAAGAGTTAAATCCATAATAATAATCCGGCACGAAATTAAATCCCTTCCCTCACCCACACAATCCCCGCCTCGATGAAAAAGTGGAAGCAGACAGACGCCTGCCCGCCCGCCTGCCTGCCTCCCGCCGCGTCCAGCGTTGCCACCACACTCAACTCTTTCATGCTCATCAACAGCGCCAGCAGACGTCCCGTCAGAAATAGCAGCTGCTCAGTTGCTGCACGCCGGTTTAAGGATTAACAGACACAAACGCAGAAATGCCCAGTCAGCGCAGTCGTTGGGATTAAAGCTGGATCTGCTGGGCAGTGGGAATGTGTGCGGGGTGTGCTGCTCCCCTCAGTGTCCTCTTAGTCTCTTTGGGATTATGTCGCTGCTGCAGTCCGCTGCTGACGCTGGAGAATGGAGAATGCCAAATGTGAGCAGATGAATCACGTTCGGTTTCAGCTGGATTGTGTCCAAGTGGGCAAAGGCACTGGCTACAAATGCATTATCAGCGAAGTGGAGTGAGACGGGGGGAGGAAGTGGCGAAGTGGCTAGAGGAGGTGTAGCAGAGGCAGCACTTAAGTCCAGACGCAACAAAAACCTGTCAGAAGCTTTTCAATTTATTACCCCACAATGAGCGCCAGCGGATGGTTCGCGGATTGAATTTGGGGCGGCCGTCCAGACAGGGGGCGAGGCAGTTCGCTGTGGAGCGGATTACGAGGAGATAAACTATGAGGCTGATTCTGCTGTCAGTTCCTTCGGCGAACAGGGGGCGAGTATATTGAATTCGAAACCGAACTGGCGCAAATGAATGTACGTAGAATATGTTTGACTGTGTGTGTGCTTCAGATAAATGAGTCGCTTCTTTCGTATAATAAAATCGCAGATAATCCTCCGATCAATAAGGAATGGAGCTCTGGGATCAGAGCCAAATCAGGGCTGAACTCAGCATCAAAAACAGTAACTGTATATACAATAGTAAGAGAGTAGATCCTAAGTTCGACTTTAAGTCACTGTGATATCAAGCACTGACATTTAGAAATGATCTTTCCGAGTAGAGATCATTAAATATTCTGCACGAAATCATAACATATCTTCGCACATTCAGGGCCTCCTTTAAATTGATTCCTAACGTCTCTCTCTCGCACTGCTACTCAAGTCCAGAGCCCGCTTACGCCATCCTTTATTAACAGCATCCACTTACTTAAGGACTCGCAAATAAACAAACAAACAAACAAACAATGAAATGGCTGCAATGGAAGAACCAGCCAAAAGCAACAGAAAAACAAGAAAACAAGATCTGATCCCCCCGCAAACAAATAAACTTTAACCCCGGCGGCAACATAAGGATTCAAAACACACAAGCACACGAAGTCTGCAAAACACACAACCACACAGCCAAATCCTTAGACACACACTATGGCAGAGTATTATCCGCAGTCACAAGGACGAAAGCATCAACGAGCGTATCTTCGAGCGTATCCTGAAAATGCGATGGAAAAGCATTGCGGCCTTCAAAGAAGGGGGGTAGGATTTGTATCCTTTTGTCGTGTATGTGTGTGTGTCCTTTCGCGGTGTGTGAGTATGTGTGGTGGTGTGTCTCGCCAAAGTAGAACAACAAAACAACAAAAAAGCGTACGTTGAATCCTTTATCCCTTTATCTGGATTTAGCTCTAATCCCATCAGCCAAAATGAATAAAATTTCTAACCAAGTCTGTGCTGAACACGGCAACAGAAGTGAAAAGAAGAAAGAGTACACAAGAGAAGCGAAGGGCAGAGCGACAGGCAGCCAGGCAGACCAGAGTGTGAAGGACGAGAGGGTCGTGCGAGTCGGCGGGTTGGTAAATTGCTCGGTGGCAAGCAACGATTTAGCGTGGGATGCTTGCTCAAAAGTGGGAGGGGAAGAAGTGTTGCTTAGCATAGATAAAGGATTTGCAATGCAATGGATTACTGCAGGGATGAACCGAGGCAAGCTTGTGTGTTGTGACGCAAGCAGATACACAGCAAATATCTTCAGTTTTCCAAAAAAATCAATTTCAAATTTTGCGCTATGAACGATTACAGTGAATTCATTGTTAGAAAGAGAATTTCAAGCTAATAAATTAGAGTTATATTGTGTTATGGACATGGATATTCAAATCAATCAAATTTGCTCATCCTCGAAAGTTTCAAATAAAAAGTGCTGATTTTACAAAAAGTGGTGCAAATGTGCCGCCTAGACACAGGATATGTTCGTATGAATGCATGTCTATCTATTTCTCCACTCGTTTATCTTTGTTATGGGTAACGGACTGAAATCCTTGGACAAAAGAAAAGAAATGTTCCTAAATCCGTTAGGAGTGGAAGGAACGTGCGAGAAGATATTTCGGAGTTTTGGATTTCGCATTGGGATTTGCACAAATCTCACATTTACGTGAGTTGCATTTGAAGAACTCTATTACCGCTGCTAAATTTTAATATTAACTGAGTATTTTGAGCAACTCCGAGTACTTTTGTAATAGAGAGTAAGGTATTTTTTCTAATCAGTTTATAATTCATTAGGTTCTTGTAGATATTTATATTAACACTCAATAGCAAAGCAATACGTATTAATTATCTAGAGGTTATATTTGGAAATCAGTCCTAAATAAGAATATTTCTACCTTCCCCCTCTCCCACTAACTGCGCCAACGCCCACAACTAGTACTGGAAAGCATACAAAATATTTAATCCTACTTCCTGGACATGCTTCGCGATTTTGTACGCAGGGATTTCCATAAGTGCGTGATATTGGTGCATTATATGAACCCCTTTGCTTTTGTGTTTGTGGTTGCTGTAGCTAGAGTCAATATTTACGCTGCATTCGATGCTCGTCGGTATGCTTCGATGTTAAGAATTATACTATGTTATATATTATATAACAATAAATGCGATGTTAATAATTATATTCGATGTTAAGTTTCAACTTTTGGTCTAATAGTGAAGGTTTCAGATTTCCAACGCAATAAAATATTGAGTGGATTTCGCTCCAAGTGACAGAGGGAACTAAAGTCCCTTTTTGAGAGCGAGGGAGTTTAATTATTAGATATTAATTAAATAATAAAGGTCACAAGCAAAACGATCCTTCGAGAGACCGAAGGAGGTGGGCTGTGAAAAACATGTCGCATGAATAATTGAATCAGACCTCTGTTGTGATTAAAAGTGTCCCAAAAATGTGTCCGGAAAGCTCTATGAAGGGTTAATTTTTGTTATATAATCCCTTGGCAAGCAGAGCTTCATAAGCGCCAAACGTGATTTAAAACACAAACGAAAGCAAAAAGAAACAAGCATTGGAATACATGGGTCTAAAGACGGGCAGCAGCATCAGCTGAAAAGGATTAATACAAAGCGATAGAGAATTAAATCCAAGATCCAGCAACCCCTTAAAGTGTTCTGAGTTTATTTTAGATGCTTTTGTCTCCACTCCATTCATTAGCATGTTCTAAATAAAAGCTTTGAAACGCGCTAGCAACACAGCCGACGTACAAAAATCCACGCAAAAAGATATCCACGCAGATACATGTTGCGTGTCCCACCAGATATTCACTGTTATCATTGAAATAATCTCGCTTAATAAGCGTGATAGCGAATGAATAAATCCTTAGTGAGTGGATGAGTGCAGAGTGATTGCGTGTGCACAACCTTTGCTCTTCGTAGGGTGTTTTCATTGCCGTTGTTGCTGTGCGAGTACGCGCTCTGGATATCCACGCTATGCGAATGGAAACCAAGTTCAAATTTTAATCCAAAAATCGATATGAATGAAAGTTTTAATGCAGCACGCAGACGAACTCACACCAACTGACGCACACACACCCACATGCTCATACTTAATCTAGATATACACATGGATTGTGTCTACATCTGTATAGTTTAATGAATGTCGCTATATCGACATTCTGGGCCTGAAAATTAATGGCTTGTTTTTGCGAAGGTTCCTAGGTAAGGAGTAGAGCCTACCCACTCACCAAACCACACGCAAAAGTCAAATGTGTTGGTGCCAAAATTGTAGTTTATTGTTGTATTTTAACAAAAATTTAGAGCTCCTGTACAAAAGAGTTCAAATTTATGGAAACATAATCAGAGGACAAAAGAGACAGCTTCCTTAAGTTTTGATAAGCTATGAATTATAATTATAATTTATTATAAAGCAATATCGTCAACAATCGTGCCAAAAATGTCAAAAGTTATCGAATTTAGCGAAGATTTCAATTAGCAAGCTAAAACACGGGCTTTATAAGGTGTAAGAGGATAATAAAATAAAAATTAAACTTAAAATACTTAAGATATTAATAATTGAACAAAAATTGATATTTAGGGGCCTTCATTCAAACACAATATCGCAGTATAAGTAGCAACAACAATAGCTGTTATAATTATAATAACAATACAATAACATTTGCTGCACATGCGGCTCCTGCCAGCTACACACACACCCTCGCACTTACTGCTAGACAATATTTTGCCACATGAGTGCTTCCGTTTATGGGACCCCATATCGCTCCACCTGCCTCTGTCCGGCCCAGCAGAAGATGTACTTAAAATATTTAGTTGGCAAAACTGCTTTCATTTTGGGAACTAAGCAAGGCAGCTGTTCAGCTAGCAGTGTGTCTGGAAGGACCTTCATTGTTGTTAGGTTAGAAGCTGCTTTTGTTGTTGTTGTCGGTGCTGCTGCTGCTGCTGTTGGTGCCTATAACTCCAATACTATTAGAAATTTTAATCCGTTTATAATACGCACATTTAAGCGTATGCAAAATCGCAAAAGGTGATACTTTGGAGCTGCGACGCACGAACGAACCCCGAAAGGATCCCCGGATGTAGGACTAAGGATGCATAGTATATGGTAGATACTGGGGCGCTGCCTCCTCTACAATGAGATTTCGGATTTGCACAGATACTTGAATGCATGAGAATCTGTGCGAATGTGTTTGCTCACCTGTCTGTATGTGAGAGTTGCAAACATTCGAATCCTCGAAATTTGTCCCAATTCAATATGTTAGGCAGGTGCGAGGCCAGGCTTAGACAAACGGATGTGTACCTGAAGCTGTGTGGGTGTTTGTGTGTGACTTGGGCCCTCATGTGGATGTGCCCCCGCCCCAGTTTTTTGGTGCCTCTTCGAATATGTGAGCAAACGGCTTTTTGTCAGTGCAAATCCTCTGCTTTTTGCTTATAAACCGTTGGCAATGATTTCCTCCTGTTGCTTCTGTAAAACGTAAACATACACACACAGCTCCGGCTTCAGCCAACCTACTGCGTTGGGTGAAGGAGTTGCTGCATACTAAACCAGTGGAGTGCGACTTAAAATTTTGTGCAAATCTTGTCGCATATGGGTTTGCATAACGCTTAGCGCTTAAGCTCTAAGCTCCGAAGCATCGTCGTTGTCGTCGCCGGGGTCCTCATAGAGTGTCATCGTCAAACGGTTTTGGTTCATTCGTTCGGTTTGTGAGCTCATTCATCGCTGACTAATTTTTTCTCCTTTTGCTGTCTCCGCTGTCGCTTCTGTTACGAATGTCCCACTCGGTACCAGGTTTGAGGCACTGGTGCAGGGGACCCTGGGAATGGTGAAGAGTTTCGCTGACAGCAGGATACGAAGACGGAGAATCGCTTGCCAGAGGTGAATGTTCACGCTGATGATCATAATGTTCTACAAAATCTTAATAAGGTTAAAATGATAGTAGAAAGGTCAATATTTGTACCAAATAAAATATTTGTTGCTTTAGTTTTTTATAAATTGGTTTCTCGAAAGATTTGGAAAGGTTGAGAAATATTGAATTAAATATCGCAGCTTCTTTAATCTTTTAGAATTAAAAGTGTTCGTTTTACAAGAAATCGTGCCAAATTTTCTGACGATGATCTTTAAAACAAAGGTAATAGAAACTGAAAACCAAATGGAAAAGCCTGCTAAAGGATCTGAAGGAGAACCAACCTCGAACGTTTCGATGAAATCTTTTAATTTTATTGAGTTAAGCTGAGGAGAAGCTCCTAACAAAAGCTTTTCAACAGCATCACAGGCACATATAAAATATCAAATCAAATAACAGTAATTCTGATCCTGCTCGTCTAGCTGGCTGGTCGTCAGCTGTTCTATGGTCTGCCTACTGGTCTGTCTGTCGGGCTGTCCTTGCATTCATCGAAAACTCTTGACAACAGAACCACCAGCAGCAACAGCTACTGCCCCGGCAACAATTCCAATGCCAACAAAGCTCGGCATCGAGTTGATCCACAAACGTGTCCTCCACCAGAGCGCAGTACTTTCTGCATGAATCCCGTTGGACGTCACCTCCGGCCGCGCTCAATCCCTGCGGCATCCGGCGCTCGCATCGGCTCCACGTCAAACTCGACTGTTTTTAACCCAGAGCATGGAATTTCGAATCGAATGTGTTACGAGATAAACATTGTTGCGTAGCACCTCATTCAGAGGCTTATTCCGATGTTATAAACACACATACACACAGAAACACACATACACAGATATATTCACTCACATATATATACAAATGACAATACAAACGTTGATGGCGCTGTTGAGACAATCCTTAGCGTATGCTGAGTGGATGAAGGGCAGCTGGAGCGGGAGGCGTAGATGGGGTTTCGAGTATCTGATGGCTGGGTGGATGGATGGTTCGCTTCGGTTTTTGTGTTAATTTTTTCGAAAATCCTCTATTTGATCAGCATCATCAATAGTGAATGTTGTGCATTAGTATTGGTATGGCTGAGAATGGAGTGTCTGTGTGTGCGAGTGTGAGTGTGAGTGACTATGGTGTTTTCAGATGCAGCTGTACGTGTAGCAGACTGTTTGAGGCAACGAGCACGGATAGATATTTATTCGAGAAGAGGATTAGAGATTTTGAAGCTTTCTCTAAACAAATACGACAATAACAACAACAAAAGCAAACACATAAATAAGCAGGCAGGGAGGAGATGCAGACATTCATACATGGCGAACATAAAAACATTCATCAACCGGTGATGCATTGTTATTGTATACATGTCAAGTAAAAGCAAGAGATAATAATAACAATAACAACATGCTATACAAAAATAAAAGTGTTGTCAACATACGATGATGGCGTTTAAATGCAAGAAGAAAACAAAAATGAAAAATAAATAAAAATCGTTTGCAAAATTATAGAAAAGTTAACGACAATCAAAATTTTAACAACACCGAAATGTTCTTGAATTTTCATATGTATTAAAATGTATACGTATAAATGTAGTTTTAAAGAAATTCTATTTTAAGAAGGCTTAAGAAGTCATAAAATTTTAATAACATAGAATATGAGGTACCAAATGCTGAAAAGTTGAGATAAATTTATACAGATAAAATTTATTTATTTATATATGTAGGGTCTACTGAAATCTCTTTAGAAAGTCACAAAAAAGCTGTAGCTTTTAAATAGTTCCCTTAAATTCAGCATTAAATATTTCACACAACAACAGGTGGTTCCAGGCTGTATACAGGTGGTTCCATGGAGCTCACAGATCCACGCATACGTCCACGGTTTATCAGAGTTTTATGCTGCCAGTTCTTTTGTTGCATAAACTTTCAATAGGACTTTCGTTGAGCTTCTAGTGAAATCCTTTGGATTATGGATTCATGGACGTAGTAAGAAGGAAGATTGCAAATAGTAACAACGAAGTAAACTAATGTAATGAGAATTAGTTGAACGGGTCCACACGATTTTTACTCACAAGACAACTTTGTATGTGTACGCTAGGTAATTGTTTGAAAATTCGTTCGTATACTGTTCCAATTATTTCCCCGTACAGCAAACAGTGTGTGATATAAAGCTTCAGTAAGCATGAATGCTCGTAGTCTTTGCTATGGATTTAAGTGGGACATGTGGGTGGGATTGTTTTGAGTATATATTGAGATATTATCTACACCAAATGACTGATTATCATAATGAAATCGAAACATTTTATATAACTGGAGGATTAAATGAAGGGTTCTGAATCTTAAGCTAGGATTACAGTTTTATTACCTGGTAAAAATGCAGTTATTTCTTTATATTTATCACATGCTACTACATCGGTTGATAACTACGACTCCTTTTTTCAATTTTTATTCTATTCACTTACGAGTATATACGCAATTCCATTTAATCCGAATACACATGCATACGGCACCAGGATTAAATTTAAAACCGCTTCCGAACACAAAAAGCTTCAAGGTTACACGAGGTTCAACCACCACATCGTACAATTATATAAAACCGAATCACAGAGCGAAACAAATAAACAAACAAACGCACGACGTCTGAAAGATTTACGCAGTGGAGTGATAAATCCTGAAAAAGAAAGCCTTATTTGAAAAGGATATAAACGTATATCGACTTCCAGAGCAAACCGCAAATACTCAATAAGGACGAAAAGCAGAGTAGATTTGAATTTATTCGTGAATGTGTGGACATTGTGTTTGGCTGCAGAGAGTGTGCTTGCGGCAGGATGAGGGACACGATTACAATATCTGAAGTAGTACGTTAATATTCAACTGATTAAAGCAAAAATCGTGGCATATTTGAACCAAAAATATACCTAAAATTCTTCGATAACCTTTACCCAGAATGAGTCCGTTGTAATCAACATGTTCTCTTCATTAATATAAACACAAATAAGAGGCTCGTGTAATTTCAATCTCACTCAGCAGTAAGAATATTGTTCTTATGTTGAGTAAAATTGTATTTTGAAATAAATAAACAAATTATTTCCAGAGAAATGACTTTAAAACATTTCACATTGTTTCTATTTACAATAATAAATTAAATAAAATAATTCAAATAACCAGCACTTTTGCAATATTATGGCTTCTTTTAATTTAGGTAACTTTTCAATGCATAAGTTAACAATTTGGCGACAATTCGTTGACAATTTGGGCAACGTCCTTAATAATAGTATTTTACTGCTTTTGCAGCCGAGCAAAAGAAAAGGAAGCTTGTCACTAGAACCAGCAACAAGTTGCGACGGGAGTAGTAACTGTTGCTAGTCATGGTTAAGGATGGAGTGGGGAAGGCTGAAATCTCTCTGTGCAAAGAATTATTTCTTTCCTTAACTATACAAATTTTTCCTTTTGAAAGAAAGTAATACTCTAAAGGGATTTGCCGATATTTTAAGATAATATTTCTAACAACTTCTTGAGATTAAGTTTATTTCTATTTATTTTTAGTATGTTTATATTCGGTTTCGTAACAGGAAGACTTACCATTAACTTTCGCTACGTCAAATTCGCGTCTTGACTCCAACGGCGATGGCAGCGGCAATGGCAACGGCAACACTCGATCGCTCTGCGTTTGTTGCTGCCCCATAACAACGGCTGGAGTCAAGGCCGACGGCGGTAAGCAGCTGATGCTGCCCACAGAAGGCCCTCCCGTCGGCGCTCCGCCTCCTCCCGCAAGTCCTCCAGCCCCAGCAGCCAAACCGAGTGTCTCTCGTTCGCTCGGCAGCTTCGGAGTAGCCGTCAATGAAGGATTCTGACTAGAAGCTGTCGACGACAAGCGCTCTTCGGTAGGCACCGGTGAAGCCTCTGATGAGCGCCGTTCACCGCCGGCACTACCGGCTGCGGAATAGCGTGGACTTCGTGCTTCGTCTTGCGAGTTATTAGACGGCGGCTGTTGGTTGTGTTGTTGTGGTTGGAGTTGAAGTTGGAGTTGATGGGGATGTAAGTGAGGATGTTGCAGTTGCTGCTGGTGTTGCTGTGGATGTTGGTGCTGGTGCTGGTGCTGGTGGTGAAGCGTTTGTTGCTGACTGATATTAAGACTGTGTTGGTGTTGCTGCTGCTGCTGCAAGTGCAGGAGTTTTTCGTGTGTTGCACCAGTGATGCCAGCCTGTAGCGAAGCTCGTCTCTGCATAGAGTTGGCCTCGTCGATTGCGGTGGAAATGCTACTTTGCGGAGTGGGATTCGATGGCGGTGGATTGTGCGGGGGCGAACGAGGATGTTCTTTTTTCACAGGAATGTCGCCAAGAGTAGCCGACGGAGATTTCATAGCTGCGGCGAGTGTGACTGGGCTTCGAGTGAGAGCCAAAGCTTGCGTCTGCGGTAGAAAAGAAGAATATGTGACGGATAATGATTGTTCTATTAAAATACTTTAAACAACAATATATAAAATATGCTCTTAGTGTTCAATCTTTTCAGTGACTTCGATGATCTCGTCACTTATAGAGAGGTTGTGCAAAACTTCCTAGCATCGAACTGAAAGGTTTAAATCTACCAATTAAAAACGTGGAATGCAAATGAAACGTACACAAATAATTGAAATACTTCAAAGACGTCATTCTAAGCAAACGAAGACAACAAGAGACGATCCTCACCCGATCTGACCTCAAAGAGTGAAACAGCAACACAGCTCGCAGCGAGCGAGGACGTTTAAATTAAGCCAGAACGAAGCAGAAGAAGAGGCACATAAAGCGTTTAACGACAGCGGACACATTTGATATCAAATAAAAATTATTAGACGAATTCAGCGCCTTAAAATTGATCGACGCCGTAGAAACACATAACGAAATAAAAATTCAATAAACGTAACTTCAGATCAACAAAGCCCAGTAAAATGGAGGACACTGATTCCTTGTCTGAACCCAGAGAAATGAAATAAAAAGAGCGCCCAGAATTAATTCGAATGACAGACAAATAAAGTGCCAAATTCAAGCCAAATGATTCCAGCATTCAGCTTGAGCCCTCTGAAAGTCTTCAATTAAAATTAATGCGTGAATTAAAAAGGTTGTCCCAGAGAGTGTTAGAAACACCAGGAAATGAAAGTAAATAAAAAGAATATAAATAAGCAAATTATATAATAGTTATTTAAATGCCATTCTATTATATGTATAAAATTCACTATTTTTAAACCTAAGCTTGTGGTGATCATAATCTTCTATATTTAAACCATTAAAAGCACTTTTTAATTTTTCTCTTGCGTTCTTTGAGAAGTCATCGTTCTTATTTAATTTCCATTCCTCTTCATTCGATCCCAAAACTTTCTACCCGAGACTCTGTAATTTCGGCAAATTCACTAAACTTATTCAATCGCCCCTTTTGGACGCCCTTCCTGCACCAGATGGGCGTCGTTGCCGTTAGCATTTGGGTTTCCTGTCCCCAAGTCCTCATCCAAGTTCATTGCTTCTCTCCTCTTTTTGACAGTAGCGCCAAAATCTTATGCTAATCAAAGTGCGCGACGTTCAGTAGCACATTATAATAATCATGATCGCCAAGAGAGTCAACGATCAACAGAACCATCACCATCATCACGGGCACCGGCATCGGCATCAGCTGCAGCAAACAATAGCACTCATCTGCAAGCTACCCGAAAATTCGATTTCCTCAAATTGCGATCACTCTGCCAGATCAATTCCGTCATAACTGCAGGGCGATCAATTAAAATGTTGATCGAATTTTCGTCAATTTTTGACATGTGCGCCTCAGAAGCTCCAGTCGCATGTGAGCATCACAACTGGAAACAAAAATTATATATAACCTCGTGCAATATAATGAAACAGCGAGATCAATGTAAATTTATCGCTTCCAGCCATACAACGGAATGCATTCAGTGCTCGGTGCAGATCCTGAGCACTGAGCTGATGCTGCTGCTGGCTCGAAAAATGATTAACGCGCAAATGAATTTCGTATCCCAAAAAAGTGCCTGCTTGATTATAACTTAAGATCGATCACTCTGTCGTTGATCGCTAACTTGATGAAGCTACTGTAGCCGGGCCTGGCCGTAAATACCACCACTTTGAAACGCCAAACAGAGGAAAAAAGCTCGCGTTATTAAATTTCTGCTAAGCAGACGTCTTTTTGTAGTTTCTGGCAAATTTGACAAGTTGGCCAAAGGCTCTGAAGGTTCACGATCAAGGTTTATCCGCACGATCAGCGAGGATCAGTTCGGACTTGCGTTAAAAAAGGCTCAAATTCCATTTAGGCTCCAAGCATAAATGCGTTAATCAGTTTTTGCTGCGGCTGCGGCTTTTATTTGTTGCTGCCGTAAAGCCGGTTTCTCGTTCGTTCTCGGAGAAAACTTCGGAATGTTAGCCTTCTCCGCCTCTTTCTTTTCTGTAGAGAGCAGAAGTTCGGAAAAAGTTTAGAAAAATGTTTCCAAAATTCATTTCATGCACAGGCTTTTTATAGAATTAACGGAAACCTTCGCAAAAAATAATTGAAATTTCTTTTGAGAAAAACCAAGTTCAAGAGCTTTTAAAATCATATCATATCATGCCACGTCAGATTATTTTGTTTTAGTGTTCATATCATCACCTCATCACATCACAATTTATACTGGAAGCGATGTCGATCACATCATCGCATATCATATCGGAAGTCAGGGGCATATCATCTAATCATGATTCCGACTCAAAAATTAAAACTAATCAAGACACATGAAATTATGTATCTCAACTCGCACTTCTTACAAGTTCGAAATCTGTCCCGGCTCAACGACGATCTTTGCTACTCTTCTCCGTGATCACTCCATATCCTCAATTTGAATTCAATTCACCGTGAGCACAGCGACTGACAAATAACTCTGATAAAATATTTACCATGATGGGCACTCGGAATGGATGGATGGAAGGATGGTTGCTTGGACAACGCATCACATCAATTAGTGGCAGCCACAACATCAACTCATAACAAGAACACACAGCCACAGTAGTAGCAGCCGAAATCGATCACCGCAGCTTCTGTATACGAGCGCAAATTAAAGATGATGATCATAAAAGGATCATCAGATCACTGGGGGAAGTGAGTGGGGAGGGGGAAAAGATAAAAAAAGAAAGACACTTGATGGTTTCTGATTTTAAGTTGACGTTCTCATGTCATCAGTGCGTCCCGCTAATAATGCACCTCGCAACAGGCAGTCTTAGACGTCAACCCGAAACTTTGGACTCCACTTTTTTCCTCAAGTGTTATTGCTGCATTTGTTGTTGCTATCGCGGGTCACTAAGGCCAGAGCAGATTGCTGCGTGCAAAAATGACGTAGTGGGCCGGCTCGTCTGATGGCGGGTTGTGGCACGAAACGCCAGGAATTCGACCAATTGTACGAAAAATATGAAATTAGTTTTGGCTTGATTTGAAGTCCATTCGAGCGATGTACGGCTGCGACGCTCGATCGGAACGCCAAAAATGCATGTCTGAAGCGTATGGAGGACAAGAAAACATGTCCTTTGCTCGTGTTTTTCTCTTTGTTGTTGTGATACTGGCGCGCACTGATCGTCTGTTTGCGATCATCTGCTGCTACTGGATTTTTAATGTGTTTTAATCAACAGAAATCTTCGAACGTTCGATGAAGGCCAGACCAGATCGTCGTCGACGCGACCATTAGGGCAGCAGCATCATTTTAATATGTTGTTGGGCTTGTCGCTGGTGCTTGTCGAAGCTGATAATAATAATGATGAAATGTTTCTTAAGATTGGCTATAAATTGTTGAGCAGGCGACATGTTGATGTTCGGATGTCGTTGGAAGGATGTCGATTTTCAGAGGATCGAGATCTGTTGTTAAAGTTGTTTTATTTAAGGGAATTATTTGAATTTTACTTACCGTTTTATAAGCTGTACCTGTAACGCATAATTTACAAGAAATAATTTTTAAAGCATAATTTATAAAGCACTTACATTCAAACAACTGATTATTATTAAAAAAGTAGCGATCGCAGGCGAATGTTAGAATCAAACAACCAATCAAAGGAATTCATAAAAAATGAGTACACCAATAATAAAGGTATTCACACCATACCTAAGTGGAATCAGAAATCTCCACAATCTACCCCTTCCCCTTGAAAGACTGAGTTCAAATCTCGGACAGCAGCCAAATTTTCCGATAAAGATCACTTGTTGACACTTGGCCGCATTGACAGTTGAACACACGAAGCTCATGTATAGAAGATTTTATGTCCGACATCGCTATGGTATGTCAGCCGGTCGAACAAACACTGCGATAGACATGGGCCAAGCAAAGGAGTGGATAAAATTGCCAAAATCTGGGAACAATATTTCGACAGCATACCAAAAATGGACATAAAAAACAGGAATCGCAAAGTTTGTGCTTTTTGCTTTCCAACTTTTGTTCAACCTGCAGATCGCTGGCTCGTAGGATCGGGGAACACGCATACAGGTATGTGAACTTCATTGTATGTTGTGACAAACAGTAGCTGATCGCGTGAATTGGTATTTTTTGACTGACTGCCTGCCTGCATGGCTGGCTAGCCGAAGATCGATCGTATCGCGATGACGCGTCCAGCACAGAGCCCGTCATGATTACATATGCTGCATGTCAGCGTAGCCTATGAAACGCCTGAAGGTATGCTGCTCAGGAAGCTACAGCCGCAGTAGCAGCCACATCATCATCAGCCATCCGCTGATCGTGTTTCGCGATCACTTCGATTCTTCGAGTAGCGTCTGTTCTTCCTTTTTTATGGTTTTTTGATAAATTTTTGCGTATTCTTTTTTAGTGTGGAGCAATTATTTATGCGCTTAATGGAATTTTTGCTTCTTTTTTGCATTGTCGCCAGCTATAGCAGGATCTGGACTCAAGAGATGGAGTTGGAGTTGGTGTATCCCGAAAAATAAATAATTTAAGGTTCTGTCTTTGTTGCTTCGTAGCTCGTTTTTATTATTATTATTGATACTGCAGCAGTTGCTGTTGTTGCTGAGATCGGCATGTTGGCATTATTTATATTAGGGTTTTTATGTCATGGCTCGGAGCGATGGATGTGCGCTGCTTGGACGTCTGGGCGCATTATGTGCGTCATCAGAATTACCTTGTGCAAAAGAGATTTTTATTCTTAATATGATTGAAATGCATTTATGGAGCGTCGAACAGAATACTTCGTACCATTTGTAAACGCGGGAAATATAGAAAATATCGTATATATCAGAATCGTACGAATGCTCCATTTGTATCTATAGCGCAATCAAGTTACTACTCCGACCTACCAAAAAATACCCATTTCTTCATACGATGCATACAAATTCGAAATATTTTTATACATTTCGAGTACAACAATTTGATTTTCAATTCCAAGATATAAAATAGTGCACATACTCGTATACTTTCATTTCGATTCTTGATCTGTTGAATCACGAACAGAAGAAAATATATCTGTGGAACGAACCTGTTCTTTTCTTCACAATGTTCATAGTGGATTTAACCGGATTTACTTATGTTGTGAATTATAAACATTTTGGTTCGCAATTTCGTCCAAGTCCGGCCACGTAATTAGCATCGATAGGGTGCTTCTCAATGTCATTTCGACTGAGGTATTTTTGAACAACTTACGCACTTAAGTAAGTAAGTCTCACTTTTTATAACTAGAACCAAAAAAGTTTGATTTGAATATATTCACTATACTCATAAATTAGTTGAATATATTGTTTCATTAACACATTATGGCTGTTCCCACTGCTAAACTTGGACATTCCGGCCAATTAAAAAAGGTCCCCTCAACATTTGCGTGATTCGCATTATTCTGCGATATGATTAAATGTGTCAAATTTTGCACATTTCTTGCATTAACCACGTAGATGTTTAAGATGCCATTTACTGCAGAAATTTTAAATTTAATTAAAAAACTCCGAAACCAACACACGAGACATACAAAAAGAACTAAAAGCCCAGCCATTTATGTTGCAACACCTTTCAACCATTCTTTTATCAATATTAATTTTTTCTGCAGGATTGTTATTGCCGCTGAGAGGGACATGCATGGGGACGTACATGTATGTGGTTGTGTATGGATGTATATGTGTGTGTTTGCATGTGTGCAAGAAGTCAGCAAATCGTGTGCTCATGCATCTTCGTACGAAGATGTTTAAAATTAATAGTTGGCGGTGGCAGCAGCAACAGCAGCAGTTCAGAAACGACAAAATGCAACTGATGCTTGCTTGCGTTTATATTTCATTATTGACGACACACATACATACATTCGAACACACACACACGTCTACTCAGGAACGCACAGTAGCACTTTGCAATTTGACACGCCAACGTAACTACATGCAGCACAAGCACAGGGTGCTGCGCAGGCGCAATGCGTCGTAATTAAGGAACGCAACAATAAAGCAACGAAAATGAAGGACCAGAAAATGACACACCAGACAAATAATGTTAGGAAATCTTACTAAATCCAAATAAGAGAAGCCATACATTCAACCGCACCCCATTTCTGGTATTTAAACCAACACACAAGCATAGTATATCACTTTTGTACCATCTTAAAGCTGAAGCTTAAATTGAAAATCCCGGATTATGACAAATATTCAAAATATATCATAGATCTCAGTTCCCCATAAAGTCTGAAGAAGAAACAGATACAGTTTTCAATATTTTATATTATTTTATTCGTTTCGACATATTTATTTAATGTCCGGCCCTTAGAAAGACTCCATAAGACCCGATAGGAACTTTCTCTTGAGCTGATTTCAATGATTTCCGTTATTTTGCTCTGGCTTTAACGGCAACCTACTTTGACGGAAAGTATATTTTAACAGGTACACTCACTTGGGCTTTATGATTATTGTTATTATTGCAGAAATGTTCCACTATGTTGGACACTCTTCGGACCTTCACCATCCCAAGTGCACGAAAGCAACATTTGAAACGTCAAATTATGTCCAGAACTCATACTTCTTTAGCAGAAGAAGTGCATTCCCGAAAACCCTACCACATCCCATTCCATTCTCTTCTTTTTTTGTACTCGTGCAGAAATAATTAAACGTTCATTGGTTTTGGTTTCCATTCCATTTAATTTTGGTGCACATTTTGTCGACTTTGCGTTGGGCTGCATTCTTGTGGCCCGCTGGTTAGCAGCAAATTCTTGGATCTCGCGGATGACGGAGACCGGTTTGTGATCCAAGGCAAGCCTGTAAATGGTACATTTTCGCACTAGGTTAGGGTTAAAGCGCCGTGCAGGCGGGGCATGCAAACGCTCTCGGATTTTTAATTATTTTGCCTAATGGGGAATCAGACGGCAACAACGAAGACGACGTGGATGCGGACGCCGATTCGATCCGATCCGCCGAGAAGCATTCCTCCTTCATTTTGTATGGATTGTGTGTGCTTTCGTTTTGACAGACAGTAGCGCAGCTCAGCTTTCATGTTGATTGTTAGCTTTCGTCACATGATGAAACACTTAATCACTTGATTTTGCGATGCTCGTTGATGGAAAATTTTAAATTTAAAACACTTTAAATGATAAACATTAATTAAATAATTTATGTAATGAAACGCAGAAGTTTGTAATTGCACCAGGAACAGGTTTTGCAAGGTTGAAAGGACTCCCATTTGATGAGTAGTCACTTTGGCTGCAGATTTTTCATTCTACCACAGAAAATTAAAACGTGATCATTTTAATATTGTATAGTAATCGCATATTTAATAAAAATATTAAGTCCAGAACCCGGAATACAGCGCGTCATGATTGCTTCAATCGTAGATAACAAGTTACAGCCATAAATGTTCAAGAGAGCGAAATTCTTAGAGGGAAAAAAGAAGGAGCTTACAGTTGTAAGTAAACATCTATTCGATCACATGAGTAAGTACGTCATCAGCTGACTAGCTCACACTTCCTTTTGTACGCTCCGGCACTAATTGTCAACTTTAATCGTTTTGATTTTCCATAACGAATCATAAAAATCTAAACTATCATCGGGCTACCGGCAGGGCAGCGTATTCTCCGGCGATGTCTTTTATTTGCTCCTCTGCTCAATTCTTCAGCAGTAAATTCGGTCTTAATTATATATCAATATCAATGAAAAATTGATTTCCACTTGTTGCCTTGATTGCGATGCCGATGCGAAGCTGCGTTCAATTTGATCAAAGCAACACTATGCACGCATCGTACAACCCGAACCCGATTACGTAAGAAGATCGTGGAGTGAGTGCAAAGAGATCGTGAAGAAAGGAATTGGTATTAATTGCTTGCTTGCAGCATAATAAATATGGGGTAATCCTGCGGGGCGTTTGTGTGTAACGACGACAGACGGAAGCCGATTTGATTAAACATGAAGCAGCAACGTGACATCAATTGACAAGCGAATAAATAAATCTCCACAGATATGCAGATAAAAAACGGGCAAATGTGCTTAACATGGAAAGGGCACGAAAAAGGGTGCTTTTTTATGTAGAGCAAAATTGTATTAGGAAAAGATAGCTGATTGGAAATCGTGACAAAATAAATTGAAGTGAATTGAAGTTATTTGAAAAAAATATTAACCCATTAGTGCCCATAGCCAAACTACATCAGGTTCAAGTTGTACTGCTTTATTATCTTACTAACGACGAACAAAATAAAGCAAAACTAATGTAAAAGTGAAATAATTTACAAAAGTACAGTTAATACATTAGAAGAAGGTGCTCCTCTTCGTGGGTTCCGTCATCGCAGGTTGTTTCACTGAAATGTCAACTGATATACATGATTTCCTGCATGAGCAAGGACATCTAACCACCATGCATTTGATACAGCCAATACACTAGGTAAGTGAAAATCACCCAACACCATCTAATACCTTTCAGGGCCCCGCGGTTGCTGATCGATTCCATTGAGCCAAACCGCTATATTTTTGCTATAGTGATCGAAGCTCTGGAATACTAACATTGATATTCTGCTGTAATTCAGAACGGTTCGAAGTTATCGAAGTTGGTCTTTCGAACATTAAAAAAGTTTCCATTCGAATCGAAACTGTAGCTGTGTCCAGGAACAGTTTTGCGAAAGTTGAGAAGAGTTTACGGTTTAGAGAACGGTTTAGATTACATTACTTGCATATGGAAGGAATGACTTCTGATCGATTCTGTTGAGTTGCTTTTCTCCCAACCTTCGTTCGACTAACCTCCTTTCTTCCATCGATCAAACTCGTCACACTTGCAATAATCAATATATGGTATACGAGTATATAACACTCAATATCTCTCGTTGGTTTCGCCCCGCTCTCTTCTTCGCCATTTCCATAACAATTGCGTAGAATATGCAAATATTCCGATGGAGGGACTCACTCGGTCGATCAATTATTTCAATGACTTAAATGAACTCTTTTCACTACTCTTCTAATCAACACCCTGGCACTCGCTGTTACTGCTATCATAACTGACAAAAATAATTACAACAAACTAACACACACCAATGCATAAGTTTATCGAAACTAAAGCGTTAAATAAATGCCACAAAATGATTTTAATTAAATCGCACCAATTAAATGGAAACGATCTTCAACCATCACCAGAGCGATCCACAATTCATAGCTTCTAAAAAGTATGCCACAACGAAAGGAACCACATACGTATATATACGGGAGGGACGATCGAGGCATTGACGTCACACAAATGACCTACTGACTGTAATTCCCCACAAACCCCTCCGCCAAGTGAGTGAGGCAAACCTCAATGCATCCCAGAAGATCCACAGAGCGGTCTTCTTCTACGCATTAGCCAAACACAGCAGCTGTGTGCGTACATTTCTGGACCCGTATTAATAAAGAAAACATTAACTATTACTACGACGCTGACGTGGTTACTCGGCTACCGCAATTAAGTGTGGAGAGTGCGATCACTAATCTGTTGGGGTCAATCGATGTTAAGTAGAATCACGAATACCAAACTAATTGGTTGTGATATATTTTTCTGCCCGACACAGCTAACCGGCAGCTCCACGACCATCGGAATTTGCACGAGAGCAGGACCGAGATCCCCGATTGTCTAGCAGAGGGTGATCGTTATACATTCGCCAATATTAGGAAGCTATTCTAAATTGGTCAGCATTTCAACTAGTGACCTCAAATACCAGCTGACAGACTGCTAACTCCACTCATGCAGTACAGTTGCCCTTGCCTTAGTTTCGGGCACAGTCACTGTTTCAAGTTCAACTCCTGATGGCGGGCGACTTCTACGCGTCCGTCTCACCCTCGCAGCCTTTGAGCCCGAAACCGTTCAACTGTGAAGTGTTGCTTTTGCTTCAATTCAAATTTCACATGTCTGTCACATAAATGCGCATAATCATGGAAAACAAAAACAACTGGGAATGGAATGGAATGGAAGAGGGCGCTTTTGCATGCACTTTTGCTCCTCTAATTTTCGTCGCGCATGAGTTGCTCTTCTGGCTAACGCAGGAGCCCATCAAAACAATAGGAAGAGCAAATTATTAGGTGCACACATGCCCGAAGGATGAGTTGAGTTCAGTTGAGTTGAGTGTCCAATTATAAGTCAATTAACTCTGACTTTCGTTAACAGAACGAAAAGAAAACAGAGCCGAGGGACACAATTTGTTATGCATAACTGAACAACCACACAATTTATTGCATCGGAGGCAAATGATCCCAGGATTAATCCTTGAGAAATTAAGGGACCCTTTCAGATGGAGGCAGATGCCAATTCTGTAAAAAAATTAATGGTTGTGAGGTTCGCTGTGAAACATAACACAGAACGTTACTTTATAAGGTATTTAACGGTAATTTCAAAAGCTTTGGATGACTTCTTTTATTTTATTTTGTGATGGAATCATTGGAAAAAGCTGCAGTGGGTCAAAAGAATGGTTTGAAATGTTTAAACAATGATCATGAAACGTTGTTTCGTAGTTAAGGAACTTATTTAAGAAACATCAGATGATTCGAATTATTTTAATAACTTCGCAAACGCCAAACTCTCAGGACTGAATTAATAACCGGAAATGAGAAACATCCTTTGAAACCGTTTTATCGAGTATGTTTAATTATTACTTGTCCTTTGTTACTCAAGGCAACGTTCTCTTCTACTTTGTCGCCGTTCTGCATGGTTAAATCCTTCCTATTCACTGCCAGAGGAAAGAAACGACTTTTTATGATTCTAATGTGAAAGCATGGCACTCCGTTTTACCAACTGTCATTTAAACTCTGTAATAATGTCCTTTCCTACCGGAAAACACGACCTGTTCGTCTAAATATATGTCCTTGCTTTTATGCTTGAAGGGTTTGCATGAGAGAATTCAGAATCGATTCCCGTAAGCGATCACTAACAGTGACCAATGGGAAATATTTATTGAATTTAAATTTTTTATTTCCAATATTTATTGCAAATTATAAAGACTTACAGTCTTTATGGAATTAATTGATATGTATATAGTTAAGCTGCACATTCTCATGCAATCATATTGATAGCAAAATATATTTAATACAAAAAGTATTCGCGAGGAAGAATCGAGCGTTCCTCGGATACATAATTCACCGCCTTCCTTCCTCGCGTCCAGCCGAGACTAGACGTTTGAAGGAACTCCTTCTCCTGGCTGATAAATGATCAATGAAAGACATTTTCTATTCTTATCAAACCGTAGTCAGTTACAAGTTAATTTAATTTCAGTTCTTAGTATCTGCGAAGAGGACTGACCGAGACCTTAATGCATTCGGTTGCTTGCGCTGTCCGTGTGTCTGTGCTGCTTGTACTTTGGCGCCAAATGGTTTGTAACAAGTAGTTAACACTTGCAGCCAATTAATACAAAAACAAAAACAACACTCGTCATCTTAGCTGGCAGACACAACTGAATAACACCAGGAACAACACAAGACTAGCAAAACAACAACACCAACAGCAACGAAGACTTTTGTTTTTGTTTCTATTACAAAGGTAGTTCTTATCAAGTACCTGATGTTTATGTAGACAAAGCAACAACAGCAACAACAGCAACAAAAACAATAGCAACGGCAGCAATTAATGTAAAAATTCTGATACGATGCGAAAAATTCCCTTACTTGCATTTCACATTACACTCGGCCAAACAACAACAACAAGAGCAACAACAATATATCAATGCCAGCGATCGAAGCGGCAGTTGCATTCCATATGCGCCCAAAGGTATGCAACAACTACACACACCGACGCACGCACAGGAACAATGGGCCCATTGCAGGCCTCGAAAAAAGAACCCTCGAAAAGAGACCCAGAACTCAGTTGCACTGGCTGTGCGTTCAACGAGTAGAACGCAACGCAGAGGACGCGGCGCAAATAACCGTCTGCTGAAGGGGAGAGGAGTGGGGGAGCGAAGTTAACAAGCAAGACAGGAAACAAGGCTGTTGCAAGGAAAGTGGTTTCACTTTGACATTCGCTTGACTGGCAAAGTGCAAGTGTTTAGTGCGCTAAAAGACAGGCAGGCAGACAGTCCCTCTGTCGGCCTCTTCGGGGTTCTGTTGCAACAACACTTCAGTTGAACCGTGGACAGGAAATGTGCAACTGTATACATATTTCAGAGCAGAGCAGAGTTGCTGTACGAGTAGAGTCTGTAGATAACCGAGAGGCCTACTTAGATAATAATTACAGAGTGTGTCGGGGGAGGCGCAGTCATTCCTGCTGCCAGCAGAAAGTAGGGTTGAAAGCAGCAGACTTGGAGGGGTTTCTAAAGGAACCACCGAAACTCGTAACGCGGGTACGAGTGCAATTCCAGGTCAAGGACGTTCGGATAACCGAAACTTAACGGACCACCAAAAGTTGCAAAAAACTCTGCACAGCTACTCTGAGGTTGA
This sequence comes from Myopa tessellatipennis, assembly GCA_943737955.2. NCBI lineage: Eukaryota > Metazoa > Arthropoda > Insecta > Diptera > Conopidae > Myopa > Myopa tessellatipennis. The sequence continues at coordinate 15,080,308 of OX031315.1, forward strand.
AATTTTGCAAGATGAACTGCTAAAACGAAAACTTAAGAACTTATGTTTCACATGCTGCTCAAAGATGTTGGAACAAAAGGTGGCAGCGCTCTAAATAGTTGTCCTCAGTCCTAAAAACGCAGGATGACCGGATGCCATTATTGATTATTAAACCAGGCCGGAAGTTGCTTAATTGTGTGTGCCATCAAAAGCCGACAACATGTGGAAGCCGATTTTTGGGAAAAACCAGCTGAAAGGTTTTTAACCCGATTGTCTGGCCGCAAATAGAAATGGATGCTATATCGGAAGTATTGAAAAAATAATACAAAACAATCGCGAGTATCCATTCAATATATATTTCAGTGAAACGAGTAACAAACCAACAGACTCAAAATTTTCTACCTTTTTTTACAAAACTGCCATAAAACTTGTGTTTCTTATTTTTAGCTGCATTCAAGTTATTTAATAAAATCTGTTGTGTGATAAAATCTGTTCATGGCTGAAGGAAACGCCTGAGAGATACAATAAAATAACTCATGTTATGATTTTCTATAGCAAGCTGTCCTTCCGTCTGACATCCTCTTCTTGAACACCCAAAAGAACGGTTAATAATATGAGAGCCACTCGAGAACAATAACGAGTCGAACACTTGGCAAACTCAGCGCGTGCTGCAGCAGTTTCACTTTCGTCAAACTCACAGGCATCGAAGGAGCCTCCTTAGAGGGCAACAATAATTATGTAAGTAGGCCACACACACACACACACACACACACACACACACAACCCGACACATACAGCAGACAGGTCACACTGAGCAAGAGACGGATGCCAGCAGTAAAAGTTGAGGGTGTTCAAAGACCGCCAACAACAAACAACCCTTTAAGCGACGCACTCGAATGCTGCTCGTGTGCATTTACACGAGAAGCTATCAACAACACAGCCAAGCGTCGCGAAAGAGCGTCAGACGATAAACGAAAACAGTTGCATCGTATGGAATTCGATAGACCCCTGCAGTCTCTGGCCTTCTGCTGCTCTTTCTTGTCACCTTGTTCTCCTTCTTCGTCTTCTACTTCTGCTACTGCTGCTCCTGCGAATTCATCCTTTTATCTACGACATCGCGAACTCGCACCTAATTTTTGCTCAATCCAGATGAAACATTTAGTTAGGTTCTTGCGTAACCCTTCGTTGTGGCTTGTTTCCTCGAGTGCTTCCTGTCTGCCAGCAACAACGGAAAAGCGGTATATTTTCGATGGCTGCAATGCTAGTTGCTATAGTTATTTAGGGTAGATCAGCATTTGGCATTATCTTTGTTGGCTTGAGCTGTTCATTGTGGACGGTTGTACGTCCAGCCGGCTTATCTCCCTGCAGAGATCTGGCTTCAGTTGTTTTGTTATCATTCTCTGTCATCGTCCGTTGCTGCATAGTAAAAAGTGAAAGCAAAGGTTTTTATTTATTTATTCTGTTGGGTGATTATATTAAAATTCCTTCAGGAAATGACCTACCCCATTGCAAAGTGGTACCGAGTGCACTTATTTTAATTCGAGTTGTAAGCAATTCGTAAAAACACCGAATGCCAGACACATGTTGGTAGAAACCGTCTGTTGTATGGGGTTGTAATGAAAACGTATAAAGTCTCTTCTTAGTTCTTATTACAGCCACTGAAAACAGAATACACTAGAGGCCCCTACTTCTGGTACTTTTTCACTATTTACCTTCTGTATAAGTGGATAAAACAATAAACAAGCACTGACAAGAAATAGCTTTGAACCAAAAATTATGTATTTATTAAGCTAAAATCCGAAAAATTATTTATAATGGATAAAAGTCGAATACTACTCCGCGGTTTTTCATTTCATTTCATTTCTTAGTGAATATGTATATAATTTTTTCCCGAAAGTGATGCTTCTCAACTGTCATCTTATGAATTCTTTAATAGATGAAAACACCAAATATTTTGTTGAATGTACAAGTGACAAGTGCTGGAAATAAGTTTTGCTTCTGACTGCTGTTTATGTTAGAGAACAGAAAAAGTGCACCGAGGAAAGCGTCCCATTCAGTGTTTTGTATTTTTCAACACTCTTTAATGAATATTTGCAACTTTATATTATAGAAAGAACAACTCGGACTTTCTACATGCCGCCCTCCGCTAAAATGAGCCGCAAATAAAAGCTAATCGTCGCACATTCCGCAGCATGAATAAATATCAAGCAAAATTTACGATTGCGCAGGAGATAAAAATTCTCAGTGACGACAAAATCCTGCCAATGAGCAATTAAAACTGCTAAATTACAGTTTTATTTGATGCATTTCTAATTCCGCCTCTGATGGTGATGGGGTTGTCTGATCACCAACATGATCAGCACCAGCACCAGCACCAGTAACAAAAACAACAACAACAACAGCAACAGCATCAATAGCAGAGCGGCAGCATGATCAACGCTGTCATGACGAGCAACATTTATGATTATGGCACGCGATTGTCACAGCAAATTGTCGTCAGCATCAGCAACAACCGCAGAGACGACATCGACGACGCAACGACACCGAAGCGTAGCAGCAATTGCGCTGCAGTGCCTCGAACGCATTGAAAACATTTTTTGAATTGCTTGCAATCATCGTCATCGTGCCGCAACCAGATGAATGAGACGCGTTTAAGTAATAAAATAGGCGACAACGCGTGCGTAAGAATGTAATAAAATGTGATGTTGGCAACAACGGCAACCAGTGCAAGTAAGTATACAATGAACGATGACAACAACTAAAGTCGAATGCGTGCGAAAAATGCTGATCTCTCCTCCTCCCGCATCTAAACACTTTAAGCACAATATTTCGAATAAGTGCGAAAAAGAGTGACAGTCGAAAAGAGTGACAGTACTCAGTAGTTCTCCAACTACTCACAGATGCAAATCTACTCATGAAAAATCTGAACACTTTCCACGTCAGTGCCTTAGCTCGGGTGCGAATTAATTTTATTACTCGATTGTTTACTGCAGAAACACGTGTTTGCGCTCTAAAACAACAACAACAAAAGGCACCAACATGAGCGACTGTCATGTTGCAATTTCCTCTTCCAGCAACTCTTCTTCTTCTATCTCCTGACTTCTGCACAACGCCCCTAACCAACGCAAGCGATCCCATTAATAAGCTATTTCTTGCCATATTTTGACATATTGAATCTATAAAGCGTATTTTAACCCAAGAGCAACAGAAAATAGCCTCTAAAGGTATTAAAAACTGTCAAAATTTTATGACCAACTTATTTAAACTATGTATCTATGCCCGACTTTTATGTGAGTTGGTGTTGTGAAAACGCCATAAAAATTAGAAGTACGCGAAGTACTCGTGCAGCAAGAACTTGGCGAGCGTACTTCTTTCCGGCGTAAATCGCAGAGCATTTTTGTGTTGAACAATTTACTTTAATAGCTTCATTTAGGATTTTCTATATTAAAAATAAAATATTTTATTTTAAACATTTTAAACATGAGTAAACATGAGAAAACAACCACAGTTGGTTTTCGTTGTAAAATATATTTTACACGTGGTACGTGTTAACGTTACACGTTGTACAAAGTATAATGTTTTCAGTTTCCGCGGACCATTCATTCGTCTTTCAAGATGTGACAAGTTAATAAAGCAATAAAAACATCAAGTAATTCGTTCAGTGTATCGCTATTTATATCCACCTGAAGATTAATGACTGAAGAGCGTTGTTATGCTTTAACTTTCCTAATAATGTTACCCAATCTAACAGTATTGCTAGTTGAATAAATAAAGCGACTGCAGCCGAATCCTGCGACTCCTGGTTGAATTGACGGATTACAAAGAAAGTATTACGTATTATATTGAAGAAATTTATTGAAATGCCGGAAACTTCTTACAACTCCTTCCAATCTTTCCTATTCGAACGTTATTATTGATCACGATGACGTTAACAAGTCTCCAACCTGAGATATACGCAATCGGAAGGATGACAACGGATTATCCCATAATTTATTGAGCATAGAAGGAGCAGCCTGAAGACATCTAATTGATCACTCTGAGTCTCTGTGTGACACTGCCAGTGGCACTGAGTAACAATCATGTTATTGAAAACCCTGTCTTAGACATTTATACGAATACCAAACTAAGCCATCAGGCAAGATGGAACCGAACAAAAGACAGTTCGGCAAATGATCCTTAATGATCATATAACGATGAAAAAAATTGCGTCATCAGGAATCGTTGCTGGGAGGGACACTAAGAGCGCGTAAACCGGAAGAACTATAAAGTGACAGCAGAATTGGAGGAAGTGTCAAACAATTGCAGGTATCGTAGAGGAACAGTGACAAACCACCCTACAAAAAGTATCCCTACCGAAGTCGATATGCACAAAAACTGGGCATCGACAACGCAGGCTGCTACGAAACACAATTAAAACCTATTGCAGAAAGCGCATGTAAGGTTACAATGAGAAGATTAAACTAGCAGCATAAAGATAGTGCAGATACAGCCGGAGTGAATTTCGGAACGGGTGACAAGGGGAGAGCAAGAGAAACTGAGAGAGAAAATGTCGGCATTCACCTGTTTGCATGGGCAGCCCAGCCAAGCAGCGACACGAGGTTACCATTTACGCAGAACGTTTATTAAAAAATTGTGGAAGGAGGTGCAGGAGGAGGAGGAGGAAGAGAAGGTGGTGGACGAGGAAGAGAAAAAGACGAAGCAAACGACATGATCAAATGGAACGCCACGTAAGTCACTGCAGAGTAATTTCAATACTACTCGAAACGAGACAGTTGTTTGTCTTGTTGTTGTTGTTGTAATACTGTTGATGGCAGTGTTGACGATTCTGCTGATGACCGGGACCACCTTTCGCTTTTATTAGCACTCAAACACTTCGAAGACATGGCAGCCCCAGACTACGGATAGAGTAGGCTTTTATTCTAACAATAAAAGCAGCGATATTTTGTCCTCCATTCCCCTAGAGCGAGTAATGGAAAAGCTATAGATTATATCTAAAAGAGATATCATTACTACTTGATGAATTTTATCTGAAGCGAAGTGAATTTTGCGCTGAATTCTTTTACGTATGGTCGAGGAGCCTCATTGAGTTAATTCACATCAATATAATGAAACGGTTGTGAATGATAAGGTTAAGTACAGTCGTTGAAATACAATGTTTTAACTCATGTTTTTGTCTTTTATATTCAGGATTCATTACGCTTGTGTAGATGGAACTTAAGAATTTAACACTCAGAGTTAAAAAATATCGAATTATATTGATGGTATTGGTAGATCGAGAGAGTTTTCTATGATGGCCTAGGCACATTGAACTAGTAATCAACAAAACGTACAAATTTCATTTATTTAAAATGATTCGATACCTTTTAGAGCTTGTTATAACATGAAATAAAATTAGGTTTTTTGGAGTGATAAACATTTATGGTGGATATAAAAGTAAACCTAATAAAACTATTAAACCAATCATTAACCCATTTTGTGTAATTAAGCTAACGTTTAATATTTCTTAAATACAACCATTTAGATTATATGAGAGTATCACACGTGTACTAATAACAAAACAAACAAAGAAGAAACAGACAGAAAGAAGGAGAAGGAAGAATTATTTAGAGTTTAGGAATGAATTTTCAATAGAAAAAGGTTGAACAAGATTCGTACTTGTAAAGAACGAATATAGGCTCTGTGGGACTTGTTGTTTAGTTGGATCCATAACAGATGTCATATAAACCGAGCACGTGTATCCGAAAAACGAAAGCAGTTACAAAGTCAAATATTGAGGAGACATATACATGTATAAATATAGACATAGTATAAGTAAGTTTCTGAAAACCCTACACCCGAAATTAAGAGGGTGTATAATGTTGGCGCACAGAAAAGCCTCCCGCTTTATATACAGATTTTATACAAGATTTGGCAGCGAGTTAAGAGGAATACTTGAATATCTTTACATCTAGGATTAAGTTTATCCTAGTGGTCATACCACTTTACCATATGCCATACAAGTCCTCTCTCCACCAGATCGAAGACAGAGATCAGAAATCTCTACTTTCCTTATCACGCGTTAAAAAAATTAAAATGAGGAAATCTGCGAACATTTATTATTCCGATATTTACATTTCATTTGGCATTAGATCGTTGATTACATATATATAAGTTTAATCAAATATATCGCGTGTTTATCATTTAAAATGTGTGCGTGTTTAGAATCTCATTAAAACATATTTTCGTTTAACCAAAATATATGGCACAAAATTCTAGTATGTAGTTCGTATAAACGCGAGCTTATCTCACGGGTGATTCTATTGACTGAGTGTGTGTCTCTGACTGTGGATATAAACGTATATGTATGTATATGCTTGTGTAGGTGCGTTTTTTCCAGGAGGAGTGCATACGTACATATGTAAGTGTATGGAGCGCCCTTGCGTGTTATCATTGCTTAATCCAGTAGCATTTTTTTTGCTTTTGCAAAGTCGGGGATATTTTTTGTCATACTTAGCATTTCTTTTTGTTGTCTTTGTTGGATGTTGTTGGTTGTTGTTCGGCTTTTGCTCTTATTGTCAATGTATTTGAGCACAATGCTAATTGTAGCGTTTTAAAAATTGTTTCGACGTGTTTCTCAACACGTAAATACAACAAATAGTAATTAAATTAAATAAATTATTATTGTTATTCAAACGACATTACATATGTCGTATCATTTATTACATATCTATATCTACATTATATATATTGTTATAACATATCTATAGTATATATAGTATAATATAAAAATCGCATGCCTTTCATTTTGATTAAAATCATGCTGACTTCCTCGTGAAGGTTACTCGGAGGCAGTTTAGGATGATTTTCGCTTTTTATGTACCCGTAGATTCAATTGATTTATTGTTTGAATTGATTTTCTATGATCTCCAAGAGAGTTTTGAGATGTCAATCAGCCGAAGAAAGTTTTTAATCTTACTTGCAAAGGTGCCGCTTTAGATTTGAGCAGAATAACGAATCAGAATCATAATTTTATATTTTGGTGCGTTTTACTCAAATTCTACTCTGTTGCTTTGATGCTTTTATTAAGCAGCCGCTTCTGTGCATGTGCACACACATTTAATTGATTCTTAGCTGATCATTCCGGCGACTAACATTTATTCACTCGCATTGCGATGGGTAAGAAATACCAACGACTTATCGAGTGCAAATAATAAAAATCTCGATTCAATTGCACAAGGAATGTGGAAAATTTCATTGCTCTCTCTCTCCCCCCTCTCTCTCTCACACTCTTTCTCCCCACTCTTGAAGCGATAACAGCAACTAATGTAAAATTAATTTAAGGGGTGGATAACTAAAACCGTGTTAATGCGTTGACGCTGCTTTGCATGCATGTTATTAACGACTTATTAGCTATAAATATTGCACGTGTTTGAACTGGAGAGCAACAACAATATCGAGTATTAATTATGTATTCTTCCTAAAATCATACATCGTTCTACAATAAATACATGTTATTCTTTATTGCAGAAAACGGGAAGGTTTTTGAGAAATATGAGCTCATGGATTACCTGAGCACTCTCACGATCACGTGCAATACCATCGTCGCCTCCGACAGCCAGCACTGATTGTTTATCAGTCTATACAGCATGTATATCCAAATTATTTAAAATGTCCACCTTTTGAGTGGTTCTCGAGGAAAACTATTTGAAGTTCTTGTCGATCGCACCGCAAATATCCATGGGGATCCATCCTATTTTCGCGTTGGCAGCTACGTATTCCTATAGCTTCGTGCCCCTTCTCTCCCACCACTTCGTTTCCTAATTCTTTTCCTAATTTTTTAAGCCGCTCCTGGCATCACTGCTCGGGTGGTTCCATCATTAAGAAGAGCGTTGTTCCGCAGATCGTTCCACACGCACTTCCGTTGCGATCCTCTCTGCTTATATACTTATACATATAGCTGAGTACCTGTGCCTTTATCGCCTGAGTACCATGTGTGTACTGTATGGGTTGCTAATGTGTGACTTTTGCTGTTTGTCATTCCTCGAAAAAACCTTAAAAAAATAATCCGGATTTAGTTAAGCAGATCAACGTACATCAACAACAACAACGGAAAAACTATTGTAACCTCCAATCCTCTCCTTTCTTCTCTTTTTTAGCATTTATTGTTCACTGCTTCTCCCTCAGTAGTGCTGTGAACATTTATTTCCTCTGTTTATAATTTTTAATCGCTTTTGTATATGCTACACGATCGTCATCGGTCGACGCGATCACTCTGGGGATCAGCTGCTTATACAGGCGTGTTCTCTCTCTTCTGCGTCCAGCACTCGGTACTTCGGATCTCCTTCCTCATTAGCTCTCCTAAAGCAACGTCATTTTAACACTTTGTTGGGCTCAGCTGTGTTTGTTTGCCTCGATCAATGTCCGTCCGTCTGGCTGCCGGCCTGACCAGGTCTTCTCCAGTCTGTCCGTGGGTCTGCTGCTTGTCTTTCGCGTTCGCCATCAGAGTCTTACTGGCTGCTGACTGTTTAGGAATTTCGTTCATTCGCGTTGAGTTTGCATGATCATGTCTGGGTCTTAAGCTTTACTTAACCCTGCATACATACGCGCACGGACGCTGTGAAATTTTCTTTGCTGGTTTGGTGCTGTTGGTCTTGCAGTTAATGCCTTTAAATCGGGGTTACAGATTTTCTTCCGATTTGGGAGTGGAGCACGAGCGAGAAGGAACAAGCTGATGGCAGAGAGAAGCTATATGATGGACAACAAAACCGAAAGCTACACGAACACTGAAGCAGAGGGCGGTTATGTGAGTGAGCAAGCTGATGAAAAGTATTCCTTCTGAAAATAGTAGGTTTTCTAGCAGTTACAGTCTGCAGTGGGATTAAGAAACCTACAAATCATGGCTTTATGAATATAATATATTATACATCTATAAAGAATTCAAATACACTGCCATTGTTCATGCTTCGTCCATAGTTAAATTATTTACTTCTACACTGACTTTGCGTTTTCAAACCTTCTGTACTGCGAGAAAGTAGTTTAAAATAATTTTGAATTTATTGTAGTATCGAAAATGTATGGAATTTATCACGGATTAATGTGCAGATCCGAATCACGAACACGAATAAAGTGACTTTTGACCTTTTAGTACCTGCTGACTCAAAGCAGAGTTTCCGATTTTCTCGATTTAAGTGACCGTTCGGGTCGAAAGCCACGTGTTATTCGATAATTATACTCTCATTTGTGGAACACCTTTTTAACACCCTTCATTTGCCAACGTCAATGTGTTTCCTCCAACCACAGCAACAACGCCAACAATTAGGAACCTTAATTAATCCTTTCAAAATGTAATCCTCACTTCCTTTTTCGGGCTGATGACTTCTAACTTTCTGTGAGCCTTCACTCATCACCGGTGACCGTTTTTATTAGATTATTCGTGGCCGTGCTTCCTTTCATATATATTTCGTAGTGAGTTATAGCAGATATCTTCTAATGCTAATAGATTGCACAGCAAACAAGTTATTCTTCTTCTTATTCTTATTCTTTCGCTTCTTCTAAGCAGACTGCAACTGGATTGAGGTTGCCTTTAAATACCAGTAGTTAAATCGTTTTCCTAATGTGCCTCAGCACATCAGCATGACTCTATTGTTAAAAGTAGTTTCGATCATTTTCAGTTTTCGTAAATTATTCAATCGCCTGAGTTGCTTACTCACCGCCCAGGGGCGTTTTTTGAAGTAACTTAACACCTTTCTGAGGCGTAATACGAGTACTACGTTTCTGTATGCGTTGCGCCTCGAAGTCTCTCGGTTCCCGTTACCTCCACACTCACTCTCTTGCCGCTTGGCTCTCTACTAGCAGAAACATGAACCTTTTTGAATTTATTTTCTTTGTTATCATTGTCTGCTTCAGAATGCGGCTTAAGTTATTAATTATTCAAATCCGTTTGGATTATAATAATTTATAATGATTAGTTTACCGCTTTGCTCAGGTCGATAGCGTTGCTGACTTCGATCTTGTGACTGTTGGGGATGGTTTCCTCTGTGGCCGGTGCTGGTGTTGTTGTTCCGTTGGCGACGGCCACTTTAGCTTTACGTGCATATAGAGCTTAATCCGTTGATATTTATTGACAGATTTACATTTTGCCGACTTAGTTTTTGCAAAGCGTAATAAAATACGCAGAGCAATGAAATCATACGAATATTTTAGGTCCGCTTTAAAGCTCACAGGTGGAATAAAAGCGTCTTAAGTATTTATTTTAAATTGATAAACATTTCGTTGTTTGTTATATGTAGTTCCAAAGCAAGATAAACTCAGAAAGTTTCCCCTTTCTGCACCGGATTCCCTTGGAATTCCATATTTTCCATATTTTTTTAAGGATGAGTAATACGAGGTTTTTGTTTAGTCTTCAGTTTTGCCAGGTTGAGGTGCCATTTTCGCCATTTTTGGTGGTCCTTGAATAGTTTTACCATTGCTGCCTTTTAGCATAGCATCACTGTACAAAACTACAACAAATATTAACTCTATTTTGGTTTCTATTATCACCAGAAAGTGTGAAGCGATGAATTATAATCAAAATATTTAAGATACTGATACAACTTCGCAGTCTCACCATTTCTGATAATAATAAATCTAAACACATACACTCAAGCACTCAGTAATACTGCAGTAAATTATAAGAATCGTCTATTAACTTGTCTCAAATCGGCATAATAATTTAATAAGTTTCTCTCATCTTCCGTAATCTCTGAATGCTTTTTTCTTTTCGTTCTGTGTCTGTATGTCTGAATGTCTATCTTCAGTGATTATGAAATGATTAGATTAGTGTTAATTTATCATGATTGGAAGTATTATGTTCATTCATTCACATATTTCTAGGTCCCATTATAGAGTACTGGTAGGTACCGAACGCGGAGACAAATCGGGAGAAATACACACTGATTCATTCAGAACAATCCAAAGATCATTTCAGTGCTAATGTAGTGATAATGTCGGAACGCCTTCAGTGATAATTGCGTGAAAAACTTGGGAAAAAAGGTCCAAACGGTGCAATTCTTAGTTGAATTGAAATTCGCTTTCTTTCTTCCACATACCTTTAATTATCACATTCCCTAAGAAACTGCTTATGTTTGGAATATGGCTTGCAGAGTATGTTGAGCTATGATCTAGGATATGAAATTTTGTTTAAATTTTTAAATAAAACGGTTTTAAAGCACCGTAAACGCATAAGCACAACTGCTTGATTTATTGCTAAGAACGCCATCTAATTCGATCACTACAATTCTATGATAAAAAATAGTTCATATGTCTTCAACGGAAAAGAGCTTGAACCGGAAGCGGGCCTGGAAGAAGTACAAGTGGGCCCTGAGTTAATCGCTTAAATAGTTATCAAAAATTAGGTTTTATTGAAGACGGTGTGAACGATTCATTTCGTAGCGAAAACCCATTAACACTTTATTGTTACCCACTATATTGAAAACCCATTAACCCATTACTGGTTACCTAGAAATTCTTACTTAATGCGACACTTTTTAAAATAATTTTGGCTGGACTGATTAATCAATTATAAGCTCAATTATAGATAGATGTTAACATGGCCGCTTCTGTGGGCTCATATTTTATCGCTCTCTTCACCAACGTCCCGTCCTTCCCACCCTCTCGTCCATTAATCCATCCGCTTGTTTCACCCAAAAGCTGTGAATTTTTCCGTCTTTTTTTGCTCTAGATAAACGCTTTATACCAAACATAAAAAGTTCCTACGTTGGCAACTTGGCTGCGCGTGCGACTGAGAAGTCGATGGATTATCTTATCTATGGGCTCAATGCCTATGAAAAATATTAAAACCAACAGAACTCCGAGAAAATCGGGTGCGTCTCTGCAGCAGTATTCAGCGTGAGTCAAACGGTGTTTGGTTGTTGTTGTTGGTTTAGCATTATTACTTTATTGTGTGCTGTTTATTTTGTGGCTGTTGTGTGTTTGTTGTCTGTGGTCTTGTTGTTGTTTTGGGGAATCGACGCCCCTCGCCTTTATCCATCCGTAGGTCCCACTAACCCAATTCGCCCCGTCTAACGTGCATCCCCGTGAACGAGGTTCTGACGCATCTGATAAGGATTATCTTAATCTGCGCAAACAGCAGAGTTTTTAGTCATAATTAATTGTCCCAACAGCCGCTCGATGAGGCTTGACTAGTACTCGTATGTTATTTACTCGTGTTGTTGTTGTTGCTCTTCTTTATCTTCGAAAACCGAGGAGAGTTTATTTACTCAGATATGTGCTGAATGTGCGCCAAATATTTACCAATGTGACAAGAATAGGAGGAAACCCAATAAAAGCTATCCAAAGATGCATGCGTAAAAATATCTGAAACCGTTGACAGACAGGCTTTTGTTTGCTCTGATCTATCTATTAAGGCTTCCCGGATTTTGCCCTAGTTTTATTGTCAAGGGTGGACTTCTGCGCAACCTTGAAAGACCGTCGCCTGGGATCGGTCTATCTAGATTTGTGAGTAATACTTCTGGAGAGTTGAGATCGCATGTTCCAGGTGGGGATTGTAAGCAACATCAGGTTGGAAGCACTTTCCGCAAACTGGACCTTATTGCACATTTTTCAGAATGATGTTGAGGCCATAAATCCATTTGCTGCTATGAATATTTGCTTCTGCTGCCTCGCGCATGATTCTGCGTGTATCTAGTGTTGATATGGACGCCTATTTGGGTGTTAATTTGACCGAAAGGCAGTATGTAATGTTTAGCACCTCCAAATGAGAGCATAGTAAATCCAATTCGAAAATCATTCATTGAATATAACATATTGTGTCGTTTACTTACAAACCACACCCTCTTTAAAAGCTTCATTCTATAAATACTTCATATAATCGCTTTTCTAATCATATCCTATCAATCCGAAGTGAAACTTTTTCCATGTTATGATAGATACCTTTTATTTTATATACAGATAGTAAAGCTATGTGATTTTTTCAGTCTTTATCATCAATTGTTATTGCTTTCGCTTTGCTACGAATTTAATTTTTTGTTTTGTGGAAAATAGAGTGTGGCAATGACGACATTTGAGTGTTAAACTCAATTAATAAATCGAGGCATTAACACGTTAAGCCGTCACTCGGCGCTGATGTCACTCAGCGTCGTCGCTCACAACCGAGTTTAATATTCGATTTTTATTTAATTTTTCTTGGCTGTCACTTGCGTAAGCCGCAGAGTTAAGGAGATATCAGCTCGTGGATAGATAACTGGACACAAATATCATGTCTGATAAAGCGATTACTTAAAAACACCGCATCAGCAGCAGGAACCGAACACATGACAAAACAACAGGCACGAAAACCGAAACTCCAGTCATTGTCAAGTGTTTCTAATTCAAGACAGATGAGTTAATGTGTTTAATCAATTGATTAAGGGAAAGATATATAAATAAAGTAATGTTTACCAATCATCGGGAAAATTAGTCAAGCAAGCAACTAGCGAGGGTGTGGAAAACTATCAGAAAATTCTTTTATCACCAACATAAATAAATGTAGATAAAAAAATAAATAAAAATACATAAAAATAAATATAAATAAATGAAATATAAATAAATGCAAATAAATATAAATAAAGGAAATAAATGTAAATAAATAAAAAGAGAATATAAAAAATTAAGAGTAAATAATAATAATTACTCATTTAACATAAGAAATGTTTGCTTGGATCATTTAGATTTGATTCCTGAAATTAAAAAGGATAAAATGCACTTCAAGAATTTTATAAGTTTGTAGACTTAAATTTAATTTTTTTGTTCTTTGAGATTTGAATTTGATACTTGATCATATTTTATTTCATTTCATTTTTATATTGATGAATTTTGTCTTATTTAATCTTGTGTTTCAATCAATTTCCCATTTAATTTGTTCCTTAGCTTGCTAAAGAAGTTCAAAGCTTTAATCCGATATTTTAGATAATTTTTTAACACAAAAACAGGCCAGATTTGAATGGGTTGTAGGTTGGATTGCTCCACTCCTGATCCTTGGATTACGTAAACTTTAGTACCAGACTACTCACAACTTTCTTCGCATTCCTTCCCAGCCTTAAATAATCTTCACTTATTCAACGAAAATTAAATTATTTCTGGCGAAATTGAGACTCAAAATCTTTTCGATAATCTTATTAACAGAGCCTCTGATAGTTTTGTGATCTAAATAAAGTTTTTTATTCCCATAACAACTCTAAGAACTCGGGTAACTATAGTAGAAAAATTAAAAAAATTGAAGTGTCTTCATGTCAGTTCGGAAAGTGAATGTTCTTCAAGGAAGTCAGTCCTTCATAATCGACTCTGCCACACAAGCACAAACAAAGCCCGCTGCTATTCTCTCGGTTCTTCTTAAGCCGAAACTCACCTGTTGCCCTGCGTTGGCAGCAACCCAGGCCTCGGCGAAGGTTTCCATGGCGCTTTGGAAATCCATGGCGACAAAGATTTGCTACACTGATTTCTGATTTCTGCTTTCTGCTTTCTGCTTTTGCTGATAACAAGTGTTCGGATTCGGGTTTTCTTCGCGGAGACGTAAAATTCTGATTTAAACGGTGCCAGAAACGGCCAAGAATTAAACACACGCGCTCAGCACTGTCGCCGCTGGGAAGAAGGATGAGGGATGGGTTTAGAGTTTGTTGTTGGCTTTGTGGTTGCGGCTCCTTCAGTTTGTTTAACTCTTTTCGTACTTATTATAATGCTCTTAAGTTTAGTTAATTAGACACACTGAGCGGCAACGGCGAAAGCGCTGCCATCGACTCTTGGATATGCATATCGGGAACGACGTAACGTGCGACGCCGCGACATCATTAAGCGGCGAGCAGCACCCAGAACGCAAACGCTAGCGTCGAACCGGCGAAATAACCTTCAGCGTGACTAACGTTACTAACGAGAGCTGTGAATTCCGAAACACTGTTTTACTTCAGTTTATCTGCTTCGTAATTTACTTGGCACTGCGCGGTGAGAAGCGTGAAGTGCGAGCGGCAGTATTTTTACACTGCGTACTTCATCCTTACAAGAGCAACAACAACAACAACAACACCAACAACAGCGGCGCAAACAATGAGTCCCAAGAAATGTCAACAGCCATGCGAGGCTGACTGCCTGACAGGTGCTTTCGGAATGCTTCGCTGTGCGGTGTGTAGGGTGTGTGGCACAGTAAATTTCTTAAATTTGTCAATGAATGCAGTCCTGTTTTTCAGTTTGAACGCGCCAAAAACCGGAAATTGACAGGCTTCCGCCCTTCTGTGATCTTCGAAAACTGTCGCTTTTGACACTTCGTCGCGCGTTTTATTAATTCACTGTTGCAACTGTTTTGCGCGATTTAACCACTGTCACTGTAACTCAGCCACCGACTGTCCACAATGCATGTGGCACTGACTGTTCACATGCCATGCCAGACGCCGCCTTCAGCTGCTGCGGCTGCATTTTTCCCAGACATGGCGTTGCCACTTTTTCGTGCAATACTGTCAATTAGAAGACTGTTCTTTGTGAATACGATGTGTTGTTGTCTTTTTAAGCGGTTGCTAATGCAAGAGTTCTTCTAACTGCTGACGTTGAAAGCAGGGACCAAAGAAAGACACACACGACAAAAACGTCCACTCGTAACCGCTGCTGGCGCACAACTGATTCTCGCTCACGAATTCATTGGCACTTCGCTCTCTTACTGCGCCGCACACACACACGCACACACACACGTACGGTTATCGGAGCCATTCGCAGGCGTTGTGTTAATCAGCAGCGCCGCCGGCTTTAACCCTCCCTAAAGATGACGCTGCTTGGTTGTTGTTGGTGGCTCGGCTCGCTTTAATGTCGGTTTAAATTGCGTTTATAGCTGCTGCTGCAGCGACAGCAGGTGGTGGGTGGGTGGTTGGATGGATGGTTGGTGTGGATTTCCTTGTGGTAGTAGTAGTGGAAGCAGTAGTGGGGGAAGGAAGGGCACTGAAACCACGGAGTGGAACAACTCGAGAGAGCGGGCGGCTAGAAAGAGAAACCTGAGATAGTTTAATTGAATGAAGTCTTTTTCTCAGCAGGTTGGCTGAGTTTCACCATGAAATGAGGCTTTGAACCGAATGCCAATCAGACATCTTCGTATATAGTATGTACATACACATGCACATACATATATATTATATTCCAATGTACACTTCGCTAATAACGGTGCTTTTAATTACATATGAGCACTTTGAAGTCTGTGTGTAGCTCCGCTTGCGTCCAGGACAATGGATAGGATGCCGGAGCAGCACCGTGTCTGAGAAGAGCTGAGGTCATCCCATGAGAAGATCACATCCTCCACTTCGATGCCAGATCGATCTGTCCATCACTCGACGCAAAGATGCACCAATGCAACTGCTTCTGAGGATTCTTCGTCAACCTCATTTCAGGTAAAGCTAATAGTTTGAAGCTAAGGAATGGAAATTTTATGATCGGGAAATTCAGAAAACGAGGAATAAATGTTTTATTTGCCGTGTGCTTCTTTCTTTAACCAAAGATTCCTCCTAAGTTACCCAGAGACCAAAAAACTTCCTTCAGCTTTGAATCATCAGTAAAAATAGTGAGCTTGTACATTTTAGAAGGATTTCGAACTTCTGATCAATGGACGTGTTGAGATTTCATGTAAGTAGCGCGTGGATTTCACACAGCATAGAATTTTATCTCTTGAAAATGGTACCCAACATAAAATGGAGACATGAACGAAGTACTTTAATAAGCGTTGACAGGTGACACATTTTAATGACGTTCGGGAAGGGTTTAAATTAAAGAATGGGAGAATACATAAAATGAGCATATAATAAAATACACACAAATAATTAAGAAGGAATTAATAATTGAATTTATTTATTCATTTCAATAAGAAACTAAGTAATAAAAAACTATAGACAAACTTTAATTATTCGAAATTTTTGAAATTAAATTATTTTATTTAATGGAATAGATAAAACAAAAAATATTGTTGCTAAAGCAAAATAAATCCATCTAAAAAATATATCAACAAATTTTAAATAATTTCATAAAAATATTAAAACGATTAAATTTTAAAGCAACCGTTTTGTCCGGGCTTTTCTCGAAATTCTCAAAAAGTTCGCATGGCGGGTGAATCGTGGAGTCCCGCAGCCGAGTAACGAGAGAGCGAATGCAGCGCAGAGAGAGACAGAGAGAGAGAGAGAGAGAGAGAGAGAGAGAGAGAGCAGCAGCAGCAAATACGGAGCAGCGAAAAGAGTAGTATTTTGAAATTCAGTAGCAAAAAAGGCCACAACGAAGAAACCGCAGAGGAAAACCGAACCTGTTTTGTAATAAAGCGGCACTCCAGAGCGAGCGAAGTGAGTTATAACACCCTTCCCCTCCTCCGGCCCCCCACGCGCCCTCTTCCTGCTGTCTTCTTTGTTTCTTCCCTGTGTACGTATTGCGATGGTGCCAATTTCTGGATTTACGTCGACTGCGGAGGAATTTCGGCAAACCATGTCTGTAGTTTTCGTTGTTTTGTGGAAGTGGGACGTGGCCGCTGCTTCGGCCGGCTGTGGACGACGCACCACGCGTGCGAGCGGCGTCGGGGCGAGACTCGGCCGAAAGAGAGCCACGCCGAACCGGTAGAAGCGACTTGAAATACGTGCGTCCCGATGTTCCACCCACTCCGGTGCAGAGAGCAGTTCCCAAGTACTACACACATACGTACATGGGTGTGTGTGTGTGTGCGTGTGCGTGTGCGTGTGTGTGTGTGTTGCTGCCACCTCCCGACGGCAGTGTGTTCAGCCGAGGACAGACGAAGTGTTGGCCCCGAGATAAGAGCGGCGATAATGCGCGCGCATTACATGCGATTAACTGCAGGACGAAGGATTTAGCCAACCGACGCAAGGAACGACGAGCTCCGGCGGACCCTTGATATTGTGTGCGCGTACATAGCGGCACAAATACATACGCATTGGGGCACATAGGCTCTGTCTGTGAGAGTGTGTGCGTGTGTTTAGCTAACAAATGAAAATACGTTGCTCTCTGAGTGGAGGCGCCTGTAATCTGGCTGCCGATTTTTAATGTTGGAATTTGAAACGTCTTAGTTTAATTTGCTTCAAGCTCATTATGCTCAAGCTATTACAAAGAATGGCTACAATACAAGTTGGTCGACTTTACCTCTCAAGTGCTCATTACAAATCAATGTGTGAGCCATTTACAGGTCCAGGAACACACACCATACACCTGGAAGACACCAGAATGATTCACGATCTGCGATCAAATGAGGTCCCGTTAAGATTGGAGACGACTGAGGCATCAAAGAGATTTTGGACGCGATGTCTATCGGGATACTGTGTGGTACATCGGTCTCCATGATGAGGCAAGTGTAGAAAAATACTCTATGCAGAAATAATGCCAAAACAACGCCCGAGATTCATCGTAATCATCATTGTTCATTACACTTAAAACTTCATTATCCATCATCAACATTATTTCACTTTTGCTGATTACATATACTATATAAATGTGTAATGAGACAATTAAATATAATTTAGTGGTATTTATTTATTTATTTGTTGTTGGATTACTTATTCGTAAAATAATATACATTTTAAAACTGCGTTTGAGTCGTGAATCATGCAACTTTTTCTAAAATCTCCCATGCGACTTTTTTAGTTCTTTTTTTATGCGCGACAGTATCCTGCTTGCCCTTTTTCGCTACACTCTGTGGCTGTGTTCGTTTCGCACTCTCTCTTTCTCTCTTTCTCGCTCGAACGTCGTGCTGCCACAAACCAAGGCAGGTGTTGTTGTTGTGCCATGTTTGCTCCACATACTCTCCAGTGGGGCAGATTATCACTCCGTGCTGCTTTCTGTTTGTAGCGCATTTTGTTCGTTTTATCTTCGGTGGCGACTTCGGCGTCGACGCTTTGAACGCGCTTATCTCCCTTCCACACACACACACACACACACACACACGCACACCCACAAACTTGCTTTCGCTCCAACGCAATTGCCATTCGTTACTTTCAAGAGAGAGAGAGAGAGAGAGAGAGTGAGAGAGGACGCTTGAGAAAAATATAAAAAAGCATCGTTGTTGCATTTGAAAGAGCAACAAAAAAATAGAGCACAACAAATACAAGGAAACCTGTTTGCAGCTTGGCTCCGCCCGCTCTTGATGCTGATTGGCCAGCAGCCGGTTTCGTGTTTCGCCACGATTCGATTTGTCTTTTGGCGGGGGGGGGGGGGGGGGGGGCGGTCATCGTCTATCGCTGGGAAGGCTGTTTCGCGGGTGGATCGTCCATTTTCGGTGCCCAAAGTATCGCTTCTTCTGCGTGTTGTTGTTGCTGGAGCTGTTGGAGGCTTCCTTTCATTTGCTTCGTCGCTTGCTTGTCTTGCACGCTTAGTTTTTCGTTTATCTTAAGTGGTTTGCGTTTCCTCTTGCGTTTCTTCCCTTGAAGTCTTCTTCCTTCCCTCCTTCCTTCAGTTCTTCCTTCCGTTAGTCCTGCCAAGTTTTTTGGCTCCTCTTCCCCCATCCCTGCTCCCAGCAATCTTTCATTCAGCGGGTTTCTGTAATTTTCTGCTTCCTTTGGTTTATTGCCAATGAAATGGAAGCTTCTTTGGCGTGATTATAAAGCTTTTGTACTCTCCTCCTCTTCTTCTCGCTTTTAATTCTCTCCTGTACAAGGAAAGCATTAATTTTGAATTTTTAATACTTTTCATTCGTATTAAATGCATTCAAGTAAACGTTTTGTAGCTCCGATTTTTTTAATAAGGTTCGAAAATTCGTGGTTCGAAAATCAATTAAATGCTAGCAAAACAAATGTTCGATTTCTATACTTTTTGAGTAATAGTAATAGACTAAAAATTAACATGAATTTTTCTGATTTGTGTTAATCAGAGAATAATTCCAATTTTTCAAAACAATCGTCAATTCTTCTTAAAGAAGAACCTCAAAACTGCTGCATAAAATGGCCAACCATACGATGCTTTAGTTTTATGAACAACTTGTAATAATTTATTCTAAACAAGCAAATATAATGCAAGAGGATATATACCATTAAATAACCATCGAATACCATTAAATAATAGTTTTTCGTATTTCATTTACATAAATTAGATCATGGTGGACATAATATCCTGTACATATGTAAATTCATACAACGAACAAAGACATGTTTAAATTTATGATCAATACCAAATGGTAACAGATATTAAGTCCCGTCCTCGTAGTCCTTCGCTGCAATTTCGATAGAGTTCTTCACATTCTACTCCCACATCGGGCCCATGATCGAAAAGTCGGCTGATCCGTTTATGGGTCAGTTCTAATGTTGCCATTAAGTGCACGGATATTAAATTTGGTCGAATATCCTGTATTCGTTAATGGAGAAGTGGGCGGCCCAACCCATTTCAGCAGGACAGTGGTTGGTGGTTATACGACATGAACTAAATGCAAGTGTTGTATGCGAACTAAGTATGTATTGACTTATTGAATTCTAGGAATTTTTGGGGCTGCAAGTTGATTAACCGTACCGGGCCCCATGAGTCTTAGCGACGCCTTTGTATAAAGAGTAGGCGTGGTCATTACCTGTTTTCAAACCAGAATAACTAGCTTCTATGCGTTACAAATTTCTTGACAAAGTGAATATACCCTTAAGCTTAAGGTGTAGGGTATAATAAGTATAAATTAAATAAGAAAGTACATATATTAATAAATAATAATAATGATTACTTGGTATGCAATCTAAATAATTGTGTGTTCTTTTTTTTGATATCTTTAAATATGCGCAAACATTTAAATATTCGTTTCTTCGTTTTCTTTTTTACACGGCTTTCCAATGAAAATTGAGTAGTTTTTTGAAACAACAAGCAGTTGTTTTTACTTGCAGAACGCATCCTCTGTTTTTCCATGAGCTATGCATATTTTTTTACACAATTCTTTTGGCACAGCTCCTTGCTGGAACGAATCTACCGTGTAAAAAGAGAGTTGGGCTGATATATGTACATAATATAGCACTCTTTCTGTCCGAAAAGAGAACGTTCACAAATTTGATAATACGACCTCTTGAACATAAGTCAATGGTACATAAATACAAAATTCGGAAATGTACCTACACCAGGCATATAAGATACATATACATATTCATGTGTATATATGTATGTATATATAAAAACCAAATCCCTATTAAAGCAATCGAATGCTGCCCTAATATACATCCCAAAAACAGGGAACAAATCACACTTTCATTTCCAGAACAATTATCCATCTGACCAATTTTAGCTCCCGAAACGAAGAGTACGAGTTCTGGTTCTGAATCCGAAACAGTGCTTTCTATTGGGGGGAGTTTCGGTTTATACTGTAATTCATGTGACCAAGCTTTTGTAAAAAACAATTTGTCACGGATATTCTATATGTATAAACGATATGGTGGATAAAGGAGGCTAAACTACTTTAATATACGAATCTGATTCAATAAGTAAACATTTGTAAATAAATATCCAAAATATTAGACATTGCAATACTTGATCTGAAACCACTGAAAGGGTTCCCGATTCTCCCCAACAACTACGGAAAGTCTTATTTACACACCTTAAAGCTTCGCAAACCAGCAACTTTTCAGGACCCAGCGAGTTGCTGCTCCGCTCCAACAACAACGATGCGTCATCACTACCTACCGCAGCGCAAAAATCAATAAAATTATTAAAGTTTCTGTGGCGTGGTTATTCTTGCATATTTTTACATGCTGCAAAGACGGTTGAAGCAACGTGCACAGCGCGGTGGCGACGTTGATGCTGCGTTCGGTGGTTCGTTTCGGGTCATGTTGGCGTTGCGCTCGTCTGTGCGGCATCGTTGCAAACAGGGCACCATAATAGCCACGATATCGTCGTCGTCGTTATCATTGCGTCGAAGTAATGACAAAAGACCACCCGTCCATTCATTAAGATTTTGGTTTCAGATTTTTTGCCAGATTATGTTTGAGTGTTGAAAGACTGCAGCTTGGCGAACGCAAAAAAGGGATTCCCGAGCAACTTCCGGCATCGGGAGAAAAGCGACTGTCAAGTTGTGCTTCCGGTTTTCGGTGACTGTGATTTTGTTTGTTTTCTGTTATGTTATTTCACGCAGGATGATTAACTCGCATTCCGAGGGTTTTTCGAAGATACGAACGAAGTTTAATAATTTTAAGAAATTCAAAATACTCGTAAAATATGTACTCCACAACTTATTTGTTAGTCTAGAAACACAAGAGGGGTGGAGAAACGGGGTAAAGGACAGCTAATTAAATACGATCCCTGAGTGAGTGCATTCTGGCTACTGTGCAGCATGTGTGCGTGCATCCTTGTATGTGTATCTTGTCTAGCACTGTAGAGTGCATGTGGGTCGTGTGACACTAAGCGGTTGAACTGCTCTTAATTAAGTTCTTATTTTCCTGCTCCCGCACTGCAAAGCAGAGATCCTTGAGTATCCTTTGGCCATGCGGCATTGCAGATGAAGATGCTGTAACTACTCCTATATACAAAAACAACAACAACAACCGAAGCATGAAGTGGATGCATCGCAGGGTGGCAATCTGTGGGGGTTCGTTATCCTTGCACGGATATGAGGTCCTTGTGCACAAGTAGGTGTTGGCTGGCGCCCTGTGTCGCTGTGCCTTCGTCACCAAACCAACGTCTGTTCATGTGCACGGAGCGCGATAGCACGATTCCGAATTGTGTCGCACTCTTCAAGGCGCAAGCGCTGGATTTCCTTTACATTTGGCTTTTTTATTAGTTGCTTTCTTTTTGTTTTTCAGTTCATACCCAGCTTATTTATTATATAATGTATAAATAATGGAGTATATGTTTAAGAACGAGTACTTGTATAGGTCCAGAATAGATCCAATCCACGAGACCAGAATCACTTCTAATTTAAACTGAGTGGAGCAACAAATTTGACATAAAGTTGAAATAATTTAAAAATAAAGCGTGTTTATTGCTTTCAATGAATTAACTGACGAAGGAATCTGAAAGGCATCTAAATTAGTGTCTGATAATAAACTGGTTTACGTTAACAATGGATTTGCCATTTTTTATTACTTCATGACAGCCGAATTGAATTATTTGAAACATCATTCGGAATTTCGTTCGATATTTTAATGTCGGTGTTTGAAAGCAGTGATAGTTTAGCATTTCATTTGACAGACATCTGTTCAGTCCACTCAATGAAAGAGCGACCAGGTACAACGCAATTAGCCGAGTAGAAGAGCTCAAGTACTAATTAATTAGTTTAACACAACTAATGAATGTTTAATTAAAATCAAGTCTCTGTTGGCGGTGCGCAGAGCAGAATCAAAGGCAACGGCAACAACGACTGCAGTGACATCCATGCCATGTGTTTTGTCATCTGAGTTGGCTTTTATGTCACACGCTAGACGAGCGGCGAGGCGTGGGGCTCCATTGTCAGAGGGGGAGGGGGGCAGGAGCAGAGTATTTGTCCAAAAGCACGACAAAGAAGGTAGAATTTAATCAACTTTGGCTTTGATGCATATTCGATGTCGAGCAAATGAAATCGATAGCGCGCGAGTATGAAGCGAGTAATCGTTCTCGTACGTCGAATGTGGCACTCGTACTTAAACGATGATTAGAAATACGGAGAGCAACACGAAAGTCTCATTACTTTTCTTACTTTATCTAGCAACACTTATTTTCTCTGCGGTGCCGCCTTCAGATCAGCCCGAGGCGACTGCTTTTGATGGGCCGGATGTCGTTGATAGAAATGTTGCAGGAGATAACAAATATACTTTACCGATATTAGCAGGTTGTTGTATCGGACGTGGAGTTATTGGGGAAAATGCTAAATATGCTTTGGTTTCAATGGACATCATCCCATCACCAGAACCGAGGAAGATTATTGATTTTACAGATTAGATAAGTTTAGTGAACCATTTAGCAATGCAATTCAATCATGGGTAAAAGAAGATTTCCTCAAATGGAACATGCCAGAAAGTTGCAAGGGTATTTCACTATACATATTTACTAAATGTGGAAAGAAATAATCGTCACTAAACCTTACTTCAACAACCAAAAACAATAGATTTGGTATACTGAACAATATACGTATTTAAATCGTTACAAGGACAGGAGCGACATACCACACCCCCCCCACCCCCCCCTTAGACACTCGCCACGCTTTCCATATCTCGGACTTGGTTCGAACTTCGAATCGTTTGAGTGTGATGAGCCGCCGCTGTCTTTTTTGCGTCCTTTGTTTTTTACGAGTATCTTGTGAGCTGTATTCTTTGTCGGCACCATCAAAGTTGACAACATCTTCCATTCTTTGTTGTTCCTTTCCGTGCTTATCTCGTGTGTCTCAACCTCGCACTATCGCTACATGCTATTTCAGATATCTTCCTATTATTTGTGTTCCTTCACTTTTATCGCTTATCATCTAAAATTTACAAATCGATATCTTGCTCGGGTTCTTCGTTTGGTTTGCTCTGAACAGATTGTCGGCTGCCTCGTGTTGCGATTTGACATTCAGCCCAATATCAGCCAGATATATGGAAAAGCACAAGCGGGTCAGAGGAAGGCTCAGAGTATCAAACTAGGTACAGTATAAAAGCAAAACAAGTATGGCGCACATGACTCTGCCAAGAGGAGTGGTTTGAGTGCTTTTCTTGCTTATACCAGGTAAATCAATTAAGTATTTTTTTAGATTTTCAAGTTAATTATGGAACTTTTCCAAGCACTAGAGTAGTAGTAGAAAATGCATTTAGACCTACTATATTCTAATATATACATATATCACGCTTCAACTTATGTATGTTATGTCTTCGACTTTGTTAGTTATTTAAGAAAAGAGAGTTTTCGAAATCTCAAGCTGTGCAGCTTCTTTGGGTTCCATTTATGCAAGAATATATAGTATGTATGTACGTTACATGTACTCGTATGTATATTATAGTTGTTATTGCCTAAAGTTAAAGTTATTGCCTTGCTTTAAGTATTCGTGGACGAAGAAGGCGTGGCAGCAATACGAATCGAAAGAAATTTAACACACATCCTTTGAAGGAATCCTTTTAAAACACCATAACAGTATGCCGGAGTCAACTATGACTACAGAATTCGATTCCCGAACATCCTGTATTAAAATGAACTACAAAAATCTAAAATAGACCATAGGAAGTTATTTTTTTAAGTAAAAAATATAAATAAATATACTCTGTTTAATTTTATTATTTTTCTTATTTAATTATTTCAAATTCTTATTTAATTTTTGATTTTTATCTCTCATATTTCGCCACAATTTCGCTTGTTGACGCTTCATCCAATCTGATTCGGTGATGTTGGAAAACTGTTTGTGCGACGTCTGTCGCTTCATCGCTGAAGATGATGTTGCGTGAGAACAAAACATCAATTGAACGATGAGTGATGACCAACCAATCAGCGAAATTTTGTTGCAAATGGTCACGTCCTTTCAATTCTTGCGTTAGTTTAATTTTGAAAGCACGCAAATCCTGATGCAGAATTCGCCACAAAGTGCCATAAGAAGTGCTAACTTCTTGGTAACGACGTGGAATTGACGTTAATAGGACATTAGCAACACTTTCACGAACAGCATCAATGGTTTCATTCCGCCGAACGTTTTCGGTCTGCCAGACTTTGGTTTATGATGAACAGCTCCAGTTTCACCAAGTTTTGCATCTAAATAGTGAATTATTTACCGCGATGGACGATCTTGTATGCCGAAAAATTCACGTAATTTACGATATGTTTTACACTGATTTTCAAAACAAATTTTAATAACTTTAAGACGTTCTGCGTATCGTATTTGACTGCATTGTTGAAATTGTCTCATTCCACATCCTAAAGGTACTTTTGGATAACACTTTTCTTCTGAACAAACATCGAAGTCTGCCCGATTCGGGTGATCCGTCTCCCGTCTATTAAGAGTAATATTAAGAGTTTAAGATGACAAAAATGCTAATAGCTGTGTACCAGAGTAACAAATATACTTCTATTATGAGATTTAATTACTCTGCCAATTATGGGCAGCATTCCCCTACTCGCAATATATTCCCAAGGCATTAGGGTAGGATAGGGTAGGCAGGGCAAAACGGTAGAGGGTATATGAACTTCGACCTGGCCGAAGATATCAATCTTTCTGCTTTTCTTTACTGGTAACTTGCGTTACTTCCAATAACTGGGAGCGTTAAAGCCGACAGAAAATTAGGTACATTTTTTAATCCCTTTAAGTACCATTTAAAGTCAACTACACGCATTAAGTGCGGACACAAATTCAATCAATGGTCCGCTTTTCACGAAAGGAAAAAGATTACTCCGAGAGGCAACAGAAACTGCAACAATACTCACAAATATTGAAAAATCCTTCGTGTCGAGTCATTCTGCAAATTATTTATCTACCTGTTGAGGAGACTTTTTTCGGGTGAGACCTGACCTTTGTCACGAGGACTTTAATATGACTTTGGACAGGTTTATTTGAAAATCACGATCTGTCAAGCGAAAGACTGTTTTTTGTGTTCGTTTTTATGGCAAATTTAAAGGCTCACAGGTAAAAATTAAAATCTTTGCTCTCCAAGGATTGAAAAGTCTCTAACGCAAACAAAAATTGAAGCACTCCGTCGCCATTGACCCACTTGACTCTGTTGACTTGGTTTCTCTCTCTCTCAGTATCTCTCTCTCTCTCTCTGCCAACTGCGAGAGCCTTTGATCTTTCAATCCACGAATTCCTCCTCAATTCGAATTATTTTCCGATGGCTTAAAACTGTTTAATTTTATTTCAAAACTGAAGCACAAAAAATTGCAAACATCAACAACCGTTACAAAGTGGCACGCATTCAAGCCGCTGGTCGGATGTAAATATGTACCGATATACCAGCCCGTTTATACTGGTCACTGGTCATAACACTGAAGGGACGTGTTTCAACGTTGATGAGTATTTCATGTCGTTGAACGATTCGATTGAGTGGAACGACGAAACGCCAAATGAGAGTATAAAGCAAAGGTTTGGTCAGTGGGGGGGGGGGGGGGGGGGGTCGGGGGTATACGTTGCCGGATTCGGTGATGTTTGAATACTGTCGTGTGACGTGTGTCGTTCCATAATCAGTTGTGTCCGATGCTCCGAATAAAACTTCAGTTCTTCCGGTCAAGTGTGGTTTTTAATAAACATAATTTAATTATGTTCTGGCCATTGACAAAAAGACGAAAGCACCACCACAACAACAACCATACCAACAACAACAGCCACATGACGTGCTTTCAAATGGAGCTTCAAATGGTGCTTCAAATAATAAAAAATACGGCTATAATTACAATAAGAGAATAAAATAAATATCTCTGAAGTCATCATTGCAAATATTTCTACACATTGATAATGTCATCTCTGATATAATCAGCTAATATAACAAATAAAGCAAATCAATAAATGAATAATTTGAACAATTTTTAAAAATGTGGTTGTCATTTCTTAGTAGAATGCTTCAGATATACCATTATTAGCAACACAATATTTCACTATCTATCAACCTTAAAGTTTCGTATGGCGCATTTTTAAAAACTTTCCTAGTGATAGGTTGGGTCTGAATTTCCATTTCGTATGAAGCATAATTAATTAAATTTCCGCTGCTTTTGCCAAAATATGCAAGCAAAAAGTTTGCCAAATCAAACAAAGCTTTGGCTTTAGAAAAAACCCAATATTTGTCCAAGTACACAGATACGCAGATACACATAGAGACCCAGACAGACGACAGGTTAAAATTGTAGGCTGGAGTTGGCAGAGAACTTGTTGTTGTGCAAACGCATCAGGGCTGAAAATGCTCTAAGTGACAAAGCAACTGATTAGGAAGCAGCAGGGAAACACAGAGACACAAAATTTATAGCTCTTCAGAGTCAATTGTTCGAAACTGAAATAAAACTAAGTATTGGAGCAATGTTCTGAAAGACTTTAATGACTTTAAAAGTCGTGCCGCCTCACCTGGGATCCACCTTAGAAATGCGTTCAAGTACACGATTGCGATTGACGTGGATTTCTTATCACATCTCCAGCGCTCGAGTGGCAAACGGCGGCGATCCTTTTTATGATCGACTAACAACCAGAGCAAACAGACAACAACTTCGGTTTATCGCCGAGTCTGTGATTGAGGTCTGCTTCGATTAATATTGACTTCAATTTCATTCTATTTGTCTGTTTGTTTGTCTATTTGTCCACCTATTGTCACGAAATGTTTCCGTTGGTGGCGATCGTCACTGCGATCGAGTGCGATCGGAGCGATAAACCGCATACAATTCATTAGATTCCAAAGTTAAACACTGCAGATACGGCTGGAAACTTACACAGATAGACATTAGCTAACGTTAGTCTCGGCTGGTTTCTGGCCTGTTCAAGTGCTACATTCAAGTGGAGAATAAATTTTAAAGTTAATCAATTAGCAGCACTTATAATTCTCAAGTGGTTCATAATTTAGCAGCAGTAAATAACTGGCCGAGCTGATAACTGACCGCACGAGTTCTGATTACTCGGTGCAGATACTAAATACTTGTATCGTGGTAATAAATCACATCGTTAAGCTAGCAATCCGACTAAATGTGTTTTCCTAAAATTGTTTTTCTAATAACACATCCATTTCCGGAAATTCACACACTTAATCTTGTATCTTTTATTCACATGTGGAATGCTTCAGAAATGCGATTATGATTAACGATTTCTGGAGTGACTCAGTCACTTCTTCTTTTACGTGTAATTCCTAAGCTTTACTTGGAGCTAGTGAGTTGGCCAGAAGATTGGATGTGAGGACGTCTTTCTTGTCACATCCTTCGCTTGCTCAATACATCTCAGTTAATTCCATTTTATTGGCCACTTTCTCAAGGCCTCATTCTCATTTAAACGACAACACAACCAGTCCTCCTCCTCTTCCCCTCCCTCTTCCCTCTTCTAAATTACTGGGCGCATGCTAGCAATAAAGTTTATCATGCAATTAAGAGCGAATTAAGCTGCTAATAGAATAATTAATGCAATTTCCCACAACATTAGACACATTCGACCAGCAGCACGGAAATCAAGATTCACCCACTCCTCCTCACTTCTCCGCGCCCATTGTGCTCTAAGCCCCTGCCCAGCCGTCGACTTGACTCATTACGGGGCAGAGAAAGTAAACGCGTCCTTGCTGAGGGCGGTTTGCCTCAAATCCTGTGTATATTTATGTTCCACTGCTGTTGTTGTTGTTCTTGCTGTTGTTGGTGCTGCTGGCAGATCTCAGTACGGTTCTTTGCTGTTTGGAGTTCGTGGAATTGTCAAGGAAACATGGGATGTTGGGATGGAAACAACAACAATTATTGCAGACGTACGAACACCCACTCACATTCACACAAACATTTAGTATCCGTTTTAGTGTTTTTTGCCGTTGGCGTACTTCCCATCAAATACTGCCGAATGTTGGTCGCTCGCTCGTTGGCTGTCGTTGCTCATTCATGCATTCATCGGTTTAACCGCAGAAGCACTCAATTTGTTCGACGTATTTTCGTTCTTTTGCCGTTCTCTGGTTTGTCGCATTCCCAGAAAAGACGACAGCAGCAGCAAGGACGACCGTGCAAGGATGCAGACTGTTAGTCAGGCAAACGAGTTCGAAGAGAGAAATAGAAATAGAATAGCCGCGATTTCTTCAGTTGTTCCGGAGGTAGTTACAGGGCGTGTAAATGGGTCTAATATTTTAAAATGATAAATGAGAAAAGTGTACATCCACTTAGAAATGAGTTCATGTATATCCACTCAGTAACCGTAGGAAGAGATAAACTGTTGTATCGTGAACTCAATAGGCTTACTCAGGAGTTACTTGTATAAGTATTTCCGCACCGATAGAGCAGTTATAATAGCGTACCTCTGAACCGACTCTGAACCGACTCTGAACCGGATGTTACATCCTATATCTTATGGAGATCTTCTATACCTAGATATTAGCAGTATCTGAAAGAGTAACCGAAGTAATCTGTTGTGGTGCTGGTTCTAGCAGTTATACAGTACCATAAACAACGTCTTTGTGGCGCATCTGTGTTGTACATAGGTGAAAATTCATTACTTTACTTTTAATATTGACGATCTTATCGGACTCTCCCTGTGTCCACTCACTGCTGCTCTAACTGAAAGGATGATTCCTATCTGAGCAGTTGATGTACCTACTCTATCAGTGTGTGTGTGCATGTGTGTGTATGAATGTAGTGCGAGTCTTATTCGAAGTGACTTTGAGTGTAAAAGCGAATGACAGTCGTTCTTCCTTTTTTCCATCTAATGCGAGCGAATCTTTGCAGTTTTGGACTTTATCGTCTTCGGTGAATTTCCGGTGCTGATGGAAATTCTGGGGAAGAGGAAGAGGGCAGGCAGGAGGCGAGCAGGTGGATCTTCAAGACGATATAAGGTAAAAGAAGCACTTAAAATGTTTCAAACGCAATCAAGGCAACATTTGTAGAAGCTTTCAATCTTTTTCCGGATGCGGTTTTTGTTGGTGTTAGTTTTCCCCTGCAGTCCCCACTGTACCGCATCAAGCAGCAACCACTGCAGTGCCTTTGTTCGTAACTTTCCGCAAGAGCCCTGCAACTTCTCCTTCTCCTTCTCCTTCCAATCCTTCGCAGATTTCCTTCTGCTGCTTTAGAAAATTGCATGTCAAGCGGAAACTAGTTGTCAAGATTGCTAAGTCCCCATTTTTATTTTAGTCTCTGTGTGTGTGTGTGTTTATGTGTGTGTTGTCTGTGTGTTTCCTGCGGTTTTACAGGGAAAGTTGAATCACAGGCAGCAGAATCAGAACTCAAGCTACCTTCATACATATTTTCATGTCGTGCTTAATTTTCTATCTTAAAAGTGCGAGATACCTTTCTCGGTCTCTTTATCGATCTCCCTCGCCCTCTCTCTCTTCTCTATTTTTTCTTATGGTTTTAATTCCTCTGCCTTTGTAGGTATATCTTAATGTATTGTATAATAATCTACAAGTACAGTTATTTATGCACAAAATATATTTCAAGTACCGTCAACTTTTTGTATACTGCCTGATTTAAAAACTGCAAAGATCAAAATCGAGATTCGATTCAATATCGAGAAGTTGGCTTTCAATGTTACAACATTTCTCGGTGAAAGTTGCTGCTATATTAACTCATTTTGATTAAGTTAATATAATTATATTATATTATAAAAAAAATATTAATATATAAAAAAACTGAAAATTAAATTATAATTATCTGAAATTTCAATTTATAGTTATTACAATTTATTATTTATTTATTTATTTATTTACAACGCAGACTCGTCAAACAGTTGATTATGCCTCATATTCAGGTATTTTATACAGCACCTCGATTCACAATCTCAGCATAAGCTTCTTGTAGCATTTAACCATGCTGCTGGGTATGTTTATGCTGTCCGCCGATTCGAGCATATTTCGCTTGTAAGCAAAGGTATTCTAGGTTGTGGACTAGCGGAATATCAAAATATACAAAACATTATGTTTTTACATAAGCTTGTCCGTACCCAGAACCCCAGTACTTATATGAGAAGCTTAAACATCTTCGGTCTGCAAGAGCCTTAAGTTTTATTGTTCCGAGGTACGATTTTCCCAATAGTAGCAGATTCTTTTCCATTAGCACCATCAGACTCTGGAATTCGTTACCGTTGCATTTGCGACGGATTTCGTTGACCGCCGGTTTCAAGCAAGCATTTGTTGCGTATTTTTCTAATATTTAAATATGTGTTCAAATCTATACTCCTGTCTTCTTTTTCTTTTATAAATTTCCAAATACACCTATTTTGCTAAACTTTTTTCCACTTTCTTTTTTCTTTCAACCCCCCTAGACTCTATCCTATCTTTAGGTTTTAAGTTTGATTGCGAAAAATGTTACATGTTATGTGATTATGAGATGCTATTACTACTTATGTTAGCGAGTTTAATGTATATTAATTGTTATTTTTAGTTTTAAGTAGATCATTGTTCTGTTATTTTTGTTTTTTATTATTTAAATCGTTTTTTTCTCCTTTGTATTATATTACGTGGTGCACTATAAAAGACACACGTATTAGTGTGTAATTGAAAAATTTAATAAATTGAAATTGAAATAAATTGAATTAAAATTTATGTATTCGAGTACATTAATTAGTAGTTTTTATAAATTACATTTTTCAATTAAATCGTACCTCTAAAATGCGACTCCGGAGATATCCTTATACAGGCGATTCTAAAAAATCTAAAAATAAAAGTCGTTGATTGAAAGGATACTTTTTTCCTTTTGGAACTCTTTTAACAGGGGTGATGATTACTTATAATTATCTCTTTTAATTTTTATGGAGTACACTTTTAGGCTCTTTGTAAACTACGCAGCTACCGCGAAAATCGACGAAAATCTCGATCGCCTTTCATTGAACTCGCAAAAAACTTACCTGATAAATCTCGATATTCGTTCGAATTCATTTTTAATTTAATAATTAGATTTTATTTAATAGTTTTCATAGAATTAATAATTATAACAAGCCATGCATTTATTGATAATTTATAAATTTTTACTAATACTATACTATACTAATACTATCTTTTTCATATCGATTTTAATTTTTTTGATAGAATCCAGCAAGTTTGCTCAAGAGGATTCCTTTTTACCTTAACAGGCATTTCTAAAAGAAGCACGATCCAAATGATCCGATATATGTACATTGCATCGTAGTAAACGCACACTTCTACAGGACTTAAGGACATCTAAACAGTTATAGAAACACTATAAAACTATAAAACACTAAAAACTTTACTTCATTCATACCCAACCCAGAATAGTGCTTTACTTCGATTTCTTCTTTATTTCGATTATTATGTCTAAGTTAACGTTCATTCCTAAGTTTATTTGTGATTTAGTCGTAAAATGATATTTATTCATTCAGTCAAAAGTATACTGTAAGCGAACTAGCAATACTGTTCCACACTGTTACCAACTGTCGAACATCTGAATCATTAATGGGAATGTGTGATTCGTCGTATGTTTCGTTGTGCAGTACCGAGCTCAGAATGCTGCAAATTGAAGGGATTTGCTTTGTGGTTTAGACGGAAGAAATTCTATCGAAATGAATAAAAAGCTTGATAAAACTTGCTTCACATCGAATTCAACCTGCAGTCGCAAATGACGCTGTTTTATAGTTTCTCCACTTAGGCGAGCAACGTATAATTATGCTATGCTTTTTGCAAATATGACATAATTAAAAGATTTAACGCTGCTGCCAGGGGGCAGGGAAGAATCCATTATAAGCTGGCAGCAAACAAAGATTCTTAAAACCTCTTCCATTAGCAAAAGTGCCTCCCTCCCTCCGCTGGAACTCCGCTACTCCTTGAATGATCTGCTCCTTTGACGTCAACAGTTTCTCTTTGATTTCGACACATTTAATGTGAATATTTGTCTTCGAGCGGCAGCTGGAGCCGTCCTTCTGGAATCTTGTGCGTTTCTTATGTAAATCCTCCGCCAGCCAGGAGAGCAACCAGTAAAAACCATGCATCCACCCAGCCAGTCCTCGGCCTTACGTCACTCTTCGCCCGCTGATCGTCTTCGTGCCTTTTTTCTCCTCCATCGAGTCTGATGTAACATCCGAGTTGTAACTTCGTTGTAAATTTTATGAAAATTTGATTAATCTTATCATGATTGTGCCGCACGCTAGGCTGGGCGAAAAGAAAGGGTTGGCATCGGCTGTCAACGGGGACATCAACAGCAACAATAGCTTCTCGAACTTCAGCAACTCAGCACTCATCTCTTGCAACTTATGTCGACTCATCTCACTGTCGCATCAGTGTCTCAAATAAATTATCGAATGGTGCGGCGCGTCGGGCGTCTTCTTGCAAGACTCTGCGTAATAATTTGGGCTGTAAAAGGGTTCAACCACTTAAGCAGGTCCTTTAGCTTTAATTGAGTCATATTGAGTCATTAGAATGACAGCAGCGAGGGTTGAGGGCGCCTTCCGAGAAGTAACGTCGTGGGTGGTAGGCTACAAGACAGGAAATCGCGATTCGATTTGGAATCGTAGATTAGCGCCCGTCCCTTCTACATCGGCTCCTGAAAAGAAATCTTTTGAATTTTATTTATTTATTTATTTATTTATATATAATGGCACACAATGCAGTAAGAGCACGCTCTTTTATAGCATATTAATATAATAACAAATTTTAATAACATTCAACAAAAATATACATAATACAAACATAAATCTTAAAGCTAATACTTATAGATATAAATTAAATTAAAGATATTAGTACAAGAATAAGAAGATAGAGCAAGAAAAGAAATTATAGAGATAAAAGAAAGACACACTCGCGTAAAAGACAAGGAGAAGAGAGGATCTACGAAAAATAGTGGCAATATGTTGTAGTTTCCAGAGTTTAGTTGAAATAAAATAACCTGACGAGTTTCTTAAACCGGCTTCCCTCCCTAGCATTTTTAATCCTGGTGGGCAGATTATTCCAAAGCCTAATAGTGTTGATGAAGAAAAATCGCCCACTGTTTAAATATTTAAAAGAAGGCACAATGAAAGTTTTTGTGCGATCAGAATGTCCAAATTTCAGTTTTTGGAAGAGATAATTAGGACAGCCAGTGTTAGCAAGTCGGTGCAAAAAGACACAATTACGGTAGTTGTAGTAATTATTAATGTCGCAACCAAGCAATGCATATCTTAGCTCTCCTAAATTGTCAAACCGCTTGACACCATATACATAGCGTGTAAGGTTATTAAGTAATACTTCTAATTTGTGAAGTGAGATCGAGTCAAGTTTACAATAAATTAGCTCAGAATACGTGACAATAGGCATAACAAGCTGAAGCACTAGTTTACGTCGAGTGGATAGTGGGACAGATGCAGCAGAATAATGAAGATTACGTAGGATACAATATGATTTTCTTACAATAGAATTCACATGATCAGTGCAAGTCAACGCAGAGTTAATGTGAATTCCCAGGTTCACCGCTCTAGTGACAAATTTAAGCCTTTCATTACCTAAATAAAGAGTCGGAAGGTCAGAAGGATCAAAGGTGTATCTAGAAATAGGTAAAACTAAGGACTTAGCTGCATTGAGTTGAAGGGAGTTCTTCGTAGACCAATCAATAATAATTCTTAAGTCATCATTCATCCTACAACTCAACACATCCAGATAATCATAGGGTTTAGACATATATAGTTGAATGTCATCGGCATAGGCATGCATGGAGACATAACGAACAACAGAAAAAACATCGTTAATAAATAGGGAGAATAACAAGGGACCTAGAACAGAGCCCTGTGGTACACCAATGCCGACCCTTTTAAATTCAGAAGCAGTGCCAAGTTTCACTCTTTGAAAGCGGTCCGACAAGTAACTTTTAATAAGCTTAGCGGCACCTCCGGAGAAGAAGAAATAATTCTGCAGCTTGGTGATTAGTAATTTATGGTTCACGCTATCAAAAGCTTTGGAATAATCCAAAAGGCACAGGAAGGTGACATCTCCTCGATCATAGGCCACTCTTACGTCATCTGTAACTTTTAGTAAGGCAGTTATGCAACTGTGTTTCCGCCTAAAGCCAGATTGCAACGGATGTAGAAGTTTACTGGAAGAGAGATAAGAATTGATTTGTTCTGACATAAGGGATTCACATATTTTCGACAATGATGACAAAATACTTATAGGACGAAAATCAGAGGGTTCAGAAGGAGAGGGTTTTTTTGGTATAGGGCAAACAGTGGCTAACTTCCACTGAGATGGAAATGAAGAGGTAGCGAACACAGAATTATAGATAAAAGTAAGTTGGGGCAGGATATGAGGCAAAATAATTTTTAGAAATTTAATAGAGACACCATCTTCACCAGTTGCAGTTGACCTAATAGAGTTAACATGGTGGTAGACTTCGCACTCAGTTACTCCTCTAAACTGAAAAGAGCCCTGCTCCCTGATGTCAATCGTGCAAACGTTTGTGATGACATTGTTGCGTGATAGGAAAAAATCATTTAGAGCATTTGGGCATATATCACAGGTCAAGTTTTTACTAGATCCAAAGCCCATGTCTCTCAGCTGCCTCCAAAACTGCTTTGGAGAAATTGAAGTGTTGAACTTAGAGGTGAAATAGTTTTTCTTCGACATTCTAACATTATTTAGAAACATTCAGCCAATCGGAGTATTGAAGAAGTATTGTAACCTTGTAGTAGCCGAAGTTCAGAGATTCTAAAGAACATATTTAAGAATACAGAAGGTATCTGAAACGAATTTAAAACTTTAGGAATTTCAATTACGTGTTGACTAAAAATAGTTAATATTTTCATATGTGTGTTTACCATTATTATTTGTCATTCCCTTAGATTTTACAATTTATTGCAAATAAGTTATTATTGCTATTATTATACAACTTATTTTTTCAATATTTCACACCATCTTTGATTAACGTTTCTCAACTTGCTCTTAATGCAATAAAAATGTTCTTTTAGGGAGCATATACATGAGGCACTTCGGGCCGTTCATTAGATGGCGAAACTGGAATCAGTCTAGGAGGAAAGAAAATTGATAAGTCAATAAATAAGCAACTCAGTTCGCATTATAAGCAACTCGGAACGTCTACCAACTTACTCGTGGCGCCCCCTCCCGCTGCAGTCACTCATATTATTTTCCGATAAAAGTATTTGCAACAAATAAATGTAGTGAGTTTATGCTAAACCGCTCACTTGACCAATTGATAGGCGAATTCATGGCTCGTTCCGGCTTATGGAACATGGAGCAGGGGGCAGTGGCCAGGGGCCAGGGACTGTCCAGTTGTGCGGCGGTTTGCAGGATTTTTCTATAAGCTGCTTGTAGCAATAAAAATTCGATTATGCTTATATATTTTATTTTTACAAACGTGATTTATCATTTGTGTTGACTTGTTGGCTTGGTTCCTTACGGACTCGGTACTTTGATGCCCGGGACGACCGTCCCAGCAACATCACGGCCCACGGTCAAGTGTTTAACTTCTCTGGTTACACAATCAATGAAACTGCAGCAAAGATAAGACCGACCAGCGGTGCGGGGATGAGGGTAAGGAGAAGATATCTCATATATGGAACGTATCCTGTCAACAGGATACTCTTATTTTATGTATTTTTTATGCGCTTAAGTGCTGCTGATGCGCATATAAATATTTTAAGGATATTTTCTGCTCAGCACGTTCTAAGTTCCCGTTCTGTTGTTGTTGTGGTTGTGCCTCTCAAGTAGCTTATCATCAGCGTTGTCGAGGACGTGTCCGTTTTTTACGATGACCCTTATTGTTGTTGCAAAGCGCCTTATGCAACTAAATTGGCTGCTCGGACTGATGTCCTTCCTGCTTGACTTTCTTGATGTAGTGTAGACAAAAAAGACGTTTAAAGTTTTTGGCTGATTGGAGTTTTGAGCCTCTTAGCGATAGTTTTTCCTCTGCTGATTGTTATCCTTCGCCGTCCGTATAGAAAGCAGGCATTTCCAAGGATGTGCTGGCCCATATGTTCGTTTATATTGATTTCTAAAACATAGGTAGTTATGTCCATAAAGTTGACCTTTCGTTCATACCTTGAAACTGATCCTAGCCAAAGTCTTTCGGCATTCAGCTCTGTAATGTTTTTGTAAAGCTTAAAGAGGACATCATAAATTAGCCAGTTGAAATCCGGCTGCGTTTGTAGTAAAGCTTCTGTAGCATTGCTAAGTTTGGCTGCTTTTGTGCCAACTGAGTTCAGTGGCGATGACGTGAGTCAGTGGTTTTGGAGTATTTCTAGCAAAATTAATTACGTTTTAATTATTAAGTATTCTAATGTAGTAAAAAATTCAGTATACAGATAATAACAAGAAAATTCGCCCTGTTCTGAGTTATTTGGACTCTTTATCATCTGCTTTCATCGCAGACGAAATTTTATGGATTTTATTTCGGGTCTTTCACGAGCAGAGCTTTTAATTAGTGATCAAATGATTTCCGAAACACAAGACTGCTTAAAAGTGTGCTTTAGAAATCGACGAAGTACGAGTAAATATATTATATAAATATTATTGTTATGAAAAATGAACAATTTTGCCCCAAATAATATTAATGAACAAACAGGACATCAAAGGAAAAGTAAAAAATTAAATGGCAAGATTAAAAGTTAAAAAAGTGAAAAGAAGCGAGTCGAACAGAAAAAACATAAAATAAATAGAAATAGAAATAAAAATGTCCCCAGAATCAACAAAATCCCTTCGTTCCACCTCAAATAACTTTTCTAATCGTCCTTTTTTCTAAACCAGCGAATAAATGCTTAAGACTCATTCTAAGGATTCAGAAACCCCGTGCTTAAGAGCATTGAAGACGAGCATCACGCGGAATTAATAAGCAGCCGGGGATGACTTCGATATGCTTGGGGAATTGAAGAGCCGGAGACATCGTGGCACAGCGACTGTGTTCGTTCAATTTGTGGTGGTGCGAAGGACACTCGGATGAAGTGAGCGGCTGGATTCGGTAGCTGGTACTTTATTTGGTAGAACATCGGCAGGGAATCGCAAAATCCACGCAAATAACCGGAAAACATTTGAGTTCGATTTTTAAACCCTTTCGGAACCAATCGCGACATAAAAATTCAACACTCGACAGTAATAACAATAATTGTTCAGCACAGTGAGCCGAGCATGCGGCATTAATTAGAAAGTCTTAAATGGTTCCACGGTGCTATGGCTCTAAGCGTCTGGAGTGAAGCGTCTCCACGCTCTTCAGCGTCTTGCGGGCTTTGGTCGGCGAAAGCAGAACCTTTTGCAGGCTGTCAGGTAATCCTTTTCCCGCGCTCTGCTTTTTATGGGCGCAGGAAGGCGTTTGCCGGCTGTTAGTGGTACATAAGGCAGGAAGAGCGGGGATTCGTGATGGTCATTTAATTTGGAGCTTAAGACGCCCCCTAAAACGGCGAATATACGGAAAAGAAATAAGTCACGAGGAACAACGCGCTTTAAGAGCAATTAAAAGTTACGATCCAAATCCGAACGACTCAAATCATTTTAATTGATTTTAGCTGATGTATTCGTTGTCATCAGAGCAAATAGTCTATCGAATGAACTAATAATGTTAAGATGTCGTCCTTATTTTAAGGTTGTCAGCCCACATATTCACTTAACTGAATTTCCCAACTAATTTAGTTCGAGACACTCATACGCGTTTCATGTAATAAAGAAAAGCTTTCTAGGAGAGAAGGAAACGAGGAGGAAGTGCTAAAACTTTTCCTTAGCTACGAAAATGCAGAAATAAATTCACTTCTTCAAAGATACAAAAGCAGTTGCTTCTCGTCTTTCCCCCTCCTGCTCATCATCCAAAAAGGAGTTCATCGTTAGTAGTTGCATGCTTCTGGCAGAGCGACCTCTGACTCAATCGTTGGCTATAACTACATTAAACTAGTGCCAATTACTACTTCACCCCAGCCCCTGGCTTCCCCCGCAGGCTGTGATTGGCAGCTTCAGATGAAACTAGCATCGGAGGAACTTCGAAGTACTTCACTGACTATCAACTTGCGCAGCTTCATTTATTCCCTTCTTTTTGCTCAATTTTTGCAATGGAATTAGTTATCGGCAATGAATGCTGTTAAATGTTGAGCAACAAGGAGGGGTGGGCAACGGGGGCAGCCGGGGAATGCGGTTGTATTCAAAGATAAACGGTTGGGGGCGAGTGAGTGAACGAGTGAGCGAGAGCAGTATCAACTCTTAGAAAATATTTTTCAAAGGATCTTTTCAGCAAATCAACTTACGCTGTGTCAATTGCAAAGAATCAAGAAGCTTGCCTGATTCCAACACAGGCAGAGTTCGTGGAGCAGGGGAAGGACCAATTTTTAATTGCAAACAATGTCTAAGTGCACAGGAATATCGTCAAAAGCCTCATTTAATGAAGAAATACGAGTGAGTATCTTGAGTGAGTGAGGCTTTTTATTAACTAAAAACAATAAAAAAGTAAAAATGCAAAATATTTTTAGATGAGGAATAAGAAAAGATTTACGTATTCATGTTTTATAGATTAGTCTAGAGTTCCTAGGATAAGTTAGGTTAGAATTCCTAATTAATCGCGAAACCGTTAACTCGACATAAGAGAGTTATTATTTTTCTCACAAGATCAACAGAAAATTTTAAACATAATGTTTTGATTACGCGATTCAACATTATTTAATGGGCAAACAATTAAAGATCACCAATGTGATTGACCTTTCTCGAATACAGTGTTTTTCATAACAAAAACTATAAAAAGATTGATTCTGAAAACTGATTACGTTAATTTAAAATAGGAAAGTATTAGGAAATATTACCTTAGAAGACAACGCAGAACAGGCAAAGTGAATTATAAGCGACATTTACTCCATCGTGTCTCAATGAGTTGCATGTAACATTATCAACATAAGGAAATCCGGTGATCCTTCGACACGAATTCAGTACTTCTTCGATTCCGGTTCGATTGCTGAGGCATGCCTGGTCTGGTATGCTTAATAAAATTAACAAATAATGATTGTTTCAATGATGTCTGTTGCTGTTGTTGTTGCTAATGCATCAGGAAATGTATTCGAATAGGTTTGCTAGTGATTCACACAAAATCCCAACCATCAATATTGTGCAATTATCAATAATGTAATCACAACTATCAATTATCTATTATAATCGGAGCCTTCAAAAAAAGAGCGTATTACGAAAATGTATAAATAAGTTTTATTTTTATAGTATTGTACATATACAGCATTTGTTTTTTAGGTTCCATTGCTCATTAGGAACCAAAGTAAAACCACTTTTAGTAGAAATCAGTCTGAATCGAATTGCCAGAAATCATTACTTCAGTCTGTTCAGAACTCAGAAAGCATTTAGATGTTGTTCGCGAGGTATTTTGTTTTGCGATGCAGAGAGCAGTTGGATTAATTGTTAAGCCAACAATAAATTGAGTTGTAATTCAAACAGGTGCTGGCTTCTTGTGCCTGCAGTGATGACGTGCTGAAGAACCTGACTCAGAAGATGATCAGTTGGACTGGACGATTGAGAACTTGCGTCTTAAGATGGATACGTTGAACTTAATGTAAGAAGAGTGGCTAAATTAAGCATGATATAAACGGTTTTGTACCGCAGCATCAACCAACAATTCTAGGAGTTAAAGACGGCTACGGTAACCGAAAAACCGGACAACAACAACCAGGAATGTGGGTATTTCTACGGGTATTTAATAGATGTGCGCACAAGTCCAAAAGATAAGCCACTCGTCCTTCACTCCAGCTTCACGGATACCCACGAACTTCGCTGATGCAATGCGTAAGAGTGGGCGTGGAAATGGATCAGTATACCGGAATCAGCACTTGGTCCCTTTTTCGTGTACTGCGAAGCTCATACGGTCAAAAGTTCACGACGCTGGATGTGGATAACGACCAGCACGAGTTGCTGAACTGTGCCGTGGACTACACGGGAGGCCGGTGGTACGCCAAATGCCACGAGAGGGAAGATGCTGCTGGTTTTCCTCTGCGGTAGCTTTTTGTTGAACTGATCTGGTGCCCTTTTCAGCAATTTGAATGGTCAGTACTTGAAGGGTGCGCTCCCAGTAGAGAAGTTCAGGAAGGGCATCATTTGAAACAAGTTCCGCCAACATTATTGCGCCCTGAAATACGTTCACATGGCGATCCGACCCGTGAGCTCGGAAAAGTAACGAAATCTCGGTGGTGATTACAAAATGTTGTGTAATTTATTATACC
Organism: Myopa tessellatipennis; assembly: GCA_943737955.2. NCBI lineage: Eukaryota > Metazoa > Arthropoda > Insecta > Diptera > Conopidae > Myopa > Myopa tessellatipennis. The sequence continues at coordinate 15,121,910 of OX031315.1, forward strand.
TAAAATACATTCTGTAGATACAGGAAAGAAATCGAGTACTTCGCGTACTCCAGCATTGTTTAGCATATTCTTCCCCCAATAGAAGCTTACTTTACATTCGTTACTAATTTTGACAGATTCTGTCTGACGGTAGAGACGAAAGCTAATTGTTCCAATGCGTTGAAGCAGCGAAAAGAATTCGCAACGCGGGGGCGATTGTATTTCTAGAAGAATGCAGATTATAACTTTGTTGTGCCCTCTCCAGATGAGGCCCGCACAGAGACCTCCCACATGTTCCCAGTCACATGCTCGTCTCCGTTTTGACACAAAGACGCATACTTTTAAGGTATTAAAAAGCAGCTTCCTTAATAAACAGCGGATGTTTTCAGGAGTATTTGTCTTATTTAAGGTAAGAATTAAGTGAGTAGACATTATGGACGAAAGAAGCACCACAAATTATTGGGAATCCATAACATAATTTACCCTATTCTCATTCTCGAGTGGAGGTTAAACAGTTGAAAATATTTGGGGAAAATAAAGAAATGAATGAATAAAGCAAAACCACACAAATTAACCCTTATTTGTCGATGTGTCTGTTGTGAACAGATGCGTGTGCGAATGTGTAAAGGAACTCACGGTTAACCCTCCGGAAAAATAAATAAATAAATTCTTTTCATTGCTGAGGAACGGATAATAAGTACCACCAAAAGAACTCCGTGCACGAGTGCAAAAGAAAGGAAGAAAAAACGGCGTCAAACTGTCAACATATGTTGCATGTCATTAGGAAGGATCAATCTTTCTGCACACACTCGCACCCACACACACACTGACATTCCGTACTTGTGGGCGTTTGAATAACTGCGGTTTCTTGGGACTCTACACACTCTCACTTCCGCTTTGTCTGCAGAAACGGAAACGGAAGTGGAAACAAAGTGTTGACATGTGAGCGTGCTTGTGAGCGAGAGCTTCACAAATTCCTTTCCGGAATTCGTCCCCCCCCACAAAAGAGCTTTGTGCTTAAGCAGAAAGGGTTACGATTTAGCGAAAAGTGTTGCATGCTTCTACGCGGATCACTTGAAAGCAGTGTGCGTGTGTGTTTGTGTGTGTGTGTTTGCATGTGCTTATATGTGGCTGCGTTTGATTGTATGAGATGAATTGGTGTGAATAATCTGTATGCCGAAACATACCGTAAAAGGTATTTAAATGTTACGTTTCGTACTCGTTTGAACGTGTCGAAATAAGACGCAATGCGGAATGAAGATGCTTCAGCGCTTTAAATGCCAAACAGCCAGGCATCGTGATATCAGGCGTTTGCATTTACTTAAAATCGGATCAGTCACTTTATTCAATTCTCGAATTTAAACTCTATCATCTGTACTCGAAAAGTCCTGTAGTGCTGCGAAATCTATAAGATTTCTCTATGATAATAACTCTGAAGCGCCTTAAAATATACGACACATCTTCAAAATCAAATAAATTTCTCCAAAATAACAACATAAGCGTGACGAAGGATGTAAATTAAATCAACGACGGAATAATCTGCTCGTATAACACAGAATATACGGCACCAAAACAACAACAACAATCAGAATAATGCTAACAAAGGCAAAAAACAATATAAAAAACGTCAAAAGATGGGGGGAGGGGGGAAAACCGCGACGGAGGTTATTAAAAGGGTCACTTTACAAGACTTACGCAGGACTATCAAAAGAAAACAAAGCAAAAACATGGGGAAAGCATGGAAAACGCGCCGGAAATAAAATGCAGTGCAAGGAGACGTAACGAAGGATGACAACAACAACAACAACAACAACAACAACAACAGTCGGCGACTGGGCGGTGATGAAGCACTGCCGGCTGGGGCAGAAAGTGCTGTTGTGTTTGCCAACGTAATCGCTGAAAAATTAAGTTTGAAATTGCTTTTTAAATTAGCTGCTTAAAAGGACACGAATGGCGGTCACTGCCAGTCGGAGAAAGGAATCCTTATTTGCGATTTCTTCGCCGCGTTTTTGAGCGCAATTGAGCGGAACGCGCCGAAATAGAAAAATTAACTGAGCGCATTCCGAAGAGGCGGGATTAAGGCAGGCTTAGCATTTTTAAGTGGGCGTCATGAAGATCTTCTCAAATATGTCGGAAAGTATTCGTCCTCGAACAACAAAAAGATGCAGAAAACACAGAAAACAAGCGGCATTTCGAGGATATTACAAGCGCATTAAATGAACGTGACCCGGAAGCTGAGCTAAACGCAGAAAGGGTGCAGGCAGGATACGCACGAAGGAGGACTTGTAATTGAGAGGCAGCGCGAGTGCCGCAAACAATGGGCTTCTTTTAAGTACCGAGTTTAAAAGTCCACGGGTGAGGGTGGTTATGAGAGGTGACTCTGAAGAACCCACATTTCAGCATATTTCTAAGTAGCATTTAAAAAATAAATACTAACGATGGTGCTTATTTTTCCTCCTAATCTTTTTAGGCTTGGTTGTGCAGCGCCCGAGCAGCAGCGCAAAGGAGAGGCGAAAGAAGAAAGGTTTTAAGACCATATTCCAGTATCCCAATTCTTGACATCGGCCACCCTGATGACGAGCTCATTAAATGGAAATGCTTAATGAGCCTCCGCCGGGATAATGAAAAATCGTTGAAAGGTAACATTGAAGAATGGAGGGGGCAACCACGAGAAGCAGCGCAGAGTACCTCAACGCTTGCATGTCAAAATTGAAGAGGCAATAATCCTTGCTTTGTCTGCCAGGAGCCGCAACGCGAAAGCTCATCGCCAACCTCCCACCGCGCTTCCTCGACATCATTTATTACCTCGCATTTCATTACATTCACCGAAATCCGGTGTATCTCCATTTATTATTGAAACGTAAATCAAACATCAAATCCCGAACTTGCCGCGCCCTTCTCTGGCCAGCACTTGATGGTCAAAACCCAACCTGCCATCCCAGCGCTCCATTTGCGTTGCTCAATTCATCGCGTCCCGGGGAAAGCCCACCAACGCAACACCGTTTAATGAAAGCACGCACGTGGCATGCATACCGAAGGATGTGGAAAAAATACATCGTGCCACCATTTTTCACGTGCATTTCGCGAGCAGCGCATAATCGGAATCGTGTTGGGTAACCGCGAGAAGAGGCTTCTAAATTAACTTAATTGCCCTGTTAAATTGACAGCAAAATTAGTTCGGATCGAAGACAGTGCATTCGGAATATTAAGCGGGGGCCGTGTGCGGATCCTTCCACTTAAGGAAGGCGCTCCAAAAACATGGTTCCGACAACCGCCATAAAAACCAAACTGGACCAATAAAGTGTTCTTTAGACGTACAAACGGATACGATTGGAAGTCAACACTTTTAAGCGGTTTGTCTCCAGGCTGCTTGAAATAAGGAATTCAATCATTGTAGTTCAAAGGACAGCACAGAACAGTTTTAATCTATTCCTTACCCAATATTAACACGAAGATGGGACTAGAAATGATCAAAGCATTTACGTTAGATTGAAATCTATGTCTTGAAAAAGCTACAAATGAGAAAACTTAATGATGACTCCGATAAAACTGAAAATTTTACTATATTTCAATAATTATCTGTGTGATTATAACACGGTTTTTGCATTAACTTAATCAGTTTGAATTCTTATTTGTTAATATATGTATGTATTATATTATATGGATGATACAACATTCATATTTTTCCGGCTCAGCGTTTCATTTACAGCAGGATTTGAACCAACAACTTGACTGGCAGGTCGCATAGCTATTTCTGCTATCGCATCGCATATGTTCTTCGATATATCGATCGTATTATATGTCTTGTTCTTTTATTTAAGCTGTTGTTGATTTTAGTCATAAAAAGTAAACTAGTAAAGTAACAAAATATTAAAAATTATATTTTTATTCCACTTTATTACATATTATATTTCTTAAGTACTCATAATTAAGGTTTAGTCAGAAAAATCATTACTCTATAGATTTTCTACTCTTACTATTTTATTTATTGAATTTGTACTGAACTGAATTGCTGAATAAGTAATGAGAAAATATATGGGGAAAAATGAATTGCAGAGAGTGAAACTTAAGAAGTTTAAGAAACGGAGATTTAAGAAAATAATACGCAATCTGAAATCTGAAAGAACATAAACACACACAATAAATAACCGCTAATAAGGCCAATTTAGCAATATTTTGTGGAAAGTAAGTCAGGACCTGTAGTAATCTGCTTAAAACCGCCGCACTTTCCGTATTATTCTCCATGATAGACCCATTTTCTGTAACAAACGGCTGGTACCATTGTAGTTGTTGTTGCTGTTGCTATTGTGGTTGTTATTATTACCGCATCTGTGTTTGTTGTTGTTGTATTCGCGTACGAGGAGAAGCTCAGCATCATATGTTTTGAAAGCGTTGATATGCAGTCGAAATCACAATTTTATGATCTCTTTTATTGCGTACTCGTATCTGTTGTTATTCATTGATTTTTAAGCAGTGAATTCTTTTGCACAACTCGATTTGCGGGTAAAAAACGTAGCAGTAGCAACATAAACAGTAGCAACAACAGCGTCAGCAACAGCAATTGTATGAAGTAGAAATTGTTCAACATAAACACGTTCTCCCTTCATGCAAAAACGCAGACACATACTCCTGTACAACCAAAGATACACCACCCACAAAAAACACATCTGAGAAACACGAATTCGCATTGCATACTTTGAGGCGCTTGTTTGTTGCTTGCGCATATCGTAAATAACAGCGGATTCCATGGCAAAGAGGTTGGCATAATTGTTGGCTGCTCGCATCAGCGTCTCCCAAACAGTTTTCTCAGCGAGTGAACGTCAGAGCTTCCTTTAATCGTTTTCTTCAATTATTGACAGAAGCAATATGAGAGAAAAGTAGATAAGAATTCGTTAAGACAATTCCACTTTCAACACTAGTTTAACTTTCATTAATGGCAAAAGTTTAATCAAGTTTGAGAACATCGCCGTTCCTCTTTCAGTTTCTCCGAATTATAATTCGCATAATTTGTGTCGCAAAATCTCCGCATTAGAAATTGTGGGCAGTTGAATGCGCGTCGAAGACAAAAGCTATGGAAACTCATATGAAAACATTTAAGCGTTGGGAGGCATTCGAATGCCGCGATTTCGCAATAAATACGAAGACAGCAACAGCGACAACGACCATAGCAACAACAACAATAGTGGCGACCAACACTTACCAGCACAGAGCCACTTATGGTGGAAAATAAGCTCAGGGCACTGCTATTTTCTTTATCACTCCACAAACACGCCTGAGCCCATGAATGAAAACACCCTAAAAGGCGGCAATGTTTTTTTACAAATGAGCTAAGCATTATTTGCGGTACGAGTAACTTTGCAGCTCTTTCCGTTCGGCATGGTTTTGGCTTTGTGCTTCTCTGCCACGCTCACACACACACACACACAGACACACAGAGATACAGTCACGCACACACGTCTAAATGGGCACGCGCTTGTTACACACAAATTTGTTTACACGTTTTGCAAATAGATTCCCTTGCATATGCTGAGGGTTAGAGCTCTCATGCGTTGACAATAAATAATATCCGCGAATCCTGCGAAATGAAATGGTCATGAATATTGGGGGGAAGCTGAAGGAGCAGCGGCAGCAGTTCTCAAGGAACCCATGCAGGTTTGTCGGAAAACATTTCCGTTGATTTGGAATCTATTCGTACGTATTCTTAAATTAGGTCTTCTCTAAAAACGCAAAGATAACTTCGAGGATTACTTAATAGCTTTTCAGTTAATTTTAATATCTTTTATCTCTCTAATTTTTGATCCATTTTTTTATTTTCTGTCTTTTATCAGTGGAATTAGAATTCTAGATGCATCTGATGTGTGACTTAGTCCAACTCAAAAACGAGGTCCAACTCAAAAAAATAAGTCCAATATCATTAAAGGTTTTAGAATGAATTCTTGTGAATGTGTTACGTATAATTTTATAGGCCCTTGGCGAATTCTTGCGTTATTGTTATAAAGAGTCTATGATAAACTCTGAAACCTTGACTTAATTTGAATTTGTAAATTTTTATGCGATTTCTGTACGATTGATGTCTTTAGATGCCACAGATTTGAATATATTGAAGTATGTCCAAACCCGATTTTAAAAAATCTATCTATTATCTAAGCTCTGTAAAACCGTGATCAGCATCCGTCATCTTATCTTGTATCCATTAGCTTAACTCTAGTTTAAGCAGTGTTAAGCGTAGTTTAACTCGCTTTGGTTTTTCTTTCATCTTCCAATTTTTGTGATGTTGCTTAATTAGATTTCAGAATTCCAAAGTCTCTCCACATGCGGCTCTCCGCTTATTTGTAGACTTTGCACCACGTATCCACAAAGCGTTGAACGTACGCGCAGCGATCTGCGGTGATTCTGGGCTTCCATGTGAAATGGAAAGCCGCGGCCGTAACTTAATTCGCAAGTGGTTGGGGTTGATTGGGTCTAAGTGTGTCTCTCGGTCCCCGGCTCTCGTTTCTCGGTCGACTCGACGCAGCGCAGCATCAGTGCGTCAGTATGCGCGTGCATACATGCAAATACTCGTATATTCAAGTTAGGTTTCTATTCACGAAAGCACGTTCATCTAAGCTAAGCCAAGCAACTTGAGCTTGATATTAAGACACAATACTATAATATATAGTATATATATTTGTGCATCTACGAGTAGCTTACGCGTAGTTCTTGAAATGCTTTTTGCAGCTGTCGTTCACTTGGCGGCTTATGTATGTACATATGTATGTACATACATGTGTATATCTTTCAAATGTTCTTCCAATAGGTTCCTAGGTATTGTGTTTCAATGTATTGCTTGATCTAGACGCCTGGCTCTTTTGTTTGCTAATTTCAGTGATACCGCTCCGCATTCTGTGGTATTTACGGTCACTTTTTATAGGTAGATGTGGTGCATGCTTCTTTAATTGTTGTTTGACGTCATCAACTGAACACCTAAACACAGAGCTTTTGTAATAAGTAAGTATGTTTTAATGGAATTATGATTTGCAGTACAAAACGGATGGCAGCTTTCCTATTCAATTCGCAGCTTTATCGTTCGGTGGTTGTTGTTGGAATTTGTTATTTCTTACTTCCTTAAGAAACCATAGAAATACGAGTATCTTTGTTATTAAGCTTCTTTTTTGTATCATATCGAATTATTTTTCATGTTCTCTCTTTCTTGCTTCCTTTTGATGCTGACTTTCAAATGCAAACATTGATAAATAAGAAGTTTTTATTCTTTTAAAATCTTTCTTTCTTCAGAATTAAAATTTTGTTCGCATAACAAGAATTAAGAGGCTTTCAACGTTTGATTAATAAAGAATTGAGAGCTAAAAGCTTCCTATAGCAAGACATTGTAAAGAAGAAGTCCTTGGATCCGGAGAATTAATTGTTTTTCGGGTTCGACCTATTTGAAGCGTCTCAGAATTGAAATGGGGAAGAAAGTACCTGATTTGGATATCAAAGTGATCCTTTTCTTGAAGAAATTAAGTGAATATGTAAACAAGCGCAGGATAAAAGACCAAAAAAGAGTTTCCCAGTGATTATATTTTGAGATATATTTTATATATCTGACCTCCTCCGCTGTGAAGAGGCTAACTCAAGCCTCCAGCTGATGCTGTTTATCCACATCCAAAGCTACGCTCAAATAACACACGACGAATTGACGCCAAAGACTCAGCTTCCGAATGAAGAGAAGACTCCGAGAAAAAGCATCGAGAAAATGTATTTATTATTTTCGCAGATCGACTTGAAGCGAGGCAAAGCGTTACGTTTAAGTTAGTCGTAAAACGCGTTTTAGTTGAGACGAAACCCGAGAAGAGGAAACTCAAAGATTCTAATACGAAATAATAAAGAAAACTATAATTAATCTTTTTTATAACCGTAGTTTTTAAATTATTCGTAAAGTACAAATTAAAAGTAACTGCGTAATTTTAGTGTATGAAAATAATACAATAAAATCGTTCGTTTGTGGTTTTTTTTAAACCAATTTTTAAAGATCTTTTATTCGAAGCGAGGCTTTCATAACGAACCATTTCACGAGGGGAGTTCGGTCGCTGTTCGGGGGCTCCATAACCTTGACAGCATTTGAACTCTGGACCCTCCAACACCAGATTCAGTAAAGGTGGGAATCAATAGTGAAAAAGGATATAAAAAGTGCCTAACTATGAAAATAATTTCTAAGATAATAAGAGTAATAAGATTGCAGTGAATATAAAAATAAATTGAAACTAGAACATTAAGATGATTTTATATAATATTCAAATGACTTTTAAAATGTGTAAAGTTCACAGATTGTTATTTAAGTTTCAGTATCTACTAAATTAACTGAGAAAAAGCTTTTTAACCTGAGCACATAACGGTTATGATTATTTAGGGGATCGTAATAACAACGTAAAACGGGGAAAAACTAAGATTAGTTGGCGAACATTCGTGAATTGTTTTGTGGAGTATTTCACACTACAGAGTTTAGTTAAATGGTGCAATTGTTTTCTTTCTTAAGCTGTGTGATCTGGAAAATATTCATTAAAGTCAAAGTAATCGCTCCCTTATGTACGTAAAATAATACGTATTTAATAAAAAGAGGGGTGCAAAGAAGAAGCTTTCTGCAAAAGCTGTAAAAAAATCGCGTATAAAGACTATCATGGATATACTATTATATACACCGATCTTCATGGCAGTGCTGCGTAACGTAATCGTAGCTGAACGAAGAGAATTCGCCGTGCAAAATATTCCTATTTCTGTCATTAGAAACATGGTTTCAATCATTTTCTCACTTAAAGTCAACTTCAAAGTGTTATCCTTGTATAAAGTACAATATATAAATATAACCTTAGAAAGAACTTTTATTAGACTTCCGTTTGGATTTCTGCCCGCAACAATTAAACTCGTAGCTGCGATACGAGTACAATAGCAATCACAATTCGGCTATATATCGCAATTGGTAGCGTAAAAAACGTGATATATTGCATCTACGAGATGAACAGTGGCGACTTATGGAAGAACAAAGCAAAAAGTGTTTAATTTGTCAGCTACTGACTGCCGTAAATTGTACTCGCCAGCCACAAACAAATGAAGTTTGTATTAGGAGATAAGATACACTTTTATCAAGCACTCGAAGTCTGCGATCTCTTTTTAAAGTTCAAGTGATAAGCTCATCATATGAAAATTCAACGTTGCGGTTAACTAATCTCAGAGGAAGGCTTTTGCGAGTGCACATGAGATGAGATATAATGAAGTGAGATCAGATGAGATGAGATGAGCTGAGATGAGATAAAACAAGATTTAATAAGCGAAGTTTAACAGCAAAACGAATTCGGTGTTTATCAGTAGAAATGGATTTCGAATTCGTATCTAATGTAGCAAATGAGGAATTTTATTAACCTTCACATTCGACAATTACGAGTACATCGCCATAACGAGCCACAAATCCATCTGCGTCGTCATTTTATAGCTACGAGTAGTTAATTTATATGGACACAAAAGCTACGAGAATACAAACATAAGTTATACTATATATTATAACAAGGTCAATACAGTAACTGACTCTATTACTCTCTGCTACCCAATCTATAATATATCGACAATATGTATATATTCCATGTCTGAGAAGGAACCGATGTCTTCTTTTATATAGTATATACCCTATTAGCCTCATTTATATTGAGCAAAAGAGCTCTTTTTTAATGCAATGTGTAATCCCCTCCTCTGCCAAAGATTACTATGATTTGGAGTCTGCAGTGATTAAAAATATTATTAAAATTCTACAAATATTTTTGAACTCAGACTCTGAATATTTACACACTCGACTTTCAGATAGTTAAATTTCGGTGTTAGGAATATTTAAAAAGCAGCAGTAAATAATTAGCATCCGTAAAATAAAAGTACCCGTCACAATCACCGTGTAAATAAATGAATCTATTCATGTAGAAAACTCCGAGACCTTCTGAGAAGCTGATGACAATGCTTTGTCGCTTTCCGCACATAATGCAAGGTTAAATCTATCTCTCATTGAACATCCGAGTATATCACGGATCACAGATCACTAAAACAGATCTAAAACTATTTCAATTTCTCCTCGTGAGATTCTTGCTAATCTCACGCAGAAGAATTGCCGCCTTTGGCTCAGCGATGACATGTCTTTTGTGTGTTCAAATGAATTTAAATACTGAAATATTTTTATCTCGTTTAATTGCCAGCTGCAGTTCCTCGTATCTGAAAGCTTTCTCTCCCTCACTCGCTATCTTCTGATAGCTCACTTGTTGACTCCATCCAGTTGTCACTCTGACAGCGACTGTCAGTCGGTGCGGGAGGTGAGTATATCAACGCTCTCAGTTGTCATTTCTATTGCCGTTATTAGCAAACAAATTGTAAATTTTACAGGAATTAAAATTAAGACGACGTTAGATGTTACAGCAGCAGACGCCGCGATTACAGCAACAGTGGAAGTCAGTGGAAATGCACTTTGGAGCAGTGATAACTCGTTCTTGAGATAGTACTTGAATGTAGCGATAGAGGTGGATGGACAGACGGACGGTGAAAGACGTTACCCATCCTAGACGCCGATCGAAATGAGTCGCAGCCTCTGCGCAGTTAAGATCAACGTCTAACGCTGGGACATGTCATTCGTCTGGAGGATGGTGAGCAGCACAGAACACTCTGTGGATCGTAGAAAGCACTCGAGAAGAATTCTTCTCAATTAAAAATGCTAAAATTTTAAGTGAACAAATTAAAAGAACTAAGCAAAACACTCACATTTGCCCAATTAAAACGTATGTGAGAGAAACTAAAGTGATTAACTAGCTACTTACTTACCTAGATCACGTAAGATCGGTCACGTGATACATTCCCAAGTTTTTATTGTCTTCCGCACGAATATTGATAAACCGAGTCATTTGCACAGAAGATGGTTGATCCACAAAAGGAGGACTCAAAAAAGAAAGAAGAGTCCAAAAAAGATTCTGCTAGAAGGGACAATCGTGATGAGGATCGCGATCAGGTGGATGCCGATCGCGAGGAACGCGATCAAACTGATGCCGAGGCTAAGTTGTTGAACAATTCGAACTCAACGGGGGAAAAAGCCACTGCGAATGGTAAAAGCGGGGAGAAATCCGAAGCGGATCGCACTATGACGGAAGACATCAACAAACTGCTGAGGGATATACCGTTGACGGAAGACATGACGTGCGGCTTCTGGATCATGAAAGGGTCGTTCTTTCAGAAGTGAGTTAAAATCTATATTGTATAATGTCTAGAATCGGACAAACTTCTAGCACGAGGATTTTAGGAGACTGAGCTTTATTATTGAAAACTTAAACTATAAATTAAGAAAATACTACCAGTTCATGAACTATACTCCGAATGTAAATGGAGATTCAGGGGAAAAAGTGTCCGATCCGTATACTTTTTCGTGTTAAGTACAAAGTTCGATGCCAAGTAAGTTCTCGAGTTCTAGGGTTCTGAGATGTTATTTAGTTGCGTCATGAATTTCGTCCTCATTTCAAATTCGAAATTCAGAATGAGGAGGGGGCAAGTTCTCTTTCAGGGGCCTTCCTTTTTCAAGTTCTCTCACATCCCCATCAAATGTCTTTTACAATCTATACATTCGATTTCTACAGATTTGCAAACCAAACCGCGTATGTTATACTTTACGGTTTGGTCGGATGTGTCTTCTCAATGACCTACGCCTACTTTAACGGCACAATAACCACGATAGAGAAACGCTTCAAAATACCATCGAAAAACACGGGCATCATCTCGGTGGGCAACGACATCAGTCAGATGTTGGTGTCCGCTGTCCTCAGCTATTACGCTGGCAAAGGACACCGTCCCAGGTGGATCGGTTTCGGTGAGTTGCACACAGGTTCTTTCATCTTCCAGCGAAATCGAAAAAACCCATTATTTTCTCAGGACTGCTGACCATCGTAGCTTTCTGTGTGCTCACCGCTGCACCGCATTTTCTATACGGTCCTGGCGAGGACGCGCTTTCTTACACCGTCGAATTTGGCGCGCTGCCCGATGAAAACGCCACGATGGAGGTGATCGAAGAGCAGCGCACGAAGACTTTGTGCCGTCTGAAGGGTGGTGGGGCTGAGTGTGAAGTGGGCGAGGGTAACCTGGCGCCACAGCTGGTGTTGTTCGTGGCCCAATTCATTTCAGGCATCGGAGGCTCACTCTACTATACGTTGGGTGTATCGTACATGGATGACAATACGAAGAAGTCGAAGACGCCAGCATTACTGAGTAAGTTGACTTGGGATTAATGTAGTTGTTCGTTTAGTTGTACTTCATGTATTGTTATTAGAAAGGTCTCATTTTTTGTTATTAGAACAGGCCGATGGTGAAAATGGTAGAGTAGATCTCGTAGAGCAGAGTCCAGACACTATACGCACAAATACTCGTATATGTTCGTGTGTGTTTGTGGTGGACATCTTATATTATATATGAAAAGTCTACTCAATCGAAAATCCGAACTCCAAAGCGTTCTGCGTTTCGCAAAACGTCCAGGTCGTCTATAAATATAACTAGATAAACACTTGGAAGTATAATCGTCTATTTTTGCATCCAGCAACTGATAGCGTGTAGATTTTCGGATTGCCATATCTACACATTGTATATTTTTCTCAACTGTTGACTGCGTTTAAGTTTTTATAAGTCTTTATTTCGTCTGAACTAAAAATATGGATCTCGTCCGTACCTCGCGTATCTCGGATATCGGACAGCTTTACAGCACCACAATAAAGTTTAATGATCTCTACCTTTTAGAAGCACAATGAGAAGGCAGAAATTTCCTCCCTGTCGCTATGTGGGGAGGAGGAAATATTTAACAGTTTCATAATAACAGATCAAGATAAAGTAGAAGGAGCTTCGTCTTGAGTTATGTGTTTAGGCTCATCAATATTTGCAGCAGAAATTTGATAAATTTGCAAGCAGTGGCTGCGGTGATAAAACTTAATTATAAAAGAGGATATGCAACGAAAATGAGATAATAAAAAGTGCCCTTCTCTCTGCTTCCCGTGAATCCGCGTAGGTTTGTCGTACTTCCTGCGAATGCTGGGGCCTGCTATCGGCTACGCGCTCGCCTCTTTCTGCCTGCGCGTCTACATCGCGCCTCATCTGCAGCCGGTCATCAACAACAAGGATCCCCGCTGGCTGGGCGCCTGGTGGCTGGGTTGGTTGATACTCGGCGGCATGCTTTTCGTTTCCGGGGCTTTCCTGACCATGTTTCCGAAAGAGTTGCCGCGCGCAGCCGCACGTCGCATGATCGAAGAAGAGCGACGCAAGCAGAGATCCTCCGTGCGCGATAAGGAGAAGTTGGAGAAGGAGCCCCTGTCCGAGGCACTCGGTCAGTTGCCCGCCGCTGTTGAGACAAAAGCCTCCTTCACGGACATGCTGAAGACCTTCAAGCGCTTGACCACCAACAAAACCCTGATGTGCAATAACCTGTCCTCTGTGTTCTACTTGTTCGGTTACATGCCATATTGGATCTTTACGCCGAAGTACATTGAGATTCAATACAGACAATCGGCGGCCACATCGAGGTGAGACCATTCTTAGCCCTTATTATCACCTGTTATTTCGTCCTTCGTATTCGTAATGACCCATTACTAACATGTTCATCATTACTAACATCATTTCAGTTGATTCACCTCGTTTCTCATTTCCCATAAACAAGATTAATTCTTATAAATCATGTTAAAAATGTCCACAAACCCATTCCCACTACTTTCAGTATGGTTACCGGAACCGTTGCTCTCGCCTTCTCGGCCATCGGAGTGCTTCTGTCTGGCTTCGTCATTTCGAAGTACAAACCACGTGCCCGCTACATGGCGGCCTGGAATGTGATCGTGGGCTTCCTGACCGTGGCTGGGATGGTCGCGTACGCGTTCATCGGCTGTCCGGGCAACGAGAAATCTGTGATTGTCAACATACCAGACAGGTGAGGCGAAGTGTGCTCAAATGTGTTCGCAGCGCTCTAAACTATTTTACTTCCATGCCGCAGCAATTCGCTGAGTGCCACTCCCACCTGCAACTCGGACTGCCACTGCGACTACGTTCGGTACTCGCCGGTGTGTGGTGAGAATCGCATGACGTACATTTCTCCCTGCCACGCCGGCTGCAAACGGCAACATGTCAGTCCGAATGGGAAAAAGGTGAGTCTACTCGTGGACTCCAAATAATCTTGCGATCTGTGATTTTTTCCCTTCTTACCAGACTTTTTACGAGTGCTCTTGCATATCTAACGGCTCCTATATCGCCGACGAGAGACCCCCTCTCTTTGAGCGCCTAACAGCTATGGACTTGATAGCCGTGGAGGTCGATACGAGCAACAATAGCTTGTTGACATCATCAATGTCCATGTCGACGACGCTGCCATCTTCATCTTCGACGACCTCAACATATCCTGAGGTGAGTAATGTGCTCGGCGGCCAAGCTATTCCCGGTGCTTGTCCGGTCAACTGCTTCGCACAGTTCGTCACCTTCCTGGCGGTGATGTGTTGCCTGAAATTCATAGGAGCCACCGGCCGTGCCTCGAACTTTCTGGTCTCGGTGCGCTGTGTGCCGGAGAAGGACAAAACCGCGGCTATGGGCTTCGGCATGATGATGATGTCCATGATGGCCTTCATTCCAAGTCCGATATTCTTCGGCTGGGTCATCGATCGTCTGTGCCTAGTGTGGGGCAAGACGTGCACCAACACCGGCAACTGCTGGCTCTACGATCCGGCATCCCTGCGGTGAGTCATTTACGTCGTTTCCGGTTTCCCAAACTAAGACGTTTTCGTCGCTTCGCATTTATTCAGATATATAATGAACATAACCGCCTCTACTTTCGTTACCATCGGCGCCCTGTTCGACGTTGGCGTCTGGTACTTCGTCAAGGATCTGAAGATCTTCGATGAGGAAGTGAAGGAAGTGGAGATGGAAATCGTGCAGCACGAGGAGGAAGCGAACGCTGAAAAGAAAACGGAAATTTAATTTTGAGATTGTATGGAGTCAGTTGCGAGTAGACTTGATTAACTCTGAGTTTGGTTGGGGGATGGATGTGTGAGCGTGTGTGTGCGTGTCTTGCCACATGTATGGATTCCTTGCTGGGAGAGTGGGCGTGGATGTAACGAGATGTCCCTGTGTTAAGAGCACTTTGTCCCTTCTTGAGGTCAGCTTTGTTGAAAATTAAGGACTCGCCACAAGATATAAGGAGTTGGCCACACTGTGGACTATTTTACGTATTACTAAATTTACACTAAGTAAAGATTTAGAATTAACTTATTATTATTATAGTATTGAGTATTTCCTAGCTTCTTTCAGTTATTAAAGAACTCAAAATTCATTCAATAAGTTATACAAAACTATTTTATTCTGTGGTTAACAAAACTCATTTTGCCAAAGAGTTGTAAGGTTAAACTTTTCGCGTAATTATTAAGATTGTGCAAACGCACACTGAATGTTAATATTTTGTAAAAATTTAAATGCTAAGAATATTAAAACGTGGCTTTATTTGTGTCTTTAAGCACGAGTGCGGATCGAGTATGTTTATTTCTCGGGCAAACGCTTTCAGGATCAATTGAGCTGTTATTTTTGAAAGTGGAATAAGTCCATTTTTTCATGTATCGAGATATTTAAAGGTTTGCGTTTGAATCAATTTAAAAATATTGGCAACCGTTAATCGATCCGAGTGATTTTTTTAACACTACACACCTATTAAATTTTATTATGATAAAATAATTATTGAAAATATTCCAAAAAATAGGGGATTTTTTAAGCTCCAAATGGACTTATACCACTTTCAAAAATAACTTATTTGCATTATAACTTATATTTGAAAGTGGAATAAGTCCATTGTTTCATGTATTATAATATTTAAGGGTTTTCATTTGAATAAATTTAAAAATATTGTCAAAAGCTAAGCAATTTGAATGATCTTTTTAACACTTTTTAATTTTGTTATAATGTAATAATAATTAAAATTATTTAATAAATAAACGATATTTTTATCTCCGAATGGACTTGTACCACATTCAAAAATAATCAAATGAATATATGATTATAAATATGGATAGAATGTGTCTATATCTTACTAAAATTACCCTTAACTCATTTTTTTAAAAAAATGGACATATTCCACTTTCAAAAATAACAGCTCAATTATTACTGGTTATTTTATATATTTTCTTTCTCTAAATAAATTTCAAATTCGTGAAAAGCAAAATTTCCAGGTATCACATTTTTTTCAGGATTTTTTTTTCCATGACTCTCAAATAACCGAATAGTTTATGTACAAAATAAACGTCGACACAACCTTCTCGGCCTCGTATCCCTTGGGCAGCGCATAGCGACGCTTGAAGTATCGCGAGATGTAGCCGTGTTCATCCTCGCGTTCTTCGTGCTTGCCCTCGACCACAACACCGTTTTCCACCACCTTCACGTTGAGCTCACTGGGCTTGAACTGTGCCACATTTATGCACACCTGGAAACCATCTTTACCAATGGTGGACTTGCCCTCATCGCCTTGCACTGCACGCAGCTGACTCGGAGCCCTCAGTCCGAGGGGCAAGTATGGGCGATGGTAGTAGTAAAAATCTGGGTCGAAACCGCCGAACGGCGAGGCGGCGGTGGCCATCGACACACGGCTCAACTCGTCGGCCAAACTCAGGATCAGTGGTAGAGTTGACATTCTTCCTTGATTTCCTTTTCTTCCTGCTATTGGACGCAACTATAGACCCTAAATGACAAAATTAATGAAGAGACAGTTGCTCGTATGGTATGAATATTTTCCACAAGTACCAGACTTCAAATGACTTGTTTTCGAAAGAGCTACGCTTTTTATACTACCGGCGTCTTAGTCGAGAAAATTCCGATGTTCACACCAACATCATCATCGTTTTTGTTACTCTTTCTTTTCACTTCATTCCTTGCAGCGTGTATGCAACTCAGCCCAGCGAGCAAAAACCGAACAGAATTATCGGAACTATTCTGGATGACTTGATATTTACTTCTTTAGCATTCTCCACAGTGAAATCAAAAGTGATGCTATGTATATACAGTAGACCCGCGTTAATCCGACAATTGAACGCCTTGTAGTCCGGAATTCTTGAATCTTGAGTACCTTGTAATCTGGTCAGTTATAAAAATGGCGTCATAACATCGATACTAATTAATTTTGAATTGGCAAGTCGGATCACAGCGGGTGCCGGATAAGACGGGGCCGGATTTCCGCGGGTCTACTGTATATACATATAAATTCAACTGCTTATGGACATATGTATGTATTTAAAAATGCATGCAGGTGCGTATGGATGGAAGTACAAGTCCACTGACAGTGGAAAGTGGTAAAGGCAAAATAATAAGTGACAAACAATTATGTACATATACATGTATATATACATACTATATATTTTAAGCAAACTTATCTCATTATATATATGCACATATGTATTTATTTTATTTTTATTAGAGGTATGTTTCATTTGTATTAATCTTCATCGTTTAGACAACTTTTTAGATTCTCATCCTTTCTGGATGTTTCGCTTCTGTGAACAGAGACAGGAATATGGTACCCTTCATAGAACTATTTTATAATTTAAAATTTTTTTTAAAACAAATATACAAACAATGAACGTATTCATTACGCAAGAAGTACAGGAACAACAGAAAATGTATAAGTTAAACTTATTTATGTTTGTTTTGGTTTTTAAAAAACCAGTCGGACTAATGTCCGACTTCTTTATTGTGAGTCTAAATAAAAACTGATTTTACAAAGTGTTATCTTAAGCTTAGGAACTAAAATAATGCTGCTTCTCTGCTGCGGCCAATCTGCTGCGTCGAACAATGCTGCTTCTCCGCTGCTGACAAACTGCTGCGTCGGTGTTTTGCTGGGAACGGAATTTATTGGACGTGCCGAATCTGACTCCTTCGCTGCGGCGCAGGTGATATGGTGGACTTTGGCGGAAATTCGCTAGACCTGTTGTCAGCAAATAGTTACGTTCGTTATAATTTATTTTGTGTTAACTCCTCCCTGCTAAATTTCGAACGTCCTCGGTCGACTAGTGATTTTTTTAGAATAAAGGAATGTCCTTTAGCCTTGCAATTTGTTCTTGTGAATGAATTTGGGTTTGGTTTCTGGACGACGTAGGTTCCAGGACTATTGATGGCGTATTTGGATTGGTTTCTATACTAGCTATAATATCTATGGACTTCCTTCGTAGAATTCTAGCTGCGGCGTAACTAAAAAGTACAATTAATATGACGGATGAAAACCCAAATGTTGCGATTTGGTTGAGGTGGAGTTCCTTCATCATTTCCAGAGAGAGTGTTTCTTCGAAATTCGTCCTTGACGATCTGGGTTGTACTATTGCTGGTAAAGGTTTAGCGTGGGATACTTGTCTAGAAATATAGCTTTTTCCGTTGATATTGATTGTAGCATTGTTATATTTTATAACAAATGTTCCAGTTAAATTAATTTCTCTGTCATCTATTGCAACTAAACCATTAAATTGGTTAAGAAGCAGGACTCCTGGCAAAATTTCTTCGACGGAGATTACATGCTGGTTGTTGATAACTGTGCAGTTTGATGGTCGGCTTCCAAGCAGGTTCGTAATGCATGACATGTTGCTTAGTTCCTGTATATTCTTATTATTACAGATAGCTAAATTATTATATGTTTTACATGAAGTTTTTATTCCGAATATCTTATTATTACAGTTTAAAATATTTTCGAATTCAATTTTATTGATAATATTCTTATTCTTAATAGCTTTTAGCATTAATTGTTGACAAAATTCTTTAATTGTCATAGGTAAACTTACGACATATATGATAGTAGAATCATTTGAAGCTATTCTAACATTCCCAAATTCTAAAGCTTCGATTATATTTATATAGGGCATTTCTTCTTCGTCAAGTAATTTTTTTCTTACATTAAATTCGTTATTAGATAAAATAAAAGTGTTTACAATTCCTGCTTTTGCCCAATGTATTGCATTTTCAATATTTATTAATTCTTCCTTAATTATCTGAATTCTATTTTCAACATATGTTATTAATTCTGATCTTGAAGGATTTCTTTGCTTAAACATATTTATTATATAGTTAGTTATATTGGTTACTTTATTAATTCTCTCTATGGAGTCTCTATTAATTATGAGTTGTTTATTATTATTTCTTAGGATATTGTTTATTTTGTCTTCGATTATTTGGAAGTCCTGGTGATCCGGTGTGCCGGCTATCCACTTCCAAGCACTACCAATAAAATCAAGGGATCTTTTGGTTTTATGGTATGGCTTAAGTCGGGAAATTAGGTTTCTTAATTGGGTCATTTCGTGGGATAGGAAAGGATAGGAAGAGTCATTTTTGTTTAGTTCATGTTCTATTTTGTGCTGTAGCTCGTAAATAATTCTTTCGTACGGTTCTAGTTCGATAATGTGGATTAGTTTAAATTGTCCGGTTTGAATTTTGGCTGTTCCTAAGTCAAGGGATACGAGTTGTGCGTTCGAGTAATCGAACAATTGTGCATCTGCTCTGCATGATGTAACAGTGGTAAGTAATAACCTGTAGAGTGGAAAAAGCGTTAGGTTTTTATATTATTTTTGTGTACTATCTTTCCTGACTTGGTTTTGATAGTTGTAGAATAGTTTTGTTCTACTATTTCTTTTCTGTATCGGGGTGTTAGTTTTGAGCCTAGTCGCTTATTGAGTTTGACGTAGATTATGTCACCTGTAGAATAGGTTTTAGTAGGTTGTCTTTTTTTGTTGTGGTTTTTCAAGTCTCGTTCCTGCGTTTTTTGTAGATTTTGTATATTTATCTGTCTATTATGTTCTTGTTCAATATTGTTAAGGGTTCTCCCTAGGAAAAGTTCGAGGGGCTTTTTATTTGTCACTGTATGGATTGAGGCATTATAGCTGTAGACGGATGTATTTAGGAGTTCGATGAAAGATTCATGTGAGGCTTCGCTCTTCAAGCATCTCATAATTTCTGAAAGCGTACTGTGAAATCGTTCCACCTGTCCATTTACTGTACTAGAATATGGTGGAGTGGTATAAATCTGAATTCCTAATTGGTTCTCTATCATGAATTTCAGGGATTCTGAGTTTAGGGATTTCTCATTGTCTATAACTATTGCTTGGGGTTTTCCGAAGGTGAGAAGAATTTCTCTTAGAGGTTCTTTGATATCTTGTATGGCTCTGGATTTCAGAAGTTTGACTTGTGCGTATTTTGAAAATTTGTCTATTGCTGTTAGGACACTATTTTTTTCAGTTGAATAAATGTCGATATGGATTATCTCTCCTGCATACTGAGGAATTGGGGTAGCGCTTAACTCTTGGTTATTAGGGTGTCTGTCGTATTTATGTTTTTTGCAGATATCGCATTGCTTTGTTCTATATCGTTAGTTATATCGTTAACCTGTTTTTGCGTGTAACGTACTTTGTATGATCTAAAATGTGATGGATACATTTCTTGAATTTGACCCATTATGTTTTCGGCTGTCAGTATACCGTTAATTACGCTAGGATTAAGGTATTTTTTAAATATTGTCTTGATATCGTCCTGAGTATAGTCTGGTTGTATTATTGTGTGCCTGTGATACGTTGGGAAAGGGATGCAGAATTGGTAACTAGCGGAGGCTCCTGTAAGGAGGAAAATTTGATTCTTAAAAACATTTATGGGAACTTCGACCGAAGGTATAAGGTCGTTTGCGGAAGTGTCGCTACTATGAACGGTTGGAGTTAGTGAATTTATTTGTGATGAACGTGGAGGTCTGGATAGTGCGTCCGCGACTATGTTAGTTTTTCCGGGCCTATATTGTAGTTCGTAATTATACTCTTCGAGAATGGCCTCCCATCTTTTCATTTTACTATTGTTGTTCTTGTTGCTTAGGGCATAAGTGAGAGGTTGGTGGTCTGTAATAATCTTTACTGATGCTGCACCATAAAGATAATTTCTTGTTGAGTTTAATGACCAAATGATGGCCAGCATTTCTTTTTCGTTAGTAGCCTAATGTTCCTCTGTTCGGTTAAGTGTTCTGGAAATAAATGTAATCGGTCTACCGTCTTGGGATAGAACGGCTCCCAATGCGTAATTTGATGCGTCGGTAGTTAATTCAAATGGTTTGTTGAAGTCTGGGTAGGCGAGCATTACGTCGTTTGAAGTTAGTGTCCTTTTTATTTTATCGATTGCTTCTATGGCGTCGGAATTTAAGTAAATTGCTTTCGTATTTGATTTAGTCTTGGATAATCGTCCGTTTTCTCCTCTTAGAAGTGAGGTCAGTGGCTTTGCAAGGTCAGCATAACCTTTTACGAACCGTCTGTAGTAACCAGATAGGCCTAAAAATGAACGAAGGTCCTTGAGGGACTTTGGAAGTGGGAAATTTTTTATTGCCTCTACTTTTTCTGGATTAGTGCGGATGCCACTAGGGGTTACTAGGAATCCTAAAAATTCTACTTGTTCCTTAAAAAATTTGCATTTGTCTAATTGTACCTTCATGTTTGCTGCGCTTAATGTCGAAAATATGTCTTCTAATCGTTTTATATGAGTTTCCTCTGTCTTACTAAATATGATAATGTCGTCGATGTAAACGAAACAGGATTTTCCTATGTGGTCGCGAAGGATATCGTCGAGAGCTCGCTGGAAGATTGAAGGTGCATTTTTCAATCCAAAAGGAAGTCTGGTATACTCAAATTTACCGTTGTTGATTGAAAATGCTGTCTTCTCTATATCGGATTCTTTAAGAGGAATCTGATGGAAACCACTTTTCAGGTCGATTACTGAGAAGAATTTATTATTTCCGAGTTGGGAAAGAACTTCTTCAATTTGTGGGATCGGGTATCGGTCTGCTTTTGTCACGGAATTTAACTTTCGGTAATCAATCACAAGTCTATATTGCTTGTTACCATGAGAGTCCGGTTTTTTGTTAACTATCCATACTGGAGAGTTATAGGGTGAACGCGATGGTCTGATGATACCATCGTCTAGTAGGTCCTGAACCTGTTTCTCTACTTCATCTTTTAAAGGCATCGGATAAGGGTAACTCTTAGTATAAACGGGTGAATCGGTTGTGGTGGTTATTTCACCTATTACTTTTGTAGTGTAAGTTAATCGTTCGTCTGGTTCTAAAAATAGATTCCAGAATTTTGCTGCTAATGTTCTAATAGATTTGTCCTGTTGGTCTGTCATGTGGCCTGTTTTTAACGGATGTATTCCGGATGAGGATTTTTGCTTGATTTTAATTTTTACCTGATTTCGTATTGTCATGTAACTGTCCTGTGTGTGAATTATAGCATTCAGTTTTTTTAAAGTGTCATTACCTATAATTCCATGAAAGGAATTGAGGTTTGGAAGAAGGAAAAATTGTAGCTTGTCTGGTTAGTAGTGTGTATATGTACCTTCTGGGACAACTGAAATTTGGGTGCTATTGGGTGCTATGCGTTGTGTGTGTTAGAGTGAGATGGCGCTATACGGTTGTGTGGGAGGGAGTGAGAAGGAGATATAAATATGGACGGACAGACGGACTGGGTGCTATGTGTTGTGTGTGTTAGAGTGAGATGGCGCTATACGGTTGTGTGGGAGGGAGTGAGAAAGAGTTATAAATACGGACGGACAGACGGACGGACACCGGGAGGGAGGGAGAGGAAGGGGAGGGAGGGAGAGAAAGGGGGTGAGGGTGAGGGAGGAAATGGGGCGTGGCAACAAGGGCGGGGGAAATGGGCGTGGCAATAGGGGGCGTGCAACATGGGCGTGGCAAATGGGGCGGACAAAAATGGGCGTGAAAAAGTAGGCGTGTAAAAACGGATAGGCGTGTGTAAACGGACAAACAGACGGACATACATACAGACAAACAGACGGACATACATACAGACGGACAGACCGACATACATAGCTCAGCGTGCTGACTGTTGCGAGTGTGGTGTGTTCCTCTGCCTTGATCTCTGCCCGCTTGTGTATCGTTTGTGGTACTTGAGATTTTTGTTTTTGCACAGAATCATAATGTAAACAAACGCAATTAGTCATTTATAACATGTACGAATTCGTTTGCATATTGAACTTTGAATGGATGCGGATGGCTGGGTAGTAGTTTTGCTATGTTGTTGTTGCTGTTCTCATTTGATTGCTTTTCATCATTTTGCTATGTGATTGTTGTAGATTTAGTAAATGAGTTATAGGCATTTCAAGTGGTCGGCTGGCTTGCGATCACACTTATTGAATGTACATATATTAATGCAATTATTTCAATCTCGGAATTGGTTGACATTTTCGTTACTTTCTTTTTACGATTATTTTCTCATGGTCTGATAGACAGACGGACACACATGCAAACATATGGACGGACAGACGAACATACATACATATATACCGACAGACGGACATACATATAGACAGACATACATACATACATATAGACGGACAGACTGATAGAGACAGTGAACATGCACGAATTAAAATTTTTTTGTTTATTTTGTTCTTGTTGTTGTAGGAGTTTGGCTTATGTTGTTTTGTATACGATTTATTCTTGCTGTCTTGTTTTATTTTTAGGAATAGAGACGCTTGTTATAGATATTGAAGTGTAGAGGAGAGGATTGAGTAGGTAAACCTAGGATGCTCCACTTATTCTTTTTCTTCATTGTATAGCTTCTGTTAGAATAAGCATTTGATGCTCGTGCGAGAAGAGTTAATACAACAAATGTAGGGATTTCTTTTTATACACATGAAGTAATATTTTGGCGAAGATGTACAATGTTTATGCTTTTGCGTTAGGAATATGCTTGGGTATGCTATACTTGTTTTTTTCATTTAATCTAGTTTTAATTTTTATTCTTTTCGGGTGTAGATTTTTTTGTTGTTATATAGTATAGGTACTAAATGAACATTTCAAGTGAACTTTAGTTTGTGGGCTCATAGGTTCTTACTAATACGTGTTATTTGTATTTTATGCTTAGCTCACTATATGGATTAATGAAAATTTGATGACATGATTTTTGCTATAATTTGTTTTGTAATATATTTTTTAATTTCAGTGTTTTAAATAATATTTCTTTAATGCTTATTATTATTGATTTTAGGTGTAAGAGATTTGTTTGATATGGTTTAGTTAGTTAATGAGCGATGGGTTAGTAAACATATCTTTGAGAAAAGAGATATTTAGAGACGCATGTTGTTTATTGTAGACGAGAGAGGCTTGAGTTGGAAAAGCTAGGATGCCATTCTCACTCTTATTTTCTCTTTCTTCTTCTTCTTTTTCTTGTTCTTGCTCTTTTTTTCCCCCAATACTATTATTATTGCGTCTTATTCTTTTTGTTTTTTGCACGGAATCATAATGTAAACAAACATCCATAAGCATAAAATTAGCTACATCGAGAATAAAGGGTCAATTGTAAAAGTGTCGTCAAAGCGTAAAGATCGAATTTTTAATTAAAGAAAAGTGTTCTAAAAGTTGCAGTTGTAAAAAGTTGCTCATTTTTGTGAAAAAAGTTAAATACAATATTCAAAAAGTTAATAAAATATTAACAAATTCTATAAACAAATTTAATAACAATTAAAAGAACGTGAACTATTTTTAACAAGAACAATCAAGTGAAAATTCTGAAAAAAAGTAAAAGTGAAAAACTTAAATATACTACTGAATTCCTGGAATTTATTAAAATTGCATTAGTTGTCGATTATATTTAGAAAAAAACAATAAACATGCAATTCATCTGCGAAAAATGTGCGGCTTGTTTCACAGCAAAACGTAGCTTAGTTCGCCACGTAAGAGTCAAGCATGAGAATTTGGTCTTCAAATGTAACAACTGTCAAGCAACATTTGATAGACAATATAAATTAGAAGAGCATAAAAATAAGTCTCATAAAAATGGAGGATCTAGTAGCTCGGCGGAGGTAAATATCCTACAACGAACTACGTCATATTGCTCAGGATGTCAACAACATATTGAATTGAAAAACTGGGCTTATCACATTAGAACAAACGCGCACAAGCGAAAATGTTGTGTTCCGGCAAGCGGCAACAAGTTGAAATATTTAAGAGATACTTTTAACGAGAGAATAGAGTCTCTCATCTACGAAAATAAGGATGAAAGTACTCTCATCGCAGAAGCATTCTTCCAGAAAGGAAAACCTGACATAATACTAGAGCTAATTAACAACCTCGAAAAGCATTCGGCGTTTAAATTTAATTTGGAGTTGTTCTGCGAATTCACCAAAACATCTGACGACAAGCCCATAGTTGAAATAAAATCATTTCAAACAAAAATGAGGATAGTTCAGTTACCAAACCAGCTAGACCAGATTCTAGACCAAAAATTCGAAAGCTTATTAACTAAACTGACAGAGTTCCAGGAAAGAGACAGTGGCTGGGCTCTCGCCAAAATATGTCACCTGGAAATAAATATTAACCAGTACAGGCCGATAAAAGGTTCGTCCTATCTGCCTCTACCGAAAGTCTTGGATAAGAAGAAAGCATGCATTAATATTAAAAACGATGACGAATACTGCTTCAAGTGGGCAATCATTGCTGCTCTGAGTCATACAGACTACCATCCAGAAAGACCCCAGAACTACAACATTGAAAATATAGCGTCTAATATAATAACACTACCAAACGGAATTGTTGTTAATTTTGAGAGATTAACATTTCCTCTACCACTCACAGAGATTTCGGAATTTGAACGGAAAAATAATAATATAAGTGTAAATGTCTTCGGATTTGATGGAGAGCTTGGGGCTATAATAGGACCATTTTATAGCACTCAAGCTGAAAAACCACACCACATTAACATGCTTCTTATCCAAGACGTGGAGCTTTCACATTACGTGTGGATCAAATCTATTTCAAGGTAATTATTGTTCAAATTTTATATCACATAGTATATTAAATCTTTAAATTTTAATATGTTAGCATGTAATAAATAATCTAATTACATATTTTTCTTTTAATTTCCAGATTAATAAAGCAACAAAGTACGAGCCATCGCAGACAAATATTTTTATGCAACAACTGCCTGCAGTACTCTCACAACGAGAGTACTCTTCAACAACATAAGGAGGTGTGCAATAAAGTTGTCACGGAGATGCCCCCGCTGGAAAAAGCCGTAATTAATTTTAAAAATTTTCAATGTAGTTTAGATGTGCCATTTGTAGTATACGCAGATTTTGAATGCGTATTAAGTAGATTAGATGACTCCATTAGTAATAAGTTAGTTAATAAACACATGCCGGCAGCTTTTAGTTATAATATACATTGTACTTTTAAACATAGCCTTAGTAAATTTGTTGTATATTCTGGGCAGGATGCTGCCGCAAAGTTCATAGAATATTTAGTTAGGGATATTGTAGATATTTATAATAACTATTTAAGTAAAACGACACCTATGCCCTTTTTAAATCCTCAACAGCTAAAGCACCAATTCCAAAGCAAAAACTGTCATATTTGCAATAAAGAATTGGGGGCTGATAGAGTGGCAGACCATTGCCATCTTACTGGAAAGTACAGGGGGCCGGCACATAACGAATGCAATTTAAAATTTCAAATTGCAAAGTTTGTGCCGGTGTTCTTTCATAATTTTTCTGGCTATGACTGCCATCTCTTTGTTAAAGAATTGAACGCTTTCGAGGGTGATATTAATGTTATACCCTTAAATAAGGAATTGTATGTATCCCTTTCTAAACGTATACAAGTAAGCGAAAAGAAAAGCATTGAAATAAGATTCTTGGATTCCTTCCGATTTATGGCCGCTAGCTTGAATGATTTAGCTAGAAACTTATCAGTATCTGATTTCAAAACTGTTCGCCAAGAGTATCCAAAAGACGATGAATTTACACTACTAACAAGAAAAGGTGTATTTCCATACGAATACATCAACTCGTTCGATCGTCTGAAGGAAACCTCTCTTCCTACTCAGCATGAATTTTTCAGTCATTTGACAAATAAGACTTGTTCTACTGAGGATTATGAACACGCGGTTAAAGTATGGCAACAGTTTAAATGTCAAACACTTGAAGAATACATGCTTCTATATCTGAAAACAGATGTATTAATCTTGACTGACATTTTCGAAAATTTTAGAAAAGTGTGTCAAAAAATTTATAATCTTGATCCTTGCCAATATTACACTGCCCCAGGCTTATCTTGGGATGCGATGCTTAAAACTACACAAATTGAACTTGAACTGTTTACAGATATAGACATGTACCTGTTCATCCAGAAGAGTATTAGGGGAGGCATTGTCCAATGTAGTACAAGGCATTCCAAAGCCAATAATAAATATATGGACGATTATAATTGTAATGAACCATCCGAATATTTAATGTATTTGGATGCCAACAATTTATATGGCTGGGCAATGTCACAATGTCTTCCTTGTGGAGGTTTTGAGTGGTTATCAGATACTGATAATTTTGATGTAGAGTCAATTTCAATGAATTCTCCTGTTGGATACATCCTTGAAGTAGATTTGGATTACCCACAGAATTTACATGATGCGCATAATGATTTACCTTTTTGTGCTGAGAATAAAACTGTGGGTAATTCAAAATCTAAAAAGTTGATTACTGACTTAACCAACAAAACTCGCTATGTCATTCATTATAGAAATCTTCAGCAATGTATAGAAAATGGTATGTTGTTGAAGAAAGTATATAAAATATTGAAATTTAAGCAGTCTTGTTGGTTAAAACAGTATATTGATTTGAATACCCATCATCGCAGTTTAGCAAAGAATACTTTTGAAAAGAATTTTTTCAAATTGTTAAACAATGCGGTGTATGGAAAAACCATGGAAAATGTTGATAAGCGTAAAGATGTTAAAATAGTAACCGATTGGGAAAGTAGGGGAAGGCGGTTAGGAGCCCGAGCGCTAATTGCCAAACCAAACTTCCACAGCTGTACACAGTTTACAGAAGATATGGTTGCTATACAAATGTCTAGAGCTCGCTCTGTTTATAACAAACCTATATATTTGGGATTTGTTGTTTTGGAATTGTCGAAATGGAAAATGTACGACTTCCATTATAGTTACATGAAACCTAAATTCGCAACAAATCTAGTGCTAAATTATATGGATACTGATTCTTTTATTTATTCCATTCGATGTGAAGATTTTTATGCTGATATTCGGGATGATATCGACTCAAAGTTCGATACATCAGAGTATTCACCTACCAATCCTTTTCATATACCGCTTAGAAATAGTAAAGTACTCGGTATGATGAAAGACGAAAGCAAGGGAAAAATTATGAAAGAATTTGTTGGCTTGCGTTCGAAAATGTATTCAATCGATGTTATTGGTTATGGGGAAACTAAAAAGGCCAAAGGTGTTAAAAATACGGTTATTATATAAAAATACGGTAAGTTAAGTATAAGAGATTATAAAGATTGTCTAGTTAATAAGAAAATTATTTATGGAGATATGTTTATATTTAGATCTAAGCTCCACCAAATTTATACGCAATTAGTACATAAGATAGCCTTAAGCCCCCTAGATGATTTATCTAGCGTTTTATTAGAAATGATGGTGTACACACATATGCCTGGGGAAATTATCGTCTAGATTTAGAGCAGGAGTTATGTAGATATAGATGAAAATATGTTTATGGATATAGAAATATAGAATATTAATTATAACTATTATAAAAATAAATAAGAAAAAATTTGTAAATAGATTTAAGAAAAACATTTATTTTCAATCAATAAAATTATATATTAACATTTAAATCTTTTGCATTGCATTATAATCTTTTATTTATTATCAATGAAATTTCGGAGTAGGATTGCATTTTTCCGCGCGTAGTGTCCATTATGGGAATGGCATATTTTTTGTAGTAAGTATGTATCTCTAAGTGATTGATCATTTTTACACCCCATTTCTTCAACATTAATTACAGGTTTCCCCGAGATTTCTTCAATCCATTTCGATTTTTCAACTCCTTTCACATATACAAGGTGGTTTTCAATATTTAGTCTCAAAAAAATGTACAACGCTATTAAAAGAGTTAGATCCATCGTTCCAACGAAATCCATGATGATTGTGATACAGCCAATTTGCCTGCTTTTTATATTTTAAAGATAAGTCTCTAAATTCAAATAGTGGTTTGATGATAAAGTTTTGATATTCACTAAAGCTGAAGGTTATTGCAGTTCACTACCACCGAATTCTATAAGAGAGCCCTTGTTGGCCCTTCTAATCGCGAAAAGACTGAATTTAATATAGACAGTCCGAACGGACTAAATTTTATTAACATATATCTGTAAATTATATAAATGACAGTATGAGTATATTATATGACATACATTCACTAATTTCCTGGTTACCACTATATTAATATTAGTATGATAACTTTCAACTGAACACATTTCATAAGCTGTTCAGAGCTGTTCATAAGCTATCCATCAGCTGTTCATAAGCTATCCATCAGCTGTTCATAAGCTGTTCAGAGCTGTTCATAAGCTATCCATCAGCTGTTCATAAGCTATCCATCAGCTGTTCATAAGCTGTTCAGAGCTGTTCATAAGCTATCCATCAGCTGTTCATAAGCTGTTCAGAGCTGTTCATAAGCTGTTCAGAGCTGTTCATAAGCTGTTCAGAGCTGTTCAGAGCTGTTCATAAGCTGTTCAGAGCTGTTCATAAGCTATCCATCAGCTGTTCATAAGCTGTTCAGAGCTGTTCAGAGCTGTTCATAAGCTGTTCAGAGCTGTTCATAAGCTGTTCAGCTCTGAACAGCCGTTGCTCGTCGGTGATGACGGAGCGACGCAGCGACTGTGCAGCAGAACTGCTCTACAACATGTTCCCCTCCCTCCTCATGTCACCCCCACCATCTTCCTCGATTGAGCATTCATTCGAGCCACTCACTCGTTCGGTGTTCGGTTTTGTCGTGTGCTCGTGACAATAATTTAACACCCAAGCAGCCGAAACCGAAAGTGGATGGTGTTTATAGTGTGTGTGTGTGTGTGTGGCGCAACACACGCGACCGACTGACATGCGGCCCGGCTGCTTGGGTGTTAAATTATTGTCACGAGCACACGCCAAAACCGAACACCGAACGAGTGAGTGGCTCGAATGAATGCTCAATCGAGGAAGATGGTGGGGGTGACATGAGGAGGGAGGGGAACATGTTGTAGAGCAGTTCTGCTGCACAGTCGCTGCGTCGCTCCGTCATCACCGACGAGCAACGGCTGTTCAGAGCTGAACAGCTTATGAACAGCTTATGAACAGCTCTGAACAGCTTATGAACAGCTCTGAACAGCTCTGAACAGCTTATGAACAGCTGATGGATAGCTTATGAACAGCTCTGAACAGCTTATGAACAGCTCTGAACAGCTCTGAACAGCTTATGAACAGCTCTGAACAGCTTATGAACAGCTCTGAACAGCTTATGAACAGCTGATGGATAGCTTATGAACAGCTCTGAACAGCTTATGAACAGCTGATGGATAGCTTATGAACAGCTGATGGATAGCTTATGAACAGCTCTGAACAGCTTATGAACAGCTGATGGATAGCTTATGAACAGCTGATGGATAGCTTATGAACAGCTCTGAACAGCTTATGAAATGTGTTCAGTTGAAAGTTATCATACTAATATTAATATAGTGGTAACCAGGAAATTAGTGAATGTATGTCATATAATATACTCATACTGTCATTTATATAATTTACAGATATATGTTAATAAAATTTAGTCCGTTCGGACTGTCTATATTAAATTCAGTCTTTTCGCGATTAGAAGGGCCAACAAGGGCTCTCTTATAGAATTCGGTGGTAGTGAACTGCAATAACCTTCAGCTTTAGTGAATATCAAAACTTTATCATCAAACCACTATTTGAATTTAGAGACTTATCTTTAAAATATAAAAAGCAGGCAAATTGGCTGTATCACAATCATCATGGATTTCGTTGGAACGATGGATCTAACTCTTTTAATAGCGTTGTACATTTTTTTGAGACTAAATATTGAAAACCACCTTGTATATGTGAAAGGAGTTGAAAAATCGAAATGGATTGAAGAAATCTCGGGGAAACCTGTAATTAATGTTGAGAAATGGGGTGTAAAAATGATCAATCACTTAGAGATACATACTTACTACAAAAAATATGCCATTCCCATAATGGACACTACGCGCGGAAAAATGCAATCCTACTCCGAAATTTCATTGATAATAAATAAAAGATTATAATGCAATGCAAAAGATTTAAATGTTAATATATAATTTTATTGATTGAAAATAAATGTTTTTCTTAAATCTATTTACAAATTTTTTCTTATTTATTTTTATAATAGTTATAATTAATATTCTATATTTCTATATCCATAAACATATTTTCATCTATATCTACATAACTCCTGCTCTAAATCTAGACGATAATTTCCCCAGGCATATGTGTGTACACCATCATTTCTAATAAAACGCTTATCATCTAGGGGGCTTAAGGCTATCTTATGTACTAATTGCGTATAAATTTGGTGGAGCTTAGATCTAAATATAAACATATCTCCATAAATAATTTTCTTATTAACTAGACAATCTTTATAATCTCTTATACTTAACTTATTTATAACCGTATTTTTAACACCTTTGGCCTTTTTAGTTTCCCCATAACCAATAACATCGATTGAATACATTTTCGAACGCAAGCCAACAAATTCTTTCATAATTTTTCCCTTGCTTTCGTCTTTCATCATACCGAGTACTTTACTATTTCTAAGCGGTATATGAAAAGGATTGGTAGGTGAATACTCTGATGTATCGAACTTTGAGTCGATATCATCCCGAATATCAGCATAAAAATCTTCACATCGAATGGAATAAATAAAAGAATCAGTATCCATATAATTTAGCACTAGATTTGTTGCGAATTTAGGTTTCATGTAACTATAATGGAAGTCGTACATTTTCCATTTCGACAATTCCAAAACAACAAATCCCAAATATATAGGTTTGTTATAAACAGAGCGAGCTCTAGACATTTGTATAGCAACCATATCTTCTGTAAACTGTGTACAGCTGTGGAAGTTTGGTTTGGCAATTAGCGCTCGGGCTCCTAACCGCCTTCCCCTACTTTCCCAATCGGTTACTATTTTAACATCTTTACGCTTATCAACATTTTCCATGGTTTTTCCATACACCGCATTGTTTAACAATTTGAAAAAATTCTTTTCAAAAGTATTCTTTGCTAAACTGCGATGATGGGTATTCAAATCAATATACTGTTTTAACCAACAAGACTGCTTAAATTTCAATATTTTATATACTTTCTTCAACAACATACCATTTTCTATACATTGCTGAAGATTTCTATAATGAATGACATAGCGAGTTTTGTTGGTTAAGTCAGTAATCAACTTTTTAGATTTTGAATTACCCACAGTTTTATTCTCAGCACAAAAAGGTAAATCATTATGCGCATCATGTAAATTCTGTGGGTAATCCAAATCTACTTCAAGGATGTATCCAACAGGAGAATTCATTGAAATTGACTCTACATCAAAATTATCAGTATCTGATAACCACTCAAAACCTCCACAAGGAAGACATTGTGACATTGCCCAGCCATATAAATTGTTGGCATCCAAATACATTAAATATTCGGATGGTTCATTACAATTATAATCGTCCATATATTTATTATTGGCTTTGGAATGCCTTGTACTACATTGGACAATGCCTCCCCTAATACTCTTCTGGATGAACAGGTACATGTCTATATCTGTAAACAGTTCAAGTTCAATTTGTGTAGTTTTAAGCATCGCATCCCAAGATAAGCCTGGGGCAGTGTAATATTGGCAAGGATCAAGATTATAAATTTTTTGACACACTTTTCTAAAATTTTCGAAAATGTCAGTCAAGATTAATACATCTGTTTTCAGATATAGAAGCATGTATTCTTCAAGTGTTTGACATTTAAACTGTTGCCATACTTTAACCGCGTGTTCATAATCCTCAGTAGAACAAGTCTTATTTGTCAAATGACTGAAAAATTCATGCTGAGTAGGAAGAGAGGTTTCCTTCAGACGATCGAACGAGTTGATGTATTCGTATGGAAATACACCTTTTCTTGTTAGTAGTGTAAATTCATCGTCTTTTGGATACTCTTGGCGAACAGTTTTGAAATCAGATACTGATAAGTTTCTAGCTAAATCATTCAAGCTAGCGGCCATAAATCGGAAGGAATCCAAGAATCTTATTTCAATGCTTTTCTTTTCGCTTACTTGTATACGTTTAGAAAGGGATACATACAATTCCTTATTTAAGGGTATAACATTAATATCACCCTCGAAAGCGTTCAATTCTTTAACAAAGAGATGGCAGTCATAGCCAGAAAAATTATGAAAGAACACCGGCACAAACTTTGCAATTTGAAATTTTAAATTGCATTCGTTATGTGCCGGCCCCCTGTACTTTCCAGTAAGATGGCAATGGTCTGCCACTCTATCAGCCCCCAATTCTTTATTGCAAATATGACAGTTTTTGCTTTGGAATTGGTGCTTTAGCTGTTGAGGATTTAAAAAGGGCATAGGTGTCGTTTTACTTAAATAGTTATTATAAATATCTACAATATCCCTAACTAAATATTCTATGAACTTTGCGGCAGCATCCTGCCCAGAATATACAACAAATTTACTAAGGCTATGTTTAAAAGTACAATGTATATTATAACTAAAAGCTGCCGGCATGTGTTTATTAACTAACTTATTACTAATGGAGTCATCTAATCTACTTAATACGCATTCAAAATCTGCGTATACTACAAATGGCACATCTAAACTACATTGAAAATTTTTAAAATTAATTACGGCTTTTTCCAGCGGGGGCATCTCCGTGACAACTTTATTGCACACCTCCTTATGTTGTTGAAGAGTACTCTCGTTGTGAGAGTACTGCAGGCAGTTGTTGCATAAAAATATTTGTCTGCGATGGCTCGTACTTTGTTGCTTTATTAATCTGGAAATTAAAAGAAAAATATGTAATTAGATTATTTATTACATGCTAACATATTAAAATTTAAAGATTTAATATACTATGTGATATAAAATTTGAACAATAATTACCTTGAAATAGATTTGATCCACACGTAATGTGAAAGCTCCACGTCTTGGATAAGAAGCATGTTAATGTGGTGTGGTTTTTCAGCTTGAGTGCTATAAAATGGTCCTATTATAGCCCCAAGCTCTCCATCAAATCCGAAGACATTTACACTTATATTATTATTTTTCCGTTCAAATTCCGAAATCTCTGTGAGTGGTAGAGGAAATGTTAATCTCTCAAAATTAACAACAATTCCGTTTGGTAGTGTTATTATATTAGACGCTATATTTTCAATGTTGTAGTTCTGGGGTCTTTCTGGATGGTAGTCTGTATGACTCAGAGCAGCAATGATTGCCCACTTGAAGCAGTATTCGTCATCGTTTTTAATATTAATGCATGCTTTCTTCTTATCCAAGACTTTCGGTAGAGGCAGATAGGACGAACCTTTTATCGGCCTGTACTGGTTAATATTTATTTCCAGGTGACATATTTTGGCGAGAGCCCAGCCACTGTCTCTTTCCTGGAACTCTGTCAGTTTAGTTAATAAGCTTTCGAATTTTTGGTCTAGAATCTGGTCTAGCTGGTTTGGTAACTGAACTATCCTCATTTTTGTTTGAAATGATTTTATTTCAACTATGGGCTTGTCGTCAGATGTTTTGGTGAATTCGCAGAACAACTCCAAATTAAATTTAAACGCCGAATGCTTTTCGAGGTTGTTAATTAGCTCTAGTATTATGTCAGGTTTTCCTTTCTGGAAGAATGCTTCTGCGATGAGAGTACTTTCATCCTTATTTTCGTAGATGAGAGACTCTATTCTCTCGTTAAAAGTATCTCTTAAATATTTCAACTTGTTGCCGCTTGCCGGAACACAACATTTTCGCTTGTGCGCGTTTGTTCTAATGTGATAAGCCCAGTTTTTCAATTCAATATGTTGTTGACATCCTGAGCAATATGACGTAGTTCGTTGTAGGATATTTACCTCCGCCGAGCTACTAGATCCTCCATTTTTATGAGACTTATTTTTATGCTCTTCTAATTTATATTGTCTATCAAATGTTGCTTGACAGTTGTTACATTTGAAGACCAAATTCTCATGCTTGACTCTTACGTGGCGAACTAAGCTACGTTTTGCTGTGAAACAAGCCGCACATTTTTCGCAGATGAATTGCATGTTTATTGTTTTTTTCTAAATATAATCGACAACTAATGCAATTTTAATAAATTCCAGGAATTCAGTAGTATATTTAAGTTTTTCACTTTTACTTTTTTTCAGAATTTTCACTTGATTGTTCTTGTTAAAAATAGTTCACGTTCTTTTAATTGTTATTAAATTTGTTTATAGAATTTGTTAATATTTTATTAACTTTTTGAATATTGTATTTAACTTTTTTCACAAAAATGAGCAACTTTTTACAACTGCAACTTTTAGAACACTTTTCTTTAATTAAAAATTCGATCTTTACGCTTTGACGACACTTTTACAATTGACCCTTTATTCTCGATGTAGCTAATTTTATGCTTATGGATGTTTGTTTACATTATGATTCCGTGCAAAAAACAAAAAGAATAAGACGCAATAATAATAGTATTGGGGGAAAAAAAGAGCAAGAACAAGAAAAAGAAGAAGAAGAAAGAGAAAATAAGAGTGAGAATGGCATCCTAGCTTTTCCAACTCAAGCCTCTCTCGTCTACAATAAACAACATGCGTCTCTAAATATCTCTTTTCTCAAAGATATGTTTACTAACCCATCGCTCATTAACTAACTAAACCATATCAAACAAATCTCTTACACCTAAAATCAATAATAATAAGCATTAAAGAAATATTATTTAAAACACTGAAATTAAAAAATATATTACAAAACAAATTATAGCAAAAATCATGTCATCAAATTTTCATTAATCCATATAGTGAGCTAAGCATAAAATACAAATAACACGTATTAGTAAGAACCTATGAGCCCACAAACTAAAGTTCACTTGAAATGTTCATTTAGTACCTATACTATATAACAACAAAAAAATCTACACCCGAAAAGAATAAAAATTAAAACTAGATTAAATGAAAAAAACAAGTATAGCATACCCAAGCATATTCCTAACGCAAAAGCATAAACATTGTACATCTTCGCCAAAATATTACTTCATGTGTATAAAAAGAAATCCCTACATTTGTTGTATTAACTCTTCTCGCACGAGCATCAAATGCTTATTCTAACAGAAGCTATACAATGAAGAAAAAGAATAAGTGGAGCATCCTAGGTTTACCTACTCAATCCTCTCCTCTACACTTCAATATCTATAACAAGCGTCTCTATTCCTAAAAATAAAACAAGACAGCAAGAATAAATCGTATACAAAACAACATAAGCCAAACTCCTACAACAACAAGAACAAAATAAACAAAAAAATTTTAATTCGTGCATGTTCACTGTCTCTATCAGTCTGTCCGTCTATATGTATGTATGTATGTCTGTCTATATGTATGTCCGTCTGTCGGTATATATGTATGTATGTTCGTCTGTCCGTCCATATGTTTGCATGTGTGTCCGTCTGTCTATCAGACCATGAGAAAATAATCGTAAAAAGAAAGTAACGAAAATGTCAACCAATTCCGAGATTGAAATAATTGCATTAATATATGTACATTCAATAAGTGTGATCGCAAGCCAGCCGACCACTTGAAATGCCTATAACTCATTTACTAAATCTACAACAATCACATAGCAAAATGATGAAAAGCAATCAAATGAGAACAGCAACAACAACATAGCAAAACTACTACCCAGCCATCCGCATCCATTCAAAGTTCAATATGCAAACGAATTCGTACATGTTATAAATGACTAATTGCGTTTGTTTACATTATGATTCTGTGCAAAAACAAAAATCTCAAGTACCACAAACGATACACAAGCGGGCAGAGATCAAGGCAGAGGAACACACCACACTCGCAACAGTCAGCACGCTGAGCTATGTATGTCGGTCTGTCCGTCTGTATGTATGTCCGTCTGTTTGTCTGTATGTATGTCCGTCTGTTTGTCCGTCTCTATGTATGTTTGTCTGTCTGTCCGTTTTTACACGCCTACTTTTTCACGCCCATTTTTGTCCGCCCCATTTGCCACGCCCATGTTGCACGCCCCCTATTGCCACGCCCATTTCCCCCGCCCTTGTTGCCACGCCCCATTTCCTCCCTCACCCTCACCCCCTTTCTCTCCCTCCCTCCCCTTCCTCTCCCTCCCTCCCGGTGTCCGTCCGTCTGTCCGTCCGTATTTATAACTCTTTCTCACTCCCTCCCACACAACCGTATAGCGCCATCTCACTCTAACACACACAACACATAGCACCCAGTCCGTCTGTCCGTCCATATTTATATCTCCTTCTCACTCCCTCCCACACAACCGTATAGCGCCATCTCACTCTAACACACACAACGCATAGCACCCAATAGCACCCAAATTTCAGTTGTCCCAGAAGGTACATATACACACTACTCTGGTTGACTGAAAAGGTTTATTAAGGTGTGGTGTGTTATTTTAATATCTCCGGCTATAGATTTAGCGAAGAAGATTTCTTTATTTTTAATAGGATTTTTAATTAAACGATTTTGAATATAGTTTTTGCTAGAACCTGTGTCTATTAGGAATTCGACGTACGGGAGCGAGGACTCGCTTAGCCTAAAAAATAGACGTCTCCAAATTCTGATAGATTTTGTTCGGATTCAATGTCGCTAATGTTTATTTCTTCAAGATAGTTTTCTGGAGGTTCTTGGTCTGGCGTTTTCTGTGGTGGTTCGGGATCGATATGATACGTTGGCATCTGTTGGGGTGGTGTTATTGCGGGCTCGATATGATAATTGCGCTGATACTTCGGCGCGTTTGGCTGCATAGAACCATAGGGGGCGATTGGTCTTTTCCCTAGATTTTGGTCTCTTGGTCTATTCGCATAATTTATATTTTGTGTTTGGATGGTCCGGTCCACATCCATAGGTACTGGCCTTGGTTGTGGCTTTGCTGCGAATGGCCGTGGTGGAGCATTCTTTGGCCATTGATAATTTCTTGGTTGGAAGGTTTGGGGATTGTTAAATCCGGGTTGTGGCAGAAAATTACGTTGGAATGGCTGCGGTTGGTGCCTTGGCATATATGCTACTTGAGGATAAAAGGGTTGTCGTTGATGTGGGGTGATCTGTGTCCAGTTATGTCTTGGTGGAAGGAACGGAGGTGGCAGATGATTAAATTTTCGTGTTGTATCTGATTTGCTGTGTGCGTATTGCGTCCTAAAGCTTTGATTCTCCAATTTTAAACACAAATGGAGCGCTTGCGGTAAATCTGTAGGTTCACGCACGGCTAGAAGTCTAGGTAAATCACCCTTAAGACCTCTAATGAAGGTGTCTAAAGCCTTGTCTCTATATGTCTGTGTCAGCAATTCTAGCGACTCGCGGCCTATTTCAAGACAGGAGATTTTGTTGAGAATGAGTGTTAGGTGGTTGTACACGGATTGATAAAAATCTTGTACCGGGGAACTTCCTTGTACGAGCGAAGTCATTTGATATTCGAGGGTAGTGATATCGCGCTTGTCTGCGTAATGTAGAGTAAGGCAACGGGAGATTGCTTTCCAATCTAAGGGGGTGTTATAAGATTCTAGAACCGAGTCGGCGGCTCCTACAACTTTATTTCGTATGGCGTTGAGGATTCCAAAATATCTTGGTGTACCCTTTTCATTTTCGTAGATTTGGAAAACGCGATCTACACTTTTTCGCCATGAACTGAATTCAGTTGCATTACCTGAAAATTCGCGGATATAACGCACCATGTCGGGGATTTTATCTAATTGGGACATTTGTCCTCTAAACTCCTCTCTAATTGTTTGGTCGGTAACGTTCAAACGGTCAGCGTTAGGGTTGAGCGCGGTTCTCATTATGTTGCTTCCCTGTTCCGTCATTACCTGGGTAATTATTCTAGTCAGATCATCCATTGTAAGTAAGTTTGTATTGGGTGCACTGGGTGGAGTGGATGTGCTGGGGTTATTTAATAGAGGGGGTCGGAGTAAATTCTCGGGGTTTGACATGTTGTAAAAATGTTTCTTAGGTTTCCTTTTTATACGCTAGAGGGTCCCGTGGGAATCGCAGCGTTATTTTTATAATTGTATTTTTATCCTGACTTTATATATTTTTCTTTATTATACACTGGAGGGTCCCGTGGGAATCGCAGTGCTTTGGTTAATTTTTATTTTTAAATTATAAATTTACTTAATTTTTTATACTGGATGTATTTTTTATTATACACTGGAGGGTCCCGTGAGAATCGCAGTGTTCTGATTAGTTTTTATTTTTAAATTATAAAATCACTTAATTTTTAATACTAGTTCAGTTTCCATTTACCTACTAACTTTGGGTATGTGTTTACACTTCTTCCTTTTTTCCTTTTATAATTTCTTAACTTATAACAATAAAATTCTTTCCTTTCTCTTTTATTTATTATCTTTTGACTTATTACACTTATACACTTCTTTCTCTTTTTTTTTTAACTTCTTAACTATTTCCTTCTATTAATATTTTTTCCTTTTACTTTTATTTATTAACTTTGAGCATATGCTTACACTTCTTTCTTTTTCTTTTATAATTTCTTAACTAATTCCTTATGACAATAATATTGACTTACATACTAAGTTTCCGTAGTGCCATGATTGCGGGTCCTTTAAAATTCTTTAAACGCTTTGCATTGGAGCTGCTTGAGGTCCTTTAATATTTCTTTAAACAATTGGAGCTGCTTGAGGTCCTTGGAGCTGCTTGAGGTCCTTTAAGATTTCTTTAAACAATTGGAGCTGCTTGAGGTCCTTTAGTATTTCTTTAAAACACTTTACATTTTAGAACCAGGCTTAATTTGCGCTGCGCTACTTGAGGGCTTTGCAAAAAAAATTTTTTATTTTGCCTGGTCCCTGTTCGGGCGCCAGTTAAACTTATTTATGTTTGTTTTGGTTTTTAAAAAACCAGTCGGACTAATGTCCAACTTCTTTATTGTGAGTCTAAATAAAAACTGATTTTACAAAGTGTTATCTTAAGCTTAGGAACTAAAATAATGCTGCTTCTCTGCTGCGGCCAATCTGCTGCGTCGAACAATGCTGCTTCTCCG
Source organism: Myopa tessellatipennis (assembly GCA_943737955.2). Lineage (NCBI taxonomy): Eukaryota > Metazoa > Arthropoda > Insecta > Diptera > Conopidae > Myopa > Myopa tessellatipennis. Next base: position 15,162,035 of record OX031315.1, read on the forward strand.
CTGCTGACAAACTGCTGCGTCGGTGTTTTGCTGGGAACGGAATTTATTGGACGTGCCGAATCTGAGTCCTTCGCTGCGGCGCAGGTGATATGGTGGACTTTGGCGGAAATTCGCTAGACCTGTTGTCAGCAAATAGTTACGTTCGTTATAATTTATTTTGTGTTAACTTATATACGCAATTCTGTTTTGCCTTATTTAATTTTTCCGCTATTATCGCGAGCAGCTGTTTGTGTTTTTGTATTTACAGTTATTTTTGTTTTTGGCACACTCTGCCGGCCGGAACGAAACAAACAGAAATTAAAACACAAACAACAGCACATACGACATAAATACCTATATATATGTTTTGAAAAATGGTCCAATTTGTTGTGATAAATTGTTGTTCACAATTATTATCTAATAATAATGAACGACCTCAAACAGAATCGTTCTGCTGAGAAACCGTTGTACACCCGATGATCGTTAAATGATACTTAAAGTATAGAGTGGTGCAAAGATAATCCGATTACGGTATGGATTATTACTTTATGGCGCATTCACTATATTAGTATTCGAATTTAAATGAATAAATAAATATATATACATATTTTATCCCTAATGTATATCATCCATCCTTGAAGGTATATCAACCCAATTTTAGAGAAATTTTCTCTGATCAATGAGGCAAACTGATCCTCATAAAGTGGATCCTCCTCTGACGAAATGAAAGGAGCCATCCAGGCTTCGTATGACGACTACTCACCTGCTCACTCTTCAGATGAATTCTTCTTTAGAAGTTTATCTGCTTCAGATGTATAGTATTATTATTTATCTTAATGCTTAATCTGCTCTTCGTAACTTTTAATGCAAGTTATGAATTTTACTTTTATACTCGTAATTCTTCAAATAAGATATAGTGATTAACATTATTTTAATAAATGTCGAAAAGGAAATAATTACAGCTGAGCTGTCCACAAAATCTGCATAAATAATTGCAATATGTTGCTAAATTGAACTCGAATGGCATTTAATGAAATTCATATTAAAATTATAGCGAGAATTTTAATAAGAATTCTTTTAGAAGAAAGAAATTTTTTCTTTCTAATTTAGAAGATTTATTGAATGTTGTCCATGTTGGAAAACTTACCTTTTGAGAACTTTGACGATGATGAATCCGGAGATCAGTTGTTGTACCATCCGTGTACCAAGATGAAATGAGCAATGGTAATTGGAATTTGCGAATTGTATGTATACTATTTTCCAGTTGGTTGAAAAAAAAACGGGGTTAATTCAAGGCCATACTTGGAAAATAATTGTAACAACGGGAAAAGAGTTAACATCTCCATACAAATTCGCAACTTAAATGTTTGCAATAAAAAATGTTATTACTTTTATTTCGTGTTTTCCTATTGAAAAGTCTCAGAAAACTACTAAAAGTTATAAAAATTATACTACATGACGTCCTTTAAAGTTTTCAATTAATTTTATGCAACATTAAATAATTTGTTCAGTTTCGAGGATGCGTACTCGCGATTCTCAACTTTTTTAGCAAGCCTTTGTGGGACATGGTAACCCTTACAAGAAAAAGAAATATTTTTAGCCGAATAGAGGTCAATGTATTGAACCATTTTTGTTGAATATTAATATGCGTTTTACTTTAATATTTACTTAATTGTGATTTTAGTTCCTTTGGTGTTTAATATAAAGGAATGTTAATTTAAATGCATGGATTGTTAATTTATTTGTGTTTGTCTAATTTGAATTGAAATAAATGAATTGAATTATTTTTGTTAACTCATTTCAATTTAAACAAACAAGAAATGAAAAATGACAAATACAAATAAGTTTATATTACTTTTAAATATATGCAAACCGCTAAGAAATCACAACTCTTGCATGCAAAGTAGTTTTTCTAGTAATGCTTACTTAAGAACCAAAGGAATAAAAAATAATAAAGTTGTGTCGTTGGTATCCCTGTCACGTAGTCACGCCATAATTTTTTGGCGATGTTGAAAAAAACCAAAATGCTTTACCGTTATAAACGGCATCACTTATATTCCTTTCACTCACACACACACTGTGTGACTGAGAACACCACGTCTTCTTCTTGGTTCTGACGACGAAAATTAGGCCTGGCTAGACGTAGTATCTTTCGAGCAGTTTCACGGCTCTTATATTGACACCATTGGTGGCTACACACTGGTGTGTGTGATATACACTTCATAACCAACTGTCGGCCAGAGTGAGAGTGAGTGTGAGTGAGAACGCGTGGCGTTCGGCAAACTACTGTGCTCTTCTTTCGTTACTTGATAACCTTGAGGAGGGTATCACTAGGATAGCAACTGAGTGAAATTGTTTCAAAAGTTCTTGTTACGCAGTGCGTCTAGCCAGGCCTATTTTCTTCATCTCGCTCTCATGGAGAGCATTTTCCAGTCTTCCACTGAACATTCTGAACATTTTCTCTCTGAGAGAATTTAGCCTTCGGCTGCCGAAGTGGCTTCGGCAGCTACTTGCCGGCAAGTAAAAGAATGGACAACATTACCAACCAGTCGCCATACAATTTCTATAGGAATTTACTGGCCGGCAAGCTTGGCCAGTAACTTGCCAAGCCGGCGGCCAGTAAAATCATTCATTCGCCAAGGTCTGCTTTCTTTCAAGTTGATATCCATACAGCGACATCTATTGGAACTAAGGAAATATTCTGCTGACAGTTTGGGAACCACAGCAGGATTACATTGACTGTTACCAAATTTAATACATGACTTTCTAGACGAATTTTAGAGGTCACTGAACAGTATATAAAATTATTGCAGCACAGGATGACTGAATTTATTTAATAATTTGATATAAAATATTTTATTCTCTGTCTGAATAAAATTGGAGTTTCGAGATTCTATTTTTAAATTTAAAATGGGATTAAAGAGAAAAGGGAAAATGTAATTCAAACTAAAAATTATAATAGCTATAATTTTGCAGATTAATAGTTTTTCTTAATTTAAATAATTAATAACATTATAAATTTTAAATTATTTTAATTAAATAAAGAGTTGAATTAATTAAATGTTCGAAAATTTAAAGCGCATAAAAATTTTTTGTTGAATTTTTAGTTATTCTCTAAGTTAATTTAACTAAACTACCATTTAAACACTAATTTAAATTAAACTTCAACTAATTATTTTAGTCTTTTTTAAAGTTATAAATAATTTAAGGTTTTTGTTTTAACTACTAACCGCCAACTGTTGTGGTGCTGCCAGTCTCTAGAAAATTGGTTCGTGTGCTCGCTTGTAGTTAAGGTAGGTTTCAACATTTTATGTTCGAAGTTACCAATGGTGAAATAGTTAACTCACCACGTTGGCCCTTAAGCAATTAAATTCATTTATTTAGTTGAATATCTTCATTATAGTAAGAATAATTATAATGAAAAAAATTATAAATACATTTTTACTATTTTTAATATACATTTACGATTACGATTACATTATTCGGCTTAATTAAGTTGTTAAATTAAAAATAAAACAGAAGAATACAACAATAACAGGAACATTGATTGATTGATCGATCAATAAATTATGAACCTCTAATTAGTGTTTCTTTTACACACATACACATATATTTATCTAAATATACGAATAAGATGTGGATAGAAATGGCAAATAACAATCGTCGCGCTGCTTGCACTTGAAAACTGTGATTAGCACATGGTTTGCTTTCTCTCTCAACCAAACGGCAACAAATTTATGGGTATATCGATGAGGAGGGGGTTATACCCCCATTTATTTAGGTGTATACCAAGTATACCGAGAACTGAGCACTATTTTAGTATACTCGGACTTTTATTCGATGAGAAGCTTCATGCAGCAAATGAAATACAAAGTAAAATATGAAAAAAGTGACGGTGGCTTTGAATATTGTGCAGTTTCAGGAGTTATTTTCACAATCACACACACACACATGAGCTCACACCCCCCACACACACCCATACACACATTTGGGTACACTCACTTTGGTTCGTGCCTCATAGGGCACTCACATCCGCTTCCGCGTTCCGTCGATTCTGCACTCCGCTCACAGCGACGGAGATGCGACCGAGGATGCAGACTGCATTCCTGCTGAATGATTTGCATTTTTATTGATAATCAATACAAGTCTTGCATACATTTTCGAGCTCTCACTGAAAATCGCGACCGCCGAAAGCAGGGGCGGGGGAGGTGCCGGGAGAAGGGGCATTTGCATACATCCACCCCGCTGAAGATCGCTGAATATTTACGTTGGTTCAACGATCAACATTTATGAGGATTGCGGCGGAGGCGACGATCGAAGCAGGAAGCGTTTCTATCAGTTCCTGGACGAAAGAAGATCTGGTTTCGAGTTAAACATCACATTCAGTTGTGGACATTTAATAAAAGATCAACGAACTTAGCTAATTTTTAGTTTGGATTGCTTCAGATTACTTATGAAGAGCGGCCGATGTTCTTGTGGATTAAAAAAGGTCCTCGGTAACCATTTCGTTTGTTAGTTTGCTCAGAACTCATGAAACGTTCTTCCTTTAGTGGGCTTTGCAGCAACTTGATGGGAGTTACACAGGAATCAGTTCTCCTGGTAGTTGTTGCTGGGCGAGTGGGTCCTTCTTAATACTCGAGTCGCGTTCTTTGAGAGCGTCGGCTTATTTTTGCTGAGCATAGAAATGATTTTAATTTTAAAACATTTGTGTGCATTTGAGATTTTAACAGCGACATTCTTGGAATTATTTAATCCTCCCCCCCCCCCCCGACCCGCTCAATGATTTCAAATCCTTTCGCTCGAGATCTTGAAATCATTCGATGTTTACATTTGTACTTAATCTCGGGGACGACGCTTTATGGCACGTGTAATTCGGGCAAAAGGATATAATTAAGGACAGCAACAACAACAACAACAGCAACAACAACAACAGCAACAACAGCAGCAATGAGCAAATCTCCGTAGCCAAACGTTCAGATCCATTAAATTCATGTCAAGTGTTGTTCTGGTTGCTGCGTGCAGTTGAGTTCTGTAGAAGAAGACGGTTGGTGAGGTGGAGGAGGGTGGGGGGAGGGGTGCAGGGGTGCAGGGAGGTGAGGAACATCAGACTTCCCTTTTAACTGGTCTGCTCAGCTGGCATCGTGTAATCGTGGAACCCATTCGAGGGACATTTGAGCAGAGTGGCCAACCTCCGTGTGTTAAAGGGACACGCGCGGGGGTGGGGGGCGGCGGGGAAGGAAGGGCGAATGGAATACTAAACAGCGGCTGCTGCTTAAGCCATTCGAGGATCATGTCAGCTGGGAAAAACATCGTGCTACTGATTGTTGCCAGTGATTTGACTGACTATCGTCACATGTTTGAAAGCTGTTTTGTCTTGGTTCATTTTTGGTGGGTTTCGTTCCGTTTTTCGGAAGGCGTCACAATGGGACGGGTTTCCAAGGGAAGTGCTTCGAATCGCCCACGAGCACGGTTCGATTTCAAGGATTTCATATCCCGAGTAACCTTCCCAACTCGAAGCACCTCTACGGGACACATTTTACACGAGTGCTTTTAATTGCGGCGCTGATTGAAGGCCAGAATGAATACGCGACAAGAAACGATGCACTGTATTCCAACCATTCATTACAAGTGCAAACATGCTCCATTCCCGTTCCTGTTCCCGCCAACGCCAACACCAACACCAACACTAACGCAAAATAAATGGTTTCACTTAGAAATCGATTAGCGCCATCTACTGAGCGCGCTTGGCACGAAATTAGTTAAAACGGCGAAATAATTGCAGCTAAATTGAATGGCAGCCGAGCCAGCGTCCCCCGCCCACCGCCCACTTCATGTTTGAAAGCAAACTACAACGACGCTGAAATAATGAAACATTGTATGACTCCATACAATGCGCTGCGTGTTAATCTAATTAAAGCCGTTATTTTGGCTAAAAAAATACGAAACAATAGCAAACGCAGAGTGGCAACGGTTACCGGGTTCTCTTCACATGTGTGTGTGTGTGAGTGTACTATTTACATGTGTTCAGCATGTTGCGCGATGTACGCAGCCAACACAACAAACAACAAACACGGGCAACAACTGAACGCGAACTGAACAAAGCAACACGCGGCTTCAATGAGCTTCAATGAGGAACGGCTTCAAATGAGGCCGCATTTGCTGCCAACAGTTGAATTGAGGCCGATGATTGCGAGCCCCATTCATGGGTCCAGGCTGCATGCTGTACCAGTCGCCCTCTTGACCTCTTGTTGCCCACCGACTCGCCCACAGCGCCCTCGAAGGGAAACGAATTCCGTGCGATTAGTTTTTGTGGAAACCGCGCAAAGCTCGTTACGCGCCGCACAACCGCAAATTGTAATAACGTCGCGCTGCCCTTCAGTGCCCGCCCCGCCCTCCCTGCATCCCGAAAAGAGCCGCCCCAACCACTTAAAATTATGGCGGTCGAAATGGGCTAACCTCTAAATTCAGTGGCCCGCAAACACAAACATATTTAAGCTTTTTCTGGTCCAACACAATTACACGGCCATTTGTGTGTGTGTGTGTGCGTATGAGTGTGTGTGTTCATTAAGCTTGTTAGGTGTTTGTTGTTGCTCTGATTGCTGCACACAATCAATTGCTGTTGATTTATTGTTGATCGCAAAAGTAGGTGAATGAAGCAACATAATTTTGTGCGCAACATTTTAGCTGCAGGCGCCGAATTACTGCGTGGTTATTAGAACATAAGTAAAGCCAAAATAATGATTCGAAGCACACGCAAATACATACGCGCCAAAGTGCCAAAATATTGCCACGAAAGATGTGTCTGGCGCCGAGTCAGGGTTCGTGTGACGGATGAAGTAACCTTCGACGGCTTCGAATTTCGGTGACTGACGGACCACATTTCATCAAACCCTCGACTCAGTGACACAGCAATCGAAGGCGCTTTAAACTCGTCTCTAAACCGCTTTTAAACGCTGTACTTCATTCAATGGAGTTCATTAAATATAACGTAGCGAGACAACGACAGCGACAGCGATGACTTTTATTTCCGACGCGTCATTGCTTTGTGCCAGAACTGCTTTGAAGTTGCATGTCGGTTCTTGTAGTCTTTTAAGCGCTAATATCGTGTCCATAATTGAAGAATAATAGTCAGCACATCAACGCCTAACGACGTAGACGGCTGGCTCACCACATACTGCCACCCACCCACCCAACCACCCACCCACCACATGCTCACATGTGTGTGTCCCAGAAGGACGAAATGACTTGACAGAGCCAAAGGATATCCATTTCATGCTTCCACAATAACGGTACTTAAAAATGTCATTACAGGTTTACAACCATCGACCATCAACGAATGACGTGTACGAAGCCACGACGATGCCGTCCGCGAGACTCCACGATGTTGATATTTGCCAATAAATGTTGTGTCACTGCGACTCGTCCATTCTTCCTTCCACGGCGGGCAACCACTCGGCCCCACTCCGCCCCACTCCGCCCCCGATATGATTGATATTTTTTTGCTCTGTAAATCGAATTTAACCCCGTCCTAGGAAAAAGAAAGCAAGAAGCGATTTAATAAGCATTGAATTGTGTTCTATGCAGTAAAACTACGATGACAGAATTACTTTCGGAGTGGACTTTTATTTGCATTTATAACGTGCATTCGGTGTAAATATTAAATAAAGATAGAGTCTACGTTGACAGGCGAACATGTTCCGGATCGCAGACGTCTCGACTCCCTGCTCGGCTGCTTCAATATTGCGCCATACGTCCAGGTAATAATACCAAACCTAAGAGTGTCCCGTTCGACACGAATTATGAATGATTTATTAAGTGTTATTAAAGTGTTTACCGAAGTCATGCGGGAAATACGAGTAGTGAGAAGATTCCAGGAAAATAAACCGGAGATGGAGTATTTCAGCATTTATAAAGTGCCTAATATATAAATGAAATACAAATAAAGTATTTCAAACAGACACCAATACCATAATAGTTTAGCTCGGACTTCAAACTGGCCGAATTCTGCAGTAGAGTTCCGTAGTTTTTTATTCGGAGTTGCTTGTGGTTTAGAAAGCGGTGTAGTGCGGAAGTTGGTCAAGTCGCAGAAGGCAGAATCACGGTACAAGACACTTGTTTGGGAAGCAGGAGTTTTTTAGATGGCTTGAAGCTAACACCGGTTCCTCTTTTTATTGACAATTGACAATACAATTTATAATATGTTTTTGCTGTTGTGTTATACTTAAAACAGTATTAAGGCATGTCTTTTGTTTATTAATGAAACTTATATGCACATGTCCTTGTTCTTTCAATGTGCTTGCTGGTGTTGCCATGCATGTGGCTCTGTGTGTGTGTGCTTGCGTGTATTTCTGCCTGTAAAAGTGCCGACAAGTTCATGACGATAAGTAAAGGATTAAAATGAAATGCCATTCAAGTGTGCCGTTCAAAAGCGTCCAGCCAATCAACAAAGTTATGTTATACAAGAACAACCGGAACAAAAGTACCAGAAACAACAACTACTACAAACAACCGACAATAATGCGAGACAACATCAGCAGCAACCGCAAACAAATAAATGCAATCATCAGTTTTGTTGTTGCATTTTCGTTTAATAGCATTCGTCGCATGTAACACGCCGTGGCGGCATCGTGTCCGCCACCAGATGGCGCCACGGGTTGCAGTACTGCAAATCGTGTTCCTGGAAAATCCAACAAAACGCAATCTTAACAAAAGTTCAGATCTAGACGAGGAATTAATTAAAATTTGTCTAAAAAGCGGGCGAAATAACTTCGATACAGAGACATGTCGTGCGTAGAAATTTCCTGATGAACATTTACTAGTATTTATGTATATTTTATGCCGGAATCGTATTTATTGCTTAATTATTTCTTCATACAGTACTTTTATTTACCGGATTTTTCATACACGTATCACGTTCAAAGAATGACCTAAACAAACTAGAACATTATTTCCCCTTTGAATTGCTATCAAATTACTGGAACTTCCTCCTTTTCCGTTCTCGTCCACTTCGAATTCGAGGTGAGAACGTTGTTTCCTAATTAATTTGATGAACTGCAATTTTTTCAACCGTCCGCCTAATTTATATGTTTCAATGCCGAATCAGACGAATCCTGCATAAAGACGAGCGGACTTCTGGAGCCAGCAATTATGCAGCCGCATTGCATGTCGAAGTGAGGCGCATTCTGCGGAAAACACAAATTTTTAGCGCGCCAGCCAACCAACCGTCAGCCGCTTCGCCTTCGTACCCTTGGCAACCCATCGTAGGGTTGCACGTCTGTTCCTGGTTTAATATTTTCCAAGAATATTCGTGCGATTCGCTTATCCACAAATTAAGCAGAGCTGCTTTCTACAATCCATAATTTGCAGTCATGAAGGCAGATAGAAAGAACTCGGTTGCGCAGTTCGTGGTTAACATGTGGTTGTTTCCATCGGAGGCTTCCCCTGATGTGTTTCCTCTTCCATTTCAACTGCGGTCATTCTCGACATTCAGATCCAATAAATAAGTCGGTTTGTTCTCCATCCAAAGGAGTCCTCGCCGGACAGGACACACCACATGCTAATGACACAACAATTCCAGGAATTTTTTCGGTGGAATGAACTCCACTGTGTGCGTGTGTGGCATCCGTAGAAGTAGAAAAGGATAAACGATAAAAGAGAGTTTAAATTGCATATATTGAAGTACTGCCCGGTTGATGGAAGTGACCTATTTTCCTGTTATTAGGGACCGCATGAAAAATTATGATTCGCTATAGAAATATGGGGTGCCTCCTTGTAAATCAGGTCTTTCAACAGAGATCATGTGTAATACACAAATAGTAGTATCGAGTAATACAGTTCTTTCCGAGGCAACAGGATATTTAAAGTTCAATGCAACTTCGGCATTGAGCCAAACACAACGTTTTTAGGTTATGATTCAGATAATGATACGGCTCATTATTATTATACTATTATACTATTCTTCTATTCCACTATAGGAGAGATTCTTCACCTTTTGTCTTCTGACTGAAAAAAACTCTTTATTTTTGAAATTATTACTTGGAACTAAGTGTTTGCTCCTTGTAAACTTTGTTGTTATATTTAAGTATATGTACGGTATCAAAAGATTTCTTCAGTGAATACATATACTATCAGCGTTGCACAATTTCCACAAGGATTTAATTGTAAGTATTGTTTATGAATTCTTTCTCTTGATTGGATTAACCCACAACATTGCCATGCTTCAGGAGTGAACAATGTTGCTTGTTATAGCAAATCACTATTATGTAAATCATCTTATAGTGTTTATGTGTGTGATTACTCTACTAATTATGTTGAAAATTTGATTGGTTTTATTATTATTCGGTACTTGTTACCCTTCGGAGGCAAAAAAAAACACTCATCTGATCACAAAACAAACCGAATATATTGCTTCTTATACATTCATAAGAATGGGACCTTCTTATACATTCATAATGGGACCTTAAGGCCCTTAATACTTTCATCTCAATTGATTCCTCTTACCACAGACTTTTAACTGCCAGTAATGGTTCGTTCCATTTTTACATAACCACCACAGCCACAAACCCTTTCAGCTGCTCAGCTTCATGAAAGTGGCTCAATTTTGGTGCCATTGCTAGCATCTGTCACAACTCCACAGTAGCCACAGCAGCCTTTTCTTTTGCCACATTATTTAGTGTTTTGTTAACAACGTCTCAGAACTTCCTTGCAGAACACTTTGCGTCATAATTTTTGTTACTTACTTCATTCCAAATCCGGCCTTATCTGTGTCACTGTCCACTTCGTTGAGGTCTCCTGCGGGTCTCCTGCGGCTCTCCGCCGACCCGATCTGGGGACGTCTTTGCTATAGACTCTTGTCGTCTTCCTGCGTTGACGTTCTTGTAACCGAAGTGCTAATTGCTGCCAAGGGCAAAGTTTTTTCAAATGCATTTTTGTACAGTTTATGCACTGAGCCACCGGGAGCGGGAGGAATGACGCAGAGGAGGGCGGAAGAGGGAGATCTGAGGTCTGGTTGCAGGCTTCACTTCGTCGTTAGGGAATTGTCGTTGTCATTGGCGGTTAGGCAGCAAGGACGGTATTGCTGCTGCTGTAGTCTGTTTTTGTTTTGCTGTTGTGTTCGCTGCTGGTAGTCTTGTTGTTGCTGTTAGTGAAGTCCTCAGCGCCGGCTGGCAGCCATTTTATTATTTGTCCTACAAGTTTTTAGCCGATATCCACTTCCTGATCGCCGTTCCCTTGGCCACAGCCCCTCCTCCCCTTCTCCGCACTCCCACATCTTGTTTGTTTCTAGTTCTGTATACGTTTTTTTGAAGTTTGCTGTTGTGGTCGACATTTCTGTCATTGTTGCTGCAGTAGTTGTTCTTGGAGCACTCGCATTATCACTGAATTTGAGTTGACGTCTTGTGCTCTATGATGAGTTCTCTCGTGCAGCTTCCGTGGGTTTGTTTGCCGGTGTCTTTTTTCGGTCTGCTGCTGGATTAATTGTTTTTATAGTCAGTGTCACGACACCTTAGTCGTCAAAATGTCGGCAGCATCTCCATGTCGAGATGATTAAGCAACATTTCTGAGTAGCTGAGGCCAACTCGTGTTGTCCTTGATTCGGTCTGCGAAAGCAGGTCTGTCTGATGGCTGCATAATTTTATGCAGAGGCTTGGTATATTCCGACAGACAGAGCAACGCTGTTTTTGAGTAAAACACTGGAGTCTGATGAGCTTCCAAAGTAATTCGTTTCCGAGGGAATTAAAAGGAACACAGAAGAGAATGTTACTTAATAGACTAACTAAAAAGCATCAGAAATAAGGAAGGAACTTTGACCTTGTAAACAATAAATACCTTGTGTCTGCGTATCTATATAAAAATCTTTATTATCTCAATATGTAGGACTTCCACAGACCTCCGACGAATAGAGCCCGCACATTGGGTGTGACATCGTGACCCCTTTTTGCCAGCATCCCTGTCAATATCTTTACCGTTATGATTAAGTTGTTTTGTACACGAGTACAGCATGCAACACGATGAGCACGAACTGCATACATAAGAGCACCAGGAGCTCGTCGGAGCACAGGACGGAGACCGGTGGACAGACGACAAACTTCGGAAAGAATAAGTCGAAAATGGACGACCTGTTGGCAAAGTCCTCCATTCTGCCGCTGCTGCGACGTGAACCAAGCGAACCAACAAAAGCCATGAGTTGCCTTGACTTGACCTCAAAGGTTGTCTTAAGTATGCTGAACCCGTTTCGCTCCAACGCAGCTCAGCTGGGTCGAGCCGTGCTGCGTGGAGGGTGCATTCGTTTTAATTTTTCCGCACGGTTTGTTGTGATTTATATTTACATTTAATGTTTGCCAAGGAACTCAAGTTTCTCCAAGCAACACTATCGTCCACACCCACAAGCAACAACAACAGCAACGCAGTGATGCTCAGTCGATGGTCAAGCAGCTCGGTGCTTTAGCCAGCTTGCTTGCGTCCTCAAGGTTAAATCAAATGAAGCGAGCGTTATAACGTTCAAGCTTCAGATCGGCTGCTGTTCTGCATGACCTCACCGCAGCAAGACCAGGATCTTCAGTTTAGCTCCCACTCAGAACTTATCTGCTGGAAATCAAAAATTGATTAGTTTCGGCAAGAAGTTGTTAAGAGTCCGGCGTATCCGGCGCAAACTTAACTCAAGTGCTGCAAAGTTTTCCTCAGTTCGGCTAAATTTATTGCGCTTCCTCTCTTTTGTGGTTGGAGCTGCCGATGTTCCTTGGCTTAAACTTCAGCGAATTTCTTCCTGGTTTGGGTGCTTTGGTGTTCGCTTTCTTGCCATGCGGGCTGTTTTCACTTTCACCGCAGAGTAGAATCTGTTTTGGTTGACCAGTTTTATTTGTGGAAGATTCGACGAACCCAGTAATTGCAATCGCGGAGAGGCGAAGTCATGGATGCCAAACTTTGGATAAGCATAAATTGATGTTCAAATACAGAAAGTTGGTGGCGGTCCGGCCAGGACTGGGTACTGGGTAAGGGGACAAGAACGAGCATAAGTGTTGTTAGTGGATGGCAATTAATTAGAATGTCCGCTAAGAATTTTAGCCAAGCTTCAAACTTCATTGTCAAAAATAATGTGTAAAGCAGTAAAAATAAGTGCACCCTTAAGTGCAAAAATATACCCCTTTATGGGGGAAACCTTTGGTACATGGTTGAAAGTTTTTCAATTTCGCCGCTCTTTGATGGCATCGCTGAAGCGGCTCCGTGTTTTCGTAGCGTACACAAAATGTTGTCACAACCTCGTGGCAAGATCGCACAATGTTGCCAGTGTTTGCCTCTTGCATGCTCCGGTGTTGCAAGTATTCATTAACGTTAATTTCAGTGCTCGACACACTCAACTCTCTTCATAAACTATCGCCACCGCAGCACCATCATCATCATCATCATGAGAATTCAGCTGCTGAAACAACAATAAGAACAACAACAACAACAGAGCCGGCCCAATAAAAATTACCTACATGAGGGAAACTTGCAGCATGCAGTCAACTTTAAGCTGCAGCAAGCGCACAGCGAGCAACCGCGAACTGCGCCAACAACAAAAATGCAAAACACTCAAATAAAAGGTTCTAAGGCAGCAACAGCAACAACGACAGCAATCGAAGCGTTTAGAAGTTATTGTGTTGAAGCACCGCATGCGGCGAAAACAACAGAGCGTCACGCGGAACTCTCGGAAGGATGGCAAATAGACTCAAACAAAAACGCGGCAGCAAACATGAAGACTCTTCGAGGATCACGAACGGAGAGTCAGGGGCAGACACAACTTCATTTATGAAGTGGAAAACGAAACACAAACAAAGTTCGCTGAATGCGCTCGGTTAAGCGTTTGATGAGGGTGACAAGTGCGCGTTTTTCTTTACCGTTACCACTGAAGAGACTCGTATGCTGGCAAATGTGCGTGTGTATTTAACCAAACACCCGACGGTGAAAGGACTCATACATATACTAAGCATGTGGTTTGAGGTCGCGATAGATACCTCTTTATTTCGGTTAGGATTCCTCGTCGTCACTGTAATAACTTAGGTTCTTCTATCAATGACAACACATGCCTTTGTCGTTTATTTTAACCTATCTTCACATCGCGTTGAGGTTCGTGTGCATTAGTGAGGGCACATGACACACTCAGCATACAACATTACATATTAGAAATTTAGTTACTCATAATAATAACTGAATGAAGGCTATCGGTAAACCATTCGATGTCACTCTTGATTGTAACAGATTTATTACTTGAATACGGATTAATTGCACGTCGATAACCGAAGAATTGAAGTTCATTCTCCACTGATCCATAGAAAGCCTTAAAGAAGGGCGAAAAAAGAGCAATTACTGACATGGCAACTGCACAAGGAGTAATTTGTTAAATTGTGAGTAATTTCTATTTTAGTCACTCGTAATGATTAACGAATCACTCCGATTGACAGCTATTAGACAGCCTCTAAGACGGTCGGCGCTATCAACCCTCCGGCAACTGATGCCTCTGATTCCATTCAACTACTGCGCGACATTCGGTCGCCTGCCCCGAGGCGAACCCCACCTCCGTTGACTTTGCCCACAAAAGTAGCTGTCAGCGTGAGATAAGCTTTCGCTCTCCACCCGCCACATATGCTCGAACAGGTCTTTTAAGCTCATAAACAATTTGCACAAACGTCTGAATAAAGAAGGAAAACGCTTGCTGTAGCTTATCTCGAAAGTAACAATTTTCGCTGTCAAACAACGCAAGCACAAGTGTCACACGCTGACAGCGCCACACCTCCTGACCTGCCCCGTTGCTTCCATCCACACTAATAGAGTGACGATTTCCGCAGGTTGGTCCTCCGACTCACGGACCCGGCCACGTCCACAGCATCCCCAGCAACTTGCCGATGTTTATCTTAAAACTTCTTACCAACTTCTCGCCGTCTGCTCTTCCATATCGGCAGCTCGATCTCAGCAACACCCTCGCCTGGAGTGAGTAACACACAGAAATGATGATGTAATGGTGACATTGCCTCGCCCTGAGACTGAGCGTGAGCTGTTGCTGACTGGCTGGACGACTTCCGGCGAGTACGTTTCCAACTCATTTCACCCATTTACAGTGCTTTTATTTGGCACATAATTCGGTGCGTTTCTCGAACTTAAGCTGTTTATAGCCGGCGCTTCCTGTGGAGAAGATTAGATCCATTGGGCTACAGTGATCCGCATTTAATGTGTACCCGTCGGGTTTTTATGGAGTCAATCTCAATTAATCAATACTTGTTAATGCGTCATTCAGGATGTCGTTTTGATGTCGCGTTTTAAGATGCTGCTGCGGAAATGATGAAGCCAATGGTAATGAAAAACTGCTGATTTTCTGTTTGGAGGGAAATTTCGTGCATGAGGAAACACTTGTGACTTGTACGTAAGAACAAATATAAAGGACTTTCTAGAAATGAAATGAAGGAATAAGAGTAACAGTAAATGGTCTGGATTCAATATGTTGGGCCAAGATGGCCAACACCGGAACGCATTCCACTTCCCATACATCAAATGAGCACCATTCATGTGCTTACATACATAATATAGAATTAGGGATTAATTAGGTGCTGACTTAGTGAACCTTGTACCTCAATTATCCATGATCTCTATTATTAACTCCTGTCGTAGAAGCATTGAAAAACGCTTTTAGTGTCATATGGTTAGTCTGTCCGTTCGAGCGCCACGGAAGGATCCTTTCCATTAACGCCAAATTCAATCCCCCTCCAGTCTGTGTACACCCGCAACTACTCCTAGGCAGGTCCTTTCCAAAACATCCCGTTGTTGCGGTCGAAGTGTGACTAAATACTTCATCTTCTAGCTGCTGGAGTGTGCGGAAGAGTGCGTCATGCGGAGTGCCGCACTGAGTGTCGTCACTCAGCTGTCATTTTAAACTTGCATTACTTACACTCCAGCATGTTTATAAATACGCAATCGTTTTTTCTATACTCGTTGTCAGCATTTACATTTTGATTCAATGTCAACACAATGGCACCGAAGTCGATGAAAGAGCCGGAGATGGCAAAGCATTTACATTTTAAGTAGTTTTCTTGCGTAAATCACTGCAGACAGACGTCAGACAAGTGTCAACGCAGACAATTTATCATGCTGGGGGTGGGAGCGGGGAGGGGGGAAGGGGGAAGGGCGGACGTGGATGGATGTACGTCACATTATGGTTGGGAATGTTGACATGAACTATAGTACGTTTGCGTTCGCATGCAAGCCGAGCACCGGAGAAATTTTTCAAAAAGTGTCCGAACCTGCACCACAGTTTATCTCCGGCCAATTAATTCCCGCGGAAAATTCATATATTTTTCAAGGTGTCATAACCGGGAAATTTCCGCAGCCACACTTGAGGCTGCTTCCGTTGCTGATGCACTTCACTCATAAATGAGCTGCTCGCCGGTGGCTTTTCGCAGTCGCTGTACCCTCTGGGTGCATGAATGTTCGGGTTGTGTGGCATGCTTCGAGGCGCGAAGCGTCAATTCATTCATTTCAGTGCACCATCGCTGACACTTCGTTAGCAACGCGGTCGTTGTTGCCGACGTCGAGGTCGTCCTTGTTTGTGCTTCAGCCGTAAAAGCAACTGTCAAGACGCTGATTTATTTATTTACATGCTACAAACGTGCAGCATGCTTTCTGGCGCGTTGACGAGTACTGCGGGGCGGAGAAGGGACGCGACAGAAGGGCCGCGGGGTATTCTGACCGCACTGACTGCGACGACCAACAACGACGACGACGAGTGTTGCTCCTTTTTTCAGCTTCGTTCACAAAGTGTTACTGTTCGAAAATATGCGAGTCATTTATTTTTCTGGCATCCACTCGAGTTTCACTCGTAGTTCCTTGTCGACGACAGAGTTGCCGCTGAAGCGTTAATGTGCTTTAAATGATTTGCACTACACCACTTCCGAAGCTGCCCAGAATCATCAGTTCTACGGCAATAAAGCTTCTGCCAAAAGTTCAGTCCATCGTCACCGAAACCGAAAACCTTTTATAATTTAAAAGGAGTCAGAAAATCCATTGAAAGTAATTGAAACATCGTAGATAAGAGTACCCAAAATTTTAGAAAAAGCCTATGTTAAAAGAACATTAAATAGTTACCATAAAGATGGGCCAAATTCAATACCTTCAAGTGACATTACCGCCAATTATTGACGGCTTTCAGAAGCCAGCTCATACATAAATGTGAGTACCAGGAGAATGACAGCCGCCGGTCACATCGATTATACTTCCGCAGAAGCTATATATATTAACATTTGGTTCATTGAAGCTTCGATGGAGCAGTTCCTTCAGAGCAACAACGAAAGTAGTTTTGACCATCTACTGCTTCATTCAACCCCACTAAACGCAATGCTTTAGTTGAGTGAACCGAATAAGTAGATATAAAAGTGCAAGTTAAGGAGATATGATTATGATTAAACATCGTTAAATTGGCCATTTCACGTTTAACCCCGTCTTGTCTTCCTCGTTTCATTCCACAGGCACTCCCGTAGATCATCCATCGCAGTTTCCAGACGATTAATCATAATTTTATGCGCGCGTTCTGTCGAATCCTCGTAATTGGAAGCTCATAACTTTGGCTGGTTGACCCACTCACTCTCCCGTGACGCTGTATCCGTCGGCAGGAGGTTCGAATAGAAGTTTGCCCGAAATGCTGTTGGTTCGTAACTTGGTGCCTTTGTTTTTCCCACTCTAAGTTCATAAAGTTCAAACTTTTCTGCTTGGCTTTTTTATGAAGGTATTAATTTTTGATGGTTTATTAAATCATAAGTAAGTCTGGTTGGGAGCTGTGCCAGTGCGGGGTAAATGGGAAATGGGTTCCATCCAACCAGGACGATTTTGATTTATTGCAGACTTTTTATGGTTTTTTGGAATTTTATTCTTTGCGAAGTTGTTGATGCTTACAAAGAGATGGCAATATTAGTATTTATACCAATGAAATTATGGGATATTTTATTTATTACAACAGAGTTTAATATGCTTATGCTTAAAAGTATGTACTGCGTTCTTATGTGGTGATGTTGTAGTGAAGGCTTCAAAGTCAGAGTGACGCGAATGTAATCGCCGAATATTCTCACAAAGACACTCGATTTAAGACCTTTGGAGTTTCCTACTGATTATAATTGTATTTGTTGTACGAGTTTATCAAGTTACTGGAACTCTAAAAAGTATGTTAAAGAAATGTTTACGATACCATGCTTTTAAACCGCATATTAAATAAAATAAGGAAATATTAATACCTTTTAATTATATTTCCGCACGAACAAGCTTTGAATCGAAACAAATATAGAAAGTCAGCAGTCATCCATGAGTTTATCTTCCGTTCTTTCCTCTGTAGATCCAAAACATACCTCAGAATGGTAACATTCTCCATTCAACCACAAGCTAAGGACAATAAAAATATTAAATCTGATATTCGGCTCTCAACTTTCACTTAACTTAATCGTGCCACATCGTTTCGCCCTTCAGACACATTTTGTGCATATTTATTCAATGGTTTCGTTTTGGCATTTATACCAGTTGTCATTCTGGCAATCAAAATACAATTTCAATAACTTTATTGCAACCATTTTCACTCCACTTATTCACTTTTTGTATCCCTTACATGGGCTATCTAGACAAATACACAAACACACACACACACATGCTCACTTGTGGTAGATCCTCACATGACTACAACATGTGTCGTCCTCCACTACTTTACCGCAGCATGTTTTTATATCATCCTGCATTTTTTGTGTTTTCTGTTGGTACATTTTGTGTTTTTGTTGTGGTTGTGTTGTGATTACATGTTTCTCCAAAGTATCTCATAAAAATATCTATAAGTGAAGGAACAATGCGTATCTAGATAACATTGCAAGTACAAGTTGTAGTTAAGTTGTGGACATCAAGATCGAGCTGTTTCTAGTGGTATTATTTTGTGTCCTAGCAAATTGGTTTCTTTGGTCTTGTTAGGCATGCATCAACATTTTATTGTTTTGTTTACTTTTCTTGGTTGACATGGCGATTCTGCAGCGATTTATTCCTCCTAGTATAGCTTTTTTTATCACTTAGCTATTTTAAATGATTTGAAATACAATATTCTGGACTTTCCCAATCATAACTGAACGTATATACTATGTATGTACATACGAGTATGTACCATATACCACGATGTAATACTTTGAAGCGGTTTTGATCCATGACAACTGACATTTTTGTGGGTCAAAAGTTGTAACTTATGTTTATTTCGTATATAACAATAATTCGAATATGTTTGATTGTGCTTCTGTTCGATATACCATTCATTTATATGACTCACTTTGCTCTTTTCGCTAGCAAAACAAAAATACGGAATCATTAATCACTCTGAAAATAAGCGAAGTTATCTGCTACTCACTCTAATTGGACATCAATTGGAAGTCTTTCCTGCTCGGCAGGATTTCGGCTGCTGTGTTTCTAGAATCCAGCCGAAGTTGGTAGATAGAAGAAAGTAATAATTTAGATAAATTGACAGAACGAAATTGCAATAATATTGTAGCATTAGCATTCGATTGAAACAGTGTTTAGTATGAAATTCAAATAATCGTTAAGTAGTAAAAAAGTAATAAGTTTTCGTTTTTTGAACTTACAACTATAATAAAATTGACTTAACTTAAATAAACTTGGGGCTTCTTCCACTTGAACTGTAAAACATGAAGATATCTCATTCAAAGGAGAACGAATTTATAATCAGGTAAATATTTAAAAGTTTCTCCGCACTCGCTTCGAAGAACGATTATCAGATTCGATGCAATGAAAGTAATCTGAATAAGCTTTAAATGTTCAGGTTGATAATTAAGAGTCGTCAGTCAGTCATTTTGAACCTTTTAAAAGATTCAGAGGCCGAAGTCGGAAAAATGTATAACATGAGGTTCTCATTTTGTACAAAAGGGAATTTCTTAACTATACGAAAGGGAACTGATGCTGTTCTGTAGGTTATTTAGACATCTGCAAAGGAAAAGAGAGAGAAAACGAAAGAGAAAGAAAGAGAGAGAGAGAGAGAGAGAGAGAGAGAGAGAGTTTATGTACTTAGAATAGCACATCTGAACAATTTTCTGCAACATTAAATTGCTACTAAAAATGACTTGGTAACGAAAATCAATTTCAATCATCACTGAAAAACGGGTGAAATCAAAAGCTGGGATGAAATTTACTACAAAAATTTCAATTTGTACGCAGAAGGTATCGAAGACTGTATTACAGATCAAACATTAGAAATAACTTACGCCCCATTTTTTCAAATGAACTACCCTCGGCTGCCTGAGTTCCTTGGCTCAGATGCCAGACCTGCTGATTCACAGAAACAGGAACAACTAAAAAGTCACCCCCAGTAGAGCTGCCCTCTGTTTTTGCAAAAAGAACGAATGGTCATGGTTTATGACTCAATTGCAACTTCCTGAAAATGAAATATTGAGGCTGTCTGCTGAACGGGGGACGACGAGGCGACGGGAGTGTCGCAAATTATAGTTTAGTAGCCATTTCGGAAGGGTTTCCTGCATAACATGTGCACACTTTACATTGTTTTTGTTACCGGGATACGCAGATCTCCCCTTTCAATCGAACAATCTTTGTGAAAGGAAATTCAATTCAGCGAAGATTGACGAGACTTTTTCTCAAAGGATACCAGAATATTGCGAAAAACTGATTGATTAATTGGGGGGTGGGGGGAGGGTAGTTAGGGCTGTAAAAATAATTTACAAATAGTTTTACAAATACGCCTGCTTCGAATTTTATTTAATATAATTGATAGAAAATAGATTCAACCGGTTATTAGCTCGCTGTGGAGTCTACTTTTGGGATTACTCTCGTAGTTCTAGAAAAAACCTGTTAATTTATGTTGACCGACGATAAATATTTAAAGTAATACAACAACATTTGTAAGGTTCGTGAAAAATAGAAAGCCCCAAGCTATAAAGACTTGTCTCAGGTGAATTCATGCAATATTTGAAAACCAGAAGGTATTTTAAAACGTTGTTGTTGCTGCTGTTTGGCTATCCAGTTCAGCTGAGCGTGATAGAATCGACTGCAAGAAATATGTACCGCTGCACCGTTGTACCGTTAAACCGCTGTTGAGAAGAGCAATTTGCTCCAAATAAACTTCATATTTTACACAGAATGAATTTAAATTAAAAAATATGTTGAATGTTGGATGTCTTCGTTGCCATCGCTGCGGACAACTTGTACACTGAGCGAGAAAAACAACTATAAAAATCTGAGCAAAGTTAGGATATGCATATAAAAACTACGATGTGCAATAACTTGTATTGAATGATACACTGACATCTTGCGGTATATAATGGCCTCAACTAACAATTTAATAAAATCCGGTTTACAGACCTTTCGTATTCCCCCGAAGACGCGCCTCCTCTGGCCGACGTGTATCCGGCTGCTCCGTGGATGGTTGACTCTTATGAGTTTCCTAAGATAATGTGAGCTAACCTCCTTAGCAGTAAGTTAAAGCAAAGCAACTCTACTGAGTCCAACAGTACAGATAACTTTTCGATCAGTGCAAACTATCAAAGTTGTCGTCGTTTTGAGAGTCGTTCTGACGACTCATCTCATTTGATGTTTGATGTAGCAACTGCTATAACTCGGTACAAAATAACCAAGAGCAGCTTAAGTGAGGATAAATGCCACTTCCGGTGGATGGTTCGTTTTCCAAACAGTAATGAAAGAAATTTTAACTTCCATTAAGTGACTGTCTCGACAGCGCTTTCATCATCTTCATCGAGCTGCGGAATTGTATTCATACCAAATTCCGCACGTAATAAAACTCTACCTCTGCGCTGTAAACTTACGCATCCAACAATGAAAAATTTCACTGAAATGCGAAGAAATGTAATTTGCGAATATTGCCATTTATCGTTCTCTGCAAAAAGTTGTTCTTATTTTCCACGCAAATATTTACATTAAACGAACTGGCGAGGATGCTGTGAAGGAGTAAAAGAAGCGGTCTGGACGCCGAAGAAAACCGGGGGGGGGGGCGGTCTATTATTCGCCTCTCTTCAGACGCAAACGAAATGGAAATCAACCCTTCAATTTAATCAACATTTTAATCTTCATTCGTTTGCAATGAGAAAGAGTTGTCAAAGAACGAAGATTTCTATTAATAAAAATAATATTAAAAACTTGTAACCAGTTTATTATAAATACTTGTACGTCTTTTTTAATAAGTCTAAAGACATGAGCGATTTCAATTTAGAAGCTCATGAATGCAGTTAATGAAATCCTGGGGAATCTAAGTTTTATAGTGGCTATATACTCATATTATGGAGTTTATTCTTCTCTCGCCAACTGAGTTACATTCTCGCAGCACTTTGTTTGTGTTTCGGTTGACTTGTAAGGAGAAGGAAACTTTTTGAAATGTGTTTTCCCAGAACTCTGTGCCAAAACAGGTTCGATTGGGCAACCTGAGCAACGTAACAATCTGGGTTCCGTTATTTTTGCGGCATCCGTCTCTCCTGCGTAAAGTTAACACGGAGTTGCTTTGACTGTCAGACAGTCTCCGGAGAGTTCTGTGGAAAAAAATCTCCCCACATCCCCCCGAATGCGGTGCGTGGTTTTTACTGCATGTTTCTCGGTATCTTTTAATGTCTTGCACTCATCCGTGCATGCAACGTTTCGGATGCATACATTTGGGGCAAAGGTTATTTTATTTAGTAAACCGTATGGTTTACGCTGCTCGGTTTATAAATATAAAGCTTGAGGTGGCGAGACGAACCGACGTTGGTTTTAGATTATGTGCGCCTGAAAATTCTTAGAAAAATGAAGTGAATTCTTCCTCATGTTGGAAGCACTCTGGGAACCAGCAGGCAGAAGGCGTCTTGAATCATGAACTATTGCACAATGGTGTTAATACAATAAAACAATGATTCCTGGAAGGATTTCCAAATATTGTATAGCTCATTTTTTTGATACGAAATGCGACATCCCAAAAAAAGAATGTTTTCTTTTTCAAATCTTCCCTTCCTCCCTTGGCCCACTGTATCACCCCCCCTGCAAAACGTATCGAAATGCCAACTCATTATTATCCGCTTTGAAATGCAATCCGCAATTTATCCCGACAAACCCCTCATTTCTACATCGTAGGAAGGAAACTCCGAATCGTAGCTGAAACAAAGGGCATCAACGCCGCACGCAACGAAGTAAAACCGCATTTTTGCCAAAATTTAATTTTCACTGCAACCCTCGACTTGACGGGAAAAAAT
The DNA here is from genome assembly GCA_943737955.2 of Myopa tessellatipennis. Classification (NCBI taxonomy): domain Eukaryota; kingdom Metazoa; phylum Arthropoda; class Insecta; order Diptera; family Conopidae; genus Myopa; species Myopa tessellatipennis. The sequence continues at coordinate 15,185,251 of OX031315.1, forward strand.
GAACCATGAATATTTCACAACCGCATTTAAGAAGTCTGCCAGCAAAAGAAGTGAAGGCAAATCCAAGCTACACTCGTAAAATGTCAAAATACTCTTAACCAACACACACACACACACTCGAGCCTCCTCCTCGTCGTACGCTACGAGGATTGCTACGAGGACAACGACGTCTACTACTAAATAATGCATTGATGCCTTGCGCACTTTTTGTCCCGAACCGGCTGCCGTCACACGTTCAACGCAATCAGAGGCGACCAAGAAAGTTACGAGGTAGCGTTTGGGTAGTGCTTGTAATGGCTGGATGACGAAGAAAACGATTGCAAGCGCAGTCGCTGCTGTCTCCCGGGAATGACATTTAGTGCTAAAGCAGGATCGTTGCCGGGACTCCGAACGCAGTCACGAGGCGACTGTCTTCCGCCCTCTGCAACAGATTCGATTTTGTTGTTGGGGCGGTTAAATTTGTGCGTAACGTAAGCTACTAAATGGAGTGGGTGGAGTTCGGAGATTGACGACTGCCCGCAGAACCAACGGCATATGGCGGGATGTGTTGGTGGCACCGGAAGCTGCTGTTGGTGGTGGGTGTCCGCATCTGCCAGATGCACCTCTGGGGATGCATTATTGGACCAATTGCAGTTATAAACTAATTCATAAACCATCCGAACTGCAGCTTTTCTTGTAGAAGCAGCAGAAGTCAAGTGATGGTGGATGACAGTTTAACTTCGAAGGATAGAGACTCGTCCTGTTTGCACTGAGGGCCTGCCATGAGGTAGGAAGTCTTCAATGCGGGGTTTTTGCGACGTTGTATTAATTTTGCAAAACTGTTTGAAATGCGGAAACTTGGAAGCAACTAAAAGTAACGATTTTCTCTTCGGTATCATTTGAAAACAGTTAGATAGGAATCTGACTCACTGACTCAACTGAAGTCTGACTTCGAAGACGTTTTCATTATATAGTGAATGCCACATGTCAGGGTGCAACACAGACTCAGATACATGACTACAGTGTCAAGTTACGAACCGAGTTCAAAAGTGCGTGAGTCTTTTAGGATATTTTTACTCCTTCAGACATTCATTGAATGGTTCGGTGAAGTTTTGAAGAGGAGTCATTTCTTCAGCCATTCTTCCATTACTACAAAGTCGAAATAATTAATTGTTCATGAAGACTTTTCCTTTAATATTTTTAAAAGGCTTTACCAAAGGCTCAAGTCAGTCAATGTCTCTCTAAACCAAATCCGAGTTCGGTTGATATTTAATCCTCACGCATCTTGAATGTTCACGCGAATTTTATGTCTGCCATAATTTTTTTTCCACACCTCAAAACGGTCCAAATTTCTCCCCACAAGCAACATGTTCAATCTTAGCGATAGAAATCCTTAATCGGTATTCTATGGAGAGCAGGTCCTCTAAAACTTTAAACTGTCAAATCGAAACGAAATCTGTCATCAGCTACTTATGAGTGGGTCGAATGTGGGGGCGAAAATCCTTCGTCGGAATCTCATTACCCTGTCAAAACATATAAATATTTGCATTGCAGCTAAAAGAGGACGACAGAAAGAACAAATAAACTACAAGCTTCAAGGAAAGGGCGCCGGAAACGAGTTGAAATTTTTATAGAGCGTTAAAATGATATAGACGAGGACTTCGTTATGACGAGAAGTGTCCTTAAAAGCAGGGTGAATTAATTTGAATGACGAACGGGGACAGAAGAAGGATTGAGGACTAAAAATCAAAGTAATACGGATACGAATGGGAAGAACAAGAGGCAACCTCAAGAGGACAACGAGTAGTAAGGTTTAACATACGCGTGTCTGCCGCCCATTGAAAAACATTTATATTGTCAAATACTCGTAGCTGGCGTTGTGTGTGGCATGTAAGGGTGTAAACACACCCACACACATACCCATGCTCACATGCACTACCGTGGATCAACTTGTTTCCAAACAATAACCATGAAATGCTGCTGTCCGTCCCTTCTGCCGGCGCGACACGAGCCCAACGCGCGCGACCCCCGCTTAAGACATGTCAGGCGATTCGACGAAAGTTTTGTCAGCTTTGCCGCCTTCAGCAGTGGAAGTACCGGAACTTGCTATTTAAATATATAAATATTAATAAGCAAAACGTGGCAATATCTCTAACAAGGCCTTTGTTCTTCGGGGCCGTGCGGGGACGGAAGGTGTACAAACTATGCCTTTATGGCTGGGTTTTATGGCGGCTTTCACTTTATGCTTTCCACACATATTCGATTTATTTCATTTGTTCTGTGGGTTTCTTTTCTCGACGGCGCAGTCAGAGAATTCGCTTAGCACATCGGTTGTGGCTGGTTGCACAGAGCTTTTACTGATTTGTGGCTGTTTAACGCTGGCTACCTTTAGAAAAGGTTACGGAAATTGTGATGTGATGGAGCGCCGAGAAGTTTTGCATAATCCGCTAGAAGTGTTACTCTTGTGGACACCTATTTTCCGTATAAAATACCAATAAAGTACCCGTACCCGTATTTTAGGAAAAAGCACACTACATGTTTTTAATTTTTTTTAAAGGCAACACATTAATTTTTTTTAAAAGTCAACACATTTCTTCGTTTTCATATCTCCCCTGAGGTATCTTGAGCCTTATCAAACTTCGCTTTCCGTCATCAAGAGTACAAAGGAAGTGTAACCTCAGGCGGGCTTTCGTATTCGAAATTGGCTGCGCGTCAGCTCGTAATTGAATTAGTGTTGAGTGTTTTCAGATCCCAGATTGCTTCATCACCCTCCCTACGAAGGCTGGCTTAGAATTATGACAGATGCAGTACTTTGATTGTGGTTCCTTCGACGCGCTCGCATTTTAAATTCAAATTTAAGATTGTAAAATGATGTGAAGTTCTCTATTGAGTTCGGTGTTAATTCCCTTGATGCTGCGTGGAGAACTACGCCCAAGGGTATGGAATGTTTTTTAAATGAGTATTTAAATTGCTGAAAGTAGCAAAAAGTAGTAATCAAAAAGTTTGATTGCAAAGAAATGTGGTCATTAGGAATCCTTGTTTTTGCTGTATTACAATTTTTATGGACTTTTAACATGTAAACACACACTTGAAATACCCATTTACGTGAATAATATAAAATTTTGTGATTTTCATTAGTTTCTATACCATATTCTTCATGACAGAGAAATTATCTTGGAACAGAGATGTTATTATTCATATTATACTTCCTCCTAATAAATACCCAATTTTGTAAGTTGAGTTTTGACCAAAAATACCCATTCAGAGAAGTTGAGTAAAAGTGGTGTACTCAAAGTAGGATATTTTGCCGAAATAGTCACACAAAATAAACGTCCAACTTCTTGATGTTAACACTATCCACACCTCAGCTGTATAGTGGCCCCATGCGACGCCTTCGAGGTCCAAATTGCATTTGGTTTCAATTTAAGTTCCCTTGGATGGCTGTCACTCAACAGATTAATGCTTTCTACTCGGATATCTGCACGAGAAAAAAGTTTAGATGAAGCACATGGGGCAACATGGAGAAAACGAGGAAAAGTTGCTCGCCAAATAGAAAAATATTTACCCAAACAACTCAACAAAGCGACACGCACAAAGGCCGAAATAAAAAGAAACTTTTTAGGCACATTAATTTAAGCCCTGGTGGTATTCAATTCGGTTCTTCAGAGACAGCGGAGGGTAAGAAACTTCAGAAAGCGAACACAAACTCAAAGAAGGGAGAAGGAAACACAACTACACAACTAATAAGACGCCAATGGCCGGTGGTCGGCCTCGAAATGTGTCCTCAAAGTAGTGGAGGTTAAAAATAATTCTCACGCGCAATGAAAGCATTTTTAGGCCCAGCTAAAACAGCTTTTAACGGATTGAGTAACCAAAATTTACGCTACCTTAATAGTTTCTGTATTCAAGTGAAAATTCTCACTAAAATAAGCCAGCTTCCGTAACTTATTCGAAAGAAATGACACTTTAAGTTTCCTGAACACATTCGTTCTTTAATCAGAAGAAGAAATTTAATAACATCAAATATTTAGTCTGCGAATGGGAAAAGTTTGGACGTATTTTTAACTCGTCCGTACATCTGGGGTTGTCTTTTTATGCTCCTGTTTGGTGGACATCCGGGTTGAGCTAACTAACCAAACTTTACCAATAATTTTCATGTGCAACATTTATTGCAGGAATCTTTATTGTATTGTTGTCTATGTACATTTGTTGTAGCTGTTGTTGCTGTTGTCGGTTGAGAATTTCCTGTTTGCTTACCCGGTCAGTTCGAGTCGTGCTGGAATTTAGTTTGCCCGGAATTTCCCCAAAGTATTTGAATTTGGGAATTTATTGCATTCCATGTGTTCGAGATGTGAATCCGTGAACGGGTTCAAAGAACTACATAACCAAGAGAGAAGATTGACTTTTCTTGACCCCCCAGATGACTTATTAAATTAGAGGATCCTGTATGTTTATCAAGCTATCATCAGAATTAAAATACTTATAATACATGATATTAGTTACTAATATAATAGTAATTTATTTAATTTAGTACTTAGTAGGAAAGCTATTGCAGTCCATTGACTATATTTCCATCTAGTATCTGCATCCATCTAAGAAACCCGGAATCGATTTCTGGGAACTCGGTACTTGGCCAATACTTCGAATCTATTCCAGTTGCAACCACAAAATAATGAGTAATTCTATTCTTTGAACATTTGCATCAAAATCAAAGGATTTTCAAGAGTTGCGTTGGTTGTATTATACAATAGTAATTGCAATTTTGTGATTACTATTGCTTTTGTCACTGTTGTTTCACTAACGTTCCCCATGAACCCGTTTGCATCTTGATTGCGTTGTCAATAACTGAAAAGAATCGTGATTTCTTCTGTTTTCTTTCTGCTAGTCCTTTAATACGAGCAGCTCCTGTTGCTTCACATCGTCTCTGAAGTGAAGAAAGGTGAAGAGAAAGTATGGTGGCCCAAACAAGGTGGCGGTTCCTATTTCCTTCTGGGTTCTCCTAGGTGCTGGCATTTGCTAATCCGGCTGGCTGGCGGCTGGTAGCTGTCTTCGTTTTTAACTTATTGCTCTGGGAATCGGGTGGAACCAGCACGAAAATACAGCAAGCAAAATATGCCGAACAATAGAAGTACTGCGAGCCAAGGAAATCAGGGAGACGGCCAGAATGCAGACAGGCAGCGGGGCAGAGAGACTTTCGGACGGAGAGACAGCCACGACAGTTGCAAACAGGAAACACGAAAGTCCCTTAATCCCTCACGTAATTTGAAGCATTTTTTCTGAATCGATTCTGAATTTATGTTCGCAATATAATGCGATATTTCATTAAAACGGACAGACATCGCAAGACTCGGCGATGTTTAAGCAGAAGCAGACATTTATTCATAGTCATCAGTGAACTTAAAATAGAAGTTTATTTTGCTAATATTCAATCTCGAAAGCTACTCAGACCGAAATACGTACCGAAGGAGGGGCAGGAGGTGTCACCGGATCCAACAATGACTTCAACTCGATAACGATAGACACACATTTTAAATTTGCGTAAGTAAGTGTAGAGGAAAGAAAACATAACGAAAACTTGAGAGTAGGATTAAGTAAGTAATCAAAGAATTTTTAGAAAAGATTTTTGCATTTAATTAAATTTACGGTCTTCATTAAACTGCACTGATTTTAACAAAAAATCTTCGAGGTGGGGCTGAAGATGATCGCCTTTAAAGAGATCGCCTCTTTACTGAATATCAGATTTCGTAACGAATTCTTCCGTAACTCTTTGAGTTTTTAAACGTTGAGATGCTTGTTTCCATAGAACTTTAAATAGTTTACAAAAGCAACTACAAGTTCGACAAGGCACTATTCTGGTGTACAGTCTCACGTGCAAGCTCCAAGTGCGGTATTTCGTTGCGTGTGTTGTTAGCTCTTTAAAGACTAAAGAGCACAACTTCCAACGCAGTGATTTTCGGAGACTTCAACGTGTACGGAAGGAAACAAAAGCTACGGATTACCATAGCAAATATCATGAAAATTTAAGTTTGAGATGAAAGTTTGCTGCAAATTTAAGCACGGGACTAAGAAGGGATTTTCTGGAGTGGTGCATCTCCGCGCCCGCCCCCGTTGACAGGAAATTGGTTGCTTTTCATAATTTCGAGACTGAGGAAATTATGAAATCCATCCAGGAAGAAACTCTTCTTCAATGACTGCTGCTGATCCTGCACTGCAGCCGAAATGTTGATGCCTTCGCTCAGCAGGATGCCTCCTTTCTTGTCCCCCGAAGAGAATCGGATTCAATGTCTGAAGCAGAAAGGCAGAAAGCCAAGCAGCAGTTCGGTTAGTGCACCGGCGAGCGGGTTTTGTCGCAGGAAATCCTACTTTCCTGGCTTATGAGAGTCTTATGACTCGGCGGGGACAAGTTTCCGCGTTCATCGCTCAGAGCACGCAATTTGTTAGGAGCTGAATTGTAGCGATATCCTTATTAATCCATCAGCAACGCGTTAGTTGATGCGCGCGGGATCCAGCACGGACGATTAATACAAATTGCAGACACAGGAAGGAGGATGTGTACAGTTCACTTAAACACGAGGTGATCATCAGTTATTAGTTAATATTTATACAGAAGAAAAGATTTTTGCCTATGAAAAGTTGTGAGAAAGGGGTAAAGATTTACAGAAGGAACGTCGTAAAATTGGGAACACGGCAATAGTTGAAGAGGAACAGAACAGGACAGAAAATCTTACTGTTTAAAACGGAGACCTGCTGCCGTCTTTTTTTGTTCCCCAGATGAAAAGCTTCTTATTCCTTGGTGCTTCATTTGTACACATTTTCCCCCGCACAAAATATATCGGTCCTGATAGATTCTATTCAAACGCTCCAGCCAAATGTTGCATTCTTCGAGACAGACGACCCCAGTTAATTGTGAGAAAGGATTTCTCGTTTCCGCCCTCGTAAAAAGTAGTTTCGGCGGCACCGAACGGAACTAACGGCCAGCCTCATGGAGACACAGCGAAATACTCACAAAAACAGAAATAATAATAACAATAACAGAACGTATGCAGCACACATCCAGCTGATGTCACGCTGTCTAAAGGCAAACAAGGTGCTTCCGGAGCGGCTCCCAGAACATAAGAAATGATCAGGAATAAGAATGACGAACAAACAATTTTCATTCCTCTTTTGCATTTTTCACATTCCAGGAAGTACGAAAACGTCTTAAGTCTAAATAAAATGTACGTTACACTAAAGGAAGAGCTCGAAAATTCCTGAAGGCGCCAGAAAAGGGTTCGATTTTACACACCGTAAACTTCAGCCTTGGATTAGGTCATCTTAAGAGGGCGATATTCCGCCATGACATCAGCACAGAAAGGAAGTTAGCCCCAAACAAAACCGACAAAAGTAAGAAATCAAGTGACATTGAAGAAAGGGTTGTTGAAGTAAAAAAAGGACATAATATAGAAACAAGTTTAAAAGTTTTGGAATGTAATTATTTTTCTATAGAAGTAGATAAAGAATTTAAATCAATGTTTTCGGACTTGTTCAGGGATTTAAATTCCGTAATCTTTTGTATAATTTGTATAATTGTAAACATTGTATAATTTTGGTATAGTTTTATATGTTTAGGGTAGTGTACTATGTAGTATATAAATTATCATAAGTCAGTATCTAAGCGGAGAGTTCCTACATTATAAACCGATATATGTATACTTAGTATAGTATCGCTTCATATGTCGGATATATAAATAAGTTATTATTCGTTTCATTTCATTTATAATTATTTCATTTTTATAAAACTTATTCCGAAACGAAAGAACACTCAAAGTTATTGTAGATGGTGTTTATATGCAGTCATATGTACGAGTATAGTGAGTAGTGTGGTCAGCACAACATCAGGGTGTCTGTGATGAAGGCGAGTCTGTGTTACTTCGGATGCGTCTATTTTCAAGTAAACAAAAGCGAAGTGGAAAACTTTTAATGCTGACATCCATAAAAGTTAGTTTGAAGTTAGATGCAAATGTTTTCACTTTCCATATCATGTTTCCCCATCTCGTTGTGGAAAGACGTCAGCAAACGCCTCAAATAGAATCGACACAAAACCGAAGTCGGGCCAACATGCTGCCAGCCACCAGGAAGCATCATGGCGAAGAAGGGGAGGGGGCGATGTCCAGCCAGCAGACTGAATGTTTGACTGTGGTATGGTTTTGAAATAGGGTTATAAAAATAGTGAAACGAAACCTGGATACTCGGAACAGATTCAGAAGACACAGAAAGCCCCTTGAAAGCTCTTTCAGCGAAGAATGCAAAGAAATCACACAGAAATTCTTTGCGAGGTGATTTATACACGAAGCACAGATGCTTTCAACGAAATTAAGTAAGGCTGAACCCGGTGTCCATGTCTACGAGTATCCATCCTACTCAAGAGCCACATTAACATCGGCACTTTGAGTTGAGGTTCTTCCGCATGCATGTTTTGTTCTTGCAGCTTAAAAAATGTCCATAAATATGTTAAATAGAGGCCATTACGGGGTTCTCCAGCACCGTTTGGCCCCACATGGCTGGCGAGATTGCTTAGCATAACCCGAGCAATATGTCTGAGTGTTGCCACCCGGAACATATTTAAATTTATGATTCTGTCGCTATTGCTGCGTAGAGCAAGGAACGGTGCTGCGTAGACCAACATTGCTCCAGGCAGTCGTTGTTGTTGGAAGCGCCTGTTGTTGTCGGTACAGGGACCTTCCTTAACCCATAATTTCCTAGTTTCTGTACACTTTTATGGGTATATCTAAAGTTTAGCTTAATTCTCCGCTGTTAAGTGAAAAAAGATGATGTTGGTGGTTGCTGAGGCCAATCCAAAAGTTGGGGAAAAGTTTGCCAACATCTGTGCATAATTTTTGTTGGAATCGCATATTAATCTACAACGAAACGATGCAGAATGCTTTGATAAATATACAGTTTCCCTTACCGAAAGACAAACTCATTGAAACAGCCTTAAATTCCGAACACAGAATTGAGTGAAATTGTGTATAAAACGCGTAAGCTTTTTGCTTAGAAATCCAATTCTCCTGCTTACAGTGTTTCCTCCAGTTCCTCCTTTCCAGTGTTTTCATGAACACAATTCATCATGTTTATTTAGTGTCTCGTCGCAAATTGCTTGCGGTTGTCGCACCATCCAGCGTCCGAAGATCCGAATGACTTGCGGTTTGCATGTCTGACTTTTCTGGCTGACAGGTCGTCTTTCTCCCACTTGTTGGCGTCCTTTTGACGCCACTTTGAGCCCTCGAAGCGCAGTCTTCGAGAGACTGTTCTCCTGGAAGTGTTTCAAGAACGAGAGTGCTCGCTTGCTTGTGATATTCAGTTTCCGAGCCAGCAACAAGGAACCAGCTCCCGAAAGCCAGTTGACAGGTTTTAGAACAGGTGACGCCGGTGTCTGTTATTTTTCAATGAAGCCTTTTGAAAACTCTTCGTTTCGTCGTTTTAATATGCATTGAGTCAAGAAGCATCACACCGAGTTAAATAGTTACAAAGTAACTCTTGCTCTTGGATCGAAATACTCATAGAAGCCTTCATTTCTTAGGTTATTCGTAGCTCATTGTTTGTGTGTTCCGTTGTTTGAAACGTAGAATAAGTCCAAGCATCTTAGGAGTGAAATCTCTTGAATCATCCAACAACTGGGTCTCAGCTTCGGAAACACCGTCTCCAAAGTGACTCATTTGGGGTCAGTTGGCAGCTCCAAATGAACTCCTTTCAGGCCCGTAAGTGTTTCCTATTCCCCAGCGCAATTTCTGTTTTCTTATTCATTCTTCTGTTCCTCCTTTGACCCGTCTTCATGAGTGGTATTCCTCACCATAGAAAGCCATTTCCTGAAGCCACAGTTAATGCTGCTACTCCTGCTGCTGAGCTCCAAACTGTTTCGAAAGGTGCTTTAATTTGTGACACGTCTGGGGCCGAGTAGACAACAAAACACGCATTTAAGCTCTTTATGCAGGCCCAGGAACAGAGCAGGGAAACGAGAAACCGGAGCAACAACGTACGAGGAAGTGTCAAATTTTGTCAAGCAGCAACAAAGAAGCGCTGCGAAGTGTTGGTTTCCTCAGCAGCAGACGAATACGCACGAGCACACGACCACTCGTAGTCGTGGACGCGAATCTACGCCACTGCAGCGGGGCTTCAATTCTCACTGCTTGCTCGGAGCCCGCGTCTGCGTCTCGTCCTCGACTTTATGAAGGTGTTAAGCATGTTTTACGCTTGGTTCTTGTTCGCTTTTGTTTGCTTCGCTGTGCTTCTTCACAAAATAAAAATTAATTTTTAGAAGCAATGGAAAAGTGTTTGTTTGCTTACGTGCGAAGTCGACACAGCCACAGCCATAGCCACACACACACACGCGCGCTCACGTGCAGAGACTGCAATTTCGGTTACTTGTTTTTGCTTGGCTGGAGTCACATTTTCATTCGGCCCGAGCGAGTTGGACTCGAATTTCATTTCGCTGCACTGCGTTTTATTTGGTGTGAAAAAACGTGTTTGTCAACACTCCAGAATTGTGCTGCGATACCCACAAGTAGGTGTGTGTGTGTGTGGCTGTGTGCGTCTGTATGTGTGTATGTTTAATCGGAGTACGTGTGCGCTTGTGTGTGTGTGCGTAGTTGTGCTTTATTATTCATACACTTGACTGTGTTTTAATTTGGGGTTGATTAATTTTTGTTATTAAACAGTTTTTGCTGTCGTCTGCAAGCGAAGCAAGAACCGCATAAATGCGAAGTTGCGCCTTTTTATTCGCTCAAAATATTATACAGAAATCATCTTTTTGCAATAGAGACAAAGGATGAAGGACCTTCATTTCCAGCGCAGGTTTAAATTCATCCCGAGGAACATGTAAAAGCTGACAGTGTTTCATATTTCGGTGTGCTTTAAGAATGACCTCGAATTCTTGATGGAACAATTAAAATGGTCATCAGTGAATTCAATTCTTCACATCCGACAGGCTTTTAGTTAAAACATGTCGTTACGATACCTCGAAGTGTTTACAAGTTACAACCACACGAGCATGGATACGGATTCAAGAAGCGCGTATTTTTTTATTTTAAGCAAGGCGCACTTAAGTGGCTCTTTCAGTGTGAAATGCAAAGCAGGTGGCGTGGCTTGCTCGTCGCTTGCTTCGGATTCGAACAACTTGAGACGGTGCCGAGGTGTCGGGCGTAATTGACGAACAAACCACGAAATGTGCCCCACGAGGAAATGCAACCAGACAGCTTCAAAAGCACACACACACACACACACACACATACACTCTTCTGTCTGCACTGCGGATTGCATTCGAAATGCTGTTAAATAAAAGAAACTCCATGCGAAACAGCAGAAAAGCGTTAAAGTGTCTGCCAGCGAAGGAGAACAACGCATTTAAAAGAAGCAGACGGCGATAGAATTGCACTCGAGTTCCTTGAAATAACAGCAACAACGCCAACAACAACAACAACATTAGTAATAACAGTAACAACAAGAGCAACAACAGCAGTGAACACAACAACAACCACTCTTAGCTATTCCACTCCCGAGCCACCCACTTCACAAGTTAACTTCAAATTCAAGCGAGACATCAAATTCAATACACCACAACAGTGAACAGTGAGCATTTGCAAACTCCCCCTCCCCCCTCCCCCCAACCAACCCTTCTTCTATAATCGCAAGCGTCTACCAGACAGATGCACGTCTGGCTGCCTCATGTTGCGGCTCATTGTACTGGGTGGCAACGCTCTTTGTTGGTGGCATTCAATTCGAGCGCGAGCAGCGAGAGTTGAGAAGAACAACAACAATCAGAAGAAACACAGAACATCGCCGAAGTCAGTGGACAGAGCAAAGAAGGAAAAGAACTGGTCTCAAATACTATCAAATAATATCAAATGGAAATAAATAAACAAATAGTAGCACAACGTGAAAGGCAAACGAATAACAAGAATCGAAATAACAAGTAATATACAACATTAATTTGGGGCATTTGGGGCATTAGTTGATGTTATCATTGTTTTATCAAATATTATTTAGTAGACGATAAAAAGTACTAATAAATTGTATAACTTGCGATACAGAAATTCGTCGATTGTGTTTTATTTTATGACAAAAGCAATTAAATAATTCAAAAGAGTTTTAATGGAAGAACTTTAATGGAAGATAACTTGACACGAGTGAACAGCGTTCTGAAGTAGAGTACAAACGAATTACCAACTTTATCGCGTATCGATTTGTTGCGTTTTATTCGTCACTCAGCGACAAGTTTCACCTTGAAGCCGGAAACGATATGAAATCCACGAAAATGAAAGCGTTCGGTAACACGAAAAGATGGAAATCTATTTTCGTAGTATGTTTCTCGTTGCTTCTCATTGATAACGGCTTCGAATTATCTACTAGCGAATGTGATTAGCTCCCTCCTCACCGTAGTTCCTCGACAACCGCAGATTCAAAGCGTTTATCCGAACCGACACAATCCTCAACCGAACTGACCAATTTCTGGTTTCTGGTTTGCTTTCGTCATTACTGCCGCCACCGCCAGCCACTGAGTCGCCTCTCTTTTCCAGTAACTCAGATTTATTGCTCGCCATTAAGTGGGCCAAATTAATCAAATTCTTCCGTAACGTTCTTGTACTCAGCTTTTGATTACTGTTGTGCGATTACACGCGCTGCCCCATTTCAAGTGCAGCAGTACGCGCTCAAGTTGCGTTCGTCTCGCTCATCGAGACTTTGTGCCGCGGCAACCCTGTCGCCCTGTCGCCCTGCCGCCCTGTCGAATGACAAACCATGCATCGTTAAAAATTACCGGCTTCCAACATAATTCATGTTTAAGCAACAGCAGCAACCGCAATCAAAGAGACGCGTGCTTCACCTTGGAATATTATTATTTTTCACGCCCGAGCAAATCGCAGCGAGCAAAAATGAACGAAAATATTAGATTCCTCGAAGTGTCAGCTTTTAAATGGGCGCCATTTTTCTACACCGAAATTGGTGGATTTCTCATTTCGTTGAAGAAAGTTATGAAGAAATTTGTCATTACGTAATGGCAGCAGATTGCTCTCCTCCCCTGCTTCCCTGCTTCCATTTCAGACACAGTATCTGCTGCTTCATATTATTATTCGTCTTTTTGCGCCATTTTTTGGTATTTAGAAGGAAAAACGCCAGCCGCAGTTTTCCCCGCTCTTTTTCCCTGTAATATTTTTAATATTCACCCAAAAAGTTCATAGAAATTCTTAGAATTTGCGGAAGGTGCTGCAAGTTCAATACTCAACTTGATGGTTGACGAAGTGTTGCTGAAAACAGACACAATTAATGGGTTAATGAATGGCTTTTTATAGCCCATGTACACAACTATTCCGGAACAATGTGAGTAATAACTCGCACTCAGCTGCGATAGTCCAATCTTATAGACGATAAGCTTGCGGTGTTCAACCTTCATCGGTTGTAGACTGTATACACTGATAACTCATGTCCAACTGGCTTTGATTGATATTTCTTAAGTTTCCTGCCAACCGGTTATATCGCTTCATCACGTCACCTCAGCTTTTATCTATCTAATGTAGCAACTTGAAGCTTAACTCAAATTGAACAGATACATTCAAGTACCTACTAGTTCCGTTGTCCCAATTACCTTTCTAGAAACTAATCTATTTCGAAATTCTACATTTATTTTAGCATTGGTAAGCTTTGTTAGCTGGAGAGATATAAGTACCTGGGGTATACCTAAAATTGTTCTTACTTTGATACTTACAGCATAAGCAATACTTTTGAGAACCATCATATTATTTCGAGCGAGGTTTAAAAAAACGAAATCCAGTTTTACTCCTAGTCTTAAAATAAGGAGTCGCTTTCGAATCCTTTCTGGGGAGTTTAAAAATACTGGCCAGATGGCAGAAGGGTCACCAGCGCCCAGAAGGATCAGAAGTCGCCCAAAATCTGCTTCCTTTTACTCTCTTTGGCGTCTCTTAATACATCCAAATCGTAGAATTAATCTGTTCAAGTTATCAAAATGAAGCTCGTTCAACCTTTCAACGTCCCAGTTTTGCACTGAATCCTTCCCAACCCGCCTGCAAACCAACTCTAATGAACTCAACGGTACTCGCATTACTAACAAATTAAGACAGACTGCACTCCCCTAAAAATATGCAACACTTTCTCAGCAACTCATTCGCACGTCCGCTGCGAACTCCGACGCGGCTGCCAGCGTGTTCCTATTTTTTATTTTTTATTCAATAACTTCTTCCAACTGCTTGCTGTGCCCATGCCACAACCGCTGCAAACTTAATGTGATAATCTTGATGCTAATAAATCTTGAACGCGTTGCCACTTTTTCATCTTCGCAACAACTTCACCGAGCGATGGTTTAATATACCCTCCCAGGGGGGGGTGAGCAGTGGAGTTGCTCAGCTGCAGTTTAAGCCAATTTGTATGAGCGGCAGAACCCGAGAGATGGGTTAAAATTATAGCAAAGTTTTAGATCAACTCGCAGGAAATGAGTTCATGAAAAAGTGTTTTATGTTTGCTTTGCAACAGACGGACACGTGAAGCAGTCAGACTTACAGGCAGGCGGCGGTGGCTGGACGCATGAGTAAGAGACGGTAATTAAAGCTGACATTTCAGTTCCTCATTACAGCCCATAAGTGTGAGTATTTCTGGCTCTCAACTCCATCTCTTAGTATGCGAAAGTAAGCCGTTTAGACGCAGAGGGACTTTCGTGAAATAGAGAAGGAGGGACGCATCAGTATTTAGAAAGTATTTAGTATTTATTTATGTTCAGTATTTGCACAAAATTTGTAATCACAATTAATTCCCTTCTGTTATAACTGTCTATGAATTTATTATAAGAAAACTGTATTTTAGTATCTGAAAACTAAAGACAATATAAGACTTAAAGCCTCTTAAAGACTTAAAGAATGCAAGAATAGCATACTTTGCGTATGCTTGCTGGCTTTCATCTAGAATCGAAATACTCTTAGAATACCTGGTCCGGTCCTGCTTCAAGGATATCTCGTTGGAGGGTACATCAAATCAATTAATTCTCGTAGTCGAAGCCGACGTTTAAATCCATCACGTTTCTGGCAAGACATGAATATTTAAAAGCACTTCATACTTGATTACTTTGTTCTCGGGTACGTTTGACAGCCAGAGCAGACGTGGCAGCTGTGGTTACATGAGGCAGGCACAAGAAGAACCAACGGAGGAGGACCAGCGAAGTAGAATAGCAGTGGATTGGCGTGGATCTGATCCAGGAACACGGCGAACAGATTAAATCTAATTAGCTTTCGATGCAGCAAACATTCTTTATTGTTCCTAACTAATGGTGAAAGCTGAATTAATGGCCTTCAAAGACCAAACAAAAAAGGTCGAAGGAATTTATTGGCATTCCTGAATGGTTTTAGGAGAGTAGAGGATATTCTTATACATACGAAAACAAAGCAATTTACAACAAAGCAATAAAGACGCTTCCTACACTAATAAAATCCGATGTTTTGATTATGTGGTCTTGAAATCTGAAGGAACTAAATACGTAAACTCGTAATGCAATAACTTTAATTGCAATTCCGTTTTATGAAGTATATAAATTAGATAAATGAACATCCACTGTCTAAACCCTCTGTGAAGAAAAAGGCCAAAGAACTTGCCCCGAAGAAGGTTCGGATTTTATTCGCACGTCCAGAAATAATTCCAAAAATCGTCACAACGACGCCCAACTTATTTGCAAAGCAGCTCAAATGCGTTTCTGGTGCTTTTCTCACCTGGTATCGAGCATCTTCGATATTTCTGCAGCACGAAGACGTCCATATCCGGGGTCATTTTTCGGTGGCGGACTACCACATTCAACAACAAGCATTTCACAAGCACGTTTACTAAATTAATACAATATGTTATAGGAGAAAGGAACTATTCGCATTAAATTCTTATAAAATTCCCGTCTTCCAGATACAAGAACAATTTCTTGTTTGCAGAAGAATTAGAAAGCCTAGCTTATCCAAAGTATTTCCTTTGACTGTAAAGTACATAAGATCCGACCCGCAGCTCGTTCCGACTTCGTGTTTGCTGGTCCACAGGTGAAGAATTCAATGAAATGGCAAAAACCCACAAAAAGTCCCACGCACCGGGCGGCAGAAACGAACGCCAAGGAAGCCAGCTCTCGTTAAACGGGTGCGTGTGGTTGTGTACATATATAGTACATTTGTATGTAGTACATACTTTGTACACATATCCTCATATACTCGTATCAAAGAACAGAAGAAGACAAAGCAGATAGAAACGAAAGTCAACTCATGCTTGTTCGCTGTTCCACGCAGCATGAATATTAATCAGTTGTGTGCGTGTGTTTCTGAGCATGTGTGCATGTGCTCCTCCGTTTTCTGGCATCGTTTCCCGACTGGACTTTGCAGCAGAAATGCCTCTCCTATCATTTATTCCACAGTTCTTCCATGGTGAGCATTTCACCGAAATATGCTGAGGCATCTCCTGAGGCAGATGCGCATCGCAGCTCTTCCTTTTGGGTGGTATTTCCTTCTCCCTGCATTAACATTAAGGGATAAATGTTGCTTATGTAATGCTCTACCAATTGATTTCCTTTACTTCCACTTATTTATAGGGCCAAGGGATGGCCCTCATTTCGTTGTTGCTGTTGTGTTTCCTATCACTCATTGTTGTGATAGTAACTGATATGTTATCATCTACATGTGTACACACGGACCACCTCTGCAGTTCGGCATTCTTCACCATATTGCCTAAAAATTGGTAACTTCATTTGCGTTCATATATTCTGTACTCCACCCGATCACCGTCATCACTTGAAAATATTCGGATGGGGCAAAATCAATAGATTGGAGAATGCGATTCTAGAAAAGGTTTAAAAAGCCTATAGAAGTACGAGTAGTGCAGACAAATGATGAGCTCTCTCGTTCCAGAAGTGATTTCAGAACTCGGCAATCATAATTGTATTAAATGTGGAATTCGTATTAAAGATGGTCGTTTAACATTAGAATTGAACCAGCAACATTTTACATTAAATTCTATGGCAAGAGGTACATAATTCTTATATTATTTGACTACTTTTAAAATATACAGTATAATCTAGTGGACATGTGTTCGCCAACTCTAGTTAGCTTTTTTTGTTCTCTATCGCGTTCCTGCAAATGCAGTACTTCTTCGCCTGTTTATCGTCGACGCACTTTGAGTCGGCTTCATAACTATTCAAGCGGCTGATACTCTCCACGTCCACGTCGACGGTGTTGCGGAGTTCGTGGTAGACAACCGTCGCTTGGAAGAGAGCCTTCTTCGGCTGCGTCTCGAATTTGATGCGATACGTGTTTGCTGCGTCCAAATCGTGATCGTCGTCCAGCAGCATTCTGCGAAATACCGTCTCCAAAGTAGGCGAAGTGAGATCACTGCAGAGGGCACTGTAATTATGAGCGCTTAAGTACAGATTCATTTCATTAATGATGAGCCCCACGACCTTCTCGATTCGCGCGTCGCTTTTAATAACCTCATATGGTGTGCAGGTGCACCAGTGGTCGGGAATGCCGGCCTCCTCGCAGGTGCGATTCGCAGGTACCTCTCGAAACAGCGACTGGCACTGCGCACAGTTCTCGGCCGGCTTCAAGTGCGCCCTACCGTCACTGGCCAGTTCCACGAGGTGCTTCAAAGTCATATGAAGGTCGTATGGCGAAGTCAGGCGATGTCTGTTGAGCTCCAAGGCGCGCACAAACTGGGGGTATTTGTGCGAGAACCACTTGGGCAGCGAAAAAAATAGCATTGGCAGACGTTCTTCGAGGAACCCGTCCGGCAAATTGGTCAAGGTCCCCCAGCGCATGCCGTGATCGCTGAAGAAAATCACGATCGAGGTCTCCAAAACGCCCGCTTCTTCAAATTCCTGCAGATAACCGTGCACAACGTGGTCCATGGCGGATGTCGTATCGTAGCAGTTGTGACTGAACGAGTTGCTCCAGAAGAGGCCGAACACCGGCTCGTCGTTGTAGCGATTAGTCAGTTGAGTGGCAAAATCATAGATATACTGCGCGGTGTGACGCATTCCCAGGCAGTTGCGGAGCCCACAACGTTTCTGCTCCACTAGGTAGTCTTCGAAGGCCATCATGAAGGGTCGCAGGTAGTAGTCGGTGGGCGGATTTTGGAAGCCACGTTTGCAGTAGTTGAAGGTGCTCATGTTGCACTCGTCCTCGGCGTAAGCGGTTCGGTAGCCGTACTCGTGGAAGTTCTTCCAGATCAGAGGACAGGAGTCGATGCCGCCCTCGCCGTGGACATCGCACTTCGCCAGAGCGGTCTCCTCGTCGTAGCCCGCAAGAACTGCCATTAAATTCGGGAACGTATTGTCGCCCATCTGCAGGTAAACGAGGTCAAAGCAATCAGAAGTACTGGAATAAACACGAATATTCAAAAGCTACTCGGGAGGTGCTTGATTTACCTTATTGTAGCCCTGCATCTCATGCCATCCATTGCGCTTGATATACCCGTACGTCTTCACCATCGTCCGGCGAAAGTTGATGCGCGAGAGTGCATCGATACCGATCATTAGAACGCTGGGTTTTCGGGAGTTGGAGGCAGTAATGTTTGTCAGATTCTTCACCTGGATTAACGAGAAGCCATCCATTTGCAGCAGTTTGGTGTAGTTGGCCGAGTAACACTCCACAATCATGCCTTCGATGTGCACTGGCACCACGAATCCTTGATGGAAATGACTGCAGGGGAGGAGGCTGGAAGGAAGCAATGAAAATTATGCACATTATAACACAACACAATATGATTCACAATACACAATACCATTTAAATAAAAGGAACAGATATCAGTACATGGAATATGCTTAGAATATAAAGCTGACAGAATCAGCTGCAGATAAAAACCAACATCGGATCGTTAATCAACCTGGAAATCCCTTAGACTATCTTGCTCACTTTGGGACACCAAGTATAGGTTCTGATGCTCTTCCCACCTAGTTTAGAGATCTAAACTATCTCCCGAACTTACGACAAGCTTTATGTTTGAACTCACTTGATGCGATCGTCATCGCCTTGTTTGCGCACGATCTCCTTGTAGCAGCAGCCGATGTCCCCACTGGAGTTGCGCAAGGAGCGACCGACGTCTTCGTCGATGTACAGCCGATAGCGTTGCAGGTTCTCATCGAAAACGGGCCGCACCAGGCGGTCATCTGTGGTGCAGTTCTGCAATGGCAGTGGCTTGTACGTCTTCATGATTTCTGGTGAGAAGGGATCCACATACGGCATCTTGCAATGCGTGGTGTTCACGTAGAAGCGACTTTGTGTTGGCGTGGCTTCGGTGTGATTCGCAACTAGGCTGGAACCCTCTAAAATTAATTCAATTGGGTGCACAAACATTCAAGCGGGTAATGAGCACCTTAGCTACGTCATACTCACCCACATTCGACGCGGGCTCCGATTTGGGGTCGCTTACCTTCGACAGAGCGTACAAACTCTGTCGGTCCGAAAGACCCGTATAAGGCTGTTGGATCAGGACAAAGAATATGGTGACCGCTGCACAGACATAAAATAACAGAAGCAGCGTCTTGCGGTCCATTGAATTCGATGACATCTTTCCACACCGACTAAACCTGTGAATGCAATAAATGCATTATCAAGTGCTAGATGAAACCTTTGCAAGTAGTTAATATTTTACAAGTTCTAAAGTAATTTCAGTTTCCTGGGATCGACAAGTGTTGAGCTGATGAAGAATCTAAGGTTGCGGTCTGATCTAATAGCGGATGCGGTCTATTATTAGCTGCGTTTTTTATTATTAGCGCGAATAAATAATGGGTCCTTAAACAAAATGTGTCATTTTATTTGCTCGACGTTTTTGAACGGTCAACATTCACTGTTATTCATTGTGACATTGTTTGGCGAGTTAAAACCAAATGTCATGGTTTTTTAGGTACACATCGATACACACTCGCATAAACACTCGTACACGAATCAAATTAATAAAAGTGCACTACAAAAATATCGAAACTATCACGAAAACAGTTGAAAGCTATCACAGCTTTATATAGCTGCTGGTCATCGTAAAGCACCTCCTGCTTTAGTAATGCTTTAGTGAGTTTAATTAATAAATTCCACTCGTGTTCGTCCGGCCAGGCCAATTGAAAATTTTTCCCCTGTAGCTGAGAGGGTGCAGTTGGCCCACAATACCTTTAATTTAAAACACCTGTTTTTGATAGATCACCCTACTTGCAACGGAAGCTTTTTAAATATCCTTTCTACGTTTCTTTAGCAGTTGCATTTACTTGTTTTACCTAAATTTCTGTATACTTTATATTCCAGCTTATAGTTTATATGATGAATAGTTATCGACAAGGTCCGATCCGTCAAGTAAACAGTACGTACGTTAAACAACTAAAAGAGTGAATGAAAACAATGGAAGTTATGGCCAAAAAAGAGCCAATATCTTGTATTAGGCGCTAACAGCAGGAACATAAGCTGTTATTATTTATCTAAGTTTGATAAGTAAAAAGTCCAAACTAATATGGATTGCTTAGAAGTACAGTAGACGCGCGTTCATGTGAGCTCATAAAATGTACCGGGTTCAGATTACCGAGATTGCAAAGCTTGTTCACACTACCGAAGACTATGCCATTCAAATAATGTACATATACAGCAAAGTCCAGTAATATTTCTGTTCTTTATTATAAATGAATGATTTATACATGTGAAAATAAATGAAATAAAGTACTGAATACTGAAACACTAATTTTTTCATTTAGTAAAATCTTTTTTCCTGATCACGTTATTGGGTAGTTCATGTACACGAGTGTTCTCCATAGCACGGATCTTTATTATTATCAGCATATTATATGTTGTGAGGTTTATGCATATATCTACAATATAACACCATGTGTAGATATCGACATAAGTACAACTACGTTTATAATCGATATTAGTACTGATAAATACTATAAATAAATGGGTTTTTGGTTCTCTGTTAACCCGATACCAAAGAAGTACATAAGATCAGCTGTTAAGAACACAGTTACGTTTTAACAGCGATTTGTTGTCGATACAATACACCTTTCATTTGATTTGATTTCATTTATTCATACAGTAACGCTCAAATCATAGGAATGCAATTCTTTTAAGGTTACATTATAGGATATAGCAGGAATTTTAGATACAGTAAAATTAAAACTAAACTAAATGAAACTAATTAAATTAAATTAAAACCCTAAGGAAGAACTGATGTAGGGATAGCGAGATAGGATAATAAATCAGGAGGAAAGATGGAGATAGATATCATAGAGAGGGGTAGTGAAATTATAGAAAAGAAATTCAAGGAGAAAGCAGAAAGGCTGAAATTTGCTGCTAAAACTCACCCAACCTCGCAATTAGCTTCAACCAAAGTGGCAATGCATTCCAGGGTCTTAAGCCAAATTGCACTTTATCTTATTAATAACTCGGCGTTTTGTTTTCAATTAGTGTAAACAGGTACAGGAGGTTTCTGGCTTGCAGAAAACTCATTAAATCACAGCCAAGGATCGCAGTGTTCAACGAAAGCGATCAAGCTTGCGTAAACCAAACACATGTCACAACGTGTGACGTAGTTGAATGCTAGCTGTAACTTTAGTTGTGCCGAGGAGTCCAACCCACTGTATACAATTCAGAGTATGTGGCTGAGGGGAGCAAGGGCTGAAGGGCAAGCATTCGTCCGATGTGAATAGGAGTATTCATCTATTCACGCCTATGTAGACGATATACAAATCTATCTTTCTGGAAATTTTGATAACATTACCCAGCTTTGCTTTAAACTGAACGAAGACTATCAATCGACTGCTGGGCAGCTAAAAACGACCTTCTTCTTAAAGCGGCAAAATCCTGTGTACTTTTACCAATTCATAGATTTAAGAAAACCTTGCCTAGTTTGTCTCATATCTTTGTAAACTCATGTCGGCTAAATGTATGTAGTGTCCAAATTTAAAAACTTCGTTGCATATATTAACACGTCTCTTTCTTGCATCGACCACGTCAACTACACGGTTAGTACAATATATCACTTGTTACGCAAACTAAGAAGGTCTGCCAGTGTCTTCTCCGACGAAAAGAAGTTCAACTTTCGAATATCGTAATAATAAAGGTTATAGGTATCAGGACCGTCAAAGTTGAACTTCTTTTCGTCGGAGAAGACAACTGTATGCCATTCCCTATTCCACGTCATATGCGTTTAAGCAAAATTTAAACGTCTTTCCTTATAAATGGGTTTTAGTAATGTTTTTTTTAGTTTGCGCCTTTGGATATGCGCCTTAACAATCAAGCGCCGAACAGTTGATATAATACCTGATATTCCCACTTTTGGCTTTATTTTTGGTATAGAATCACTAGAGTTTGAGGCTTTTCGTAAGATTGCGCGTTTGTCTGCTGGCGATAAAACACTTTCTTCTTCCCTTTGTCTTCCCTTTATGTTTTTGCCCTAGGAATCCTTATTTTTTAGGTAATTGAAGACAACACGGGGACTTCTTCTTCCAATTTTTTGTGCAATTTTTCTGAGCGATAACTTTTGCTCGAAATATGCATTAATTTTTCCTCTTTCTTCTGAGTTTAACGGATTTCCTCTACCCATTTCCGTTGAATTATTACTTCGTCAGCTGAAATTTAACACTAACTAATCAAGGATTACCACTCTACGCAACACAATCGATCAAAAATATGAAAAACGAACTATTGTTGTTATTCAAAGGAACTATTTTTTTTCATTGTATTTGATAGTGTTTCAGACAAAAAAATAAATAAAAATAACGGTTAATTTTTTTTGTATAATTTTTGTAGCAGATAATAAAGAATAAAATAAATTATCCAAAAAAATTTTATTTTGACTAATTTTTACTAGTTTGATTTGAAAATCCAAATAATGTTTATCTTTTTTACTGTTGCTATTTAAATGAACGGTACATTGATATATCCATTTACATACTAACAGAATAAGAGAGGTCCCAGTATTAACCCTTGAGGAACTCCAGCATTTAATTGCTTATGGTGGAATAAGCATTCCCTACCTTAACTCTTTGAAGTCTCACTGCATCAACATGAAAGCTAGAGAAATGCTTTAGTGTAAAACAGAGGCGATTATGCTGAACTCGATCAAGAGCTTTGGAAAAGTCTAGCAAGCCAATTAGGGTTAGTGATCCAGCATCATAAGACGGCCTAATGTGATCTAAGACTTTAACTAGCGCAGTTGAGCAGCTGTGACCACTGCGAAAACCAGATTGGAGCGGGATAGAAGGTTAGAATTCCGAAGTTCGCTTAACAGATTTTTGTCAGAAATTCCAGCATTAATGAATTCGGTACTGCTGCTTGACGAAATATTTAATGTTGCAGTTTTCATTGCTCTGTATCAGCAGCTGTTATTCGCAATTAATGCACATGCGTGTTAAAAGCATAACAGAGAAGAACAGCATGAAATATGCAACAGTCCAAAAATACCGGCCAACTATTCCCACTATTAACACTATTCCCACTGTTAAAAGATGCGTTTTTCTCTCTTTGCCAATTTCTCTCGCGTACCATTCTCCATGAGAATGGTATACGAAACATCATTTCCCCTTTACGTGATACACTTCGGAACAGCCGAAGTAAATGATTTTACTGGCTCGCCGAGCTAGGCAAGTAAAAATCAACTTGCCAAGCTTGGCAGGCCAGTAAATTCCTATAGAAATCTCATAGAGACTGGTTTGTAAAGTCGTCTAAGGCATTACTTGCCGGCAAGTAGCTGCCGAAGCCACCGACTAACATTTTCTAACAAGCGACACCGTAGACGAAATGAAAACGAATCAGCTTGTAATGCTCGGGAACTTCGTGCATCGAATCATCTCTTCAACGAGTGAGAGAGAAAAGTCGACAAAGCCGTTTGGCTACTCGAACAACAAACAGTTCAATCGCCGTCTGCAAAGCAAGCAGTTCGTTCTATGAAGTGCGGGTTTTAACGTGTGACAAATGCTTGTGCTTCATTTTCAAACCGAAAGAATACATTAGTACAGACATAAACTAGTAAGCGGTTTTAAGATCAGTTACCCAAAACAAAAAACATATAAATGTAGATATCAGAACCTAAGAATTTATTTGCAAAAGTGAGTGTGAAGAAAAGTGAAGTTGGAGAATCACAACAGGAACCTTTGCCTGAAATCTCATACCTAGCAGGCAACAACAAAGAGAACAGGTCAACACTTTATTTCAAAATATATTTGTGGTGGTTTGCTAAATACTCCTTGAGAGGTTTTCTTTTTCGAAATGCCAAGGTTTTAAATAACTCTGAAACACGAAGAATTTCATGAAGCATGCCAGACACGTCAGCAATATTCTCCAGTCCGAATGTCATTCTTGGTCAAGATGCTAAACCTCTGTTGCCAGCTTCTGCTTTTCAAATCCTCGAGCGAATTATGCAGGTTTTCGGCTTACGTATGCTGCTTTTACAAGACATTGCAATTCGTAGTAATAAAAACTCTTTACTAGTAATTCGTCTTACGTTTGGTTCCACGATCATTAGCAAAATTATTCTCTCAGAAACATGATTTCAAGATTGCAAATCTAGTCCCCAATCAGATGCATACTCTACTATTTCTCGCAACGGTCTTTGTTCCTCTGCTAGTACTTCTTTAATGAAACCTTTCCTAATGCTTAAAGTAGCAGAACCCGAAAGAATTCATTCCGCTGACTGTCACGGAGTTCCTTCATTGCGGACGAAACATAATAACTATTAAGAAATCTCCGATTTGCAAACACGCAAGAGTATTTTTAGCATAGCCATTTAATTAGTAATTAAAGTATGTTGTTATTATGCATTTTCTTTCTCTTCTTCCATCGTTGGCTTAAACCGGGAGCCTCTCTGCAGTGCAGTTCTGGCATTCCTAGGCAGGTCTTTCTTTTCGGGCTTCTTGGGCTCATGCGGCTCACTTCTCTTATCGCAACCCTTGAAAAGCGCACTTTTTTACATGCTTCCCTGGTTCAACTGTCGCCAGCCGCCGATTACCTCCAGTCGCCTGCCCCCCGCGGACGCTTCCTGGGCAACACGTTTCCAAAGCTATGCTGTGCCTTCTCAGGCCGCAACTTGTTCTTCTGGACTGGCTGTGCTTGGCATAAAATCCAAAAATGAGCAAAACAAACCCGTCAAAAGAATGTTTTCGGGCTTTATAGGAAAGAAAGAAAGGCAACGCGTTGAAATTGACGGGTTGTCGGACTTTGTTTTTGCACATTTCTTGTAGTTGTTCTCGGGGCAAGCTACAGATAGGTTCTTTAATGTGGTTTTCAGTCATCTTTCTACTTTTTGCCGTTGCTGTTCTCAGTGTTTGAACGATTTTTTCCTCTAGAGCTCTGGTGCAGTTCTTAGCTGCAGTAAGCAGAAACCGGATTTAACTGCTTTTGCATGCTTGTTTGCTGCCAAACCGGGCGCAGTATGGGCCAGCGGGATGGCCTCGGAGAGTGCAGAGAAGGTGCATCTTGCTGGCAGCTGCCAGGTCCGTGTGGCTTGCGGAAATTTGTACAGAAAGAAAAGAACAGAACACAAGAAGAGCGCAAGTTTTTGCCATTTTAATTCCTTCTTCGCTGAAATTGGTTATTAAGGTTCGCTTTGACATCTTGTTGTCAAGGAATGGATTTCAAAAGATGTGGTTAATGTGGAAATAAAGAGGTTTGCCGTGCAATAACTGTACTTGCAACAATTCTTAGTTTGCGGACCATTTAGAAAAAACGTACGCTTTACTTTAAAGCTTTTTAAAGCATTCTTTCTTTTAGTCGTCTCTGGGAAATTTCCCTGTTCTTCATTTCAGGCGATCTGTACAAAAGTAGGCCTAGTTAATAATTATTGGAATTTATTTTGACTGTTCATCAGGTATTTTCAGTTCCTTTAAAAGACTCGTCATTTAAATTCCACAAATGCTTCCGGTTCACAACGCCATTTGCCTCTGAGTAGAAATCAGTTCCTACAGGTGAGTTATTTATTTAGTTAATACTCGAGTCAGGTCCGGAAGCAGAGGACGGCCTTCAATCCATTGCTTGGGTCGACGTAGGTTCGCACTCTCCAGACTTTCTATGCGACAGACTTCATCCTTGCTCCTTCATCCTCGCCATGCCAGGACATTATAATGGCTGCTACTTTTCATGCTATTTTAATGTTTCCCCCTTACTTTTTTCCGTTCATTAGAATTAAAATGAGAAAAATCGCAGTTAATGTATTTTTAATTGTTTCGTTAATTGCTGCTGTGGCAGAATTTCGACTCAACCTCACACAGCTAGAATGATTTGGATGCCAGACGGTGGACTGGTTTCAACTTCTCGCCGATTACAGTCCGGGCCCGACTTCACTCACATCCTGAGCTTGAATAGTTTTCGTTCTGAAAAACACGAGGCTTTTATTGATAGCCAAGCGTAGAATAAAAACAGATGCTTTACAAACGTCTTTGGGACACAAAAGTTGCTTCTTTTCTCTCTTTCTGCACTCAGTATTTCTCCTTTTTTTCTCTTTGACTTAATCGATTTTTTCAGAACTTTTTTCTTGATTGCAATCGATTAATTGTTCGTAACTTTGAAGATTGAGCTGGAATTATTTTGGTCCAAAGATTATGGAGCTCTTATTTTATCATTATCATTACCTTCACCTCTATTGTCATCATTGTACATCATGATTATAATGGTTCCTTCAGCTCTCTGTGGCTTTTTTCCAGCTTGTTGCTTTCTGTGCTACCCCAAAAGTCGTTTTTCGAGTAGGTACCTGATAGACCCATTCGACTTTGCAGCACTGACGTCTTCGTCTTCCCCTCTTTACTGGAAGCGTGCTCGTCGTTGGTTGTCGTGGCGGCCACATCGTCCTTTGCCCCTGTTCGCTTGGTATGGTCACTCTGTGTGATGCTCTACGAAGCCAAAACATTCTCTACTTAAGGTCATTCGGCTCCGTTGTTGTTGAAGTTGTTGTAGTGTTTGCAGATGTTGTTGCTGCTCCAAAGTGGCAATTTGTCTAGTTCTGCAAGCGCCTCTTTTAATGGTAATGATGATTGCTCTTTGCTGCGATTCTCGTATCCAGCACACCGGCGACCGTCTCGCTCCAGTCACTCAGCATTCCTCACTATCCCTCCTCTTTGGGAAGCATTTTCACCATTTATTTCATTCACGTTGTTTTTTTCGGTATGCTTCTTGTCCATTTTATTGTCCCAGCTTTGTTTTTTCTGTTTCCAACAGCCAGCTTAAGTATATACGAGGTATATATGAGCCTCAGCCTGACGGTGGTCCTTTCGTTTTTATTTGCACTTCTGTCGCTGCAATTGAGTGTCTAGACTCAGCTGCTGCTAATACGGATGCCAGATTTAGTTAGAGTAACTAACTGCAGTGTTTCGGAACCTCTTTTGATTAAATTTAAATGAGAGTTGGACACAGATAACGAAATGCGATTTAACTTCCGCAATTATTAAAGTAGTTGTTCATAAACATAAATATTAACATGATGGAGAGGTGTCAGGTGAAACTCGCTCTTCTTACGTATGTTTTGTATTTTTTTAATAAAGCTGCGTGCCCTTTCATTTTGATTTAACGCGCTTTAAAAAGCCAGAAACCGCTGGAATACAAGAGTAAAGCTGTAAACTCGGTGCTCATCTGCCAGTCGGGAAGTTAAGAAGGAGCCACAGATGCGCGCCACACAATGGCCATGTATAGCAGCACAGAATCGAGTCCATCCACGAACAACCATGCGGTGGATGGATGAGGTTACGGTGGTGGCTAGGCGGTCAGCCTGCCGGACAGACGAACCTTTTAAATTACGTACATGAGTACGTATAAAAGTCCACGTCCATGGAGGCTACGATGTGGCGGCTACAAACGAGCGCTTCGATAAAGTAATCACGAGATATTATTTTGCCATCTAGATGTTTAACTGTTCCGCCGTTCCGCCATCCATTATTTTGCTGTTGGCTGTTGCTGGCTTCGACGCTGGCATCCTGCTCCGAACAGAGCTGAACTGACCAACCGCAAAATGCTCATGCCGTGTTGAACGGAATCGATTATCGATCGAATGTCGGAGCGCATCTCATCACAACGATTGAGAGTGTCTCAGCGATATGGCCACATTTGCTGAGTCGGTGCTGGTGCGGTGCTGGTGCGGTGCTGGTGGTGGTTCGCTTGTCTGCAGTTTTAAATGCTTCAGTCGAAGCAGTTTGAAATGCTTTATACAAGCAGTGGAGCAGAGTAGAATTTAAGTCCAGAAAATGTCAGTTAGTGCAGATAAAACCGTTATGAGCGCTGCTATTGTTCAGTCTAAATCGTGTGATTATTCTCTCATTTCATTAGGATATCTGACCTCAGATACGGTCTTCATATACCACTGTTTGTTGTTGTTTTCCCTCTTTGCTTCACTGCAATCACAACAACGAAATGCAGGCTGCTGTTCAGATTATACTCTAAATATATTAAATTCGCGGATATCATATTAAATCACTTTGGAATGAAGAGGATAAAACTGATGGTGTTATAGTAGTTGATGGTGTGTGTCTTTAAGAGACTAACTACAATTAAATCAGAGCTGAACACTAAAATAGCTTCTTCATATTCGAAAGATAATGACAGAAAAGTTAAGAGTTACGAGTAGGTAATGTAATATATGGTAACTCTCTAAGAGATTTTCAAATATTAGTTTGTTTTTCTTCAAACAAAAGTTAGATACCCTTTAAACACTTTAAATTGATGTGGAGTGAGAATCTGTGGAGTGAGATTAAGTATAACTTGTGATTACTTCCGATTTCTATAAGTTCTGTCCTACCTGGCGTATTTTCCAGAAACCGCGCTGTACCTTCACCCTTCACCCATCGCCCAACTGTGAATGAAGGAAATGAACTAATCAAAGCAACAAACAATCACATTTCAGTTTCTTACTTTCTCCACTTTTTACCGGTTTTCTATAACATTTGAAAGGGGCGCCGAGT
The DNA here is from genome assembly GCA_943737955.2 of Myopa tessellatipennis. Taxonomy (NCBI): domain Eukaryota; kingdom Metazoa; phylum Arthropoda; class Insecta; order Diptera; family Conopidae; genus Myopa; species Myopa tessellatipennis. The sequence goes on from OX031315.1 coordinate 15,214,143, forward strand.
ATTTTCTGTTTTTGTTTTTAAATAGAATCAAAAATATTTTCGTTCACCCAATTGATACTTTAGGAAAATATTTGCCAGCTCTGAAGAGGAAGAGCGGAATGGGGCGAGATGGGCAGTGCAACGTTCGCCTCCAATCACGCTGAACGGCTGATTTCCTGGTTGTTGTTGGTTGTTCTTTCGGCGGTTTTATTTGCTTCGCGATTTTAAAAACATGAAAAATAAAAAAAAGGCTGCTATGAAAGCACCTCGATTTTAAGCTCATGTGAATTGGTTGAGCGGGTGTGAGGAGGGCAGCAGGATGGCTGAAGAAACGAAATGCAGAATATGATCAAAGTCTAAAAAATTATTTAACGCTTTTCAACAGGCTTGTTTTCTAGTAATTTTATTCTCTTTTGTTTTATTTAATTCCATGCTATTCTTAAAGAAACCCTGCTTAGACAGCTTCATAGAGACAAGCTGATAATTCATCAGTGTTGATGGTTGTAATTTATATGGTTTAATACAATATATCGGAGTTAATGTGGTTTGCGGTTACTGTTCCATTTTCGCTATGTACCTTCCACTACCTTTTTTTCGAAAGAACCTTCAAAGCCATCAGAAACCGTCATTTCAATTCACTTGAAACCAAAATAATTCACTTAAGTACTTTGCGACAAGAGCAGCACTGAGCTGCTACCTGCTTAACCCTCTGCGGCTGCAAGTCAATCGTCATCGTTCATTCTCATACCACAAATGAACAGAAATCATTGGGATTTGTTTTGAGAACCACCGAAATAAATACGAATATGTTAACCTCGTGCGTACCTTTCGCTGTGGACGTGCTTGGGCAAACCCCTAAACTCGGTTTCATCGATCTAACCCGCTACTCTCTCTCCACAAGCAATGAGCATTAAATCAACCCAAAAGCAGCCGCAGCCGTTCCTTTCAAATTTACTCCCACTTCTTTCGACCCGGTTGAGTCAGCTCCTTCTGTCCGCCGTCAGCCCACCCGGCGGCAACAAAACCGAAGCAACTATGCACGTTTTTGAATTAATTCACGGGATACAAATAGCAGGAGCTCAGAAAATGAAATTCAAATGAAACACAAAATTCTGGGAAGAATTTTGAGCGTGTTGGTCTGAAATAAATGGATTTTCATGCTTTGTATTTAATCATCAACGCGCATCAGGATGAAACACTTCCTCTCTCTCGCTCCCACACTCTCTTGCTCTTCTTCACGAGCAGAAAAATTGTATTCACAACATATACCAGTGAAAGACATACACAGATATTCAAGTTCATATTCACACACTCTCTCACCACTCAAACAGACATGGCAACCTTTCATGGAATCGCAGACACTCCGTCTGGCAACCACCACTCAGCCACCCAACTGCAGCAGCTGCCCCTTTAGGCTGCCACCCACCACCTACCACTTTGCATTATTTTTAAGCTCATCAGGCTCATCATCATAATCGTTCCTCGTTTTCTTTGTTGTAATGCGTACATGTGGATCGCGGGGGAGAATTTTACTAAAAGGGTCCACAGTCTCCAGTTGTACCTGAGCAATGCTGCGATACACAGCGAGAAATTTTAAGTTCATTCAAGCATTGCAATCTATACTAATATGCAAATCAATATTTCTATTTTAACAAATAAAAATTTGCCGGACGATAGACACACTTAATGAGCCTTTAGTTAGTGTAGGACTTAAAGTTGTTTCCAGTGCATACTCAGATTCCGGCTTCCGGGCTTAATTGAAAAAAAGAAAACCATCCTTGAACGATGAGTAAACCGCACGCTGCGTCAAAGTCACTGCAAAGCTTTAAAGGTTTCGACATTTGAGCGATACTTTTTTAATACTAAGCAGCCTTAGAAAGGGTCAAGTTTCAAAAAGTTTGAGGTATTTACTACATTGGTTTGTTGTCCGATTGAGGTGCTGTACATAAACGGAGGAATTTAATTTTTTCAGTCTCTAAATTGTAGTCAGTTCCAGGAGCGATATCTTCATCAATATCTGAAGTGTCTTGTCCTACAAGTGATATCATTGTCAGGACCGCTGCATAAATAAATAAATACAACATCTTCTTAGATCGTACAGGTATTAAAAATTCATCAGAGGACATCTTCAAATTAAAGAGCAAGCTAAAAAGTATTTAATAGAAATGGAGTATTTAATCCAACTTAATTGGGTTTCTTCTAATCTAATGACGAAACCTTGTCAACCGTCTCTGATATCAGCTCCGATTCCATGCTGATGCCATAAGCGACTAACCAACTGGCGGCTTCACGCATGCATTAGAGACTTGGATTGAATACTTTGAGATAGAAACGTTTTCCGCTTAAAGCTAAATGCTTACAAATTTTACTTTTTCTAGCGATTCTGCTTTTTCTAGATTATTTACTACTTTAGTGAAAATGTTCCCGTTCAAAATTTTTCTTTTCTTTTCTTATTATGTATAGTATCTCTCCTGTCTTCGGCTGCCATCTACAAAGCATTGCCGTGTTGGTAGATCTTCTTTTTTAGAACTTTTCAATATGGCAAACATGGATTAGTTTCAATTTAGATCCCATTTTCGCTCATTTCAATTCAAAATTAATTCTTCTGAACACTACGAGTAACGTACAAGCATAGTTTCGATATAATCGTGTATACATATTTATATATTCGTATTCAATGTTACATATTCTCTCTCCTTGTTGTTGCTTTCAGATTTGGTGGTTTCGTTGGTTGCATCATGATTAATACACTTAAATAAGTAATTATATTTAATTTGATTTACAAATCAATTCGGATGGAAACTAATTTCGAGCTTGTGTAAATTAATATTTCGTGTCATTGTGAGGTTGATTTAGAAGCAAATCTTGTGGACACAAATAATTAATGAGCATTACGAGTAGGAAAGCCACCAACTTTTTTGTTGCACTTCATTGTGTTTTTATTCCGGAGTAAATCGAAATTTATGGAACTCTTCCATAGAACACGAAGTAAGATAAATGCTATGGTTCATCTATCAAAAAAAAAATACTAAAATTATTAAAATAGAAAAATACATAAATCTAAATAAACGAAAACCAAAATAAATAAATAATATTAAATAAGCAAATATAGGAATAAACATAATTATATACAGGGTTGATTTCATTTTAAAATGTTATTTATAAAAACATAATTTAAAATTTTAAACCCACCTTATATGTACATTGATATTGATTACGAAAAACCTTTAGGAATTATTTACAAATTCAGTAGTTTCTATAATTTCTACAATTAAAAGTAATGAAAATAATTTAAGATAATAATAATAAAATGAAAGATTTTCAACTTTGCTGTAAATATATACTTGTTTATATGTTTATTTAAAATAATATTTTGTTAATTATATTGAATTTATCCTTAATTTTAACGCTTAATAAATTCCTTAAAAATTCAAATACATGTCAATAATTTATAATAATTTCAGAAATTTATTCAACATTCAAATACTTAAAAAATTAAATCATGAATAACATTACACGAATATATTGACAAAGGTTTAACAAACACATTAATTTCTCGCTTAGATTTTAAGATTTTCTTGAAATTGACGGACTATCAATTCTGAGGAATCTTTTATTGACACAAGGAAGCGTAAATAGAAGCAATATATACAAGTACATCTGAAATGATTCCCATAATCAAAATGTTGAAATGTTTACGTTTTTCTGATTGGTAAATAAAACGTTCGCTCTTGTTTCTAAAGTGGAATATTTCAGCTATAAACGGAGCGCTTTTATTTATTTATATTTCTGCTATTATTTACTTTTGTTATCGTATAACAATGATGTTTACGAATGAGTCTTTACAACGCAATCGGCATTCACTGCCGCCAATACATCCGATTTACGGACTCTGAATCGGAAACAACAACTGACAGTCCGAGTGACCGACTGCTGTTGGGCTGCAGATATTACGTCCCGGTCGGATCCGGTCCGGCCCGGTGTGTGTGCCAATTAGCGACTACGTACTCGTCGGTAAATCGGACCAACTCACCGCAAATTAAATTCGACCGCAACTGTTGCAACCCAATCAAGATAATCCAACACATTTGCGATTGTATCAGAAATCAATTTTCAGCTATTTACAATAATTTGTACATTTTGCGCTGCGTAGCACCGACTAGTCTGGCCAGGGAGGAAACGAAGCGAAGGGAAGGGAAGGGAAGGGAAGGGAGGAGTGTAGTGGTGTGTTGCAGACTACTCGATTAACTGCACCGAAGCAAATGTAAATGGAATCTGATAACGCGACACTACAATCACAATCAGAATTCCAACAACAACGACAACGACGACGTCGACGGTAATGTTATCAGTTTTATGTGACTTGTGCATATCCGTTTGAGGCTCACACACAGGCACACACACACACGATGCATGACACGTCTTCCCAACTGGAAGAACGGATGCGTGCGTTTCAAACGAAATCACAACCGAGCAGCGCAGGTATGTTATCGCTGGAATGGATTCATCCGTATGTGTGTGTGCGTGTGTTGGTGTAGCTGTTGATGTTGTCTGATGTGATAATCCGCTGGAATTAATAAATAAACCATCAACAAATAAACTACGATACCCCGACACCGCCTTCTCCGGTCCCATCAGCGGCGCGTATTTCTGTGTGTGTGTGCTCACGGTTCCTGCTCGAGTTGCAGTCGTCGTTATCTTGACATCATGAATTCAGCGTGCGACCGATGAGCAGACGGACCCAATCAAGCGACGGACACCGAAGCAAGGAATGACTTCTCAGCAAACAACACAGCAACCAACACTAAAGTGCATATGTTCTGTGCGTCTGTCGGTACATCCGTCCATGTTATCAACCCTCAAACATCAGCAAATAAGTTTCAGCATTCATTATCAACGCACAGTCGCAGAGGCGGACGAATGCAAGCGCACGCACACAATTAAATCAACTCGACTTTAAAACGTTGCTGGGTGTTTTTCTGTGATTGCGTTGGCAGGGGGACTTAGTCCATAGCTTAGAGATGTCTGGAATGCATACTTATCGAGCTTGATTTGCCTCTCTTTGGCTACATTTCGGAACCGGTCTTTTGCCAAAGGTGACCTTTCCAAGCAGGGTATCTTTGGTATCTTTTGACCCCTGTACCTCTGTCGAATAAATTAATTGCATGTTCTCGGTAGAGTCTTCGTTATCCTTGACATTAACAGAACACGAGCAATAATGATAAAAGCGGCAACAACAACAACAGCACCTGTTACAAGACACGCACCATCCGCGTCTGCCAGAGCAAGTATTTGTACTCAAGGGGGGAGATTCGGGGCGCTTCGACGGCGATGCGAGGGTCGAAATTAGTCATCTCTGCCTTGTAAACACTGAAACACGAATTGCAAAGTCGTGTTCGCTTCCTCCCCCCGCCGCCCAACGCCCTCCGTCAAAACAAGCAGCGCCGCTTCCTGACACAAAAGTTCCGCAGTTTTATTAACCAGCTATTGCGCCGAATGCACTGAAATCGAAATGGAATCGGAATGGATTGTGGCGAAAAAACTCTCCTGCCATAAGGTGACCTTGTGTGCCTGATGACCCTGCACTCATCCACCCCGGCGGCCACTTTCGCTTAATTTCAATCGGTTTTGTTTGCATTTCTCATGGTTGGCACCCGTCGCTCGGTGCCCGGGTTGAGGTCGCAGGCAGCGCAGCGTCGTGCCGCTGTTTGTCGTCCTCGTTGCAGCTCCGCTCTGTTGATTACGTGAATGCGGCTCACTCCGCCCGCAGACGTAGCAGCAGCGCCCTCTTGCTGCTGACGCGGTTTGTTTACTATGCATCGTTTTTTCTTGTTCGACAGGATTAGCGACAGAAACAGCACACATTTTATGTTGTTGCTGCCTTTTGCGATGTACATAATATGTAGAGATGTGAAAGCAAGTGAAAAGAACCTGCTATCGTGGCAGCAGCAGAACTCGCGTTGCCCCCCTGTCCGCACCCGCTCCGGTCCCGTGACCAACAGAGTGCAGGCACTGCAATTGAAAGCATTTTAGTCGCTACTTTTTCTTGTTGTAAGGAACAGTTTTTTGCCCGGACTGTTTCACTTTTTCACCAGGACTTCTATGCTGCTTCTTTTACGATGTTGTTTTGCTTTTTGTCGTTGCTGCTGCTGTCGCCATCAAGCAGCGTTTGGCCAACAGCAATAAATGCAACGACTTACAGGTTTTTTATTAACTGCGGCGAATTTCGTCCCTGTCGTCCTGGTGCATGTGGTCCCTTGCTGTGTGCTGTTCAGATCTGCTGAAAAGCTACGGTAGTCATTACGCCCGCCCAATCCTTAACCATTAAATATCCCTTTGAGATGCTAAACTAGTTTTCGCTTTGATAATAATTTTTGTAGAACGATTAAGAATTGAATTAAGTTCAACAATTAAGTTAAGTTTACAATAAATATAATAAAATTTTATGAGGACCCGATGAAACTTTCTACACAATTCAACTTTACAGCAAGATGACCCAAGGAGTATTTTGAAAGAGTACAGAATTCAAATAGTTGGCAATAATTAGTTATTCACACTAAAGTTATAGACCCTAGATTCCTGTGGATCTGTGCTTTTACAAATCTTAAATATCCAGCAATACTTTTTTCAATAAATAAAGATTACTTCAGTAATAATTTCGGAATTTAATTGGCAATTTAAATGTGCGAGTACAAATTAAGGGAGCACATTTTCACAATCACAAGATGTCAGCAACGATTCCCAAACAAATGATCTCCCTTTTAAGGAAGTGCTTTTCGCGCCTTCTTCTTATATCCTTCGCTAACATCTTTTCGATGCACACCCTCGCTTTCGAAAAATAACCGCGAATTATGAGTGATGCGAACCCGAAAGGAGAAGTTAAGACTCGAGTTGGACGAATCCAATTACCATTAAACCGTTACAAAGTCTATTGCGGAACAATTTTTCTCCATCGCGTAATTCTTAAGCGCGAAAATAAAAGCGGCAACCGTTTTGTGACTTTGCTAAACTTTAAAAACAAGTTTTGAAGCAACAAAATATAAAAACGAAAGACAAATTTAAATCCAATCTGCAATAAATTCTTGTCAACAAGGACAACGTGTATAATTTCCAAGAGACAATAATCACATCCTTGATGAACTTGAATGAACTGAGGTTTGAACTCACCCCTGCATAAAATAATAACCATTAATTATGCTTGTGCAACAAAAACTGCATTCTTTGAGTTTGTTTCAGGCGACTTTCTTCATTCGAGGCGTGCAAAAAGTTATTCTGCCGAACGAACAAGAAAATCCTCTGCAATCAAAACACAGACCTGTGGTCAGTCGTCGAAATTTCAAGCAAGAGCAAAACTTTCAACGTCTTGCCACAAAAAACAAACAATCAAACAAGCAAACAAACAAGCAAACACTCAAACGAGACAGGATCGAAATCCTTAAATTGTTGTCCTTTCTTTTGCAGCACACAAGCAAAAGCAACAAACACCCAGAACTGCAAAAAGGGTTGCTTTACACCCGCCAGCTTTCTGCATTACGTTACAATTACACGGGTATGCATAAATAATTTCCTATTGTATGTGTGTGTGTGTGTGTGTGTATGTGTGTATGTGTGTATGTGTATGTGTGTGTGTGCCCTCGGTCGCCGTCACAGTCGGCATTCAACGACAATGGCTACCCTTGAAAATTTTTGCAACAACAATTCAGCTCTGTAGAAAACAAGTTCAATATACCGTTAGATGACTGTCGTATAACGTAGGTTTTCCATCGCGAGAGAAACTTAATCCCTTAGTTTTTGAAATACGTACTCTCTTCGGACATGCGCTCTTCCCCAATCAGCTCACTTTCGCTCATTTTCGCTCTCTTTACAGACTTTTTGCTGCGAGAGGGACAACAGCAACACCAACCTCAGCACATCCTTCGTGCATTTGCGACGCCGAAAGGACATCGCCGTCGCAGGAGTTGAGAACTCGCGAAATTAAACAACTATTGGTATACTCTCTTCGTCTTCGACTTCGGCGTTCAGAGACTCTGCGCTCGTAGATTCTTCTGTTGTTTATTTAACGCTATTCGTGGCCGTCATATCGGACAGTTCGTGTCTGAATTTCGTAGAGCTCGGTCGTTATAGACGAATGTATCCTGGAGCGACAACGAGATATCATCTCCCGGACGCGTAAAGTGAAAAAAAATTCCTCTGGACTGAACATATTTGTTAAATCCACGTGAGTGCATTAAGAAATAATAAACACAAAACAAATATTTCAAAGATGTTAAAAGTAGTTCTATAGAATTGCTAGAAGGAAAGAAAAAAATATATTTAGTGCTGTGCTATCCACATATTAGAATGCTATCCACAGAGCATTAACGCCTCAAGTTATAAAAATTTTCATCCACTGAAACACCACAATTTTTTCAAATTCTGCCCGAAATGTGCGGCAAATCGTCGTCTTTGTCGCGCTGGGGAGCTTTGACTCTGCCCACGACGCTGTTGCTGCTAATCCTGTTAGGCGCGGATACGGTTCACTCGGATTATGAGAACACCTGGAATCTGTACTACGAACAGCCTTGCTGTGGCGGCAGCTTCAACGGTCACCACATTAGACATCACAGAGGTGAGTACAGCATAAATAAGTTCTGGTGAATTCGTGATTATTCAGTATTAAGTTTTTGTAGTACCTGAAGTACCTGAAAAACCTATGACCCACCCCTTAAGATCTCTCAAAGCGCTGCCCAATTTGTGCATAAATTTTGTTTAATTAATAAGCTTCAATTCAGAACCATATAAAATAAGGTCGATAGGTCGATTGCATCGTGCGGCAATATACTCTTAGTTTTAAGGTTACACGGGTATTTTTTACGGATAAATATTACAGTTATGTTAGGATGGTGATGAAGTATGTTGTAACTTGAACGATTAGATTTTAAACCTTTCTCCTAATAATTATAATAAAACTTCTGCATATGTAAGTTTTATACTAAATTAAAGCTTCTAAACTTGAACTTAAACTTATTCGACTACATAATATTAAACTTCATTTAAAGTGAGTATTCTAGTCGCCACGGACCTTTGCATCCCTATATTGCAATGCCTTAAACTTCAGTCAAGAAGCTGAAGAAAATATTGTTAAGTCGTATTTTCTTAAAGATACTCTGCAAAGGATATTTAAGGCTAGCAATGGAAAAAGCGTCCCTGAACTCGTCTGGTTTTCATAGGCAATAAACAGTTTTGAACTATTAACGGGTACCGGTAAATAGAAAGGGTACTCATTATTGAAGTAAATCATTTTGTTGAAATAATGGATGGATGTTTTAAGATGTATTTATATTCTATTGCATTACAGAGAACGTAATTATGTATGATAGGTCATCTTTCAGAGGTACCTAAATCTCCTAGGTTACTTCTCAAAGGTAAACACATTCAATAGGTCACCTATCACAGGTTTTGCCCTCCATCTGATCAGCCTCTAAACTCACAACCCATATAAAACTCGCTGTTATATTCAAATATATCTCTAGCATGGCTTTTTGCTGACTCTTCAACTGCTTCTCCTATTCTTGTTTCAGCAACCTTTTCTCAAATCGTTAAGCTTTGAACACTTTGAAAACCACAGGCACTTGAATTGCCACAGACCATGCCCACTGATCCACTGAAACCCCCGTCTGTAGCTCCACAAAAGCCGCTTAAGTTGTCGTTTCCTTTTGGTCCTCTTTCACCGTTTCAGCTCTACATTCTCCTCAAATTACTTTCTTGTCGATTTTCTTGTTATCCTTGCGTTGACTTTAAGCCAGCCAGGCGATCAGTACGACCCAAACTTCTGTTGTCCTTTCGCCGCAGTTTTGCCCCTGCTTCGGGTTTCTCCCTCCAATGATTTGCCGCGCTTTTGTTTGTGCAAAGCGCAGAAAATCTTTAGAAAAAAATTTTTCCTTAAGCCGGTTTTGGTCTCCTTTTTGTTGCGCTTCCCCAAATTTCCAGCAATTCTTTCATGGCTCCTTTTTTATTTTATTTACTTTATCGATTTTTTGTTCTCTTCAGATGTTTCTTGCAGTCTTTGCTTAAAGTTTCTCGCTGGTTCCGTGAACCAGCACTTTATTGAGTCCTGCGAAAAGGAGTACGTATAACATTTTCACTGCTCCTCCTCGTTGCTTGTGCTGCAAAATTAAAAAGTTTCCTGTTTGTCCTTTTTTAATTGGACTTTGAAGTTTTTTACTATTAAGGTTTAATTAGTTTTCAAGTGTTATTTTTATAGACTGAACTTTTCTCCGGTTTCTGGGACGGTTCTAGTTTTCACCAAGGACTGCTTTATACAGGCAGATAGATTTCTTTGTATTTAAGTCGCTTAAATTGTTTTGGCTTAGTCTTATTTGTTGCTAAGCTGACAAACCTTTTCCTCAAGTTTTTGCCCTGAATCACGACGGTCAAGTGACTGAATTAATAAGGAGTAAGTCGTTAGAGAACGTGTAGGAAAGCCGATAATTTAGAAATGCCGATTAGAATAGAGAAACTGAAATAATGAAAAACTAATTAACCGAATCTAGTACACAGTCTTTACGAGCAACTGCTGAAATTTTATCGTTTTTCTAAATTTATTTTTATTGCCAGAGTTTTACGAACGCATCTTAAACCAAGAATATAAAAAAGCAAATCGACCCTGTTTTATGATTCCGTAAAGTTTGCCCGACTTGTTCTCTGTAGCAGTGGCCTCGATAACTGTGTACTTTTCTATTTAGTACTCAAGAAAGTAACTTAAAATAAGTAAAATAAATTTGGCTCTTATTCGTGATTTCCAAAAGTTTGCAACCCTTTCAAACAATTTAAAGTACTTTTTATCAATACTTTGGACCTCGCCTGGCCTCAAATTCGTTCGTTGGGCGCTACTTCGAAAAATATGTACAAGATAAATCCATTTTGAGTACTTTCGATGGTGGAAAACACAAAACAAATAAGTTACCCAATTTACACTGTCTATGCGTCAGTGGAGTATACATACATAACATGGTAAAAGGGATTTCGGCCCGAGTAACCGAACTCCCCTGATGCACCCTACAGCTTGCGAATGTGTTGCTTAGCCACGCAGCGAATGAAATCTATATTATTTCAGTGGGTTTTTGCTTTAAAAATATAGAGTAAGAACAAAAATGCTTCGTGTACACAGTCGAAAAACTATATAGAGTTCTTTATCGCAATTTTACAAGAATTCACCCACCAGAGGACCAGAGCAGTGACAAGAGAACTTAAACTCTTCGTTTTTACTAGTTTTTGCCTTTTAGCGTTTCTTGTTTCATAAATAAATTTATTTGTATTAAATTTTATTTGTTAAATTTGCCAAAGCAAAAGTCGTACTTTTGTAGTTTAATTTGAAGTTATGACCTTTTCAGCTTTATGACTACTTAAATTAGTTGTTACCAGTAAAAATGAACCGTCGGAAATCCTCTGGATTCAACAAAACAATCGTTCTAATTTCGTTCTATTGACTCCGCGTGACCAAAAACAGTCTGAAGTAAAAAAGTCGCAAACCGTCAGCCAAGGAATCCACAGCCCACTTTATCAGGTGATCGGGAGCGGGACAGGCACCCATAATAACCACGAACCCACAAAAAACACGCAACAAATTAATACCACGAAAACAAAGCCAAACCCCATCAGTCTGCAGACGCAGCCACAGAACACAGCCGAAACTCGGGTAACGCGGGTACCCCAACAGGAACCCGTGGAAATTTCTACGCAATGCCACAAAGTACAAAACTTAAAAAGACCACGTAAAACTGAAATGAAACAAAATAAAGCAAAAACTGCTGGCTACAAAATTAAATGTTTACGCTGTTAATTAAAGAAAAACAAACACGAGTTTAATGGCGAATATGATGGACCACCCACTCATTTACACTTCCACTTCAATCCATTCCACTCTCCTCCCTTCACCACACTTCACTGTGCTTAACTACCACTCCACTCCACTCCTCCCAAACAATAGCAGGGAATCACGCGAAAAATAGCAGCGGCGAAGCAGACATGAGAAGATGAAATAAAAAAATGCCACCAACAAAATGATGAAAGGCAGACGGAGACCCAATAAAAATAAAAAGCAGGGAACAAAGAAAAAAGTTATTTTTTCCACAGCCAGCTCCCAAAACTTTGCACCAATGTTTGTCTTCGAACTTAAGGAATTTCGTACGCTTCACTACTTCCTTTTAGCCATCCCCGTTTTATTCGCTTTTCACCTTTTTCATTCACCTTTCGTTTCATTGTTGGTGGAGCACGAAAAACAGTAGTTAGTAGTCGTAAAAGCATGGAGGGAAAAGCGCAGAAGGCAACAAAAGTTCACAATAAAATTGAGCGGAATAAAGTTCGCCGGACTGTATGCTGCGTGAACCCTTTGTTTAACCCTTAGGTGGACGTTTTTACGGCAGCATGGCCTGTTCCTTGTTGCAGCCGTTATTCGTGCTCCTCAGTAGGTAGATACTCGAAACGTAGTGCAGCGCCAGAAGAGGTGCTGGTGAAAGTTGTAGAAGGCCTCAGCGCAGGGCGCCATCATAAAAAGTGTAATTAACCAACAACTTAAGCTGTAATTGCAATGAAAAGTCCCATAAAACATTGTTCGGTGTTTCTCCGGTTGCTTTTTAGGTAGCTAGCTTAAGCACCAAATCTTAGTTTACTTCTTTTTTACTACCGTGGAAACAATTGCATGTGTTCACAATTGCAAATATTTGCATTGCAGCTGCACTAAACTACATCACTTTTATAGCTCCAAGTTCCAACAGGCAACTCGACCGACTCATTCCCTACCCTTACAAATACTCGTAACAGTGCCTAATATAGTTAATAATACAGTAATAATTTATGGTTGCATAAAGCAGCTTCTTAATTATTTTTGGTTTCCGCAACGCCTTTAAAACAAGTATTTTAAATGCAGCTCAGCTTCGCGTAGGGTAGCCGAATAACTCTGAGAGTGGCACATTAAGCAAGGACGATACAATAAAGATTCTTACACCTACAATTCACGTGGCCTGTCCATTTTCTGATCAGTTTTCTAAACAGATAATTAAGCGTTCAGATAACCTTCGGGAGTACTACACAAATAGTAAGAAAAACTTAGTTTAACATCTAATTTAGGTTCCTTTAAGGCTATGAAAACGTTTGCCAACCGTAGCCGAATATCGACCTTCATTGATGCTACTCGTAGTAAGAGAAACTAACTCCGTAAGAACAACACATAAGATTATAGGTATAGAAACAGATGTATGAACATATAACGGAAATTTCCCGTTATCTTCTCATTTTTCTTTATATATGTTTACGTATTTATTTATCATTAGGTCTCATCTAGAATAGAACAGTAAATGACACGTGGTAAAATGACACTCAGAATCATACAAAAACAGCTGATGCCGTGGCTTTCGTGGCTTTCTACAATACGGTTTGACTTCTTCCTTGTTGAGAAATCTTGGTTATCACTCGGGATATTTTTATTTATCACTTGGGATCTTTCAAAACGTTTACCTATTTTTATTATTTCGTTTCAATATTTAGTATAGTATAAATATATGTATGTAGTATAAGAGAATGTATAATGAGGCGAAAGACAGCAATTTGAACGGTTTTTCCCCATTCGGATGCTACTCGTATATTGTAGGGTTTGTGTTTTATTGACAACTCGACACCTTTTCGGCAATTAAAGCGCAGCAACAATGGACACATACATAAATACAGATACGTGCATACACATACACACACTCACACACAGCACCAACCATAAATCGTCCTCACTTGTATTCCTTAATGCAAGAGTATCATTTTATTTACTTTTATTGCCAAACACTGTGGCGTGATTTACTGCCATTTTGGCAACATGCGGCTTTTGCAGTTGCCCAGCTTTTTTGTTGCGGCTGCTTGGCGTTGTAATCATACGAGTACAACGAGTTCGAAATTTAATTATTAATTTTTTTGCTGTTTTTGCCTTCACCTCGCATATCGACAGCTGCCTCAAAACGAGTTGTTCCGCTTCTGCACAGAATTCAGATTTTCTCATTTAGCCTTTAATTGAATTCAACCAAATTTTAAAAAATATTTGCAGTAATTGAATGTGATATTTTGTAGAAAATGGTTTAAAGGTTTTTTAAATAAATTTCTTTCCGAATCTTTCTTTATTACCTAAATTTTTTTTCTTTGTGTAAAACAATAAAATTATTAGTTCGGTTCTCGATAATTCGAGACTTTTCGATATTTAAGAGTCCATTTTGCAATATAATTGGTTAATTTAAAGTATCTCTGCGGCGATCAAGAAACTTTTAATGAAATTTAATTAATCTGACACTTTTATGCGTTTAATTTTATTGCCAGACCGTGAATGTATCCCTTTGTGTCGATTCTTGCTGTTGTCGTAGTCCTTGTTTGTGGCTTCTGTGAGCGGCTTTTGTAATTAATTTTCCACAGAATCGTTAAAAAATAAAAGCAACAAAGGAGTTTTCTCCCAGATCTGATCAGTATACCTCAATTAAGTCATGAAATCCAGATGCGCTGAGAAAAAGAATTTTAAATTATTAATGACTGCATCTACCCAGCTGCTGCGCAATGTAAATTTTAATACATTTTGGGAAAAAAGGGGATTCTTAAAGGAACCATAATGGCAGCGAAATTGTATATATATCGAGTGCAGGGAAACATGCCCCGAATTAAAATAAATTTAGCTAAGAAAAACTGAGTCATTAATAATCAAATATTAATAAATTATGTTGAATATTTCTCAAAGTGTACATATAACAAGGTTTATACTTATAACCCATTTAAAGTATACATGGAGAATATCTTATTTTTGGAATCAGTGTTTATAACACTTGCATTTATAATGCAGACAAACAGAAAATATATCATATTCATTTTAAAATAAGTCAGGCGCATTAATTTCGCATTCCTTTTTAATTAAAAGTATTTAATTGAAAACAAACACAATTTTTATTAAATGCAATGCCCCACTTTTCACACCATAGAAATTATATTTAATCCAACCACCGATTTATGGCATTAAAATAAGTCTCGTTTATTAATGTCATCATCTTAAGTGCATAAGAGCGCCAATAATACCATCATCCAGCACTCTTCCCACAAATTATTAACCATCAGAACCTTATCAAGCTTAATACCAGCAGCGGCAAATTTGTTAATAAACTGACCATTCAACAGAAAACCCCTAATTCAATTATCAGTTAATATTTCATAATTATTTTTCACCACCGGACGGCGCCCGACCCACTCCGGTACCTTCGTGTTATCAAGGTAATTCAGTGTAGCTCAAAGGCCTCGATAGTATTTGTTACAGATACAAATACAGTGCATTTATAAATTGTCGCCAGGCAGCCGAAAACATATTAACTGAGTACCCAAAAATAATCTTCAGTACACAAAGCAAAGTGTAAACATACCTCCCAAACCCGCCACCACCATCCTCTCCATTCCGGGCTCCATTGTGGTCACTTCCCCCAGCAAAACTCAACCAAACTTCGGGTTCGGGTTAGAAGAAAAGAAAACCACTACGAAACTACAACAGGACACGAAATACTTTAACGAAATTAAAGAACAACTTTCGGCCCAGACAGGTTCTATTGAAGCGTGTGACACGAAAATATGTTCGATGTTATTGAAGAATTTTTGATGGAAAAATTTCAGAAAGGGGAATATAAGAAATGAGTAGAAGAGTGCAGAGGGAGTGGTGGTGTGGTGGAAGGGGAGGAGGCTGAATAAACTCGGTGAATAAAGTAGAAGAAACACAATTAGTTTTTATTATAAATTTGTTTTGTTTGGATATACGTAGAAGCGAACACGTTGGGGAATTTTTAAAGAATTTCGGAAAATATTTTAGAGTTTCATTGGTACGGAGCGAGGGTTCACGCGGACTGGTCAATGCAATAACTTGCAACAGCTCCTTGCTGGTGGCGTTGAAAGGGAAAACTTTTGAAAATTTAGTCGAAGTTTCGGTGCCTGCTGGGCAATAAACTGTGTATGGTCCTGCATACGAACGAGCTACTTAATGGGTAGTGAAACATGTTATTTTTCATGGAGGGCAACGAAGGCTCATAAACTACCAACAAGTAACAGAAAAAGTTTTGCCTTCCTAGCACCATTCCTTCGAAGTCAATAAAACTGAAGGTTTCACTTCCATTTTCCACGTATCAGTACCTCTTCGAATAAGAATTCAATCAATATAAAGGCAGGTTAAAGCATTTTCTCAATTCGATTCTTGATTACTGTATTCGGAAATCAAAAGACAACATTTGTTTTATTCTCTTTCATTTAATTGGCTAACTAAATATAGATATTATATTACAAGGCGTATAAGGAGTATAGTAAGGTAAATAGTTGCTTTATTTTTGTTTTAGAGGTTTCCTAAATTTGGTGAAATAATTTCAGTTCTTTGATAATATTTATATTCTGTAATCAGTCATGTAATCATCATAATTCCGATTATTTCTCAAATCTTAATTGAAACACCATTATTAATACGTCATTTAATCTGAATAGAAACCAAGAACTCGGATCACCCGCTGCACCCACATCGGACAACCGTCCACAACGTACTACAACTCTTTCTCTATATTTCCAACTTTAGTTTTCCTACACTTCGACTATCTATCGCATTCCACTCTGCATTTTCAATTCCGCCCTCGCTATCGATTGACCCGATTCCTTAGCAGAGGCCGAAACCGAAAACAAAAGCCAAAGCAGCCATAATATTAATAATGAAAATAACCGCACGAGCCCACAGAGGAACAAGTATATCATCACACACAAAGAATCGATGAATGTATTGAATGAGCAACGGAACTTGGAATTCATTTATAATAAATAATAAATGGAGAAATAATAGAAAGTAGACTTTCAGGGAATCCTACCATAATGGATCTTTAATAACTCTATCACAATATGATTACATAGATTTATAAGTTATTTGTGTGTTATCGAGGTCATACTCTAGGAGCAGAAGAAAGGGAATTAAAACAATCGCATTGCAAATCATTGCGCTCATTGTACATGTGTGCACCAAGTGTACAGCTGACCTTTACACTCACACATGTACATTTACTCACGAGTACGATTTTTGCTATTGTTGCTTTGTATGTGGTCTTATATGTGTGTACGTGTGAGAAGTCTATTCATCGTTTTACGCTTGTGTCGGTGTCAAAAGCTGTCGCATGCCAGGACGGCGAGTAACACTTTTTAATACCACAAACAATGGAGTTAAGAACACAAGTTTGCTCGTTCAGGGGGCAAAACAATCAGATGGTAAAATTTAGGAATGATTTATATTTAATCTTTGTTTTATCCTTCATCCTTCTCATGTCCTGCACTAATTTTTGTATTCATGGGAAGGAGTGTTCATTATCTTCACCCAAAATATTTAAAAATTAAAATCCAACTTGAGTATGAATCGGAAAATGGTTTTAGAAAGTTTGAGATTTATGTTTTTGGCTCAACCGAGGTTTTTCTACTACGAAAGTTTTACAATAAACTCTGAGATGAAACAAACTTATACTTTGTGAAACAGAAATCATTGATTAAACTTGAACATCGACATTCGTGCATCTTGCCATAGGATCCGGAACTCTTTATAAAATTATTTGTTAAATGGAAGACATAAATCTGAAGAAGTGAAACAAATACTTAATAATAACAGCTTGTTTACAGTTTCTGCCTCCTTTTAACTAAAATTCTTCGAATACCAGTAAATGTGTTTATATTCCCAGGAACTAATCAAAGTATTGATTTTCCCAGAGAGCATAAATGCTCAAAATATTAATTATTGACTGATAAATGGGTTTTAATTATAAAGTAGAGTAACTACACAAAGAGAAGCTCTTTGTTGCTATTGCTTTCATTTAAGGAAATCATAATTCTTCCTGATTTAAGAGAATGAGAACTTATATTTTCTTATATTGCTTTTAGTTTGATTCAATTATGATATCCACAAAACTGACAACATCTTAATGTAAATACTTAAATCTTCTCAACTCAGATGCACGTAAAGACTGAACAGAGATGAAGTCGTCTCTTCAAGATGCAGTTCTTTGTATTCCTTTATTATTATTATTTTTCTCTGTATTATTTTTTCGAGACTCTCGTAACTCGCAACAATTTAAGTTCGGCAATAAAATTTACGATATTTTTATGATGTTCTTCGTTTTTGTCTCCATTACAAAAGCGTTACTAATGACGGAACCAATACTCGAGTCACTCGTACATCAGATGTGATTGTAATTTTATGCACACATGCATACACACACATACATATACAGATGCTACATCTGCACGTTAGGGTTCGAGAGCAGTGCTTGTAATTCTCCGTATGAATACATTTCAGTGTAGTTGTTGTTGTTATTGTGTGGCTGTTGTACATTACGTTCGTACGAGTGCATAAATATTTGTGTTCAAATTATTTCACTTGTGCACACACATACACACACACACACATGTGTGCATATAATTACATATGCCATTGTTATTGCAGTTGTTGTTGCTTTTCATGTTGGGTCTGAGTGTAAAACGTTGTATTGATCTAACTTCAGTTATGGCAAAATATTGTAAATTGTTACCGCCGAATCTGAGCACCTCAGCGCATTGGTGTTGTTTTTGCTTTTGTTTGCATTTCCATATTTTCATAAAACTCAAATAATACGTTTGTTATTGAAAATATTTCGTAGCATACGCGGGGACGCTTAATACTTACGCAGGAGAGAAATAACACTCTAGAAATGCTCAACAAACCCAGCACGGAATCAGGCATTCAAAATGAATAAAAATATAGACGCTTCGAATACCCTTTTCGGCTATTTCAGTATTTTATGCAGCATTCCTTGCGTTACTTTGCAGCTAAGTAATCGGTTTAACAAAATTGATGGCCTGCCCTGAAACGCTGCAGGCTTGAATTCAGGCATTCAATGATTTCAATTGAAAGGAAAGCATTTAATGAATTCATAAAGTGATATAAAATGTATCTTTTGCCAAAATTGCATTCTCTTTCATTTATTTTCAATCTGAAATTTCAAAATTGCAACATATTTTAAATACATTACTCAATTAAACTGTGCGTAATATAAAAGGAGTTATACTAATCGAAGGACTCGAAAATCAGATGGCTGCAAATTTGCATTTCTTCGTTTAAGTATGGGATTGGAACCACTGTTCGTTAAGCGCGTCTTTAATCGCGCCGCAAAGTATGCAAATAAAATGCAATAAAATTAGATACGCGTTCATAGCAGTAATAATCATAATAATAGCAGAAGCAAACACACATACATTGGCCGTAGCTGTTTATTGCGTTTGTGATAGTCGTTGCCATTGTTGTTGTTGTTGTTGTTGGTATTGTAATGCAAACCATAATTACGTACAAGCCAGGACAACAACAAAACGTAGCAGAACATAACACACCAATAACACAGGAACAACAACACAGCAATAATGGCCTGAATTGCAAATAAAACCGCTAATTTAAAAACGAAAACGTTCCGCCTAAAAGTATGCACATTTGTTGCTCTGCCGCCGACTGGCACTCCAGCGGAAAAAGTGAAAGCCACACAGTGTGCCACATGAAATCGCATACACGCCTCGCTTCGGGAAGCACATGCTCCTTGCTTTTAGGGTGCACAGAAGTTATGCGACCCCAAGGAAGCGATATGATTTCGACCAGTTTTGACGGTACAAAGTCTGCCGGCCGTCTCCGCGTACCGCTTCGCTGCTGATTTAAGGGGTGAATTACCTTAAAGTATGCAGCAAGCATTTTTATTCTACACTTTGGCATCATTTAAAAGCATGAACATTAAAATTCGCCACGGAGGGTTGTTTTTGTGTACTCGTAACTTGGAAATTGTGGTACATGCTGTTGCTGTCCCTGCCCAGTGAAGAAGGCTCTGACGGTGGCGGTGGCGGTACCACAGCGGCAACTCAGTGTCAGCTGTAATCTGCAAGGAATTCGGCGTTTGTTTAAAGTCGGCTAAAGTATAAAGAAAAATTATAAGCGCCTCAAAATATGTATGTGTCTAAATAATGTCGTGTAATAAAACACAGCCAGTCACCTTACAGCCCCGTATTTTCCGGCCGCACCGTAGCAGGTGGTCCGTCGTATGCGCCGTAATTTATGCACCCTTTTTAATGCTCCGTTCCTAATTTCAGTTGAGAGGCCACAAGATTCAATAACAGAACGTGGTAAATAGCAACCTGGCTGAGGGCAGTGCTTCAAAGCCGGAGTCCAAATGGAATTGTGTCGCTGGATGCGGACCGAGACAAATATATGCTCAATTTGACGTGCCTCGGAATCATCCGAACAAGGAGAGCTCGTCGATAGTTTGGGGGAAGGAAGCTTTACTAAGGAAACATCAAAGCCTCGTCCAACTAGCTTAGTTTGTTAGATCATATACAAAACTCCTCTTCTTTAACACTCTTGCTATTTTCTTCTTTGCTTAGCTTTAGAGCCGTAATTTTTTGTTACCAAAAGGGAAATATTGCTGTGAGATTATTGGGATGAAATTAAATGCACTGTTAATACACTCTGCTAAAGCATCTCTTCAGTACTTTTCCTTGCCTTTTTTGCACTCAATTTTGTTGTTGAATACTTTAACTCACGATTTTGTATTTAGATCTTAACATTATATTCATAAATTTGAGTTAATGTTGTTGTTGTTGGTAACAGAAGCAATTCATTGTTGTGGAGAGCACTTGAGTAAGTGTTTTAATATTTCACTCTCGTCTGAAGCGCCGAAGCCGCGTGAGGAAAATTTCACACTCTGGCAAAAATTAATTTAAATGTGTAACGGAAACAAATTAAGCACAGAAAACGGAGCGTGAGTTAATTTAAGACCTGCATAAATTTCAACATATTTAAAGTGTAAGAGGAGGGGAGGGTTTTGCAACCATAAATGATCTATTATCGTCGAACACGTGACTCAGCTTCTGATGAACAACCGAAGCCACGCTTTGCAAAGGTCACAAAGCAAGAAGAATAATGATAAGAAGCAGCAAATGAATGAAATAAAGCTTAGTTCAATAGTGAAAACTATCTGAATTTCCTTTAGATATCAAATTCAATTGTGATACTGATTAGTTCCTAAATTATAGACCGGTGTATGGGAAAGAATAACCATGGAATAGAATTGAAGGAACGAAAATAGGTAAATTTTAAGGGCAACTGTTAAAAGTATAATAAATATTCTTAAGAAGACGGAAAGGAGAAGGAGAGAGAGAGAGAGAGAAACCGATGAAGAAAGATATAGAATGAATATGGTACTAAGGAATGTTATTAATTAACCTCGAGAATGTAATTTTGTAAATATTTTGCGATGTTCGTTTCGTTCTGTATATTAAAGAGTTTAGTTTAATCAAATTCACCACACACGCACGACACACCGCAAACACACACGCATAACTACGTACCCTATCACGCTTTCGTGTTGATTTGACATAAAACTGTTTGTGTTGACAGTCAACATTCATTAAAAGAGTCTTCAGGAGGCTTTAGCAGCCGAGCACGCAACTTAACCCCGGCGGGTTGCCGGCGGTGGAGTCTTCACGCACCAACCTTCTCCCAAGCGTGTTACTATAAACGCTACCTGCTTTCTAGCGCATGGAGGTCCCGTCCGTCCCCCTTAAACCCCTTTCTGACAATCTTGTTCATTCTTGTTGTTCGTATTTAAGTTTGCAGCTATTTTAGTTAGTTACTCGTATCGTCGGCTGCCGATTTGTTGCCAGATATGGCACGCATACCTCGCCGCCACACACATGGAATCGCGCCTGGATGTATGCCGCGCTGCATGAAAGATTCCGCAGAACGTGTTCAAAGGATGGAAGCTTACTTTTACGGTGAAACCTGTTTTGCGGCAAGTTTTCTCATTCGAGAGAGAGAGATGAGTGTTTGTGCGGGGCTGGGAATCACGTCCGAGGTTGAGTAACAGGCTCCTCCATGAAGCAGTCCTCAGAACGCGTGCAACAAAACGTCAGCATACTCTTAGGTGTAAAAACATTTTTAGCTTCCGCTGTTAAAGCCGTGCGACTGTGGCTGGGTGCATAACTAGAGAAGTATTTGCAATAAACAGGGAAACATGCGGAGAACCTTAAAGTTGCCTCTTGTCACGTGGCTTGCCTTTTGTCATACAAAGTTTATGCGGAAATTTTTCGTTATAGTTGCAAAAAGAGAGGTAAAAGTGTAAAAGAGACAAAATGGAACTACAAAAATAGCTGAGTGACGTGTTCGAAATCTTATAGAATAAAATGTATAGGAGAATTGGGAGATATAGAAACAGATTTCACCCAGAAGTATTCAAAGACGGATAACATAAATGCTTCAATATCAAATTTACAGCACTTTTTTCTTCGTTGTTTTTTGTTTTCGTTTTTGTACTGATGGACTTCATTATAGTGACATGAAATAGTCTGTATGCAAAATCAGAAAAGAATGCAACCCTTGGCTCGTGCTGGCTCGTGGCTGTGCAACATATAAATTTGTCTGGCCAGAGAAAAAAAGTGGACTAACAACGCCACCCCAATATTGCGTGTTCGACTATAGTATATACGCGTAGTTCCCAAAGAAGGAATGGAAACCTATATTTAGCATAAGCGCGAAGCAAAAGAAAGCAGCTAGTAACATGAACGAACCTCCGCACGATGGATAGAAACCATGTTACAAAAGAATAAAACGGAATATTCCCCAGCACAGCCTGAAAGTATGCAGTTGGATATTACTAGATTTGAAATGTGGGTAAATTAAAGGAAAATCAAAACATGCAGGATTTCTCGGAGGGCTCGGCATCGATCGTCAGGCGAGCTCAGTAATAAGAAGCTTTCGGAGGGTTTATTGGCGGATATACAGCAAAAAAGTTTACTAACTAAGTACCACGCCGGGGCTAAAACCGGGTCACGTGACTGCAGATGTTGCCATGAAGCATGAGCAGTTGTGAAGCACCTCATGTCAGTCAGCATATCATATCATTCACTCGAGACCGAGACGAAGGAGAAGAAAGCTGTAGATAATGAACCAAAGGGAGCCAAAGCTAATTAAAGGCTGTAGGCTCTGCAAAAGGATGAAAGCAAAGTAAACAATTACAGGATTTCTTTGTGGTTTCTTACTTTTACTTCGCTTAGGTGTCGCTTCAGCCGAGCTCACACAGGAAAAATGGTCGGTATTGAGAGACCGAGACACAGCAAGCAAAGTAAAAGAGACCGATAGAGAGAAAGAGACCGAAAGCGAAGGATAGAGAAGCATCAAGTGGTTTCTTAACACGAATAAGTGTGTCATCTAAACAGAGGAGTAGTGAAAACATACAGCATTACATCAGCTGAGGCAGCTTTTTTAAATTTTACGCGCAATAAATTCTGTTAGTAAAGATTAACTAAATATACATAGTTATCGACTCAATTCGAAGCACAGGGAAAAAGGATTATTATTGACTTTGGTTTGTCTTTTATAATATAATAAATTTATACAACGTTAGTTGGACTTATTTACTGGACAAATGAATACACTCTGGATAAAAACATGGATATGGATTAAAACTGAAAACATCGTTTGGAGAAGCAAAAGTTCATTTATTTTTCATTGGTGCGTGGTGCATGTTTGTTGGGATGTGTACATTGATTTACATTTATTGTACCAGTGTAGCATACACACACACAATCGCAGATGTTTACATTGCTTTTTATGGCTCCGTTTTGTTTATTCACTTTTTTGCTCGCCGTTGTACAACTCTGACACATGTACCGTTATTTTTTATGAGACATAATTCTTTCTGTACACTTCTTAGTTGACTTAGAAATGCGTAAGTACGAAAGAATAACGCAAAGAAGAGGACAGCCTTTGATAAACGTAACTTCATTAGCTTTTTAATGATTTTCTAGAAGTTGTTTCTCTTACTGAACGTAAATAATCAACATTAGAACTTTAGCTCTTATATTAATTTAATTAAATACTGAATACTTTTCAAAATATCGTTCGGTTGCCAATTCTGTGGTTTCGTAAGTTTACCTATTATAATATACACATCACAAGTGCCGTTATTATTATCAATGCTCTTATTTTATAGTCTTGATAAATAATCAGTTATACTCCTTAAGGTTTTCTCCAATCAATAATTTATTTAGATTTATTCGGAAAATTATTCTTCCTATGTGACGGAAACGGAAGCTTTTTATACTCCTTTAAAACGACAGACAGATGTATTGTATTTCTGATATACAACATATGTAGATATATTGTTTATATAAACGTATTTCTGACTAAATTCGGATACGGATCAAACGAAAGGCCACCATCCCGAACACTCCCCTCGTTAGACACGCATTCAATCGAAAAAACATTCGTCGCCAGAGGTCGTAATATTGTTATAGCCATTGTTGCTACCTCCACACCCCTGCCCGAAAGTCATTAATAAGGCCATTTATAAGACAGCAGCAGTCCGAGGGTTAATGTAGACAACGCGTAAAGCAGCAGCAACAACAATGCGACGACGAATAAATATTTCCCTCTGAAGTGCAATACAAGGGAATTATTTATGAGTGCATATCATTGACTCCTCTACTGTCGCCCCTTCCGAATCAAAGACTCGCTGCGACTTCAACTATTAAACCTTGCGTACGAGTGCTCGTCCGAATGTATTTGTTGTTGTTGCAACTTAGTGATCAACTTTCGAATTAATTTGCCTGCATCTAAACTTGTCTTTCATCTCGCCTGCCGGCATCCATCGTCGGGGTCCTTCTTTGCAGGTCCTTCCTTGGAAAAGTAATCGCTTCATATTTAACATCTTATTTTCTTTTTTTTTGCACTTTCTCCCTCCTGAGGGCGCTACAACAATGAGAACAACGTCAATGGTGACTTTTCATCTTTTTATTGCCATAGAATATCGTACTATTTTAGACTGATTTATGTGATTTTGAAGTTTTGTTATTTTATTAATGACGGAAGCAAATTTATTCCTGAGGCTTGACGGTTGTTCTTGAGTCGATGTCGATGTTGTTGTTATTGTTGTCGTTCTAGAACTTTGCCTTGGTTCTACTGCTGCTTATTTTCATCATCGTTTGTTCGGCTTCAAGATTAATTAGTTCTTGTAACGCAAACTTCCTGGAAGGACTTCAGTACTTTGTCACACTGTCATTACACACGTTACTCGTATGTTAGATCAGGCACTTTTCTTGAAAACTTGACTTACCAGACCATGTTTACGAGATTGAAAATGAACCGATTCGCTGTTCTTTCGATACAACATAATTAAGTAACTAAGATATGAACAAAAATCGAATTGGTTATCTTATATATAAACGCAACTAATACTCGTATCTGAAATATGTTAAAATATATCGGAGAGGGTACTTCAAATAAAAATTAAGTAAATCAACTGAAGCTGTGCATATAAAGTGGTCGAAAACTGTACTTGCGACCCACATTCGGTGCATGAAGAAGTGTTTTTCAGATTCTATGCATAAATGTTTCAAAAACTCGTTATTTTTACATGTGACTGGTTTCTTTTTCCTCTCTTTCCACTCCGCTTCTTCGTCGGTCGTTCTTTGTACATAAACTGAGCTCATATTTTAGAATGCGAAATTTCTGCATCACAGATTTTTCTGGTTTTTCGCAGTGTTTCACCTGAAATCCCGGAGACTTATTCGGCTTATTTTGCGCAATCAACTTTTGGAATGAGTGCCTTCGTGAAGGTGACTCATGGTCCTTTGGTCCTGACGCATGACGGAGAACCAGAAGTACGTTTGGACTTTCCAAATCGTCAGTTTTCCGGCTCTGGACAAGAAATGCACGAAATTCACATTCAGCGAGGGGACGTGTGCAAAAAACGTTGCATATTTTTAGGTGTTTGAATTGTTACTTGTTACAGGCACAAATTAAATCGACTTTCTTATTTTGCAAATTTACGACGTTGCTGCTATATTCTGGAACCTGAAAGTATGCAATATAAAAACCGATGCAGAACAACAACAACAAGAAGAATTACAATCTCCGGGACAGAAATGGC
The DNA here is from genome assembly GCA_943737955.2 of Myopa tessellatipennis. Taxonomy (NCBI): domain Eukaryota; kingdom Metazoa; phylum Arthropoda; class Insecta; order Diptera; family Conopidae; genus Myopa; species Myopa tessellatipennis. The sequence goes on from OX031315.1 coordinate 15,240,113, forward strand.
TTCGATGCGGCACGTCGTCGTCGATTTACATACTTTCTAACACCTCAAGCTGAATTTTTTGCACATCAGCATCGCTGAAAATGAGAAGAAAGACGAAAGGGTGGTCAGAGCAGGAGCAAATACAGACAAATAATGCAAAAAAGAACGGTACAACGTAGTAACGTAAACGTAAACGTGAACGTGATATTGCCAAAGACAAACTGCGATAACGTGTCCGGAACATTTTCCATCCCGCTTTCTCAGCAGCTCGGCTGCTTCTCCCACTCGAACATAACCTCTGCCGATGTACTCGTTGCTGCTTCACTGTATGTCTGCCTTGCTTCCATTCTTATGCGTTGATTTTGCTTTGCAGATTTTTGCTGACACTTCGTTGGCGTACGTTTGCTGGGGTTCGACGTGAAAAAGCATGTCAGAAGAATTCAAATGAACAGCCAAGAATGCCAAATTGATGAGTGTGTCTTGGCCTGAAGTTGTGCTCCATTCGACAGTGGGTCGGTGGGCTTTTGGGCGCCTTCATGGCTCTAAAGCTAGCCACGAGTTTGACTGGCTTTGGATTTAAATCCCTTCAATTCGACTTAAAGTTTCAATTGTTTTTCTTTAGGGATGGATTATTTAAGATAACTCCATGATATTGTTTTTAAACAAAGGAATTTGCTGCAAATTATCCAAAATAAATTTGAAAAAATTAAACACGAAATGATTCCAGTTATTTCAGTAAGCGACTTTAAAGCTTATTTCAAAGTTACATTAAGTTAAATTAAGTCTAAAAGTGCATTTAATAGATTGATTATCGTAACTCATTCAGAAGCAAGCAATTCAGCCAGAATTTCTTCTTGCTGCTCAATTAAGCGTCTATCATTCACGTCCATCTACTGCTGTGGTCCTGCCGCCGCCTTCATGCCACCACCCATTCTATAACTTAAAACTAATTCGCCGCAAATCCTTTTAACATTTGCAACTTTTGATGCGCTGATGCTGCTAGTTTATGACCCAGTCAATACATCGATCCGCACTCAGACTGACTCGCGTTGGTCTCTTCATTGCAACAGCAGAGGAAAAGCATTGCATGTAGCACGAAGCCGAAGAAGAAGAAGAAAATGAAGAAGACGAAAATGAAGAAGAAGAGCAACACGAAGCCGTAGTTGAAGCTTGAGCTGAAGACGTCTACGGAAACATTACTCCGTCTAGACACCTTCGTCATGCATTCCGCAGCCATCTTTTGGAAGGAGCTCCTTCCACTCAGAGACCAAAGGAATTGGTTACGTTTTTAGAGACTGCTTCAGCTGCTGCAGCTGAGTAACTTACGATCTTCGGTAAAGTTTTGCTCTTCGTCATCTTCTTTTCGTGCTTGCATTTTCGCTCGAACATCTTATTTTAATTTCGCACAACAGTAAGACGTCTTCGCAGCCACAGCGAAACGGCAGGCAGACACACTGGCGGACGAGTGAATAGACAGGAGAAAGCAAAGCAATTTCGAGACGTATTAACCGCCACTTGAGAGCATCTTACCACCTGCTTGTATGTGACTGTGTGTGTGTATGGTTGTGCGTCGCTGTGTGTGTAGCAAATTCCTTAAAAATGAATAAAGAATTCCACACGCAAAGTAAGAAAGTAAAAATTGCAACTACAAACTACAGCTACCCACAGAAAGGTGACGCGTGTATGAGTGGCTGTGTGTTGTATGCACAAACGAATGTCATTTTAAAATGACAGCTCAACTGTCAGAAGTTGAAAAGAAATTTACTAGCATAAAAGAGTCGAGCACCATGAAAGGAATGTGCAAAAGCATGTCTTCGAGGCTACAACAGAAAACTGAAAAAACAGAATTTCAATTGCAATAAACAAACAATAGACATTCTCTTTTGTATCTATGTAATTCAAAGGCACTAAAGCTTTTTTTTATATTGAGGATCAATATTCGTAGGTTTCAAGTTCGTAGCCTTTTCCTAGCCTATCTTGGACACCTCCGCAAGAGGCTCCGGTGTTTCTGTTGCCAACTCACCGTTTCGAGAGATTAACATACTTTTCCCCAACTTCAATGGGCCCTCATTTGGGTCCGTCCCGATTCAGTTGGTCTCCGATGCCATTTCCTCGTGTCTGATCCTACGTAAAATATGAACGCTCGATGCGGAATCGCATGTGATATATTTGCATTCACACGCAAGCAGTCTCTCTCTTTTTATCTATCTCTCACACTCACACACAGAGCCGCAATCACATTAATGTACAAATGCCGCTACTCTAGTTTCCGCCAGAGTTCTTCTCCTCTTCCTGCTGGTTTTTGTCTTCAGTTTTCCTTCTGTTCTGCCGTGTTTTGTTCTTCCTGTCCTGTGCTTTTTCTCCGTTGAGCTGACTTTATCCCAAAATGAATGTCCGATATTTAGCTAGCAAGTGAGTTGAATTCAGCTCGTGCGATAACGTTATTCAGCATTCCGACACTGCGGAATTGAAGAAACACAGCCAAAGCGAGAGAGATAGAGTAGGGACGGAGCCAGAAAGAAGAAGCGCGATGCGAGAGGTAGGTGTGTGCAAAGGAGCGAAGGATAAAGAGTCCTTAAGGCCACATTATCTACTTGGAACAGATGCCGAGCTGTAAGGCAAGAATGCTTTTTTGTTGAGGGTAAATTTAAGAAAACTTTCAAGCTTCGAGACATCGATTTTGGGTGTATTTTCTGAATAGTATAATAAAACAGAGGCAAACTTTTCTCACAAATTCCTTTTAAGAGTAAAGGCGTTTCGAGAGAATCGGTATTTAATACATTAATTATTGGTTTTTCCCTATTTACTGAACGAACTGAGCGGACAGTAGATAAGAGAGTAGCTTAAAGTAATAGAAGTAAAGTAGAGTGTATCCATTTTTTAATTGCCTTTGGTAACTCTAAAGCGGAAATCCGGTGGATGGCGGAAAATGAACGAATACGTCGCGCGACTCGCATCAGTCTACGGCCTTCAGCTGCAACTTCAACGTAAAACTTAGACCCAAATATTAAGAATAGGTGGATAATTTGGATTCATTTGGTTCATTCCCAGGTGGATCCATTAAGACGAGGGAATTCACATGCAACACATTTACAACGTGGGTGAAACGCTCGGAACAACAACAAATTTATTTCATGACCACTAAGCAACAAAATGGACACCAAAGAAAATAGTTTCGGCATAAACAAACACGAAGGTGAAGAAAACATAATAAAGAAGCATCACTCAGAGATGCAACATGAAATAAGAACAAAAATTAAGCGATAAAAATAAAAAGAACCGGACTCTGAGCTTCAGAGACAAATCGTTGTTTTGTCAAATTGAGCTGAAAAACGTACTAGAGAGCATCCGAAGCATCCTTAGAGAGTAAATGAAGGCGAACTAGAAAAAATATTGGAAGACAAACAGAAACCTCAGCTTAAACACACAAACAACAGTTACACAACTGATCCAGTAGCTTTAATATTTGATGAAATCCCATGCAAGGATATACAAATAAAGCGGACAGAGAAGAAGAGCGGAGAGACAGAACATGTAATAAACTAAGCAAAATACTAAAAACAGAGCGGAGCGAGCACTAAATAAGAGCAAAGCAGGAATAAAGTAGGAATAAAACAAAGTAAGCTAGTAGCGAAGCCCGCCAGACACTGCGGCGGAGGTGGTGGCTGGGTTTGATGGCCTGGTTTGAGTGCTACGACTGCGAACAGGATTTGCGTGTGTGAAAGTAAGGGAAAACCAAATAACGAAAACACCAAAATAATAAAAATAAACTACGACTGCAACCTAACAACCAGCATCGTTTGTAACAAGATGCAGAGAACCGTATAGGGCTTTTATGAAGGATGAGCAGTCGTTCAGGGAGCACGCGGTCTCCCCTCAGCAGGGGGAAACGAGGCCAAAAAGCCACAAATGCTTCATGCATACGAGAGCATTTTAATAGCTTCGCATCTGACCACCTGACCGAGCTGAACGTGCAGAGTGGAAGACCGGAGAGAGAGCGAGTTACGGTTGCACCTCTCCAGTGCTCATTTCGTCGAATATGAAAGCGAATATTTAAGTGCTCTGCGATACTTTTTATTTTCATCCTGAACTGTTGGACTTTCAGTTGAATTAGCTTTCAACTGCTGCGTTAGTGTGAAGACCCTCTACTCTGGAAAAGGCAACAAACAGTTATCGTTATTATCCTTGTTGTCCTTATGCTGCCCGAGCTAAGAACACCAAATGAATTGAATTATTTTGTCAGCTCGTAAACGAATTTATTTATCTTCATGTTTTTAATTCATTTTGACACTCTCTGGCCGCTTCTTGCCTTCCACCCTTCCTGTTGGGCTTCCCTGCTTCCTTTCTGTCGCCGGGACTTAGCAAGGATTCCGTCTTCAGCGCAGCCTTTGAGTTGCTGGTCCAACTGCCCTCGCTGCTAATGCAAAATGAATTAAGTCTGATTTAATTTGAAGCAAATGGATTTGCAGGACAGGATTTTCACCAGGACAATCTGTTTCAGCAGGACATGCAGCCCCGTACAGTGGGGAAAAGCATCTATATAAGTTGCAATGTTTCCTTCTCTTCCAATCCAATGAAAGAAAAGCGAAATCTCACAATTTTTACGCTGAGGAGGTCAACAGCAGCAACAACAAGTTGTAGCAACAATTACGAGGCAACATCTTTTAGAGCTCGCAATTTTTACATTTAATGTTCACTAATGACCCCTTTTGTCAAGATGTCAACAAGCGGAGATGTCAGAAAGTAAAAAGCTTGTGCAGAAATGGAAAGAAAGTGCGCCATCTCGTCCTCAACGCGTGACGCTTTGGCGCTTCCTGTTTCTTGTTCGCATTTCCTTTTGTGCGAATAGGAATTGTAAAACTCAGTTGGAAAGAGAGGGAAAATAAATCAAATTCAGGGAAAATTAGAAATGCGTGAAGGTGACAGCCGCTGACAGCTGAAGATTTCTTCGCTCCTTCGCTTTGGTATTTCAGTCCCTGAGCATGTTGTCAACACCTGCCGCAGCTGCTCTGCTCATCGTCTGCTGCCGCAACCTGTTCGAGGATCTGAAGATATTTCGTGTTTGCAGTGCATCGTTTGGCTGCTGCCATTTTTCCCGGCAACGCAGTGTTTCCCTTTACGGAGCCTTTTCTTCCTCACACCCGCAACATCGCTGTCGAGATTTTCGCCGATAGGAGTTGCAGGAACTGAGAACTGCTTGTCTCTTTCGGGACAATATCCTGGCTGACTTTCGCATGCCGTCTTCCTCGCTTTCTGTTTGTCTTTGTCATCTGCTGCCATTGTTTCCGTGTGCTGGCTTTATTGTCCCGAACCTTGTTAAGATATCGAAACTGCCCGCACTCATTACAGGATGCCGTGAATAGCATACTCTTTTGTCGAGTTCTGATCCGATAACAGTCTCTCCATCTACTGTAGAACAGTACATTGAAAGCCTACAGGGACTTAAAATGCCATGTGCAGTTTCCCAGCTTAAATTTGATTCTTATTTTCATTTAAAGATTAATAGCATAAAAATCTCCTGCTAACTACTAACTAACAAGCTTCATAACAATTTATTCACCAAGAATAGCAACTTCATAACAACGGACAATCGTTGAAAGCCAAAAACAGCGATTGTTGTTCATGGCGATCATCGCCTGAAAGTATGGAAAGTTATCGCTGGCGCACTCAGTGTGATGGAACTTAATGGCCCATAAAAACTAAGTAGCGCTATAAAATGGTGTGACCGTAAATACAGCTCAAGGATGAACGTTTTTTTATTTAAACTATCTGCTTCTCTTAGATTTGACTCGAAGGCCTCCTTGCTTGTTTCTGTTTTTGTCTCGCACTCAGCAGCAGCAGGATCTGGGTCGCAACAAACTGTTGCAATTTATACGGCAGTTTTTATCGACTCCGCTGAAAACTGGCTCAATACAAAGTGATGACTTCTTTTTCGCTCAAAATCTGGATAAGAATCTATTTATGCTGCATTCAATGCAACAGCATTCGTTGGCAACGCATTCATTTGCATCAACGAAATTGAAAATAAAGGCGAGAACGGATTCAGATGTGGACTCTCGTTAACAGCCTGAGAGCCTATCTAGCTCACGCCCCGCCCATGCGAGCACACATTGAAATGAATACTTTGCTTGCGTTGTTTGTGTAGTTTGCATTGGATTTGCATATGAAAGTCGTACGTGTTGCTCGAAGCTGCTGATGATTAATACATGCATTTGTGCTGGCGTGCTCAGGACAGAACTGGGTCAAGCGTTCACGTACCCCCCACCGCCACCCCATTCATCCAAACCAAACATCGTGCCACTTGCAATTCGCAAAATGTTGTATAGTTGTTGCTGACGCAGCTGCTGATGCTGATGCTGATGCTGATGTCCTTGCCGACGCTGATGGGCTATCTTTGTTATTTGGTGATGAGAGATAATCATTTCTTTGACGCGGCGGCACCTTCATTGGATGCAATGCGTGACATCTGCTTTGCTGTTGCTGCTGCTTCATTCGTGCTTCAACTCTGATACATCAGGACGTATGAGTGACATTAATTTGCGTTGCAAGACATTGCAGGATACCGACCGCTTTACATACTGTGTCTGCTAATGAGCGTTCGCAATTCCCACGTACGTGGCGGGTGAGAGGCAGAAAAGGAGGAGTCAAGTGATTTCCACAAAATCTCGCACATTAATATTCATCATCTTCTTCCTTTCCGTCCGTTCCGGCGATGAGTACAGTTTTGCTGCTGTTTCTACTTTCCAGTACCGAGTATGCTCTTGGAGGTTTAAGAGTACTTCTCTATTCGCCCGAAGGATACCACGTACCTCGAATATCACACTCGAAAATGCAGAGCTACTGAACAACAATAAATGAAATTAATCCTTTTTATCTAAGGATTAAACTAAATGAAAACAGCCACAAATGTATATACATCGAATAAAAGCCTCAAAATAAAAAGCCGTCTAAAAATTGATGCTATTTAAATGTGGCTGCTTCTAAACAGATTTATATATTTAATTTTTGGACCTTAAACCTCAAAACCATTTGTTCCCCGAGTGCCAAATCTGGCGCAAATTTCTTGCGAACTTTCTCGGACGATTTATAATGTTGATCCATGGAAATTCCTTAACCCCACACACACAAGCGAGCACATGCAGCCAAACAACCACAGAACATGCTTCTGTTGGTCACTGTACCAGGCTGCTTGGCAATTCAACAGCGACTGCATTGTTACTGAGAACCCCATCTCTACCCGCACCCTCCCCGATCCAAACACACACACATACATGCGTATGTACCCCAAACTCATTACACTTCATTTTCTGACATTCATTTATTCCTAAGGAGTTCAGCTAAAGGAGAAAATAAATGTTTTCAGTTACCATACCTGCCACAGCCACCTCCTCACAATACTCCTACTCGCATTTAACCGCATACACGCACACACACACACACACACACACACATAAACACACGCATGCACAACGCCTGCTAAAGTGCTGTTCGGAAATCTCGTAAATCCATTTATGCGAATTTTTCAAGCATTAAATTTTCGTTTTATTTCCTCGATTCCTTGACTTTTCACTCACTGAGAGGCAGTAGCAACAGCATAGGAACATAAAAAAACAAACAAACAACAAGACCGAAATAAGGAAAATGTTACCTCCCCCCATCACCCCCTTCCGCGCAGCTATTAAATGTTTCTTCGTCGCTACGAAAATGTATTTGCATCATTTGTTTTACGATGCCTCCACCGTCACTCCCTCAGCCCATGGAGGGTGCAGCGCCACGGAAGGAGGGCGAAAGGAGTGGAGTGCAAGATGGATGTAGGCGGCGAAGAGTATGTATTTTTATTCAATTGCTACTCATTGGCTTGGTTTCTACTTTGTACCACTTAAATTATTGTGCCACTCGGTCGATCAGGTGTACGCATATATGAGTATATAATATAGTATATATATGTAGGTATATATACTTGTGTGTGCGTGTGTCTGTGCAGCAGTTCCTTATCGCTGTTTTGCATGCGGTTAACAGTAAAGTGAACACACAGCAACTTTCCGTTTCTCTGTGGCGAAATGTAACGATTTCCAGGGAAAGCTTTCATTATTTTTGTTATTGTCCCTTTTTGTGTATAAGATTTCTGACTTTTTAAGAATGTTCAATGAATTTTGATTTGCTTCTCCTGCGGATGTGGTTATTGTTTTGCGAGTTGAAGGTTTGGCATTTTAAAGTGCTTTTGGGAAGAACGTTGAACAAGAACGGGGTGTGGACGCAACAGGACTCAATTAAACTTAATATTTTGGGTCTTAATCTGAACGTCACTTTCGTCAACAGGTCATCAACTGCCTGAAAGTAGCAACTCGCAAAAGCAAAAATTTCATTATAAATCTTCTCTCTTCTGATTCTCTGAATTACTAACCTTAGATTGCGGTACGTGTCAAAATCTCAAGGACGAGATCCTGAAGCGATCCAGAAATCAGAATTCAATAAAAACTCAGTGCTGCGTTTAACGGCAAACAATTCACAGTAAATAAGAGCAACGGCGATATCAAAGAATGTGTCTGGGAGGGAGAGAGTGAGAAGAGAGGGAGAGGGAAGAGAAAGAGAGACAAAAGAAGAAGGAGCTGTAAGGACATAACAAGCAAATATTTTGACAGCTGTCAGTGGCAAAAATGCTTGTATTCCGCTTTCCTCTTTATTTTACTTGCAGAAGCTTTCAGGACACGTGCTCCACTCTCGTGTTGATAGTCGTTTCCTCAGCGAAGTGAAGCGGACCTGGCAACGAAGTGTCCTTGCCTACACAGGTCCCTCTTTATAAATGTGTGTCCTCGCCAGTGTTTGCCATGCTGCGGAAAAACAATTTCTGCTCTATAATTTTTATATTAAAAAGAAGTAAATAAAATGCGTCGAAACGCTCGTCAAGCTTTTAAAAAATTATTGACGCCACAGCAAGGATTTCCTGCTACATACCCAGTCACACTACATCTACACACACACACTGGTTTATACAAAAGCGGAGTTAAGAATAGAATAGAGCTTAAGTAAAGGATTCTCTGTTCATAGAGCAAGCATATGTTAATGCTTCGTCGGAGGATAACAATGGAGTGAGAAAGTAGATCTGTTTTGCATCTGGGTCAAGCGTACGTGCGGATGTGTGTGTTGCAGGCAAGCGGAGCGAGACAGCACGAAGAACAGAACAGATGCCGGGGATGGCTTTGCACAGGCAGCCGGTGTGAAACATCGATAAAGACGTGCAGCTTTTTTGTGTGCTAAAAACGAGTGTGTTTTGTTGCTTTTGTGTGAATTAAGTGATGTGTGTTGAAATATTATTCGCACATTTTTTGCACATTTCTGCCGGAGCAGAAAATCGCAATAATTGAATACTTATGTTGATTGTTGCGGGACGCCGGATGTGCTTAAGCCGAACAAAGAGAGTCCAAAAAACCATCCGTTTTTCCCTTGCTAGCGATATCAGTTGGCGTTGCTGTGAATCGTTCATCAAATCTTTAATGTTGCTCGGTGGATACGCCTCGATGGACTTATATTAAAATTGTATTAAATTGAAAAAGGGGCGAGTGTTGCTGGCTTAAGCCATCAAAAATGAAAACTCTTGCTTCTTAACGTATTTCGAATTTGATTAAATGTCTTTGCGGGTCCATAGAGCTCTCCATATACTGAACCAAGAAAGTCGAATGAAAGCAACATTTATTCAGAGAGCAGAGTGAAGCTTTGCTCTATTTTGCACGAATATAAGTAAATGTGTCATTAGCATTCAGCACTCAGATTTCTCAACGATTCTCTTTCAACGCATTCAGGGTCCTCCTATCTTAACGACAGAAAGAGCGAAGTCGGATCGAAGTATTGGAAGCTAAAGAAATGGCATTTAATGCGAACTATGAAACGAAATGTCAGCGTGTGTCTCTGCTGATTTGCATGAAAGTAGGTCAATAAAAGTAGAGCAAAGCGTAAAGTAAACACAACCAAAGCAACCGGAGTAGAAGTCAACGGAACTTCGGCTAATTATTGGCATGAATTTAATAGAAGCCCACGAAAATCAAACAAGCCAAATTTCGTACGCAACTAAAAGAAAGTTACTCTTTCAAGAATATTTTATTATCTTTCGAAGTCCTTCAGAACTGCTGCAGAATTGAGGGCTCTTCAAGTCTTAATTTAGAGCTTGTTGTTTATATTTGATGTGATCCGCTTTCGTCTTTAAACTCCCTCATGACCTGCAACCTGTGACATTCTATCACACTTTTCGTTCATTCGTTCTCGTCGTCTGGAAGTTTTCTCAAATTTAAGTACTATACTTTCAATTACTTTCCCACTCATTTTCGCTACTACGAAACTTAATTATTGTGCATTAAAATGGCTAAACCTGTTCTAAACATAGTCTTCTTCTTCTGCTTGTTACCATTTCAGATCATGTGCGCGACTTCAGCTGCGGTCCGCTACACTACAAAACCTTCTACTTTGATGATCAGAACAACGCCCTCTACGTGGGCGCCATGTAAGTATTTACGGCAAAGATATAGCAAAACTAAGAACGGAACTCAAAGCCAGAGGAAAAGAAGCAACGTAATTCATGAACACACACCGTCATTAATTTATAAATTAAATATTCGCAACTACAGCGTAATGTTCCCTGGAATATTTATTTACTCCGCGCTCTACTACGGCACTTTCTCAACTCAAAATCTCTGCCTTGCGCACCCTGACTGACGTCCGTGCGTATTTCAGTTTACGAAAGCACTTCAAACTCGCAGCTTGCCACACTGCAAGAATACGTAATTATGAATTAGTATCTGTTGTTATATACACATATATATGTATGTGTGTGTCTGGCTGCGTCTGTGTCTGTGTCTGTGTCTGTCTGTTTGTCTCCCCGCTCGTCACGTTCTTGGCGCGCTCCACATTTACGCCGACTTTTGCCGATTATGGATCCTTGTCTGAGTGTCTGTCGAGGTTCAGTTCCCTCATTTGTTTTGCACCGTTGCGCTGCTTAAAGAGCAGTTCCAGCAATAAGAACAACAACAACAACAACAACAGCAACGAGGAGGCAAAATGAAGATTAATGGCCGCAGTTGAAGCAGTTTAACCGCCGGCAAAAATGCTCGTGGTTGTGAACACCGCCGCTTGGAGGCCGGCTTTTGAAAGGTCTTCCCCTGTCCCCTGTGATTGTGTGCAAATTATGCTCTGGGTTAGCACAGTGGCGCAGTTGGAGGGAGCGTGTCCCTAATTCTATGTACTAATTCCAACAACAGACTGCTTTTTCTATGGATTACAATTAATTTCCCGGCTTCCTAGATTTGCATTTGAATTATTATTTGCATTATTTAAGTTATTTATGAATGAACAAAGCATGGCCATTATTCATTAACGCAAATAATCGTGTTCTGCTTTTGATCTGAGTGATCTGATCCGTGTTGTGTTCACTCCTTGACTGTTTTCAAACCCCTTTCTTCATAGTCAACTCTGATGACGCCCTCTTCTTCGTTTGCTGATTATTTCCCCCTTCATTGTCCTCACGCACTACCAACTACTAACGCTGAAGTTCAACAAAGCCTGTTGAAGGCGGCTGCTGACCATCTGCAACTCATTCGGAGTAACATGCCGCCATATTTATGGAGCTAGTTGCTCCTCAGCTACTCCCCGCCACTCACTCTTCAATGCAATCTGATTCGCCAATCGGTGGCTCATTTGTTGCCTCGCAGCCTCGATTTATCCTTGCAATATTCGAGAAGTTGTCACTTGTAGTCACTCACCATTCATCATGAGGGATTTTAACAGTGATTGGTTTAAGATGAAGCCAGCTTAGCAACAGTTCTTAATTGTATTTTTGCATATACAACACCATAACATTTTTTCGACAGCTTGGTACTGATGTGTTTCTTGAGGAGAGTATAGCAGACAAAGGAAATCTTTTTCTATACACAAAATGAAACCAGAAAGAGTGTTGTTCCGATTCAGTTTGTTTTCGCATTCAGACAGCAAAAATTCCCCTGAACTTCAAATTCAACTTCAAGGTCGGCATACAGTTCGACTTGATACTGCACGTAACAATGAAGAAAGCACTAAACTGAAGCAAGAAACAAGATAGAAGATCATTTCAATAAAACGAAATCCAATGCAGGCGGAGACCAACATAAACAATCGCTGAAACTAATCCAAAAACCGTGCTGTGACTCACGACATTGCAAAGCGAGGCACTCACACAGACACATCGGCAAACACGATTAACGAAGGTGTAGGTAAACAAACTCTTGCAAAATAGCGAGCACGGAATTAAGTGCAAGTACAACATAAAGCAGAATGACAGACAGAGTGACGAAACGAGCGAACAACACGGATCGATAGAAACAGAAAATATAACAGCAAACGCTTTCGCAAAGCAACTTAGTTGTATGCAAACAACTACAGACGACAATGTCGATGTTAAATCAGGACACTCTGACACACGGATACGAGCCGTAGACCAGACAGACTGAGAAATTTACAGCACGGTTGGCGTTGACGTTGGCGAAAACTTGAAGAACGGGGAAAAAATCATTTTTCATTTTGCGAAAATGGGTTTCCTTTGGCTTTGAGGTAAGCCTCCAAGGTAGACGCCATTTTGATTGATTACTGTGACAGCATTCTCAACAGACGCTGCTTCGAAGGGTTCAGGTTCAGGCTGGCGTCTAGAAGGAACCTCAACTCGAATCTGAGTCCTGCGATTGACTTTTATCCATGTAAGAATTGTTATTTAACATGACAGGGAAGTGAAAGTGGCATGAATTCGAAGAGGCAACAACAACGAACACGTGAAAATCGTGTTAAATTTTCTGATTTCTGTTTTTGAGTCAGACTTCTTATAAAGTGAAGTTTTTTGTTATCTGATTCGAAGTTTTAATGTTGTTTCTGCAGTTAATTTAAAGTTCACTTTATTTGTTGTGTTCACGTGTTACTTCACTCGTTCAGATGTCTTCATAGTCCTATCATAGTATTTCCTTTAATTAATGTTTGCATTTGTTTCAATTTCAGGGATCGAATATTTCGGCTAAATTTACAAAACATCAGTCAATCAATATGCGAGGTGAGTAATAAAGCGAAATCAATTATGTTGAGTCTATATTATAACTCAGTTTCAAACCAGAATTTCGTTTTAATGCGAGGATTCCTATAAATTTAATAAAATGTAAATAACCATCTTGTAAAAAAGACTTCAAAGGCTGCAGTGTAGAGGTTTATTAACTTTTATTAATGTTTTTATTGAAATTTGCATATACTTTTTCATTTATTAACTATTATATTGCGTTCATTTATTATATTCAATGGCACGAATTGAATTAACAGGAAAGAGCTAATTAAATCATTAAATTAATTAATTAAACGTATCAACATGACCTCAAACGGATTAAAGAAGCCAGATGGAAAAAAGCCAGAGCAGCAACTGAACTAAACAACAAACAAAAAGCTTTGTTGAAAAGAGTCCTAAAACTGGACTCGAGTCGAACAAAAAGAACACTGAGTGAAAAGTTGAAGCAAGTGCTTCGTTCTCTCCTCTTCTTACTTCTTTGCCCTTTGGAAATTGCTTCCGCTGATAGGAGCAAATATCCGCTACAGCCACGTTGACATGCAGGCGTTCATACAAGCATGTGTTCAAGACACACAAACACACACACACACACAAAACTGATGTATGCAAATAAGTACTCTCCAAAGCGGTGTTAGTTTGCACTCGAACAACAACAGCAGCACCGCGTCAACTGAGCGGAGCATCCTTCTTCTGGCTGCTTGAACAAATGCACAAGTTTACTTCCCATGCAGACACGAAGGACCCCAACCAGCGACGCATGTCGGAGGAGTGTTTGTTTGTCGCAACTTGTTGTTTATCCTTGCGCCACCCTTCCCCCTGGATTGCATTAATCCAGAGAGCTAAGCATTTTTTTACAGCGCCATGTTCGAGTGCAGTTGGTTCCATTGTCGGCACCGTTTTTGTTGGTGTTCTCGGGCACTTTCGCTGATATGCACTGAAGCCCGCTGCAACGTGAGACATGTTGTCTAACAGAAAACCTGTAAACCTGCAGTTGCATTTGCTGTCATCTTGTCTCTGCACCTTCAACTCAGTCAAGAGTGTGACAAAAGAACGTAGTTATTTATTCCACTCTTATTGTTATAGTTGTTGTTGTTGTTATCATGGACTATACACGTCGACTATATGCGTGGATCGCTGGTTCTTTAAAGGGAAATGCTTAAAAGCGACTGCGAGTTGTTGAAGAAGAAATTCATCAGAAATGCGAACAAAATGCAATTCCAAACGTCTTGATGCATATAAAGAACAATGGTTCAACATTAATAGTTCACTCCCAGAAGCATAAAGAAAGAGAAAAACTGCTCTCAAAAACAGGTCAACAGAAAAATACGCAAACCAACCGAAAAATTAAAATTATTTGAAGTCCACTAAAACTGAGTTGTATTGCATTTAAAATCAAGGACCCAAAATGTTGCCTCTTCTAATGACCCCGTCTGTTGTGCTACCAGCGGAGAACGGCGCGGATCCAACGACCTGAATAAGTGCCATAACCAGAGTTACCCAGAGCAAGCCTGAATATAGTAACAAATACCAGTATAATATTATTTTTCTTCATTTTTCGGTCCTCATTTTTTAGTACATTTTTAAATAAATTTAACATAGAATCTAAAATCACATTTCCTATGTACTCGATCCCTGATCTGAGACTCAAAAATGAGATTAGAACAAAGCAATAATATTAGGATAAAGAGATAAGATAAGGATAAGATTAGGATAAAGGTTATAGCAATAAGAATAAAAATTAGAATAGAAGTCGAAATAAAAAGAAAAGCATTGATAATTGAAGTATAGTTATTCTCTCGTAATGTATTCTGAAGTCTTCAACAAATAAGATGATTTAAGGGAAGTTTTTAAGGTGCCACGTATAAATCACCTAACAAAAAATTGTCTGTAAATAAGTAGAAGAAATTCCATTTAAAAGATGCTCTATTATTCGGACTCTCTGATGGAAGAGCCCCTAGCAGAAAATCACCGACCATCGCCACAGGAAGT
Source organism: Myopa tessellatipennis (assembly GCA_943737955.2). Lineage (NCBI taxonomy): Eukaryota > Metazoa > Arthropoda > Insecta > Diptera > Conopidae > Myopa > Myopa tessellatipennis. Next base: position 15,255,144 of record OX031315.1, read on the forward strand.
GAACAACTTAAGATCAATAAAACTGTGCAATTGTATTTGCACTCGAACTGTAACATAAGCGAAACAAAGTGTTGACCGTTGCGAAGAAAGACGACTCTTCTGCAGTTTTTTCTTTTGCACTTCTTCGGCCTCGTTCACGGAATTAAGTTTGTGGAGATTCCTCTACATCGCAGGAGCAAGAAATGGATGAAATAGGAAAGCAAATAAAAAAAGGAACAAAGAAATTCGCAGCAATAAATCGCACTTAAGACACTGACCACACCTACAACATCGACGCCCATCGACGCTGATGCAATCTGTGAACGTCATCGAAGCCATTCTCAGTTCTATTCTATGGAGCAAAAAGGCATCACGTAAGCAAAGAAATCAACAAAGGAAGAAGCAGCAGCAGCCGAAGAAGTTGGAGATGAAACGAACTTGAACCGGAAACGGATATTGAGAGTTGAAGTGGACGAAAATGAAGACGAAACGAGAAGAGCAAAAGCAAGAGAGTCATTAAAGTGCAATTGCTGAGCACTGGAGAGAAACGGGGCGGCGTACATCTGAGTGTCTGGATGCTGATGACAGAGGGTGGCTGAAGGACCCTCTGCCCCGGTGCCTCTCCCAGCATCCAATCACCATCTAATCGCAGCCGTGTGGTGCAGAATGACGATTAAGCGATGTGTAAGAATAAAAATAACGCAGTTTGAAGGAACCGGAAACAATCGAAAGAAATGGAATGCATTCAGGTCAAGTGTCAAAAGGAGCAGCTGAACTGAAGCATACTCGAAGCATAAGAGGAACAAAATTGACCTCTCAGCACTCTCGGAGAAGTGGGAAAGACTCTCTCCCTGAATGTGTCTTTTTAGCAGAAAATGTGTTTTTATTTATACTATTACTTTTAGCATATATGTTTTCATTATTTACCTAAATTCTTACGTAATCCGGAAAGAGAAATCAAGCAAATCAATGGATGTATTGTAACTACATTTCATTTTATTTAGAAACTAAATAATGAAACTAAACAACTAACCCTAACTTCGGAACAGGCAAATTCTACGAACTTGTTTAAAAAAATTGCAGCAACAAAAGTTTTGATAGTTGCATTAATACGCTTGCAAAACTTTTGATCAAACGTAATGAAACGAAAGTAAATGTTTCGGAGCTTCGTTCGTGGCTAACTCTTTAATTTCGAGAGAGACCAGCATTAAGATGTCGAACTTTTGCTCTACTTTCCGAAGAATCGAATCATCGAGCTGAGCGAACATGTCAGAAGCACAAGCCGTTCCTTTGGCTTTAGAAAATTTGTCAACATTGTCAACGGAAACTTTTCAATACGTTCGATTCGACATTCTTTGTTTGATTATTCAGAGAAAAAAATTAACCGGAACTCGTGCCTGGCATGAAAACGCGCCTCAATCGAACTGCGAGTAAAATTTGCCCTTTAAAATAGCATCTACGAAGCGAAGATAGACTCATGTGAATATCTTGTTTAAAATTGTATTGAATTGAATATAAAAATAATACCAGTCTGTGGTTTTTATCGGTATTTTCTAATTCCTTTGACATTTCTTAATGTCTTGCAAAATACTCATCAAAATAAAATCTTTTAAATACCCTCCGAAAATCTTTCTGTCCCCCCGATTCAGTCCCACCGATTGGCGAAAATCGAATTACTCCTGGATAAACAAATGCTTGGCGTGCAGCGAATATTGAATAACATTTTATGTTTAGAAAGTGAGGAGTCTAGTGATGGTTTGTGATGAATTTTTCAGTTGTCCTTCATTCCCGTTAGATTTTGAAACGCTTCAAGTTAGACCAAAATATGTAGAAATTCATTGAAGAGTAGTTGAGGTTATTTAAAGAAAAGAATTTTTTGCTGTGCTCTGAAATGTGACAAATTTAATTTCCTTGCACAGTTTCAAGTAACACAAACAACACTCGGGAAACTATGTAATAAAGAATCAGTCATAAAATCATCAGAATCAGTCATAAAAAAGCGAATCAGAATGAGTAATAAAAATGTCAGTCTAACTTAAGATCAGAATAAAAAACCGTCTTCTTCTGCTCAGAATGACATTCGCATGCCCTTTCTTCTCTGCTCCCGTCTCTTTGATTCTTTTCTTGTTTTTATTCTGAGATTTTATTCTTGTTGTTCTCGCTTTAATTTATGCTGTCAATAAATTCCTAGCTACTTGCAACCGTGTTTCGAAGACGTTCGGTGGGGGGAGAGAGGGGCGAAAGGGTTCTATGCACATCCGAAAATGTTGGCCAAAATAACACTGGCGCAAAGTAAATAATTTAGCTCGATGCTTTCGAATGACACTTTCGCATTCAGTTTTGCTGCTGCAACAACAATGTTGCCTCTAATGATCCTTCTCTCTCTTTATGTGTCTGTCTCCTTCTAATTTACGACTTTTAAGCAGAGCTTTTTATCTCTCCGTTATTTTTTTGTACTTATTATCTTCTTCTCTCTTGCTTCTTTTAGCGGGACGTTCTTATATTGGAGCCATCTGGATCGGATATCCTGAGCTGCGTGTCAAAGGGCAAGCGCGAGGTATGTATTCTTGGAGTTTAGGCTTGCATTCCAAAGACCCGGAGAAGAGTGTTAGTAAAGCTTCTCTAGTATTATAACGGTTCACCATTTAATACATTTTTTATGAAGAAAAGTGAAGGTGTTAGAATCTATTTAAAAAATCAAAAGTTGAAAGGACTAAACTGCTAAATTGAACTAAAGATTAAATACAAGTCAAGAAGATAAAAGAATCAAATTCAATTAAAGACGAATTAAATATCATCTAATCCAGTACACGTACAGTTTTCTTCGTCCAACTTGATCAAGCTTTATTAAAAAACGATCTCTGATGCAATTTTAAAGACCTCCAAAATTTGTACGTCTTTAAATTTGCTGGATTTTTAAGCTTTTGCTGACGTTCTTTATTGTACATTGAATTCTTACTAAAATGAAACCTTATTTTTAATTTAATGTTTTTACTTTACTTTCGTTCGATTTAACTTTAATTTCAATTTTTGTTTTCTTGTCACTTTTGATTTTATATTTGATTTCTTCTATACTCTGGTTTCTTTCAAGAAGGTGGAATGCCGCAATCACATTCGGGTCATTCAGCCGATGGATGCAGGGGCACGTTTGTATGTGTGCGGTACAAACGCGCACAATCCAAAGGATTACGTCATAAATGTAAGTTTAAAAATATCATAAATAAGACTTTATGAAATCACTTAGGCTCTTCTAATAAGTCTGTGGAATCTTTCTCACAGAGTGAAGCAATTAAAAAGAGAAAAAAGAAATTCATTCCTCGATAAGATAGTTTTTAATTATTTGAAGTTCAGTGTGCGCTTGATGCGCTACTTAATAGACCCGTTATCAGACCATTAAAAATTGCAATGTCTGTAGAGATACCCATAGCTAGCTGTACAAATAAAATTATCGAAATCAATGCCACACTTGTGCCGAGTCTGAGTTCTAGTTAGTTACGAGTAGTTCTCTACTACAACATTATCACTATCAACTGCCACCGAGTAGCGAGAACTTGACCTTGTATAACCATGTATCTCCCCTCCTCTGTAATCGTGGGCTTTCTCTTCTAAGTTTTAGTTCTAAAAATGTACCGATATAACTACTAATACCACTTTAATTCATTCTCATCTTCTTCTTTGTTCTCGGTTTCTCCTCAGGCGAATTTAACTCATCTGGCACGCTCTGAGTATGTGCCTGGCATTGGCTTGGGCATAGGGAAGTGTCCCTACGACCCGGCAGACAACTCGACGGCTGTCTACGTGGAGAAAGGGAACCCGTACGATTTACCCGCACTGGTAAGCAACACCTTATATACGATAGTATCAATGGGGCGGAAATAAATTTGCAAAAGCAGAAAAATCGATGTGCTTCTGAAATGTTAATTGAATTGCAATTTATACAAGAGAGAGAGGGAGGGAAGGATAGCGACCTGTGCCTTTATAACTGTTCCCTTCTTGCAGTACTCGGGCACAAACGCAGAATTCACGAAGGCTGACTCGGTTATATTTCGCTCGGATTTGTACAACTTAACGTCCGGTCGGAAGGAGCACAATTTCAAGCGCACCGTGAAGTACGACTCGAAGTGGCTGGATAGTAAGTATTGCTATTGGGATTGGGTGCAAAGGGGCGCAAAGGGGCAAGTTGTCCAGGTGCCAAACGTGCGCAGCGGGTTGATGTGGAGCCAGAACCAAAGCCGAGTTTCGATAAAATCCAATTTTACAGACATCCTTCGAAAGCTATTTAATAATACCTCTAAAGAAGGATTGCGTCAAGTGTTAAATGCTTACCGATTTCAGGGAACTTCGCGAACTTCACCTACGCTCTTCACACACTTGATTTATGCTTCCACTCTTTAATTGGCTTCGGGAAAATCAAGTGCACATGCTTTTCACATGTGTTTTCCATTAACTAGCCTCAGCTTAATATTTTATAATTCAATTCACAGAATGTTATGATTTTTGTGCTCCTTCTGTTGATGAATGAGCCGACTGCTGTGACAACGATATCGATTTCCTGCAAACTCTCCAATTTAAATGTCTGCCAAGGGATCGAAACCAACTCGTTGTTGAAACACTCGCAGTTAACAGCACGATAACGACACTTTTTGCTGTATCGGCGGTTATTATTGCAGGTTTTTAAATTATCTGCTGCTGTTTTTGTGTACATATTCGCCATTTAAAAGCACTTTCATGTTCCGTGTTGGCAAAAGTGGAAGAGTAAACGTTTCGTTGTTCTTTTTTGTCCTAATTATTCTTGGAAAAACTGACAATGGTTTTGGGTACTGTTTTTATTAATAAAAACTCTTAACTGCCTTAAATCTTAATTTGTGAACTATTTTAAATTTGTGTATATGTACATAAGCACATAATTAAAGTTCGACTTGAAAACTATAATGAAGTTTGAAGCAAAGTTGGTTCAAAAACCGCGGCAAATCGTAAATTGGCACCAACAACAATTTTTCATGGGTTTTGTTGTTTGTCTTCGTGTTTATTTCATGTTTCACCGGCTGCCAAAGCAACTTTGTTCTCTGCTTGTTCCCTCTCAATCCACAGAACCCAATTTCGTTGGCGCGTTTGAAGTCGGCGAGTACGTGTACTTCTTCTTCCGCGAACACGCCGTGGAGTACATCAACTGCGGCAAAGCGATTTACTCGCGCATCGCACGCGTCTGCAAGAACGACCGCGGCGGCAAGTACATGATCAGCCAGAACTGGGCAACCTACCTGAAGGCACGCATCAATTGCAGCATCTCCAGCGAGTTCCCGTTCTACTTCAACGAAATCCAGTCCGTCTATAAAATGCCCGGCGAAGACACGAAATTCTACGCGACGTTCACGACCAACACGCACGGCATCGTCGGCTCGGCGGTATGCAGTTACGACATACGGGACATCAACGCAGCGTTTGAAGGTGAGTGTTACAAGTGTCTGTGGGTGGAACTGCCATGAACCTTGGGCCAGAACGTGCGCGACTGTCGGAACAAAATCTCGGGTGCTTCATCCGTCACTTTCAGCGTTTGTTAAAGTTCTCGACGCTTGGTATTGAAAGCTACACAAAGATAATTAATAACACGAGTACCTGGGATATTAACTTAGTATTAGATAAGGAAACGTACCTATATAATTACTTACTACTCTTTCTATCGCCTATTCGCAGAAATATTGTAGTAATGCGTAGTTGTGGAAACAAAGTTGATAGAGTAGATCTAAAAAATTTGAAATTTTCGGCCTCCGTATCTCCACCATTTTGCGACCCCTTCACTCTCTTTAATAGTTGGATCAATCGTTTTCAATTTCGCTTTGTTACGAATGCGGCGGGTTTCTGCCACACGATACCCGAAGCAAACAGAGATTAGAATCTCCCCTGCAGAATAACGGTAAGAACTGATTTCCGAAACAAGTCTACATATCATATCTCAATTCATACATCCAGACCATGATATGATTAATTGTTGGATAACGATTTGAAAAAAAAATAAATTTTAAAGCGCTATAAAGTACTATAAGTATAAAGAGGAAAAATTATCGTTAATCTGAGTTCCGTATCTGTATATCCTTAAATATAGTAGGTCTGTACTATATTTTAAGCGTGTCTTTGGAAGCAAATGATTTTAATATTGTTGCATTTTAATCTGCTTTCTCTGCAGGTGCACATTACAGTCAATTAACAGTGGAAAATTAGAACACTTTCAACTCTATCAATAAGCGTACTCTCTCAGTCTCTAATTAAGAGAGGATGAAAGCTGACTTTTGGAAAATCAAACCGAAGGGATTTTCTTGAAAAAGTCATTATTATCAATTGTCATTTGCAAGAATCTTGAGTTGATTTTTTAGAGTTGCCTTTTCAGCTACTTTAGCAACTCATGGAGAAATATTGCATGACTTTTACGAGTTCGAAGTTCTAACGCATTCCCTTTCAAGAGTTGTTACATTAGACTTTACTTCTGTCAAAAAAAACATTTTATTTGGATGTGTTGATGATCTTGTTTTGTGTCCGCTGTCTGTTGAGCATTCGTCAGAGGTAGCTACTCGAGGTATTCACTCTGATAGGGATTATTCGCATACAAGCAGTAATCATGGCACGCTGATTCAAAATAAACGTGTCTTTTGAAAATACGAGCATCATGTAGACAGGCCCAAATGGAAGTATTTCTGTGTATAATACGTGGGTTGGCAAGACCCAGATGAATGACTTTTCCACATACAGTAGTGTAACTCACAAACTACAGCGAGTTACAGAAAAATGTAGAAATGCTAGTAAGCAGAAATTTAAAAGGACATGCAAAAGAAAAGAAACCCGAAAGGAAGCCGAAATGAAACTATTTTCGCAGGTGTTGCACAATTAATCCCAATTTCATTGTTATCATCATTGGAGGTGGCTAGGCGAGGTTTCTGCACTATTTATGCTTCGTCGACTTTTTCGCTGTACCACAGAACACCCCAAAAAGTCAGGAAAGATTTTCCTACCTTCTACGAGAAAATCTTTCCGAACACGTTATAAATATTATCGCTGTACAAGCGCTTTTGATGCAATAATAAAAACTTACTTTTCTATGCTTTGAACTTTCTTAAGAGCTCTTACTCAATCCTTCCGAACTACGATTCCTTAATTTTTTAGATATGTCCTAAAGTGGTCTTTTGGAATTCCTAACTTAAAGTTAAATTCATTACATTACTGGTTTCTAAAAACAAGAAGACAAGGTTCAAGTATTTCCAAAAACAGTGACTTAAATTTACATGCACCAACGTTAAGTAGAAATGCTCTTTAGGAATTTTAAACAGATTTTCAGTTAGAGGACTTAACAGTAAATAATCTGTAGACATTTGGTCATCAGTTGAGTTGGTATATCTTCCTTGAAAGCATCATGATCTCAAGTTAAAACGTTCATTGCTTTAAAAATTGCCCCGAAATCCCGAAAACAAACCGTCGATGCACTCACGTCGATTCTCACTGTTTGCGGAAGACCAAAGAAACTGAATTAAAAACAATTTTTGGCAATTCTGTCAGAAGGATGCGGAAAACCTTCCGCCAACCACAGTAATTAATTTTGAACAAGTTTTTTGCGCTGTGTTGACGCCACGAAAGACGCTGAAAATCACAAAATTGCGATGCTGTTTGCGTTGGCAACAACCTAAAAACTTAAAGTATCAAGTTGCAACATTAGGAAAAACAGCAACAAAATCAACTCGAAGGATGCACCGAACGAGTGAGCACTGTAATTCATCCGGCTCTCTTAGAGCTGTCCGTCCACTCCTTCAATTGTCTGTCCTCAGAATAAAAAGAGATATCATAACAAATTTGCACTGTTTGCTGCTTCATATTTCTAATATTGTGTATTCTCTCTCTTTCTCTCTCTCTCTCTCTCTCTTTCTCTCTATCTCTCTCTCTCTCTCTCTCTCTGGTATGTTTGCAGGAAAATTCAAGGAACAAGCCAGCTCGAACTCCGCTTGGCTGCCGGTGTTGAATTCAAAAGTGCCCGACCCACGTCCCGGCACATGTACGAACGACACCTCAGCCCTTCCGGACTCGGTGTTGAATTTCATACGCAAGCATCCGCTAATGGACAAGGCGATCGACCACGAGTTCGGCAATCCGGTCTTCTACAAGCGGGACATCATCTTGACCAAGCTGGTTGTGGACAAGTAAGTTTTCTCTGTACATGGCCGGGCAGAAAGGCACTTGAAGCAGCGGCGCGACAAAAAGTTTAGCTTCTTTACGTGTTACTTTACTTGTTTAAACGATGGTTCCTCAGGTTGTTCAGGTTCGGGGTAAATTTCCTAATTTCCAAACCTACAAAGCCTTTCCTTGTTTTGACATTTTAGAGTTTTACAACGTACAGCATTTGATGTTGATGTTTACTATCTTCAAAAAAAAGCCCAACTTTAGCTAGAAAAATAAATGTTACCACCAAATATTTATTGAAGTTTTAACATAGCCGTCGTCTAGGAAGTCAAGTGAATCGGTCTGCGTTAACACAATACATTCATCCGCTGTCTAAAGTTTTGGGTCGTTTCGAAATCCTATAAACTCTCGTCACTGAGACGGGAGCAAAAACAAATACACGAGTATAAGGAACTCGAACGAAAATAGTCCAAGCTATTTGCCGACATTTTAGCCCTTAACAGCGTACTTCATTATCCTGTCGTGCCGCTTAATTATGCTACCAAGCGTTTGCCAAATAATTGTTTTTCTTCAGAAATCTGCGATTCATTCATTAAAAACTGTCTGCCTCTGCCTCTGCCTTTGGTTTCAGGATTCGCATCGATAAATTAAATCAGGAGTATCTGGTCTACTTCGCTGGCACCAGTACGGGCAACATCTACAAAATCGTGCAATTCATTAAGTACGGGCAGCGCCATTCGAACCTCCTGGATGTGCTGGAGATAGCGCACAATGAGCCCATCCGCGAGATGGGGCTGAGCCAAAAGACGGGCTCGCTGTACATCGCCACCGAGCACAGTGTGAAGCAGATCGACCTGGCGATGTGCAGCCGACGCTACGACAGCTGCTTCCGCTGTGTAACGGATCCGTACTGCGGCTGGGACAAGGAGGCGGGCGCCTGCAAACCCTACCAATTGGGTCTGTTGCAGGTGAGTCTGCGGCCAAGCAACAGCACGTTGTTGTTGCTATTTTCTTTTCTACTCTTTTATTCGGCTCCCGCCGAAGATCCTTAAATAAACGTTTTCCTTAACACTTGCTTTTCTCCCATTTTATTGGCGTTCTTTGTTGTTCGCTTGTTTGTTGCACCGCAGGATGTTGGCAACGAGACGTCAGGCATCTGCGATACGAGCGTGCTGAAGAAAAGGATAACGGCTTCATATGGCCAGACGCTGCATTTGTCGTGCTTTGTGCGGATTCCCGAAGTGCTGAAGCAGAAGAACGTGAAGTGGTACCACCATTCGACGGAGAAGGGACGGTAAGTGGGGCAGGCGGGATGGAGGCGGAGGATAGCGCTTTTATCGAGTGCAAATGGGGTGTTCCGAGTCAATTCTTTGAGTCCGTTACGCAGTTTATTTTGATGAGATGATTTCAGTAAGTAGCAGCTGAGATTTGATATCTGAAAAAATATGCTTTGGCGAAGTTTAAAGTTCTTAGCTAAGATGTCAGGATAGATAAAAGATTTCAGAAACTTTTTCAGGAAACTTTTTTTTCTTTATTCTTTCTGTATTCTGCGTTCGTTTTCAATTTTTATCATGGACTTAGGAAGAGTTACGATTACGAAGACATTTTTCTCTTACGTACTTTTACATATAGTATTTGACAACTTGTTCATCCGACATCGGATACGTTTAAATTGGGGACTTGTAGGATGCATAAAACAGCTACTAAGCTTGAAATAGTTCCATTAAAATTCGAAATTATGTCGATCGCTCGTGTGGGGTCAATGCAGACAACAGCTCTTGTCACATCCACGGCATTGGTTCCTGTATCCATGACATTTCATTTATTAAACTTATTACCAGTATTATTATTATTTCTACTAAAAATGGGAGGTCTGGGATCACTTTGAAAGGTCTGCAACAAGGAAAAATGCATTAAATTGAAAACGAATAAAGCTCGCGGGCGGTGAACTACTCTAAGTAGCTGGGTGTTGCTTTGATGTCGTCGTTCAACTGTTGAGTGGTGTTCCTTACTTAAATCGGTGGTCGTTTCTTAATTTTTCTTCTTTCTACTTGTGGCCATTTTTTGGCTTGCATTGAAACGAGGTTCCATTCGATGCAAAAGCTTTTTCCCACACCGCGATGCTATGTTTGAATTTGCGGAAGGCGCCCCATGCGAACTTCGTCTTAGTGCCTTTTCAGAGCTAGAAGTAGAGGTGATGACAAATATAGCCAAACAAATTTTGGTTTGTTTTTCGAAAAGAAATTAGCAACCGTTGAAAAAGCCAACCCAAACAGTCCGCGAGGAAATGGAAAACTAGCAGAGTTTCTGCTGAGTTCTGAATTGAGTTCAGGCGAGATTTTTTGATTCTGCTGCAGCTGAAGAGATTTTCAAATTTGTGCCTAAACTAATTAAAAAGTTTTGCTTTAATTTCCGTTTGCTTAGATATGAAATCAATTACACGCCCTCGAAGTACATTGAAACCTCGGAGGGTGGCTTGGTGCTCATTTCCATCAACGAAGCCGATGGCGGTCGTTACGATAGCTACTTGGATGGCACGTTGCTCTGCAGCTACAGCGTTAATGTCGATGCGCACAGGTAAGACTTCTAATGACATCCCTTGTGAAATAATTGAAAACCTCCCACAAATGTCGACATTTTGACGCATTTTCGCTGGAAATTTCGACAAATATTCATTGAATATAAAACATTCAGCAATGCCAACTTAAAAAACTTTTATACATGCATACATTACGTAAATACTTTAAAGTAATCATTCTACGATGATTTTAATAAAAATACTCAACACGTTTTCATTTGCATAATGTAGATAATTATTTTATGAAGGGCAGACCTATTTTATTGGAAGCCTTTTCAGTATTCACAATATCTATAATCTTAAGAAGATTGGTTCACGCCTTCTTTCTGAAAGGTTTGAATCTGCTGTATTGCTTTATGCTCAAATAAAACAAAAAGCTTGTGGTTCTCTCCGCCAACAACGCGGTGCAATTATGAACGCCTCACCGTGTCACTCGTTCGCTCCGCGTTGACAAGGATTGCTTCTGTCACCACCTGCTGCTGATGGACGATGGTTATTTCCGTTCGCAGATATGGTGCTCGATACGCTTCCTGTTAACAGCGGCGCGCTTGATTTGTGCCCTACAATAATTTGTTTATGTTATTCGGTTCGTTCTGGCTCCCTTTTTAACCCGATTCTAATTCAGCGCTGCTTCTTTTTCAGATGTACGCCGCCGTCGAAGAAGAACGATTATCAGAAAATATACTCGCACTGGTGCAACGAATTCGAGAAGTACAAATCGGCCATGAAGCAGTGGCAGGCGAAGCAGGAGGTAAGGCACGGCAGAGGGGAGGGGGCAAAGGAATGGGATGGGAAGGAAAGAAAACAGGTCCATCTAAAGTGAAGCACAGTGTTGGGATGCTTCGTTGGGCGGGTTCGTTGGTGGATTCGTTGATTTGTGCTCGAAAAAGTAATTACATTTTTAGTGTCATGTTTTACTGTTGTTTTAGAATACATCGCTTTCTTTGGATAACATTTCAACGGTATTCAGTTGAAGTGTAGCTAATGATTTCAATTAATTTTCCGCCTGGCGCTGCTGTTAGTGAGACCAGAAGGAGACTCAGTCTCTATCTTAGACTCAATTTCCCTGCACTCATTTACTTGTCCGTTACACTCCCGATTTATTATTTCGTTAATTAATTTTGTTCGTAGTTTACGACTTCAGCCGAAAGCACAACAGATGCTATGCACCAGTTTGTTTCCAATAAGAAATTATACACATACACACACACGTAAACACAATACATATACGCATTGAGTTACGCAGAGTAATTGAGCAGCTTCTCGGATCAATATAATCTCATATACACTCATCCAAAGATAGGTGTTGTCCGCTCACTTTCCTTTAAGTTCCGTACAGTTCTTGCTGCTGTAGGGTATCTGAGCTTCGGCCAATGCGAACATAGCACTCTTCCTGGTTTTTCTGTGCTTTAATACATTTTCTGTCTGTGTCTTTTTTTCCCTTTTATAGCAATGCAACATGAAGGAGAAGAGCAGCGGAAAGCATATGAATGAAGTCTACAGCAATGACGCCATCGTCTGACCGCCCGGTGAGTTTCGAGTGGTGACGTAGATCAAAACTCCAGATTATAACGCAGTTGCTCCGAACGAGAACTCGCGAATCTCTGATTCTAAGTTACTGACCTCATATTATTCCACACATCATCTTCTCTTCTCTTAGGCAGCACGCATCCCAATTAAAGACTGACATTTTAGCTTTTGAGAGACAATATTTCCGTACTTTATCAGCAGAATTTCATTTCAATGCATTATTTCGCCACTCAGCAACTATACGAACCTGTAAATCAAATTTTAACATAGAACTCTACTCGAGTTACAAAAGCGACGAAGCCCAGCACGAAGCAGCAAGGATGCTACCCACTACGAGGACAGCGCCAGGGAGGAGAACGAAGCCATGGAAACACGGACCCCGAAACACTTAACGAAAGAGTTACTAAAGCCAATCCTGCCACACATGAAACACAGTGAAAGAGTGAAACAGTGAAGAATAATTTTATCAGCCTGCCTAAAAGTATGCTACGAGAGATCAGTGCGAGCCGACTAACGAAAGTGAGAACGAAACTCCATATTTTTACAGCAGACTGCAGCAAGTACTAGGTTTTTATTGAGTAGCAGTTACACTAGCTATAGAAGGTCGCTAAACGCGGTCCGGTATGTCCTTAAGTTATGCAAGAGTTTGACGATTCTGCGCTTAACTGTGTGTAAAATAAACATAGCAACTTTCTTAATATTTGTAGCTAAAGTAAAGTAGGATGTAAGATCAATAAAACAATTGTATGGACCCAAGAAACGAGCTGTCAGTGTAACTAGTTTAGAAGAGAGTATCTCGGAAGGATTAAATACATATTTCTAAATTCCCTGTAAATAGCAACGTAGACTTAAAGCTTAGTTATAGCAATTTTCAGTTCTCACAGCTGCACAGTTGTTTTTGTAAATAAACGGTATTCAGTTTGTGTTGCACAAGTTGTGGCTGTAAAAAGAAAACATCTCCATCATGCAATGGAAAAGAGAAACAAGTAAAAGTTAAGTTAAACATAAGATTTCATGAAAACACGGAAACGGAAACCCACACAAATTGTACATAGTTGTTACATATACTATACATTAAATAAATCTAAAATAACCAGCATAAATATATTTTTGGTGAATACTTAAGTTGGTGAATACTGAGTTCAGACGCATTCTGTAAGCAACCGCGTGCGGTCCAGTCGAAGGGGTGTCTGCGGCGAACTCAGACATTCTGCTGCATTGGGAGTTGTTATGGAAATGTTAGCCACCTCCCCCTCCGCAAACACCTCTTCAGGGATCCCGCCCAGAGACGCGTTGCGCATGTTTATGATAAGCAATAAAATAAAACAAATAATTGTGAATCTTACCTGCTACTTTAAATTTAAATCAAAATAGAAACACACCACTAATGAAATCTCAACGAACCGAAGCTTTCAAGTGGCTTCGGTTTATAGTACATAAGTTTATGAAGTAAAGATCCGGAGAAAGCGAAACGAAAGAGAAGGAAAGAAAACGCTTTATCCTCTGTTGTCCTTTTGTACTTCGATGTGTAGTGAAATCAAAAGTGTAACATAATAATTAATGTAAATTTAAATTCCAAAAATAAAACCGCAAGTTCGATAAATCAGAATCCTTTCCAGAATGTTAATACTTCTAATAAAACTAATCACACTTTTCAACCCAAGTGACCCTCAACCATGCATCAGTACAGCTCCTTCCTATGATAATTTTAATATACTGTCAAAAATGCACTCAGAGATGTATAATTAACTCTTCGGTTCGTCTCTGAAGATTCCTCAAATAAACTCGGTTGTCCATCGGAGGCTTCATTTGCGGCTCCATAAAAACTTTAACGGACCTGCATACGAAATTCCGGTTCTGCTTCTCGTTTTAATTAAGGATGGCTCTCTATGGACACATACATATGTATGTACATGCCATGTGTACGCACATACATATGTGTTAGGTACAAATTCTATCCTAATTTCTAGAGATATGAAAGGAAAAAGTAAACAATATTTAATTCCACTTTAGAATGGAGGAACTTTTTTAACTTTAGTCTTGGCTTTCATGAAATTTAAAGTTTGTTTGATTTAATTGGCCAAATTTTTCGAAAGCTTCCTCGAAATTTATTCAACCTTTACGCCCATTTCGAGTACGAGTTCCCAGCTTTAAAATGTTGAGCAGTAAATAACTTCGTCCTAAATAACTTTGTCCTTGCTCATTCCGAATACTGAACAGCTTAAAAAGTAACAAGTACGATTATTATTCTAAGCATACATTTTGTGACGACGAAAACAGAAAATAGTGAAAAATATTATTATAAAAGTAATAGTTTCCTTAATAAAATATGTAAGCGTAGAAATGTAAGGCTTTCAACGTGTGCGTGAGTTGAATCTGCGAGTGACTGTGTTCGAGTAAAAGAATAAACAATAAACTGTAAATTAAATAAAAGACGTGAAATGTTTTGTATGACAATCACATGAAATGGAAAAAAAAGCGTATTAGAAGTTAGTTCGTAGCAGACAGAGTTTAAACAAAGTAAAACCTATATAAAGATCATTTAGTTAAGCAACGTATGTGCAAGATTTTTCTAAAAGAAAGTATTGTAATTAATTGAATTTTAAACGCAACTACGAAGGATGAAAAACTAATAATAATAATAATACTATTACACAAAAAATCAGAAGGAGTTGTTTCAATGGTAACAAATGTTCAACTGAAATGTTTTAGGAATCAGGAGAAAAAAGGAGAGAAAACTTTACGTTTCCTTAGGAAGAGTGATTTCGAAAATAGCGAAATCCTCGGAATCTTCACAATTCAGAATACGGCGCAAAGGAGTACGTGTATCTCAGAGAGTTACGAGTACCTATCAAAAGCAGGAATCCATTCTAAGACAAACCCTGGATTATAACATATTACGATCTACATATTGTATCGCCAATTTTGAAAATATTACTAAAATATTATTAATTGAGGAATAAATTGCACGAGGAATATCGCGGCAAAATAAAATACGACAAGTATTCAAATTTTAATTGAATGCTTAGTGCCATAATCATGAATTCGATAGACTGTGCTTAATTATTAATTTATTCGACAGACGGGGATTCATCGTGAGTGCATCCAAGGACAAGTATTTTTTAAGTGGCTAACGCTTTTCAAGGCAAACAAACTCTCATTCAACATACTCAATATTTCTAGATAATCATATGTATCTCAGTATTTCGAAAGCGTTCGTATTTTAATGACTTTCCTATGATTTTCAAACACGAAATGAATTTTAAAATGCTTCTTAAACACTCACGAAAGTGTTATTAATTAAGTTCCCCGAGAAGCCACAAGCTAGAACAATCGACAGCACGATACTCGCAAAATTAGTGCCATCACAGCATGAATTTCGCATTTATGTGTACTTTCGCCTCAAGTGTTCTGGCTTTTATCTTGGCAACATCTGATAGAATTCATTCATTCATTAGTAGAATTGAAACGCGAAGCTCGTGTAAATTGACGATGAGCATCACGAATTCCAAGGAAATACGCACAGTCAAATCAAGTAACGGAACGAGCCTCTCAGCCATCAGCCATCAGTCATCAGTATTTATAAAATGTATCGCCGCAGACGGAAACTCTTCCTGTTAACATGAGTAAATGGAATCGAAACTCTTTTACTATATTCAGAGGTACCAACGAATGAGGTAAGAGGTACCACAAATTATCTAATGTACTCGTAGCTAAAATTAAATCGTAATCCATCAACCAAGATACAGCAATATAAGATATGAACGTTTTTGAGAGTACAATTTACATAATTTTTGTTCTTAATTTTGAGAATTACTGTCATATACTTAATATTCAGTAACTAACAAATCGCTACTGAAAATGTACCTATTAAATATTCATGTTGTAAATATACCTGTTGTTCTTCATGTTGTAAATATATCTTTGTTTATCTCCTCATTTATTCACCTTAGTTTCTATTCTTTCACAAATCAAAGGATTAGAGTATAAAAGTTAATACAAAAAGTGTACCAAAGAACAGGAAAGTGTGCTATAATAAGGATGCTACGAAATGTTACCATCTGACTCACCTCTCAGCATTTGCGCCGTTCGCTTCTGATTCCTTTGCGGTTCTGTTCAAAGAGTGTTACTGTTGTCGTAGTTGAAGGTTGTTTTCCATGCACCCATTCAAAGGAGCACTCTCCATCTTTAACCTCTCATCGACCACCGCACGCTGATTATTAACCATTTGTGTCGATTTGAAAGGGAACAAGTTACGACATAATCACTTGTAACTAAGCGCGAACTTTACACGAGAAACATAACAAATCCGTAAGGATTTCCAATGCCAACGTAGGAATTGGATCTCCGCCCTACTTTCGACTTACTTTCAAAGCAGTTCACACTTTTTGCTCTGTTCCATTCTTACGTCTCATTTCATCGATCCATTCTTAAGGATTCGTGTATACTAAATAGAAGACCTGTCATTTTCCCTCAAGCTGTATTTTCCAAGAGTATTAACTCTTTATCGTTTAACCTCCTTGCCGCTCGCTATTCTGTTCTTTCTTCTTCTGTTGCTTGTCAAAATCGTCTTGACATCTTTCAATTACTTGACTGTGTTTCTATGCTGCTGCTAATGTCGTTGATATTAAAGTTGTCATTTAATAAGTTAACTCTGAGTTGTACTCAGAAGGAACTCTTAAGGTACCAAGAGTATCAACGCCCTTCAAGCGCCGATAAATAGAAGCTCTCTCTCTAACTTCTTCTACATTCCATTCCACAGCGTTCACTGTTCGACTGTACTACTAATAATTCCGCACTCGATGGAAAGAAAGGATTTAATTATGTTACAATGTACGATGTTATTTAAAGTAAAGCGAGTAGAGCTTTGAAAGAATGACTTTCTCTACAAAATACACAATCTAAGAGGTCCTAAGAGTGTACGAGTACACCTAAAGATCGTACTTCTCTCTGCTTCAAATGTATTCGAGCTTTGCAAGTTTTAATAAAGCTAAAGTGCATGATGAGGGGGAGGTTCAACATGGTCCGAAGCCATGTTAGTACTTTTTTAGAAGGAACATAACTCAGAATCTAACAATCACAACAGCTTTGAATAGGAAAGGGTGCCCCTTTTGCACGAATGAAACCATACATATAGTATATTATGATGTAATTATATTATATAACATAACAGAGAACGTAATAAGAATGTGAATTATTTAATTTTGTAAGAAGTTGAGTCGGATTGGAAATTCCTTTCGTTCTAAGAGCACGCTTTTCTTACAATGAAATTTAATTACCTCGCCCTTCTTTTTCGAACGTAAACCCCCCCCCCCCCCCTCCACCGCTTTCCACCATCCGCAGAACACAGCAACAGATGCAATGAAAATAAATCAAATCTAAAATTTTAATCTTATCCGATGATTTCATTACAAAAGGAGCACAGAGTGGAAATTGATTTGTTTTTATTTCTTGTTGGTATTACGCAGAGTTTGTATCCTTGTCACAAGCTGATTCCCTTTGATTTCCCTCACTCCGTGTTTGTGTGTCTCCCTTGCTGCTTCCACGGATTACATACTTCTAATGTCCATCGTACATCCAAGTTACATATGCACATATGAAACATAGACTTGTACGTGTACCAACAGATTATTCACAATGAGGACTTCAGTATTTCTCCCATAAGCTTTTCCAGTTTATTCGTTATCGTATATTTTCAGTTTATCAGTTTATTCAGTAAAGTTTTGTGTTTATTTTTTAGTTCCAAATTGATTATTATTTCAATTGTTTCTTCCATTTTAATGCATAAAGTGGTTTTTATTGTAACAGGCTTTTCTATTGAACACAATGTGGTTCTTCGTCACTTTTTCTCCAACTTATTTTGTCTAAATAATATCGCAAAATTGAAAGTTTTTAATTAAGACTTCAATGTCGAGCAGCTTTAGCGACATTTGGCAGGAGTTCATTAACCTCTTCGCTGCCAGTGTGGCTTCTGTTGTTGATAATTCGTAGTTGGAAAATGAAAACTGTTGTGCTTGCATAACATTAACATATCATTTTGGTTAATGCGAAGTTATCATTTAGTCCACAGTGCAGCTTTTTTCCACCCCTCCCCCACCACGACTCGGCGGACGCCAACAGCTGCTCTGCCGGCGCAGGGTCCCGACGTGCTACGAAAACTTCTCCAGAGCACGATTCGTCAATAGAACTGCGAAGAAAAATGTTTCTATTTATTTGCGCTCAACGCCGCGGAAGGCGAGGGAGGTTGAATGCCCAGCTATGTGAACACAGCTCACAGCTCACAGCTCACACGCACACGTCTATTGACTACATTCGACAGACGCGACGTGGCTCTGGCGACATGCACTCGATTAGCTGCATGCGATTCCACGTGAATATTTCGTAGCCTCTGTTATTTATTTGTGTAGCACAAACTAGAATTACCACGTCCTTCCCGCGGAAAGAAGGGGGTGCTGCCATCGCCCACGAAGTAGGGACAACCTGGCAATTCTACGGAATTAACCAGAATTGAGAAACAATGCTAAAAAGGGGAAAATAAGAAATCCGGGAACGTATTCCGTGGAGTCACACTTGCGTTTGTCTGCGGATGACAGTGGAACAGTGGTACAGTGGTATCCCAGTGCATGGGTGGGTGGGGAGTCTGTGCAGACGGCTTCATTTGTCAAAATAAAATTACCGCCGCATGTTGAATTATTATGCTGGTTTAGCGTCGTGCAGCTTAATCAGAAGCAATCAGTTGTTGCATGCAACCCACGGAAACGCGGAAGCAGTCGAGGTGCGCAGTTGTACAGCTGCAGGAGGCGTGTCCGCCTGAAAGCGCTCATTTTGCGGAATCGGAAAGCAATACGCAGTGGCAGCCGCAATTAGGAGCAGGCACCAAAATGCTCGGAGTCATCGGCAGCACCAGGAAGCGAGGGGCGGAAAGCAGAGGCGATCGCAGACCGAGCAGACCGGAAATAGTTCAACTATAATTAGTCGAGTCGGATTTAGTCAACGTGCTGAAACATGTTTAATGCTAGTACAAGAAGAAATGCAGACGCGGAAGAAGTCGTATAAAACAGTCACTTGTTATCCTGTGTTTCCTCTGTTATTGCCACTGGCAGTTATGGGGATTAATTAAATTAAATTCATTCGTTGTTCGGTTCTGAGCTGCCAATTATTTTAATCAGACGATGTGGAAGTTGAAGGAAACATTCAAAGTACTTATTCGCACAGTGAGACTAAGAAAAGAACTATTATTATTTAAATGGTCGAAATCATCAACGTTATTCATTATAATGGCAGTTTTTCGCTTCTTACGATTGTTCACCGAAACAAACCCTGCCTCGGTGGCAGCTTTTTGCTTTCATGTGAAACAAACACTTTCTTCACAAAGCTTTATTTATTTGAATGCTTATTCGAATCGGATCTACGTTTTGACGAAGGTTTCTCAATGCTGTGTCCGAAATTTCTTTCTTAGAATATTCCTAGAAGTTTTATTTATAGTAACTTATGAAATCGAAGACTCAAACGTGGTGTTAATTTCGCAGCTCGGCCAAAGAAAGACTGCAACCAACTCCGCGGTTTGATTAAGTTGCAACAAAGGAGGTCTTTATTACAGCCACCAGGACTTCCATCGACTTCCCTCGTTGACTTCCATCGAAGTTCGCCTCTAGAGATGAAGTTCGCCTCGTCCGTTCGTCAACCGGACGGAGGAGTTGCGAAGCAGCTGCAGAAAATCTTGTTTACATGTCTTGAGATAATAAAAAAAAGAAATCAATTAAAACTTTGCGCTTTCTGTAAATAAACTGCACTTGAAATTTCAGGAGTCAATAATTCCACAACAACAACAGCAGCAGTTCCGCTAAATAGCTAATTCTTAGCAGGTTGCCACCAGATGTGCGTCTGTAAAGTTTTCTTTTGTCTACGGAATACTGCAGGAGCCGGAATACCCGCTGCAGCGGCTGATCTTACGTTCAAGTAAACACCAACATTCCGATGCGGGCGTGAGCCAACACGCTGAGTTCCCGGAGCAACAAGAGAAACAGCCACAATAACTACAACAACACCAACAACCGTGAGTGAAAACCAACAACAACAAAATGGACAACAACAAGCAGGAGCAGCAGCAGCAGAAAACAATGAGCTCGTAATGATAAAGAGTGACTTCCAGCCACACGGACGGCGGTAGAGGCGAAAAACAGCAGCTGGAAGTGGAAAACATTTCTCACTTTTAAGCCAGAGAAACAACTCGCAACTGATGCTGCCCTGCGATAGGCAAACCACGCGTTTCCTCGTGTATCCGCAAGAGGGCTCGGCCACCCACTAAATGTGGGTCTTCGGCCCGACGCTGGGTTGCCAAGCATGGCGGCGGAACTTACGCAACCCATAAATTATCCTAGTTTAACTAATGTGGGTCGTAAAACAGCGCAGAGCAACATTTACGGCGAAGGTAAAGTGAAATATTTAAGGACATTTAAGGAGGAACCAAACACAGTCGCCCATGAACTTGAGACGTGGCAGGAAACACATCGGAGAAGCAAACTCACACAACTACTGGACAACTTGTCAGACGGATTGATCGAGGGGGAGAGTGGGGCAGTTAATGGCTCCGGACACTGCGCTGTGGCAGCAGATTTGCTAACGAAGTTTTCAAACTAAATGCACTCTCAAGTATAGGAGTTGGTGTTGAAATCCTTGCAGAATGATCAGTGTTCCGAGTGATTGATTTCCATAGGTTGATATACATACAATATAAGAACTCTGAGCGGACTTCAACCGAAAGCGAGCTCCTCGTTGGAGCAACTTTTTTATACACATCTAGTAAATATGTATATAACAAGTCGAATCTGTATTAAAGATGTTCGGAAAGAAAGGAGAAAAACGTATCCTTCAAGGAGCAGTTCAAAGTACAGCTCAAATCACACACTTCTACAAGTATGGTAAGAACACAGTACCAAGGAAGTGAGCATCCAACGGCTGAGTTGGCAACCCCCTGCATTGCAGAGCAGCGTTCCGCCACACGCCGTGAAAACGCGAGAAAAGAAGACATCCACACATTCGCTGCCAGCCGCAAAGCAGCGCAATATCTTGCATATCATTCGCTCGTTTTTCGCTGCTTAGTTTTTTGTGCCATACGCAAAGATGGGGAAGGGTACCGAAATGTAGGGTACCGTGTAGTGTGACTCACACAGCAATCTTTGCCTAGCGTTCGCTCGGTTCTGCTGGGGTCCGGTCTTCCTTATGGTTCCTTATGGTCCTTGCATGCTGTCACATGATGAGGCATGAGCACAAGTTCACGCTGGCGGCTGCAATGCAGCCAAATCAAACTTCCTTGCGAAGGAGTGAAGAATAACTTGACGTTGGAGTGGATTTCGGTTTCTGATGTAAGTATTTCTTGTTATCATCCACCGAAATATCATTTCTCAGATTTTTAACTTAAATTATTGCTTCGCCTCTACTGTACTTGGTTGTAGTTATTTAACTTTAGCTTAAACCATCTTGAAGACCATCTTGAAATCATCTTCACCTCCCCATAACAACAGCAAGTGTTTTTTTAATGCTTGTCCCGCAGTCAAGCAGCCCGAACCATCCAGTCAAACCGCAGCAACTTATTTCCATGAGCCAAGCTGCTGTTGAGCACTCCTGCGTCCTCATCTGGCCGCTCTGAGGCGGGGAAAGAGTCGGTGGCTGCCGTTGTGTCAGTTGGTCCAATGAAAGAATGCACCGTAAACGGAGGGCCGATTAAAGTGCACAATACGATTTGCATAATCAAGCGCTGCAATGCAAATGAGAGCAAATTGAATGTAGTTTTCATGGTTCATGGAGCGCTACACTCAGGGGGGGGGGGCACTCGAAGAGATACTCTTTGATGTAGGTAAGTGACTCGGTCCACTTTTTGAATGTTTTTGGCTGATAGCATTAAACAAGTGAGTGCTTCTACGTTCTGCTGACATGTCGTCAAGTTCCCAGAACCAACCGGACGAGAGCTATATATATAAATGCCGACCTTAAATACTCATGCCTTCATGACAGATACTCGAGTTAAGAATTTCGAAGAAAAGTTCTATATACTTAAAAGTTCTTATAGTATAAAGCACTTGTTCTGGCTTTGAATTATGTTTGAGAGTAGACCACGCCTATTTTCAGTACAGTGGTTGCACTAGTAAGGATGACTATACTATATACAGTGAAGAAGTGCTTACATTTGAAGAACCTTCTCTTTATTTTTGATAATTAAATTTACTGATTCACTTTCGCAAAGTTTTGACAAATTTTACATGCACTTCATTGCTTTTAATAGGCTCTTAAATTTGAAATCACTTATTATATCGTAGTTTTTGTTAAAGTTATGATATCAATTGTATTTTAGGGCCTCAAAGAACCACCGAAGTTAACCACCGAATGTCTATGAACTGTTGACACTTGGTCCCCAGGACAACACTTTGAAAAGAATCGGCTTCAGGCTATCGACATCGATGTCATTGCTGCTCAGACGCTGCAATGTTGTGGACAGACTCGACGATTTCTGCAGTGAAAACACTTATAGGAGGAAATTCAAATGGAGTTCACGCCAAGCTACTCACCAAAGCCGTCTCTACCATGACCGCGAATTGAGGACTCTTTAAAGCCGCATAGAACTCCGCAAACGCCGCACTTCGTCGTCGCTTCTTGTTGATCATTTCCACGTAGTCGCCGCGCGGCAGATGCTCCACGAGTTCCTCCACGAAGGACGTAAAACTAAGCAAAGCCGCCGGAGCGTCCGCATCCGATAGCAATTCTATCTGCAGCGGCAGATTTGTGGTTACGTGTGCCAATCGCCGCTGCCAGTCCATCAACGGCGTCCCACTCCGTCCACTCTGTTCGCCGGCTTGAAGCTGCTCAGCTGACTCGAGAGGACCGCCTTTCGTTTGGAGGTGCAGGAATTCGAGTATTGACACGACTTCGGGTATGCGTTGCACACTCTGCATCAGCTGCGTGAACTGGGTGCTGCGTAGGTATTCCGCAGCCTTGCGGAAGCTCCCATCGACGATGTAATATTTGGCCACGAGTTCGTCCACGGTAGCGGCGGGTATAAGATGAAGAAAGTCCTTGAGTTCGGCGACAATCTCCGGAGACAGGCGCGGTGGTGAAGCCAAAGCTTCAGTCGCAACTGCATCGAACGAAGTCGCTGATATCGCAAGAGTCAACAGCACGAATGCCGACAACATAATTTAGCTATTTTCAAGCCAAGCACTTCACTAAACGATCGGATGAGTACTGATTTACTGAGTACTGAATTATACTATACAACTAGTCAATGTTCGTTTCATGGAGAGAAAGCAGGCAACAGAGAAGACTGCAATACTCGCCACGAAACTCATTCCATCCAAAGGCAGATGAAATTGATTTGGAAACATCGCTGTCCGAAGTCAAGCCTCTCAGCGGTCCTCCGTCCTCTCTGCTGAGTCTAATTTGTTTTTGTTACGCAACTCATTTTACTTGAACCGGGATCAGATTTGATAAGCGAAACCGATTTCAGTGCAACCGCCCGCAGCGCTCACTTCTAAGACTCATCCGTTTTCTAAAAATACACGTAAAACACATGCTACTCATATGTTATGTTATGTTATGTTATGTTCGATAGAGCAAAGTACTTAAGAAATGTGGTTGTGGAGCTCATGCTATTAAAATGCTGTATCAACCTCGACTTATTCTTCGGTTTGTTCCTCGAAAAGAACCTGATTCTTCTTTCAAATAATGTTGTGTAGGGTACTACATCGACGAACGTGACCGACCGATGGATTTATCATTCTAGAATAGATTGCCTAGAGTACAATAGTCGTTACTTCTGTATTGTTAACTGATGACGCCGAATGAGCGTAGAGTGTGGAATATGGAACTAAACTCGCGCATAACGGAGCTATTTTTATATTTATTTATAATACATAAGTAGTTATTGTATAACTGTATCTATTTTCTATTCAATTATAATTTTAAACAATCCTTTGAATCAGGTAAAACGCTTGGTGGTAATTCATCCACTAGTTCTGGACCTGTTTCTGGGCCTGGACCTACTCGCAGATATCCTGGTACATGTTTTCAATTGAATAATTTCAATAACTCCCACGACTTTCAGTGTGGAATTCAAATTTACCGTAAAATTGCGATAAAATTGTGTGCAAAAGCGATTGACAATGGCAATGATTCGTTCAGCACTTGGCAACACGGCTCACGCACCGAACACCCCGCAGCGCTGAGCCGGGCAGCCGTCCCCTCGCCAGTAGATAAATAATTCAATAAAGACCGCCAGGACAGCGGCATTATTTATTAATAAACTATTTACAATCGAGTGGTTGTTGTCGTAACTGGTGTCCATGCTGTTTGGGCCGCCACAGTTTCGGTTCAGCTCAATTCAATGCAACTCAATTGTTGACACAAAAATCTAATAATTCAAACTGAAATTCGAATTCCCAGCGGCTGCAAAAAAGCTGAACCTTCGATCGTCACAGAGTGGCAACGCTGCAGCAAGGGCAGGAGCAGAAGTGGCGAAAATTGGCATAAAACTCGCCATAAATTCACACGGAATTGGCAACTCGCAGAAAGAGACAGCAAATAAAGTGCTCGACATGCAAGCGAAGCGGCGCTGGACGACGGGGCAGGGCCACAGGGGAGGTGGAGCCACTGGTCCCAGATATAATAGACTGCTTCTAGTTGCCACTTTCGGCCACTGCGATTTGCATTTGAAGTTAAAAGGACGACGAAAACAGGAGCAGAACAACTCGCTCACACATGCATCGCATAACGCCGTCATTTGAACTTTAAAATAAATTCTCTCTCCTTCTTTTTTGGACGTCCTCGTTGGCCAGAAATCCACAAGATATTTAATTAAAAAGCCGGAGCTTCAAACGCATGGTTGACTGAACCTCGTGAATTAACCCAGCAGCTGCTTGTTTGGTTCTACTCAACAGACACGTTTTTCTACGAAAATTTAACTCGAAAAATTAAGCTGGAAAAATTATCCCAAGCATTCGGTTGCGGTTTAGAATTAGAATCAAAATTCGGAGACTTCCTCGCATACACCAAGAGGATTTCTTACACAAGGAATGGTTTCGAGTACAGGGCTTTGACAAGGTTAAGTTGCGGCTCACACATTCAGCGCCGCGGATCGCAAAACAGGTGATTTATATTCAACACCGGAGAGCAAAAACCCGAAACTTTATTCAAATTTCTTCATTTGATTCACAGGTCCAAAAAAGCAGCATTTGTGGAGTTATTTTAGCTTCCTGGATGCTTTGTGTCAAAACGCGCGGCGGTGAGTGAGTATTGCGTGTGTGTGTGTGTGTGTGTGTGTGTGTGTGTGTGTAAATTAAAATATATTATTGATCAAATCAGAGCAGCAAAGACAGTCAGACAGAATGCAACATTTTTATAAACAAAAGGAAGTTTAAAAGAGTTGCACCGGCAGCAACAAAACACTGCTGAAAAAATGTTTCCATTTCCATTTCGGTTTGAATTGAATTTTGATTTACACACACGTTAATGAATTCCTGTACATGTATGAACTCTGGTGTGTGTGTGTGTAAAAGAAATCCTTTATAACATATAAACTGCTCCATTTTACTGTTGTTGTTGTTGTCCTGTTCTTGCAGCGCCTAACATGTTCGAATTATTAATTTCCATAGAACGTTGGACGTTGAAATTAAATATTATATTAAAAAATATAGTTGTTAGTCTATGGAAAAGTTATTGAAAAAGTTAAGTTTTTTCTTTTTTCCATGAAACGCAGAAAATCAGATGCATTAAAATACAGTAGACGCTCGATTACGTGGATGCTGGATTTAATAAATTTGAGTGCATAATTCAATACAATGAACAGTAGAAGAAAATTAATCCGATTCCAAAGAATGAAAGAGCTGCTATTCTTTACATGAACCACTCGGCTCTTTTTTAATGTAACAACTTCGAGCGAAAGAAGTCTTTTTAGGTGAATATATGTTATTAGATTATTGCGTGATGTAAATACATACACCACCCATATTTTTCCGGCTTCAGCGTTTCTCACTTGCAATGGGCTTTGAACTCGCAACCTGACTGGCAAGATCGTATAGCTATTTCGGAACATGGTGCTCTACAAAACTTCTGAACTACAGATGTTTGTACAGTGGATCCCCTGTCTTCTTCCCTCGCAATCATGTGTGTGTGTTTTCCCAGTGTAGAGCTCGGTCAACGCCTTTGCGGGCTCTCCTGCTCATCAGCAGCATTTTGCAAAACTTTGATCACCTTTGCACCGAGTTTTACGATATCCAAAGTTGTCATTCTGTCGTTCCATCGCCCCTGCCCTCCTCGCCCCCTCTACCGTACTCCTGCACTCTGTGCGCTCTGTTTAAATGTGTCCCGCGGCTGAAATTCAATTTAACGTCAGAGAGCGTTGCTCTGCTTTGTGTAAGTTTTGCCAAAAAAGAGACAGCAAAGGAAATGAAATGTTTTTCTTTATTTCGTCTTCCTACGGACATTCGTGTTCTATTGATTCAAAATGTATGTCATTACATCTGCATGGGCCCGGAACCCGGAACCTGGCGAAGGTGATGTGTTCACAATAGATACAGAAAGAAGTCGCAGCATCTTCCGAAATAAAATTAGATGCTCCTGATAATAGATGAGCAGGGGAACCGGGAGACCGGTTTGTCCAAAAACATCCCCATTTTCAACGGTTTTCTTTTGTTGTACTTCGTGTTTGTTTTGTTGTGCCTTTGTTCTTGCATCTTTACCACATCTTCATTTAAACGTTCAGAGAAATCCTGATAAATGCCCCATGCGTTGACGCACCAACACGTGGAACGAGAAACCGAGTGGTAAAAAACGCCTCGCAGGAGGAAAACAAATACGATAAACTTCAAATGCAAACACTGATGCGTCGTTCGATGGCTTCGAAGCGTCAGCATCCCGATAAAAGGGATGGAAAGCCGAGCCGATTAAAATAACGCGTGACTTGTTGCGGCGTCTCCCTGCGTGGTGTGGTTGTGGTTGTTGTTGTGTTGCCGTCGGCCTCTGATTGAGATGCTGGTACCAAGACGCGCACCAGCACAACTTTAGAAAAACTTTGCTTGAGCTTTGGCAAACATCAAACAAGAAACGCTTAGAAGTCACGGCAGAAGCAAGAATAAAATGAGAAAGAAAAAAATTGGAAGAAGCAGGGAGATTTTTTAGGGATTTTTATTGTAAAAGAAAATAAAACTTTTCAATAAAAAGTTGTGAAGCAGCTAATAAAACAAAAAACGGATGCTGGCTGCTAGCGTAGCCCGGAGTGCAGTCACCTGGAAGGATCTAGAAAGACCTGAACCCTGAGGCTCGTGCCAGCACCTCCCACGGAGAGCAGGGCAGGGAAAGAGGGCTCTTAAATTTTAAAGGAAACATCAAAACTTCGATTGATGGCATACAATTTATTACCTTGGGCGTCCTCTGGAAATTTCCTACCCGCCCCCTTTCGCCCTCCCTGAAGAAAGACAACAGTATTGATGGTTGTATTTGCAATACGTTTATTATTTCGGAAAGGAATTTATCTTTCAGGTCGACGCACACGCAGACGGTTTCATTTCCTGCGCTTCGTTTGGAGTCCGCAATTCATCAGTGGCCCTTCTTTCCAAACGTAATTTAGTACGTGTTGAAAATGTCGCGAGATATGTTTTTGGTTGTTGTTTTGGTTACTGCTTTATATTTGGTAAAAAAGTCACAATTTCGGGAATAAAAAACGGCGATCCGGCTTCAGAAGGTCCCCAAGAAGAAGTACGCTTTCAGTGAGTCGACAATCCTGGTTATGTAGATACCGTTATTATGCAGGGTGAAGATCAAGTTTCTCAACTCTGCCGAGCTCTGCAAGAAGAAACAAGCATGTGAATAAAAGTAGATAAGGAAGGGCGACAGATGTTGTGGCCCGTGGATGCAGTACTTTACAAAATATATCAAAATGACCCGATGTTGCAACCTCTAAACTGTAATCCATGTATATGTGTATGTGTAAACAAACCTATGTATGTATATGTTGCATACTTGCATGCTTGTTATGGCGAAGTTGAAGCTGTTCTTTTTAATGAAAGAATACGTGAAAATACGTCTTCAGTCAGAAGACAAACATTCAAAAAAACAACAACAAATGCAGACATTTTAGCAGTTTAATGTAATCAAGGAGTTTCATTTAATTACAGTCCAGTTTTGCTTGCCAAATGAAACACAGTGTAACACTGTGAACGACGCTGATCCAACGCATATTTTTGGGGCGCTCTTTAAATTGAGTTCGAGATAATTTTATCAATTTTCAAATTTAGAATTGAAAGGAAACTTCAAATAGTCCCCATTTAAATCGTACAGTTCCCCATTCTGTGTACCATTTTATGTCCCATTCTATGTCTAAACGCATTCTAGAAATTTCGGTCACGTTCGCGCCAATTGGCAATTACAAAAACTCTGGGTACCAAAAGGAATCAGCGACGAAAATTTTAAAAAGAAATCCACTCCAACGTTCGCCACAGACGGAGACGGAAGCCGGCGAGAGACGGAAACGAAGGCTGATTGGTAAGCAGAGCGGAATCGAATGTTTCCCGGAACCTAAGACGAACAGAGCACCCACTCCTCGGATTCTACACCCACTCTGGCAGGTATAAAAAATTAGAGAAACAGCAAAATTATTCCAATACGAATTTCTCTCACGTTCCTTTGTACCCATGCAAATGATGGAAAGGATGGAAAACTTAAGAAAAACGCACAAACTGCTGTTGTTTTCGCTTTCGAACCTCCGCTTTTGGCTTCGTTGAAACGCGTTAATGTTGTGCTGAAAACGATAACGTCACTTTGAAAGGTGCTTCTTTGTATCCATTTCGAAGTAGCTGTTGTTGTTGTTGTTGCTGCTGCTGCTTTCGTGTGCTCTGTGTCAGTGTGTGTGTTGTGTCAGTGGAGTGGAGTGGAGTGGATGGGAGAACAAAGCTAGAGCAGGGAATATGGAAGAGAAAGGAACTCTTTCATTTCTATTCGGACGCCCGAAGCACGTCCCGAATTTTTATTTTTATCACACTTTTGATGTTCTTTGTTTTGTTTGAGCGCCCAACCACTGCAATGCGCGGGGCTCGCTTTCGACAACCACTTCGAGAACACCCCTCGATCAACCCCCCCCCCTCCCCGCCACATGCCGGGGAACTGGCGACTCACCTCCATGTTCTGCAGTATTTTGGCGAATTCGGGGCTGCCAACATTATCGACGAGTTTGGAAAATCGTTCGTTGGTCTCGAGTTTATCAAAGAACGTGGTGAGAATCTGATCCTGCGGCAATACATCCAAAATGCTGTCCACCAGGCCATGTAAGCCGTTCAGACTTTCCGCAGCCACACTCTCTGTTGTTGTTGTTGTTGTTGTTGTTGTTGTTGTTGTTGTTGTAGTCGTCGCCGTCATCGTCGTTGCTGTTGCAGTTGTTTCCACGCTTGCATCTTGCATTGAGAGCAGTTTTGCAGTTTGCGTCGTTGTTATTGCAGTTGCTGGCATTGTTAGTTGTGTTGTTGTTGTTGTGTTCGGCTCTGCTGCGGTGTGTGAGGTGCTTTCAGTGTTTTCTGCAGCGAAACAGATTTAAAAATATAAATAAGAATAAGTGAAAACATTAACGCATACGACTGAAGAGTCGCTTTGAATTGCAGAGCTGTAATAAATGCTCACAATAAAATGTTCACAATGAAATCTATTCGCTGAGTTCGCAAGTCTGACCTCGCTTTGTTGCCATTCAAATAATATTTAATTCAGAATCTCGAATTACTTCAGTACGGCTGAAATACTCAAGCTTCAATGATAATGAATGCAGTTTGAATACTATTCTAAGAATTGTTCATTTTCTAGTTGTTCCTCCGATCAATGCGATTCCAATTCACTCCATTCTATTGCATTCTCCAATAATTAGGACATTCATTTTTGTGTAAAATCGTCTGGCAGCACTTTGAAGTCACTCTTCATGTATGCCCGTTACTCTTGAAAGGTGACACCGCCCTTCGTTCGCACAAACACAACACACAGACAACCCCCCCCCCCCCCCCACCGAACCCCCCTCCACACACACACACATGAAGCCGTATGCAAACCTGACCTGAATTAATAAACAAATTGTTCGGAAGAATGTTTTCTGGGAAAATGGAAAAACACATGAAACTCAGACAGCGCGAGAAAGTTGTGCCAAATTTCGGGAACAGTTTTAATGGCACGCTTCTGGATGGTCATGGAGTTCGTGGGTTGGCTCTCGCCAGGGCAAAATGTGAAACTGTGCCATCACTTAATGCGTATTGCCGATTTTAGACACCATCCACGAATCGTCCGAGTTGAAAATGCATGCACAACATATTCCACATACAGAAAGAGTCTTTCCAGTGGTATTAATGGCTTAAAGCAACCACTATCCAGCTCACCATTATCGTCACTTGTACCGGCATCCAGCGGGTGCTCTTGCCGCGCTTCTGCTCCGCTCTGCGTTTCCACATTCTCGGCTGGTTTGCTGGTCAGATTCGTCAACGTGTGGAAAAATCCGACCACATCTAAGCCACTCGCATTTAAATAACGCAGGAATGCTGACATTGCCGGAACCGCGATGATGCGTTGCTTCAGCTCGGCGAAGTCGCGCCCACTCAGGTAGGCGTAGGCGCGCTGCACCTCCGGATCGTTGCGGTAGTAGTTGGCGACAATCGACTTCACCTCGTCCGCCGGGATCAGAGCGACAAAGTCACGCATATCAATACTGAGGCTGGTTGGGGAGGGTGGCGATAAATCGTCGGTTTGTAGCTCGATTTCACGAGGGACGGCTTCGTCACCACCGTCCTCAACGTCCCCAGCGCCAGCACCGTGCGACTCGCAGGACGACGAGCAGGAGGCGGATAAATCCTCAGCGGCTAGCAAATCAATTCCATGGATGCTGTGGTGATGAGCATCTTCTTGCTGTAAATGAGCTGGCATTTTGACGGTCAAAAAAATTAGATCGTCCGCTGCAGCAGCGGATGTGTCCATCATGGACTCATTATCTGGATTGCGCCGATGATGCACAGCCTGTCCTTCTCCGTCCGTCACCACTGCACCTTCCAGCGTAATGAGGGCCGCTGTGGCGTCCTCACCGAAGTCCGCGTAGTGCAGCGCTTCGTCGACCAGCACCAGTTCGTCCTTGTGGCTGGCAGCCCCGCCCACCGGCAGGGCTACCGTCACCTGCAGCGCGTGCGAGAGGCAAACGAGAAATAAGGGCACCCGCGTCAGAGGCAACATGGCCGGCTCGTTGTAGTTGCGATTTGTTGCTGCAACGGTCACAGACTGTGAGGATCGATCTTGTTTTTTGTTGTACTCTATCAACTGTGAGCAATTCAGCACCGACAGAGTTTTGCACCGTCGCGGATTTGCGTTTGACTCGCTCGACGCGTTCTTTTCTATTCGACCGCAGGCTTCAACGGACGCCGCGCTACTGGCTGGAATCGCGGTTCCCCAGCCTCGTCGTTCATGCGAGGTTTGGAGACTTTGTAGAATGCGTGTGGGCCGCGTCTGTGTGCACAAGTGCTCCGCAATCGAGACCTCTGCGCTGGAGGTTGCTGTTGATTGCATTGATAATTCAATTAAGAGCTCATTTAAGGGAGACAAGATAATCGCGGTGTTTGTGGGGCGCCTTGGGACAAGTGGCACGCCTGCATGCTGAATGCCTGCGGTCAGTGGCTGTTGACGTCCGCTTCATCGGTCATGAAATAGCACAGATTAGTGTAAGCGAATTTAACAACAGTGGCGAAGCTAAAGCTGGAAACCAATTTAGATAGCTTTGTCACTTAGACTTTAGAAAATTCTTTCCGATTCAGTGTCTTCACGAAGGCAATCTAAGGTTATCCAAAAAGAAATACGATCACGTCTCTCGAGGACGCTGGACTGTGTTCCTATATCGGTTCTTATATGCTTATATATGGATATATACAAACGTAGAGTTGTATATCTCAGCGAACACTTCCACATTCAAGAAATCTTAGATTCAAGTCATTTTATTAGTGAAGTATTCCGAATTCGCTGAACTTCCGGTCTTCTTTAAACTGCGTAGAGTGTCAATCTTAATCTTAGACCATTTCGATGTTTCCCCTAGTACCTCAAGCCTAATCACCCGACTTCATTACACACCACAATCACTTACTGCGGTTAATCAAATATATTTTAAAGTCTAATGAAACCGAACTCCAGCGGGAACCATTCAAGTACTTGAAGAAGTGCCTCTCCTCACATCGCCATATACGTCCGGACCAACCCAATGCAAGCAGTGCCGGGTTCCAAGGAGGCACGATTAAAATGTCGAAAACTGCCGGAAACTGAGCAGCATCTCTGAATTGTGCGAGGTGCTCCATTCTGTCCTCTTCGCCTGCGGCTCGCGATACTTTTCGCAACTGGCTTAAGTACGAGTAGCGGCTGGCTTGTCGCTCGCCGAGGAAGTGCTTGAGAATTAATTTTCACTTTGCTGGGAAATACTTTGCATAGTTCGGGGCTTTCTAGTTCCGAACTTCCACTCTGCGCTCCGTACAGAGCTTTAATGCCACTTCGCCCAACAAAAAGCATAACTCAAAATTTTGAGAGCCGCCAAAAAAGAAGACAGCCTAAAATAGGCAGCGGAAAACACAGCAAGTAGACAAACATTTAGAAGAAGAAGCTGGCAAGGAGAAGAAGAAGTGGAGGAAGAAGAAGAAACAATGGAATTAGATGGAACAAAGAAAAAGAAGGCGAGGTGAGAGAGCAGAGTGGCAACAGCTGACATGATGTGAAAACCGCGGAACAGACTTCATGCAAAACGGTGGGAGAGTGCGAGAGGGAGAGCGATAGCGAGGTCGGGCGGCGACCAAAGGGTACTTAATTAAGTAAGGACGACGACAGATCCTTGTTTGTATGAACTTGCACCTGAGACTGCCACGGAACCACACCGGACCGAAGTGAGTGCTTCAAATGGGACGCTTGCATTTCATTGCTGCTGTGAAACACTTTCGAATGGCTAATTTGCCTTAAAAAGGTCCAAGAATGCCGTAGATTTTGAACAATTTAGTGTTAGAAGCCGCTAATCTTCCACACAATAAACGATGATAGGAATTCGTTTACGGTCCCATTCCACATTCTTCCAATGTTGTTAATTTTTTGTCTCTTATTTCTTATTTTTAAGTTTCGTTAATACTCGTAATTAAGTTCAACTTGAAGGCGAGAACTCTTCTTGCAACTCTTCAATTTGCTCGTTCCATTAATTTACCCGGTAATGTTAAAGCTTCTTCGCCCTGAAAGTGTCGCCATGAATTTGTAGCCACAGCAGAAGAGACAGAAACAACATGCAGTGTAGAAGCGACAACACAACAAATACACAGTGTACAGTGTTGGTGCAACTTAAGCCTAAACATTACCGCAAATTAGCAAAAGTTTTCGCACCCCACCGAATGCCGTAAATTGTGTTGTTTTCGTTGACCTGCAACAACCGAACTGAGTACTTTTCTCAACTGTTGGCAACATTTTTGTTCTGCTTCCCAACTCGAAGTATCCAACTTAGCGAGCCGCCCGCTTCCTCTCCTTCTCTCTCCGGCTGCACTCCACGAGCTCCGAAGCGGGTTGAAATTAATTTTTGGGCTGCCATGCTGACGCCTGTGAAACTTTTCACTATAAGTACTCGTTCCTAAAATGTTCACAATATAGAGAATCTTTATTGCTGTTGTTGTTGTTGTTGGCGGCGATGTAGTGCAAGTTTTGCTGCTGTTGGCCAAAAGATATTTATTACCAGGAATGTTGGGCCAACACTGAGGTGAGCTTCTGTACGAGTACATTGTCGATGCTGTCGAGATGTTGGCGAAGTTGGTCGGTGAGGAAGAAATTTAAGAAAATTCACTTAAATGAAAAAGTTGTCTATTAAAATCGATTAAGTCCAGGGAATCATTTTAGACGAGGATTTATTAATATTCGGGCTGTTTTTCTATATACAGAGTCTTCATTAAGAGCCACAAATCAATGTTCAGTGTTTAAATAAACTTCGATGAATTTAATATAAAAATTGGAAATCGAAGTAAAACAACCAATCAACACAAGCAACAGAGTAGAAAAGAGGCACAGCATCAGCGCCAGTGGCGACAATAAATCAAACACGTCTATAAATCATAAGAACTACATACAGTGTCAATAAATGACATGCCTATAAAATAATGCAGTGACAATTGACAATATAACTTCTGTTTATCTGATGGATAGAAAGCAAAATTGAGATGCGCCAGCAGGGAGATGGAAGGGGGCGGAATAAATTGATATCGCTTAGCTGCCAGCAGAGAGTGCTGTGGCACCCGAGTAAACATGGCTGAGTCTGTGCACAGAAGTGCGAGTGCGTGTGTGTGTGTGTGTGTGTGTGCAATACATACACACCGCAAGAAACACATGCTTACAGGGCAATATTGATTTAAACATCCGGGAATGTGTCAAGTGGCCGCCCATTAAGCGTGGACGCGCTGCGCCGCATCGCGTTACTCAGCAATTCGTCGAAGTAAATTTCGCCCACTGTGCAGGCGTGCTTGAGTTTGCTGTGCTACTGCTACTATACATCTGTCTATCTGTCTGTCTGCCGTCGTCTGCATGTCTGTCTAGCAGTGGATTCGACGTTGTCCAGTAGGACTGCGTGCATCCAGACAAACAAACAACTACGCGTTGTTGGACGGACGAAGCTTATGAGTGCCTCATTTAGTGATTGTTTTTTATGCTTGTGTACCAATTACGAGTGTCTGGTTGTGAGACTGCTTCGTAGAGCCAACAGCCAACACAGCGGCGAAACTCTCTCGCACTCGTTTCTCCGTCACAATAACTTCTTAACTTACTATAAAATCATGTGGTTCTGCCAAATATTCTTCATTCAATCGCAAACATATGAGAGAAGCACAAATATACGAGTGCATACAGTATTATCTTGGCTAATGTTAGGCTTCGAAGTTTATTTAAAGGCTTTATTAGGCTTTATTTCGCAATTATTCCGAATGACTGGCGGCATTGTTGAGTGCGATAACAGCGCCGGGAGTTTATTTATAGGCAAGATTTAATCGGATGTCTAAAATGTTTAGATGACGGCTGTTTATCTAAACACTCGATGGATTTTGTGACTGACTTTGTACCGAGTGAATGCGAAGGAATACAGTAAGAATTAAGCGAAGAAGTGGAGTAAGAAGAAGGAACGATTTAATCTGCGTCGCTTTAATCTGCAGTGTTGCAATTTTGCATGGCAGTCTAGATGCATCCGCGTGGCACACGAGAGTAGCCCTGAGTGACCAGCAGTTCCATCCCTGTACGGATGACCCTCGCCCCTCCGTCTGTCTGCGGTGTCATCATCTGATGTGCTCTGAGTGTGTGTTGCATTTTCCGCTCTCCAAAACCAACGAACAACGAAAACTAAAAAATGCGAAAATTGAAAATACGATGCGGCGATATAAATTTTATGGCCTGACAGACCGCCGGGAAAGAGCGCTAAATTTCAGTTGGTGTTATTTATGGCTGCGATGTCTGTCCAAACGCTCTTCAGAAAGCAACTGAATGTTGACCTTGCTTAGGAAGGCTGAATTTGGAATTCTTCGGTCTGTCTTTCAACGAACCTAAGAAGATGGTTTCAACACATGGTCCTGTTGTTCCAATTTTCAGCATACTTTGAAGATATGATTCTCGGCCAGTCTGATAGGAATCCCATCTAAGCCAGGTTTCATACGTAATTCGCCTTAACTAACCCTCTCTCTAAATGTTGTCTGCTTGAAATGAGGGCTGTCTCGCTCTCCCCCACACCAGATGCCAAGTCGATCAAGGAGACATTATTTTTCAATGATCTGAAATTTGATACGATATCGAATTTTGAAATTTCTTTAACCTCAATTTGCGTCGTTATTCTCTTTAACTAAAGCTGAGTGTCTCGCTGTCACTGTCGTTGTTGTTGTTGCAGTTGTTGTTGTGTTCTGTTCCTCGCTTCCACGAAAGAGCAGGAAGCACTCTTCAACCATTAATCAATTAGACCGCATGTTCCCAGGAGGTCCTTGCGGGACACACTCTTTGACAATGTTTTCCCTTCACGATGTTCTCGATGATGTTCGGTGTTCCGTTCAGCCCAGACAACACCCTGCATGGCCCCGGGATTCGAAAACCGAAACCGTGTTGGGAAAAAAGTAACTTGATTGCATTTAGTGAAGTGATTTTTTGCTGCTACTGAGTTCGAGTTCGATGGTGTTGCTGTCGCTGTTTCTGTTGTTGTTGTTGTTGCATGCAGAGAGCACCAACACCGGTCAACCCAAGGAACCAATAAGTTCGCGTTTTTTGCGGATGCCCGGAAATTTATGTGTTTTAATATTCTTGAACTTCGGTGACATTTGCAAGTTTTGATATACCAACCAACGGTTTTTCACCCAGCCCCATTTTTAGTATCTGCAGCAGATGTGAAATGAGAAAACAATCCGATAGGAAACCGCAAACTTTGTACAGGAATACAAGGAGTACCTG
The DNA here is from genome assembly GCA_943737955.2 of Myopa tessellatipennis. Taxonomy (NCBI): domain Eukaryota; kingdom Metazoa; phylum Arthropoda; class Insecta; order Diptera; family Conopidae; genus Myopa; species Myopa tessellatipennis. The sequence continues at coordinate 15,291,865 of OX031315.1, forward strand.
GAGTGAGAAGGATCGTTTGCAGTACCTCATAGTTATATAATTGAATGGGATCTGGTATTTTTGCATATCCTTAACGTCAACTTGCTTGAGTGGGTTTAGTTTCCAGTTTCTCCCTGATTTTTAAGGGCTGTAAGTAAGACTTCAAGAGTGAAGTTTGCTTTTAAGAATTACTTCTGCAAATGATTCTAAAATAATATAAATTTAGGAAAACTAACCTTCCATTAGAAAGAAGAAAATATATCAGTACAACTAAAAAGATAAGGAAAGTCCCCCTCCCCTCCATTCCTTCCATTCAGCACTCTCTTTCGTAACCCACGAAACCTCTGCATGTGTTTGCCATCGCCATTTTGTGCTAATTTATTGATATCCTGGAGCTGAAATATGGTACCTCTGAGGATTCATTCTCTAACCTGATGCTGGAGTAATACGAGCAACTGACACACGCACATTTGCGGATCATTAAACGAAAGGATTTAAAAGCTTTTGGATTTTGGGACTTTCAGTTCTTTTCTCAGGAAAGCAAAAACACTCTTCAGCCCATTCAAGTCAAGTCGTGCTGTGGAACAACTGTTGCTGCCTCTACATTTGTTGCTGTGGCCAGAAATAGTCCAAGGAAAAGTTAAAGGAGGAAAGAGACATTACTATATCATTGCCCAATTCAGTTTAGGAAAACTTTGGACTGCCAGATGATAAACATTGCGCTTTGATGGCCTTCAAATATTTACTCTGTCGAACTTGATACCAATAAATTGTCTACTTTTCAGTCTTTATTTATTACAGAATAATTTTGGGAGTTTTGCAGATACTTAAAATGTGTGGAAGATGTTGTTGTTTATTAATTAGAATGGCTACCATTTTAAAGAAGGATCCCACGGAGTCCGGGATGTTTATTTACATGAAGTACAGCACTCTAATAACAGAGCTATAAGAATACTGTTATACTTCCCACTGGTTCCTCACTCTCTTGATTTGAACTCTATTTACGTAGTCTAAAGTTCATTGTAAAGTCTTCGAAAATTGTTTCTAAAGAACTGGCTTTTGAGAGTGAATGAGGGGGGCTCTGAGAATAGAAAAAATAAAAGCCAGTTTACTTTGACATGTGAATACAACAACAACCAAAGCACGATTTCGCGTAAGTAAATAATCTAAACTGAAGCCGCAGCTAGTCGCATGTATCCGGAGAATAATTCTCGGCTAACAACTAAAACTACGGAAGAATGTGTTGCACAAGAAGCCAATCAACACGGAAGCAAGCAGCACGCAATAAATTTGTTCAGGAGAGCCGCCGAAATCGTTCCCAAAAGAAAAGCTTTAATAGCAAAATTAATAAACCATTGAGTTTAATAAATCACGTGAGTTGAATGCCAAAAGACAAACAAAGGTCTCTGGACTCGAAATGTTTGCCAATGTTGAAGGGGCATTTAATGGAAGTGCCGCGGAAACGAACTGTCAATGACTTTGACGTTAATTAAAGTAAGAGCCAGAAAGACAGAGACGGCGATACCGATATCCGAACGAACAACTAATAATAACCAAACAACGCTGTAATAAGTAATCGATACCTTTTAAACAGCAGGATTTACACGCGCTCACACGTCAAGCAGCGGAACCGGAAGTCGCAGTGAGGTCCGGGCTTGTCCATGCAGCCCGTCCATCCGTGCGATCTGCAACACTGCGTGCGGTTCATGGTTCGGCGGACGCGTTCAAATACAATATTTGCTCAACGTGTCAAAATCGGGTTAACGCTTTCAACAGCCGCACGTGCAGCAGGCAGTTCATAGCAGCAAGTCCACTACGAATCCCAGAAGCATGTCAGGTACGATATCTGCGCCTACAGCCCCCGAGGCGCTGACATTAGACACACTTAACAGCGATGGTCAATAATACAACAACACAAAAAATGACATGAATAAATACTCATGCTTCACACGCAATCCTCGCATGTAGCGTGCATCGCATTCTTCAATCGACGAGTGTTAAAACAGGGAATCAAAAGTGGTCTATGAGGAAACATCAGGCCACTTGGAACGACAGAAACCTTTACAGTAATAAACTAAACTTATTTTCGGTGTTCAAGAATTGAATTAGAGTTACATTAAGAAGTGGCAATGTGTAAATAATGCCCCATTATCACCAGAAGAAACGCTGCTATCTGCCAGTGAGGATTGAACATTCAGCTGCGGTTACACTCGAGAACAGTAGCGATAACAACACTAGTTACAACCTCTTCTACTTGTTGTTTGCTTTTTCATGCTCCGGTGGGGTGAGGATTTCGGCTTCCATGAGGAGCAAAGCATAGCGACGTCCTCGACTTCCTCTCCGCCCCTTGAATTGGTGATTAACATCCACAACATGGTGGCCATAGCCATGGGGCTATGATTTTCCATTCTCGGGCTGGAGTTCGGTGAACGCTTGAGGTTTGGTGAATCTGTAGTTTTGGTGGACGCTGACCTTGTGTCGCACTTCGCTTCGTACTTCCTCGGCGTGTGCCCATGATTGTGATCTCGCATAAGTTGTAAACACCATTGAAATGTCCTCCTTTGCCGTCCGCGCTCTGCTCCATTTTCTTGAGCTCGACTTCACAGTCTCTAAAAATGCCGCACTTCCTGGCATCTAAGATTTCCAGTTCTCACCTTGTTCTTTAAATTACGAGGACGCTTGAGCACCAGCCTCAAGAGCTTAGGGATTGTTTATCTTATCTCGTCTTTCATTTGCTGGTTTTTGTTGTTGTTGTAGTGAAAGTACCCTCTGAACACACGGAACAAGCCATGGGACGTTTCTCGCTTGCTTTCTAATCAGATCCATTGAATGGCTTTGGCGATGGGATGCCTCTTTTCTCTTTCTTTTTCAATTTACACTTTAAATGTAATTTAATACTTACAGCGTTATTCACATTTTCGGGATATCCTTGTACTTGATATTCGGATGCTGTAGAAACAGGACAGCTTTCGATGCTTTGTCCTCATCTAACATTTTTCCAGTCGAGTATATAAATATTCTGTGTTATCTGATTCAAGGTCTTCGAAAGCATTAGGGGTATAAAGCATAGGGGTATATAGAAGAAATGTTTTCAGATAAAGGTGCCCATGGTGGACCAACTAATTCAATAATCAGGGTTCCGCTGTTTAATATTGAATCTTGAAAACCTCCCCAAATCAATAACTCTTGTGTAACTTGATTAATTTATCAGAACTCGCAGATTGCAGCCGACCCCAGCACGCTGCAAATCCTTGTAATCCTGCTCATGTAATCGAGTATTTGTTTCACTTTGATGTTGGTCGACCGTGCATCGAATCGGGCAATCAGTGGCTAAGGAGCGAGTGGTCAAGGGGCCCCTGCCCACCCCCCAGTGCCACATATTCATTGGGCAGGAGGGAGGAGGGAGATGCCAGAGTATACGATGAACAGAACTGAGCTCAATCCAAGTTCAGCCCCGAGCAGCAGTCAAGGCAACATTTTGCTAGAACCAAAGCGCTTCACTGTTTTAGTTTTTGCTTTTTTCTCTCCATCCTCTAAAACGGATTTGTAAAAATTACTCGCAGTAATCCAGCAGTTAGCAGTTAACACACAACGACAAGGACAACAACAACGTCAATTACTAGAACATGTCATTCCGTAGCTGGCTAAAAAAGCATTTCGAGGACTGCGAGTGCCATTGACACTGAATTCGATGTCCGTCTGTCTCTCAGCTCAACTGGAATCGAATCGAGTGCAATTCGCCGCGTTGTTTCACCGACAGAAGTGTGCAGCGAGTTTTTGCTGACTTCGCCACTAAGTGTACAGTTTAGAGACTTAATCCTTTTCGAGCGCCATTCTCTGCGTGTGTTCCAGGGTTGCCACCATTCTCCCATTTCTTTAAACTTTACTTGTTAACATATACTATATGTATGAAATACAGAAATCATCTGTAAATTGATGACAAACTCATTTTAATGAAGCGCAATCAATACATCACATTCCACTCGAAATGGAAACCCTTTCAGAAGCCACAAATTTTCGAGTTTTTAAACATAAAATCCGTTGGAGGCACTCTTGAGTGGTGCCGATCCTTTTGAAGCCCAAAGCGAGTACCACGTGAATGAACTCTGGCAACCCTGGCGAGCAGGCGTTCGTTCACAATCAGCTTAAATGCATTCAAATTACGTACTTGAGGCATATTAAAAACACGTGTCCGGCAACAATAAACTTGTTCTACAAATTGCTCTCATCGGAAGAGTTGCCTCCCTCCCTCCCTCCGTTCGTCCCGCACATCCTTCACGCTCTTCGTGTCATCCAACCAAAGCTTTGACGACGGACGCAGAACAGCTTCGCCAGAGAGATAAAATTTAATGAAATGTCAATGAAATGCAGAGCTCAGGGGCTGCACATGGAGAAAAAATCCAATTTCCTTTGTGTAATTAACAGACACACGCACACACACACACATACACACAGGTGAGCGCTTAGAAGAGAGTGCGTTCGTGTGTTCGTGCGTTGGTGTGTGTGCCATTGGGTACGGTTGTGTGCGTAAGTTTTACTAAATCAATCAAATGTTTTTGCAGTTGCAGTGTTAAATATGAGCGAGATTAAAAATCGGGCACGAGAGGGAGCCATAGCTACTTTCTGAAGCGCACTGCTACCCTTTTTTGCTACTCTTTCCGTTTGCTTTTCAATTGTAAATCAATTTAAACCATGTTCCTTATTTTTTGCACGATTGTTTCATGCTGCTGACCTGCTGCTGTTGTTGTTGTTGTTATCGTTGACGTTGTTGTTGTTGTTGTTGTTGTTGTGTGTTGTGGCCACACACGACTTCACATTCGTAACTGCGAAGCCGCTAGAATCGCTTTGATAGCAAAACTTGTTATCGGACATTTTTGTTTTTGGACCGAATACGTTTGGATTCGCAACAGCGACTCGATACAAAAAAATCATTTAACCCGCTTTGCAGGGGGCAACAATGCCCACTCGCACCGGCACACAATTGTTTTCTTCCCCCTCCCGCGGCCCGTCCTCCAGTCTTCGCGGATTCATTGCTCGGCTCTCTTTGTGTTTATTATGAACGTTTGCGGTCTTCTGTGCATCTGACGTGTTGATAATTACCAATCCGTAGCTGCGGCCTCGGGCCCGACCAGTTTGTCCCCACCATCCGAGCCCCTGGTGCCCGGATCTGCTGAAATGCGTTGCGTGCATGCGTTAGGTTTGCATACAATGCGGGAATACGTGGTGGTCAAAGCGAGACCGCTTCACATCGAAAAACGGTCCAAAAAACTGATTCAAAAGTACATTCGCATGCATTTGTTTATGGTTTGGGGGCGTGTGAGAGCTGGATCATAGTCATCTGAATGCATCGGAAAGAATGCCCGGTTCTCTTGCAAACAACGACTCTTTGGTTGTTCGCTTTTTCTGAAATAGCTTTCCTTCACTATTGATTTCAAAAAAATTCTCACAACTCACAGAGATTAGTAAACTAACTCGTATCTGATCCCTAAACTTCGGGCATTTCCCAGCCGGAGTTTCCTAACCTTTTCTGGGAGTTTCTGAGTTTCAAAAAGTTACGAGCGGAGAAAGAAACTTGATTGTCAACTTCAACCTATTTTAATTTAAGCTAGTGATAAGAAATATTAATCAAAATGCAGATATTGGCAAGTTTTCCGGCAAGGTTTTTCAGTTCTAACCTCCAAGCAACTCCAACCTTATATCTTTACTCTGTGTAATAAAATTGTCACTGAGATTTGTAATATTTTATAAATATGAACTTACCTTACAGATTAACAAAAAGCTTAACAATATCGATTATTTTGCTTCGATGAGCTTCTCTGAATAAGAGCAAATTTTTAAAACTTCCCACTTATCGAGTTCTTTATTTGTTTCTCTTTTATTCTCCGTGAACTTTTGACCCAGATTTTAATTATTTATCTTCGGGGTATAAATCAAATTTCGGTTTATTATTTATTACCCGAAATTAGCACATGCAGCAGCTGCGCATCTTATCTGTCGCTGCATCGCCTAAGTCCAGCTGTGCGAGTGCCCCGCCCCCCACCTCGCATCCGTTGACTTTGCCGGAAAGGTGCTGTGAATTTGGAAACCTGGAGAGTTTAAACGCATTAAGCTACATTTTGTGCAGTTGTTGCGGAATCGATTTTAATAATTATAGACTAGCGACTGAGTCGTCATGTTGCCGGGTTGCATTCATGTATCGAAGGTGGGCCGCTGATGCTTCTGATATGGCACACAGTCCGTGATGATTGGAGTTTGCCCGGGGCTGAATCCAGACAGGAACTCCACTACACGACATCTCCAAGCCAACCACCGACCCAAGCAAACAATAGAAATCAGCAACAATTGTTGTGTTCTCAGTGGCCACTCTTCGGTCGCCCACGCTCTGGCTTTCCCCACATGCCGCACTCTCTTCCCCCCCTCCGGCGCCCCTGCACAACGCGCTTCGAATGCAAAACTTAATTTTTATTCACAGATGCGCAAATAATTTAAAAATGCAAATTCAACTCTCGCATTCGCAGATTATTTTTTGCATTTGACAGGTTCTACAGACATGTGGGAATTATTATTGCTGCTCTATCGTATTTGTGTTGTTGTTGTTGTTACACTCGCTTGTGCTCCTGTTGTCATGCAATTAAATTTAATAAACATTTATTTGTTGATTTGAATTTGATTCACGTCAGTCGCAGTACTCGTGTTCGCAGTATTTGCGGATGATTAAAAATGTTAGCGAAGCGCACACGAACCGCGTCCCGGACGAACTTCGCTTTCACCCACTTCAGGACTCTTCAACTAAATTTATTATCTATTTATTTCACAATTTAAATACACGTTTGCGGCCGCTTTCAATTACAAATGCAAGGCAATTTTCTGAATTCGAATGCGCTTAAGGACGCGAATAAATGCGACTGCATGTAATCATGCCATGAAATTAATTTAAGTCCATGAGCTGTATTTACAAAGCGATATACTCGTAAGCTTGGCTCTATTTTAAAACTGATTAGTTTTTCACCTAAATTCCACTCACATTTCTACTCAATTCATATCGAAGTATTCGCCTATTCGGTCCTTTCGGTCCTTTCGGTCGTTAGCTGTTTTTGTTGAAATCTTTTCGGCTTACAAAAACACAAAATTAAGAATAACAACCATGAACTATTTAAAGCAACTTATCTACTTTACTTTCCCTTACTTTCTATTATTTTAGAAAAACTTGTTTCAAATCTTTTGAAGGTTTTTGAAGTATAGTTTATTTCCATCTCCATGAATGCGTTGCCATAGCGTCATACGTCATGACAACCTGCTGACACGTTAACTTGCAGCCGTCGATGTGCTGTTAAACAAAAGCTGGGAACTGCGACAACCAAAAAAGACGACAGTATAACTTTTGTTTAATATACTCGTTTAGATCCTCGTGTACACTCCTCAGTTGCTCACTCGAATTTCATTATTAAACTCTGAGCTGTTTCTAGCCGTTTCGCGTTCTTCTGGTTTCTATCTCGCCTTCCTTGCATCTCTCTCTCTTCTCTCTTTTTCGCGACCTTTCCCCTGGTCCAACATAACCTCACCTAATCTACTTATCAGGATCTCATGTTGGGTTGTGTATTCATACTTTCTGTTTCCAATAGAGTTGTGCTACAGGACGAAACTGCGAGTGAATGGTTACACTTGTTCTGCTTTGTATCATACTGAATCTGCCCATTGTTTTCAAATTGAACGAATAATTTTTAGGAAACACGTCGAATATATTTTTAGATACGTTGGAAATACTTTGTCCATTCTAATAATGAATTTCTTCAATAACTGAGCTGAATAAATGCATTGATTTTGGCACAAAAGGGGGAAATGTTTAAGATCGTAGTCGTAGCTCACCAATAAATCTATTTTTGAAGTAAACCAAAAGCTGTAAATCTTCCGTACAGCACCGATTTCATGGTTCTCCGGTCGAAAGTTACTCGTAGTGATAAATGCGTGACTTTTGAATGAAACTAAGCAATTTCTGAACGGTTTGTTGAGGTTGGCTGGCTTCGTGTGTTACTTTTAAATGCGCCATCAAACAACAACAACATTCAAGCAACAGCATGTCACCATTTCATGAACTCTGCCCGAGACACAAGCGGCTTTCGATAGCGATGTGAGCTACGATCCCGAAGCTTCCTTGCAAGCGACAAAGACGAAGAATCTAGAATAATTTGATGCGAGATCAGAAAGCCTTTTCGAAAGGGGGCGGGGGAGGTGCTGAAGCAGTCTGCGATGACGACAATAAGGAAAAGCAGCCTCAAGGTAAAAAGGAGCTTCTCTGCGAATGCTTTCGGCGCGGTTGTCGGAGGTCGTCAGTTGATCCCGTGAGGTTAAGCGAACGCGATTAAATATCTGCGTGCAGTCTGTGAAGGGCGGCGTCCTGAAGATTCTGCGGAGATGGCTGCGTGAGTGTAGCGTACCGCAAGAGTGATGCTTGCAACGCACCAGTGCTGCCAAAGAAATGTGGAAGCACAACTGTTTCGCTTGACTCAACCTGGAGCCTCAACCGTCTGCAGACGGGTTGCTGAAGTGTGGGAACGGAGCAGCGGCGGGTGTCAGCGGGGTTGTCTTAACTGCTTTCACGCGACGGCTGGGTTTCGCTGCTGTTGCAGTCATCGCATTTGTTGTTGTTGTTCTAGTTGTCCTCCTAAAAGTGTGCTTGTCTTGTGGTTGATGCTATTTATGCAATATTCATTTTCTGAATACATGTTTATGGTGTACTATGGTTGAATGGTGGCGCTGTGTGTGTGTGTGTGTGTGTGTGTGTGTGGTAATGGAATTATTTCATGTAGGCACAACATATGCGTCTCTGTTGTTGCAGTTTGTGCTCTTGACAATTTATACTTTCGAAAGCGTGAAAACATTTTCTGTGCTCAAAGTGAGCAGCACTTAAAAGCGATTAAATATAAATCAATATGAAGTGTGCATAAGTTCGCTTTTTTGCTCCGTTCGCTCCGTCGTTGTTGTTGCCTTTAGCATTCACCGAACGCGGCTCGTCGTGAAGTGAAAAACCCATTTTATTCATTAACATGATTCCGCAATTAAGTGCAAAAGTTGTCTTCATCTCATGAGTTATTTTTAATCCTTGTTCAATTAAGTCTCTCGCTTCATCACTCTCGATCTCTTTATTAAAATTATTCCCCGAAAAGATGAGCAGAAACTATAAAAGTAACAATTGACTATATGAACCTCGCACAACGCGTTTGCATTAAAATGGGTCTAATGTGCCACTCGGAGCCTGGGATCATGACGCACACAGGAACCGCATGTGTCAACTTTCAACCTGCCATCCTTTCGGTCGTCACTGAAGATTAGCATAAAAGCATTAAAAATATGGAAATTCGCATGCAACATTGTTTGCCCCGACATATGCGCCGAGACCCAGCCACAGGAACGCGGGTGGGGGGCAGCTTCACTCTCACACAGACTCCGGGCAGCGAATAGCAAAAGCTTCACTCTCAAAGTGTGCCGAGCGCGCTTCCCAACGCTTGTCAGACGCTGGGCTCGCAGCAACAACGCGTCACTCTTTTTCAAAAGTTCTTGTTTATTGGAACGTCGTCGAACAGCGCGGAAGTGGAATTTACGAGGGTTTGTGACACAATTTTAACTTTTATGACTCGCATGCGGCACACAACATTTTTAATGACGCCGCAGCCGAAGTTGATGAAAGTTGTGCGGGAGTATTCGGGGACTCCGTGTGATTCCGTCGTTCACGGTAATCATATGGATTAACATACCAACAGTATCGGAGCCCTTCGTAAGTTCCACTATATTGAATATAATTACTCTGCCGGGTTCATTCCTTAGACAGGGTTTTCCTCGTTTCGAATTGAAAATAATGAGATCCACCTAGTAAACACCCTCTCTCTCTCTCTCTCTCTACATTTAATCCTCTTTAGATTAGGGCTCACGTAGTTATTATGCTGAAGGTAATAAAATGGGCTGCTTTGGAACCAGACAAAGCACACGTCGCCACATACGAGGCAATGAGAGTCCTGCATTTGACGTTAAGTTTAAATTGCTCGATAATTTCGCATAAACTACGACCCTCGCTTCGCATTCAAGCCTCGAATCACTCTTGCTTCCACCTCCATGGTCACCATTGAAGGCTGTATTCTCCATTATTTTCAATTTCAGGACTTTTTCAAAACTAGACACTGGACTCACTCAGCTGAATTGCCCCTGATAGTGACAACCTCATGCATTATGCCGAGTACTTGGCAGAAACCTGCCCCTGCCCCTGCCCCTTCCCATAGTCGCTAGATGACGAGTGTCACCTGCTTATCGTCCGCTGGACCACTCAGCTCGGTGCGCTCGGCAGCTTCTTCCACGCTTGGACCAACAGAGGGCCTACGTTAGTTGTTGTTGGACTTCCAGGGGACGGTTATGGTTGCTGTTGCCTTTCAGCCATTTCGTCATTCAACGAAGTTCAGTTCAGGCTCTTTTGTATTAAATTGAGTAAAATAAGCTTCCTATGAGTTTTTAAGTTCCTCTCGATGGAGTGTGCTTGTGTCCGTGTATTTGTGAATAGCGAAGAACGCATTCAGCAAAAGCGATTGCCTCCAACACAGCTAACAAAACCCTCAAGCGACACACACGCACCTCCCCCTCCCCCGTACGCTGTGCTAACTCGCCGAAAAGTGGAAACTTTCTGAAATTTCAATTTCGTCGAATGCAGATCCTGACCGCGCCCACCTCCGCCGCGCCGATTCGGGCTCTTTTCATAAATTCATAAATATTTATGTATGCAAAATTGGCGCTCGGTCCACAACGCATCAGCTGTGGTCGGTTGTTGCCCACGCTGATGCTGATGCTGATGCTGATGCTGATGCTGATGCTGATGCTGATGCTGATGCTGATGAGGTTGCTGCTGTTGTTGATGCCGGCCAGCAGCTCGTGCGTGCGATGCGTTGCATTGCGTTGTTTGCCGGGTTCCAAGCACGGCCAACAGGTTTAACGACTTGATGAAGAAGGCTGCTGATGTCCCGAGTGTGCCATGTTTCGGTGGCTGTTGCCGTCGCTGTGGATCGGACGGATTGCCGCGGTCCTCGCACGTCACAAAAACCACAGCCAGGAATTTCAATCATTAAAATGGCCAAATTCTAGTTTTCTGGGCACAGTTACCGTGGAGCGCGTTCAAATCAGAGCATGCGAGAGCAGTGCAGTGGTGGTGCTGAGTGAGGAATCCGGTGCACTGTATCCCACTGTGCAACGTATCTGGCCATTTGCGAGTTTAGCCATTGAACCACTGCACGAGGACCGCGGACGTGGACGCTGTTGCCAGAGTGGACTACGACTCGTAGCAATCATGGCAGAAATTCGCCTCAGCGTCTGTCAGTTGCTCAAATAGCGACGCGTGCACAGAGCAAGAGCTCTGATGTTCAGCGAATTACATGACATTCCACACACACCAGAATGCAGCCTGGCCACTCTGGCTGATGGCGTCACGTCAGCCCGTCACAGCGACTGAATGCCTGGGCCGGTGCTGCGGGCGTTCCTAACAATTGGCAACACATCGTGCATCGCTCTAAGCGCCCTCTTGAATTCCCGTTATTGTCCTTTTGTCCTTCTTAGCCGTTGTTTTTTCTCATTTAGTCCCACGCTTATTTGCGTGTTCAATTCGACGAACATCCTGCCGAATTCTCTGAGTGTTGACTCCACTGGAGCGTTCCACGTGGTTGTTGTGTTGCTTTTATGCTTTCGTCTCCAACACTCGACACTACGATTTATTGCGAAAATGATTCGAAATCAATTTATTTTCGCCATCCTTGCGACTGCTGAGTGTGCGTTCGTGAGGTTGTGCGTTCGGATGAGCAAAAAAGACGCTCGTAGGTTTTTTAAGTAAATAAATCAACTTGATGCGTATCTAAAAATAACTGTGAATACTTAACTCAATGAACGACGCCTGAATGACGAATTATTCCCAAATTTGCAAATCATTTTTTGCGTCGACGACTCGAGCACCCAAAACGGAAGAATGTTCGGCAAGCTTTCGGCTTTTGTTATCACAACGGCGCGAGGCGTCAGTTGCGAGCTCGGGATTTATTTAAATTTAATTTTCGCGCAACACGAGGGTTGTTTCCAGGCCTCGCAAAAAATGGTGACAAACTAGACGTTGATTGAGTTGTTTTCAAAAGAGTCGCCAAAATTCGTGCTGCGTGTGTGCTGCAAATCATCACGCAAACTAAAAATTGTTAACTTGGCAGAAACACATGACAGAAAACCATATAAAAAATGTTGCAGGTGTTGTGTTGTCGTCTCTTTCGATAGCTTCGAATTCTGTGTGTCGACGATGAATAAAAAAGTTGTTCTTCTGCGACTTCTCATTCGCGATTCTTCCATTCGCCACGACACCGATTAAAGTCTTCCTTACGAATTGTGTTCATTTTCTCGCGAGGTTTGTCCCGATCCGATGTCCAACATCATTGATTGTGATTGTCGCCATCGGCCACCCATTGTCCGTCGAAGCGATAGAATCACTCCAAAAAGCGGGCGTAAACAATTATTATTAACACTGGTCGCTTTCGCGTTTTTAAATTTAATTCTTCCGCTCCAGTCGAGCCACTTTTCCGCTGCGTGTCGCCACCAACATCAACAATATTTCAATTGTTGCTGTCGTCCGCTGGCATCCCCAACAAGCAGCGAGGGGTGAGGGGGGCGTCTGCTTTGTCTGCTTTTTATAATTTGTTGCAGACACATTAATCAAAAAATGAGCTCGTGTGATGCTGGGCTGCCGCTTTGCGAAGAGCGGGGAGGGGGCAGGGGCCGCATCGGTATAAGTGGCCGCTCTCTGTGTGTGTGTGTGTGTGTGTGTTTGTGTGTGAGCTTCGGGCTTCACAGTGTAGTGAAGGTAATTTTAATGTCGCCGGAACTGTTCTGGTCGAGCCGCTGTTGCTGAATGATTGCCGATGTTGCCGACTCACGAACGAGCATTCGTTTTTCTGTTGTTCACTTCGTGTTAATATTATTGCCGTTGTTGTTGTATTTTTAGTTATGACTTGCCAATTGCTGTCAATGCTGTCAATTCCATCCGTCGGGGGAGGGGAGGAAATCAAACACTTTGTTAATTAATATTTCAAGTGCCTGAAATTGATTCCGATAAGGAAAAAAGGACTAAAGATGTGAACATTCCGTAGTAAGTAAACACAATCTGCATTCCAAAATTCACTTTCGTGTTTAATGCTTAAAGTCCACAAAATGTTTGTTTGAAATCAGATATAAAATAAAGCCCAACATAAGGCTTTCCATTGAAAACATTTCGCTTCAAATTTATTGTTAGAATGGCGTTTAAAATGCCGCTTATCGAGGCAATGAAATGACAATAACAACGAAGTCTGTCAACAACTAATTAAAAAGCAAACAAAATTAAGTGGAATATTCTATTCAATCGATTATCCCGGCAATAAAAATAAAATTAATGGCAGTCGAATGCAGCTTCGAGGCGATAAAAAACCAAATGAAGTAAATAAGTGCGCATTGTTGCGTGTAGTAAATTCTGGAAAAGCAACACTGTCCAAATAAATTCGAAATTATTCTAGAATTGCCACTCGAACTCGTATTTCAGTCGAAGGACGATCCGATGAACGCTGGCAGCACTTTTTGTGGGCTTCGCTAATTCAGAAAACTAACAAAAAAGTTGCTTCGTATTTCGTATTGCTTCGTAACTACTTTCACCCCTCCTCCCGGGAGAGGGCGCCGTGGTCCGGGCTGACCACTCTCGAAAGCGGAGGTTCCACCAGAAGAGATCCACGCTCTGCATCCACTCTCTCCACGTACGACCTCGTTATAGCGATTGCTGATTTCATTGGACGCTTCATTTGTGGAAGCAGTTTTGCTCCAGCTCCGGTCAATCATGCGTGGACTACTGATTTCCAAAACAACTGCGAAGCGGTCGCTGCTGCTGCGTCCTTCGTTCTGCTTGCTTGCTGCGTCCTGTGCTCCACTAACGAGTGTTTGTCCTGCAGGTATTCGGTAAGTAAACCCTGCTGGGAGGCGCTCCAACTGAGTGCAAGCGCATCCTTTGCTTGGTTCCTTGTACATTTTAAACTTTATGGAGTTTATAGTGCTTGAAATAAATTCAGAAGCAATCAAGAGCGAGCAGACTTTTTTCGAAACCCGCAACTGTACCTAAAAGAACCTGTGACGAAAACTTGTCCATGTTCACGTTAATCATAGTAAAATTAAGTTTCGATTTTAGAGAAAAATAACTCACTTATAATGCAGTTCAATGCATTTTTTGATGAGCGAACTTTCTGAAGTTTTCTGTTTTTTCCATTTTAAACGCTTCATTTTTTCTTTGCTGAATTTGATGGTTTTTCGTTTTTTGTTTGGTTTTTCCTCCAATGCACGTGAAGCGGTTTGTGTGTAATTTTGTTCTTCCTTCAGTTTTTAATTAATCAATTTTTGTGATGCTATTTGCGCCGCCATAATCTATCGGAGCCTCCAGTCTATGAACATTGTAGGTCCTTTGAACTGCGGAGAAAAATACTAATTAAAAGTTCCGCATTTTCTTCGCAGATTTCGCTACTTCTGCGTCGTCATTTCACGGTGGCTCCTTGCAGAAGGCCGATAAAAGGGGCGGCTGGGATGGCAACAGTTCTTCGGATGGACAGATGGACGGGAAAGATTCAAAAATGCTTTAAAAACCTAAGAAAACTAAACACGAAGAAACATTCATATATTGTGTAGAGCAATTCCTCGTAGATTATGAATGAATGTATTCATCACTCTTTAAACAAAACACATTCCATTTCTGCTTAAGTATAAATCTGTACTTCAGGAGATTGTCTGGGAAAATAATGTTATGTTGTTGTAATTATATTTGCCGAGATATAACATAAACAAGGCCACATCAGGGTCGATTCGAAACACCACCCCGAGCGATAATCATGGCAAATCTAATTCCAGGCTCACGAATAAATGCAACGAAAGCAGCTTCTACCCAAATGGAATTTGCGAAAGCAAAACAACCACGAACAAAGTAAATAAACACATGGCAACTCCATGCAATGCTGGCGCCTCTGCACGATGTCAATCCAAGCAAATAAACGAACAACTAATAAGAGAGGTCGGACGGATGGCGAAATGAACCGAGTCATGGAGATGCATCTATGAAGTGGAGTATAGGTATAGAGTCGTCGCAGGGTTGCAAATCGGAGGGGTCGGAGTGGTGAGTTGTTGTTTCTTCTGCTCGTTTGTAGAAATGAATATCTAACAATTATCTCGGCCGAAATAACTCTCAACGGAGCGGGGAATATTTGCTTATTTATTATCTGAATATTTTCATGTCTTTGTTTCGATTTTTGGGTGCCCCTTGATGAGTGCTTGTTGCTGAGGGCTACAACCACCCTTTAAATGAGAATCAGAAAAGTAAACAACGCAGTTCGACCAAAGCAACCCACGAAGCCATCGGATGGGTTTAGAAACACTACCAATTCACTGACAAATAAAGAAAGCATAATTTCCGAATTTATGAATAAAATGTTAGACTTTGAATTCAAAATAAATTCAATCAAATTCGCCTTCAACGAAAACCAATCTTTTCCCTAATTGCAATGAAATCATCGCTCAAGTGATAGAAACTATTTTCAAATTGAAGAAAATAAATAAATAAATACAACGACGTGCATTATCCCCTCCTTTAAGCGAGGTTTTATTCTGCAACTCATGTTCGGTAGTGAAACACTCGCACTTTGTTTTCCTCTTTATTATGAATGGTACCGGGTCTATGAAAAAAACACTCTAAAATTGGTCTTCCGGTCGAAATGGTGCGTTAGCTTAACTGAAGCACCGCATTAGCATGGTTACTTTAAAATCGCGCCAACCGAATGACGTGCAACGTACCAATTTAGCCACATGCACTCACACGAAAGGACCACCGACCAACCGACATCAGACGACGTCGAGAATGTCATCATACTCAGGCAAATCCGAAAAAGCGCACAAGGACCACCTGAACCGCAGCTTCCTCACTCACCTGCCGATGCTCCCGTCCATGTCCAGCTTCACTCGCTCTGTGCACTTCTTGTTCACTTAAACTCTCAGAATCGCAGTCAGAAGCAGCTTCCCCGGCCCGTTCTTGTCCGCCAACCCAACCATCCCATAATTTTTTGACTAATTAAATTATACATCACAAGCCAAACACAGGCGGCAGCGCGAAGCCGCCACGCAGACGATTCATGTACCCAGCAACGCCGTAAAAAAGCGGTTTGCACCCTGGGCCGGAAGCATTCAAGAGCGTTCGAAAATGTGACGAAAAAATATACTCTAAGCTCTGACATCGAATGGCTACATTTGCAGAGAACGAAGGAGAGGCGAAGAGAGGCCAACTCTCAATAAATTTGGTCACTTTGTCCGCTTGCTTGCCCAGGGTGGAGTCCTTAAGTTCACGTGAGCTTTCGTGGTCTTCAATTCACAGAAACCTCAATCCTTGGTTGCTCTCCTTATCCTCTGAGGGTCAGTTTTTGCTAGCATTTTTAATTTGTGACTTGCAACGAGATTTAAGCTTCGGTTAAAAGATTCGTCAGTTCTGACGGAGAGTGTTTCTGTCATGTTGCCATGGCGAACACGTGCTCGGATGATTTGAAAGTCTATAACCATCATTTCCATGGCAACATTTAATGCATCTCTGCTGCTGGTGCTTGTTTACTAAGCGGCTCATGCCCCAGACGCGATCCCAGACGGGTGGCCCGACTACTTTGGCGAAGTTTAGTGCTCAAGCCCGGCCGGGTGTGAAGAGTCTCAGAGTCAGAGTGGCTTTCGGGCCTGTGTTCCGGCGGCTGCTTTGCATGCAGAAGTTTATCTCGTAATTTCATTTAATAAACAAGAATTGGAAGAGTCTGTTTTGCGTTCGGATCGCATGTCCTGCCCCCAAGGATAATATAGTTTGGTGAAATCTGCCGCATCAAACCTCACCTCACCCTGTTCTTGCCCCGAGTGCGAGAGTGTGTAGTGCTTTTTTCTCTGACGAGCTCTACAACACTTTCTGTGTTGCGTGAGCAGACGTGCGTAGTTGTGGACATGGCACAGTGGAGCAAATCCAAATGGTAAACAAGTTAAACGTATGTAGCATAAAATCACTTAATTACATTTACTCAGTTACGTAAAAAGTCTTATGTTTTTGTCCACTTTTTTCGTTCAGGATTTCTTGCGAGTGGAAAAGTCTTCCTTGAAGCGTTCCAATTTGGACCACTGTCCATGGCAACCCATTTAGAACCCAATTTAATGAACTTTAAGCGACGAGCAACTCCTTGGATGCAGCGGCAATCGAATTTGACAGTTTAAACGTCAAGCCACGCACAGCGAAAAGTGTGCCCCAAACCAGCAGCTCGCAGCCGCTCACAGACAATAAAAAGTGTGCAATTAAAGTTAATGCAGTTACAACGCAGCCCGCCGCGGTCGCGCCCGCTTACAAGACGCAGCCTCAGCGCGATCGTAATGGCGGCAGAGGCAACTTCCGGCGGTTGTTAAAAACGCGTCGGAAAGCATGCAACACTTTGCGCTGAACGCACACATTAACTGAGAGTAACGAGAAAATGAAAACGTAAACAAGGACAACGTTCCAGACGAATTCTAATGTATGTTCTTCCACGTTTACATCGCTACATCTGTCTGTCTGTCTGTCTGTCTGTCATTGTTACCGCGCTGAGTAAGCCAGTGAGATGGAGTTTGCTGCCATCTCACTTCTGATATGCACTGTATTACATGTGCTTCCTCTCCCTCTCCTGCTCACTCTCTCTCTCTCTCTCTCTGTCCCTTTCTATCGCATTTGTAGTGCTCCGTTTTGATTCTTGTCAATCAAAATCATCGTCTCTCGCAAGTTAGCGCCGTTTTCCGCCAGACACCCGCTTTTCGTGTGTTAAACCGACGAACTCTGGCAGCTCTGCTTTAGTCTGCTCTCTCAGCTCGGATTTCTTGTTACTTTCTAAGAAGATTGTGTGTGTGCGTGTGTGAGTTCGCGAATAAGTTTTAATCAAATTATGTTCATTTTTCCCAAAGTTGTGAGGAAAATTTCCCGAAATCACTTCTACGCGACTCGTAATTGAATTTAAAAGTTTCGCAAAAGATTTTGTTTTAAAATTACTCTGCCTGAATTTCATTAGTAATGCCAAATGGCTTTCATAAAAAGACGAAAGCAAGACGCCAGCTCATCCGCTCTACAGACACACGCCTTCTCTCCCGGCACAACATCCCGTCCATCATGCGAAAGCTGGTAATAATCTATGCTACTCGTATATCATATCCAGCAATTCAGCAAATTGCAATGTTTTTCTGTAAAGTTGCCGAAAAACTGTATAATGTTTGTATGCGTAATTAAAGCTCGTTCTTCATTAAGAGCCAATTATACAGCCCACTCTGAGAACTTGCTTCGGGTAGTTACGGTGTAGCGGTTTATTGAAGATAGCCCCACGTCCCTGGTACATTAAATATGCAAGAAACATTGACTAAATAACCTCTGATGAAGTCTCTGTCGAGGCCACTTTGAAATGCGACGTAATTAAATAACTCTTGCCATTGAGGCTTGTGTATGTCCGGCATGTGGGCCAGTCGACATGAAATTTTAATGAGCACTGAAAATGTTTTGACCATGAAAAAGTGGTAACTGGAAGCAAGCCGGAGCGGCTTCCCTCCATGAAGGCAGCCATGATGACTGATGCAGCAACAACAAAAACGATGTCAGTCTTAATTGTGAGTTCGAGTGCAGAAAAGAAGTCCAAGGATCCAACTACAGCAAGGACGAGGATGATGTAAGAGCTTGATAGAGTTTTAGGCGTATGTGGAGTGTGGACTTCAGGCCGAGCTTTTTATGAAGAAACTCGGAGCATGTAAGAGTTATCCTTCTACATAATAACCCACAATACTTAGAATTGTGGAAGCACGAAGTTACCCAGATTAACTACTAAGTTTTAATAGATAATAATGAAGTTATAATACGCTTCTGCTAGTTTTAATATTGCACAATTGTATTAGCTATTATTTCATCTCACGATACAAGAACAGGGTTTAAAAAGTTTTCAAATTTGGCCCAATGACTTCTTCTATTTTGATTACTTTGTTAGTGTTTCCGTAATGTGCTTTGAATGCTGTTACTAAACAATTAAGAAGTACTTATTAGAAGTTGTGTTTAATAACGACAACATCCACTAGCAACACGGATAAAAGGATATTCTTAAAAAGTTGCCAACTTCTTTGGAAGTTCAAGAATTTTGTACTTACATCATTTTCGTGCTTTATCCAGTTTCTGCTGCGCTAAAGCTGCTTCTTATCATCGCGTTGTTATCACCTTCATTCGTGCTCGGCTGCTCAGAGCTCGTCACCCAGTGAACCTGCTTCTTCTTCCTTGTCCTCTGCACTTCATCAAAATTAAACTTTAATAAGAAAAGAAAAGCGTCGTAATTGAATTAATTCTAAGGGAATTTCGCTAATTAACAAAGTTTAAACAGAATGCAATTAAAATCACACAAAATCACTGTCGCGTTATTTATGAATACGTGTTGTACTTGTCACTCGGCACTCGTGTCATGTTGGTGATGTAATCTTAGACAACTTTGGATGACATGCCTGAGTTTAGTTAAGGTTTATGATGGGTCGCGTTCGTGCTTCTACGGAATTGATGATGAAATCTAATAATGGCACCAACGATTTGGCGACTACTCTCAAAGTTATAAACATCTAAAAAAGAGGGCGGGTGGGTGGGGGCGGGGGGTGTTGGTAGGGTGATTCTTGCTTCGAAAATACACATCTTGTAATAAATGTACCACTTTCGTAATTATTTCTCACACAATTAGCGACACACATGAACTTAAAACCCATCGATCAAGAAACTTACAAGATACTAAAAACGACAATAAAACAGTTAATATTAACGTGACCTTCTTTGGTTTGAGATGATCGAACTCATATCCTTTGAACTAGTATTAAAAACAGAAGAAAAACTTGGTTCATCCATTACTTCATACTCTATTGTCACTTAAAAGCTCTGCTAAGTGGCGACTACACCCATTCTTTTCTCGTAGACAATATTAATATTATAAGTTCGGGTGCTCACTTTTGTCCTAGTAGCGTAAATGTAAATATATATTCAACAAACTAAATATTCCATTTCACCTTCGAGTGTAGGGTGTAAAAGTACTTCGAATGGTCTTCGAATACCCTGAAATTGTAGCTAAAGATAAGTCACAACAGAAACATCAGCTATCTTTTGTAAACGCATTTTTGATATTACTTTTTTCATTTAATCTTATAATCTCACGTTATCGGATTTATTCAAATGTCAAACCGATTTCAATCGAGCTGAGAGGCAGGAGAATTTATTGGCGAGAAGGTCGCCACGCCCACCCACTCTGTCCTCCTTTCAATTCACTTTCGCCCACCTGCGATGTAATTAAAACTGATTTCTAATTTTGTGCTTTAGTGTTTGGGGTGGGTCCACACCTCAGCCCACACACACACGCACACCAACGAAATTCCACAATGTTCCATTAATGACGCAACAACAAATAATGAGCGCAGTAAAACTGAAGCAATTTTCATTATATTTCCGAACAAAGGCTCTTCAATGATGTCACATTCATTAAATCCTCAAGTGTGAAGAGTTTCCATTCCTTCCCGTTCTACGCGCTGATTTAATTGAATCTGAAATGTTTTCTCACCATCGGAGTGATTGCGAGCCACTGATTAGACGGACGGACGGACGGACAGTAGATTTACTACATGCCTTAATTGCTCTGTTCTCCTTCTCACCTGAAAATTAGCATTTTGTCTTTTGTTCGGTCCTAAGGGAATTTTTACAACAATAGAGACTTCAAATGACACTCACATCAAACATCGGAAACTATCAGAAAAACGAGAGGCAACGCGGAGTCATCAAATTAAATAACAATGTATAAATAAAGCTCAGAGAATATTTAAATCTTTTTTTATTCAGTTTATCATCTGTCCTCAGATAGAAACGAAAAATGCTGTCTTCTTCTGCTGTTTTCCAGAACGGAGCAGCTGAAGTCAGGTCGCCAGCAGTGCTTTGAGAGGAAGCCGTCCACATTTTTATCAAGCTCCAGATTCTTGGTGAGCAGGAGCGAAAAGGAATCAATTTAAATGGAATTTTATGCACGAAGGCGCCATTTTGAGGACGCACAGGAAAGAATGCCAGCATAAAAGTCGAAATATCGACAACGCGAAAACTGACAAGCGGATATCTTCGACAGTTAAGCAGCAAAAACAGCAGAAACAACAAAACCAAAAAAGGAAACAACTCTGCTCTGACGTTAGATAAAAAGGAGATCCCGAAAATCGGTTTCTCTTGCGAAAAGCGAACCTAACGAGATTCCGTTATAATATGCAGAAATATATCCGGTCCACCTACCCACGCACATACCTCATAACGGTACATTCTATACAGCTACTTGCTGAGATGATACAAGTATATGAATGCAATCCCTGGTTCCTTTTGGCAAAAGATTGCTCAAAGTGTAGGAAAGAGTTTTGTGGAAGCTTGATTTGCGCACCCATACAAACACACACACACATATACCTACATGTATGTATGTATATGTATAAACAGAGCTCGTCACAAGAGCAGGAAGGCAGCCATTCCTCAGTTACTCATACTTAAATGCAGATTTTTCAATCCGTTGAAGCGTGAGCGTTCGTTTTGCGCTACGCTGATATTTCTAAGAAATAAATGTGGAAAAATTCTGTTTATATTGCATTTCTTCGATTTTGTATTTCTTACGCTCCTTCGTTTTCGATTGAGTGCGAAAAATAAATAAAACACAGTTTATAGAATGCACTGAAAAAATATTCTTTTGTTTCTATTTTATTATAAGTTAAAATTTAAAAATAAAATAAAGCTATCGGAAATGTGAATTCTGCAGGTACTCCAATACTCCAATTGGTACAGGTGCTCCAATTGTTTGTATCCTCGAAGCTTGCATCGAATCCCGGTCATTTTCGGAAGAAATCACATTAAAATATGGCGTTAAAATTGTATTCCTCTGTCGATTGTCTGTTGATCCTCATACATTGTTTACTCATGTAAATCGAGCGGATCAGAAGAGGATTCAATGTTTATAAATGATCTAATAAATACATCTGCTGCTACGAATATGAATGATATACTAATGTTCATTTTTCATCGATTTCAAAGGAGCGCTGATCTTCAAATTCAGAGCCCTCTGATTTCAGATCTAATATTCAACGTACCTTGTGTAAATTACAATACAGAATAGTGCATGAATTTCTCACGGTGCACGTGGTTGAACGAATGCCGTCGCAGGAAGCATCTATTCTCATGCATCGCCGGTATTAAAATAAATATTTTGGATTTTAAAATGTTTGGTTGCATTAAATCGCAGAATTAGCAGTGAAAATATTTGCGAAGATTCTTCTCGAAAAAGTCTTTGGCGACGACAATATTTGCTGATGGAGCATTTGAATTATTTTCCAAATACTTGAGTGCCTGCATCACAAATAGACTTCTATACACTGGAATGTCTGTAAATACTTATGTATATATTTCCGATTATTTACATTCTTCATTTTTGTCAAATCTTTTGGAATAATAAATATCCTGTTCTAGATCTCCAATCTTTCAGTAGAAATTTCACTCAGAAAGCTTAGATATCACTCATCATGACCGTCTCTAGTGAAATATTCTCGAACTCTGAGCCTTTGGAAAGAGTTGCTTTATATTCAAGCAACAACTTTATTATTATAGTTACGCACAGTTTTTTACATAGTAATAATGATTTTTAATTGAATTTTTTCACAGTAACATCGAAAAGCTTTAATGTAAGATTAGAGAAAGAAAACATCAATCAGTGCTTATTTTAGTACATGATAGCAGATAAAAATAGAAAATGAGAGCCAGAGATAATCAGTAATCAATGCTATCTTGAGTAAGTAATACTAACGAGGATGGAGCATTTATTGCCACACTTTTTAATACTTTTTAATATTGCACTTTTTAATACTCTACTGTAAAATAGAGATACGTCAAACAAGTAGTGGGTGTGGCACCCAACTGATTTTGTCTGTGTCTTATGACAAAATGAAGAAATGTGTGGTAATTTCGTTATTCTTCCTGATTTCAACTGATGTAGAGACGAACAGAAAGAACTCCACTCTATAAAGAATATCTTTGGGTATATATGGTGTATGCCACGGTACAGTATGCTGCTTTGCGTTAGAAAAGCAAAACAAGTTAAATTTCACCTTCGGGTGTAGGGTCAAACTTAATGGAAACTCAAGTTCTACGTCCGTATATTCGTCCATACGTCCACTTTTTCTTTGAGCTGCATTTCTGTGTATTGCTTCCAACACTGCTTCCAATCTTCAGATAGTGAGTGTTGTGTCCTCGTTTGCTTTTCCATCTTCAGGCTATCCGTCATCCAGTCCACCGCAACAAGGTTGCTTCTGCCGGCACTTCGCAATTTTGATCAATTTATCTTAATTCTGTTAGGAGGGCACATTAACCTAATGAATGGAAAAGAGAGCAGGAAAACCGAAATGAGAGCACGGAAACAAGTGGATGTGGATGTACAGCAAATAAACCAATATTAAAACGTTACCTCATCCTTGAAGGACCATCTCAGTGGTACGGAGCTCAGCCGGGCTCAGCTACATCCAGCATCTTTGCGGTTGCATCCGCTCCAGGGCACCGGAGCGGGTCAGGGTGCGGGTGATGCGACGAAGCCGGCGTGGCTCTTCTGTTCAGGTGATGCTTCATTTTCACATCCCTCATTTATCTCGTTTAGTGCTTTGGGGAGATGAATGCTTTGCACTTTGTCCACTTTTAGGGCGAAGGCGGATGGTTCGGCGGGTGTGGTGTCTGCGAGAGTTCAAAGGCGCTGAAAATTGCTGCTTTAATGTTTCATGTAACGAGCCAACGAGCAGCAGGAGTTGCCAAGTATTTCCTTATTAATGATTTTGACCAGGCGACTCAGAGTGGGCTTGGAAGCCGGAATGATGCCACCCAGAAGGGTCGCAAGAGTCTTCGACTGGCCAAGATAAATGCTTCCCTTGACTCATTGTAATTAGCATTTCGATTAGTGTCGTGGATAAACAGGGCGTGGCTTGTTATCATCATGTTAGTAGTTTTTTGCCTTGCTTCGGAAGACTTGAAGTCACTCGATAAAGCTTTATTAATTACATCTTAAAATTGAGTTTAATAGCGACCATAATACACAACGTTAATGATTATTCATAATCTGTCTCTCTCTCCCTGGCTTTCCTTCTCTCCCCTCTCTCCCCCTCTCTAAGAAACTCGATTATAAGTGAAATTATAGACTAAAAATAATTATTTTCGTTATTTATTTATTTTTCAGTTTCTATCCAGTTTTTTGAAATGAATAAAACTAACATTGTCATTGCCTTATATTCCTATTGCTGTCTCTCTCTCTCTCTTTCTCTCTCTTACTCTCTCGCAATATAACCCCTTTTTACTGCCATTTAAGTAATTTTTTAATTCTGCTGCGAAATTTGAACTTCCTTTGAGTCCTCTCAAGTTTGTCCTTCCTTTTCGCTTTCTTTTTGCTCCGCTGCGATGAATGCATTAATATGCAATTTCAATTTGTGTCGTTTTCTCCTCAGAACAAAGCCTTCACCCTGCACCCGTCGTTTGTTTAAGTTTTGAAATCGGATTTCAATGTCCTTGGCTCAAGTGGCGACTGCTCCATTGTTTTCTGCGAAGGAATGACAGCGAAATACTGAGAAAGTGTCCCGTCTTTCAAGAGAAGAGTTTGAAATGCATTTAACAAGTTTGCATAATTTAGGAAAAAAGTTGCCTGGAACTGAGCTGAAGCACAAATGCACGGAGTTCCTTGGCCAGAATCAGCACTGAAAGCGTGAGAAATAAAAACAAGTGTATCTCGGATTGTGCTCACTCTGCAAAGTAAAGAAAATCTTTAAAAATAACAAAGTACCACTTTGGTGGAAAAAGAGCGGTGATTGCAGCGCAACCCCTGCACACCGCCTGGCTTGTGCCCAGCACCAGGCGTGGCTGGTGTTTTCCTTCCAACACCTGGCCGAGTTTCACCGGGATGCTTTGTTTGAGTGCTCCGAAGTTTCCTGAGGATTTCGTTGCTGAGCAAACAGACTTTGTTCGAAAATCCGGCAAGGAAAGAGACAAGTGTTGGCGAGGATGAGCGGACGTCTGCTGGGACCAAGGAGTCCAGCGCGGAAATTTAAGATCAGAAAACATTAAAGACATTCGGAGCATCCCGAACGTATGCAGTGAAAATCATCTTAATAGCGATTTTGGCCCCAACTAAACGAGTTGCCTATTTAATTAAAAAAAATATATCACTCGGCTTTTCTACTGCAGCATGAGCAGAATCTACGTTGGAATCCTGTTATGTTAATTAGCAGAAGATTCACTGAAATTACATCCGAAGCTGGGAGTGCTGGCTCCAACCTTGATCTGCTTAATTTGCGAGAATTTATTGGAACTCGTTGGCGTAAAGTGCACGGAACACGGAACACGAAAGCCAGGCTAAAGAGTGAAATTGTTGCAGTTGTAAATGTGCCAGGAACTGAAAGATTAGCATAGAGTCTGCAGGAGATCCATACTTGTGAGGGTTTCAAAAGTATTCTGGCGATAAGAAGATGCAGATCCGTTTTACTCCAAGAGCGAGAAAACGGATGGAGAAAAAAAGGGTGGAGATCATTAATTTACACTTTAAAATATTATTTTCATACATGTTAAAATACTTGTCCTTAAAACAATTAACAGCAGAAGCAAAACCTTGTAACGACCTTTCTTGGTAGCTGGGATATCTCTCAGTCGCGTCCAAGGTTTCGTTCAGTTATTTATTTTTATTGAACCGAGTGCACACTTTTATTTTGTCTAAACTTATGTTGATACTTTATTTCGTTACTTCAGATTTGTGACAATGTTAAATTTATAAATATTTGAGGTAAAATGATAAATCGAAATGTTGTTAGCTTCCTGGTGCCTTGTATCCTTGTGAGTCGTGGGCATTGCCTGCGATGTCGTTGCTTTGTTTTGGTCGTGGGGGTTCGATTGGTGGCGTCCGCTTGGTCGTGGGGTTGTAACCCGTGCGGCAGAAAAGCTAAATGACACTCGTTGAGTCGTCGAGCACGCGAGACAGAGGATCTTAGGATGGCCGTGGAGTCGAAACCCACCCGGCAGAACGCGTTACTGGTTGCGTCGTCGAGCACGTGAGACAGAGGATCTTAGGATGGCCGTGGAGTCGAAACCCACCCGGCAGAACGTGTTACTGGTTGCGTCGTCGAGCACGCGAGACAGAGGATCTTAGGATGGCCGTGGAGTCGAAACCCACCCGGCAGAACGCGTTACTGGTTGCGTCGTCGAGCACGCGAGGCAGCGGATCTTAGGATGGCCGTGGAGTCGAAACCCACCCGGCAGAACGCGTCACTGGTTGCGTCGTCGAGCACGCGAGGCAGAGGATCTTAGGATGGCCGTGGAGTCGAAACCCACCCGGCAGAACGTGTTACTGGTTGCGTCGTCGAGCACGCGAGACAGAGGATCTTAGGATGGCCGTGGAGTCGAAACCCACCCGGCAGAACGCGTTACTGGTTGCGTCG
This sequence comes from Myopa tessellatipennis, assembly GCA_943737955.2. Taxonomy (NCBI): domain Eukaryota; kingdom Metazoa; phylum Arthropoda; class Insecta; order Diptera; family Conopidae; genus Myopa; species Myopa tessellatipennis. Next base: position 15,318,424 of record OX031315.1, read on the forward strand.
TCGAGCACGCGAGGCAGAGGATCTTAGGATGGCCGTGGAGTCGAAACCCACCCGGCAGAACGTGTTACTGGTTGCGTCGTCGAGCACGCGAGACAGAGGATCTTAGGATGGCCGTGGAGTCGAAACCCACCCGGCAGAACGCGTTACTGGTTGCGTCGTCGAGCACGCGAGACAGAGGATCTTAGGATGGCCGTGGAGTCGAAACCCACCCGGCAGAACGCGTTACTGGTTGCGTCGTCGAGCACGCGAGACAGATGATCTTAGGATGGCCGTGGAGTCGAAACCCACCCGGCAGAACGTGTTACTGGTTGCGTCGTCGAGCACGCGCGACAGAAGATCTTAGGATGGCCGTGGAGTCGAAACCCACCCGGCAGAAATACTTTAGGATGGCCGTGGAGTCGAAACCCGCGTGGCAGAAAAACTGTTCGAGAAGTCGAGCACTCGCGGTTACAGGAACTCGAAACACTGCACTCAGCAGTACGTGCGAACTCACCACACCAAGTCCTAGAACCCACTATCGCCGAACAGGCATCAGTAGCTTTAACTACGACAGAACCATCACAAGACCAGTTAGCAGGACCAGTCTATCTAACAGCTACTGATCACCACGCTCCCAACTCATCGAACAAGACTCCAAAGTCACAGGAAGCACCCATGGACCAGTCTATGATAATAGACAAGGTAAGGAAATGGAATACCAAATACGACGGTGGACGAGAACCGTTAGCATTTATCGAACGGGTGGAGGAACTGACAAACGTCTATAGACTACCTATAGACAGCCTCCCCGCCATGATGCCAGAACTACTCCGGGATAAGGCATTGACATGGTTGCGGAACACTCGACGGGAATGGAAAGGTTGGAATGACTTTAAGCAGTCATTTTTGAAGTTTTTCCTATCAGCCCGTTACTTCGAGCAGTTGGAAGACCGCATTCGGGCAAGGATACAGCAAGACAAGGAAAAGTTCAAGGACTACGTTCTAGAACTATGCGACTTAATGCGACACGCAAACTTCTCGGAGCAAAACAAGTTGGAGCGAGTATTCCAAAATTCACGCCGGGAATACCAACTATATATTAAGCGACGAGATTTCACGGATCTAGACGATCTAGTGTCGCTAGCCGAAGACCTCGAAACAATAAACGAGGCAAAACAGGACATGCGCTCTGGGGCTTCCCGAGCAAGGGAGGAACGCCACCAGGAATTAACAGAGTATTCTCCCTCCACGGTAGATCTCGCAACAGCGTGTCGTCGATGCGGGCAAAACGGCCATTGGAGGCAATCCTGCCGGAACAGGCCGGTATTATTCTGCTGGACTTGTGGAAAAAGGGGCGTCAGAACAATTAACTGCTGCCGACAACAACAAACACCAGCCCAGGGAAACGAAGCAGGCCTCCGCCAGGACCGAGGACAGGCGGAAACCGGGGCCGAACCTCGGCAACAACAATAGGTACATTGCGATTCCATAAAGGGCACCTCTTGGCCAGCGTCGAAATTAGTGGACGCATACAAGAGGCAATGATTGACACTGGTGCAACACGTAGCTTCGTCAACCAACGTTTTATTTACAAAACCGATGAAAAAGAAATGGAATTGGACCAGCCAATAAACATCCGTATGGCCGACGGCTCGAAGAAGGTAATATCGCATTTCGTCAAATTGTACATTCGTGTGGGAACAGTGGCAACGAAAATCGATTTACTGGTTTTACCGGATGCAATAGAAGATATATTACTAGGCACCGACTTTCTGATGATGACTGGCGCAAGTCTGTCCTGCGGCGGACACACCACAGAGCTGAAGGCGGACACAAACCACAGCAGCACAACCACAACTGCCACGTGCACAGTGATTCACGAGGGAAAAGCCACCGCAGAACCACCAACAAATACTAAATCATTTCTACAAAAAGAGCTCGAGGCGTTCGACAATCTTCAGGGTACGACAACCATCACGAAACATTGCATCCACATGATCGATGACCGACCCATCAAACAACGCTACATTCCACGGAATCCAGCGCAACAAGAAATCATCAGTCGCGAAGTAGACGAACTAATAAACAAGGGCTGCATTGAACCATCGTACAGCGCGTTCAGTGCCCCAATCGTATTGGTCAAAAAGAAGACAGGTACCTGGCGTCTTTGCGTTGACTACAGACAATTAAACGCTCGGTCTACCCCGGACGCATACCCACTGCCCAGAATCCATTACATTTTAGATCGTCTACGGGACGCCAAATATATTAGTAGTCTGGATCTCAAAAATGGATACTGGCAGATACCAATGGACGAAGCAAGCAAGCCATTCACAGCGTTCACCGTACCGGGACGTGGTCTGTTTCAGTGGCGAGTAATGCCGTTCGGACTCCATTCGGCGCCGGCAACATTTCAACGAGCACTTGACCGTGTAATAGGACCGGAGCTAGAACCACACGCGTTCGCATATTTAGACGATATCATTGTAACCAGCGCTACCGAGGAGGAACATGTCAAGCACCTTCAAGAAGTTTTCCGGAGATTGAAAGCAGCGAATTTAAAGCTCAATATCGAAAAATGCGCTTTCTTTCAAAAGGAAACGAAATACCTAGGACACGTCGTCAACGAAAATGGAATCCACACAGATCCGGCAAAGATTTCAGCTATACAAGCTCTCGAGCCACCCAAGAACCTGCGAGAGTTAAGGCGCTACCTAGGAATAGCATCTTGGTACCGACGTTTTGTGCCCGAGTTCGCAACCCTTGTACACCCTTTGACCAGTCTTCTCAAAAAAGGTAAGCACTGGAAGTGGCAAGCGGAACAACAGTCAGCTTTTGAGAAGCTAAAAACACGGCTTACAGAGGCGCCGATTCTAAGCTGCCCAGATTTTTCAAAACAATTCACTCTACAGACCGACGCCAGCGATGTAGGCCTAGGAGCAGTGTTAACGCAAGAGTTCGATGGAGCAGAAAAGGTAATTGCCTATGCTAGCCGACACTTAAACCAGGCGGAACGTAATTACTCAGCAACCGAAAAAGAGTGTTTGGCTATCATCTGGGGAATCCGGAAAATGCGATGTTATTTAGAGGGATACCGATTCACCGTAATGACAGACCATCTATCCTTAAAATGGCTCAACTCCATCGAGAGTCCATCTGGACGAATCGCTAGGTGGGCCCTTGAACTCCAGCAGTACAACTTTGATATAAAATATCGTAGAGGAAAATTAAATGTGGTGGCCGATGCACTCTCTCGACAGCCGGAAGAGCCAGTAGTGGGAACTATCAAGGAAATCACGCCACCACCTAAATGTTCCTGGCTGGAGAACAGAATTCGTGATGTAGTACGACTACCAGATAAATATCCCGACTACCGACTAGAAGAGGGACAACTCTACAGGCACATTCAAAGGACAGCGGGAGATGACGACAATACACCCTGGAAACTCTGCGTCGCCAAACATCTTCGTAGAAGAGTTCTTGAAGAAAATCACGATCAACCCAGCGCCGGCCACCTCGGGGTGAGAAAGACTACTACTCGCATTATGAACCGTTACTACTGGCCAGGTATGGGCAGGGAGATCAGCCGCTACGTTCGCTGCTGTAAACTATGTCAGAGATATAAAGTTGACCAGCGACAACAAGCAGGATTCATGCTAACAAAACTCGCCGAGGAACCTTGGGCAACCGTGTGTGCCGATTTCATCGGACCTTTACCACGCTCCAAACGAGGAAACAAATTTCTGTTAGTCTTCTTCGATAAATTTTCCAAATGGACAGAAATAGTGCCTCTACGAAGCGCAACCAGCGAACACTTGCTTAAGGGATTTCGGGACAGAATCCTAGCCAGATTTGGAGTTCCGAAAATATTAATCACGGACAACGGGAAGCAGTTTAAAAGCAAAATTTTCAAAGACTATCTACAAGATGTAGGAACAAAGCATCAATTCACGGCTCCCTACACACCACAAGAAAATCCGACCGAACGACGAAACAAAACGTTAAAAACAATGATCGCACAATTGGCGAATGGCCAACACCGTGATTGGGACGAGTACCTACCAGAGGTAACACTAGCCCTGAACTCCTGCCAAGCAGAACCTGCTGGGTACAGTCCAGCGTTTCTAGTTCAAGGAAGGGAACTACGCTTGCCCAACGCACTATTTGACGAAGTAACATCCGGCACGGGACAGATACCACGCAATCCAGGAGAAAAGGAAGAAGAACTTCGAGAAATATTTAGGCTGGTAAGAGCAAGACTGGCCCAAGGCACACAGGAACAAGCGCGACATTATAACCTCCGTCGACGCCAGTGGTTACCCCAAATAGGAGAAAAGGTCCTGGTAAAGAAACATGTCCTGTCCAAAGCTATGGACCATTTCGCAGCAAAATTGGCACCTAAATATGAGGGTCCATTCTGCGTAAACTCATTTCTTTCCCCAGTGATTGTACAAATTAAGAAAATAGGCGGTACATCATTACGGACGGCACACATAAGTGAGCTGAAGTCATTTCACGAAGAAGAAACGCCCAGAGAAACAACTAACAACAAAATAGTTTAGTTATTTACGTTAATCCAAATCTACTTATATATAAATTCGAATTAATCACACTTACTCATTTCACCTTAACTTAACTTACTTATACTTAATCTAAGTTTACTTATATATAAATTTGAATTACTTACATATTTTACTTTAATTTAAGCCTTAATCTAAATTTACGTATGTATTTTACTTTAATCTAAATTTACTTACATATTAATATAAGTTTAGTTATACATATATATAAATTTGAATTACTTACTTTGAATTACACCTTAACCTAACTTAGTTAAGCTTTAACCCAAATTTAATTATATATTTTACTTTAATATAGATTTAGTTATATCTATAAATTTGAACTATTTACCTATTTTACTTTAAATCTTCTCATACATCATAAATCAATCAAAAAACTATTATAACGATGTTGAAAAAAAAAAAAAAACAACAAAAAAAAAAAAAAAAAAAAAAAGATGAGAAAAACAACCCAACAACACTACGCACAAACTACGTAGTGTCAAAGTTAAGAAATGCATTGATATGGACACGCGCTCACAGAAATAAGGAGTTCCGAGAAGGCGGACCGAAAAATATTATACAAGCAACGATCAAGATCAGAAAGAGTTCGTCCGTGATGAAGTGCAGATCAACTAACAGAGAAATGCAGAAGAGAAGAGCAGTGGCGTAGAAAAACCCAACAAAGGCAAGAAGTATCGCAGCAGCGACGTCGTCGCATTCACCAACATGGTTGGCACCGCGCTAGCAGCCTGTGCCCTATGTCAGGGCAACATCCATGTTAAAACTTTGCCCCGTAAAGTGGGGGGGTAATGTAACGACAATTTAATAAATAAAATTATGTTACATAACAGACCCAGTTCACGGTACACACATACGGTTCATAACAGGGCCAGTTCACGGTACATACACATGATATACACTAGCAATAGCGAACGCTTGCACCATTACCGCTGTCTCTTTCTGCCACACGGGTTCACACAGCAGCGAACACATGAACATCAGAAACAGGCCACGTACGCCTTGCATATAAAAGGAGGCATCACACGCAGAGATTTCAGTCGGGTCCGGACCACCAAGCTGGAACATCAAACTGGTAAGTAAACTCTGCCTAGCAACACCGAGCAGCAAGACAACAGCGACAGTGAGGGCAACCGTCAACTTCAGCAGAGCCGCGGTAATACAGTGAAGTGTTTTCTGCCGCGCGGGTTTCGACTCCACGGCCATCATAGAGTTCTCTGCCGCGAGTGCTCGACTTCTCGAACAGTTTTTCTGCCACGCGGGTTTCGACTCCACGGCCATCCTAAAGTATTTCTGCCGGGTGGGTTTCGACTCCACGGCCATCCTAAGATCTTCTGTCGCGCGTGCTCGACGACGCAACCAGTAACACGTTCTGCCGGGTGGGTTTCGACTCCACGGCCATCCTAAGATCATCTGTCTCGCGTGCTCGACGACGCAACCAGTAACGCGTTCTGCCGGGTGGGTTTCGACTCCACGGCCATCCTAAGATCCTCTGTCTCGCGTGCTCGACGACGCAACCAGTAACGCGTTCTGCCGGGTGGGTTTCGACTCCACGGCCATCCTAAGATCCTCTGTCTCGCGTGCTCGACGACGCAACCAGTAACACGTTCTGCCGGGTGGGTTTCGACTCCACGGCCATCCTAAGATCCTCTGCCTCGCGTGCTCGACGACGCAACCAGTAACGCGTTCTGCCGGGTGGGTTTCGACTCCACGGCCATCCTAAGATCCTCTGTCTCGCGTGCTCGACGACGCAACCAGTAACACGTTCTGCCGGGTGGGTTTCGACTCCACGGCCATCCTAAGATCCTCTGCCTCGCGTGCTCGACGACGCAACCAGTGACGCGTTCTGCCGGGTGGGTTTCGACTCCACGGCCATCCTAAGATCCGCTGCCTCGCGTGCTCGACGACGCAACCAGTAACGCGTTCTGCCGGGTGGGTTTCGACTCCACGGCCATCCTAAGATCCTCTGTCTCGCGTGCTCGACGACGCAACCAGTAACACGTTCTGCCGGGTGGGTTTCGACTCCACGGCCATCCTAAGATCCTCTGTCTCACGTGCTCGACGACGCAACCAGTAACGCGTTCTGCCGGGTGGGTTTCGACTTCACGGCCATCCTAAGATCCTCTGTCTCGCGTGCTCGACGACTCAACGAGTGTCATTTAGCTTTTCTGCCGCACGGGTTACAACCCCACGACCAAGCGGACGCCATCAATCGAACCCCCACGACCAAAACAAAGCAACGACATCGCAGGCAATGCCCACGACTCACAAGGATACAAGGCACCAGGAAGCTAACAACATTTCGATTTATCATTTTACCTCAAATATTTATAAATTTAACATTGTCACAAATCTGAAGTAACGAAATAAAGTATCAACATAAGTTTAGACAAAATAAAAGTGTGCACTCGGTTCAATAAAAATAAATAACTGAACGAAACCTTGGACGCGACTGAGAGATATCCCAGCTACCAAGAAAGGTCGTTACAGTGGCGCCCGAGCAGGGACCTTGCACACTTTTATTCCATTAAATCTACTTGAGCTACGGAAAACGGGGATAAGGAAAAATCAGCCGCTATGACAAAGACATCCTGGATTTATACTTTGCACAAAGAAGAGCTTCAAGAATACGCCCACGAGTTCAGTTTCGACGAGTCGGGAACAACAGAGGACCTCCGAAGAAGATTCGTGAACTTCGTTCGATCTTGCGAAGGGGATGAAGGACTCACGACGCGGTAATACAGTGAAGTGTTTTCTGCCGCGCGGGTTTCGACTCCACGGCCATCATAGAGTTCTCTGCCGCGAGTGCTCGACTTCTCGAACAGTTTTTCTGCCACGCGGGTTTCGACTCCACGGCCATCCTAAAGTATTTCTGCCGGGTGGGTTTCGACTCCACGGCCATCCTAAGATCTTCTGTCGCGCGTGCTCGACGACGCAACCAGTAACACGTTCTGCCGGGTGGGTTTCGACTCCACGGCCATCCTAAGATCATCTGTCTCGCGTGCTCGACGACGCAACCAGTAACGCGTTCTGCCGGGTGGGTTTCGACTCCACGGCCATCCTAAGATCCTCTGTCTCGCGTGCTCGACGACGCAACCAGTAACGCGTTCTGCCGGGTGGGTTTCGACTCCACGGCCATCCTAAGATCCTCTGTCTCGCGTGCTCGACGACGCAACCAGTAACACGTTCTGCCGGGTGGGTTTCGACTCCACGGCCATCCTAAGATCCTCTGCCTCGCGTGCTCGACGACGCAACCAGTAACGCGTTCTGCCGGGTGGGTTTCGACTCCACGGCCATCCTAAGATCCTCTGTCTCGCGTGCTCGACGACGCAACCAGTAACACGTTCTGCCGGGTGGGTTTCGACTCCACGGCCATCCTAAGATCCTCTGCCTCGCGTGCTCGACGACGCAACCAGTGACGCGTTCTGCCGGGTGGGTTTCGACTCCACGGCCATCCTAAGATCCGCTGCCTCGCGTGCTCGACGACGCAACCAGTAACGCGTTCTGCCGGGTGGGTTTCGACTCCACGGCCATCCTAAGATCCTCTGTCTCGCGTGCTCGACGACGCAACCAGTAACACGTTCTGCCGGGTGGGTTTCGACTCCACGGCCATCCTAAGATCCTCTGTCTCACGTGCTCGACGACGCAACCAGTAACGCGTTCTGCCGGGTGGGTTTCGACTCCACGGCCATCCTAAGATCCTCTGTCTCGCGTGCTCGACGACTCAACGAGTGTCATTTAGCTTTTCTGCCGCACGGGTTACAACCCCACGACCAAGCGGACGCCACCAATCGAACCCCCACGACCAAAACAAAGCAACGACATCGCAGGCAATGCCCACGACTCACAAGGATACAAGGCACCAGGAAGCTAACAACATTTCGATTTATCATTTTACCTCAAATATTTATAAATTTAACATTGTCACAAATCTGAAGTAACGAAATAAAGTATCAACATAAGTTTAGACAAAATAAAAGTGTGCACTCGGTTCAATAAAAATAAATAACTGAACGAAACCTTGGACGCGACTGAGAGATATCCCAGCTACCAAGAAAGGTCGTTACAACCTAAATATTAAATATTTTAAATTGAATTTTAAAAAGAAACCAAACGATGGCCCACCTTGTATTACGTTATTGTAAATATTAAAAGCAACTGTAACAAACCTGTTGAAGACCAATTTTTTTATATACATATATACAAGTACTTTAGAACAAAGAGTATTAATAGGTTAATATTAATTAACTCCTGTTAATACTCTTTCAAAGCAATACTTTATACTATTTGCACAACAGATACGTGTACAAGACTCATGTTGAAGCAGCAACAATGTGAGACTGAATGTTGAATACACACTGTTGAATAAGCATGTTGTATAAACACTGCAATATAAGATTCAGACATTTTCTTGACATTTCTCCATTCAATAAATAGAGTAACCCGGACTTACAGTAACCCGGACTCAGTAACCCGGACTCAGAGTAAGCTTTCTCACGAAAGGTCGCTTTGATTGACTTAAATTAAACTCCGTATTGTTTGGCATTTCTTGTTTTATATTCAGCTTTGCACAGAGTGAGTACAACAGAAAGCACAAATATTAAATCATGCTTGAAACTGTAGAATTAGCAGCTAACGAACTATGAATGCGTTTTTTCCTCACTTCGCTCGTCCTTGATGGTTCGAGGTGAAAAAAAATTAACCCGGGCACGTTTCTGTTGACTTTCCGCTGACATCGACGGACTCCGAACTGCTGAGCAAAGAAAGCGATTTGAAATATCAACGCAGTTCGGATGCAGGAGCGGCAACAGCGGCAGCTAGTAGATAGAAGTTGGACCACACTGCAGCAGTTAATTGCACAGCACTGTGACGTCGACTGTACACTGTAAGAAAGAGTGGCCGATACTCTTAGCGCGGGCATCATGTGCTGAACATTAGCCTTATCTGTGATTTCGGGTTTCCCGGCGTGGCCTGGCGCAGGAATCACGAGAGGTCCTGCAGTTCCTCTGCAGCCGCCGCGCCCCGCTCCGTCCGCTGCTCCGAAAGGAAGTCATTTGCAATTTAATTACTACGAAATGGGCAGCAGAAAAGAAATTAATTGTCCACGAAATGCAATTATGCCAGCCCGCGAACTGAATGCGCACGGAAGCGCTGCTGCGGCAGGGAAGCGCAACGACGGGCAAAGCGCGCCGCGCACGGTGAACAAGTTGTTGAAATTAAAAAACGAAAAATCCAATTTGCTCGCTTCTATCTTCCGTTGTTTGCATTTTTACTCCGCTTCTCTCTACTTCTTGCCGTACAAAGAGGAGAGCAGCAGAACCGTACTCTTCTAAAGAGCAGAATAAATATTTAGTCGTAGTTGTAGTAGTAGAAGTAGTGCTGGAAGTAGATGTCGCATGCACTCCGGTTTCTATGTGGGTCCAAAGTTGAACACTTGCTCTAATTTTTGCTTCTCTGCTGTGGCTGTAGCCTTATTGTTGGTGTTGCTGCAGTCGCCGCTGCTAATTGGATTTAGCCGAGCACAAAACCATTTATTAGCCAAGCATGTAATCCCAGCCAACAGCCGGGTACCTGGACGCGGCAGAACATTTTGTGGACGAATGAATTGGACAAAATTAGCTCAAGGACAATCGTTTTATTAAACACGAAACAATTAGCGGAAGCGGATTTACGAAGACGCAGACGGAGACGGAGAGGAAGACGTTTCAACATCCACGAAAGCACACTCTGCTAAAGCAACACGATTTATTTCAAACTCCAAAGACGATTTGTATATCTTTTGAAACATGGACATTTGACTCTGTACAAATAAGAAACTGAGATAAAGAAGACATACATATGATATACATATGTATATATACTTATGTATATTGTACATGGAATTGATCTTGAAACCTCGAACTGAATGAACATGTTTATAGCACGTGGGTCGAGAGATTTAAGAAATGTTCGCAGCTCGCGAGTTGAGAACTGAATAAAAATTGCATGAGTTCATGCTATCAATGTTTGTAAGTCGATATTTTTATATCTTGCTATTCCAAAAAGAAAAACAAAATAATTAGTGAACAATAACTTCATTCATTCCCAGCAAGACGCGAGTCACGAACGCTTTCTGGCTGCCGACTCGCGAGAAACTCACAACCATGTTCAAATATAAACGACAACACAAATCGAAACTACCGAAGTCAAGATTTTCCAGACTTTTTATGTCTGTTGAAAGTAAATCCCGGCCTTAATCGTGGCCAAATCAATGACTTCCTTCGGCGAATTTGTAACAAATGAATTCGGGCATTTCTAGCTTTCGTAGCTTAAGAAAGACGCTCCGATTCGGATCCTTTCTGGATATTGCAAAATATGAGCGCGTTCTAAGTTCGCCTAACATAACTTCCTAAGGCAAGTGTGTCGGTGTGAATGTGTGTGTATGTGTCCATGTCTACCATATATCTGCGGTACACATACCCAAGTTTCTACATGTACAGAACACAGAACACACACAAACTATTGAACTTGCCCCATTTTGTTCTTCTACTTCTGAGGGCCGAAAGTTTCTACCAAATACTTTTCTTGCAGAAAGGATGCAATTAATTTCAAAAGACGACTTCACCGGACAGCAATAAATAAACAGCAGGCAAGACTTGCAACGAAGACGAGGATGAGGACGAGGACGAGGAACAGTGGCGTTGATGAATTGGAACTTAAGCTAAGCCAAGTAGAGGATAAGCAATGAAATCGGGTAGCTGGCTGAATTTTCACCGATTTCGCAAGTAAAGAAGAAGAAGAGACACCTCAGGCGAGATCAGTTAAAATAATTATTGCTAAATTACTGCTAAGGTTCAACTTATTTTGCATAAAACAAATGAATTTGTTGCAGGAAAACCTTCCTTATTAAGAATTTCAATGGGTTCCCTCCACTGTTCGACTCGATTTCTTAGCCGACGACAAGCCACGCGTAACTGGGGCGGAAATCGGTAAAGGATTAAAACAATAACTTAGCACCGCCGTCCACAGAGCGCCCCCCATTCAGCCCTCCCCCTGACTTGTCGCCCTTCCCCCGCACTCGACGTCGACAACAAAAGCTAACAACAAAAATTACACTAACAACAACGCTCACTGGCCGAAAACACGAGCAACTCTTTATACTGTGTTAAATGTGCGTGTGAATGTGTTTTCAGTTGTGTTTGCTGGGTGTTTATGTGTGTGTGTGAACGGGTATATGCTCCTAAAGGGCGCCAGAAAAGAGGGCGTTTGCGACAGTTCAGTATTCACGCTGTCGATGTAAAACTTTACACTTTGCATGAAAAAATGGGAAAAGTTTTAAATTTATATTAAAACTTTGCGCCGAAAGTGGTGAAGGGGAGCGAACGACCGAACGAAGGGGTTGTGGGGCGGTGGACCGCGGGGAGGGGGGGGGAGGTGAGCGTAGGCTACTGACGAAAATGTTAAAACGTAATAAACGGACTCTGGGAGCAGCATTGACAATGATAATGAAAACCGACAGACAGAAAAGCTGTTAAAATGGGAACGAACTTCAATTACAACAGCGAACTAATTTCAAATGACTGCTTCTTGATATAATAAGCAATTCTTTATTAATGCACTTTGTTTATCTGCTGTGATGGTTCGAGCGAGACCTCCTCGCCACGCCTTCGCCTTCATTCTGCTTATTAACGCCTTTCTACACCCTCGAATTCTGCTATGAATTCATTAACTAATATCGCTTGAAAGGACTTCCGCTGAAAATCATAGCGAACCGCCGAATATGCAAATCCTTACGCAGGTCCTGTGCACATCCGGACCTGCTGCGGAAACCCTCAATCACCTTCAACCGAACAAGCCGCCGTTCTGCAGTGCAAACCATTCATTTTCAATGCCTTCCTCTGCACATCCTTGCACTTGCATACGTTTCCTTGCTGTGCTGGTTGTTGTAGTGTTGCGCTTTGTTGTTCGGCGAGAACATCGCAAGACGCGGATGCGCTTAAATTAGTTTCTTAAGTATGAGTAATCAAAGCAACACCCGGATTAAGTTGCCGACAGATGATGATAAGATTGCGTATGATTTGCATCGTTATACAGTATGAGTACCTGATGGACCCGATCTGAATATCATCCACGGATTTGTACTGAAGAAACTAATCTGTTGAAATGAGGACAGAATCGGAAATGAGACACTTGAAGAGGATCTGATTTCTCAATAAAAGTAACCTCGTAAGCATGATTACTAGGTTCGAAATTCACTATTTTTACACGGACTGCATTTGGCAACGTAAAATATAACAAGTGCTCTTTTGAGCCCACAACTGAGACCGTCCTGTCCTTGTTAATGCATTCCGATGTGCCCGAATCACTCTCTTCCTCTCCCTCCTCCTCTCCTCCTACCTTAATAAGTCGTGCATATTGTACTTTGTCAATATTAGTGCCGTTTCCGATTATCTTCCCATCCGCCAGCTTATTGTTCTGTCTGTCTGTCTGTCTGTCTGATTCTATGTCTGTCCAGCACGCAGCAGGATGTCGATGACTTTCATTCTCCACCGCTTCATAGATAACTCAAGTCAAAAATTTCAATAATGCTCTCTAGACTAGAATAATTGTTTTGCCAAATGGCGTTGGTAAAACAACAACAACAACAACCACCTTGAATACCACTCTATAAGCTAAATCCAGCCACAACAACAACCAAAAACTGTAAAGTGCCCGGGTAGGGAGATTCGACGATGTCGTTGAAGTACGATGAAGCGTAATCTTTCAGTGGGTGCGAAAATAATGAATGCATCTTTGATTATTTGATTATTGCAAGAAAGTGCTTAAGAAAATACAAAGCAAATATTTTGGTCATGTTATGTTAAGAAATACGTGGGTGAAAGCTTAATATAGGGTACGGATAACCAAAATTAGCGACATGAGTGGTGGAACTTCTCCCCGTAAGAACTGAGATGAGCGAACTCATTCGAGGTTGAGAAGTTTCCCGGTGATCGATGACCTTCAAACACTCGTGTGTTGGAAACCTACGCAATCCAAAATAATAATTCCTCAAAAGAAAGGAATTCAATCGATAAATTCTCATCACAAGAACATCAATTTTTAATATTACCTTCTCGGCTGAAAATAAATTTAATAGAATACGTAGATTTAAAATCGAACATTTTCCTTAGGAGAGCAACGGAAATCCTCGGAATGTTGCACCTAAAATTATGTGACCCCCGCTCTTGTTCTTCTACCAGTCCACTGTAGATGGCTTCAAAAGTGGTGAAAGTGTGAGCTGTTTATTTCCCGCACGCTTTTCAGACAAACCACACTGCATTTAAATTAAAATAAAACAATATTAACTCGAATCAGTGCTCGTACCTTCGGCCTGGCCGAAGCTTAAAATACCCTACAGCCTGTGATATCTGAGAAAGATTATTTAACTGAGATCCCCGACAAGAGAACCACCGGGTAACCGGGTAACTCGACTCTGGCGATGACGCTGATCAATAATATATAAAAACTTCCCGCGCCTTCTGAGCGCTACAAACGCAAGGACACACTTAAAATACCCCTTCACCTTCGAGTGTAGGGTGTCAGAAGACGGAATGTCGTACCTGCTGCTGCTCTGTCAATTGCCATTAATGGAAATTAAAAATTTACACATCCACGCAATTTGTTCGCATGTTTATTAGCGGTGAAGAACAACAACAAGAACTCCATAATAAGTATGAATTTTTTACATTAACTCGTTGTTCAGCGATGCGTGGGCACCGAGAAAGGAGGAAAGTGAACTGAAACACCATCAAATGTTGGCAAAGGAGCGTTTCTGAGTAGTATCGCATTTCGTCCAACAAAAAGTTATTAAATAAAAGAGGGTTCTAAAGAATAGCTGCACTCTTTCGTGCCGTTGTGGTGCCTCCACATCAAGTCGGCAGCCTGGCATTCGGGTGATCATGTCGCCGCTGCGAGTCCATTGATTGGCACTCGATTAGCAATCGATTGACACGCATTTCCACGCGGGCATCAAACCCACTCTGCCTCAGAAGTACCAGCCAGTGTGAGTGTATGTGTGCACATTAATTTTCGCGTAATTAATCGCGTGGAAGGTAAAAAGTTTCGCCCGGCTTTGTGCATAACTGAGCGACGACATTGCATCGGTGCAAATACACCAACTCGTGGTCCTTAATTGCCACATTTGATGTGTTTAAATATCCGGCGGAACGCGAAATGAATGCATCAATGCGAAGTTAATTTCCGGTGCATAATTTATGATGATAATGACGATGATTAATGAGGGCGACCGACGACTCCAATTAAATTCGTTACGCTTCTGCCCAGCTTTTATGAAGGATTTACTTCTGCCGCTTTTACACATTTAGCACTGTTATCTAACTGTTAACGATAGAACTCAATTAAATTATAATTCATTAATAAATATTATATAAAAATAGATGATGTTAAATATTATAATAAAATTCAAAATGGTTAAACTCTTCTTGATCCTTAGTCCTGGGAAAATATTTTAATTTAAGATAAAATCATCTGAAAGACACTTCTGAGTGGACTTCTGAGTGGACACTTTTTAGGAGTTCACAGAAGCTGGTGACCACTAAAGTTGTATGTACTCGAATCTGATGGTTCCCGATTTCGGTGTATTCTTTTATTGTGGGGACTGGTTTAATCTCGTGATCCGCGATTGGAAGCCCTGATAAGAATGCAACACATGCACGTGGTCACAAACACACGCGCACGATTCAAGCACGTTTGCACAGGCAAACATAACATTTTATTTTATTACTTTCAAACTGTTTGTGGCTTCGTTGACAGGTCGGTGTGTGCGTTGGTGCGTTGGTGCTCATTTGGCAGCATCACTGCAAGTGAATAAATGCATTTATAATGTGGCTCGAAGGACCAAAAATTGACTAACAACAAATGCAGTAACGCACGCAGACACACGCACCGTCGCCACGAGCACTGTGCCAGAATATTTGCACTCACACACACACACACACCTCACACGCGACTGACGAGCGTGCTTGCGTGTGTTGTGCATCATGCGTCTGCATTGTTTGCATATCGTGCTTAAATACTGCCTTCGGGAGTACATTTCCAGAGCTGCTGTTGGCGGCCTGCGGGGCGGACGGTGCGCAGGTGCTGACGGCATTCACAGCTACCCAGTGGCGCTCTTTTCGTGTTTGGCGCTCAGCTTTTCAGTGCTCTGCTCGGCTTTATTTGCGCTTGGGTTTAATTAATAATTTAGTGTCTAGTGCTTGGCTGCCCTGTTGTTGCTCTGGCTGTTGCTGTTGTTGCAATAATGCACCACCCACTCGCCGCATGTGATTTCAGTTCACATCTCGTCATACGAGCAATAATAGAAGAGAACATGCAAAGGAACTTCTAGTCCATGCTCGAGTGTATTTCATTGAATGTTCCAACAAAACGCCAGCACGTTCATTGTTCAGGGTGCCTCGTCGATCCCACGGAATCTTGTATACTCGATCGCATTCGAGTGCGCATAGAAGAGGGCGCATTATTTTAACGAATATCTTCCGGTTATAATCCAGGGTAATCCTCCCTTCAAAGGAGAATAGAAGCTGATGAATCCTACGAAGTGTAGAATTCGAGGAGCACCCTGTATCGTCTCACCACCACCACCGCACACTTGAACCCATTTCGCTTCATTATGACGGCAATGTTTGCTTTAAGCGAGTACGAACAAGCCACAATCACGCCATATTGACCATAAAAGCCAAAGTACCATCTCCAAAGCACCACGCAAACACACGACGCACACACACACGCACACATGGTTGCAGTTACCGTTCCCGTGCTTTAATCGTTCCATCATCGAGCATGGAGCGCAGCTTCTAAACTCAGACGGCATTTGGTGTGGGTTCTTGTAGCCGTCATGTTCCTGTAGTTTGCAAGCACGTCGTCCGAACTGGTTAGAAAAGTTACATAACTCGGATGAAGCGATGAAAACTGAAGCACAGCAGTGCGTAGGTACGAAGCTGTTCCGTGTTGAAACATGTTTAAAGAAGCCTAAAACCCGGCCATCCCTCCGAATTTCTAGTTTCTTCATTCCTGGCATTTATGAGAGAATGCGTGCCAATGAGAGAATGAGAATGAGAAATGTTACGGTTTAGATAGAAAGTAATAGATTGCAACAACAACATGCAGACTCACGTGAGCTACGATTTTAGTTCAATGGACACCCTGCTGACGACCTACAGGACCCCAGGTGCGCTGAGTGTTGTTGTCACTCTATGCTACACAACATATGCACCAGTGCATTGAGAATACAGGCATTTTACTCGTGGAACGGTCAACTGAACAACAGTTGCCACCTGAAAATATCTGGTCTCCATGTCAGGGCTCAGAGCGCCAACCAAAGGGGGATAAACGGCAAAAATGCCACAGCCAGTGGCTATTTGTGCAAACACGAAGCACTCACTCCCCCTTCTCGCTTCCCCCTTCCCCTCTTCCCCTCTTCCCCAGTTCCCGAAATAAGGCGACGGGATTTGTGAGGGAACCTTGATGAATTTTATACAATTTTGATGCTCGGCACTGAAATCGGAAATAAAAGCAGTTCGTGTTGAACCACACTGATCCCGTCAGCCGAAGGGCAGCTTCTGGCGATAGGGGGTGAAGGGGGAGGGTAACGGGAGGGGAGAAGAGGTGTGGACGGCTGTGGCGTGGGAGTGAGAGGCGGGATTAACCCTTGATCCCTAAAACCAACATCAGACCCGTTTAATGGGCACGAGCGGCTACAGCTTTCGACTATCGATGTGTATTCAGTTAAAGTGCGCATAGACACACCCGCCCACTCACACACACATGCAGCACCCCTGGCAAAGGGAGGGGGCTCCGCTAGACAGATAGACACGCTATAAGCAAACATATGAGTGCAAAATATAACGCATCTACGCTAGATACGAGTGCCGATGTGTGGCCGCTCCGTGGAATTCAAGGCCAACAGCGACCAGGCGAAGTGGCACGCTGCATCACTCCAGTGCAAAGTCTGCACGCCAAGTTTTGTGCACATTCAGCAGTGTAACGAGTCCAATTTGCAGATACTTTAATTGAATATTTCCACTTTGTTTTGGTTTGCGTTTGTTTGCTGTTGCACTTGTGTTTGCAATAGATTTAATTAAGTCCGGGCAGTAAATTCTGATGAGTCAATGGATTTAGTGAATCAGTGAAGTTTCCGATTTCAGAAAATCCAACTGCTGGCTGATTTGAACACTTTACTTGAGTACCATAAAATACACTAAACCATGTCATGAATATAGAGCCTCAACACAGAAGCTATTTTCAGATGAATTGAATGAATATTAAATCAACTTGATTAGTAGACAGAATTTTCCTGAAAGATATTTTCTCAAATATTATAATCTGTATCGGGACATCCTCATGTTTGTCCAATCATAATTCCGATATGATGATGAATAAAAAATGAAGACTTACTGTCGTCCTGACCATCCATCAGTATCCACCCATTTGACGGCGAGGGAGGGGCATGGTGATTATTCGAACCACGCTTCAAAGGTTAGAAGCATGTACAGTCTCTTCAGTGCCACTATAATGGACATCCTTTAATCGTATTTAAATGTTCAGTTTCACAGAATTATGACCAACCCTCCCCCTCCCACCCCCATCAAGGATGATGCAGTTAATGAGTGTTATTAAAATTCCATTCAGCGCATTCTCTTAACTGAAATGCCATGGCAAGAATATGAAACAAGGCCATCTTCGGCAGGTGGGCTGCGTTACCGTCATAAAAAGCACCCCACAAGAAAGAATTGTTTTAATTTTGCACTCGAGTGGCCACGACATTAACCTGTTATATGCGTTTAACCATTTCTGAGCATAACGAACCGAAGCAGCTTCCCGTGGATCCGCGGGACACAGGAGCGGCTGCATTGAAGACAAAAATTTGCGTACGAATGGGCGTGCCATATGCCGCCTAGTGACTTCACTCCCTCCCACGCAACTTCATTCTAAGTGACACTGAGATTACGGCTCCCAACAGCACGTTTTCAGCGGAGGGGGAACGGTCATTTCTGGCTTATAAAAAGAACGTATTAAAAACTTAATGCAGCCCAAAATGGAGGTAAACTTCAAAGATGTGGCTACGGGAAAATCTTGAGTGTTGGCAGCGGACATAGAAAATGATGAAGAGGCGACGTGCGGGGGGAGGAAGTGCTACTAGTGGAATACGGAGCTAGGACCCGCCTTTCGGATCCGCTTCATTAAAAAGACGAAATCTAAAAAGCTCGCTGCATCAACTTCCTCCAACCTCATGTTGTTGTCGGGGCTGTAAGCTGCCCTTAAAAACAACATGCTGCCCTTGAAAAATGATGGCAGGCGCTGCTATTCTCCAGCTGAGCTGCTGGGTAATTTTTGTGGCGAGCACTTCATCAGTTTGTGGCGTTGCAGCAACATTGAAGTACGGAATGGCGTGGAAAAGGAGGACGAGCTGAACTATGGTCCAACTCGATGCGAAAGTTGCACTGGAGTCGCCTCTCCTGGCAAAAACCGGCTTGGAATTAGTTTTATCAGCAGAGAGACAGACGGACAGTTACGCAGAATTTCATGTCAACCGAAATGTACCGAGTGTACCAACTCGTCGCATCCGACTTTAAGGAAAAATCCTTAACCGAGAAAAGTCTGTAAAGGAAATCCTTAGTCCATAACTCGCAAATGAAACTCTGTCACTATTACATCATTATTAATAAAGATGTAACATTTTGTGTTGGGCGACTTTTAAATTTAACTGCACTTGACAAGAGATGATGCTGGCTCTTGGGAGACCCTCTAATTCAATACACGGTTCCAATTAATAAGTACTGTTTAAGCCAATCCTCTGAATTGAAAGCAGCTTTGAGTAAGTTTTCCAGCGGGTTGTTTTATCCTCTACGTTGTGGTGTGGAGCGTATTGTGTAAAGGTAAACTTAATCCATAAGAAGCGATATTGTCCGCCAAGCCGAGGCGTGTACACCCTACGTCCTTATAATTTTAACCCCATACACCGTCATAATGCTTGAGACGGAGGTTTCTTGTGAACAGGTTTTAGGCTGGTATTCGACTATAATGCTCTTTTCGAGTCCTACACAACATCGCATTTGCTCCATTGGAAAATCTACAAGAGAAAGAGGGAGAACCACGTCTATTTTAGTACAGCCTTTAATGCAGCAGAACCTAAGCGTATGATACTTCGTCTAAAGTAAGTTAGCATCGTTCATAAAGATCAATATTTAGCAAGTCTTATTAAATGTGGGCGCGTCTGGGTCCCTACTAGCTACTAGATAACCTACTTTGTACACTTTAGTCCAAACAGTTGATTCATTCCTCTCCCTCGTTGTTGCCATCATATTCATTCCTACCGTCTTCGATATTTTGTGATTTCCAAAGACAACGGAAAGAACAAAGCTAAAGCCAAGCACAGGAGATTGTTTAAGAAGCACGGTTGGCCACGCCTTCTTGTGCACCTAACACCACCGACGACCAGCGTCGATGTAGCGTATGAAAATATTGACTGCGATCCGGGATCTAGTTTGTACAGCATAATGAATTTATAGAAACAATAAAAATTGCGATAAAAACGAGCGGAAGAAGAACGGCGCGATTGGCAGAAGACGGAGAGGAGGAACGTGCGAGAACAAAGGCGAGAAATGCAAATTTTCAGTCTGCGAATTATGGTTTAACACCTCATTGAACACTGAAAGCAGTTGAGTCGAGTCGAGTCGAGTTGAGTCTTATATTCAAATTGCTTTTGAGGGTGTGTACATCGCGAGGGGCGATGGTAGGGGGTGCCGCACGGGGGGCGAAAACTAGGGAAAGTTAATTGGAACAATTTTTATGATGTGAAGCTTCGAAAATGAAAATACTATCCATATACCATATAAATGAGTATGCATAGATTTACCATTAAATACAAGGAGAAATTAAAAATTCGCATAGATTAAAAGAAGTCCTTGTATTAAAAATGTTATGAAAGTTATTTGTACATATTTTAAGGTTATTATATTTAGATTTTGCATGGGAAAACTACTTTTGCTTGAGCTAAATTCAAATATAAAATGATTCTCGAAATGTACTTTGCACATGAGGAAGAAGCAAACGAATGATTCTTGTTTGTAATCAGTTTACGTTGTAGAGAGCGAATGCATTCGTCATTGGGAACAGTTGAAAGAAAAGTTTTTCATTTCAATTAAAATCTATTAGTATTAAAGAAAACAACAACAACAACAGCAACAGCAACAGCAGCTTCCTTCGGTGACTCGAAGTTCAGCAAAATTCAGTTGATACGAGACGAGCTAACGAATTCATGGGCAAAAGTTGTGCAAACAACTCGTGCATACAAGCAAACACACACACACACACACACACACACACACACACACACACACACACATACTCACTTCCTGACAGAAACATGAATATGCAAGAACTCAACTTTGCACACTTGCATCTGCACCTTCGAACTACGAGAGGACACTCAAACGCAACACCCCAAACGCATCGTTGTTGTTCTTCTGACAGGGTTGCCATCCATCCGAATGGCGTGGACCAGATACGATTCTTCAGTGGGATCGCTTTCAAGTGCACTTGCTGCTTTAGGAAGGAGTACCAAAATCCATCACGTAAAGTTAACGAAGGACTTAAATTCAGAGTCCGAAGCACCGAGTATTGAAGGATTTTAAGGCACCACTTTTGCGCAAACAAATTCCCAAATCAGTTAGTCAGTGTTGCCTTTCGCTTTCAGTAATCTTTATCTCCTTTGTGCTGCGATAACCTTTTAAATACAAAGATCTTATATCTGTTCAGGTCTCTTCAAGGATCTCCGCTCAAGGATCTCTTCCCGTAATATTCGACACTACTTCAAGCTCCAAGTTGCATATTCCACTCCTGCCGTAAACTTCTTTACTACGATTTCGACTGCGATCTGCTGCTTTTTAGACTGGACGAATTCCCCTCTTCACCATGCAAACCCAGCTCATGAATTCGAATTCGAGTCCGAATTTGCACTTGAATGTTAACTTCGGTTATTTGATTTGCTGCATGCAAATGCGATTGTATGTGTGCCGCTCTCTGGATGCTATTTGCACATGCAAGTGCCCCCGCCTCAGTCCCGTCATCGGTGCGAGCGGCAGCAGACAGGATAATAAAATTGTTGTGGGTGCAACTTCACCCGAAGGAAATGAAAATATGCAAATTTTACAACGGGTCCTGTAAGTGCATAAATGGCTCGCATTAACTGGTGCCCAGGGAACTCACCAGCTCACCGCCCCCCATTCGGAGCCATGCGGATCCATACAGACCCATGCTTGTTCGTGTGCGGTCCTCGCTCTTTCTGAAGATGCAGATTTCTCTGGTCATCCTTGCTTGAGCTACGACTGCGAAGTTCCTTCCAACAGAGCCTTCGATCGTCCCACCGACCGACCCACCGCCCGACCCACCGACCGGAAGGGCCGTCTTGTTTCCGGTGCTACTGCTGTTGTCATTGTTGTTTCTGTTACTGCTTCTGCTGCATTCATTTCTATTCATTTTATGGAATTCAATTGTCTGATCCTTGCTGATATGCAACTTTGTCCACGTACTGCATCTTGTACTGTCTTCAGCCCTCTTCTGCTCCACCCGATACACGTTTCGTCTTTGTTTTCCTTCTGTGGTGCACTAAGAATTCATTCGTGTTGTTGTGCTCTTGCATATGCATTTCTTCCTCAGCCCTCGCCTCTCAGCCGTCCATTCGCAAGTCTTCCTGCAGCTCCACGACCCCAGCTTGTGTCGTGCTGGAAGCTCCGTGCTGGGTGCTCGCCCGGATTCCGGAAAACCATAATTATGCAATTTCTTGTCAACATGTTACGGACGCATAAAATCTTCCCGAAAAAATTGACTACGGTTGCTGCGGTTGCTGCCAGTTTAAGTGGGGTCGAGGGTGTGGAAGGAAATGCTGCTCTATATTTGAAATGCAAATTGGCCGAATTCGGAACAAGCAGTTGAGGTTTGGCAGTTGGTGGATGTGTTGTGATGCCCAAGACGACTTCGTAGAGGTCGGGTGTGGAGAAGAGAAGGTGCATTGCGGATGGGTGTCTCTGGTTAAAATGGTGACGTTTGTGGGTGTGTATGTGTGAGTAGCGTAAATGATATTCAAAACCTAAGAACGCCCTCGCAAAGGTTCTTTCGTCCGGACGAGCTGCTAACTTGAGATCGGGTGACGCATTTCGTACTCGGTAACCACAATTCGGTGAATTTCAAATGTCTAGGTAACTGGTCCCTGAACTAGTCTTCTAAGTCCCCCAGCTGAAGTCCCCAGCAAATTACTTCTTACTTAAGGAATACGTTTAAAAAGTGGTTCATTATCGACACTAAAAAATAAGAAAATAAAACCACAATTTTATTGCTTACGTCATACTGAAGTTTAGATATTTTAAACTCAGTTTTAAAACCTTAAAAATGAAGTTTATTTAATGAAATCATGCGTTGGACGTAGTTCAGCAAGCACTGGAAAGCATTTACAGGACTGAAGACTTCAGGGTCAAGGCAGACCATATAACGTCTCGCTTAAAATATCAGAGCTGCGTAGAGCTGAATTGGAGTTGCACGAAAATTATATTGAACACACAATAGTTAAAAGACTAAAATATATTGCAGGATCAACTGATTTACCAGTACAGACGAGTACCCTTTCTGTATACGTACATACAGAAGCCTTTTCTGTGCGAAGTGATGCGTAGACTTGCCATCTTCAGAGATTAGTTGATGCAAGCAACGCACACCGAGTTCCAATTCG
Source organism: Myopa tessellatipennis (assembly GCA_943737955.2). Lineage (NCBI taxonomy): Eukaryota > Metazoa > Arthropoda > Insecta > Diptera > Conopidae > Myopa > Myopa tessellatipennis. The sequence continues at coordinate 15,341,743 of OX031315.1, forward strand.
TCGCATTTCCCCCCTTTAATTCAGCTCGCCAACTCGCCCCACCTCAACGAATTGTCTTGCTCAGTACTCGAGTCCTTTCGACGGGGCGCTGTTGCTGCGGCTGCTGCTCTTGCTGCTGAAGCTGAAGCTGGGGAAGTGTTGTTTGCTAATCCTGACGCTTGGAAGTGTCTGCTCGAGTGATGTTAACATGCACTCGGATTGCACAACCACTTTTCTCGTCGTCAACACCGCCAGGAACAGCAACAGCAAAAGCAAGAGCTGTAACAGCGACGACAGCGGCAGCCGTTGGAGCAACAAGCAACAAGGCTACCAACAACAACAACAACAACAACAACAGACAGTGTTTTCGAAAACTAGGGAGCGCATAATCCCGTCGGCAAATGAGGGCGATTAGTGCTATTTTGATCTGATAAGGGTTAATCGTGGCATATTCAACAAGCCTCAGTGTCTCTCCTGCTGACGTGTCAGCCGCGAATAAATGCGATCTTAAATTAGGAGATCAACGAGTTCGGCTTGAGAACGAGTAAAGAGAACAAATTATAACCACTAGCTACTTAACTCTTCTAGTATCCTTGTGTTTTTGCTCTGAAGACATGCAATGAAGTTGAGAACACTACTAAAAAACAGACACGCTGCAGCCGCTCCTTGTTTTGGTGTATCGAAAGTTGGAGGGATCAATTTACATTCGATTTTCATTCAATTTTTTGTGAGTCGATCACCGTCATCTCAGTCATCAGAAGCAACGCCCCTCAACTCACAGATTGGATGTTTCCAAGAGTGGGTTTCACTTTCCGTAGCTATGCGGAAAACCCTTAAATGCTCAGTCAACAGTTTAACGCACGATTAGTTGCTGAACCGCACGTGTTGTGCACCGTATGCTGCACGGGGCGAGGGGACACGGGTGCGGGGCGGTGGCGGCTTGTGCATTCACAGCCTTACTTCTCAAGTGTACGCGTTCCATTGATTTGTGTACACATTTTTTCGATTTGTTGCTGCGCAACCAACAACAATCAATTGAATGCGTAGATAAAACGGCTTTGAACGCATTTCTCGTGTTTCTTAGAACCCGCAACATGTAGCCACACAGCAGGGGAATTTCCCCAACACCCACCTCTTTCCGCTGCGGAAAAAATACAAGGGTTGCTAATACGAATGCTTACCAAGCAAAAAAATTAGTTGGAAAAACAACAGGATAAAAAGTTGCAAAACTTAAAGAGAATGGAAGGGTCTCGACCCGACCTCGTGCAAATGCTCCCCCTCCCCCCCAACCCGCAGAGCTTCCCTTAGATGCCGCTCAGAGGACGCCACTTACGCAGATGTGGACGCGTGTCTGCGAACAGCTCCCCATCCGCGACTCACACCTCGCCGACTTACTTTCAGCTTGTTGCTTCCGGCTCAGTTGCTTGAAATAATGAAAGCGTTTTGTTTGCATATCCTTCGGATGCATGTGCACCGCACCGTATCTACGTGTGTGTGAGTAGGCTGAGGTGTGTACTTGTCAGTGGGTATGTGTACACGGGAGCGACGTCTTTTTTGTGCGATTGGAGCGGCGCAGCGCAGATTCCTTCCGCTTGAGCGACAATCGTTTCAAAATCTATACAATTCAATAAAGTTTTATTACACGACGGAGTGCGCCGCAGCGTTGCAGCTGGCAGGGTTGCCACTTCACTTCAATGCCACCTCGTAGGAAGCGTTGTCGTCGACGACGTCGAGAGGCTGGCAACGCGTTTTCAATCAGTGAAACAATCGATTGCCTTTAATTGTTCGCATCTTCCACGTGCGCTTGTTTGTGTGTGCGTTTTTCTGTGTTTGGCTGTGTGAGTGCGTGTGAAAGGAAGAGTGTTTGTGGGAGACAGAGCTCACCTTGCCCGGGTTCTTTCTTGTCTGCAAACATTGCAACATTTAGTGAAGAGGATTAGCAATGACCATATTTTGTCCCTAAATTGAACAACAATTCAAGAACTTCATTTGGAACGATTTTCTTAATATGACATTATTTGTGTGTGTACTGTTGTCCTTGTCGTTATATTATTTAGCTAACCCACTCGAGTTCTGTTTCTCATTCTTACTTCGGGACGTTTTTCGTGAGAACTGTGAGACTCTGCAGGATGCGTGAGTCTGCTTTCTGCTGTACACTTCGCTTGGAGGATGACTTTCTGGAGTGCTCTACTCACTCCTGCCCACCTAAATACATCTCACTTAGACGCCTGAACAAGTCAAGTCGATTCACTTAACAGTCAAAAGTGGCGCCTCATCGCTTCAAACTCGACGCCGATCTGGACAGTCATCAATCATCTGGGATGGACGAGTAGGCGGCAAAGCTCCCAAAAGCGGCCGCATCATCGCACGCGCTGCTGCAGGACTGCTTCACCACATCCGCTATTTATTCCATTCATTTAATTTCGTTGTAGTCCAGCACTCATGCAGGAAACAAGTTATTAAGCTATAAATTCACTTTTATGGCCCGGCTGCTGCGTCACGCTGCCCCGATTGGCCCCCTCGAAAGTGTTGCAGTTCACTCCAACCAGTTTAACAACTCATGCAGCTAAACGAATGTTATTCCGATTAAAGTTCGGCTGCCTTTTCGAAGCTAAAGATCCAAAGTAGACCCAAAGTAGGAGCAGCAGTCGAATTCAATAAATCGGATAGTAATTCGTTGAAACAAGCTAATGTGTGTATGTGTGTGTGTGTGTGTGTGTGAGTAAGGATACAACTCGAACCTGATTTCGAATAGTTGTCGGTCGTTAATCAACTGAACCCAGCGCGAAACCGAAAAAGCGTCAACATTGCCGCCAATCGCTCGCTAATTGCAGGCAACAGAATGGAGGTGGGTCTGGTTTACAGCTAATAAAAATGTTTGTGAAGCTTTCTGTAATTTTTGCAAACTTGCACTACAATCGAGGGCATGCATAATCAATCAAAGCAGGTTTGTGACACGTAAGGAAAACTTTTTAATGCAAACTGCTTTCGATTCATATAAACACAGAGTGGAATTTCGAGAGCGTTGATTCGATTCAGGGCTTTGAAGCGACTAAATTATTCTTTTTTCATGTAACTGGCTATAAATATATCGTTATTACTTATATAATTACCAGAACGGTCGCAACATACACACATGTGTAGATATTTACATAGACTACTTGCTGTCTGGTTTCTCTAACAGAGAGAGTTAATTTCAGGTGTAGGGTTAGAAAAGCCCTTCACCCTCCCTTAATTTACGGGTGGAGCGAGTAGGTTTGTGGTTGTTGTGAAAATAGCACGTCTGTCAACTCGGTTCTATCGACATTCCATTTTCTGTGGTTCGTATTTCTCACCGAGTATAATTTATCAACATGCTGAAGAGCACACATTTTCACATTATTGTCGCTGTCAGGCGCTGTTGTTCTTACAACTAATGCATCAACCACAAACAGCAACACAGAACCAATAACCAAATAAATAAACATTGTTGTTTAATCAACAAAATAACAAAACAAAGCCAGCGAAACACTAACGAACTCCAAGCAAACAAGGAAACACACCCACACATACACAAATCACAAACTCGCACACAAACCAGTGCAATACGATGCAGTAAAATCATTACACAAACCCATTAAAAAAAGGGTTACGAGTGCCCTTCCGGAAAGTCATGAGGACAGGAAGGTGAATTTACAGAATGCATCAAAATCAAACAACATCGGGGAAAAGCAAGAAAAGAACAACAAAGAGACTCCAGAGAGTACAGGGTGTTGTGGGGACATTGAAATAGGGGGGGGGGGGAGTATGCATTGTTAGTCTACGACAGGTAAAAAAGAAGGGAGCTTTGCATGAAGTGGAAAGCAAAAACTACGATTATTTAGTGAAGCAGAATAAAATTTAGCAGCCACAAAAACAACCTCAAGAACAAAAAAGGTATTCAAAGTGTACAAACGAAGTGGTTGCCTTTGGCCAGAATCAGTTTGGCCAAGATTTCGTTTGGCAAAGTTTCACCTCCCGCTGCTGGCGCTCCACAAGATCGCTCGATTCGCCCATCCTCCCCGCCGGAGATTAAGCAACTGATTTTGATGCATGGATTGCAGCTGGAGCGGAAAATCCGCAGTTTAAACAAATCAGCAGCAACCGGCTGCAACACTAACAGCCCCTCCAGAGCATGTTGTCCACCTCCTCCCGGAGCATGTAGGAGGAGGTGGACAAAGCTTTGCAGAGCAGTTTATTGGGTTGCTTGTTTGCGTTCCTTTGCTCCAATCTACGGAGTTGCAGAGGATAACAGTTGTCGTCAGTGTTGACTACATTGTTAACTTGCAGCAAATATTGACCAGCGTCGGGTCTGTCCTACGGTGGTCGCTGTTCTGTCTTCATTTGGAACAAGTGGAAAACAGAGCTGAGATCCGTGCTGTGGTGTGAAAGGCTCCGTAGAAAAAGCTTCGTAATGAGTACATTGATATTTTTGTTAACTTCTGTGGATGGTGCAACGACTACAAAGAGGAAGGACGGCCCAAACAGAAGCAGATGAAGTAATTCAAAATCCCTTGGAGAGAAATTAAGCGGATCCGGGAGCTTTAAATGCCAAAGGACACACACCACTTCTCCGGCAGCAACGAACAACACGCGTGTTGATTACAATAAATCATTAACGGCGACTGCAAGATGGCGACAGGATTAGTTGCCCAATTATAGATGACATCGAGTTGTTCGGCCGTCCGGATCGGCGCACCGATGATTGAGGCGCCGGACGTGTCAACTGATTTGCTGGCAACGCTTCTGGGTCTCATCTCTCAGGCGCCTGTTCATATGCATGCATGTGGGTTGCATGTGTGTGTGTGCGGTAGTGTGCGATTGGCGGGATGCTTGCTTGCGGCTGACAGGTAATTAATTTGCAAACGTCAAATTATGGCGCGGTTATGCCGCTCGAATCCATAAGTAACCATTAATAACTCCAACCCGCCACAGTCCTTGGGTCAAAATGGCCCACACAGTTGATTCCTTTAAAGCAAGAAGCATTCCATGCATTTTTGATCAAACTTTTGGAACAGGGGGTCAATAAAGGGGAATAAATATCACATTTATATTTTAAGAACTTGACACAGCATCTGCGTTAAGTGTTTCGGTATCTTTTTTCGATTTAGTAAATCACTTTATTCTTCGTTTTTTCAATTAATTCACTTGCTACAGGATGGAGACGCGATGTTCTGCTCTCTTCTGGACTCTTTGAACGCGTTTCTACTCGCGAACTGTTTTTGTTTTTGGTTTTATGAGATTTCCAATTACATCGCATCGCTGTTGTACATTTGCACCATTATTGGTAGATAAACATAGTTTTTATGTTACGTAGTTCATCTACTCCTCTTCCTCCTTCGCCTCCTCTTCCTCCTCTTCCTCCTTCTCCTCCTCTTCCTCCTCCTGAGTTTATTTGTGGCGTCATCGTTAAGCTTTTATGATCGGCGTAGTTTTTCATTTTGGTCGCTCGTAAATCGGCTTCGCAGCGCAATTAATTTATATTTTTCAATTAACATCTGAAACATCTCCGGTTTATCGAGTTTTAATCGAGCTTTTAAAGTAATTGGTTTTTTAACAATGAATTCTTAACAAGAGTGGTTAAGAACTATGAGTGTATTGATTTGAAATTAAATCAAATATGTTAGAGTACTATAAACTATGAATTTATATTACAATGAATATGATTCTTATACAATGAAACTATTTTTAATTTATCCAAATAATTGAATTCCATTCATTTATAAATATTTCACTAGAGTCATCGTCTTTTAGATAAAACAACTACAACGGAGTGGTGCCAATGAATATCGGCGTCAGAGTTCAAGAACCACTTCGCTGACCGTCTCTTCGGCAACAGAGACGAAAGACTTGACGTCCACACAATAAAAGCAACCACACCAAGAAAACCAAGAAATTCCCCCTCCACTCCACTCCAGGAACGGCGGCAAATGTTTGGCGGATATTCATTGCTTTTTAACACAAAATTGATGCAATGCAATTAGTTTTAGTGTTATTTTCATGACGTGCAGGCGACTCCATGGCTAAGGACGACGTAAGCGGCAATGGAAACGAAGGAAAGACATTTGGAATCCGGTTTATTTTACTACCAGTCCATATCCGTAAAACTTTTAAGTTACGAAAGACCCTACTGAAGCGACCGAGCCTTTGTCTGCACTAGAAAGAGCGTTGCGGTCATTCCTCTTGTAGTAAAAGAACAATAAACTCCCATTTAAATGATATGTGTTAAAGTTTTATTTACTTATTGCTTGGAGGCGTTTGACACCGATATCCCTTGTGAGATGTCTACAAAAACTATCCCGTCCATTTCACTTCATTAGAAATCTAAAGTAGTCCATATTGAATGCTTTTCTCCGTGCGCGTGTGCTCTCATCTGGCTGAATGTACTCTCTGCGGATGGAATCTAGAAAATGCGGAAATACAATATATGTATACCGTATTGAAGACTAAACTGAGATCCGAATTCAAACTCGAATGATATACATTCCGGGTGATGTTGCCATCGGATGCATTCCTGCAGTCTGACTAAAAATTCCCGTACTTTCTAGCTGGTGCTTCTAAGAGGTCGATACTAGTTCTTTGGTGGAACACTTTCTTGGAACAAATCTCCCGCTTTTAATATTATGACTTCGATATGGTTTGAAGAATTTTAAATTTAGTTCGTAAAGATATTTTACATTGATTGATTGATTTAGCCTTGAAATTGCTTCTAATCAGCATTCCAGAAGCTAAACCGATTGAAGTTAAAACAAATTTATCGGAATTGCCGAACAAACAACGAGTATTGCGCAGGTCAGAGGTCATAGTTTTATGATGTTCAAATCATAATTAATTTATTATTAATTATTACATTCACTTCTTATGGTTCTTTTTAAAAACTCTTATAAGTAAATAGAAATGATGTGTGTTTATAATTCCTTTCTTACCAGCAACACATAATAATCTCTAGATACAAACACAGTAATTATAATTCTCCATTAATTAAGTATAGAGCATGATCAAAATAGCTCCAGAGCAGGGAAAAATCACATGTGCCGAATGTGTGCTTAAAGTCTGAATAGACTCCAACATTTTTAGTGTTATGTCTGACAAGAAACCTTACTTGACACATGAAATGGTAGTGGATGGGTTTTTATAAGAAAAGTAAATAAAGAAGAGCGAATAAAATTTTGACTTTCTTCAAGAAAAAAGACAATAATAGCTTGTAGAGTGATTTCCAGAAATGATTATTATAGCACTCTACCTGCAACAGTTTGTGAACAGTTTCTCAGCAACAATAATCCATTGTTTGGTTTTGTCATTTAGTGTTATTGCTATTTTTTGCGCACATTAGCACCTGAGAAAGCAACAAAGGCGCCTCATAGGTCGGGATTTCGTGAGATTGATTCACTTTCGCGTAGTTCACAGCTCTGGCGTGAAAGTAATAGAAATCTGAAAGTGAAATCTGAAAGCGAAATCTGAAAGCTTGTATTCACACCGACTTGCAACTATAAAGCTACTCAAGCTGCAGCACCACAGATCAGTTGGTTAGTTTGTCGCTTTTAAGCAACTGCGTCGCTCAGCTCTCAACATGCGCTGCCCCATCTTCGTCGTAACGGTTTTGTTAGTCGTTTCTAGCTTCGCCGCGGATCTAAGGTCTGACTTACGCGAATTCGCCGCCCTGATACCACGGCGCCGCATCAGCTTCATTGCGGCTCGGCACTTCGTCCTCGACAACCAGTTCCGGAGAGCCTTCAACTACACACGCGACCCGGATTTCATGGTCACCTGGCAGCAGTTGCGCGAGACTCCGGAATTCCGGAGCATTCTGGCCTACGTAAGGGACTCTGGTGCCGCTTTCGATGTGACGAGCATCATCAATAATATACCCTTGAGGTTGCGTGCCTTTCGGATGCCCACACAGCTGCCGCCCCACCTGATGTTTGCTCGGAATTTAAATTCCTTCCTCAAAGAAGTCGTGCGCTCGCTGCCCAGGGCGCAAATCGCGAGCTTGATGGCGCGCAAGGTGCACGAGGGAGGTGAGTTCGCACAGCTGTACCTGGCGTTAAGGCGAGACGAGTTCCGACAGTTGATACACCAGGCCCGGGTAAGTAGAGTGGAGTGGAGTGATTCTCGGAGTCAAAATAAGTATCTGCGCCCTTTCAGCATTCCCGCAACTTAGCAGCACCCATCGAGAAACTCTCACAGCGCTCCATCAACGTGGATGATCTGATCGACATGGCATTTTCAATACTAAAATGGGGTCCATAAGTAGCTCTCGTATTAAAGTTGCCATAAGTGGAGTTGTAACTCTCCTTCAAGTGATCCATACAAGGCTCTCTCTTCCTAACTTAGTTTGTACTAAAAATAAACGAAACGCTACTCGTGATGTGATTGTCTTCAGACATATTGGAGGATGAGTCCAAAGTGGAGTTAGGAATGCTGCCCATTGCGTTAATAGGCCGGATTTCTATTCGTTTCCAGAGAACTTTTCTGGCTATTTTATTGGTTATACCGTGAAATTCCATGTTGGGAATCCGAGCGTAAATTTGATTCTGGGTCCAAACACTCTGTTTGGGTTTATGTTTTTGTGTGTTCCTTCGCTGATTAATTTTATTGCTTTCTTCATGCACCCTTTTGGTCTGAGTTATGGTATTTTATGCAAATTTGGGGTTTCTACTTCTGAATTGGTTCCCATTCCACTTGTGCTTTTCGCGTTCCATTCCATTGGGGATTTCGTACGGTCGATAATATTATTAATACTCCAAACCATTTATGCCAAATCGAACATTAATATGAATCCAAGTCGTCTATGGGTTTGGAAGAAACCATTGCAAATAATTCATGTTATCTGAACTGGAATAAATGCAATAGCTTATGTATACAAAGGCTTTAATTGTGAGGCAACACAAGATGAATGTTTGAAATGTTTCCAGTTTTTCCAGGGTATAATTTAAACATATGAGGAAAGCATCCCGAAAAAGAAAGGAAGCAAGTAAAATTAACGGAAAACGTGTTTGCTGCTTGTTGCATCCTCGTTGCATCCTCCCAGCGATGACAGCTGCAAACTTATTTAACAGCCACTCTTTTCGACTGCTCCGCGTTTTTAGCGGATGGGCGCCGAAACGCAAGAATTTATGGTTAAACAAAATGAACGAACTTTGAGGGGAAAAACATGTGTGGGCCGGCGACGGAAAGAAACGGGGGAGGAGGACGACTCTTTGTTGCCAACCGCGTGCTCTGGCTGCCACTAAAAATTAAGTTGCAACTTCCACGACGCGTAAAGTGATGTAACGGTCTTCATACTTCACTCTTCTTTATACTTGCTCTGTGTTTGCTTTCTGTCTTCGTGCATTTTCCACTGCAGACTTTCAGGCGACGCGTCGTGCCGTCGTTAACGATATCATTTTTCATTGGCGAATACGCACAAAATTAAGAGCCAAGCATGTGAGCCTGCATGACTTCGTTATGACTTCCGCTCTGCGCGGCTTCGAGGACTGCGCGCCAGGATTCAGGACATTCATGCAGATTAAAGCGCAATAATGACTTTGATGACTTTGTCGTCATTGTTGTCCTTGTTGGTGCGCATTGTGTTGTTTTTGTTGCTGCTGGCAACGGCGCCAATCCACACGCATTCGCGAATGCTTGTTCTTCGCAGTCCTTCGCTCTGCTGAACTGCGTAGGAACAACGGAAACACAATTGTGAACACTGCTTATTTAAGCAGTTTTTCTTTGCTCATTTTGCTGCACTTTCGTGCTTCGCCCTTCACGGATCCAACCCACGGCGGCGTCGTTGTGCTGCTTCACGGTCTTCTTTTATTCGTGGCGAAAGATGTGTGTCAAGCGTAATCTCTGTTGGCTGCTTTTAAGCGGTCGTTAGTGAGCATTATTTTAGACGCTAAATGTTTGGCTGACATTACTTTGTGGGATTTCCGTCGCCTTAGGAATATTATTCAGAACCAACTCAGCAATATTATTCATGAGACCCTCCAAAGCAACGATGAACCTACAAAACAAATCACGCTGGATATGGAGGGTATCAAGTCTGTTGAACTGATTACCTTCGTAAGATTTGACGCGAGGTTCATTAATAAAATGGAAACTATGAGAAATTAATCCTGCCATTAGATTCGTATTCCACGACAACATAAACACACTTGAATAGTTTCCTAATCGAACAGATCCAGCAACAGTTTAAGAATTTTCGGAGAGTGGGAACTTTGAATCCATTTGATGGACCAACGTGTTATAACGTAATGAAAGGGCTTTATAGCTTATGTAATAGTAGTACATGTCTTTGCTATATGAAGTATCTACAGTACTCATTAGCTTTATTATTTCAACACTCGAAGTTTCCCAAGTAATCCACTTTGCGCTTGATATCAGCAAAGATGGCCCACTTGTGCTTCCGTTGCACCTGAAAGCGGAAGAAACGAAGAGGAAGAGAGGATTATCTCGACAAGGAGCAGCATTCACACCATACGAGGATGATTAGTAGACTTCAACTTCAAGTAAGTAATCATCAATCGCATTACTAAGTTGTGAAAATCTGAAAACAAAAAGATTAGCAGACAGACGCACGAGCTGCCGCACAACAACAGTTCAGAAGGATGCGAAAAGGATATACATGTGAGTATGTGAGTATATGTGTGTGTTGCTCTGTTTGCTGTGCGGAAACGTGTTTGCCTACGTACCTGGGGCCAACTAGAGTCGGTGCTAGAAAACTTCTCCAGCTCTACAACAGAATCAGCTTAAAAGCCCCCCGCTCCAGGATCACTTCGTGGCGGATATCCACTCGCTTCCTGCAGCATACAATTGAAATTTCGTTTTCATTTCTTGATGGAATTAAGTAAATAATTGCTACTTAAAATGCTCGTCAGGATCCTGACGGCTCCCGTCATTCGTGTTCCTTCGTTTGGTCGCTCGTTCTTTGGTTGTATTCGGCTTTCTGCACGATTCGCCTCAGCATGTGACGAGTGTCGGAAGTTTTAAAATGACTGACTGACTGACTGTCGTGGATGCTACCCTGGTACTAGCCACTGGTTAGAGTGGGTGGTCGGGTGGTCCGTACAGCAACAGTTGCAGCAGCTTGGATACGCACTCAACTCAGCTCGCTTTCTTGTGGAATCGTCTTCCCGAACTCTGACCCTCCGCTCGTCGTGCATGAGCGCTGATATCCTTGAAGTTATCCACACAGTTTGCCTGAAATGATCCGGACTTCTTTGTTGCTCGTTCGTTGCTGCTTCCGCTCCTCCTCGCCAGCATATTTGGCCTTCGGGTTCTAATTCGTCTTCATTTCAGATGCAAGTGTTTTTGTCGTGCTCCTCGCTTTTTGTGTGCATTTGATGCGTACGTGTTCTGGGAGCTCCTTTGTATTGCTTGGAGGAACTAGCGAGCAGTCGAAATCCACTTTGGGGTTTTTGCGCTGTGTTCGGTACGCTGTACCATCTAACAAGTTGTTCTAATGATGACAGCGACTGCTAAGTATGAAGAATCCTTTGTCTTAACTGCTCCCCTTCCATGGCTGGTTTCTGGGAGATTCCTTGGCCCGAGGTTTGCTTAATTTGATGTGCTTTAGTGCCCGACTTGCGGATTGCACTGAACTTTATTTGCGTTCGTCTGTCGAATACGAATTCTCCTTAATTTTCGTTAAGATGAACTCAACTTAAAGCAAGAAGTTGCGATAACAAAATTCGGAATGTCCTTTCGGTCCAATCGCATTTGATTGGACGGTTTTTAGTTCAATAATCTTATAGCGATACATCATTGTATTGTATTTCGTTCGTGATTACAGCAGACCTCCCTGCTCCCTTCATAGGGCTTTGCCCATGAATGGCGTTTGAAAAATTGCGCAAATACCAGTCGAGGCTCTTCCCATCCCGCCCACAACTGCACACATCTGAGAGTTCGGCAGCCGAGACTCGGCCACAGACAGATAGGCACGCAGGCGAACTGCCTGGACAGATGGACAGACTCTCGATTGATATTATTATAAATACCGACAGAAATCACCTAAAATTGTCATTGAGAAAACACGAAACGACTGGCACCTGCGTGAGGCCAGCGGGGAGGGAGGGTGCAGTGCTCAGAACGATAAAAGCAACTCAGACAGCCACAGCCAGGCCAACAGACAGAGACTAATTGACGATGGAGCCGAATGCTTAACAATTTGGCAACAATTACGAGTAACGTGAATAAAAATGATGGACAAACATTTAAATGGACAGTAAAGCAAAATTGCCAAAGTAAAAATAAGCAAGGGGAGGAAAAAGAAAACGAAAACGACATAAAATCCCGGCAAGGATGAACAAAGAATGAAAAGGACCCTAGAAGCCAAGTTAATGGAGAAGTTAACGAATAGAAAGGGCCGAAAATCAATAAAGTCAAAACCAGTGAGAGTGAGCTGAATGCTCAAATATAAAAACGAAAACTGTTAAATGAACAACTTCTCGTTAATTCCGCGATCATGGCGACCATTTATATTGATTGATACGACAATAATAATTCCACAAGAAACAAAAAATAAAGAATGCAGTTTATGCGATAAGATAGAAAAATAAATTGTTTGACTGATGTTAGAGACGCGTCTTTATTTTTATTTAAATACCTCTTAAATCTAGGACAGAATCAGCAAATAGTTTGGGTCTCTAACATCTAAATATTATAATATATCTAGAATATTCTATATTATACATAATACACATTACAATACAGTACCATATCATAAATACATATGTATAAATGTGTACGGATAAAAGAATATATATAAATTATAATAATAAAATATAATAAATGAAGTGTAGTATTGAATATAAACTTAAATATCTAAGGTAATTCGTAAGTCTCAGAAACCTGCTCGTTCGGCTACTCGAAGTCTGCATCTTCCAAGGAGAATAATATTTCGGCCTACCAACGAGCTGTGCATCTTCTTTTATTGTGCTCTCTGTTTAGTTTCTGTAAACCTCATTTTCGATTGTGTGGAAATATTCAGCAATGTTAAACAACAGAGAAGCTGCTAGTAATTTAACAGTACGATGGACAAAGAGAGGAACACAAACGTTGTGAGTTGGGAGAGAACTAATAAAGAGCGATTCTGCGCCAGTAGTTTGTTCGAAATCCGCGTGTATCTGTTCCCAGTTTTCTGAACAGCGAGTGTTGGTAACTTTACTGGTTAAAGAAAGTAAAAGGATATCAGGAAAGGAAGGATTATCCGTCAACGGACTGTCCTGTCTGAGTACTGGATTCAGATCGGAAGGAAATCTGTCGTAATCTGCTAGGTTTTTGAAGAAAAATAATACGTTAAAAATGAAATCACATACTTATGTGAAAACAATTGCTTAGTTTTTGGAGTTTATTATCGATTGAAGGTGAAAATAAGTACCGTTAGTGTACACATCGTATAAATCTTCTAATCACACGCACTTAATCACTCCCTTCGGGTGCATTTGCAAGCATGATGATACGACGGGAGGCATCTCTCACACACACACACTCACGCACACGCACATCTACACGCCTTGTGGCCAGAGCAAAGTGCGTTTTCATTACAAATAAAAGTGCCCTTCGTACATGCACACGCACATTAGATTTCGATTGGGTGATTTATGCGTGGATGCGAAAGCGCAATAAAACAGAGCCACACAAAAAAGCCACCAGAAAAGCAAAAATAAATTCGCGCGCCTAATTTATAGTGCTTTTGGGGTTAAAGCGAAATTTATTTAAGAGCTGTTGAGCCGGCTGAAATGTGCGAACCATCCAAATCAGCGACTCGGCAAAATCAACTAATTTAAATCTGTGCATCCAATTAAACGTCACTCATACCTCGTGGTTTATATACTTATAGTGGGCATTCATCCCACCAGAAAACGTCCCGTGGAGACGTCATCAAAAGATATCAGAAGCGAATTGCTGCTAGTCTTGAGCGGGGCTTCGTATGGTTCGGGACATGCTGCTGGGCCCAGGTTATCTCCTTGTATGGGTCTGGCAAAGAGGTAACCCCTCACAGGGTTAAGAGCTAAAGAAGCGGGCGGTTTGGGACGATTGGAGGGGAAGTAAGAAAGCCGCAGATAAGCGCACCAAAGCACAGGTGAAGGATGGGCGCTAATGTTGACAACTACACCGCGAACAACAACACCGCACATGCACTGCCGACGCCACAACAACGGTGACTTCCGGCTGCTCACCGAAACTGTTTGTGAATGTTTTCCGGATTTCGTCTACTGACAGCAACAAAACAAATGAGTTTAAAACTCTTGGATGGTGATGGTCGCTGCTGCTGCCGTCGGTCGCCGGTCGTCGGTTTGGTTGCCCCTGGTTGAGTGGAGTTGGGCAGGTCGTGAGCATTGGTTACCTTATCTTTGGCTCTGGAGGCGCAGCGAAGGTGCGTGTGTGTGTGTGTGCAAAACATATGCGTTGTTTATGCTTTCCGGATGTTAAATCAAGCCAGATAAAGTTGTCGTCTTTGTTATTGTTGCAATTTGCTCATCTCCCTTTCTTCAAAGTATTTTAAAATTTATGCATTTCGGAAATAAAATTTCCCGTTTGGCAAAAATTAGTTTATTAAAATAACTTTTAATCCACAAACATTCGTCGCCGAGTCCACGAACCTGCTATCCGTTAAATTCAACCACAAACTTCAATAATTTCTGCCAACGTCTCTGCATCCACTGATTGCCACGATCAGGTACCTCATTCAATAGATTTCTTTAGGTTACAGCTTCGTTGTTCCCATATTTAAGCATCGAAAGCTTACGTTGTACAGTAATTAATTGAAGACTCGAACCATCGAAGAACTTGTTATTATTCACACTATTTATTTAGGTTATATTATATCGAGTCCAGTTGTTTACTTTCCCACCCTTCGCCATCCAACTTCTGCTCGTCTAAAAGCGACAAGCATCAAAGGAGGGTCGAATGTGTACTAAAACGTAAGAGACAACTTGTTAGTAACGAAAAACAACGTAATGCGAGAGCATCGCAACGTCTTATTTACACACTCACGTTTTGCATACGTGATGAATACGTTTTTGCATGCGGGCCGCCTCTTTGACTTGACAAAGACATCCGTTAACACTATCGGCAGGACACTACGTTTAGCATCGCTCCAGCCACGTCGAGGAGAAACGATCTACAGGGACTGAGTGAAGACGCTCGCACCAGAAAAAACAATTCAGTGGTGGCTGGTGGCGTTGTTTACTGGACCAGCGAAGCCACGTGATCTACTCGAACGAGGCAAGTCGGCGCTCTCTTCGCTTTATACACCGCTGGGCCTCTTTGGATGAGCAAATATTGAAATCTTATTGCTCACGATGCGTACGCGAGCCCATTCGGTGCTCTGGCTTAATTACGTGGGTGCGGCGTGCGTGCCTCTGGGAGAGGAGGGAGGGAAAAGATGCCTAAAAGTAGGTGAAGAGCAAACCTCGGCGCCAATTAACTCGCCAGATCGTGGAAGCCTCGAGACGCACTCGCGCATGTTGATGACGAAGCCAACGATTAGTAGCCCCCTCCACCCACCAGCCACCTGTGCGGTCGTGCGCAATTTCTATCCCCTGAGCTAACCTGCTGCTTACTTATTTTTATTTTGCTTACGTGGTTCCTAGTTTTGAGTCAGCTTCTCGCAGCTTCGTTCCCGAAACTCTCGAAAACAACGAGCGTGTTTTATTTATCTTGCAAACACGGCGAAAGTCCATCCCAGGATTGCTTGCTTGTTTCTTACTCCCGAAATGCTGTTGTTGTTTGTCTTCTGGAACAAATTACGAGCAAATTAAAAGCCCTCAACGGACAGAAGACAGAAGTTGAGTAAGTAAGCTCATTCTACGTGCGGCTTTTAATTGCTCGATTTATTTGCGCAAACATCTCATGTTTCCTGTAGACTTTGCGAGGAACGTGCCGCTGCGTTTGCAGGAAGCCAGGACGAGCAACAGTTCGCACTGCACTGCGGTGGAGCGTGGAGGGCTGCCCATTGAAGGCATATTTACGCAGACTGATTCTTGGAAGAATACTGAATTTTATCCAACAATAAAAAACAGCACGAAAATAAGCACCAGCAATCAGCTTTCATTTAAAGTTAGTGTTGATGGCTTTTGGCCTCGAGTCAAAGCGATCAGATTTCACTCAATCCTGGTGACTCAATTGCTCGTTAGCGAAGTCTTTGAGTGTTGTAGTGTTCCTAATCGCAGACAATCACAACCACATCGTGCTCGACAAAACTGATTTAAAAGCGTTGCGTCTGGAAGAACTGCCCTGCCATCTCTCCAAAAGAAAGCGAAAAGCTGCGCTCTGCCAAAAGCCACTGCAACTGAAAATTGGCAATTGAAAAGGACAATCATACGCCTGTCGACCGACATCATTTTCGCAGTCATAAATAAGAGCGCTAGAAGCAGGACGAAAGAGAGCACATATTTTTCAGCACACATGTTAAAAGCGACTCGATCTCCAAAAGACGACACTAAACTATTTACTACACCGACAATTGCTGGTCTGGCGAACTGGCTGGCGGCAGTAAGGAGGCCAGGACGCTGCCAAGAGTGCGACTGTTGTTGGATGAAGCGAAACGGAGGACGACGGAACTTTTGGCCATGAATTCAAGCAACGGCAGACACTCAAAAGATGAAACACTGAGCACGAGAATGCATTAAAAGCCATGCACAGCACATTTGATTGCATACATTCAGGCACTGAAGATATTCGGTATATCTTCAGACGAATATATGTATATATTGTATAATGTATAAATAGCAAATAAGCAAAAGACGCTGAGGAAAAACTGCACTCATTTATTTGGTCATATAGAAATGTTGCTCAATAGAACTGAGAGAGTGTCCAGGATGGAACCTTTTCCTCTTGCATTGAAGCCAAACATTCCCATGTGAGTGAATGAGTGAGTGAGTGAATAAGTGAATGTGTGTGAGTGTGTGTATGGGTTGAAAGGTTCTGTTTGTGTCCATGCAAGGAGTGAAAACTTTCTCTCTGGACGCGTCTGCCTTAGAAACAAGCGCAGAAGCCACAGCAAGACTTTTTTCTACTGACGATTGCAATTAGTTCCATCTGAACGTAAATTAACGTTGCCAGGACTAATTTATGAGCGGCTAAGTTGTGAGTATTTGTGCGTGCGTTGTGTGCGTCGCAACGTGAGTGTAGAAATCAGAAAAACCTTTCTGAACTCATGCTCAATGCGTCTCTCACTACAAGCAGGGAAAGCGTTTCTATAACGCTGCAATGTAAACGCTTAAATCCATGTAATTCACGTGATCACATCCACGTTCACATCACGCAACAAACTCTTCCGAAAGAAACAACGTAAGACGCTGTCACCTCGCCCCCTCCCCCCTTCAACTCACTTTAGTTCAACTTCTGATCGGTCCAAATTTGCAACAATGTCAACAGCAACGCGTCAAGCTGTCGTCCAGCAAATTAACTGGACGAGATATACGCTTCTTTGCGCTGTGCATCGATTAAACGCTAGACAAGCATTCAAAAAGAGTCCCGCCGTAAGGATTCAAAGGAAAGGAGACAAAAGATCGCGACGAACGAATCATCATCGACCAGTGAAACCTGAAAGGATTCAAAAAGCTCTCTTAGAAATGATTAAACTGCAACTCAGCACAATTTCTGTGGCGTGTTCCTCCTTGAGTTGCTGTTGCTGCCCGTCTCGGCTTTTGTCACTGTTGAAGGATGAAGCGTTGGCTGCAGCTTCTTGGAAACGCTTTAAAAATCAATTAAAGCGGGATTTCAGCTGGAAGGTGTTGCTTAATTATGCAACAACAACACAGACCTGTGCCACTGAATCCTTTCCAACAAAGTAGTTTAGTAGATTTTCATTCAGCGCTTCTACGTCCTTGAGTTCAGGTGCGGCGTTGGCCCTCGTTGTATGTTTGACTGTGTGTGTGTGTATTTGCTCCTTAGTGTATGTTTGTTGGCTGAATTTTCGTTGCAGAACTTAGCGAAAAATAGCCAAAGTTATCCTTCTTTTGTTGTCGTTGTTGCTACTGTTGCTTCTGTTGGTGCAAATGCTTAGCTAACTAAATGTCTAAGCTGCAAGGATTCTAATCTGCATAAATAATGCGTTAAATTTGGTCATATAGCCGGCTCAGCGACCTCATTGCCTCCTCTGCCCTACCTCCCTCAAAAAAATACAACAAAAACAAAGCAGTTTTTAATATTGTATATCCATCAAACAAACGCATTTATACAGTATATGTATAAGTTAACCAGTGCAATTTATCAACCGATGTAACGAAATTCTAGTGAAATAGTAATTTAAGAGCATGAATTATTAATTAATAATAAATTATATTTGTGTTGTGAAAATATACGGATTAACTATTAATGTATGCAGTGTATTTTTAATGCAAATGTAATGTCAATGGAAACTCTAATATTTCATATATTGCTGAGTTTGAAACATTTCATGACTATATTTATAACTTCACAATAATTGAGGCAATAAAAAGTACACATAATTTCGATACTAATTTACATGATAATTAATAGAATTACGAGTGAGTTCTTTCAAGATTCTTGTTTCTACAGAATCTACAGCCGAAATCCTTTCTTAGTGTTTTTGCATAAACTAGAATAACAACAGTTTAGCGATGTTGTAAAAGCACTTTCGAGCTGTCCATGTAGTCTTTCATTCCAATGTAGTCTTTCATCATCAATTGCATTATGTAATAATAATTCTTGTGAAGTTGTGAGTTGTCAACATTTTGTCATCTTGAGTCCCTTAATTGCTGTTCCTTGTAAGTTTGTTGGTTTTAATTGGTACATTTTGGTAGAGTTCACCAGTTGACAGGGATTTTGACCTGGTAAAAATGTTGTTGAAACTCGGGAAGAGTTTATATTATTCTACTTTAATGTTGAAGTTTTGTTGGCAACAGTTTGTTAAACATCATCCAAGATGTTTTCTCTCCCCTTTGGTGATCAAGTAAATTATTATCTTTCATACTTGGATTAAAGAAATAAATACCTGAAAAAAATATGTCTTAAATACCTTAAATACTCGGTCTGTAGAGTCCACGAGTATAATTAAAGCTGCTAGAAGCAGCTTGAGCTTGATTCGAAGCAAGTCAAGTAAAGTCAACTCTTCCAAATGATCCATTTGAGCCGCTGATGGCAGGTACTTCGAGGAGCTCAACATAACATTCGAACTACATACATACATTCATATATCATGAGTAATATACACATCAAAACACACTCAGGCGGGGACCGACAAACATTGACAGAGGCTCGGAACAGCGAGCACATGGAGGGAATTAATAAACGCTAAAAAGGACGAAAGGGCAACGAGAACACAAGCAAAGAGTCCGCACAGCAAAGACGTGGCTTCAGTGCCTTTGTGCTAGTGTGCGTGTGTGCGTGTGTGTGTGTGTTTTGCTAATAAGACAGTTATTACGTTGTTGCGTTAGTTGATGATATCACGTACATAAGTTAAGCAACGCTAACTGAGTAGTTAACGTAAAACACCAACTGAATGTCGGAGCGCATAAAATTACGCTCCACTAATAAAAATAGTTGGCCGAAACACACACACACTCAGTCACTCACACGATGAATGGATACAAGAAGGCAAGACTCTGTCTGTGTGTGTGTGTGTGCGTGTACGAGCGCGTATTTGCTCACAAGTAGCAGGGAAGGAGTTAATTTGGCTGTAATTAAGGCATGTTCACTGTAGTCTCTCTCTCTCTCTCTCTCTCTCTCTCTCTCCAAAAGTGCACCATTAAAAACCTGCGTCCTTGTTCGCTGTTTATTTATGAGCTGGCGTGGGCACGTTGATATCTTTGCACTCGTTGTGTTGCCTACAGCGCCATCTCTAGCTATTTGTTGGGCAATAAAAATGTCAATAAACTTTTCAGCAGCACGCACACTTGATCGACCACGACAACTCCTGCCTGCTTTTAGTCGCTCCAGCCACAAATTGAAGTTTCTTAAGCCGCCTAAAATTCGACAACAAGAATCCCCGCTTACGTGTCGCTCCAAAATGACGTAAATGTCATTTTTCAATGAGGCTCTGCGTAAATTAAGGCGATAATCAAAGGCCATAAATTCGCTTTCGTTAGTGGAAAGAGAAGCGAAGAGGCAGCCGAAAATAACAATGACCATTCAGCAACAATAGCAACAACACAACAAAAACAAAGCTGTAGCCATGTAAATAAAGCGGCTTCATGAGGCACGCTTCGCGTTCTGCCGCCAGCCTGCTTTACTGACGCACAGTGCGTTCGTCCAGCGTGTTTCGCGTATTTGTTTAACTATCAAATTAATCTAAATTAAATCCCCCTCAAGGCTCACAACTACCATGCACGGGGTTTTATGATTTATATTTAAATAGCAGAGTTCAATTGTTTCATTAGCACCTCCGTCTCCGATTATTTTCCACTGTTTTCGCTATTGAAGTGAACCCAAAAGTGCACCATTGTACCACATTGAAGACTGAAACAAAATGCGAATTAATTAAAAATATATATTAATAAAATGTGGAATATAATTTATAACGGAAGAAATACAAATTAACGTCGAAAATAGTTGATTTGGTTAATTATTTTGTGTTGTTTCCACATTCAATGAACTACCAGAATTTGTTATTGAAAGCTGAAGGCATTAAAAATAAACACTTGAAAACCAGAATCGTTTAAAGGAATCCGGTTGCAAACTTAATCGCTATTATGTTGTTCTAATGAGTGCTTCAAATACACTCTTTAGAAGGAAGGCAATCATAGAATAATTCAATTGTTATGAAGCCAGCTAGGCAAGCAATTATTATTTCCAAGTTTCTAGCCTGGCATTGACACTGACTGCCAGATGGGAAGGGAATAAATTCCTTACTCTAGCAGTGCGTATTCTCTAATAAGCGCCCACCAAATCAAAGCCACACAAAATTAATGATGTTCAACATCTCCTTGAGTAATGCAGCGATTTAATGCAGTGTTAAGTAAATAAATATTGACTCAACGTGTCTGAGTCATGCTGCTAAAATAAGAAGCTTTCGTTACTACAAGAGACTTGAAGCGTCCAGAAACCAGACACGGCGAAATCTTTTGCACGTACCACTGTCCCCACCACCCCCAGGAAACACCCCCCAAAAAGAGAAAATAGAAAAAGGAACCACTTTCGGTCTATTAAAATAGTCTGGTTTTTGTCCTGGCCACACCCACTGACACTTCCTGCCCGGAAATCTGCATATTATTTCACACTTTGATTGAATATGTAAATCCAGGTAAATGAATTCAATTTTATATGCGATCCACAAAAGATAACGCAATATTCGCCCCACTGACTACGCGTTCTCTTGAAGTTATCAACGGCTTTGCCAGGAGTATAACGAAAGCGCCGATAGCGACAACGACACCATCAGTCTCTTGATTATCAGATCCAACACCATCGCCATCGCTGTCCTCATCACCAGTTCTCAACTCACTCACTTTCAATTTAAGCAAGCGAAGAGTTCGCTTTTCTCTCCGCCCCCGCCTCGCCTCCCCTACCTGCAATCTGATGGATTTCGGTGTCTCGTTGAACGAGAGCATCCTTTTTCCATATAAACGCCCATCACTTTGCGAATGAGATCCTGCACTTTTTTGCGATATTCCTGTGCGTGCCGTGAAGGAGAAGCACCCGTTTCCGTTGGATGAATCTCGTCATTGGAATTTGAAATCCGTTGACAAGGTTATTTCACTGAAAGGACTTTGCGAGGAAATCGCAATTTAAGTTTGTTTATTGAAACGACTGAGAAAACAGTGCGAGCTGTGTCAGTCTGAGCGAGTTACAGTTACGTTTACGGTTACAATTATTTCTGAATACACGTAAGAAGCTAATACAAAGAATGGGGGAAATACAAAGGGTTTTACAGACAAGAAAACTTTCCAAGACCAGGTCGGATTTTTGCCACGGTTGACTTCGAGTTGAGTATTAAGTGCAAAACGAAAGATTAATCGAAAGTAAGAAAATTCTAGAGACGCATTCGACATTTTCTTTGATCAAAACAACTAAAATTTTTATTACTCAAGATTTTTTTTCATTGTCGTCCTTTTTTGGGGTTTTGCTTTTTCCACTATCCGCCCCTTCACCAGCCTCTTTCCCTTCTTTTCCCCCTTCCGATCTTCCGGACTTCGATGCGTCTGCTTTCGGTTTAGCGTCCGTGGACCCAGCCGCTACTTCCACAGGCAACTCCGGATCGGGCAATTGATCTTCCGGAGTGTGTGGCCAGAAACTTGGCTTGTCAGCCCTGAGGACATTCCTCTCTGGACAGTTTATGGAGAATTCCTCAAGAGTCATTTGCTCGTACGGAATCATGGCGCGGATACGTTTGATTTCGTCCTCGTACTTTTTGATGCGCTTGTTCGACTCGGCAATGTACTTGTCAATATCGTCCTAGGATACGTCAAAGGAAGCAGTCCAAAACTTAGCAAATGCTAACTATTTCATGAACTCACCCGGACCACGCACTTCATCTTCACTACCTCCTGGAAGTACTTCTTCGTGTCCAGCTGATCACGACTGCCGAACACTTTGTTGAGCTCCTCGTACTTCTTCTCGAATTCGTCGACCATTTTCACGTACTCGCAGCGCACGTTGCTTCTGTAGTAGTCCCAGTCGATTTTGGGCAGGTGCTCTGGGTACTTCTGGACGGCTCTGCGGAGAGGTGAATCGAAAGGCTGAGCCGCAAATATTCGAGCCTTTTTTGGCACCTACCTCTTGTACTCTGCATTCTTATCGCGGAATTGTAAAAACTTTTGCAATTGATTTTGCGGTACACGCTTGTAAATTTCCGAAAGACTTACATTCGTTAATTTTTTACAGGCCATTAAAATAACGCGTGGTAGAAAGGTTTAGAAAAATAAACAAACCTTAAAATAACATAAAAATTAAACTAAAACTGAGAAAAAAGAAAAAATATATTCCCCAGTTTAAACATGAACGATCGTTTGACAGAAGACTCAAAAAACAAACGAAATACAAAAGTGATTGCGGTAGAAACGAATCATTTC
The DNA here is from genome assembly GCA_943737955.2 of Myopa tessellatipennis. Taxonomy (NCBI): domain Eukaryota; kingdom Metazoa; phylum Arthropoda; class Insecta; order Diptera; family Conopidae; genus Myopa; species Myopa tessellatipennis. Next base: position 15,364,701 of record OX031315.1, read on the forward strand.
AGGTACAATTGGAGCACCTAGAAGTACCCCGAACAAATCCACGCGTTGAGAAGGGCGGTGAATCCTTTGGTTCTTCAATACTTGCCCACAGACGTAGCAGAAACCGCCGTCAAAACGGCAGAATTTAGTTGGCAGTGTTTTTGGTCCATTTTGGTTGAAGAAATGTTAATGTTGGTCGGTAAATGAGCACAGTTTCGAATTCGTGAGTAACCTAATTTGTGAGTGGTTGGATTTCACCAACTGCAATTATATTTCCTAAATGTAAAGCTCTCCTCAATGCATTGATATGCTGGATTGCTCTGCACCCTGTCGTTACTCGAGTCAATAAAATAGGGCCACATTTAATTTTTCATGCATAATAAATACAACATAAAATGTCATCTGAGTCGTGCCACTTCACAGCCATCGAAACGGCGAATTAATTCAATGGCTGTCATTTCCACCGGACACTCCCGAGGAACTGCAAATGAAATGCGAAAATTGTAAATTCCAACTCGTAGATTGTCAGAATAGCAACAATCCAGGGAATTATTTATACTCTAGCGGAGCTATCGCATTACTGCTGCTCGGTCGAACCAGAGGGGAAGTTAGCGGAAACCTTCCCTGAACAAAAGAGTTGCTGCATTGACAGCTGCGATTTACAATATCAACTATACTCTACCTGAGCATAGATATAAAAAGGACGAATGCAGGTTAACACATGAAAATCCGGAACGTGGTGGCAATGAATGCTGGGCTGGATTCTGCGTGGCCCTTAGAATGTAGCTGTCAATGTGACAGTTGCTAAGAGTTAAGGGTAGTTTTCGATTTCGGAACAGCAGCCACTCAGTTTGCTGAAACGTCACTTTTGACATTTCACCGCCGTCTCGTTGCTACTGAAAACCACCCTTATGAGGAACCAAGAGAGCGCTTCTGCGTTCGTTGCAATGTGTTCTCACGCATTGCAAACAATTGCGGAATCGAAACAGCAAACGTCAAATGGTCCCACTGTCTGTCCGCGCAACAATTTTCGGTTCGCGTATAGTTTGTCTTCAGAAATAAACCATTTAAATGTGCAAAGATTCTGGTTAAATTCGTTTAATAACGCGAAAATACGTCGTTCAAAGTGAGTGCTTTTCTTGAGAGCTGGCTGCAGATTCAGCGACGGTTGCAAAATCATCGATTGTTTGCAACTCCAGAATTCGATGCCTCGAGTGTGTCGTGTAGTGTGATTTCAGTGCGGGAGTGTGTGTGTATGTGTGTTGGCTCTCTTCTGTGTAGATGAACTTTTCATTTCTTTGCCCTCATTCGGTGAAAAGCAAATCAAATTATTGTCTTCATTTCAATTCCAGAGTCCAAGTGAAGATTCTAAACAAGTTATTCTGGTGCTTCATCGCTGGGCTGAAGCCGATAAAAGGGACTTCTGTAAGTATGTTTGGACAGTTAATGTTTGTGTTCATTTTCTCAGAGATGATTTCTCGTTTGTCCCTAATGTATACCCGTCCTTTCCTTGATCTCCTGTTTCTCCATCGAATGCATGTTTTTACGGCGTTTCATTTGATTTCCATTGAAAACAACCATCAATCAACTGCTTTGTTTACCCACAGCATTGCCAACATCAAAGTCTGCCATCTGCAACATGTCCCAACGGAATCGACTTCTGTATATTATAGAAATCGACATACTGTACTTCGTAATTTCTTGTGACATGAACTCTTTCACTAGTGTTGCCAACGCTAGTTGTCCATCTGTGAAAACTCCGGGTTCAGCCTTAGAATTGAAGTAAATAGTTTGGAATTTGATTTAAGAGATTAAAATAACACGTAAAGCCGCAAGGGTGGTGACTCGGGGATCATTTCTGGAGGGGTGGTACCTGTGGGGTGGTACTCACATTTTACCTGCTCTTATAAAAATATTAATATAAAAGCACGGAACTATGTAATTCTTACGTTTTTTATTGGCGTCATTACTCACACAATTTATTCAGCAACATCAATAAATAGATTAAGTAACCACAAATGCAGTCAATTTCACGGTGTTGTTCTTTTGTGGTTTTTGGATGTTTTTGTGGCGCACACACTAAAATTGTCGTCATAAATGAAGACAAGTTGCGAACCGAATATAATGTAATTGTATATAAATTTAATAGGTTTTCCTTGTAACTGTTTTTTTCCGTTTCCGCATTTAATGAACTGCCACCCACCACATCAACCCCAGCAGAAGTGTCCCACATTCGGTGCCTGCCTCTGTATTTAAATCCGCCTTTGTTGAGCATAAACCGTTATCCGGGTATTTGTTCGAAGACTAATGAAATGTTTAAGTGCTACTTCAGCCAAGTCTCAATGACCCATAATATTAGCATAATTTCACTCCACGATTGGGTTGGGATGTCGAACTCGAAGACGTGAGGACGGAGATCCTTCACACAGCTGCAACAACGACGACAGCCCCCCCACCCACCGCCGGCCACAACAGATCCGCCGTCTCTGTCCTTCAGTTCTTCTGTCAGTTATTCTCTTGTTATTTGAAGCAAGTTTGTATTGTTTTCTGAAGTGATGTACGCACAGTGTTAGCCATTAAAAGAGCAACCAAGGGGATTTCATTTAAAGAAGCTGACGTCGTCGTTTGAATTATATTTGTTGTTGTTCTTGTTGTTGTAGTGTTATTGCGATACTAAGGTCCCGACAATCCGTTAATTCTAACTCGTTTTAAAGCTGCTTTCCTAAATAAATGAGTGAAATTTAACCTGGGCCTGTATTCGAAATTCATTTTAATACGTTTTAAGAACCTGCTATAAAATTTGGAAATTTTTATGATCCAGACTTCCTAAATTGCTTTTCTTCGCAATATTGCAGAGAGTTGTTCGTGAGCGTTTTCGGGAAGATACGCAGTATAAGAATTCCTCGCCAATTGTAGAGCACCACCACCCTACCAATTTCCAAGAATCATCTCCGTCTGTCCCACGATTTCTATCGCTTCTGCAATTAAATTAGTTACATCGGATTCCAGGAATGTCCCTTCTCTCGGAGAGAACCAGTTAAGATCTGATAAGTTGTATACAATATTTGTTTCTAAACACAGCATGTTCTCTGTTAAGCAGAAGATTATTGAGCCCTTTGTTATTATATTTTATAAAAAACTCTTCTGAGAGTAATTACATCAATTAGGATTATTATAGCTTTACACGTTATAATACGTAGTCAAAAGACACATATTTCTACGTGTAAAGAGAAAAATCTTAACCAAGTCCTTGGCCAAGTCCTGAGTCCCCTCCGATCCGGCTGTGAGCCCTAAAATGTCAAGAATTTCCTCGACTTTCCACTAATCATTTCTATTTTGACATATTTTGGATCTTAATATCCTGAAAAGTCTCGATTTCCCTTCCGTTGTTACTTCGATGAACGGTTTCCATCTCACATGCTGACTCGCATGGTTCACCACGTTCACCATATTGACCATGTTTACTCCCTCATATGCACAAATAACGGAAATGAAGTGTTCCAAGATGATTTTTAATATGTCCAATTCTAGCTCTCTGATTTCTGTGAATTTTAATAAATTTTTCCTTCTTGATGAATTGATTTTGCAGCACTGAAATGTCGAAAGCAGCTGGAGTCACATGTTAACTGATGGCTTTTGGTCTGAATTTCAATTTTGTGTGTTAATACCAAAATAAAAGGCTGAACAAATCATTAAATCCTTATGTACAAGTATATATTAAAAGTATATACATGGTAGGATGTATACGACAGCAAATTTAAATAACATTTGATGTAGGAGTACTTTGAAATGATTCCATAATATTGTCTATAATAAACTGATGTATCTACGAGTATAAATAAAGTTTAACCAGAAACATATCTCATTTCCTTTCTTTTTTTCACGATTGGAATAAAATGTACGGAGATATCAAATGAGTAGAATCTGTCTATGGCCAAGTCTACCTTTTATATTGTACAAATACTGAACGAACTCTTTTGAAACAGCGTAGCATTGTAAAACGACAAAACTGATTAATAGTTTAAAGTGACACAAATCCTAATAGATATCAAGGCAACAAAAGAGAAGATATGCACACAGCTCTAAAGCATCCAACGGGATTGCTCCATATCTGGCTAAAAAGGCGATTCTAATCTGTACTCCATCAATAAACACTCTCGCTGTAGATAACCCATTAAGTTTCAATAACCGAGGATTTCGATCTACATGAAACCTCTCTCCACAGCTTCTTATCCTGTTATATTTTCATTAGATTGCATCATTAATTAGTTTCTCGTTTAGAAAATCTGTCTTTAGTCAAATTTGGTGATTTAATCGAACCTTTATAAACACCTCATTCTCAGTCTCCTATTCACCTTTCAGTTGTTTGGAACGGATGCCCGTTAGGCCGCCAGTCAGTCAGCATCTAATAGTTTATGTCGGACATAATTGTGGCGCCCTTTGTCTTAGGTCGCAATGACAAATTATTTTCAATTTTAAGCGCTGTCGGCGTTAATAATTGCGCCTGATGTGGCGAGGGGTGAACCGCGCCCCGTGGCCCGCGCTCTACTGCAGATCCGGGGCGCACGCAGCAGAACCGAACTGTCACTCTGATGGCCACTCCAAGGACAGGCTGGCAGCCGCGACATGCTGATGGATGCGCTTGACGCGGGTTCGTGTTACGCTTCAATAATGATTGAGGATGCTACGACGAAATGACGCTGCATACTCTGTGGTCGAAGAGGCAAACGTGGAATTTCTTCGGAAATATTTTTAAATAAATGACTCGACATCATTTCCAGGGCGTTCCGAGGAACGCAGCGGTGTTGTGGTGGCAACGGGGCAGGAGGAGGGGCCAGATTTTAAAATTAAAATTGGAAATTCGTTGTACCTCTAAAAAAGGTTGGCAGCGCAGCTGTGCTCAGAGTTCGTGGCAATCAAGGGAAATCATTACTAAGAGCTTAACACAGGATGTGCGCCTTCGCATATGCTAAATTCTTGCCGCTTCATGCTCGTATTTTATTTTGCTTTTCGTGTAGGAATTCTTCTTCTTTTTTTCGTGTACACTTTTACAATTCTTCTTATTCTAGATTCGGTTGCTGGTGTTTCTTTGCGACTTTTTCAGTCGCTGCTGTGAGCTTCTCTTTCGCTTTACAATTTGTTGACTTGTGTTGAATGTCAACCACTGCGACTAAAGAAACACTTTGTTGGCGTTGTTCTTTCGGCTGTTGCTGTTCCCGTACATGTTCAAAGCGATTTTGCTACAACAACATTTACGACAACAGCAACAGCAACAGCAACAACAAACAGATTGTACAATGAAGTCGTGCATACGTTATTTATTATTTTCGCAGAGTTGCCAACATTTTCTTATTCGAGTGTTGCTGTGTTTTTATCGGAGGTTGCGAGATGTACACATAAATAAACAATATACAAATGTGTACGTGTGCATGTGTGTGTGTCCTTATTTACCCCAGCATAATATCTGTCAAGTATATCTGCCTGTCTGCAACTGCGACATGTTTGTCTCGAGCTGAGACATATTTTAAATATCACTGAGATAAAAACGGCTGAACTTAAATACACAAGGATTCAGAGTCAGGGCAGCTATGTTCTGGTCAACATATCAAAACTCATCGGATACTTAAACTAATGAAGAGATTTTGTGGAATTCTGCTGCTTCAGATTATCTGAATTGTATTCTATATTTAAGGATAAAGGATCATAGGTTTTAGTGAAATTTTTAACCATCAACCTTTGTTTAAACATCCTTATTTTCCTATTGTATGTATTGAAATAACTATTATTTTTCGACACAGAACCTTTATATTCTTGACTTAAAATAATTTTTGTTCCTTTTGCAGAAATATTTTGAAAAGTGTTCCGAAACATATTCAAAAATAAAATACTTTAAAAGCTGCCACAGTTGCTTACAAATCCTAGAAACTACATCGACGATAGCAAAAGTAACGTTAACTAGAGCACCACCAGAGGGCATTATAGACCGTCCTTGCCGCTTTATACGGTTTTATTTTTCAACAGAAGAATCCTCGTGACTCAAAAAAGAAGCACAACGAAATTAGAACACTAAATGACAACAACAGTGACTACAACAGGCAGCACAATGGCAACACTTGTCCATGGGCAACCAGTGCTGCTTCTGTCAGTCGTCGTCTCTGTCGTGTTGACACTGTTTACAGCGTCCATTCAAGGCACCACGGAAGAATTGTCACCAGGTAAGTGAAAAGAAATCAGGCAAATAAGAGCAAAGTGAAAGTAAAGCAGAACGCAAAAAATCGGAGTGAAAACAGTGTGCGGAGGGTGGGTAAGCCGCTTCCGAGAATTACTGGCCTAGATTGAGCCGAGTTCTTAAATTGTAGCGTTCCGATTTTCCGTATTTCGTGTCGAACAAAATAGTGTCAAAGGCATAATTTCATAATTCATGTATTATTAGGCGTATTTTATTTGCTTCCAATCTTTGCGTTTGCCTTTATAGTATTATTAAACCCAGAAAAATAGTAAATCAAGGTAAAGGTAACTTTGGCCAACTCAAATTCTAACTTTGGATGGTCAGGATTTCTTGAGGAAGGAGTTTCTCGAAGCGCATTACTATCATACATCTATTCATCAACATAATAGGTTAGGAATCTTAAATACATATATTTACGTCGTTTATAAACTTCCGATCAAAATACTCTGGGCAGCAACATCGAATCGAAGCGAAGAATGAATTCTTTATTAACGCTCGGTACCATTTCAGTCACCCTCTTTTCAATATTTTCTTTGACATTTTCGCTCAAATCGCTCCTCAACTAGACAACAAGTCAATCAAGACAAAGACTTGGAAAAAAGGAAGAAGAGGAAATCCATTAGCCAATGTATTATGTCTGTATTAGGACCGAAGTGACAACATGTCACTTTAAATTGCTACGATTTTTACTCAGCTTTAGCAAAAATAAATGCTCTCCAAATTCTACAAGTACATCGAGAGCTACACGTAAAACTCTTGTTTCGCACGCTTCAAGAGCTCGCAAAATTGGCTGGAAAATAATGGATTCATGGATCGGATTTCTTCATGCCTCGCAAAATAATGATAAATGCGGGGCGATTGTGAACCGCATAATATTGCCAATTTATCATTCTTGAAGTGCCGAATTATAAACTGATGCCCTCTGAAGCACTCCGAAGAAAGAAGAGATAGAATAAGTTTATTCACTGAGTGGGCAATTCTTTATATTTTTTCTTTAAAGAGTCGATTTGAATTGAATTGAGTTGAGTTGAGCACTCGTTTGGAATCGGAAATAATTTGGTCACTAATGATATGTTTTTGTCTATAAATATTACAATATTCTTGTGTTCTTTTAATCAATTATTTTTCTTTCCCCTTTTTATAAGGGAATTTTATTAAGTTGTGAACAGATCGTAATGAAATCGCCTAGAAGCTTGCCTTCTTCTCTTCAGGTACTTCCCTGGCATAATCTATTTTACCCTTTCGAAGTGTTAATACCATCACTGCCACCCCAACGCACGAGCCTCGTTGTCTTTTCGGGAGAATCCTTCATTATTTTGCCATTACCACTCATTATATTCTCATTACTGACAATACTCGCACATATCCTAATGCGGATAACACAACAATAAAAGCAACAACAACCACAGTTGCGTGAGGACACTCGCTTCTAACCAGCCGATGAGGTTCCATTCTCGTTAATTTCCCCACCGTCTTTGACGCTGTCGCTCGACTGCTGTACTCAAATGTCCAATTCAACATAGATATATTCGTTTCTATTAATCATCATTATTTCAATCAGCATTGTTGCGTTGCTCGGCAGAGTCAAAGGCTTTTATTTGTCATTTATTTCCCCAAACATGGAATTCGCATTTCCCCGCAGGAGGAAAGGTCTAGAAGCCAGACATGGCACGGGTCAGACTCGAGCAAGAATCGCAGGCAATCTGCTCAGTAAAACGTTAATACCTCAGAAGGGGGCACTTTGCCTGTCTTCTTTATGCGATTTGAGTTGAGCGAAGGCGAGTCCTTTTGTTCTTCCTGTTTGGGTTTGAGATCATTTGTCGTGCAATATTAATAATCTACTACTCGGCGCAAAGTTGACAGTGAATTGTTAAGATGGAAGACATCGTCTATTTTTTGACCATTTTGAATTAAAATTTATAGGTTATGTAAAACGAGAAGTTTGTGGAAGAGTTCACCGTGCAAACGAGGGTTGTCCGATCTTCCTTTCATTAATAATGTCTGGTAATGTAAAAGCATTAGTAAAGAGAACATATCGTACCGTTCCGCCTCCCCTCCTCACGCTAGCTTCGACCACAAGAGGTCGACTTATGTAAGTAGTTTCCCAGGACTCTATCAACCCTTTTAAGACAAAGCCGAAAGCTTAAGTCAAAGAAATGTCACTATTTGACACTCAATTCGTATTCATTTATTCACAAGACTGCGTTCTGGAAACACCAATTCAGATGAGTTCAGAAAAAACGGTGTTTATTTTGATGAAGTTTAATGAAGATAAGCACAGCACTAAATCCGCTGCTTAACGAAGAAGCAGTCTCCAAACAAAAAGGAGTTAGAATCTTATGAATAGGTTTCATCTGAGTAGCTACATTTTATACCAAATCACTGTAATTCATCACTGATTGTGTTTTCTGGTTTCTCATGAGAGTTGTTTTGTAGCATGAGTTCTTAGAAGGACTTTAAGAGCTCAGTGGAAGTGAGCTTAAGTATCTGGGAATTACGAGTAACTAATTCCTAGGGAATCTTAGATACTATGCATACATGGACTTTATACTTAGTTACTTTATACTTAGTCACCTTCCGAAGTGACTATTCAAAAATCTCAAGAAACACACCTGGACTGGGTTTTCCGAATTAATGCGAATTTATTATTTCTTTCTTGTGTTGTGCCAAGCTTGGCAACGCTGCCCGACAAGTGAGAAATTGGTGACAAGTGGGAAACACTTTTTCCAAGACGCTTGCCAACGTTTGCCAAAGCAATTTCAAAGCAGTCAACCGCCAGCGACAGCATCAGATAAAAACACAGGAAGCAAAACGCTTTCGAAGAGGTGCAACCAAATGAATGAAAACCAGTAATCGAAAAATTCCGAAATGCACCCGAAGTACCAATATAAAAAGAAGAAGAAGAAGAACTGGTGGCGTCGTTGTCGCGGTTCGAAGACGAATCGAGAGCTCGAAGAAATGGCAAGAATTATGTGAGACAAGTGTTGCAATAAATTTCCAGATGTTGCCTGTGTTGTTTACGGCTGTCGTTAGTAGAAGGGCGGGCAGAGGGAAACCCTACGATGCTCTCCAACTTGAGTTTTCGCCTGGATGCCGCGTGAAGGAATTTAAAGGATCGCATTATATTTTCTCTCCAATATTTAAGAGTATCCGCACTGCTAACAACACAACAATAAAAACGAAAAAGCAATCGAATAAATTACAATTGACGGTGACGGTGTGCAGCAGAATACCGATTCTGTGGCGTGCATTTTACTAGAGCGTCCTTATGAAGCGTCTGCACGAAACCCTACGAAAACAAACCGAGCGTGTTTTATTGTCGAGTCTCGAGATTTCCCTACACAGCGAGAAATCCGCCTCGAAAAGGTACTCGAGTGGAAACCATGCAATGCGGGACTCTGAAGCGACTCAGGGCCGAATCGTATTTAATTTGAGTCACTCTATGAGAGCTCAGTTGCTTCAGTGGATTACTATTCACAGGACATCAGTTTGCTTAAATTACCTGAGCCGAGTTTGGGGTCGTTTCTTGTGGTATATTTGCTATTTTTCACATCATTAAGAGCCTGCTGACTTCAAAGAAAATAATAGTTGTTTCTGCAATTAAATTCCAGTCCCATGCTGTGGAAATATTTGCTGACAGTCAGGCAGGTTGAGGCATTCGCAAACACCACTTAAAAGGAAATCAGCTCATAAAATAAACCATGAGTTCCTTTGATGGCAGCAGAGGTTGGTAAAAAATGTTTAACAAGCGCTGCGGGGTGTCGGCAAGGTTGAAACATAGTAACTCGTGTACAGAGGATGCGGAACAGAACAAAAATTTGGTTACCTTCGGGTATGAAATAAATTTGAGAGTCGTGCTGGTTGTTGGAAGAACGGAATTTGAATTTCTTACGCAACTTGAACATCGCCTATCATGGTCCAGCATCACTAAACGAAGCTACTGATGGGTTCAAGTTCAGGACTCACATTCAAGTGGTTTCGTGAAAGCCGTCTTCAGGTGACGGTAGATAAAAATGCTTCGTTAATAAAAAACAACCGGATTTAGAAATGAACAACTCACATACGAAGTAACGAAAGAGTTGCTTATTTGAAGCACCATTTTTGGGGGACTGGGACTGCATAGATACGTAAATTTATCAATTTATGAGCCCCGTTTTTATCTAGCGTAGGTAGCTATAGGAACTTGCCTAAGGTACACACTGATTTCTGCATTTAGTATATACAAAAACGGTGCATAATCGAATTAGCAGGAAAATGAAACGAGAGCGAACACGACGGGGCTTTTAGGTTTACTGCGCCCGAAACCAACGGGCGTTAATTGAAGCTGCCAGAGACCCTAAACTCGGCAACCAGGATTTCACCACCAATGGCAACTACGAACCAGGAGCGAATCTAAACAGCAACCTCGGGTACCAACTCCAATCTCAGCATCCACTTCACCATTTCATCCCTTACGTTGGCCACCCTCTTTGCTTGCCTTCGCACCCACTTCGTATTGCGTCCCTTTTCATTCCCTGCCATTTTGAAGGGTTATATTTTGGCACTTCGTTGTTGCTGTTATTTTTTAATTCCCGTTCTTTGTCACTTGTCATAATAAAGCTTTTAGTCTGTTGCTAATTTAATAATTCTAAAAGGAAAAAAGACAGCAAATTTATGTTTTCACCCACTTCATTTGCAGTTTTTTGTGCGCCTCAAGGATCAAAGGCAACTCAAAAAGAATGCAAGAAAAGGGACTGAACTATGGACGTTTTCGCAGATACATCCAAATCCTATTCACTCCCCTCCTCTTTTAGTGACTGTTACAATTAGGATGACCTTAAATGATGTCAACGTAATCGCCAAAACCCACTTTAGTGCTCTACCACTTTAATGAGATTTGTGTTTTTGAAATGACCTCAGTTCTTAACCTTTGGGAAAAGACAGTAGCATCTGCTGTTTTTCTTTACTATGTCGTCATTCACTCAAGAATGTGAACAATTCGATAGAATATCCGGGAATCAGTCGATTTGAAGATATGTAAATCAAATTAAAAGCACATTTTTACTGCCATCGCTCTGTGTCACAGATGGAAACATTTCATATTCTAATCCTCTAGCATTTAACTTCGAATACACGCATCTTGAAATAATAATTTTGATTGAACAAATTTTGAAGACAAGAAATCTTGCTTTCATCTTCCGCCCCGTGGCTAGCTTAATTGTGGATTAAAGCCAGAAAGAGCAAATATTTAGTCGTATTTATCTTTGCGAGTTACGTTCGCAGGACCCACGGACTGTGCACAAAACAAGTAATGAATATCCACCTTAACCACTGTGGTACATGGAAGCAATAAATTAGCAGACACACACATACACACACAAAGCATAACCGAGTGGGAACGGTAAATATGATAGATTTAACAGGAGGGAGTGAGTCAGCATTCAGCGAAGAATGCAAGGAATTCAAAGCAATTTCGAAGCTGAAATAAAATTAAACTTACTAGAATACAGTTGGAATGACTTTGGATGTGTTTTACATGGCTGAGCAAACGGCAAGCGGAAGACGGAAAACGGGAAACGGAAACATGAAATTGGAAACGGAAATAGAAATGATGCATTGCGGTTGTAATGAATGTTCCCGGGATAGAGGGAAGGGCGACCGGACAGAGTTCAAATGGAGTGAGAAAGATGTTTATATTTTTAACACGCAACGCCTCGAAATCGAGGGCAAAATCTGTTCCTTAAATATGAAGTGCACTAGAGGCACATGTGACATGTGACGACTGCATCGAAGAGAACTCGTTACATAAGAAAATATCTAACCAAAAGCTATCGACGTTCCATCGTTCCATTACGTCTCTATTGTATTTCAATTACTCGAAGGAACAACAACAAGAACATATCCCGAAATACACTTTATGTGATACAAAAAATATCTCCAAGTATTTGAATTTAAAAATTCAGACATGTAAATCGCAAAATAAAGCCATCATCAACTGATGTCCTAAACAGAGATCATGTAAATTTTATAACTTTTCGATTCGACATGCACGCAGACAGACAGTCGGACAGTTGGACAGTCATGCAAATATTTGCTTTTGAATTCTACTTCAACGCTGGACGGCTTTGAAAGAGCAGCCTTTGAATGGAGCCAAACTAACTACGGTGAAGTGGAGTGTAGAGTAACCGAGTGGTGTGAACTGATCACATTGAACGCGCCACAAAAGTGAACAGGCCACAGGTACACATCCCGCCCTGCTCCCGCATACTCGGCCCGGAAAAATGGCATGAAGTGATACTTTGTGGATAGTTTTTCAAGCCCCTTTTTTGTACCCGAAGCAGGGGATTTTTTGATTCTGCTTTCATCGAAATGCCAGAAAAACTGTTAGAGCAGCGCACCTGAGTTGCCTTTTTTGCGGACTCTACTCCCCGATATTTGGGAACAATCGGGAAATAGTAAAAATTGCGAACTCCGAATATTTAAGACTAAGCAATTAAAATCAAATAGAGAAGAAGGGAATAACAATATTGGGTTGAAGTTGGCTTTAATTAGACATCAGTTAGTTGATTATGTCGACTGTTATAATGCGAGTATCTACGGAAGACAGAATTCAGTTAACTCGAATTGAATTCAATGCATTTCTCTGGGTGTTTGAGGGGTTGAATGGCAAAATGGTGCTGATGGATTTGTTTCTTAGACGATCTTCTAAATATTAGAAAAGCCTACTCTTTATGTAATTCTCCGCCAAGAATAAGATTCTAGTTATGGTAACAGGAAGTCAATGGATGGGGATTGTGCTAAAAAAGAGGCATGGTGGGGAGAGTGATGTGAAGAATCCAGACTCTTTTATACGCTGTAAACTAATTACGAGTACAATTTTGGTAGTTAACAGTAACGTAGTCTATTGTAATCGTTGAAAACCATGTTCACTGATTCTGACCTGCAATCCTTTTCAAATTTAAAGAACTCTGAAAGCAGGAACTCTAAGCAAATATGTGTAGAGTGGCCCCGCTGCAGTATTTTTCGAGAAAGTCTTCCACCCAGCCTACCCTCCACCGACGAAACCAGCAGAACTTGATGCGGTTTTCGCAGTTGATTTGAATAAAACCGAAAACATACCATGAAAGCCTTCACACATACATGCATGTGGACATACACACGTGCATACATTTATGTACATGAACGGGTACGCGGATAGTTGTACATATATAAAAAAATAGAAGTACATTTACGCTTCTGTAGCTGTCTGTGAGATGAAAAGACAGACAGGCAGACGGACAGACTGACTGACGTTCTGATGAGAGACAATAGCAAATAAAAGTAACTGGAAAAATGCGAGTTACTTGTACTGAAACAAATGAATACAAACAGCATGAAGACTAGTGGAAAGATAGACACGCGGACAGACAGACAAACGGACAGACAGCGCTACATGATGAGAACATATTCAATATCATAGATAAAAAAGGAGAGTTGAATTGAAATAGAAGTGCATAGAGGAAACTTTAAAATATGCAACCAAAAGTTATGAATAACCTGAGCAGAATGAAAAAGAAAGAAAGAAGTAAAAAGCATCGGAGAGAGGGTGAGTGGGGGAACGCGGATATGAGGAGAGCTGAAGAGGTGGGGCATAGACGAGTATAGAAAGAGTTGTGCCAAATATAGACGGAGCCATCTGCATAATATTCGAGATGATTTCTGAAATGCGAATTACATAAACGAAAAGGAAGACGCAGCGAAAGAAAACTCAGAGGATGGAACAAGTGATTTGGACAAATATGCATAAAAACACGTAAACGATTTGCTGTTAGACGTTTCAGCGTACTTAGTATAGTTTTCTTAAAGTAGATCTTCGGATCGTCGAAAAAACACATTTGATTGAGATGTCCTTTGATGATGAAAGAAAGAGAGTATTGTAGGATATGACTATTCCCAGAATCGTGCTTTTTATTGGCACTTTTATATACGGGAAACTTGTATGAATGTTTGTTTGTCGATGTTGCATCTTCTACTGAGAAACTGTTTGAAAACAGGCACCACAAACATGTTCAAGTAGCTTCGAGTTGAAGAGCAGAGTTTAGTTGTGTTAAGTTGTAGAGGTTACATTGTAGTTATAACGCCCATAGATATACAACACTTCTATTCTATTCAGAAATGAAGGCAGCCGACGTATGGACAGTTACACTAACTAATTAGGTACTGTAAAAGGTCCCAGTGTTATCCACAAAGTTTCAAAGCACAGTTTTCTCCGTAAAGATGCAGGCAGCTTCCTTAAGTTCGATGGAGTGACTTTTTCCGACTTGGAGGCAAACAAATCATCTCCTAAACACTTGCTAGATCAGTTGGACGGACTCAGAGGCTGCTGCAGGGAATGTTTGACAATAAAAAGAAAGCTAGGATGTTGAGTGCCGGGTTAAGTGGAGTTGAAAGCAGAAAAACCATCCTCTTTTCATGCACTGAGCAAAAACGTTTGTTTTTTATGTTCTCATTTCCTTGACCAATAGAAAGGTTCTCTTAAAATCAGTGAGACACACAAATGCAACTAATTAAAGTGAAGTCTGAATGCATTTGGGAGAAAATCCGGCTTGAAACTTCTGCCTGCAGATGCCAATTATTTGCAGCATACTTTCGGGCGTAGATAGTTTCCTAGAATCATCAAGGCGATCCATTAGCAGCCAGACACCGGCAACAGGAAGAAGAACCAAGCTGCCAGACTGACGGACGGACGTTTGTAAAAATCCAGCAGACGAATGTAAATAATTCTTTAAACAAACAGACAATAATTCTTCTCGTCTGAAAAGCAGTCGCAAACAAAAGAGCATTCATTGTCTTCACTGAAGAAAGTGAATGAGATCGAGAGTGAGAAGGTGGGAAGAAGAAGACAACCTACGACTTACCGTTTAATTTGAAGTCTTCAATTTGTTTCGCCCCGACTTCGCTTTCTGTGCTCTTCGCATGTTCGCAGAAGCTTGACTTCATTTTCTTTTCAGAATAATAATTGTTGCAGCCCAAAATAGGCTTCACTGTACTCATCCTCATAATTGTTAACTCTGCCTGGGCGAGGAGGTTGTTCTTGTTGTCTAGGATTCCATCCATTCACAAGTACGGCCAGTTACTTTATTTAAATCACAAACAATGATAGCTTTTATTATTTTCCATTATATTTTGAAGTTGTTGCACCCGAATTTATGCAATCATAATTAAAATGTTGGTAGCCAGAGCGCTGAAGTATTACAGCGGTACTTAAATGATATAAGAAAAATATACTATATATATAGTCAATGGGGGTGTCTAAATATCACAATTCTGCTGTAACAAGTTGCAAGTACCTTTTCGAATTGAATAGAAATGCGATGTACGAATACTTCGAACTGAACTCGTAATACTTGGACAAAACAATATAAATTCCCCTGCATCACAGTACCATCAGTAACTTTGATTAATAATTGATAAACGCAGACCCGAAATCAACAAAATCCATTTCTGGCACAGTTTTCTTTTGTTTTAAGTGTCGACTTGAACAATTTAAATAAATTCTAGGAGTATTCAAAAGTTTTGCGGTCAATATGAATTCTGAGTAGAGATGAATGACAAAATCTCCGAGACAAGACAATGCTTTGCAGCTCAGAAGCAATAAAGTTGCAATATTGTTGTTGACTCGTCTCGTTGTGTGCTGCAGATGCGAGCAAATTGGATGCGGATGTGCAGAGTATCGGACACAGGAACAGGAAATTTAATTCGATGCACGTTCCTACGGAGGAGTAAATAAAGGGTCGACATTCCCAAAGCATTTGCTGTGGGAGGCGAGGGCGAAATAACAGCCTCCCGGTCGTAGTTGCAATACTTATAATAATGGATATTCACAGATATTCAAAAAGCTCAAAGTCAGAATCGAATTTCCACAAATTCAATGAACAAGTTCGCAATGCTTCAAAGTTGCAAATATGTATAAATTCATTATTGCCAAACAATAAAAACCACAAAAACAAGTACAAACCCTCCACAAATACACTCAGCTATATGATTGAGGCATCAGCTTCAAGCCCATTCAAGATGTATTCTCCACCAAAAATGTTGAAGTTGCGCTTGGTAACTGACGAGGTTCACCGAAGAAGGGTGTGGACTGTAATGCAATTTTACTAACCTGCAATTCTAGCCACTCGATCTTACGTACCCCAGTTTACAAACACCCAAACCCAAGCACAGGCACTCAGAGGCTTCCTCCATGCAACTACACAAACACAAAGCTGTACATATGTATGTATGTAGCTTGAAGTAGAGAGGCTGAGGTAGATACAAGAGATACAATTCGCTGTTGCAGTCAAATCCGAATTGCGAGCTTCCAAATTATGATTGACGACCGGCAGCACATCCACACAGACACCAGGTAGTTAGGCGTGGGTCCCGTTGTCAATCAAAACCGATTCCAAGCAAAATCCGGCTGCTGTCCCTTCGCAGCTCTCGTCTTTGGCAACCACTAAAGCGCGAACCGGTTGAGAAATCTACCCACACCGTGCTGGTTATTAAGTACATCGGTGGAAATATGAATTTAGGGCATCAGGTGAAGTAATAGATACTTCTGAACGAGTTAAGAGAGTGAAAAGACTCCCGTATTCGACAATTCAATGGAACCACAAATCAAGGAACCTTCTATAATTCTGTTTCTCTGTAATTCCGACAGATGCGAAGTGTGGACGACTGCCATTTCTTCCAACTTACAGAAACCAGCCGAAATCTGTTGCGTTAGCTTTGCCGGGATGAAAATTCCACTACAGATTTCCTGGGTACTACTCACCAAGACTGGTTCTAATGTGGTCGAATGTACTAACTGAAAGTGTCACTCTAAAAGATGTACCAAAAAAGATCTACGAGTGCGCCATCCATTCATTTATTATCGCGCCTGTCCAACGCGTTGCACTTCGTCATCAGCTTGCAACCGAGTAACCAGAAACATACGAAAGCATCGAATGTGTGTAACGTAATTTGAACTGCATCCGACCCGGTTCTACCTGGATGGATATCCATCACATTGCCATCCTGTCGTTCCCAAAAGATTTTCTTGTTTTACCTGAGCTTCTGTCAACTTCACTCTGCATGCAGCATTCATCATTTCGGTGACGAGCTGAAGCAATGCAGTGTGTAGGCACGCGTTGCCCTTGTGTGTCCTTGTTGCTGTTGTGGTTTCTGACTGAAGGAGACATCGAGGAAGCCAACAAGCCAGGTAGGATTCCTTTGCACAAAAGGCTGCAAAGCAGAAGAAATTTATTCCTCTTGCAGATGTCAGTTTGACAGTTTCAGTGAATTCAATTTCACTTTATTCTCTTCCTGTTACCCCATTCTGTGCAACCCCGAAGCAGCTCCCGTTCGAATCTGCTGGATTTCTAATATTTGGTTACCTGGACAATATACACAAGTTCCGAATGACTCTTATGACAAAGCAGTCTTCACAGAAGGATGTGATTGAGCGGCGGAGCATCCAGATAAGGATGATGACTCCTGTTCTCCGCATTTGTTAATTGATATCCGTTTGGCTGCTACCCATCTGTGGCTTTGTCCTTACGTCAGGGCTCTTCTCTGATGTTTGCTCTGCTTTATGATGTCCCTCAAAAGGAGTGTTCACTCGTAAGTGTTCTCACCGCCTCCACATTTTACACGGACAACAGTCGATGTGTTCTCTTCACATGTGCGTGTGTGTGTGTGGGTCACATGTGCCTCCACTCCTTCTGCCCACTCGTCCTGTTGGTATGTCCAAATTCGAGTTTCTTTTCGGAGATCTGCTTGTTCTTTGTCACATTAATCCCCGGGCTAATAATTGACTACAGTACATGTAGAGTAGATACGTATTGCTTACATACGTATGAATTGCATGTACATTCGTAAAACAGCAGATCGTCCTCGGAGTGTAGTAAGCCTGTGATTCTCATCCCGGATTACTTCGAGAGTAGATTATGCAAAATATATCAGAGTAGATAATCGCATAGCTGTGCAAATATTTGATTCGTCTAAAATAGACGAACCAAATAAAATATTATCCAGTAAAACTGTGGCGTAAGTTTGTAAATATTAAAGAAATGTCGAATATTTCACATAACAAGTGTTTTATAATTTGGAGAAATTGGAAATTGAAATATCAATCAAGTATTGGAAGCACTGTATCGCAGAGCTCCAGTCAAGTGGCTGTTCTCGAATGTAAATGTGGCCCATAATGACCACACCCGTTCCCCCACCCCCCCCCCCCCTGCGGTGCTTCCGATAGCATTACTCTAGTACTACTCTAGCAAAAATAAACCCACTTTGAGCGCATGTTTTAGAACGATGATGAGATTTTTAAAAGCACTTTAATTTCTTCCTTTGAACTCTACTAGAAGAGAAAGATATAGAGAAGTATAGAGAGATAGAGAGAGAGAGAGAGTGAGGAAGGAAAATGAACGTAGTGTGCAAAAGACTCGCTGGAAGTAAAGCAAAAAGTGCAGGTTGTGGCGGATGACAGAATGTGGTACATGTATTTACAACTTCAGAATGACCGCGGTTGTTCAGCGGTGGCTGGCTTTTGACGGCTTTTGACCGTGTGTTCAGATTCTCGTCGTTTTATGCTCAAAGTGATGCAGAGTTTTAAACGCAGCTTAAGTAGAGCAGATTCAGATATTAACACACTTCATGTCACCTGGAAAACTTCGACTTCTGGTTCATAGTGGGCCTTAAATTTGTTGGGGCGGCCTTTAGAATGTGATGTTAATGAAAATGTGCAGTTTTTGACACTTCTGAAAGCCGTGTGGGGAGGCAAAATTGGTTGGTTGTGTTAACTTTTAAAGAGTTTCCTTCACACAACACAGAAGCACTCACCGGGTCGCTGCTTTCCTTCCCCTCTTCCCGCTGTTGTGGTGATGAGAAATTAATTATGACTCGAAACTATGCAACTCGGGTCGCCATTTCGGAATCCTGTCGTCCCCGACTTCCTAACCGACCTAAACGTGAATTTTTTTACCCTCTCGTTGATTGCAATGCTAATGTTTTTGTTTTTGTTGTTGTTGTGACATGCGGTTGGTCAAGTTGTCAATGAAAACTTTCATGCGTTAGCAGCTCCCTCTCGCAGGTCGGTAATTGTTCTTGTTGTTGTTGTAGTAGGTTTAGTAGCGTTAAGAATGCAATAAATGAAGACAACAACAGAAACAGCAGCAATTAAAGATTGTGAGCCTCTTTCGGCAATAATCTACATATGTATTCGTTGGCCTTCACTGCCCGTTGTACCCCACACAGTGCACTGTACAACAAGTGTCATTCCCAGTCCTCTCCACAGGAAGAGTTTGTAGACCATCTGGTACACGCGGCCCGATTCACAGAAATGATTTCGTATTTCTGACAAAACAGAAACCAAAGAGTCGGCTGGACTTGCAACCTACGAATTGATGTCGTGCGTTCAACATGCAACACCGACGCCGTTTTCGGATTCCACTTTGATATTCGAGTCGTTTATTGCGCCAGACGGAGCCGATTACATAGTATATGCTTTTTTTACGCTCAACTGTCGGGTTTTTCATCAGCAGACGATCTTCTTACAAATGTTCTGAACGTTTTAGAAGCAGTTTGCAAGCACTTTAAAAGCTTAAAGCACGTGGAAGCACCTTTTGTCTTGGATCCTTCCTTATGGATTCATCCCTGATTAGCGAGGACCACAAGGCAACTTCTAAAAAAGTCCTAAAGTGTGTATTTTATTATAAAACTTTACCTCTTTGGTCTCAAGTTGTTTCGTTTTTCGAAGTCAGACTTGAAGATCGACCCTCAAAATTCAAACTTCCATGTTTGGGTCCAAACGAATCTCTCACGCTATTTAAAGCGTTTAAATGCTGTAACGCTAGATTGTTATTAAAGCCCTGTAAAAGTACACAAACCCATACAAACACACGCCACTCAGCCACAAACACCAGCGAGCGAGTTCACTGCCAACGAAGCCCACGTTCACATCCACTTGACTCTTATTCACCGCCAGACGTGGAGCCCGACAAGGATTGATGTCGCCCGAATGGAGACGCAGACGGCAGTCAGTCACTCACTCATTTCGTCAGCTCCTGCCTCCGTCCGCCAGTCCGTGGATTGCAGCTAAACTTGTCACAAGATGTCACGTGGAAGGTTCAGCTTCCAAGCGCGGCTGTCGTCTACTCTGCCGCCATGTTTGTGTTTTTCCTTTTGTTTTCAAAGCATTGCGGATTCAATGTTCTGGATTTTCCCCGCTTCTCCCGCCTGCATGCGAATCGGCTCCTGCACGGTGTGGGCCAACATAGTGTGCTTAATTAAAAAACGAACAAAGCCATCAGCTTTTCATACAGTGGGCTCGGCTCGGGCTTTGACTCGATTATGTCAAAAAAGCGCAGCAGTGCAGCAGACGGTAAAAAGGCGAATAAATGCACCGCAGACGCTTAGCAGACTAGAAGAAGTGCTTCTCCATTCTTCTTCGCCGTCTGCTTTTTCAAAACTACGCTTGATAAACATTGTTTTTTGGAATTACAGCCGAAAATAGTCAATGAAGGCTAGGCAATCGAATAATAGATGTGGCATCCCTGAAACGGTGACGTGTCAAAGGAATTAGGACCTTGATATGGTCATGGAGGCACCCAAACACTTGCGATCCATGGTTAAATAACAGAAGGATCATAAAATGACGAATTTTAAATGCAAATCTAGAAGTTGGAAGTTAGAAGAAAGACGGATACGATAGAAGACTTGAGGAATTTAAGCTTAACTCACTGCCCGACAGGGTAAAGTAGAAAATCGTAAACAATTTAAAAACTTCTGCGCAAAAGTCTTTAAAATTGCCTTCAACTAAAAACTACAACGTGGTTTAGAGGATCAACCAAAACTTCAGCTCTTTTGAAACTTCTTCTGAAAGCGATTCCCAGGAAAAACGCTGTTGTTTGGTTCCACCTGCCGACGTGCCCTTCACTTAGCCCAGCCACCCCTCCCAAAAAGCATGCTTTATTTCCCACACATTTTCCATTCACATAAACATTTCCGCCGAAAATGTTTTCTTCACAACAAGTGCACTTAATCACCCTGAATGAGAAACCAACAACAAGTTACGCGCTTCCCGCCCTGCCAACGTCGCGACTGCCCCAGGACGCTGCACTCCTTCTGGCCACGAATTCTTACCAGCGATTAGGCAAACGTTTAGCATTTAAGCACGAAGGATCGAGCGAACCAGCGAACGAACTCGTTTCATTGCCCAACGACAGGCGCCGCTCTTGTGTGGTTGTTGTAGTTGTCATAGTTGTTGCGCTGGCATTTGTTCCCACTGAACACAGCCACTCATTAGGGCTTTTGTCAAAATATAATCGCAGCGTCCTGTTTGCCACTCCGACTGAAAGTGAGAAAACAACGTCTGCCGCATGCTGAGTGAGTGAGTCGCTCAACTTAAATGAATTGAGACGCGTTCTTGAAGGCGGAAAGAAAGCGAAACATTCGGCAGCAGTGAGTGAGAGTGTTTTGTTTCGAAATATCAACTCGAAATGATAAGCGATTTCAGCAATACTCGTAACAAATACGAAATAATATAAATTGACGAGTAATTTTCGTTAATTGCAATTAAGTTGAGTGGTACTCGGAGAGGGTGAAGAGGGATGATGATGAAGTGGGGAGAGATGCTTGAGATGGCATTCAAACCATTTCTCGAAATTCTTCGCTACCAAAGATATACACAAAAGTACGAGTATTTATTTGGCGACGTAATCTTTAATAACTTCCATGCATTTCGCTCCAAATTAAACTAAATCCAAAGAAAAGAACGCAAATAATACTCGTAGTTCATTAATATTTATGAATAACGAAATTATTTTATGAGATGCATTAGAAAGTGTCAATTGTACCGAAAGCGAATACACCCTCCACTATTTTATGGTAATTACACAGCTGAGTGTCGCATTACTTTGGGTTTTCAGCGGCAGACGGTTTGCCTGAATATAAATGATGGTTTAATGAGCTGCAGGACAGTAATAAGATCTATACTCATAGATTGATGACCAATTATTTCGATGTAACTCATAACTTCAAAAATGAAATCAAGACAGAACTTAAATATTTACGAAATCTTATTTTCCGCTCAGATTCGAGATCATTAGCTTACATGTCACTCCACCAAAAGCTCTGTGTTGGGTATTTTAATCGCCTTACCTTAAAGCAACTCGAACTAACCAACGGTGTGGCGGATCTCGAATTCAACGTGCGGCGCGTATGAATGCGAAACAACAACAATACTGCTTATTCACCTCATTCACCTCGTTCGCCCGGCGGGTGCCAGACATCAGGGACAACCTAATGATTAATTTTTCATTTTTAAAACAATTAAGCAGAAGATCGTCCGAAATTATTATTATTGCCCAAATAATTACCAAATTTTGCAAATAAAAATATAAATTACCAATTGCTCCACTCATTAGTTGAGCGACTAAAAATATGCAAAAGAAGCCAGAAACTGTGTCTGCTGCAGCCGGCGACACACGCGGCTCTCTAAAATGTAGCTAACCTTGCGACAGCGACACAGACAGCGATTGCATTCGTGTGTGTGTCGGGAGTTTGTGCGTCCCATAATTCCCAGACAGGGTGGCCCACTTCAGTCGGCCCAACTGCACTCATCGCGGCTCTTAAGTCAGACTCTCGCCTGCCCTTGACAGACTGCTGCAGCGTCTGGCTGCATTCCGATGCGCAGGATTCCTTTAGAAACTGAAATCTGTTTCGCTGAATGAATCTGTGCTTGCTGGCGGACAGCGGCGAGCAGAAGGAGGAAGGGACGGGGACGAACATTGAAATATGCAAACCCAGAGCCTGCAAGACTCGAATTGAAAGTACGAGTAACATTTTTTGCTGGTCCGCGTTTTATTGCATTCCCCTTGCGATTGCTTAGATCGAGTGTTGCAGCAGCAGGGCGTGGCAGGAGGGCGGCACCAGACTCCGGATAAGCGTAGTCTGCAGTCGTGATTGAACACAGCAACGGAGCCACGAGCAGCAGCAGCAGCACAGAAAATTACGTGACGCCACGTTATTCCAGTATTCATTTTTGAAGTTTTTTAAAAATTGTGACAGATGAGCGCTGCAATTAGTGAATCGCGAAGCTAACGGGACAAAGAGACTTGCACAGTTTTTCAGACTTTAAAGTAGCAGGTAAACATTTCTATCGAAATCAATGTTGAATTGAATTCCATCGGTTATCGCATGGGCTAAAATTGACTGGCAATAATAAAGACTAAAGAAGTCTAATTTCAAGTTCCAACACTTGACAATATGAGGACTTTTGAAATATCGAAAGAGTTGACAACCATTTTTAGTTTAATCAATGTTCATTCATTTACTGCTGTTAATTTCTCTTGATAAGTTAAACTACTAGCACTCGTAATGTTCTTATGTTCGATTTATATCTACTATAATATAATAATAACAATGATTTTAATAACTAATAATAATAACAAATACTTAGAATGAAAACTACAGCTGTTCTCCGGCCGAATAAGCCAATTATAACGCCGGCAGACATTCAGGCTTCTAAGATAAGATTTCGACTTCCGACTCCTTCGCAGATCCGCAGCTTGAATTGATTTCATGTCGCATATACTCACTTCGCAATTGAAATTGATTGAGATCATTTAATTTTGGAATCACTAACTTGTGTTTGCCTCTATGGTTATTGGTTATAACATCTATGGTTACTCGCTTGATGGAGTTAATCCGTTTGATCTGGTCGCCTTTCGATTCGAAAGCAATTACTTGGGATTACGTTCCGTTCCACCTCGTGCCTGGAATTAACAACAACAACACATACAAACCGGAAACAAGATGAATCATTCCTTGTGTCGTACTTCAAAAAATTCTTAATTAACCAGAAACTACAGATCAGACCTGCGTTTGTACTGCGATAGTAGTATTTTACTGCTCTTAGAGAGCCTTAAGCCAGTACTACAGTTTTACATCGGCTTTATACATCTCTTCAGAAAGTACTACTATTTTCCCTGATACTACTGCTGTTTCCCAAAATAACATCGCTGCTCCAGATCAACGACAATGTTTCAAGCGACTCACGCGTTCCACTGGTTTCGAGTTGTTGTTTATTTGTTCCACTTTTGGCCGTTTTCATTTCTTTTGTTGCTCAGTCAACAAAATTGTTTGACAAAAAATCGCATTGTTTCGTCTGTGTTGCTGCTCGTGCTTTTGTTGTATTTCTGTGGCCACAAGCAATAACAGCCTAAGTCGGGTTTCCTTATTCGAGTTTCCTTAATTATTTCGTGCTTCAATTAATTCCTACAAATCAAAAGCTATTTCTCTTCTTGTATCTTGAAGTGCCGTCTTTTACTCAATGCCTGAAAAATTGGATTATAATAACGTTAACTTAGAGCTGTATGCTTAATTGGGAAAATGAAACTTAGGATGTTATTCAAAATCCGAAATTCAATATTGGAATGAATATTATAGTTTATGAAGTTAATGTTGCAATTATGCAATCTATTTGAGGTTAAGAGTTCTGTCTGTAAATGTAACTTAGTTTTCAGAGAGTAACTACGAAATTAAATTTATTCAAACCTACATACATATTTGACTATAACTCACTCGTTTTCGTCCTAACTCCAGTTATCCGGTTTTGGTTTGTGGCCACAGATTAATGTTGGTCGTGTATCGTTCCAAGACAGCGAATGACCTGGAATCGGAACCGTTCTCTACTCTGCACAGTTCAGTGATCTTCGCGATGTTGCTGCAGAATGACGCGTGGTGATCATTTGGAATAACATTTTTGTGTGGTGTATATACATATAAATTCATTTGTGTATCTTTATTGTTTGTTTCGAAATGTGTAAATATCAAGAAGGTGAAACAAGTTCCTACTGTGTTTTTAGGAAACAGGCACCGAAAAGATAAAAATACAGTGAAAAGTGAAAAACAAAAAATGCTGATTATTATTTGAAAACAATTTATTAACATACTACAATATAAAGAATGTATATTGCCACACATGAAATTTTTCGTGGCTATTTGGTCTCCTTCATTATTGAGTTGTTAATGTTCATTCGAAAAGTCAGCCTGTATCAATATTTTCCAAACCATTCGCACCACTTCACCATTCAAGTCTCTGGTGTGTTGTTGTCTCTCCTGCTCTTTCTCAACCGCTCAGCGGCATTCTTTCACATCCATACCAACAAACAAACAAAACCAACAAAAAAAGAGCATGTTGCTATTTCAGTTCTTGTGTGGGTTCGTTGGAGACACAAGAACTGGTTTGGATTTTCTGTTGCTTCGTCTTACACAGTTTTAGGAAAATGCAGGAATTTAACTCACTGTGGAACCGGTCTATTCCGTGGGTTGTACCACCTCACAGTACCTTCTTGACCCACAAATTCGAGCCCTTAAGAAAGCCGTCTAATACAGAGCATTTCAAACTGTAATGAATCCTAATCCGACTTTTTTTACTAGCCTATAAATATCTCAACCTGAAAAATGACTGTGATGCGATCTGACTTGAGAATGAATGAATTTGTAATTTTAGGAAATTTAAATGTTTTCATTTTAATTTCTATTCTTTTATTATACATAATATAGTAACAGTTCTAAAGATTTTAACTCTCATTTTCCATTTTTTCGCAAGTTTAGGCATAAGTTTTGTATTTAGATCGAACCCGTGACATTTTAAACCATGAAAATAATAAAACAAATAAATATTAATCAACAATAACAAGCGCAATGAAATACAATCAACTTTGTTAATGATAAAACGCGGTATTATTTTTTCGAAACATATTTTTTCATGTTAATATTGACTCAGATTGTATGGAAAGCAATCAACAACCATTTGTGACACAATTTAACGAAAACCAGCAACAGTGTACGAAATAAAACTGCCTTAATTTGAAGAACTATTATTGCATAATCACGCAGCACATAAAAACTGCATATAAACAGAATAACGTTTACAGTGCAGGGCAAATAGTCGCGAAAAACAAATAAATAACAGCATTTTTTAACA
Organism: Myopa tessellatipennis; assembly: GCA_943737955.2. Taxonomy (NCBI): domain Eukaryota; kingdom Metazoa; phylum Arthropoda; class Insecta; order Diptera; family Conopidae; genus Myopa; species Myopa tessellatipennis. The sequence continues at coordinate 15,390,881 of OX031315.1, forward strand.
CTAAGGACCATCGGGGGCTCAGAATGTTTCCGCACACGAACGGCCCCGTAATCCAATCGAGGTTGCGGTCGCCTGTCCACTCGCCGGTCCTGGTCGCGGCCCTGCTGCCGCTGCTGCTGCTGGCAATCGGCGTGCAACACACATCCTGCGCTTACGAGAACACATGGAATTTTTATAACGAGCAACCGTGCTGCGGCAACGAGCCAGTGAATTACGCCAAACATAAAAGAGGTACAAATTATGATTAAAAACTTCGCACTGCGCGCAAAACATGCCAAATATTATTCACTGGAGGAAGCTACGAATTTTGTACTCGTAGGTCTGTAAATAAAAAAGCTGCTCGCTCCTTCGGCGACAGAGAGGGAACATAAAAAGCAATACTCTCAATAAAGCGAAATTCGACAGCGAACTCGCTCGCTCCTTACACACTCGTTGCAAGCGCACAAATAATTGGGCAGTAATATTTTATAACTTATGTCCTGGTTATTAAACAGTAATGCGATTTATCTTCATTGATCAAATAAACAACACAAGAAAGAAGACTCTCGGGGTTACTCGAAACTTCTGGTTGTGAAGCGCCATTAACTACCGTTGTTTGCCGAGGTTACTTGGATCAACCGGATTCAAGTTATAATATAGTTATACTATACCTACTATAATAGTTATCTATAATCTCATTTTTATAACCCTAATTCGGGTCATGAAGCCCCTAATCGGGTTGATTTTATAATAAATGACATCATCTCAATGAGTTGCATTTGTCAATTAATTCACTGCGTAAATTAATTCCAACGAATGAAACAGAAGTCTAGAATTCCAATCCAGCTGAGCACAGAATAAATATGTCCGTGGTAAACAATCCTTGAGGGCTTTTTAGTAACTATTTTGTACACTCCTCAGGACATCCTTCCTTTGTGAAGTAATTCAGCTTACTCAGAATTTTATAGTGTATCATTAATGAAATAAAATCGCACTCAACCTTTGAAATGATGCAAAATATTTAAATTCAATCATCATCTTATATGGTTTGAATGGGGTTTAAACTGGTTCATAGTCCCGGTATTAACGATACTCATTAATTCATTTAATTCTATTAAAAGTCGTGATTTAAGGATCGTTGGATTATACAGCTTTTTTACTTTGCTATAAATGCGTGTACATTCATTTTAATGCACCATTATGTACTTAAATACATACAATATATACTTACGTACTAAATACAGAAATATAATCATACTTAACTTATGGCGGAAATTCCGTTTGTGAGCCACTCGAAACATGTTCTTTGATTTGATTTGTTCTCATTGACTTTGCGGTTCAGGATCGAAACTATTCATTAACTAATACAACCATCTACAAAAAATAATTTTTAAAAATATTCGCACAGGTCGTTACTTTAGAATCTTTCAACTTTCCTTCAATTGTTTCTAAAGAGCAGCGATACAAAGATTACAGTATTCTATTACAGGGAATCGAAGATAATTCGTACCTGGTATTTATATCTGAACATAGTAACTTGAAAGTCATCAAGTATTTAAGCCGAGCTCTTTTCGGATCCCAGCCAAACCACCAACCGCGCTGGTCCACTAACTTGAGACACCGACAGCCGCCTTCACTAACAACTTAAGCGCTTTCTTAATCGCATCACGTCCTGCCCAAGTACTTTGGCAGGATATTTCAGTAAATTTATAGGAATGTTCGGAACTGCATACATGTTGTGCGGGAATGTAGCAGGACGAACCCATTTTTATACACTGCATCTTGCTGCCGTCCTGGACGAGGGGAAGAGCAGCGCGTGGAGTGCAAATAGTGGAAGCGGCAGCATCACTAAACGTGAGCTCATAAAATGCACAAAACCGGACAGGAGCACAACAGGCATTGAAGCAAGCAGGGGCACAGAATCCAACACGGCAACAACAACAACGAGGACACGATTTGCACATATCCGAAGCAACACGAAAAATGTATAACATGCATTCTCTTGAGCTACAAACAAGCAAACATTCTGCCAGTGCAAACTGTGGCAACGCCATGGCCCGTCTGCAAATGCATAAATTATTCAACACTCTGCCGGGAGAAAGGACCTGCATTGCGTGTGTGTGTGTATGTGTGTGTGTGTGTGTATGTGTGTGTGTGTGTGTGAGTGCGGCTGCGTGTGTTGTTGCTGTTTGTACTTCCGCTCCTTCCGAGACTCAATGATGAAGATGCCAGAAATGCTTCCTACGATATGTTGAGTTCATACGTTATAAAAACACACACATAAACATTCAAACGTATGCGGCGGCGACTAGTTTCTGGATGTCCTCTGAGAGTTTGTTTGTTCCAGAGGAGAAACAGTGGACGAGAGTGCTTAATTTCTAATGCATTGCTATTATTTTGTTTATATTTCGACGAATAAAAAGGAATCTCTTAAGAATCGACTTCCGCAATCGACTTTCAATTTTCGGATTTCTTCACCAGCAGAAAAAAAACAGAAGTGGACGTTCTCTCGTAACTCTCCGGCGTTTTGTCTCGTCGCCGAAGTATTCTTCGAAAGTCCGAAATTATACTTGAGCAGACTTAAATTACACTTTGCCAGGTTACATCCATGAAACACGACCATTTGGGATGTGAAACACGACGGACAGTGAACTCGGACATTCACTGAACATTCTCTTTTTTCTACAAAACAAAGTTCGAGCATAAAGCAGCCAACGCCGTTTACACTTAAGCATGGAATCATCAATACATTAAATGTGATCATTAATCTCGTAGAATGCGGTCTTTAAAATAGTGCTCGCTTCTCTGGGTACCCGCTTCTCTGTGTAATCGAACCTCTGTTGAAACGTATTGTTCATCAACAACCTGCAAGAAGCCGGCCCGACTGGTTACCTGATCGAGTGGTTGTTCACGCAGGTCTGCACACACACAAAATAATAGTCATTTAACATTTCTCAGTACTGACGGGAACCTCAATAGAGCCATCATATTATTTTAATGGCTACAATGAAGAATGGAACAGAAGATAGAACGACGCAAGATCGAATGGAAGAACTCAGAAGAAACGCCGCAAAGCCACAAATGCTACAAGTACATTATTTTCAAGGGACCGTAATTTAAAAATAGTCCTCAAACTGTAGCGAAAGCATCTGCTGTGCATGTTCTGTGTACCGCCTGCAGACGGCGATCTTCGGAAGACATCAGAAAATGCTGTTGAATTTCTATGTTCAACAACAAAATTACGGCGAAAGAGAGAAAAACAGAAAGCCCGGCACCACAAAAGCAAAAAATCGTCAAGATTATTTGAGTCTTACATTATTTTGAAGTCAGTTTCTCTCACTTCGATGCATTGAAATAATTTTAGTCTATGAATATATTGTATATACGAGTACATATCTTCACAATACAATGACAACACAAATGACAATACTCGTGCCTCTGACGCTAGCAACAGCTCTTGTGATTAAAACCAGGAAGGCGTGCCACCGTCCATCCTCCAGGACACACTTGAAGCATGAAGCCAACCCCCTTCGCCCCTCTTGACACAGTGTCAACAAATAAATCCTCTGACATGCATTCACTTCGAACACTTGCCACCGCTGAAGCACCTAAAAAGCTCCTTTATTTGTACTTTTCGCTGCCTCTGCTGCTGCTCCAAAGGATTGCTGCAGAAATTGTTGGCGATGCGCTAAAAATTGCATTGACACCAATACAAGAACAACAACAACCACTCACTTTGACATTTTTTCATGTCCTTTGGATAAAGTAGGACAACGCAATTGCGTTCATGTCCATGTCGTCCTTGTTGTCGATGTCGGTTTTCACCCGTTGTTGGCGATGTCCTTCCGCAAGTGTGTCACAAGAGTTGTTGGTTAGGAAACCGCCTTTAAAAGCAGAAGAAAAGGCCATTCGCTTGTTTTATGGACCACGCAATTCCACGCCTATTTTTCCTCCTTTCTTTAGTGTTTGAGATTTGATTGGAAAACTTTTTAAGTTGTGCGATTTTGGTGAATTGTATTTAATGACTTTATCTTCTCCATGTAACGTAGTCTTCAAATATACTCGTACAAGTCATGTACATACATTTAGTTTCTTCTTTCATAGCAGATGACTTTATAAAACTTATTGAATTGGTCAGTACAACGGTGAGTTAAAAGCTGAAGAGTAATAATAGTCTTCCGGTTCATGTTCAGTGCGTCTCTACTCCTCCTTGGACTTGTGGTGAAACCTAACAACGGTTTTCAACAGACTTAGAGTATTATATTGACCACCGAACGACCGATTTTGATAGTTTAGTGACATTAAAAAACAATGCTTCACTTCCATTATTTTATATTATATATAATACTATATGCTTTTCCCTTAGATTTAACATACTTACTTATAAATTAACATATGCATTATATAACATATTTATCAGTAGTTCTATACATGAGTATATTTGTATGCATATCTGTTTTCTGACCTGAATTTCTTCATTCTTATTTATCGAATGTGCTTCGGAAGTAGTGAACTAGTGATTATTTCAGCCTGTTCTATTCTCTGAGCATTCCAATATTTGCTGATTCTAATAATGCTGATAAAACCACTCCATTTCTCATGCATACGAGTCCGAATTATCAGCTGTTACTGTTGTAGCAGTAAGAAACGTCTATATGTACGTAGTTGCTGCTACAGAATACTGCGACACTAAACTGAAAATTGATTGCTCTGCATTAGCTAAGTTTTTCCAGGAATAGTCTTCATACTCGGGCGTTGGGATTCCGACAAAGTCTTTCGATTTCACCCTCAATTTGTGCACATTTCCAACATCATTAAAGTGCACGAGAGGAGTTTCGAGAACTTTCCAAACTTCAGATTCCAATGAGGCACGAAAGCCTCATCCCGAGATAAGGACAACCGTGCATCGGAGCGGCGACCCACGCCAAGCGTGAGAAAATCGGTTTAAAAATTGCACCATTTTAAAAGTTAGAAATACGGGTAAGCGTTAAATTCATTTAGTGAGGAGGAAAGAGAAGAACAGAATAGTAAAAACGATAGCATATTTCAGGGCGCACTGAAAGCAATGCAAGTTGGGGCTGGCAGAAGAGGGCGGAACAAATGCGATTGTGAAAGTTTATGTTTTGTCATTGTTGCCAACCTGAGAAAACTAAAGACGGAAAAGTTAAAAATGTCTTAACACTTTGATAGTTTTTCTTTTGAAGTCGAAACTCAATTGAAAGCGAAGAACAGGACTGCAACGTAGAATAATAGGAAAAAGTGTTCGTTTTTCTTGAACTGCTTTGAAGATTTATTTGCCCATTAATTTTAAATAAGGTTTTCTATACAAAATGCTTGTACTGATAAAGGTGACCAAAGATACCAGACCATTTGTACCATTTAGCCCACAAAAAGCTGTCAACACTTCTTTTTGTAGAATTCTAGTGTGTAGAATACTTGCTCCTTTCTTTGATATGTAACAGAGTCCGAGATTCCTTTCTTTACCGACTCCAATCGTGCTTAAGTAAAATGTAGTCTGAGAACCAGTGACTATATACATACGTGGTGATTAGAACCGACCGACGGCACTTGTTTTTAACCCATCCATCCATTTAATCACACCTCACAAAGACATAATGATTGCAAGGCTCGCTCTTTAAATCATACACTCTATAAACCCCGTTCTTATCCTCGTTCCTTCTATCTGTGCTCCGCATAAGCGGCCAACGCAGCAAATATTGACACGCCTGCGTTTTACTTATCGGGAAACAGGAAACGTCAAGGATCGAACCACTGCTGCAGGTCGCAAAGGACCTCACAATGGAACTCTGCTCAGCAAAGTCATGGAAGGCGTTGTGCCACTAATTGACGTCAGCGCAAAGCCATCATGTCACATCACTCGAAGGACTCGCTTCGGTCGCAGTGTCCTCTACCACTGAGCACTGAACTGTTGGTGAGCGCCGTGTGGTCACGTTACATCACGTTATTGTTAGCGCTGAGTTGTTGACGCCACACCGTCACAGCGCCCCGCACTGCGAAGTGACACGGCGTGTGGAAGAGATGTTTATCACTTTGGCAGGCAGCAAGCCGTTGCATCGCATAGAGTTGGTTGTGACAGTGTTGCCAACGTCTTATTTTGTGTAGCTGTTGCGTTTGTCGCCGTTTTATCATATATAATGGCATTGTTAGTGTGGTGATTCACAGATGACCACAGATGATTCACAGCTACATATTATGCTCACTAATATGTTATCCACATCTTAAGTTAGCATACAGAATTTAAACCTCTCGAAGCTGGACTCAATGTGGATTTAATCTAAGGCTTTTAAATATGTCTTCAATACCTTTCTCAAAACTACCAACCTTTTCCTGTGATGTTTACGATCCTTCTGCTGGAGAATTTAAATAATATTACTTATGTTAGAACTTAGAAGTATTAAATTATAATTGACGTAGATTTGAATTCCTTGACAAGAACTCTGAAGGCAATCAAAGCCTGTAAAACGTCCACATTAAATATTCTGTTGCTTGCCATTTACTTTCCGTAACTATTTTAATTTAAATAATTCTCATGCTTCGACGACTTCATTCACTTACATAAATAACTATACTCGTATGTCAAACTTCCATGAATGCTTGTTATATTTTACTTTAAATCGGACGCATTGAACTCTATTCGATATTTTATCTTTAAGTAATTCGAATTTGAAAGTAATTGAGTTGCTGTAGCTTTTAAGTTTTCCCACGAGCTCTCTATTATTCAGCGCTCAGTCCAAATCATCTTAAATTAAGATGAATGCAAATCAATTACGACATGCAAAGAAGCTCCATCTGCAGCAATCTGAAATTATCAGGTCAAATATCCAGAGATTAGATATACAATACATACATAAGATGTACGGGTGTATATTTGCATACTAAGAACCACTTCGTTATCTAGATTAGTGATATTATATCGTGTTGTCTACCAAGTCCACCGCAAATGGTTCGGCTTCTCTACGACATGTGAGAGGAATAATTTGTAGGTCGAAACTGTATTGACGCATTTGAGGTCGGGCGTTTATGCTTGAGGTTTATCCTTCGCTTCTAAACTTTGTTGTTGTTGCTGTGGACTGCTGTTAATTGGATTGCTAATGAAACTCCTCCTGCGGTTGCTGCTGTGGGTGTTGTTGTTGTTTTAACACTGTCATTGCAAATCCTCGTAGCAGTGTTGCCAACGTAACCACAAACTTTCATATTTACAATTCTAATTCTGCGGTCGTTTCTTCTGCTCTTTCAATGGAACCACTCATATACTTATATACCACTCATATCATACTTTTGGCATCCTTTATAAATAAATTTCCTCAACTCAATTTCAAGGAGTGAATTTTAAGAAAATAAAAAATATTTATTTTATTTGTGACATGAAATGGATTTATTTTGATTTGAAATTTATTTGCATTTAGCTCCCACGCATATATTAATTCTTATTAAATGGATTTATTTCATTCGATTTGACATTTTTAAATAAACATTGCACATTTTTATTACGATCATTAAAGCCAATTTTTATTTTAGATGCAATATTTTTAAACAAAGGTTATATAAACCAAAAATTAATATGTATAAAGTCTGTGTTCTTCTTACAGAACTCTTACTCTTATTTTTGGGAATTGTTTGATATTTCCAAACGTGAGTATGTTTTTGTTTTGAGAGATCTGAGAATTTTTAGTACGTATCATTTTCCATTTTGCATCATTGAGTATTACGTGATAATGGGTTGATGCGTGAATGGCTCACGATACACCAGGTTAGCATACTCCCAAAAGTATGCTAAAAATACAATAAATTCCGCAAAATGCAAGTCATTAAACTTGTGTAGTTTAATCCAAAGATCCATCGGAGCCAATAAAGTACGAAAACGAAAAGTCCAATAATAATTTACGACCTGAAACAGAAACAACTTTATGAGGAAGCGATATCTGTCTGTCCGAGCTGAAGCAAGATGCCACGTGCAACATGCAACATCACAGAAGTACAGCCAGCATCATGTGGAAGCTTTTATGGAACATTCTTTCCAAGTATTCAATAGAGATTGAAACTTCAAAGAAGTTAAATGTACAAATTCGTATTATATACTGTAATGTATGGTGCATATATTTATTAAGATTAGAGATTTATGTAAATGCAGTGGAGTATTAAGGTCTATAAATTGATCGTATAAATTCAATAATAATAATATAACAATTCAGGTACAAAAATAATAGTTTTCTTAAAATTAATAAAGTTGTTAGCTTAAATTTAGGATTACAACAACGTTAAACATTTAATTTCTATGAGAGCTGACTTTATGGACAGACAACTGACAATATTCGAAGTGTTATAGGGCTCATTGCAACACCGAAAAGATGCCGTCCCAAGAAGTGCAGCCTGATGATAGGTACGAGTACCATGATGCCAATTTTATCGACGGAATGTTATTTAACGAAGATGGCTTCTGTTGATTCAGTTGCTTCTTTCAGTTGTTAAACCCGCGTACTGAATGTGGGCCCTGTTGTTGTTATTGTTACGGTCCGCTCATATTTCGTCCACAGCAGCCACTAATACTCTCTCCCTCCACTCACCCGCTCCAGAAACTTGTGTATAAATAAGCAATCTACGGCTGTGGCTTTTGCTGATGCGGCGCTGCTCCATGACGGTATTCGGGCTGTATTTTTAGGTGGAATGAATTTTTATGATTGCCATAAATTTCAATGCATTCGGCGGTGGTTTTCGATGTTTTTCTTTAGTTCTTGCGTCCACCCGCCGAACGTTTTTTCGCCTCGTTGGCTCAGCTCATACATATGTTCAAAATAATATTCCCAGCTCCGACTCCGAAAAAACACACGCCCACGCGAACTGTGGTGTGGATAAAACTCGCGCTGAACGGAGTTCCATTACAGTGCTTGTGCATCCTGTTAAAGAAATGTTGGAAGTTGATCGCTGCAACGCAACCCACTGTGCAGCTGCTCGCATCTGCGGCTCACCGCCAGCTCCTTCTTCTTCGGTTCCTCTGGGTAAAAGTTTCCATTTTATTGTTAATTCATTTTTAAGGATATTTTGTGCACACATGAAACTTGCAACCTGCACACACAGACACACTCTCGCACACACACGGCAGCCACGGGAGATTTTTATGAGGGCAGCATCAGCGAAAATGTTTAAATGGCGGAACGCTTTTTATTGCCGTTGCTGCTGCTGTTGTTGTTGTCGGTCGGTTGGGTATCGTGAGCTCAGGTGAAATTGTAGTTACCACGGCAACGTATTGCATATAAAGCATTTTATTGCACTTCCTGCTCCCCGTCTATTTCGTCCTCAACTCGATTACTTACTCTTTGCTGTTTTTCTTGTTGTTATTATTTAATTATTTTTTATTAATTACTTTCGTGCAACTGCAACTGTCTAAATGAGAATTTCTTTGCATGTGTGTGTGGGTGTGTGGGTGTATGTGTGGTGATGATAATTTCTCATTACGCAGCGAGTTCTCATCACTTCAGATAGTTTTCGACTGCGTGTCTAGACTTTTGAAAACGATGACAGCGGTTAATTACAAATAATGCGTTTCTAATGCAAGGCAACGTGTTGTTGTTGTTGTTGTTGTTAAAATGGAACTATTTAAACGTGTTTAAAACAGTGCAATACGAACAAATCGGGAAGAAACGATCGAAGTCCGTAAACAAGAAAGAACTGTTAAAAACCTATCAACTTATATTGAGACATACTTTTACTCTTTAATTTGTCTTATTTTAATTTGAAGCCATTTGGATAAAATCCAGTCCAGTTGAATGTAGTCACTAGCGACAGAAAAGCTTTGTTCCATTCATCTTATTTTCATCAGCTCTTCGTCCTTCTAACTTCTAGACAAATGGTGGAATTGAAGGAGTAAAAATCATTGAATTAACAATAATTTGAGCGTTGTTAGTGTCCTCAATTGCACAGTTCACATTACTGATTTATCACTTGTTCGATTCGATTGTCTAATCGCCCCAAATATGCGTTGTTCTTGCTTTCGGCTCGCAATGATGAGTGTAATTTGAAGTCGGCATCAGAGTTGCTTCTCTGTTGTAGAAATGTGCAGCTCAAACCGCTCCCCACTCCGCTCCTGGTAATGGAAATGGCCGCTCCTGGCCTTTGATGCCCACAATTATCATTAACCGATTGTATTGCGCTGCGCTCCATGCAGCTTCCTTGGGGCATTGCACCCTGCCCCGTCCCCGGTACCCGTCGCAACACTTCACAATGAGCACAGAGAGAACATTTCATTTGTGCATTGAACAGTGTTGCCAGAAATTTGCATTTTCTATGCGCCCCAAGGAATTTTTGTCATTCGTCGTTCGTTTGCAGCTTGCATTGTTTATCGTTCGCTTTCATCGAAGGGGAGGGGAGGAAACGACCGCCCAGCCAACAAACAAAAGCTGCACATACTCGTCCTCGCCGCCTCCGACAATTTTTCATCGGAATCGGGCCTCGCAATTCTTATGAGCAGGAATGTTGAAGTAATTTCGGGTAAAATGTGCGAATTTGTGACATGTTTGCAAATGGCATTTGCTGGGCAAGAAATGTTTCGAAAATTTCCTTTGGTCATTCGGTGCGGTTTCACTAGATTCTCCCCGGAACATTTTGAGGCGACCAGCAGAGAGCGGGCAGGACAAATGGGAAAATAAACGAAATTATTCGCCGGCGGTTGTTGCATCTCATCGTCCGTAATCGCCCCTGGTGCCCGGAAGCTGTTCCAAAGGTTCGCCAATTTTAAGAGCAGAAGTTCGAGTAACATCTCCGAAATTGCGGTTTTCGAACAGTTTTAAATAACAACCGCCAAAAACCCATGAAGGACGTCCCCGCGCGAGGATGCTCTAAAGTAATAGAGCAAGAAGCATGCGTCCCATGAGCCACGTATGACGCCTAGAAGTAGGCGCTCCATGCAAGTAAGAGCAAATGTACCCCGCGTCGCTCCCTCCTCCAGAACCTTTGATGCTCGACCGCCCATAAAAGCGCTGAAAAGTGGCTGCTCTACAAGAGTAAAGTGAAAAATGTTAATCTACAGACTATTTTCAGATTAAACGCACTCGCTGGTTCGAACAATAGCCGAAATGGAAAAAAGGGGCACCTGGCTCGAGGTCAGGGCGGGGTTTTCGTGGGCACTTTTTTCACTCTAGTCGCCAAACCAACATGAAATGAAAACAATCAACCAAATCCTCAAAAGAACGGAAAAGTATTCAAAAACTGAAACTATTGGCAACACTGGCGATCGCATGGCTTTTTTATTATTGTTATTGATGTTGTTGTTATTGCTGTTGTTGTTGTTGTTGTTCTTGTTGTTGCATTCCGTGCTGTTGAAAATGAAAACCGCAAAAACACGAGAATTACATTCATTCGCAGTAGATTTCGTATTCGTGTTGTTGTTCTTGCTTTTCATTGTTCTTGTTTTTGCAACTTTTGTCAATAAATATTTTTTATGTTGCCAGTGGAATTTTTGGGAAAATGTACGAGTTCGGTGAATGTGAGCAATCTTTTTTCTGATTTTTTCAAGTGGCTTTCATTGTGTGCTTTATATTTAAATAAGTACGCGTGTTTGCAGTGGCTGCGTGTGTGTGTGTGTGGTTGCATTTGCGGCTTCAAATTGATTGTGGAGAAGCTTCGGTTATTTGAAACCCTAAAACAGTGTTCCGAATGAGCACATTTTGGCTTATTTTTGAATCACTTTTATTAAATTACTCTTCAAGTACTTCGGCTTTACCTTTATAGTCTTTCACTTTCCAATACAATGGATATAGAAAGAAGATCGCTCAATAACTGTTACTATACACATTTTGATTTAACTAGTCTTAAAATAAGTTGTGTTTAAACCACTTTAGTTATTCATCGAATTCATTATTATCATTTCTGAGGACTCCCCTTCTTTTTGCGAGAAAGCCATTTATTCATATTCGTAATAAGTGCCCGAAAACAATTGCAATAACATAAATTTTCGAATAAATGAAATGATATACGAGTGTAGTTGCAAAGAAACCGAAAGAACTAAGAAGGAATCCTTTAGAGCATGCCAAAAAGTACGCCATACTCTATCGATGGCCACAACAACTTGGGGCGCTTTTTCCAGACAATTGTGCTGCTGTCGTTGTTGCTACTCCTTCATGGGTCATGTACTCTCGTAGCCTTGGCAATGGCGACGACGTTGCTGCCGACACACAATATGTTTCACTTCCTTCCGTTCCATTGGTTATTTATTGATATTGTTGTGATTCCTCCCAGCAGAAGAAAACAGATCAAACTGTGAAATCTTTGCATATGTATCGAAAAATATAACCGCCTGAGTTGTACTGAACGAGTCTCTGTGTGTGTGTGAGTGCTTTTGAGGGTGTGGGACTGCGCTGGTATCCACTCGATTATATTCAATTGAAATGCAAAGCTTGAGATTGAAAGCGTAGTGAATGCGAAGAAGTAGAATAGACGTGGTGAGTGGCAACGTAGAGTTGTGCGTATGTGCGTATGTAAACTGTGTGTGGACACAGTTTATTGCCAATTTTATGCCATTATAGTATTTTTATTGACTCAAGCTCGTCTATGCAAAGCAACTGGAGTCCATCGAATCCCGGCATCCAAGCGGATCTCTGAAGAGTTCACCAGAGCGGGGATTAAAGTCGTCAATTAACCGTAGCAAAGCAAAACAACCGCATGATAAAAGAGTACCGCATCTCTTAGAAATGCTAAAAATGTTGTCGAATCCAATTGGTTGGGGTTGCTTCAGTTGCCGAAACAGTTCACTGCATACTTTAAGGCGCAGTTTATTATTTGCGATCCTTTTTAATGCCACGTGAAGCGAATACATCGAAAATACTCGTTTGTGGGTGCTACTGCGAAGTTTAAGGATTTTGAATGAAATCGATCGAGTTTAAAGCAAAACCTGTTGTCCACCAAGCCGAAATACCGTTCACAAATACTGCGAAGGACTTAAATTTGCATGCTTCTCGGGAGTTTTTATTTCTTCCATAAAAAGTGCTTTCGCATTTATTTTCCGCATCAAATTCATGGACTGTTGAAGATGGCACTTTTATGAGGCTGACGTTTATGTTGGATTCGCTTTGATTGAAATGATCAGTTATAAAATCCTTCTCTACGACGGAATTCGTCCGTAAAATCAAAAATTGCTCCAATCGGCTATAACAGAAGCACGGCAGCTAATTTTTGGCTCATTCAGCATCCAGATCAGCTGCGAGTGCTGAGTAACTAACCACTGTACACTACTCATTCACACCATTTATCAGAGGCGATGCTTAAATACTATACAAACAGCCTTCAAACTCCGTAATCAGGACACATGCATTGAAACATGTTTCGACCGAGTGGAGAAGTCGTTCGCAGTATCACAACCCAGCTTCAGGTCACTCTTTTCATGACTAAATTGAAATCCTTAAACACACATAAAAATGTACATTCGAATTTGTTCAATCCTTGGATTACATGTGTATGAATTCATAGCATTCAAGCAAAATTTGTATAAACTGCATGAATAATTTTTCGCTTGCGGTTTTCTTGGGCGAAAACAGCAGCATTTTTTTGTTTCTATCATGAAACAAGAAAGTAAAAAAGAAAGAAAGTCAGCGACATTTTTATGGACTCTACTGAAATTATTGACATCGGAGGTGGTTGCTGTTGTACTGGGTCTTGCCGAGCACCTCACTGGTGGCAACCCTACGATGTAAATCAATGCTTCAGCTCGGTTGGACGCTTCTTTGCCGCTCTGCTTCTCCGCTCCCAAAGCACCGTACTAAACGCAATTTATTTTTGATTGAAGTGAGATTAAAAGTTCGTAAAATTGTGAATGAATTTTAAATTGCATTTCAGCATATTGAGATGAAAACGTATATAATACACGTGGTTGAACGCATGAACAACAACAGCATGTTTATTTGCATACGAAGCCAGATCCACACAAACGAAGTACTTCAGCAGACGGCGAACTCGTCTGCATGCGAGTTACTCAACGTATTTTATTCAGTTGCAATATTTAATGACGAAATAAATTCTTACGTTCATGCCGAAACTTCTTCTTCTTCTTGGGTTTAATAAATCATCGCAAAACAGAATTCTAGCGTCTGTTTTTAGGCGAAAGAAAATGCAAAATCTGTGTGCTCCTTTCTAGTCACTCAAGCATCTGAGGAGTTTAAAAACTTTAAAATTACATCGATTCAATCAATTATACTCAACAAATGCAAATAAAGTAAATTTCGGGAATCACCAGAGTATGTTCTCTGCTCTCTCTATCATCTCTGCGTCCGCATGTGTGTTTATATCATTTCAGCCAACACGCATTCTTTGTAAAAAGGATAATGTCCTTAATACAGCCCAAGTTTTTAACTTAAAATACGAGGCAGCCATTGCGAAGCACTTAAGGAGTGGTAAAGGGTTTACCACAGTATAGCATGGCGAGATCTTCAGTTTGAAAAACATGTGGAAATGATTTCGTTACGATTTCGCGAATATTTTGGTTTTAAAGTGTTTCAATCACTCCTTTCTTCTTGTCTCAGAACACAAAAATTATTTATTTGTGCTTCAAAATGTGTTGCTGGTTCTTCTAATTCACCATCATAATTAATTGGTTTCTTATATTTTGCAAGAGTCCTTCAGAACATGAATGAAAGAAAAACTTGCTGAGAAGGATTCAATAAAAGGAGAAACTGAAACTGAAGGAAAAGAAACATTGAATAAATTTTAATTAGAAGCTGAGCTCGAGATCTTTTTGCTAGTTCACTTTTTGCCCTTTTTTGTGTTCTTTCTTAGATTTCCTTTAAACTTTAATTTACGGCGCTGCTTCAATGCTCCTGCGCGGTCGACAACGCAACGTAACGTTAATTATTAGTTGACAACGTTGCACACATCAACCGAAAAAGCGAGGGATGACGTGCAATACTTCAGTGTAGCCAAGTCAAAAGACAACTCAAGCCGGGACTCAAGCAAGCGACTGAACAGAACAGTAAAAATACTGAAATCCGCTTCAGCAGCTCGAATGAAATAGAATAGCAAAGAGCAGGGAAATGAAAATGCTACAGCAACAACAACAACAACGCGGTTATGACAACAACAAATAACAGTTTAGCAGTTTAAGTTAATTAAAGAAACTCCATCCATCGAGCACTCGCGCTCCTGGAAGCTTTGAATGCAAACAACGCTTTACGGATAAAGAGAAGTGACTTTATGACAGCAACAAGCTTCGAAGCTGTTGCCCCTTAACCCCTTTCTACTCCTTTCGAATTTAATTTTGTCTCAGTTTCCATCTTCGGGATTTTTATTTACCAAAAGCAAGGATTCAAAGAGTTAAAGGAGGAGGTCGAAGCAGGAGAAATCATATTAAGAAAATTAGATTTCTCTCCTCGAGGACCTCTGCATCCTCGTTCGTGATCCAATTCAAGGATTTTATTAACCTTAAGAAAACTCGGACACTTTTTTATTCAGCCGTTTTGTACTCTACACAATTCATACTTCTTGATGGCTTTATAAATCAATTAAATCTTCCTTTGACCTTAAAAATTGCATTTAAAGAACGGCGCAGCGAGGATCGCAATAGCATTCATTTAAGTCGAAGTAACCGAAGTCAGCCTATGCAGGTAATCTTTGTTGGTTTTTTTTTGTTTTATTTGTCGTCCTTTTCAAGTTTAGCGCAGTCAAAGCACGGAAATCCGTTTGTGAATAAAAAAGGCTTGTCTGAAAGTGTCCTTTGTTTGCGTTGTTGTATCCTTTGGGTGTGTTTGCAAGTATTTTCAGGCTTCAATACACCCGCAAATAATGGCACATGTACACACTGTGAACATTGTAATTATATGAGTATGCGTGTGTGTGTGTGTGTGTGTGTGTGTGTGTGTGTGTGTGTGCCTGGATCCTAACAACGGCTCACAAACTACACAAAGCTTTTTTGATTTCCGATTTGCAGAAGATTTCAAGCCAACCCAAACCAATCTACGAGCAACTGAAGCATCAGATGCTTTATTCTTGTGTTGTTGTTGGCTTCTGAGTCCTTTGCCGCTTTACATTTGCGTCTGAATACTGTTGCTGCGTTCCTGTTTTTACCCCCCCCCCCCCTATTTTTGTTGCTTTTTGTCGAAACGGAAGTTTGTTTGTGTACGCTTGAAATGATTCAAATTGTTGTCGTTGTTGTCGTTCTTGTTGTTATCGGTATAGGGCTCATAGCTCGCTGCTGTTGCGTCGGTTTGAGTATTGAATAGGAAAATATTTTGTTAACAATACTTAATACAACAAACATGCAAACACAAACACAAACACAATCAGAGGCACACACACACAAAACAATAACAACATTAAACATAGAATAAACCTTTAAATTTGCCTTTTGTGATTTCCGTTGGCGACAAGTTCTGTACAAACAAAACTTGCGTCGAAACAACTATTTGCCCCCTCCCCCCGACCACCTCCCTGCCCGAAAAAAACAGAGAAGAGTGTAAATAAAAGTAAATAAAAACTGATTCCCAACATTTGATTCGAAGGGAGCAGAGTGGGGAGCAAAAGAAACGCCAACTGAATGCTCCATGATGCAGACAGCACGGGTTGGAGGGGAAGGATGAAGAAGGGAAAAAGAAGGGAACAAGAAGAAGGGTGAAAAACTGTGTAAGACGACCGTTCGTTTGTCTAGAAAGAGAAGCAGAAACACCAGAGACCCACGACCCGATCTTTTCATCCCAGCACAAGAGGAAGTTTTGAGTCAAACCTGCGACACTGAAAAATACGAGTTTTTTCCTAGTCGAGGCGCAGGAATCAAATCCATTGAATTTTTTAAGTGAAAATCACTCTTTCCCGGACTTGGAATGCCACATGAAGAAATCCAGCAAAATAGTAACTCAGTTTTATCCTCTTTATTATCCTATTTTTCTTGACTCTTATTAAATCGCAGTATTTCTTACTTTTCAAAAGACTCAGCAGTATTTACTCAAGAATAGCCTCTGTCTATAAGCTACTTTACACATACATATAACCACATCCAAGGTAACAAAAATTATTATAATACAATTCGAAAACTATTCGAATCGCGTTGCCAATTAAATACTGTTTGCAATTCACATTGATTTCAGTTTGATTGGAAAAACAATAAAATTAATATTGTCTTTGGTTTTGTTAATGATTAAGCTAGTGTTGTTGTTGTTGTTGGTGTTGCTGATGCTGATGCCGATGGTGTTGTTGTTGTTGTTCCGGTCGCCGCATTTCAGCCACTTAAGGTTTTGTGTGCATATCAGTGTTTGTACTTTGTATTTGCATTAGCTTTGGTTTAAGTGACCGCCATTTATAAAAGGCTGACCCAGCATTGAGGAATGGCGTCGTTGGACAGCTTATTTGTTGTTGGCACATAAGCAGAGTCAACAATACTCGGGAGTCGTCCCCTCTGTGAAAGCGTATTAATTGCCTTGGATGGGGATGTTGTTATTTAATCGCCTTTTAGTTTGTGGCTTTTATTTGTGCGTATTAAGAACGTTACTTTGATTGTGTGCGTGTGTGTGTGTGTGAAATGCAAAAATATTAATTGCTGTCCCCGGTCCTCTGTCTGCTTTTATTGAATTACGATACTAGAACATACACACACGCAGACATGACAACAACAATGTACACAAACCTTCACAATTGAATGGAGAATTTTTTCCAATTTTTACTTCAAGGACTTTTGTCGCTGTTCTTGTTGTCGATTAATGTTGTTCCTGAAAATGAAAGCGTTTCTTTTTTCTTTCTTCTTAACAAAGCATAGAGTGTCACTATTGAAATGTCGAGAAGAAAGAAAGGAAAACTTCAACCAGACGGATGTCCAGTGAAATGGTCAAAGTATACGGTTTTCTTCTCTTTTCGAATAGACAAAAAATAGGAGAAACGAAAGCCAGAGAAAATAAACAAGAGCGCTCGGATTTCCGGTCCATGTGAAATTTGAACCTAGAAAAGATGTTACGATATATTTCCTTGGTATATCGTACATTATTATTCTATATCCATTCATATACGAGTTTGTTAATCAATTAAATTCCATTTTTTGTCTACGCTTTTAAATCCGTAATAGAATGCTTCCTGAGTATCCGCCGACGCAGTCTCCATCACCCTCTTGTGACCTCTTGATCACCAGGTGACGTAATTCGCATTCATGTAGACATCCCGGGTGCAAACACACTTCAGGCCCGTTCTGCCCCGGGCAAACATACGAGTGTAAAAGTTGTTCCACTCGTTTTTGTTCCGAGTTGTTAGGACAGCGCAGATCTGTGCTCTTGCTGCTTTCCAGGACTTTGCACACTTCGCATATCCTGCAGCGAGTATCGCAACTGATTAGAATTTCAATTACTGTGTGAAGAAGCGGTGCTGATGCCGGATACAGACCCATATCTGGACTACATTCGTTATTTTCATTTTTCTGTTGCTGTCCATTTTTATAGAAAAACAAAAGCTATCTGCAGCTGGAGGCGTTGTTGCTGGGCAACCGTGTCAAAAGTTGGTTCTTTTTATTTTAAGCGCGCTTGGATTTGAAATTCGAAAGGTTTTTAGAGAAAAATGCAACTCATTGCCCCGGCGGATTACTCTACGGTGCCTGCCACTGAGTGGATGACGGCGAGGTCATCCGTTGGACAACCGGTCAGTCGGACAGACAGCGCATCATGTTTCGATTTGTCGCTTTTATTGTTTATCGTTTCAGTATTCATTTATTTCACTTTCGTGTTATTGCAGTTTGCGTTCTCTGCAAAAACGCTTCCAAAAAATTAACCAAAAAAGCACATTTGGACTTGAAACCAAGATTTGACTATATACTAAATCATTAAATAAACAATAATGAGCAATAAATCATTATGATTGACTGAATTGAATTGATTCTTCTTTTTATCCTCCTCTTGTAGATCATGTGCGCGAGTTCAGCTGCGGCAAATTGTACTACAGAACCTTCCACATGGACGAGGAACGTGACTCGCTCTACGTGGGCTCCATGTAAGTGTTGCCATGTTGCAAATATTATTATTTCTGCAGTTTACTTTATGCGCGTAGCTGTTGCCATAACTTCAAGCGACCGCAATATTTTTCACTTCTAACTTACTACGATTTCTCTCTGCTTCTCGCTCTCTTCCGCAGGGATCGTGTATTTCGCCTGAGTCTGAAAAATATTTCATCTTCGTTATGTGACGTAAGTAGAAAATCCCACTTTGGACCTGATTTGTGTGTGCTTTCAGGCGATTCATATAATTCCCACAGCAAGAAGGAAAGGACGAAAAATGTCCCAAATGTGATTCGTTTGGAATTGAAGAGAATGCAAAATATTACGCGTTTTAAGCGCCAAATCTGGCCAAATCCCAGAGGCAACTTTCCAGCTCCAACAAAGTGACAATGAGTGACAATCGCGATGAAACTGATTTATGTCCACAACAAAACAACAAAAACTCCGACCAATCTCCACAAAATTTCAAAACTGTAAAAACTGTAAACATTTTTAATGAAAACATCCCGCTCGATGTTTCAGCGGTTCTAAAGGACTAAACGAACCGCAACAATCTCAAAACAAGCAACATATTTTAAGCAAAACAACACGGCACAAAAACAACGTGTTTAATGCGAGTTGCTTAGGTACATGTGTATGTGTACAATATATGTATGTATGTACGTAACCTGGGAAGAGGTACATATGTACGAGGGTAGGCCCAGAAGTACCAGAAAATGGACAGATGATAAAAGATTTGATTACAGATCGGAGTCAGGAAAAATGCAATGCATTCATCGGATGTTTAATATTCTTGGCCATGTTATAGCTGTCACTAAGACTAATTTTGTAATAATATCATCCTCGTTTTATTTTAAGAGGCTGGTTTGATGTCATAAGTTTGGGATTTGGGCGGTCCGAATTCTTAAGCATTTCCTTTTTAATATTTTCGTTGCATTGCACGAAACTACGCA
Source organism: Myopa tessellatipennis (assembly GCA_943737955.2). Taxonomy (NCBI): domain Eukaryota; kingdom Metazoa; phylum Arthropoda; class Insecta; order Diptera; family Conopidae; genus Myopa; species Myopa tessellatipennis. Next base: position 15,410,777 of record OX031315.1, read on the forward strand.
GGAATAAAACACCACAAGTTTAATTTGTCCAAAGTACGTAGCTTTTCTTAAGTTTACCACCAAAGTATGCATGCCATTTTTCAGCGTACAAAAACGGATTTATTATTAATGCGCACATTAAAGCGTATCTCTGGATCTGCAAATTTTAGTAGTTCTGCACAGTCGGAGCTCAACTCGTGCTGTTTGAGGTGGAAGCAACGAGGGACGCTCTCGAAAGTTATGCTTCTTTAAGCAACATAAAGTCTAATCGCAGTGTTTTCCGCCGTTCCCCCCAAACTCCCGGGCTTTCCGGGACGTTATTTGCTGTTACGTGCTTTCGAGCGCGTATTTCGCATCGGCCGTTTGTCAATTTTTGTACTCTGTGTGTGGAGGCTGTCTCCCGGGATGACTGACAGGCTGGCAGTCGGCAGCGGCTCCTAAATAATGCATGCTTCTCGGTTTCCAGTTCTCAGTGTGTAGCGAGCGCCTTTTCACGAGATCCGGCGCTGCATCGCAGTGTATTATAGTGCCTTGCTTACAAACGGGGTGAAGCGGGGCGGTTGATGGAGGCCGGGTATTTTGCGTGAAGGTGTCGGCTCTAGTTTTGGGCTCTTCGCTCCGTCTCTCAGTTGATTTATAAATCAATTAACCTGAAAGCATGTCTACTTGGGAGAAAAGGAACCTGTTGTGAAGGCCTTCTGCTGGCATCGGTTGGTAATCGCATTATACTTTACACTACACTCCGAACATGTTCGGTGACGGAGTTTGTGTGGGTCCACATCGCAGCGCCATGTAACGAAGAATTATTATGAGAAATATTGTACCTAGCAGCAGGATGTGGTATCCAGGTGACCTAAAAATATACCCATGTATGCCACTTAGTCTTCAGTATGGTTCACCAATGGTCCTGAATTCGCTTGGCTGTGAATATGTTGATGCCTTGCTGTGGTTGGATTTACCTAAAGCGTGGCTGCGGTTTGAAATTTGATTTGTGGCTTTGATTTTTATTGGGTTTAAGTTACTAAGCAAAGGTTTCTGCAAGGCAATAAATTAAGAATAAAATTTTAACGTTTATATAAAGGAATTCGGGTTCCTAGCGCTCGAAGCTTGCCTCAACATAGCAAAGAAAGTACAGATTGTTTTTTAGTTCGTTCGAGACACCGTACAGGCAATTTTTTTAAATTGAAATTATACCGGATTTGCTGAATGAGAGGGGCGTTTGATAGATTATGGTCACCGATTTCCACATTTATACCTTTTCTATAGATATTAATCGAATTAACACCGATGATTCTGTGTGTGAACTGTGGACACATTTTGATATCTGAAACCCGCTTAAATGAGAAATTATTCTGAAGTGTTTTCTAAATTGTTTGAGTATGATTTTTCCTAATGAAAAAAATCAATTTCGATGTTATCTATTTAGAGAACCTTCTATTATATGAACAAATTATCTCTACAGGCTTCAGTGAGGACAAAGAAGAAGCATGCACAATCTATTTCTGAAATCATATTTTTGCATCCGTTCTCATGCTCAGCGTATACTCATCAACTGTTCTGAAAACTCATTTAAAGTCTGCTTAATCATATCCAAAGTTTCATCCTTCGCCGGTGCAGCACACGAAAGGACCTCGCTTTAATGCTCCACCACAACCACGCAACCTGGCTTTGATACTCATTTTATTTTTGTGCTGACAAATTTTATCAGCACCGTCACAAAGTGTAAACAAACTGTCAACTTTATTTACGCCACACAGCATTTAGCTAAACAGCAACAACAAAAACAGAGCGACGGAGCGCTTCTCCCAGGACGGACGAACTTCAGCTCCTCCACAAACACATGCATGAGCACCCTCGTACACTCCTGTACAACCTCGATCTAGATTGAAAGGTGTTGCAAATCTCCGCAACAAAGCGAGGGTGCTGGCGGCGGGGTCGGGTGCAGAAAATTAAATTAACTACGCTGACTGATGGGCTGTGCTGTGGTCAAATGGAACTCACTTCATTATGAACCCATCAGCTGTTGGAGCTGTCATAAAGTGTTGCCACCTGATGGCGCGATGCTCCAATTCTTGACGTTTTCCATGCGCTGTTTCAGTTTTTAATACATTTTTTCTCCTATTGAAGGAATTAAAAACACTGTTTGAAATTGAAATGCTTTTAAAGTTTTTGATTACGAATTTGAGGTGCTTTTGCTTCTGTGGCAACGTTGATTAATGCAGGATCCAAGTGGAATCTGCACATCTGTCTGTCTGGCTGTCTAACGATTTACGAGTAAGTCACGGGTCTCTGTTTAGATTTGTTTTGTGTCCGCTTGTGTCTTTCTCTCTGGTGATGCTTCAATCGCCAGAAAGCATCCACCCAGCGTTACTTTTCCGATTTACCCCGTTCGCCTGAGTTCATTGTATTTGCTTAGATGAGAACCAAACAAATTAGTCATCGAGTCCTCCAGGAGCAGACACCGAATCCCTTTGATTTGTTCCGTCAACTCCTCGGCTGCAAAGTGTCACGGAGTCGCTCCAGTCACACCTTCTCGACAGTTTAATTTAATCTCACTGAAGTTCTGCTCAACAAAATATGTTCGCAAACTCAGTCGAGTGAAAAATGTTCAGTGTCCTGGAAAAAAGCTCCAAAGAATAGCCAACGAAAGTCGAGGATATTTTCTGAACCCAAGTTTTCGAAGCACAAGAACGGCAAATTTAAAGAGTACTAGAATAAATTCGTTTCGAGCGAACCTTTCAAGCTACATACTAAAAACGTGCCTATCGTGTATGTATATTTACTGAAAATTGGAAAAGAATGGCTAAAATTGAAGTCGTAATTTAAGGATCAGTGTTTGAACTGCAGCTAAATATTTTAACTACTTCGCTCGTACTTTCGCTGAATAAAATCCTCTTCAAATTGATCCTCTTCTGGCCCGAGCCTCCTTCAACTTCAATGGCAGTCATGGACTCTTATTGCCCGCGTATGAGTTGAGTGGCAGACAACCCCAGCCAACCTTGACAATGGCCCTGCGTCTAAGAGGTGTATTAAGACAGTAACCACACCAACTCGTGCTCCTCTTCGCACCGAGCATCCGCAGACAAGGCAACAAAGTCAGATTGTATCCTTGATCCTATCCACGGAGAGAATATGTGCGTAGCTCCACTGAGCTCATATCAAAGGTACTTGAAACATTCCATCACAATGCGTGGTGTTGCTGCAATTATAATTTTCTGGCTGTGACGTTGTCAACAACGCAATGACAATAGCAACATCATTGACAACACTTCCGTCTAAAACTTATGATGCTGCATGTGCTTCGAACCGTCGTCTCAACAGAGCCTCTTCCCACCATGATCAGGAGATGGCGTTGGCAGGTGGGCGGCGCTGCGGTCGGGGCATCCGTCTGTGACATTAAGCAGTCGTCTTAATAGACATGTTTTTGCTCCTGCTGCTCGTAGAGTGCTTGTGTCTCTGTATATTAATGATATACGTACTCGTATCTACACGTAAATACTCAAGTATGAGCTAGAATCGTTATCTGTGTGTGTGTGTGCAATTAGTTTGCAGCTTTTTGAAACCTTAGCAAAAATAACCTTTAATAACCTGTAATATCATCAACTCAGAGTATTTGTTTGTGTTTCGTAAACAGACTTCTTTGTATTTGATAGGATGGTAAGGGTTAAGATAATTTAAGGCGGAAGAGATGAACGCTTTGATGAAAACCTTACAAGGACTACGACACATAACAGGAGTTGTTTACTATTGTTTTTGTTGCTGCAGGGTGAGGGACTTCTGTTACCTGCTGAAATATACACTTTAGAGTTTCTTAGAGGAGCGCATGATTATCACAGCAAACTATAAGACAAACATTCAAACACTCGCATAAAAGATTCATGCGCCACAGAAAAGCGGGGCCAGAAAGAAAGGACCGCGGAACTCTAGAAGTTAGACAAAAGTTGCTGTAGATTATGCGGAAGATTGGTTAGAAAGCGATTCGTAAGTGTTCCACGAATCTTTTCAATTTTAAGGTGAAAGTGGATTAGGTTTATGATCATTACTCTACTTCAACTTAGAGATACCAAGAAAACGTTATTGTTATTATTATATCACACTGACATCTCGTGTTCTGACTATAATGTGGACGATTCTGATCCCTATAACTCCCTCCGGAGCACGGAGGATCATCAAACTAAGAAAAACCTTAAGTAATTCAAGTGTGTACTTAAAAATCTTTCGATGGCACTTGCAACTTGTGAGAGCAACACGAAACTTGACATGAAATCAAGACAAGAACAAGCGCTAATAACAGCTTTGAAGTAGGTGGGGAAGTGATAGAAGAAGAAGAGCTGAAAAAGCTTTCATTACGGTGCACAATAATTGGATATACATACATATAGTAGGTATGTACGTGAGGAGAGGGTGAAATTCCTAGGCGATGTCAAGTAGACAAAAAACACGAAAGTCGGATCATACAAACCAGCGTGAGTGGGTGTGAGTGTACCATACGTCTATGTCTGAAATCTAGTAAGGATTATCTTACGTCAGTTAGTCGTTGCGAAACAAAAAGCTGCTCTTATCACTCACATCTGAGGAAGTGAGTGAAAATCTGAAAGGATTCTTTGAATGAACATAACCAAGTCTCGTTTCTTCTTTTTCCGGCAACTTCTTATTTTGGTTTTTGTGTTTCCGAACGGCTGCGTTTGACAGTCTCCAAAAAAGATGTTAAAAACTGCTCAAGTCTCAAACATAAACAAAAACATTTCAGTGCCAGAATCCGTCGGATTCTTCGAGGTGGCTTTTCTTACGGCTCTCTTCTTTCTGCGTCAGTCCGGTCAGCTTAATTGAAACAAGACAAGTGGCAACATGTGCGTCAGAGTACTTCACAACCCGAGTCCATGCAATCCGGCAACACTGCCAACTTGCACGGCGTCTGTCGCAGCACAAGCGATCAACGCACGCGGACAGGCTGTCAAAACATAATTGAACTGTCAGCGCGCTTGATATGTGGTTACGTACACTCGTACATACGTATATCTACATCCTCACACACACCTACACGTACCTACAGTTGAGTGTGTGGTCGGCCAACCTATTAGCAACATTGCAACCGTTGCCAGCTAACGTAATGCGTTGCTGCTGCACTTTTAAGTCCCATCAGGCGAAAAAGCCGCTACATTAAAATATGCGCCATGGAAAAAATGTCCTCCACTTTGATATCGCCAAATGTATCCAATTTTACGGGATCTTTCAGTTAGTAAACCTTTTTAACAGCAGTTGAGTCAACGCCAACTCGTTGCTTTATCAGCTGCAGGAAGAGTTTTTTGGAAATGGTAAACTAGGCAGAAGTGAAGCACGCAGCGCTTAAATACGAAGCACGACGATTGGAGCTGAAAAAGCGTAATTTTATATGTGAGATAATATAACCGCAAGTCTTTCAAGGGACTCTAATTATATCCATAAACTGCTTGATGTGATCACATTATTTAATCAAAAGCATCAACACTTTTACAAATGCCTCTAATTTTATGAACGTTTCCTTGCAGCGCGACGTCATCAACTTGGAGCCAACACGTGACGATGTGGTGAGCTGCGTTTCCAAGGGCAAGAGTCAGGTAAGCGATTTTAATTCTTCATCTGCCGTTCTTCGAATCCGTTCCTTGCGGCGGAAGACATGAGCAGCTCAGCTTATGTACGGGTTCATATAATGTCAGTTTCCCTTTAAAATCCATCCGCGGTTCAAGGATTCCATCTGAAATCCACCTCGCACATCCGACTGCGACTGGAGAGCTCTTTTAGTTGGATGCAGTCTCCGTTACTGAACCTCCTGGAAGCCACAAAGCCTTCCCCTTTCAGCGTGAGCACGTGAACGAGCTACTGAATGCAATTTCTTTTCCTTGCTTTCCTCTCTCGTCCTCCAAGTCAATTTAACGCGTATATCCTCTGCCGGGATTGCGGATATACTTATGCGATTGATTGATTTCTATACCCAGCACTTGAGCACCCGCACACATGCAGCGCCCATCTGCCCCACCCCACCTCATTACGACGACTTTGTTTCTCACATATTCTTTAAAATACTTTTATTATATATGGATTTACCCCCTGCATCTGCTCCTTACCCTCCACATCTCTAAGGTTGCGTCATCCACACGACATCTTTTATTTGGAATCTCGTCAATTTATTCGTGGCTTCAATTTGTACGCGGAGAAAAATTGAAATGGCACGCTTGCGCTCCCTGGTTGTCATTTTCAATTTGTGCGCCATAAGCGAATTATTGCCAGCCATCAGCGAGGACACAAAACCGACCCAAGCGACCCCTACCAGGCCCTCGCCGTGAGCTACAACCAAAGTGGGAAGCAGCTCCCACATCCACCCCTGAGTTGCATGCGGAGGGTTGAACATCCTGGTTCCTCAAACACGCTTCCTTGGTTTGATTTTATTGCATTGTTGCAAGTCAGAATCTTATTCATTGGATGCAATCCTCGCTATCCTTCCGCAATCAATTCTACTACTTTTCCTTCTGTGGCTGTTGTTGCAATTCGTAGGTGGAGCGTATTGGATTTTCTCGCAAATCGCATTACGTATGTAGAGAACGAATGAGGAAAAGTAGTAGAAATGGGATTTAAGGTTCTTTTCAGACTTTAAAAATCTGCCTTGAATCTTCTCGTCCCGTTTTGCCTCTCCTTGAATGGTTACTGAAATCCAAGCAGATTTTTTCTTCTGTGAATCGAATTATATGCTGTCTTTCCACAATAGATTGTACATCGATATGTGCTGGCATTAAACATTAACCCTTCATCGCCCAATGGGACATTTTCACATCAGAAATCTCGTCATAGAGAGGAAAAACTAAGAAGCATTTTTAAACCGAATAAAATGTTTCTACGAGTATTTGGATGGTATTTCACGCAGAATAAAGTTCATATTTTTCCTAACTTTAATAACGCCAATTAAAAGTTAAAAATACTCTCAGCACTCGCAGAAAAGCCAGTTATTCTCATTTAACTGTAGATATACTCGTAACATTTAGAGTTTCTTCTTTGTGTTACAATTAAAATGTTGCTTGGAAGTAACTTTTAATTCAAGACAAATATAACTTTATTTATCTGCTGTTCCCGAATCAGCTGTCTTCAAGTTTTTCCCGGAACTCAGCTGTAGACGAGTACACTGCAACTATTTAAGAAAACTTCATATGCTACGTTTTTTACTCTGTTTCCGTTTTCAGTTGAACATGAAATCTTGAAGATCTACTTCGACGAAACATGTTTATATTTACAACACACACGCACATGCATTTATTTATGTTTTATCAGGAACACAGACACGACCATCCCATCTCCCACCGCCCACCGCGCCCAACTACTGCCAATCATTTAACTAAACAGCACAGTTTTGTCACACTTCGCTTTTACTTCCTCTTTTTTCTCTTTTCAGGTTTTCGATTGCAAGAATCACATCCGCGTCATCCAGTCGATGCAACAAGGCAACCGGCTCTACATTTGTGGCACAAATGCTCACAATCCCAAGGATTACGTCATCTACGTAAGTATCAATTGGAGCACAAATGGGACAATGAAAATGGGGCAAAAAGGAACGCCTGGGAGCGAGGGAAAACGGGGAAGCAAAATGATTTCTTTTCGCAGAGCAGCTTCTTTGTGTTGCTTTCAATGGGGAGAACATTTCTAAGGACTGGCAACACTGGCTGGCAGCAGACATGGAATTATTACTTTCTGACTGCAATTTCTAGGTGCTCATTTGTGTGACTTTGTTGCATGTTCAGTGGCGTCGAATACAATGCGCTTCAGACCACAAAAAGGGGGTAGTTAAATTTTCAAACACTACGTGAATGGAGACAAGTCACGTACCACTCTGTATGGGTTCCTTTGATATGTGCTTCGTTCAATACGACAGTCAAACAGAATCTGTTAATAAATTCATTTGAGAGAAAGCGTTACTTAGTGAGTCGGTTATTGTGCGAAATTAAAATAAAATCAAACAGAAATAAAACATAGAAGTTCCCGACATCCTTTATATGAACCTTGTTAAGTTATTAAAGCCAGATGATGAGCGAATATCGCAAAACGCGACTCATTCATCGTAGCTGTAAGTTTTCCCTGTCAGCGAATCCAGGTCCCTTTCGAGTTTTTGGTTTTTATATCCATATAAATTATAAACACAGCGATAACCTCGTGCTTGGCTGCGGTTGATAACCTGAGCGCGATGTCCTTGCGCGAACGTGTTAAGCACACAAAATGTCCGTTTTGCGTGTGAGTGGGTGTGTATTCCAAATAGCCACACAAGACGACTTTTTATATTTCTCTCGAATGAAAGACGAACCTTTTCTAATTCTAAGCAGATCCTTATTTTGTTTAAGTTTTTACCAAAAGTTTAGTCTATAATTTTCAACAAGAAAATAAACGAAAACACGATACAGCCTTCAGTGAAATATTCGCTAGGAAAATGAAGCACAAAAACTGGGAGACACGAAAACAAGCTCACGCATACACACATACACAGCACACATACACAGCACTCACACATGCTGCCAACAGAGAAACTAAAAAACTTCCCGGTTCCAGGATTATTTGGAGAACGTGCCGAACATTTTGTGAACTCCTCTTTAAAGGACTATGAGCAGCGTGAAGTATGTGTGTTTCTGTAGGATGGAGGGGGGGGGGGAGGGGGTCTACGGATCTGTATGCGTTTGCTGGGAAGTAAGGATCTGCTTGGAAGAAGAAATCGCCCTAAATTGTTCGCTGCTTTATTTTTATTTGTATTCTTATCAAAATGTTTGCTAATCGGTTTTCAGTTTTCCTTGTTTGTCAGGCAATTTTAACCATTGTTGTTGTTGTTACTGTTGTTTCCGAAGTTTCATTCGGGCAGCACCAACAACGTGTCCTACTTAAAGTTCTTTTGTTTTCTGTATCCAAAACACTTGTTTCCCGTATCTTCTGAACTCACTGCATCTCCTTCTCTTCTCTTCCATGTCCACCAGTCGAATTTAACCCATTTGCCTCGATCGGAATACATAATCGGCGTTGGCCAAGGCATAGCCAAGTGTCCCTATGACCCGCTCGACAACTCAACAGCAATCTACGTGGAGGAGGGCAACCCAGGCGGCCTCTCTGGTCTGGTAAGTAGAGATCTACATAAATACATGTCCTTATTATTAGACTCATAATAAATGTTTAATTTTACGATACCTGACTATATTACTTTCCCACTAAATAAACCTGAATTATTTAGTTAAATGAACTTTTTATTTATTTTTATTTTTTCTGAAGCTTCTCCTTTATAATCCCGCAATATTTACTTCTGTAAATTGTTGTCAAACCACCCTCGAAGTACACAAACTTAGCTACAAAACCTCCGAACAGTGAAGGTCATAAGGATAACAACAACACGAACTGTTGAACACACACTTTTAAGTCCTGCGGATAAACAGCATCAGCAGCGGATTTGGTTTGCGTACTGCTTCAAAGATTTTCAATTTGTAGCGACTCTGATTGGTTTTCTTTTTGTTTCTACGAGTAGCTCAACTGCTATATTTACTTAGCAGTGTAGTAAAATCGTCCCCGACCCCATCCTCGTACCGCAAAAGCACTTAAGTGCATTTTTCCATTTATGCATTTTTGATACGCAATCTTTACACAAATTCTGCTATTTTCCGTTTATCTCCCAGCCTCATCACGACTTTCTTCTCCTCTTCCGTTTCTTACAGTACTCGGGAACGAATGCGGAGTTCACGAAGGCGGATACCGTGATCTTTCGGACGGACTTGTACAACACGACGGCAAAGCGCCTGGAATACAAATTCAAGCGCACCCTCAAGTACGACTCCAAGTGGTTGGACAGTAAGTATTGCGATGTTGCTTCTGCGGAAGTGGACGGCGTTTGCGGCTTTCAGCGGTGCAAGCATTGGTTGATAGGTTTTGCTTATTCATGTGTCTAAGTGGGTACGTTTCTTGGGCGATGACGTGATTTTTTCAGGTAGTATTTATTTTTCATTAGGCTCGATTTGTTTACATGATCCAAACTCAGGCGGATTACAAACAACAGTAAATCATATTGACCTAGACAAAAGCTTATGTACCGACATGGACAACCATCCTTTAAGAAGCCCGACCAGACCTTTATACGTATCTCTAAACTCCATGATACGATTGACTGATTCCTTTAGTTATTGTTCAGGTTTTTTATAAGATCTCATGGATCGATAGCTTTAAAGAGATCGACATCCTTACAAATCCTAAACTGGAGTCTTTGGAATCGACTCTGAACTCCCGATTCATGTCTTAATTAAAAAGTTAATAAATTTTTCGAATAACAAAGTTGTTATTGTAGCCTTTCCTTCTGCAAAAGGTCAAACATTACTGACAGCGGTTAAAGTGACTTCTAACCTTCTTTGCTGAGTGTAAAGACTCCAGCCTCAAGCTTTAAGAGACGCCAGCTAAAAGTACGAGTAAAAATCGCTTCAAATACTCGTGGCAATCTTTTCAGTACGAGCCAAGATTCGAGACTGAACTAAGAAGAAAAATCTGCGGAAATGCGACGTTACGAATCGCGTCTCATTGTTTTCATCGAAATGGAATCCCAAAATATTTACGATTTGCATAATTAATAATAATTTGGTTCTTCCTGGAGCTTAAAAACCAAACCTCAAACATCAACATCCGCATTCAGCTGCAAAAGCACACCACAAGACGGAGCCACAGATTTTCGCGTCTTCTTGAGCTCGAGCTTCTCTGATTTCATTAAAATTATATTCAATTTATAATCAACTCACTCCAGGAAGAACAACCAGATTACTACAACAACAAAAGCTGGCTGGCGATAGTCTCAAGTAGCTAAATCTATGTATCATTGTTGTTGTTTGTTGTCAGTGTTGCTGCTGTTATCCGTGGGAAAATAGTAAAAGTTTTCATTTCGAATTTTCAACGACGACGCCAAAAGTTAATAAGTTAATAATTTGTTTTCTTTGCCTAGAATAACACAGCAATGAAAACCATTTCAAGACACAAGGCTTTGCATAAGAAAAGTGCAATTTCCATTTCTTGGTTCCATAAAATGGCATACATACAATTTTCTAAATTAAAATTTTGATAAAAAAGCGCCTCTTTTTTTACTCCTGCTCAAGACAATAAAAAAGTTTCTTGTAAAAATCGCGACCATTTTCAAGGCGCTGATACGAAAGCCGCGAGAATTAATTAAGATCCAGTACAAAATAATTTAAGACGTTCACAAGCCAGCCAGCCAGCACAAAGGCTCAGCTGTGGCAATGGGAATGACGCGTGCACCGGGCGGCCAAACTTGAGGGTGACAACAACGCAGAATTAATTTCATGTCGCTATAATCTTTTGAAAACTTATCACTGGATAAGCAGCTTATTGATGACGAGGTTCGATTAAAAAGGCTCTTGTTTACCGCCTTCCCCTTTGCTCTTCTTCCTCCCTCCGCAGAACCAAACTTTGTGGGCTCGTTCGACATCGGCGACTACGTCTACTTCTTCTTCCGCGAGACGGCCGTGGAGTACATCAACTGCGGCAAGGCGGTCTACTCGCGAATAGCACGAGTGTGCAAGAAGGACGTCGGCGGCAAGAACCTGTTGGCCCACAACTGGGCCACCTATTTGAAGGCGCGCCTCAACTGCAGCATCTCGGGCGAGTTCCCATTCTACTTCAATGAAATACAGTCGGTCTACCAGCTGCCAATGGATAAGATGCGCTTCTACGCCACGTTCACGACCAGCACGAATGGCTTGGTTGGCTCCGCTGTGTGCAGCTTCCACATCAACGAGGTGCAGGCGGCATTCAGTGGTAAGCACGACTTTTCAGTGGGTCTCAGGGGGTGGCAGACACCCGAATGGGTTAAGTTAGGCAGGCCTTATGGTCCAACTGAAAGAATATATATGCTTCTAGAGTTTAACTTGAAGGAAGGAACAGCTAATAAATAATTGAATAAAAACCACAAAAAATACCATAAATAAGGTGTTCTAAAGTTTCATTATAAGCCAAAAATCATTATTCATACAACCGACAACCGATCTAATAATTAAAAGAGTTTGTAAATCTATTATTAGAATTGCCTAATAATGCGTAATCTTGTAATCTTATTTTTATATATGATATTGTTGTAGTTATATAGTAATACGTTAGACGAATTATTTTCAATGTAGGGGTTTTCAATAAATGCAGAATAGTCCAGCAACATAAACCCCAAGCAAAAATGTTTAAACCTTTAAAAGCTGTAATTCTTTGGTGTTACTGTGAATTGTGGCCATGAAGAACTCCGTTTGCAACCAACTTCCGAAGTCTTGTGGGATCCAAAATCAAAGCTAAACCATTCATGCACGAATATCTCTCACTTGAGTCCTTTTAGTGCGCACAGATACAGTTATACTCGTATATACTCGTTGAAGGGAAACAAGAGACGGTTAAACGGTTCTGCTTTCTCTCTCCGGTGAATTGGTCTCAATAGAGACAGAAACACAAACGGATTCAATCTCAAAGAAGTGCCAGCAAAGCGTGGGCAAAGCGAGCACCGTATCCATGGACTCCGCAGTGCATCAGTGAAGGGGCGAGAAATTGTATTTGAACATCCATTTTGATGGATTATGGATACGCAATAACCACATACGAAGTGATTTGCTGCTGCAGCAGATGCTTGGAACTCACAGAAAGAGTTCGAAGTGTTTAGTACACAATTAAGTCGTTTCAGATGTTCGTATTTTTCCGAAATACCATCTAATATGAGTTTCGGCTTTTTCACTGTTCATGAAGACTTGGAAGGATAAAGCTGAGAGAGAATAAGAATCGTTTAGTTTCATCAAGCTGCCACTGCAGAAGCTTCCTTATAGACGTAACTTTGAAGACAATACGAGGGTAGTCCCAAAAGTACCCCACCATGACGTATAGATGGCGATTGTTGTTTTGAAAGTGTTCCCTATAAACTATTGGCTCTTAAATTTTAGCTTAAACACACGCGACCATCATTCGAGAAGAAAGACCACAAAAATAGACATCCCACTCCATTCATTTCCAAAATAAAATAGCTATACTATATGTAATATTGTATAACATTCGACATCACATTCTCGAGTCGGTTGTACGAGTAACTGCACAGTTCAAACTTTATTTCATTGGCTGTAGATGCATACCGCGAACATCGTCACCAGATGGTGCATGTGTTCCGTCAGCAAAGTGTTGTTGTGGGGATAAATCCGTATAATTGTTTGGGGATTATTTGTCTCTTCTGCATCAGCATTGAAAGCAATGATGGTGAATCTGTTACCCGATATAAAAATAAGGATTAAGAAGTATTGTTTTCCACTCTCATCTTGCAGGCAAATTCAAGGAGCAGTCCTCGTCGAACTCCGCTTGGCTGCCCGTCCTTAACTCACGCGTTCCCGATCCCCGGCCGGGCACTTGTGTCAACGATACCTCAAATCTTCCGGATACGGTTCTGAACTTCATACGCTCGCATCCGCTGATGGACAAAGCTGTGAATCATGAGCACAACAATCCGGTTTATTATAAGCGGGATCTGGTCTTCACTAAGCTCGTCGTTGACAAGTAAGTAATGCCATCAAATGGCTGAATCAAAGAGTGCTGCTTGTGGCTGCTGTTTGCCTTCGTTGTTGTTGTTGTTGCTGCCGCCGACTGCTGCTTGTTTGCCACAATTTCCGGTGCCTCCGAGTGCAGAATCATGTTCCATGGCAGGCAGCTTTCGGGGAAATAGATTTTGGGTAAAAACTTTGGGATTTCACCAGAGAGTTTCCCTGGCAATGCTAAAGCGCTTCTAGTGCATGTTTGTGTAGCAGCTTCTGGTCTTGACTTGAAGAGAAGGCTGCAACTTGCCTTGAAATAACACAAGAGAACACATGCACATGTTAACTGAGGTTGCTCAAAGGTACTACTTACCTATAATACTTAAAGTAATTCAATACCCTTTGAGGAACTTTTTGCATAGCTAAAGAGGTGAACTTTTGAATAGTTTTTAGCTCTTATTTTAGGCGGTTTAACTCCCTGTGCTAATGAGCTTTTGTTGCACCAGGGAACCAGGCTCTAGCTAGAACCACGTGGATGGAATTTAAATGCAATCTCCTGATATCACTGCTAAGCAAGCACGATTAACGGCCTAAAAAACGCACAGAGCGAATCTGCGCACTCCGAAGGACACGTAAAGCCACGCAGCAATTAATTAATTACCCGTTGTTACGCAATATCAATTAATAACACGTAATGCTTCAAAAACTCCATTAATTTTTGCAGCCGTAGCTCCTTTATTGTTGTATTTGTACTCTTCAGTTGCTGTTTCATAGCACAACTGTTGCCTTTTTATCTGCAACTGCATCTGTATCTGTGATTATGAGTATTTCACTGCCAGGCAATGAAATGTTGTTAAGTTTTAAATTATTTTTTAATTAAATTTTAATTTATCACTCCCGCGGGGCAGCAGCAGCCTCGGAAACATTTTGATCCCAAAAAAGAGTGCATTTAAAGTAAATGTAAAAATGGTTATTGTAATATTGAGCTGAAAATTGATTTGTAATACGATTTCATGCAAAATAATTGAATCGAATTGCAATTCAATTGAATGCGATGAACTGCGCCGTTGACGTTAAATTAGCTCTTCACAATTACAGTTGTTGGTGTTTTATACTGTATTTTATTTATTTTGTTGGCTTCCCTCTAACATCTAAACGGATGACGTGAATAGTTTCAGTTCTTGCAGAGTGGACTTTTATTAGCGGAACAACTTTAAGTTTAGTTAACTTTCGTCCTCCGGAATTCCGAGTCTAAATCAAATCTACTGAAAGTAATAATTTAGAAGTACATTTTGACTGCTTTTGAGTCGTGTTGGCTAAAAGTTCCACGAGTTGTTGATGTGTTTAACCTTATTTCATTGTCAACTTAAGGACCGTAAACCGCGTCCAATTCCTGCAGACTACATTAATTAACGACTACATTACGACTACGTGATATATTTTTACTTCTATATTCTTTACTTTCGATTCAGTTTTTATCTCAGAACAATATTTTAGAATTTGAATCCGAAGTCAAACCTTATTTCAAGTTAAACATGAGCTACAATCGCAATTTATGATAACTTAAATTATGGCCACTTCTTCGTTTTTCATTAAATATCACTTACGATTCTTTTGCGAATTAATTTTCCTCCTCGCTGCACACGTGACGACGGTAACCGGAAGCGCAGCCAGCGCTGGCGACGAACGTAAAATGATTCTTAATCGCTTTTTAATATAATTGATTAAATATGCACAAAAAATCCGCGGATTATAATAATGGCGGCACACACAAAGCACTCACATACGATCTCTCGAAAGCCCCAGAATGAAATCACATCATGCATCCTTCGGTAACCGATGACTTGTGCTCTGAATTATATCACGAATGTAATGCTTATTTAACAGCTGAAATGTGCATGTAACACACAACTTTTGTTTTCTAGATGGATGTATTCCACAATGGAATGCGTAAATGAAAGAAACGGAGGAGTGATAAATACGTGGTTATTTACTCATCTTATTCTGCTCATTTACTTCACAGAGAATACAAAAAGACGCCATTTTATTTTTTTTATTATTTTTAGAACTTCAATCTATATTTTGGTAATTAATGATTACAAAGATTATATTGGTTAAGTCTGAATTGTTTAGTAATTGTGAAAAGAATCTGTGCCCGAAAATGTATATAAAGAAGTATTATAAAATCTGAACCTGGAGTCCTTCGCAATACATTACCGGGTTGTTCCACTTTAATTCTGGGGCTTTTCTGGATACTTTGCGTGAACCCGGGTGTGTGTGTGTGTATGTGTACGGGTTGTTGCCACACAGTCACAGTGTTGTTGCCGTTTTTATAGCGATTGTATCGTCGTTGCTGTCACTGATATCATGTTGCGAATTTTAATTCCTTAATTTACAGGACCGCGCCTCAATTATTTTTTATGAATAAAAAATCTCCGTCCTTCGTCGGTAGACAGAAATCGATTATTAATGAATCAATGTACAATGCAAAAAATATAATTGCTCATTGCTTGTATAACTCACTTTTTAGTCGACGCTAGAAATATTCGCATGGCTTCAGTGTTCAGCTTCTCCTCCATTCTAGTGTCCTTTTCCACTGAAGGTCCATTTTAATTACCTTTATATTTTTTATAAAGTCTTTTTTCAAACCCGCCCCGAAAACTGTGGCCAATAATTTGAAACTCGTTTCCGACCCACAAATCCGTTCAACAATCGGATTACTGTACGATTTTAAGATTTTCTAATGGTATCCAATATTTTTACGCCTTCGCGTGCACCTCGTCCATCGTAGAATCAGAATCGACATACTGAACCAGGAATACACCGTCTACTACGTGGGAACCCACCTGGGACGCATCTACAAAATCGTGCAGTACTACCGCAATGGACAGTCGCTGTCGAAGCTGCTCGACATCTTCGAAATCGCGCAGAACGAAGCCATCCAAGTGATGGAAATCAGCCAGGCGAGGAAGTCGTTGTACGTCGCCACGGACCAGCGCGTCAAGCAAATAGACCTGGCCATGTGCAATCGGCGCTACGACAACTGCTTCCGCTGCGTGCGCGACCCCTACTGCGGCTGGGACAAAGAGGCCAACACCTGCCGGCCCTACGAGCTGGACTTGCTGCAGGTGAGTTCGACGAAAAAGCGTCGGCCGTTTTTTATAGAGTCCATACCTAACGGAACAATCTCTCTGCTGCAGGATGTGGGCAACGATACGAGTGACATTTGCGACTCGAGCGTACTGAAGAAGAAGATCGTCGTCACTTACGGCCAGAGCGTGCATCTGGGCTGCTTTGTCAAAATCCCCGAAGTGCTGAAGAACGAGCAGGTGACCTGGTACCACCACTCCAAGGACAAAGGACGGTATGCTCTTCAGAGTGGGCAATTAGTTTTACGGCCGGGCTCAAAATGTTCTTCTTCTTCTTCTTCCCTTTCCTCCAGCTACGAAATCAAATACAGTCCCACGAAGTATATTGAAACTACCGAGCGCGGTCTGGTTGTGGTGTCGGTGAATGAGGGCGATGGCGGCCGCTACGATTGTCACCTGGGCGGCTCTCTCCTCTGCAGCTACAATATAACCGTGGATGCGCACAGGTACATTTATGAAGCCGCACGTCAATCTTTTGGCATCATGACCATGATTGCACGATCATTCGATTCCATGAAGAGATGGAAGTACAAAAGTATTTCTAATAGTATATAGACAAAGTAGTATACAGTTCTAGTATAGCCCACATGGCCAGTCTCCGTTGAAGTATTGAAGAACCTAGGCTATATCTTAGAAATCATCGTATTCAGTATCTAAGTAGTAATATTATAATCTGTATGCATGTAATAATCTTATATACATATGTAAATAATTCATAAATCCGTCATTTCTCAGATGCACTCCGCCCAACAAAAGCAACGACTATCAGAAAATCTACTCGGATTGGTGTCATGAGTTCGAGAAGTACAAATCCGCTATGAAATCCTGGGAAAAGAAGCAGGCGGTAAGTCAATCGAAGGAACTAATCAACAACGACCCCCCACACCTCCTCTGCCGTTGATTGCATGTCAAAACATGTCTCTTTGTATGCCCAGCAAAGGCAGTTCTGGAATAGGAACTGAGTAAATTCCCCCCCCCCCCCCCCCCCCCGTGTTAAATTGTTAAACCACCGTGTTCAGAATATGGTGAAATCCTCTTCCACACGCTTTTATCCCTCCTAACTAAGTAAATGCTGTACGCTTGAATGCTGTGTAGTAGGAGACCCAGCTATTCGTTCCTTTATACCTTAATGTACCCATTTACATACCATACTGTGTAGCTGTACTTTTCTGTTACAGTCTATTAGAGTCACGATTAAAACGTGATTAACAGCGGTTTCCTTTTATATTTTCGATTGGAAATGTTACTCGTACAGCAAGTATAAGGGTTTTTCTGTCTTCTTTAATTATGTACCATTTCAGAGCTGAGCTGATGGACACAATTTCCGATTCACAATTTTCGCTATTGTTGGCCTAGAAACGTACTCGTATTGTCCCATAATTTATGACTTTCGCACACAAGAGTTGAATACACACAGAATTGTAAAAGTTGTGTTTAAGTTGCAACAATTTCAAAAACATTTACCAGTAAAAGTATCGCTGAAGGTAGCCCCGACTTATACAATGTCAAGGGTTCTTTTAAATTCTTCTTCTAAAAGGGTTCTTAAATGTAGGTTTCTGGACACATCCATTTGAACCCCTGAAATCCCTGGAATGGTTCTGTTTAGTAACGATTCTAAGACTCATCATAACACACCACCATCACGGGTCCCGGTCATATAAAGTCCGCCACACTTTTTGACACCCAACATGTCATTCGATCTACAACATGTTAAGTAACAAGAACCACTAGAAAGTCAAAGATGAAGAGCAGGATGAAAATACTGCAAGTTTTTATTATATGAGGAATGCTCGGATCTCCCGCTATTTCTAACTTTGTTATTTTCGCTCTGTCTGTATTTCGCTCTCCTTCACTTTCATCTCTTTCTAGCAATGCTCGCTGCGACAGAACTTCAGCAATCAACATCCGAATGAAGTGTTCCGTAAAAACAATGTCTGATATCAAAATAAGTTCACGCTTACGCCGTCATCGTCCATGAAACTTTTCTCGATAATTTATTAAAATGCAGCAGGACAAAGAGCGGAACTGCAAAAAACACCGAACAAAAGTCGAGCAGTCGACAAACAAATCGCAACCCTGGCAGCCATGATTCAGAAAACTTCAGCATCGAAACGAAATCAACATGTTCACAAATATACTCGTAGAATAGTAAAGTTCCGGTCGATTATTGTATTTATAAGATAAGATTTTTACCCCCAACAATTTTTACGAAACATAGAAAGCTATATCCTGAAATCATGAACATTATATTAAAAAATTGGCCAATAGACATGAGTTTCACGCATTAAAAACACTATAGCAGATAACTCATAGAGAACATAGAAATGGACATGCATTTAAAAGTCGCGCTGCACTGATAGCATTAAGTTTCGGAGACCAGAACAAGACAAATGCGTTTATCGTGCATTTCGGAAGCTGTAAAACGTAGAAAATTTAAACGAAGTTTCGATTTCTCTTAACTGTGTTAAAATAGAAGTACTGTAGCTAAAAAAGCTTTTGAATAAATTTCTCTGCAATTCATAAGCAACAAAGAAGCAATAGAATAGAATAGAAGCAAGAACATATGTTGAGCACATATGAGAGGCCTAAAAATCATTCTACCTTTTAACCATAACATTTAATATCACGAACGATTTAGAAACTAATGATAAATGAATTGAACGGTTACGAATCTTGTATTTTTAAGCTTACACAAAAACGCATTGAATTCGTTTCAGCAATGATTTGCAATCCTTCATATCATATCAAGTTTAAAGTAAAACTATCGTAATAAAACTAAAAAAGTTTAACTTTCTGATGATAAGTTTCTATGAATGAAATCATAAAGCCACACAAACAAATTTTTTAAGCAAAACCTACTTAAAATAATGTTAAACGAGTGAAATAAAGGAAACAGACTTAAATATTATTATTATTATTATTATTATTATTATTAAAGATGACAAATATTAATAACGAGCTAAAGAAATCATTATAAATATTGTGCTAATCTTAACATTAATTAAAAGTAGCTAAGATAGGAAACCTGACGCGAAATTCTGTAATAAATACAAGTTTAAATACAAGTTTTGAATGTTTTTATATAAATAATTAGGAGTAATTAACACTTCACGCTTTCACTGTTTGTATGTATGTACATATACGAGTGTTCCACACACTCACACGTTGTCATCAATCAATCTATCAATCTATTCAAATGTGAAATCGGATTTGCCACCCTCTCGGAAGGTACTTAAAATGTAATCTTTATTTATTGCACTTTTTATTGGATTTGTTTACATTTGTTAAGATTCATTGAACATGCTCGACGCCTCTTTTACAGGACACGGCATTTTTACGCACTTCGAGAGCATTCGAAGCAATTTTAACCAAATTCATTATTTTATTGTTCTCAGAAGTCTTTCGCAGTTGATTTTTAAGTAGTTATCAAAGGAGCAGAATGTATTGTAATAAAAGTATTAAGAGAAGTTTAGAAATGCTCGTTTTCTTTCTAAGCATAAACAGTTGTCTAAAGTAACCACGTTTTCGGGTTTATAATAAACACAGAATCCTTGGGAGTTGAGTGAGAAAGAAACTATCACGAGTAACTGCCTCATCATTGACAGCATTCTCCCATTTTATTTAGTCGATCCATTTTATACTCGTATTTAACTCACGAAGACTTCACAAGGAAACCTTGACGAAATGCTGTCCTCGATTTGGATTTTAATGGCTTCTTTCGAGTCTGAAGTACAAAGCACGTGTTAATGTGTCGAACTGGTTAGAGTTTCACACAAATACAAACACACAGATAGAGTTGTTGCTCGGAGTAGTTGCGAAAATTGCTAGAATGACGCTCGTTTCTTCCCCGCCACCGCCGCACAACAACAAAAGCGAACACCGACCGAAAAGAAACGCGTCAGCAGAATTTTCCATTTCCGCATTTTTTGGGCGGCATGAGAAATTAATTAAAACTCGACTTGCGTAGCTGGGGAGCAAAAAGGTGCTGAATCGTGTGAATCGTGTGTGTGTGTGTGTGTGTGTGTGTGAACACAATAAGATTCGAATCAACACCACAAAAGGAACAAAATTTCTCACTTCTGAGCGCGGCGAATGCGTTTAATTCATGAATCTTGCTGCGTGGTGTGAGTTTTTTTCCGTTCTGTCCACCATTCGTTCGGAGGCGGGCACGAATTTGAAAGGCGCAGAATTTCGGCTGGGGAAAAGTTGGCAATTAATAGATGCTGCACGCTTCCCCTCCAACGTCTGATTGCAAAAGAATGCGTTGCAAACGCAGGCGAGTGTGTTTTTCTCATTGTTTGCGGTAACTTTTGGTTCCTTCAAGTTTCACAGACAAGGAAAGACATCATCATCAACGTCATCATTGTGTGGACAAGAGGGGAAAACTTTGAGGGGAAAGTAATACGAATGCGTGCAATGAAGGGCAGAAAGCGGATATTGTTTTCGTTATCTTTCTCTTTCACGCCGTTAATTTATGCCTCATCAATCGAAGCAAAACAAATAAAATGGTATGAATTATAAGGATAAAACGAGGAAATAAACGGACCAAAATCGAAACGCATGCACGACCCTGGAGACCGGTTTTGCAGTGTGTTTATGTGTGTGTGTGTGTAGTGATTGGGATTGAATTGTTCTCCATTCTTTCGTCCGATTTAAAGCTGCCATTCGGCCAGAAATCACCGGCTTCAGAGAAGATCGCATCACTCGATTTATTGCATCGTCGCTGTGGAACATCGGTTTGCCCTTTAATGGGTTTTACTCGCAAATAAGTGAAGGAATCCCGCCGATCCATCACCCAGAATTATGCTATTTTAGAGGCACTTCTTTGCATTAGTCGCCAATAAAAACCTCAGCTTGTCCACTGAAGAAAGAGATGAAGTGTCCCACTATCGTGGTCTGGCCCATTGTCACCCCTTCATTATCCCTCGACGCTTCCTATCCTTCGCTTATCCGTGCGCAGCGCTTAATTTTTAATTACTGCTGCCAGCATATTGAAATTTTTAATTTATGCCAAAGTAAGTGTATTTTTTGCTAAAGAAGCGGATGCAAGAACGAAACGAAAGACAGACGGGGCGCATAAAAGGGCCCTGGAAAAGAAAGAAGGTCCCTAGTTGCAATTTAATTAAAATTAAATAGCCTCATCTCAGCCACCCGCACACAAACACGGGCAGGAGACAGAGCAAAGGTCCTGTTGTGCTCAGTAACTAGAAAAGAGCTGCACTGAGAGCTAAAATAATATTTCACATCTTATCGAGCAGAAAATAAATTAAGCACTGGAGATGAATGCGTTAATTTAAGCGTCAGTGCGAAGGAGCTACCAGAAGAGGTTAGATAGCAAAGAAGAATTGATACCAGAAGAGGTTAGATAGCAATCTAACCGGAAGCCGTACTCGTTTGGACTCCGTGAGAAATAATGCCACAAGTATTTCGGCCAAAGTGTGGGCTGCAAAGCGATCCTTTGCACCACAGACGAGCGCAACTGAACAGCATCAGCAGAGAAGCGACATGTTTGTGAAGATTACGACCAAACCTCAGCCCATTAAAGGTCAACTTAAAAGAACGAACTGCTTGGAAAGCTGCCGACAAGTTGCAACAACAGCGGAATCAATAATCACGCAAGACCCTCTTCCTCTCTCTTTGGTACCCACCTCCTTCCTCGGATACAACAACAAAGCTTCCTATCGTATGCGAAATAAATTTTGGGCAAATCCTTGTTTCAGCATTCTGATGCAACTGTTTCGCTGTTCGGCCTCCCCGCCGGCCCTTCGTTCGGGGAGGAGTTCGTTGACGACTCCTGCGGCCGTCCCTCCAGCTGAAAAGTGTTTTCATTGCGTCTTTTAACTGTCCACCCGGGGAATGAATGTCCTCTGGAATGCCTTCCGGCCCGTCTACGTGATGCCCCACTTGGCGGCAGTAAGCGTTGCTTTTCGTCGCTTTGCTGCCCGCTTTTAGACGCTTCCCCGGGACATAAACGGGAAGCGGGTTCAGAATGTGGGTGTTAAAAGCAATTTTTCATTTCGCTCCATTAAATTAGCAAATGTTTCTGCCGTAAGTACCCAAAACCGACAACAGTTAACGCAAACATTAAAATGTATGTAAACATTTTAGAGAAAATAAAATTAAATGGGAAATTCGATGAAATTGAAAACGATATTGAAAGCAAACATCCTTGGAGGATAATGAAATCGCTTGTAGAAGCATCCCCGCAGGGACTCAGAGGCGGAGGTAGTAAAATAAAAGCAATACGAAAGCGGAGGCCAAGAAGAACCGGAAGAAGTGTTAAATTCATCGCATCATAAAGCACAAGAAAGCAATACTCACGCATTTTAAAGCTTTTATTACGGACATTCAGGCCGCCAGAGAAAATATACGTCCCAACGAACCCCAACATCTGCTGGACTGTAGATAAAGTTAATGCAAATGAAAGAAATGCTCCAAGTAACGAATTAACAAAAAATATGCGCGTATCTTCTGTCAGAAGAACGGCGGGCGGGCGGAACACCCGCGCCAACGAAGCTTATCAGCGCTCCAGCACAATCGTGGCCACGAAGAGGAACTCCACACAAAGCAAATGCTGAAAAATTAACAGCAAGAAAATGAAAAATGAAATCCTCAAAATAACCACAAAATTTCACGCTTTGTTGAGGATGATTTTTCTTAAGTTAATTCCGCCATTCAAGAAAAAAGCAATTCACACGCACAACTAAAAGAGTGTGAAGGAGCGGAAACAACTGAAGCATAGTAAAAAGGATATAAAAAGCACGGACGCTGATGGGAAGCAACTACAAAGCAAACAAATTATATTATTATTAATACACAGTTTTTGCTTAACGCCGCCGAGTGGAAAAAGTGGAAAACTGAAGCGTTTTTAATGAAGACGTTGGCGTCTGTTTGCCCCTGCCTCCCCGCCTCCACACGGCTGTTGATTCGAGTATCTTCCCATCTTTCAGGCTTCAATGAAGACAGCCGCTCATGGTAAGAGATGTTGAGGAACCGTGGACTTTCTACGCCTTTTCTATGAAGCCCGAAGTCTGCATTCCCTGCCTTCTCCTCGCTGGAGTTTCAGCCGACCGAAATGCGGTGTACATCAACTGAACCGTGTTAAAATTACTCACTCGTGCTGGCAGTCAGCTGTTGCTACGTTGCGCTGCTATTTCGACGTATTCAGCACAGAGTAATCCGACTGGTTTCCTGTTTGTTGCTTTATTTTCCACTCCAGTGCATCGCCACTCAGAAGATGCGAAGAGGAGAGCCTCTCAGATTTTTCCCACTTTATTTATCTTTATTTATTTATCTGCTGGGAGACGCATCAGCGCAGCCCTCTACGCGTGCTTATTGTCAACCAAAAGATGCTTATTGAAGTCGTCGACGTGGCATCATTTAAATACTATGGACTTAAATCAAGACACTGAATTTTCATTGCTATATCACAATACTGTTGGCCGAATTATGTCACTAATTTAGAAAAATGATAAACTGCAACTGTTCAAATGACACTCTTTAAAGGAATCTTGATTTATGCCAATCCTCTGTGTCCGAAAAGTTACTGTACCATAATATTTCCGAAAGCACTCAAGACTTCACTGCCTCAAACTTGAATGATGGCTTGCAATAGTTGCATTTGCAATTGCGAGTAGCTTCAAATCCGAATATCTTTCATATGGAATTTCAAGTGTTTTTATATTTTATTTTTTCCTTAGTGTATCCACCGAATCCAATGAACTGAAAGAACATAGCGCAACAATCCACCAAACTTGGAATTTCTGATTTCTGTATGCAGCGCTTTTGTCGATTATGATTTTTGTTCTATTCAGCTATCAGTTTCCTCACCCAGCCCAGAGTATTCGCTTATCGGACCGACACTTTGGGCTTCCGCTCGGCTGACCAAAAACAAAAGCACCCGAAATCCAACCCAACGAAACTCGACCGAACTTTAATACGTTGGCAAATATTTTACGAGCACCCCACGACTGACTCCTTCGACTGTCTCCTAATCCTTGTGAAAATATGCCCGAATAAGCTCGGAACAGCACAGCGTCGCATCGCAAGGCCACAACCAGCTGCTCCCCTGCCCGCTCCTGCTGCTGGGTGTGTGCGAATGTGTGAGGATGTGGAAGTGTTGTCCTGCTGCCAGATGCCGCTTATCTGCTGTTGGCCTCGAGTTATTTGCGCAAATTTCATTTCACACAAAATGCAAATATGAACATTTTACGGCTGAGTTCAAAAGATTAGTCGCAGGGCGGCGAGTCGGCGACAATTGAATTGAATCGGTTTTTTCCTTGGAGCCACCTGAAGACGGTTGCAGGTATTTGTTTTGTCTCGTAGTGCATCACATCCCGATTCACAGCTCCTAACTATTTACTCAGCTTAAGACAGCTCCAGGGAATAATAAGACAGCCCACCGGACAGACAGACAGACAGACGGACATCAGCTCCACATGCAGATACAACTACAAATGCCAACATATTCAGGTTTGCATAAATACTTGTGTGCAAATTGATAAGAATTTTCAATTATAAATTTCAGTATTGTACTATTTCAAGGATTACATCCTAGAAACTGATGGCCGTCCCTTTGACAGCAGCCACTCCTTGCTGTTGTGGGCTCAGTGAAGCTGGTCTGGAAGCTGTTTGTCCTTCCTTGCAAAATTCATATTTTAATTACAAGTACGAGTATTTTATGGCAGAAATTATTTCATTTCAGTTCAATTAACACGGAGCAACTCTATGAATTCCATCAGAGTTTTGAATGTACACATAAATGTACATTAAGACGCAGATGTCTGTGTGTCTGTGCGATTGCTTCCATAAATCATTATCCGATGTATTCTGCTTGAATTCCGATATATTTTCAAATAAAGGAGACTTTTATTGCCTCTTTAAGGAAGTGTCACAAGTGAAGCCTTGGTTTGGACTCGCAATGGAAGTAGAATAAACGTCTGTGTACTTGGAATTTGCTCCTGACGAATAGACGCCTGATCCGCCCACACCATCATCACCTCCCATGCGATCCATTGTCGTCGGTGTAGGGTACTTAAGCCTCCGCAGTGCCGAATGTTTGAGTGAACATTTAAACACATCCCTGAACTGGTTTCTTTGCAATAAAAGGCTTCTTATTTAATAAGCCGACTACGCCCGAAACTACTCTTTTGTTTGTTTGCATTTTAAGTTACTAAACAAAACCCACCTGAAGTGCTGGACAACAACCAGCAACCACGAATTTATGCACACCACAGAAATACGAATTTTCTGCAATCCACAAAACGGAAAACAGAAGAATTTGCCTCACACTGAATAATTCTGCATTCCTTTTGTACTTATTTTGCGTTTTGTAAACATAACTGTTGGTGTTGCTCTAACAGCAACAACAACAACGACAGAAAAGAGAGTAATGCTTGTTTCCCAACACCAGCCAACAACACATCATCTGCACAGCGTGCACAGGATTCGTTCGCCCCGGCGGCAGACAATTAAAATCAGGAAGCACTTTAATCCGCTTAATAAGAGCTCCTTAAGATGAGAATGTGTGAGATGGGATGGGGTGATAGGACGTGGCACATTGGCCAGAGGTGCGCCCGAGCCGAGCTTCGCAAGGAACGGAAGTGAGGCGAGGCAACATAACACAGAGCGAAGTGAAATGTACCAAAACCAAAGCAACAAAATGAAGAAAGTGTTTGAGTCTAAATTATGGCCGTAGGATTCTTTTGTGGTAATTTATCTGAGCGACTCTGAGTGTGTGTGAGTGTGCTTACAATGCGTACCGTCGTTCGAAGGAGATGACGAAGAAGGGTCTCAGCCGGCTTCCGGGTGCAAGCTGCAGAACGAATGAGAAAAGTTTCACAGTGAGTGCTAAAATCGTGATGCGATTGTGGAGAAGACGGGTTCGAGGAGTCGGAGATTTGGAATGGGTTCGCCCAAGTAACGCTTTAGTGATATGAAGCCTGTTCTGGTGTACTTGATTCACGGCTTGTTTAATGGGCATCACCAGCGATTATAATTTCTGGTGCTTCCCTGTGAAGAGACTGCTCCAGAATGAACCAGAAGGAGTGCCGTCCTCCTCGTCTTAGCCGAAGCTGAGATACACCCTACACCCTGGAGACATCTGATGAAAGATCCTTTAACTGAGAAGCTTTAGTAGGAAATGCTAACGGGACGGTCGAGGCTCATGGATGCTTCAAACTGTAAATTTATTGGAACTTGTAGTATGTTTCAGAGAAATTCCATTCCAATATCGCTATTCGTTTCCACTTAATCGTAATTTCAACAGACAGATAGACAGACAGGCAGATAGACAGACAGACAAACGAAGAGAGAGGCTCAGGGGGTGGCGCAAATCAATAATTTGTGCTTCACTTATACACTTTGCTTTAACTGCCACGCCTATTTCTGTGCGTTAGAAACGTTAGGACGAACTTCATATATGTACCCTTCACCTTCAGCTGAAAACTCATCAGATGGACTTCAGGTCATTCGTTCTCAATGGGATACATTTTCTGAGGTTGTTGAGAGGACGTCACAGTGTTTCAAAGAGAATGCATTGCGCATCCAATCGTTTCTAAATTAGACTCATTTCGATTGATTTGTCTGCAAAAATCCTTCAGAAAGCATTAATCATCTCATAAACACTATTTTACTTATACACTCTCTCATCGAATGAATCCGATTGACGATGAATGTGTTTTTATGTAGTTAATCCTAAATCTCAAGGGTACATAGTTTCATTATCCACGTATGCAAGTAAACACTTTTAAGGCCAAATATTGTCCAAAGTAGACTAAATTTGGTTCGATTGTCAGAGGGGACACTTAGTAAGGAAGACACTAATCTTTCATAAAGACATCCGTAGACTATAAATGAACTCGTTACTCATTAATTAGTCTAAAGACGCATTGGAGTCCATAATTTATGACAGCTCAACCACTGAAAACTAAGGAACAAAATCAAATTTCGGTTACATTCACAATACAAAACGATGTATTGTTGCATTCTGTATCTCTGTAAAATGTACCTATTATTGGAATCCTTCAGAGAGGGATTGATTTCGATCGCTGACATTATGACGGACGAGTAACGCACAGATGAACAGGTGAGCCTGATTCGTGTCCTTCATGCACAAAGTTTTATTCGTTCATTCATTTGTTACCCAGTTATGGACAGCAGATTCGCATCCTGGAACGAAGTATGGATTGACCACCACCAGGCGAGAATCACTCAGACCTTCAACTCCGGCTTCGACTGTGACATTAACGCCCACTTGACATGACAACACCAACCACAGAAACAACAGCAACAAACGACAACATTGTGGAATTTCGTGATTACGGTCTACGCACGACTTCTCGTTTGAATTTTCTCCGTCGTCCACCAAACGACTTGAGCCCCACTTTGACAGGACGAGCGGTCCGGCTCAGTTCAACAAACAAAACTGCCAACAAGTCTGCGATATCTTTGAAGACTTCCCCGACTAGCAGCGTGTGCGGCATGCTGCAGAATGTTGCGTAGAAGCCCCAACAAAGATAGACATGTCAACAAATTGTCATAGCGGGCTCGTTGTTGTTGTTGCTGTGGTGCTCAGCGTCCTCGCAGAGCTGTCGGGTCACAGGCAACACAGTCACCAGCCAAGAAGGAACCGAAAAAGAGCGAAAAACAATTGGCAACATTAGAAGAAACAAAAACTGTGGCCGGTCGGAGTTGTGAGGAAGCCAGCACAAAAACCATGAAAAAATTGCGAAAACTTTTTGACGCCGCTGAAACTGCAGCCAAGCAAGTGAACCCGAAAGCAGCACCAGACGTTGCGGAGAGCGACACCCACCAACGGGGAGAGGAGGCGGACGAACGACCGGCCTGACAGCCAGTTGGCGTTCGTGAAGCCGAGATAAGTCACCCGATAACGGTTGTTGATGATGAGCACGATGATGTGCACGCCGAATTTATAGCGTCGGCGTCTGAGGTCGATCTGTGGAAGGGAAGGACGAAGGGGGCAGCTGAGTGGCTTCAGTGGGTTGGTTCGGTTGGTAACTCAACGAAAACAATACTCAATGGAAAGCAGCAGCAATGATGGATGGATTTATTTTAACAATTCGCCAAATCATCTGCCGCTGAGTATCGTTAGCATTAAATGAAGACTCCGATCGGAAATGGAGCTCATGGCGATGAACCACTGTTCATAGAATACCCCAACGAAGGAGAAGCTATTGTTTCAAAGGATAATTTAAAGTATTCTTCATAGCAGCATGTGCAGAAATATCGGTTAAGTTTTATACGCGAGTTTCAATCAGAATTCAAGTAAAATTCAGCGTAGTAAAAATAATGAATTTGATCCGTCTTTGTTTATCTTAAAAATACTAAAATTTAGCGTTCTTTTATCGCTTCATTTTAATTCAGAGTGCTTGAAGTCGCGTTGTATTTTTTGTTTCCTTTCGTTTGTCTTCCTGCAAAAGCAGTTAATTTTCCGATTCAGTGGCTTCGCCGCTGCAACAATGAACTAAGCTGATTTCGCATAAATACCCAGTTGCTGTTGTTGTTGTTGCTGCTGTTGTTGTTGTTATTGTTCAACCTTTGCAGCCATACGCAGAGCTACAAAACACTCTATCTTCCTAACGGTAACCTGCTCGACGCTTGGTCCTTCTTGGTTCCTGTTCTTGTTGCTTCTTTTAATTTAACCGCATTTAAACCTATTTAAGAATTAATATGTCTGCATTGCAAACTTTTTTGTTAGCGGCTGCTGTTGTTGCTGAGTTTCTCTTCTCTTTTGTCCTCTACTCGGAGAGTACATCCTCTCCGATCCTCTCCTCTTCGTGGTGCTGCGAAGCACACGCGGCACAACAGACAGCACGCAACAACAACAAAACATGCGCGTTGCGTCAAGCGGCTAGCTTGTAACCGCTACAGAAAATATTAATTAATTCCTCGCTCCTTCTGCGCTCTCTCTCTCTGCACGTCCTGCAGTACATCACCTGCATCACCAAACCGAGCCAAACTCCGGGGTAAAATCGGATGCTGCACGGAATTAGAATGAATACACAGGGGGAAACGAAGTGCGGGAACGATTGCGGTCTCTAAACACCTCATTTAAAAAGACAATAAATAAGAAGTAAAACAAAATACGAAAGGAAAACCTTGTCTACTCATATATTGATAAAGAAGGAAGAGAATTAAATTACAAGAATGAAATTACTTCGATTTTTCCGAGGGACATTTTGAAAGCAGCCGAAGAGCACGGCGCCTAATTTTCAGTGTTGCAGAATTTGCACAAGCATTTTCATTGCTCCGAAAAGGCGGCTGAAGGACGGCATTCTTAATCGATGTTCCTCGCAAAAGAAGCGCGTTCCATCTGCTTCCTGTTCAGCGCTTAACGCAGAGTTGTAAAGCACTGATTTAAGGTGTCGAACGTCGAATACAACTGCGACAGCATTCCGGTGCCATGCCGAGGCCTCAATTTGCTTCCTCCTCCTCGCAAGCTTCTGCCTCGTCTCCTTCTTCTTCTTCTTCGCCATCATCTTCATATTTTTTATTGCTTTTTATGGCAATTTTGACGTTTTACTTTATGAAATGTCTTCCTTCTTTTTTGTAATTTACGCCGGATGGCGTTATTACAGTCCTCATAAGCCACTTCTTCGAGCAGAAACAACAACAACATGGCTGTAGAAGTACCTGGCTGTGATTTCACTCTGAAATTTGTTTCTCTTCTTGAATGTAATAAGAAACAAATTTAAAATTGTTGTTGCTGCGGCTGTTGTTGTCTAGCGTATGAGAGAAGAAGACAAGGTTTGGTGTTGTTGTAGTTGTTGTTGCTGCTTCCAAACGAGTATATAACATGGTTTATAGTGTGCCATATGTTGGCATACGAGTATAAAGTGCAAATTCATGTTAAATGGATGGTAAAAATTTAATAAGTTTTGTTATAATGCCGCCGACTTCTCCCCCCACCCCCTCCCTTATCCATGTCCTGCGCTTACCTCATCTATATCTATATGTACGAGACCAAAAAGGTTATTAAGTCGGAGGCAGTTCGGCGAAATCGCCTAATTTTCAGCTTCAACTCTTGCAATTCACTTCGGAGCTGCTTGCAATTTAAACATTTCATTTGATGGCAACCATGTTTCAAGCTGGGTCCACACAAGCTGAGCGACAACCTACATTTGATGCTTACTACTGGCTGTCACAAAAGCAGACCCGACTGCAAACAGGTCCGTCTTATTTCATTCACTTATGAAGGAAGTGCAAAGTCTTGCGGCCACAAAATATTATTTAAGGAACTTTCTAAGGTCCGTCGTTGACATGATTTGCAGTCAGGTGCACATGAACTGAAACAAACATCATGAATAAAATATAATAAATTGAAATGTCAAAGTTGCGTGTCAAATTAATACAACGCAGGAGCAAAAATGGAAGCAATATCAACTGCTAGCACGTTGCCATGAGCGAGGCGGAGGAGCGAATCATATGGAACAGCTTTCCTAGGGATCAACTGAAGTCAATTTAAGAATCTGTCATTTTGACAACTTTATTTGTCAATTGAGAACTTTATTGCAAGACTCACAACGTGTGGGCGTGCAAAAGTTCCACCTGTCAAATGTGTTTGAAGACAGGAGAAACGAGTGATCAGGACGAAGAGATCAAGAGAGAGTGTTGAACACGTGTACGGCGCGTTGTCACACTTTCGCAAAGTCGCCACTTCTATTAACATTGAATGCAATCATTTATTACAAAATCCTCATCATACTTCCTTCTCTGTCTACACTACGAACAACCAACCAAAGAAACTAACCACAAATATAAGATTCTATGGAGTTCGATTAACTTGATTATTGTTAGTTAGCATAAAAACTCAAGGCATCTCACAAGTTACAAAGCTTCAAATGGCTGCACAGTTGAGTATTGCATCATTTTTGGAGTGTCAGTTGTTACTATTAAGGATTGTTTTAATCCGAGTTGCAAACATGTAAATCATGTTGCTAAATTTCCATTTTAACGATTCTTCTAGAGAAGAACAAAGACACATCCAAAGACGCTGAATGTTTTATCTCACCAACTGGACTGAGTTTCGTCCTGGTGACTCGTCCTGACACACGCCCTGACTGGTGAACTCACCCAGTTGTGAATCGCATTTAGTTGAGCGTAAGTAACTCGCCAAATGGTGGCAGTGATAGAAGCATCTAATCACACGTGGCTCAAGGGGCCGGAATCCCGTCCAAAGCAGTCAGCAAGCCAGTCAACCTGCGATGAAACAATGAAATCAATTGCACAGTGAAAGTTGAACACGTCCTCGCCTCCGTGCCAGGATTTGCGCAGGTGGCTGTGATCCTTGAAATTAGCAGCGTTTATCCAGGATATTTGGCACATTTAACAAATGAAGACGCGACGCTCACCGTCACTCACGCACACAAGCAAACCTACATTCAGCCACACGGTATCATCATGTTGTTGTTGTTGTTGTTGTTGTTGTTCATTTTGATGGGCGATGGATGACTCGTCGACATGCTGGAAATCTGATGTTGCTCCAGCTGCCACTTCCTTGCGAATCCTGCACATTTTGCTGACGTAAATAAATGTTTCTTAATTTCGCATTTATTCCGACGTAATTCTATGTTATTGTGGCTGATGTTGTTGCTGTTGTTGTTGTTGTTGCTGTTGTTGTTGTTGTTGTTGTTAATGTTACCCTGAGAACCTTTGACTTTCCACATGAACTTTGACGTGTTTGTTCAACAGTCTGTTTATGAAGCTTGATGTACGTCTTCGCGTCTGTTGATTGAAGCGAAAATCAGATTTTCCATAATCATCAATTTGAATGCTCAATTCCCTGCCCCCCCCCCCCCCGTCCCCCAGCCATTCAATGCCAACTCATTCCGTTTTAATAAAGATACGATTATTTAAATCATTTAAATAAACATACGAGTGGAATAAAAAAGCGTTCAAACTGCCATCAAATCAATGATGCATTCTTAATGAATGCCATCGGGTGCTTTGAACTCATTGTCGCCCGTTTGGAATAAATGCTTGACAAATACACGAAGTACAAACACATGCACACTCGTCTCCATACTCGCACACTCACACCCACACATGGACACTCATTTAGACTCATCTCAGACTGGTGCAACTGGTGCTCGACAAATATTGCAAACTGCTTGCTTGTAAGCTCTCAGAGGGCAATACGAATACACATAAAAGCTACACGAGCACAACAAGAAGGCATTCAAACTCAAAGACGCATTCGAACAGACAGATACACGGACACGAAGACTGCCAGACAGACAGGAAGACAGGAGCACGGGCCATGCAAACAAAAGTTGTCAATCTTTGCTGTGTGAAAACATCGACAAATGCAACTGCAGTCTAATTGCAAGAGTGTGCATGTGTGTGTGGGTGTGTTTGTGTGCATGAACAGCAAGCTCATTTAGGCAGCAATTATGCCCTGTTTACACTAACAACAACAACATGTCAGTCAGTCACAGTCGACTCTGTGCTCGTCCGACTGCAAGCCATGAATCCTTGAAGAATGTCTTCTTAGCACATTACAAACACATGTTCATAGATTTCATAGAAACTCGTTCGGAAGAAGAACTGGCTTCCTTGGCAAGTATTCCGATCGAATACCACAGCCAAAGATTAAAAGAAAGGAACTCTATTATTCCAGACTATAGTTAAACTTTAGAAACAGCTTGTACCGTGTTTTTTCTTCCCCCTCCCAACTTCAACTCCCCTTCCTCTCGTCCTGGGTTAAACAAACTCATTAAATTCGTCGTATATTCAAGTGGCAGTGTTTATTGATTGCACTTATTTATCACAATTACATAAATCTTATTATTCTCCCACCTCCCATCTGCCGGCCCCTCCGCGCCCACCCAGCTTCCGTTATTAAGTTGATTTATTTAATTTCCCGTCCAGCGAACTCTTGCATAATTAATTTTGTGCACAATTACGAGAAACCAATAAATTCCAAGTTTATTTCTCTTTCCTCGTAATCGCTCAGGAATCGTCCGGAAACTGCAACTTTTATTACGGCTTCCCCGCGCCCGCTCGCCGAGGACCACGTGGAGTTCGCCAACTATTAAAAGGAGCATAATTGTCCCCATGAGCACACGAGCGATCGTCATTACGCGCTTTTCAATCGTCCCGGGTTCTATTTCCATGACTTCTTGATTCAGTTCTTTCTTCCACAAAAGTTTCAATTGGACTCTGCAGAATGGGCACCACTTCTTCTTTCTCTCTATCTCTCTCCCTCTGTCTCAGTGTATGTGGGATGGTGGTGGACTGCTGCATTATGACACGATGTGGGACGCAGTAAACGTGGTCGATCCAAATGAAAAGTTTTTCGCTTTGAAGCAGCTGCTCAACGGAAAATTAAAATCCGGTCTCCACGGTTCACAGAAACAGTGATGAACAACTAATATTCTCCTTCTTCTGCACTTCAATGTGGCTTTATTTTTATTAATTTTTAGAACGCCAACGAATCGAATGATTGAATCTTGGAACGGTAATAAAATTGGCCAATTTCATGGACGTGGAAGTGTCGTCGTCCTCGTACACCAAACTTTGTTGCCTGCACTACGACAGCGTTAGTGTTCAAGGGCAGAACATCTCAGTACATATTCCGTGCTGTGTTCCAATCAGAGTCGAGACACAAGGGCCAGGTCCCTACCATATAAGGACAAAAAAAGAAGAAGAATCGCATAAAAGGATACGAAAATAATAAAATCACCTCAAAAGTTTATAGAGTCTTTCCACGAAGCCGTACGATGAGATCAGAAGACACGCAAAATGAATTGAATATTTAACGCAAAGCTGAGAGCGCTTTTCCGCCGTCACTTCAGGAGCAGCGACCGCGGCGTCTCCACGCTGCGACTCCGAACTGTTGAAAGATTTGTTGGAAGAACTGCCGGTGCGACTGAAAAGTTTTTTAATTTCATACCGTAAAACACGCCGACGTCTTCGGGCCAAAATACGCTAATAAATCGCTGAAAACCGCTGGCAACGAAACGGAAACAAAAATGACTGCCTTTTGGAATTAATAAAATGTTGGAAAGCATTTTGGAAATAATTACAAAGTGACAAATGTTGTAAATTCTGTGGCAGGACCGACTGAGAGCGGCAACGCAGATGGCGCGGTCGCAGAAGTTGAACCATTTTATGCTGAAATTAAACGATGATCGCTTTATACTGCTTCCAGAAGTTGCTAAATGAATCGCAACCATGAGTAACACTATAGAATCTGTAGCATAGATGGAAGTTGCTATTCCACAAATGAGTACAGTTTTAAGAACGAACTTCATTTGAATCGCAAGAATCATCTGCCATAAGCCCAAAAGGACTCTTTATTAAGATGTATGAATTGAAGAGCCTGAACCCGGTCTCCAGTCTGCTTCCTTCAATTATCGCAAATAATCCGGGAGGAGAGTGAGTACAAATTTTCATCCTAATGTCTTCAAATATTCACTAATTAACCAAAGGATTTCTAATGCAATATGCAGTTGTTGCTAATTAAATGTAGCAAACGGATTCCACAGCATCTACTGGGCTCTGAAGCCGAATGCCCTGTCCAATATTTAATTTGGCTGCTGGGGCTGCACTGCTGAGTGTTTGCCCAAGTAACCCTTGACTGCGAGCAACACCTGGCTGCCGGCGCTGTCAAGGCAACCGACAACGACCAACAAGCGCAGCTGCAGCAACTGCTTCAGCAATTATTGGCGAAATCATGGTCGCCGCTGCGAAGTCCTCGTTGATGCACACCGAATGCTCGTGGTGTCGGTTGCATGTAAGTCCTTTCCGAATCTCAGCGTGTGTGCTGCAGTTGCTGTTGTTTAACTACTTGAGCGTAACTTGATCAAATTTAATTTGGCATTAAAATGTCAGAATCAGAGCCCCTTCTCGCCCTTCTCGGCCCTCGCCGCATCCTTAAGTGGCGCTCGCTTCGAGCGGTGCTTGAGTTGTGGAGAATCGGTAGCTAATACTCACTTCACTGCTCGTCTCTGAGTTCTTCGTTTGGATTCGTGACGAATCAAACTCGGTTCTGGCGCTCATCTGGCGCGTCCATGGTTGCCATCATGTTAGGATTATTCCTCTGGATTTTAAAGCGTTCCATTGACTTGATCAATATGCGCGTCTCATATTTTCTACGGATGTTCAGCGATGTCTAAACTAGGAAAGATGCACAATAATTCAGCGTCTAATTCTTAAAAGGAGCTGAATAATTATTTACTATTTCCGTTATTCACCGTTATTCATTGCAAGCTTTTATTCCCTAGCAATGGCAACCTTGACACTCTTCACTCTCCGTCGTGCCGAGCGATGTGTTTGCTTTAGTTACCACTGCGTCAGTACTCGCTGCAATTCTTGGCATCTCCGACTCCGGTGTTGGCTTCATTTGGCTTTGATTAATTTATGCTAATTTAGGAGATTCCGTTGTTGAATCTGCTCCATTGCAAATGATTGTGGATGCATGCGTGTGTGTGTGATTTTGTTTAATTTACTGCTTTAGTTTGTTTAGATGCGTTTCTCGAAATGTGCATTCGTATGTGTTACGAGGACTTCACACACGAGTCCTTCCAGTTTGCTGGCGCATAAATCCTTTTGACAAATTAATTTATGCGAATCGTTCTCTTTGACTCCATTTAAGACGTCGGTAAATATTAGTTGTCAGAGGAACCTTCTTTAGATCCCGACCCAGACCACGATAATCATCCCTCAACATTAACAACATAAGCAACAGTATTTCTATCACGATACAATATCAAAAGCTCAAGTTTCACCTTTCTTTGAGGACTATCATTCGAACTACAAAGAAACCTGTTTTAAGCTTAAGCACTCGGACTTCCTTCCGTTTGTTCCCCTCGATCCCGGCGCCTAATTCAATACACAAATAATGGCCAAAAAAAGAGAAAATCTAATAAAATCAGCGCATGATGGTCATTAGACCGAAACGTAATTTCATTTGTTCGCAAACTCGATTTGCTTCTTTGTATATTTTTCGTATTTAAGAAGCGCATAAAAGCTGGAGCCGGATCTGCTTCTGCTGCTTGTGCTGGACCAAAAAGAAGCGTCGTAAACCACCCCCGCCTACGCACAGAAGCACCCTCGTGGACGGCGCTGTTACTGAGCTGCGGTCGAGTCCTGATCAGCTTAAGAACAACAGCAGGGAATGAAAAATCGAACAACGAGCAGCCCGAAAAGGAACCGAACACAATATGATTTTTTATAGATTTCCAAAGCAAATTCCGATGAAGCAGGAGAAGTAATTCCGAGCTTTGCTGCAGCCGGAGCCGGATCCCACCAACAAAGCAACAACAACAAAGTAGGTATGCCGGCGCAACACAAACAATGAACTGTTACCGTTGCTCTTGCGTTGGACTCATAAAAATGCTCACGCGGACTCAACCTCTTTTAATGGAAGAGCCATAAAACGGGGTTCGTTCCGCCACGAAAGATCTCCGGCAAACTTTAGAAGCTTGGTGATGATGTTCTTCTTAGTTGTTGGCCAAATGCTTAAAGCAGTAATGAAAATGCGCTAAACTTTTCGGCATCTTCATAAGCGAAGCTGTAAGTAATGATAATGAAATATTGTAGTATTTGTAAAATTTACTCTTCGTGAAATATAACAGAGTTGATTATACGCCAGAATTTAGAGGAATCATGCACGGAAAAACTCTCAGTGTTGTGATTTCGGAAAAATTACAGACCTCATAAAAAATATGCTTTTGGACAAAGTGGAGTCTGTTTCACCGAGAGTAGCGCTACTAAACAACGTCTACTAGAGTCTTCGAACTACAAACGTAGGCTTTATAGGATGGTACATTCGACTGCAGTGATCAACTATCCTGAAATTTTAAGCAGGATTCACGCTGTGAGTCTTTATAAAGTATTTGCAGGTAAACAGAAAAATTTACTTGAACCTAAATGTGATTACCAAGCAACTGAGTGGTTTTATTTAAGAAAGTCAAATGCGTCCTTTTAATCGGCCGGGTTTCTCTGATTTCCTTTCCTACTGCAGTTTCTTTTGAAATTCTTGCTGTGCAGGATCGCATCTAATTACTGACTTTCATAAATCAATCGACTGCTGGTTATACTCAAGAACAAATACTCACATTACGACCTCGAGCCAAAGAAGGATTCGTCAGAATGGATTTACAAGGATGCGCATTCATAGTGACAGCACAGGAATGCTGCAGTGGAGCTGCTGAGGAAAGCTGCTTGTAACACAAATGAAAGCAGTAATTCACAGGCGCGGACGAGCTCCCTGTCGGCAGCACTTCGCCGGACTCCTTTATGAGGAACATGATGACCTGAAGTGAGAAACCGCCGGAAGGGTTCGATTCTCCATCAGCAACAACGAGTGCTGTTTTTTCACAGTGGTTTCCAGTGCAAGAATACGAATAGCGGAGTGAGTACACACCACTGACAGCCTGATGAGCCAAACTGCCCCCCTGCCCCCCTCTTACTCCGGCACTGGCGGCACGCTTGCTCATTGCCCGGAAGCTGTATCAAGTGCAGAAATAAAGCGGAAAATGTTCTCGCTGCATTAATGCCGGTGATTTCAAGCAGCAACAAGAGTGTAGAAATAATTTTTTAAAAACTCGCACAAATGAAGTCTAATGCCAATGGCAACACTGGCCAGCAGCAAGCCGCACGGTGAGGCAGTCCTTAGTTTTTGTTATTGTTGCCAGGTTCTTTGTACAAATGAATTCCTCTGCGGCGTCGCTTTTGGAAGCCGTTCTTGCAACAAATTGCTCACAGCTGCCCTTAACAATGTGAAGGGGAGTCCCCGGAAGGGGCAGGAATGTCGTGGAGTGCGCGAGGAAGGTTGCATTTGCTGCAATTATTTGCGATTTTTATTCGAGTGATAAAAGGACACGATTCATTGGCTGAAATGAATCGAATGAATTGAATTGAAGTGTGAGTGGAAGCATTTTATTTGTCATCTGGCAGAGAAGCGAGCGACACAGAAGAACGATCCAGGAAAACGCAGCTCCGTTCGCTAATGATGCTGCGTCAACCAGGATGGCTGAGCACAAAGCGTTCGATGACACTCGTTCGCACTACGAGTTTATAATTGTGACAAAAGGGCCACGAGGATCGTTGAGCTGACGGAAAGGCTGCAAGAAGGTGCAGACGTCTTATTAGAAAAGTAAATGACAGTTGCTTCGATTGAGACTGCAAGGAGCGAGTTATTTCGGGAGCTGAGAACAGTGCCCGGCCTCCCATAATGATGTATTAGTGAAGATGTTTTTGTACTTACTTCTTCAGGAGCTCCTCGACTCTCAAACCAAACTGCCTCGACCAAGAATAATACTCTAGCTAAGTATTCATGGCGAAACTGCACTTTAAGTCTTTTTAGACCATCGCCATACCGTTAAAAGTAAAGATGACATACGGAGATAGCTTGTGGAGGAAGACATCGCATATGGGCGAGCACCAGGGCGAATGTAGGGCACGAAGGAGAGACCGCAGGCTCTGGGAACAAACTAAAAAGACGCTGCTGAATTCCAGAAACAAACGACTTCCGAAGTATTCGTTGATGTCGTCTTTCACAAAAAGAATCAAGGTACTGGCAGGAAACCTCTTTACAAAGGGCACCCTACGGAACGCCACCCCCCCCCCCTGGAGTCATATGAAGAGAGGAGGCACTTGCAGTAGGTGGAAACTTTTCACTTTTTACTAACCGGGGAGAGTTAATTAAATGAAGTCGAGAATCGAGTAAAAATACGACGTCACTTCGTTTATTTACATGCGTAAATAACGCAATTAAAGCTCCGAGTTCATTTGAGTTGCACTGAGTGGGGCACTCTTCAGCTTGCGGACAAAATCACGGGGGAAATTGGAAGTTATGACGAGGACAAAAGTGGCTGTCGCCTGTGCGGGGAGGAGAGCTCTTGACGGAGAAGTTGCACAGAAGTTTTGCGTCCTCTGCTGGTCTCCGTCGCAACCGAACAAAGACGAACATTTTTATTTGAGTTTTGTCGGTTGTGTGAAAAAGTCACTCATATGCGACAGTTTGCGCTCCAAGACACTTGGCAGTCTATCGGGGACTCGCTTCCGGGCTTCACTCTGTCTCTCTATCTCCCACGCGGACTCTTCACAAACGTTGTCGCTTCTCATTAGCAAGTTTGCCGAAGTAGCAGAAAGTTGAGAACAGTTCCACAAGAAAACACTTCGCTCGAAGCCACTGGCACATAAAAAATGCATATGTTTTGGCAAAAGTTATGAGTGCAAATGAAAAAGTACTTCTATCAATAAAAGGATTTTCCCCTCTTCGCAAATATAGTATTAACTGGATACCGCTTCAGTTTACGATGTTAAGGAGTGCCCAAGAAGCTGCAGAAAAAATTAATGTGGAAGAAGTGATGTCGAACAATGGAGTTCGAAGTTTCACTCTCTCGAATATGCGAAAAGGAAGCAATGCGACTCCCAGCAGACGCAAAGGAAGACCTCCATTCTTGGTAGTTATCTTGTACTGCTTCAGTATTTCAATGAACACTCCTTGAAATAAATTTACAAAGCTTTTCGAATGAATACTTTGTGTCATGTTGGTCCCCCATCCCACTCCCCTTAAGGGTCCAGTTTAATGACCCGGCATCATACTTAAAGCCCGATTTGGTTATCCTTCGTGGCTCCAATTATTTGCCAGCCAAATTCCCATGAGCACGACACGCAAATCGCATTTATTCCCGAGTTGTCATGAAGGGTTGCGTTTTTCATTACGAGTTCGTCGAGAAAACTTTTGATTCGGTTCCACGCACGATCAGCGGACGGCGTGTAGTCGAAATGCGGTTGACCAGCCCAAGAAATGTTTGCTGGCGAATAAGTACACAAAAAAAACGGCGAAACATCGACAACAAGCAGCGACAATTGCAATCGTTTTCATATTTCTGCAAACGACAAACGTCACCGGCTTCCGTCCGTATTTAAGCTTCGTCCATGTACGGCGGTGGTGGCTTCCGTTTCGTGCCACTCCATTCCACTCCATTCCATTCCATTCCATTCCATCCGGTGGTAATTCGTACCATTTTCGTGGCATTTCGTTGTGTTCAGCAGCCACGAGTTGTTGTTGTCGTTGTTGCAGTAGTGTGTCGTAATCACCAGCAATTGTAACCGCTGTTGCAGCATGTGTTTGTATGTGTGTGTATGTGTGTGTATGTGTGTGCATGGATGTGAGTGCAACTTCTGAAATCTCCATTCGGTCCGCAAAATTAACGCGGTTTGTTGGATGTGGTTTTTTAATTATGAATTATTAAACTTTGATGACAATTTCGTCGTTTCCAGTTATGCATGGAAAAAGTCGCATTGCCAACTTTTTTGTTGTGCACAAATGAAGTGTTCCACACACACACACACATGCTATATATCCTATACACTCGTAGAGCATAATCAGCCACTTTAATTTAATGAATTTTTAAAATTCACGGTTAAAATTAAACCTGAACATAAAACACTTTAATTAAGAATTCCAAATTCAATTTAAATATTAAAGTATTGAAATCGAGGTTCCAATCCCAGGAAACACACAGCGGAGCCCCCTTTCGAAGTCTATCGAAGGGCAGAAGGCTGTAAAATATTTTCAATCACAATATATATTGTATATTATGACATACACGATACATACATATACATAGTATATACAGCATATTGTATTTTATGCCAGAAAACATGCCTTTAATGAAAAGTATTAATTTTTATAACTTTTAATATTTGCACACACACGCTCGCATGCTTATGAAGAATTACGAATCAGTGTGGTTTCTGTGAGAGTTGATCTTTCCACATCCCCCACAGAGCGAGCGAGGGAGGGCAACGGGGCAACCGGGTGCCTACGTCCCTCCTACTGATCGCCCAGCCGCTGTTTTCGCGCTTCCACAAGCACAAAAACATGTCATGCACTACGAGTAGCTGCAGATGTACACATGTACAGACAGATACACACATACATAAGCCTGTGTATGTAAATGGAACTCGGGCAAGCAAATATTTTTGCAGAACGCTGTCGTCCAGTCGAAATACAAACAGTTTTGCAAAATATTTGGCCAACACCTTCGAATACAACAGTCACACATATACACACACACACACACACACACACACACATACACTGAACACAACCACAACTAGGATTTTCATGCAGCAACAACAATAACCAACAACCAATATGTATGATTTATTGCATTCGGTTGATGTAGCGAGCGATGATGTGACTTGTAGGGTGAGGATGGTGGGTGAAGGAGGGTGGGTGGGTGAGTGTGGCCTCCCGAGCTCAGTAGATGAGAGAGCACGAGGAGTGGGTGGCACAAAACAGTCCCACTGCCATGTTTGTGTGTGTGGAGTGGGTTTTTATTTTCAATTTTTAAAATGTTGAAGTACATCTTTTTACCGGGGCCGGGCTCACGTGATCCCGAGCGCTCTCTGCGGCCATTCAGCTGACCATTCGGTGAGGGGCGGCAGCTGGGCGGGTGTGCGTAAACAAACGACGGATAAATAAGCTGGCAACGCTGCCACAAGCTGTGCATATGTTTTTTGCTCGCACATTTTTAGGCGCAGTCGAAGCTTTAGCGGATGTTTAGACATCTGCTGATGTGTGTGCGTGTGTGTGTGTATGTGTCTGGGTTGTGTGTGTTTGTGTGTGGTTGTATATTTGCGCTTCGAACAGTATTTCATGGCAATCATGTCAGCTTGTGGTCAATTTACTATGTTGGCAACTCAATTTGTGGATTCTGGAAAATAGAAACGCTTTTTGCCGCGTTTAATTGTGCACACGACATCGCTTTCAGCGCAGAAGCACTCAAGTGCCATCATTCGCTTTATTAAATTCGATGCAGCTTTTTGTTTAATAGATTCATTTACCTGCTCCGATAGTCTCACCTTATTAACTATTAAAATATTGACTCATCAGTCAATCCGAATCCGGTTGCTTTAACTACATGCGACACTTTGTAGTCATTCGTAACCCGGGTTTTCTTACTCTTCGGGGGAGTTCTTTAAGGCTTCGATGCTATTCTTGATACACAGTTATAGTGATTGAATCCGGCATTGGATTATGTATGTACATCTACATACATATATCGATATTATTTATTGTACATATTACCATCTGAAAATAAATACTGTGTGTATGTAACTCTGTTTGCATTGTATTCCGACAAACGAATGCATCTACGCTCAGACATCCTCCGGTGAATGCTTTAGCACCGAGTAAAATGAATTCAGACGTAATTTGAAATACTTGCATAGCAATACAAGCCATAAATGGAGATCCAAAGCCATTTGAACACAACTCTTCTAGTCTGCGATTTGCACGGACAACTTTCAATGTTTTCCAAGGAGAACACAAGCAAATGTGGTCCATAGTAGAGCAACGCAAAAATATGCAATCGAAGATAGCAGAACGCAACAACTGAACAAATAACATCTCACAGGGACGAGTGAACAAAAGCAACAAAGAGTCTGCAGGCTGGAATCTTAGATGCATAAATGTAAGTAGTAAGTAAGTACTAAGTAAGTGTGTCTGTGTGTGCGTGTGTATGTGCGTGTGTGGTCCAGTTAAATAGTGTGCTTGTGGTAACTGGACATTCCAGAAGTGGTCATTGTAGTTACTTTATTTGTGTGGCTGCATTTTGACTACACTCAGCAAACATTTCGTAGGTTCCGATGTACTCTACACCTTTCGCCCCGAAGGTATTTAGTCCATATTCGACGAGACCCTCATGCAGGAGTCTATGTTGGAGGTACACCATGTATTCTCTCAGGTGCTGCATTCGAAATACAATATAATTAACACTGAGACATCATCGAAAGTTGTTCTTCACCATGCTTGTCCTTTATTATTATTACTATTATTATTATTATAATTTATGTTTGATTTCATTTCACATTGTTTCCGATCCATTCTCTTCAATCCATCGACTTCATGGAAAACCACTTCGTAAAAAAGACACACTAAATGAATAACTAACTCAATTGTTGGGCTTTTCAGTGCTTCAAGGAAGCATTTAATAAGAAACCCACGACGTCAGTACTACTTCTGGATCCCATCATCTAATCTCAAGCCGGGCACATCGTCAGCCACGATATCATTCCAGAACTTCGAATGTGCGGTGCCGAGAAGTTAACGAATAATATTATTGCATTGAATGTCAGGAAATTATTTTTATGATGTTGTCACTTCGACTGGACGGTTTATTTAAACGTTTTTACTTCTGAACTCAAGCAGCATTCCAATCAGAAAACGCTACCAATCAGGATAAAAAATGAAGGAGAAATAACTTTGAAACTTCGGAAAATAAAAAACCGGCAGCAGGTGGATTTATGAACAGCCACGTTCAGGTAAATCAAAGAGTGGCTGGGTTCTGATTGTTTCTCGCTTTTCGGGCGTCTCGACGACCGCCGCAATCGTCGCATGCAAAATGGGCGCTAGAGGGCGCCATGATGTTTTTCAATTTCTGCTCATTTCCGGTTAGTTGCACGTGCAGCGAAACTTTGCACACACACACACACACAGAGTGAGAGGGAGAGAGAGAAAAGGACAGAGAGCGAGAGAGAGTGGGGCGCAAACAGTGTGGCAGAAATGAAAACATGGAAAAGTTTTTCGATTTGTAGCGTCAATTGTGATTCTGTTGATTGTGCTGAATGGCGTTGAATTGGCAACAACAACAACAACAACAACAACAACAACAACAACAATGGCACCAGTATCTCACTCCGTGGAAATATCATGTAATAACAGTAACCTTAACATAACTCAGCACAAACCAGAAACAGAAACAGAAATACAAACTAAAGGCGAAGAAAATAAAACTGAAGATGAAAAAAGAACATAGGTGAAAACTTGATCTTTGTTTCCGCAGCTCCCCCAACCCCCCCCCCCCCCGGCCGACAACCGTTCGCAG
This sequence comes from Myopa tessellatipennis, assembly GCA_943737955.2. Lineage (NCBI taxonomy): Eukaryota > Metazoa > Arthropoda > Insecta > Diptera > Conopidae > Myopa > Myopa tessellatipennis. Next base: position 15,455,309 of record OX031315.1, read on the forward strand.
TGGGGAGTATTGGTAGCTCCCAGTGGAGGCTGGCGTAGTGCAAAACTTTCTCTATAAATCCTAATGAAAGTGCAAATATTCGCAGTGGATTAGTTGGGCCAGTGATGCCAACACAATGTAAAGCAGCCAATTCTTTTGCCGCCTCACTGCGACGTTGATTTGCAGATTTCCTAATGGGTGGTGAACATTAATTGCAAAGTTTTGTTTATTTTCCAGCTCCACCTGCCCGAGTCACAACCCCCACGCCCCCTCCCCCCTCCGCTAACACCACATACTCTCAAGTAAATGTTCAATTCGACCACGCCGCCTGGCGCTTTGCATCGGAAACCAAGAATTAAGCTTGAAATCGAAGACATGCAGGAAACACAAGCGTTAAAACAGAATCTGGCTCAGCTGAGCAAGTTTCACAAACGAGCTTTTATGTTGCCTGCCCGCTACACGAACCAGCGAGCGTAAAAGCTTCAAAAACTTGGAGCTATATATCTCGCGTCTCTATAAAATACGTTTACAACGCTGTGTGGTTCGTGTAATTGATAATTCGAAACTATTGTGAATACCAAGCGAGTTGAAAAGAAGTTTTACAGGGAGATTGGCATACTAAAACCGACCACGTCAGTTTTTTGAAAAGGCCGAGAACGGTGTTTTATTTTCGACGTCAGCAGCGAAGAAAAAATGTGCGTGTACGATAGAAAACGAGATCACGATAAGATCAATATTAAGTTTTGAAGCGGGGTGTGGAAGCTGAAGAAAACCTGTCAAGTGAAGAGAATGTGACGTCATTCTCAATCGAAAAAAAATAACGGACCTGCGCAATGCATAATCATGTTTTCTTTCATTCTGGATGCACTGATACTGGTATTTGACGCAGCCTGTTAAAAATAGATCTGGCAACTCGGAGCCACCAGCTCAGTTCTTTGTCAGTTCGCTTGTGAACGCTGTTAAGGGACGACGTCGTCGCCACGTCAATTTTTCAATTTTGTTTTGTGCTTTTTTATATTCCACAAAACAAAGTGAAAAACTCAGCAGTGCATACTTTTAGGGATGTCGAAATTGTCCTTAGAAAAATAAGAATTATCGAAGCTGAAAACAGCAGCATTTTCCGAATTCACCCTGGCAGAAAAGTAGATAAAATATTGCGACAACAAAAACGGGGTGCGGCGTGTGAGAAGTGAGTCTGTTGTGTTTTAAAAATGAAGAGAAAGTGTAACGGTTATAATTACCACATATAATTATTGTGGATATTTTAACATGGTGCTTACGTATTAATTGAATAGAAAATTCTGCATGGTAAAAAAGGTGAACGATTTGACAGCTGATTAATTTTTACTTTACGCTGAAATGTCAAAACAATGCGAGGAAATCGACTTAAAAGCAGTTCAATCTCCGTAGAGAGTAATGAAGTAAAGAGAGAGAGAAAGAGAGTTGAGAAAATAATCTGAAGAGGGAATCCTGCACAGGAGCAAAACAAGCATTCTGGGTGTCAATCTTTGACAGCCACGCATAACCTACACCAGGTTATAACTTCTTTCGCTTTGTAAATGGTAAGCTAAATAAGAAAGGAATGTATAACAAGCTTTAATTAATCCTTCGTTGCATTTCATAGAAAAATAAATTTGAAAAATACTCTTATAGTTTCGAAATTAAGATACGAAAAATGTAATGTAATTCGGGTTTCTCTCTCTGTCCTGCAATCTCGTGGAATCATCATAACGTTACTTCACCCTCAGTCGCTAGGAGTACTTCTCTCTCCGTATCTCCCGCTCCATGCACGCTTGCATCCCATTCTAGCAAATCCTAACCTACATCAATATCTATACTTGCTTCCTTTGCAATGGAATTCGCCGTTATAATGCGTCGTAAGAGCAACCTTTGAATTCCTGACTGTTGCTGTTGCTTCCTTCTCTACGACTCTGAAAGCTTCTACACAGTTTTACAATATCCCGGAAAGGGGTATTTAATGGTTGTCTATATGCTAGCTATTAACTTATTATTATGACCTTAAATAACTCGTACAATAGACAGGGTTGTTGTATACTAAACCCAACAATTGTACTGCGAGTTCGACTAATGTTGATACTCGTACTAACAGCCAGTTCGGAACCGCCTCCACCTATCATCCCAAGAAATTTGTTCCGAAGTATTAATTATTCTGAGCATTCGCTATTAGCGATATCGGGCAGCTTCTTCATAATTTATTTATATATTGTAGTGAATTATATTCATATCAACCACCCATAATTTATCTGCTTGCACAATTCTGAGCAAATACTAACAATACTTGTAAACTATTCCACTTTACCTTCTCTCGCTCGTCCTTCCTATTCTCGCTTTGGGTTTCCCATCCTGGAACTCGTGTAGTCCTGCGAATTATTTGTCTCTGTTGGAGATCATATCAGCGTACTGTGAACTAATGTGGGCGTCTGTGACGTGGTTGCTGTGCAGGTGTAGGTGGTTGCTGTCTAGGTGACGCTGGTCGCCAGGGGGCGCGGCCCGGTCAGGAGGGAGTGTGCGATAACGTCACAGCTTGCATGTGACACCCATTCTTAAAATAATTAGCGCACGTCACTCCGGAACGCGTGCTGCTGCTCAGTCGGCACTCGTTTGTTTGTTTGTCTTAACATGTGGTAATTCAGGTCTGCGGCTAAACTAAAGCACTAAATCATAACACTTGAAGGGAGCATCTGAAAGCGTAATCAGCGTAGCATGGACGCAGATCTGTCCGAATTAATGTTTCTAACAAAACACCTGATTATTTAAGTAGTCTTGAATTAAAATATCTCCAGTGTGGCTGCCTTGATTATTCTGCTAGATTAACTCGATTAACGGACCTCTAAATTAAAATTACTTAATCCAAGCGAAGTAGATACGATTATATTCACATTCATCGTAGCCACTTTCAACGACTTCACGCTTCGCAGACGTTAATATATATTTTTTTGAAAACATAGACGACGTTATTTACTACATTATAACGTCCATAACAGAGTGTAAAGAAAACATAAACCACATTGAGTAGAAACGCTAACTAAACCCATTTTAGTTGGTAATTCGTATGCGTTAAAAGGAAGAGAGGACAAAAAAAAACGCCGGCAGCCGGTCTCAAATCCTTTGCGCCAATAAATCTTTCGGTTTTTGTGCTAATTAAACGAACCCGTGGAGCACGCGGCCCATTTTTCATCATTTTCGCGAAACAAATCCTTGGCGAACCGGCAAGGATTTTTTCTCATATCTCTAAAATGAATGCTTCATTGGAGCAGACAACCGGCCATAAAAAAACAAGCTGCAAGGAGTCCCCAGGATACAACAGCGAAGTCAGGATGCCGCCGCAGCGTGGACGTTTTTACCGCTTTCAAGTTTAATTACAATTTATAATTCAAGAGCAAACTTGTGAGTGCGAGAGGGCAGCAAAGGACACAGCGACCAGCTCCACTCATACGCATGTGTATGTATGCATACAGGTGTGTGTAAGAGTGGCTGCTACCGTTGGTCGTGGGGCAGCTCGGAATTATTGCTCGGATGACATCATTGTTTGTCTGGTGTTAAAGTGCATTTATGTAAGCGTGTGGATTGCTGTTTGCGTCTGTGTATAAATACGTTTGTTCACCGAGTCGGGCTACAGGGGGGATGGGGTGAGGGGATGCCACCAATGCGTGTCATATCTCGATGTGATTCTCGAACACAATTTAATGCTATCTGCCGCACGGCAACACTTCAAAGTGCTTGAATGCTCTTTAAACCTTTAAATTTACCATCAATTATTGCTCTTTAGTTCATCTTCATTTCGATCGGAATCTACATATATACAAATATGATAGAAATGCGAACTCTGATGAGCCAAAAAAGAAATTTCGATTGTAATAAACTCAGTAATAAAAGCGAACAACAAGTGGTGCATTTTCTGGTGTAATGTTTATATAAAAGTGGTGTTCATTCAACTCGGAGTGCCCCCCCCCCCCCCCCCCTCCCTCGCCCGTCGCACAGACGACTTTTATTGAAGAACTGTTTGCATTTGGAATCAATTTAGCTGCGGGCTCGAAGCGTTGCTATTTTTGAACCATCGGAAAGGAAATCTTCAAAACATATCGTCGACGTCCATACATCATCGAACGCAACAGTAATAAAATTGAAAACCATACTGAAAACATTTGAAATGGATTCCCCTGTGTAGCAAATACGTTTGAAGTGCTCGTCATTATCATCGACCATACTGAGCAAACACCCGTATGTGTGGAGCCAGCTGTGCACCGTAATAAATGACGAATCGATAGCTTCAGAAATACACTACAATATGTATTCCAAAGTGCGTCACATGCTCGCGTAGACAGCGAATTGCTGAAAGTACGAGTATAAAGTATTAAAGAGGTCGGTCGTCGTTGATGTTGCTCTGGAAAATGCAGTGATCTGAGCCACTCGAGCCCTATTGCAGAGGAAACCATTGCGAAGGAAACCCAATGTTAGATCGGAGGAGGGGGCGCATTGTTCTCATTTCCACTCTTTACTGGGATTCATTTGATTCATTCATACGGAACCACCCAGTCGCTAATCTTCTTGTTGCTTACGCGCCAATCTGGCATCGCCTTTCAATATGCTGGCAATGTGTGGCTCAATTTCGGCTCAATTCCCGTGCGTGCTTTTCATGAACGCACCTAATTGGATTAATCACCCAGACGGCGGCGACGGGAGGACTTCGAAGCACTCCTGAAAATACCAGCCGATTGGCGAATAACGTGGCCACGTTGCCGCACTTCCACCATAAAGAGTGCAACAGTGTTTCGCCGACAGCAAACAACTCTTTTATGCTTCTTTTGAAGTTGTTTCGTTGCGCTTGATTGCAATTTTGGTGATGGTGCTCTTATTTTCGATGACTTACTTTTATATTAATTCAATTAATAAGCTCAGGTCACCCGATTGAAACGGTTCTGAACTGCTGCAGCTTGAATTCATTGTTGAACTCACGACAACAACAAGAACAACGAGCAACAACAACTACTATAGGAGAAGTCGTTCGCTTGGAAATCTAGAGTAAAAACAGACTTTTATCAGTCATTGCAAAAGTTTCAGTAACTAAAAAGTTCCGGTGTTCGTTAAGTTTTATAAAAGTTAAATCCAATGTCTAATATTCCGGTATATTTTCATTAAATCAGAAGAACGAAAACGGACAGTTTCAATGTTCATATATATTTTGTTTTTCTTTTTTGATAATGTAAATGAAATCACATCTTGTAACGAGCAGAAAATTAGCACGTTTTCGCTACTGTAATTTAATCTAAAATAGTAGGAACTTTAGGCGAAATTCTTTTCTGAATGTGGATGTTTAGGTATTTACGATTACCTACTGTAAATATTTATTTCCTCATTTTGCTTGAAAAACGACAAGAACATTTTACTACTTTGCTGATAGACTTTGATCATAATCTGGCATAAAATGTCCGGCAACTTCATGAACCTGATTATTCTGAGCTTTTACACTCTTCCAACATTCGAGTGTTTATCAATAATAATACAATAATACAGTAATATCAATACAGTCACACGTCGTGGTAAATGTGATCTTTAAGTGTCTCTGATTACCGTGAGATTATTTAGATACGCATACAGAACAATATGTCAACCATGATGACGTCGTTAATCCCAATTCGGTATCGCTTTGATGAGACTCCGCCAAGGGTGGTAAAACCACAGCGAATGTCAAACAGCGGCATTAAGCGGCCCAGCTGAAGTGTGTCACCAAGGATCGATCAGCGGCATTCCATGGAGTGACCAGCAGTAAAACGTACACATCACGTACGCAACAACCGCGTCTGTTGGGCATGTTAATGATGGAGCTGGCGACGCAAACGTCAACACAAAAACACGTCTCGCATTAAGACATCTCCGCAACGTGCCAGGAACAGCTCCCAAGCAACGTGCCAGGAAAACCCAATTGGTAGCCGTTACAAAGAAAATAGAGGAGCCCAGCTGATGACGTTGCTGCTCTGGATCAGAACCTGCATAAATTCAGGAATTAATTAAATGCTTGTCGTTCAGCTTATTTAAAAGCAGTATTTTTTATTGCATTCGTACAGTCTTGAGATTTCGGGAAAGAAAGAAAAACTGCGAAACGGGAGAATATTTATTTTATTTGAATTAATATAGGAAATTGGAACCTCAACTCTTACTTTAGTTGAAAATGATTACTTTTATTGATTCAAGTTGCGACTACAACGATTTTGCTCCACTGTTCACACCTTTTATGGAAAAATACTCTTCTTCTTGATTTGGATCTTCTTTAAAGCCAAAAAAAGCCCGTCATCGGTCCCACACTCATTCGGTTTCAGTGGGGGCACCAGTCCACACACACAAGATGATAGCTTTTCAAGCACTTGCAATTCTTTATGAATATGTCAACAACTCGTACACCAAACAAAATACGATCATTTGGAAGCGATCTAACAGCCAAAACCTGGCGATAGTCAACTCCAGCGCGTGTCTTTGGTGGAACTCCTCACTTTAGCTGTCTTCAAATGGAACACACAACTTATTCGACACGGGTTGAATTCTCATTGAAGCGTGTGGTGCATGTACTTCTAGTATTCAATAACGAAAACCTGCTGCTTGGATGCTGTGTGTCATCGCGATGGTGAGGAATTTTTGAGTAGGATGTACACTTTTGATTTGATGAATGATTGGTTCTTCTTTCGTAATCTTTACTTTTGTAATCTTTAAATGCTCGGATGCTTTAAACAGCGTCTTCTTCACCTTCTTCTGTAGGTGAAGAAGTCAAAATATGCAAAAGAAATGTAAATAAAGAAGTCTATTATACAATAGAAATACCTTTTAATTCATAATTTCAATAGAATTAACTATATGACATTCCTCAATTTTATTACCAAATATCGACACAGCTAAACCGGATATTCCAGAGTTCCACAAATCTCCACAGTTAAACACATTTTTACATTGAAGTTATTTTGGATGTGTCTTAAGTCCATTCATGTTAAAATTAAGATATTGTTGAGGGTTCTGAGGGTGTGTAATTATTTTATTTATTTTTTGTGTTATTTATTTTTGTTCTTGGTTTCAGTATTATTGCTTACCACTCTTGGTGACGGAATTCCTGGCAGAGTGCCCGAAGTTGCTCTAAGCTGCACGCAAAGCCATCCAATGCATCCTGCATCTTGTGTCCCACCTACCACACTGTGAATGCAAGCATCCTTTGTTCCTCATTTGCCACACGTTCCAAAACAATTTGGAGACAATTTATCCTGCCCGTAAAATTTATTAAAGCCAGCAGAAGCAGTAAAGCGTGGCTAGAACCATGAAGATGTTCGTGTGCCGAGTGTGTGTTTACATTGAAAGGAAGAAGACGAGGCATTTAAATGGCTTGACCTCAAATGTGTCTTCTTAATACATACGCCCAACCTATGATTTAAAGCATTTAATTAGTCATTGCTTCAGCAAACATCATGCATTCATTCCGACAGACGGGAGACAAATAATAACAATGAGCAGTGATTGCATCCTGCGTAGAACTAAGCAGTCGTCCTGCAGAGTTCAGTCAAGTACTCTGAGCACAGCACTGCAAATGTTCCTCGGCCTCATGGAAGAGCAAAAATGCAACTGCACATTCACGTCCAGATGCAATCTTATATGCGTGAATAAGGGGTGAGTGGTTCTCCTCAGATGCGAATGTAACTTGTATGTAATTTGTATCTGGAACACAAGGACAGAACATCGAGTCGAAAAGCAACAAATTTTTCATACAAGTTTTTGATACTGCGAGAGGGGGTCAGATTAGAAGGTCATCCAGGATACCATTTGCACAAATTGAACTTCGGTTTCTCCATTGTCAACCTTCGCAATATAAATATCATTATTATTATCATTTAACTCTTTAATAGGTTTACTCTTTGTACGAAGAGTGGGCGTGTCGACGCAGACGCAACAAAGAAACGCCAATGCTATGAGAACTTAACGCGAACGTATAAGTATCAGCTCGGCCCCTGTCGCAAGAAAACTGACTGTCATGCATGAGGAAGTAACACAAGCCATTTGATGCAGAAGGGCACAGAAAATTACGAAATTCCAAATGCGGAGCGACACTGCTAAAAGCCCCGGGAGTGAAGAGTACACTGTGAAGGGAACACTGCAATTATTCTGATAGTAACTTCAGAGACGGCAACGGCTCAGAATCATGTTGGATCAAGTGGCAAAACAGAATGTGCTGCGCCATCAGTCAGTCAGCCAGTGCGCTAGACAGTCAGAATAGAGCCGGCGAGACAGCTTTGGGAGCTACAATGGCATAAAATGAAGGAGTGCAGCTCTTTTTCAGTGAAGAAAGCGCGAAAAGAGATGAAAATCCACAGCGTTCACTTGGACGTGGTTACAAATGAAAACTGATGCAAATTGGGAACGATTGTCGCGCACAGCAACTCACGGCCAGGCGTTTTCTCAGAACCGTATTCCAAATACGAATACATTTCTAGACCAGCCCTCGACCACGCCAAGCACGTAATTTTTACTAAAAGTTGCAAACCTCAGCGACGCCAGCGTGCGACAAGTTGTAGCCACGTCTGTTGCTCGCTCATGACGGGGAAATTTTGGTGCTGCCGTTGTTGTTGTGCGCCGCGCCATTGTTTATTTTTGCACCACTTCCTTCCTTCCGGTTGCATAGAAGCGGCACGGAAATGTTATTTCTCTCTGATTTTTCGCATAAAAAGCGCCTAAAATGCGAGTTCTCGTTGCAACATGCATTTTTTTACGCTAAACCGCAGCACTGTTCTTTGTTGGCACATCCTGTTGCCAATATTCGTTCTTCTAAGGCTTTTTATGTTCATGTTTCGCTTTCCTGGGCTTGCATAATTTCAGTGTTTGTATGTTTCTCTATGTACATAATTCTACATATAAATAAGTGGGTGTGTATATATGTATGTACATATATTACTATATGTACAACGTTCGCTGATTACCTTATATCAGCTTAATTCACACCTTATTCACATCGAAAGAACCTTAAAAAATAAAAACCTAAAGCTACGCAACAAATTATTTTGATGACTCAGGATCATAAAAATAATTGAGGAGGATGTGGAGTGCCGGTAATCAATTATTTTTTTATATACATATGTATGTACATATATTTACCAGATAGTGTCTAAGCAGGAAGAGTATAGTCCGGTACCCTACGAATCCATATAAACTATATAAGTTTGACCTATCAACCGGACAATCACTGTTTGTAATGTTTTACAAAATCGGAGACACAGCACAATTTACAGTCTGCTGCTCCACAGTAGTATGAGTATATGGAGGTATACCTACAAGTCTTGCCAGCTTTCCAAAGGAAATGGAGACAAAAACAAAGCCATAACCACCTGTACGCGTACATTTTTTTGTCTGTGTTAGCAACGTCGCACCCACTTCATCCCCTCACTTTCAGGCCAGGCGCAATCAGCTGAGGCTTCTGAACGTTGCTCCGAATTACCGTCAAAACTTCCGAGTGTGATTTAACATTAGAAGCAGAATCGCCACAAATGAGAAGCGCACGTGTACGTGAGAGCAAATGAATGCACGTGGGTGTGGGTGTGTTCATAAGAGAGCGAGTGTTTGTCCTCGTCAACAACCGCTTGATGCGGAGCGGGTGGAAATGGGCTCCATTTTGGTGTCAAGTATGGCTAAAAGGCGAAGGACATCTGCGACTTCTGCGTTCCACTACAATTTGGCCCAATTTCAACTGTAAACACATCATGAAAAACTACAACTGTTTCTCCTAATGCTTCCATTTTGCTCCATAGAAAGCAGAGGAATGCCAGCATCACGAACGCCTCATTAAATTGTACGCCTGTTTTCCTTTTTTCCATCCAAATCTTGCTTTGTGGTTGAGTGCCATGCCGCATGCTGCTGTGAGACATGACTCGTGCAGCAATCCTGCCGTAAGCGATTTCGCATTTGATTTCATTTATATTCGGAGCATTAAAAAGGGTTTTCTGGTATCTGCAGCACCAGGAGCAACAAGAAAGGGTTGCCGCCCGTGACATAATGGTCCTGACTACCAGACAGGAAAATTAGCAGTTTGCTTGTCTACGTGTTTCTGCAGGAACGAATATGAAAGCCAACATATCCTGGCATGAGAGGGTTTATTATACCCTACACTATGCAAATTCATCTTTATCTGTGTTTATCTTATATCTGTGTTAATACTAATTGACTACATATATTAAAATTTAGGTTAAGAGTTTCTGACGGTAGTGATAGCTAACAAAAAGTGAGGGATGGAGTACCGGAAGTACCGGAGTTTCTACTGATTCTTCCATTGCTAATGCAAGATGTACTCTACAGAGCACTTGTAGGGTTAAATGGGTTAATGTAAGGAACCAAATGCATTGAGTTGCATTTTATACTGGAATGCATTCATGTATTTCAAATGGAAATATTTTGAAAGTTGGAAAATAAGTCCTGCCGCAATCGTTCTTCACGCAGTTCGTAATACGAGTAGCAACCGCAGGCAACCCACCGAAGGAGTCAAACACCTATTAAAAGTCACGGATGCTGAGCGATGCCTGGCAGGACACTTAAAATCTTATACGGCGACACTTTTAATGGGGTCATTTGCAAATGCAGCTTTGAGTGGATGGGCGAGTGTGTGTTTACCCCGGCTGGGGTGAAGTTGCTGCTCCAAAACATGCGAATTTTACTAGTAAGAAACACATACAAGTAAATAATGTAGGTTACATCTTAAATGTAGAGTTAGCACAAAATTCACTCTCGATTCATTGACGTGACATACATACGAGTATCTTTAGAAATTCATAGAGTAAATGATTACTTGCAACTTCTGTTCATGCTTAATTTGCAACACGTTATGCGTTTCCGATCCTTGAACCAGAACCAGACCTGAATCGTATTACAAATTAACGACACACACTTTTAAGTTCTCTAGGATGCTTATTAGGGTGTGATATTTTAAATTAACGACAAATCTTATGTGTAGAAGCATTCTTTATGTTTAAAACATCTCCATCCTCTGTTCAAAAACATCTTCAAAACAACAAATTAGGAGTATCAGTTTAAATAAACCTTAATACTTTATAATTCTATAAACCTTTACTATAATCTTCTTTTCTCGGAGCATGTGAACCTTTCTCAGCGACTTTCTTTACCATCTGATCTCTAAATATTCCCTCGAACCATATTTAGCGTGCTTTAAGAATCCTCTCTGAGTGTGGAAATGTGTTACACCGACTTACATGCCGCTGCTCCAGAAATCTCACGACATGTCAAAGGAAAATCCAATCAATACTCTTCCTCCTCTCTTCTTCACCCATCCTCACTTCAACGGTGTCCTCGATTTTTCGTTCTACAAGACGGTTTCTGTTTTGCTGCGGGAAATCTAAGTTTTTTGGGGTCTTTGCAGTGTCATGCAGAAAGTAGGTTGGACTAGAAAAATAAAGTATGTACGTAATTCGGTAAGCATTTCATTGAACACCAGAAAACAACCAGAAACCAGAAACATCCTGTGGCAAGCGTTCAACTGTTGTGCGCGTTCCTTTAATTGGAGCGACTGTGTTGGTGTTCAAAGTTCGTGCAAACAAGTTAAGATCTGGATATCTAAAGCGAATCACAAGCCCAAGTGTAAGCGGATGGAACGGGAACAGTGGAAATTAATAAGCGATCTGGATTTGGATTTCAGAACCAGTTAAAATTTATCACAGTTTCACATCTTCGACAGCAAAATAGGAGTACATTCGAAGTATGACAAGCATTTGCGATTATTTAAGTTTATCGATGATTTTGTGTTTGTGTGATTGCTCCACTCAATCAATAATTTAGCTGCTTCCATAATTTAATTCGCATTTAATAAGCATGCCGGTCACGCAAACCTCTATCTGTCTAATTTCTGTCATTATTCTGTGGCCCAGATGATTCTGTTTACAGTCGGCGAACACTTTATTTCCATACATTCATATCTTTCTCACAGACTTACAACGACCGCGTACATGTATGCATAGGATGCATCATCTGTTTCATTGCGTGCTTCAGAGGATGGATGGCTTTTCGTTGCACTGTTCAACTTGTGTCCTCACAAAACTCACAAGTCACACGATATGAATACATTTTATAGCGAATGCAACTGCAGGCTTTCGTTACTGTACAGATTACTGTAGCCCATGTTGCCCATGTGTGACTTACTCACTAAATGACTGAGTGACTGAGTGACTGAGTGACTGAGTGACTGTTGGTCGTGTGTGTTAAGGGGCGTTCAAGTTGTTTGCGTAGTACTCGTAACTGGCAGGCGAGTTTAAGTGCTGCATTTTTTGGGGGATTCTGCGAGTACTTCAGAGGATGCGAGTGTGCAACTGTGGAGCTTTCTTTGTCAAGGTTCAAGTATGCCTTTCCGAGGCTTCTGCTTGTTCTCAGCTATTCTGGAGATTATGCATCATTAGCAGCTTGTAGGTTCTTCACATATGATCTTCAATCAAATGAACTTCGTGGTGCCATCGGTGAATTGATAGATAAATTAAATTGAAACAGCTTCATCGGACGCTGACGAAAGCAGAATTAAAGCTTCTTCAAATTTGATTAAAGATTCTTCCAAACGAAAGGAAAAATTATGGCTGAGTGGAAACACGAAGACCGAGAAAGTTCTCGCTTCCTGGATTCAACAATATTCATCAAGGTACAGGAATGAAGGACATGATAACTAAACGTGCGAACCTTTAAGAATTTTGTCCAAGTTTTAGAGGGCTCCCAAAGGAGCCCTGCAAAGAGGTCTTTAAAGGAAATGGAAGTATGCAATACAATGCAATGTGTATTTCTCTTAGTGCCTCAAAGTAGACTTCAAATGCAAATGCAGGAACAATAGAAGCAGCCGGCAAAACCGCTTCTTCAGAAACTTATGTTAAGTGAAAAACTTTTCCTCACCTTCTTTTCTTGGGAAGTATTCTTTGCTTTTGGTTTCGTTTTGTGGGGAAAATCGAAAACTGGTTCTTCTTTTCTTCCAGTGTTTGCGATACCCAGGTTTCTGGCGGACAAAATTCGGAAATGCGAGTAGCACCGCGCTCAAATGTCCAATAAAAATGGTTGGTGGTAGAAGGCTCTTAAACGGTCGTTGTTTGGGGATTCATGACATTATTAACAGCGCATTCTGAGTTCGTAAACTACTGTTTTGTTACTACACAACCGTCAGCGTAAAGCTCGAAGTTAGAATCGACCGAGCATGAATCAGGCAGCATCCCAGCAACGTCATTCAATGAAAACAACAGCACAATCAGGCCTCAATTAACCCCCGCTTGACGCGGTGTCAAAACATAACAAATTAGCAAATGCTCACCGCAGTACCATATTCGTCTGAGTGTAGCAAAGCCTTTCGCTCGTGTTGACCTCGTGTAGTCCCATTAAAGCCAAGAGACTAAATTTAGAGCCTTAGAGCCTTTAGAGACTTATATGCGTGTGGATACAGGATTATACATATGTATATGTATATACGATTATTATAAGTATATAAATGAAATACTACTAAAGGAATAAACTTCCGTAACTTCTGAGTTAGCGAATGCGGAACTCCTTTGTAAAAGATTTCTCGTAATTCGTGATAAATTTTGACCTTAACAGAATGTATTGAAAGATTAGTTCGTTCGAAAGTTACGTAAAGTCAGAAAGTTGGGCACTCTTTACATTTAGAAATTCAGTGGTTCTCGTAAGAGTGCCGAACATTGAAACAGCGAAATCGGTTTAGCAAACGTAAGATGTTATTTCCCCCATTTGCATACAAGAGGAGCCAAATGTTTCCGTATATGAATGTGTTCCCGTCGAATCCCGTCGTTTAAGATAGCCCACATATTCTAAAAATTTATAATTTAATTGAATAACAACAGAAAGAAAACATTTAGTAATACTTGTAATCTTTATTTCCAGGAAATATGAAGATCAATGCAAAAATGGCGACTCCGATTGAGGAAAAGGTCGATCAGCACTTGAAGGTACATTGCGAGTACTTCCTTATTATTACGCAGATTTATATACTTTTGCATCACTTATTTTAATTGAACATAGAATATAAGTTTCGTAGAGTCAACCACTCTGTACAGTTTGTTGTATCGAAAAAGGCAGCACTGAACAGCAATAGAGTCCCTTTTGTTCCTCTTTTCAGCTCCCCAAAGTGTATTCCCCCGTCTACCCTTCCACCCAACATTTCGCCATTCATCGCATCGTATCTACTTGTTTCTTTCTTGTTTTCAAGTTTGCTAGCTACACAGTCTTTCATTCTAGGACAAATCTTTTGTCCTTCACACTCCATAAAATTTTCTGACACATTTTCTTCACTTTATGGTCAGTTCTCCTTTCATTCATTTTATTCTTAGTTTATTCAACATCAACAAAGTCTTTTTTTACTATTTTTTTTCTTTACCCAAAAGTTCCTTCTAGGAACAGAATGCACCCTTCTTTCGCGATTCTTAATGAATTTTCGGTGTGATTCTGTGGTTCTTATATTTGTAGATCCGCATTGGGATGGTCAACGTCAGCGACGGCAAAAGCAAGCCTGAACCACTTCGACTGAGTCTGACGATGGAGCTGTTGACACTCCAAAAACTCGAGATAGTGACACCCACGAATATCCTTCATAATGGTCCGCCCATGGAATCGAAGGTGAGTAGAGCAGAACCTCGAGAGTAATAAATCAAGTATTCAAAATGTTTGATTGTTGCATGGAAGAGATGACTTAAGGCTAATACAATTTACTCGTATTAGATTGTGAAAAAAAGTATTCGAATATCAGATAAAACATAAGAAAAAAAAGTGTAGCCAAAGAACCCGATTTACCTTTATTGTACTGCAATTAATTTGCGTATTTCTGGCATTCGTGCCATTTGTTTTGCCCTCCGAACAGCCGGGTTGAACACACCTTACATCCTTAGATACACTTGTGATCAACAGCTCAAACCTTTCACGTTATTTACAAAAACATTATGAAATTAAAAATTAAATAGTCAACAAGAAAGGCAAACAAACTCAGAGCAAGGCACAGTGAAGAGCAAAAAATACGCAACATAAATAAAATAATTATAAATCTGACAGCTGCATGAAAAGACCGGAAATGAATGCCACATGGAGACAGAGAAAGGATGGATGAGTGAAGAGGATATGTTTGCAGGTCATGAAGTTGCGAAAATCCTATAACCTCACGGAGTGGGTGGCGACATCTCATGACAGAACGGATGCACGATACAAACAAATTGTGCGAACAAAATTAGGTTTCCCGGGTTATTAAATATACGCGTATTGGTACTTGGACTAGGAGAGATTGTACGTTCAATGGGTAAAGTTTGAATGGAACAAATATAACTCTAGATAAATTATAATTGCAACTGCTGAGGCAAACAAATCCAAAGAATATATGCACGAATATTTTTTTACGAATTTTCATGTCTTCACAGGAGCGCATGGTTCAAATCACGCGGCAGAAGCAGGGCGGCCTCGGACTGAGCATAAAGGGCGGTGCCGAGCACAAGCTTCCGATTTTAATATCACGCATCTACAAGGACCAGGCGGCCGATATCACAGGCCAGTTGTTTGTCGGCGATGCTATAATAAAGGTGAACGGCGAGTACATAACAGCCTGTCCCCACGACGATGCCGTAAACATTCTTCGTAACGCGGGTGACATTGTCGTCCTCACGGTAAAACATTACAGGGCGGCAACGCCATTCCTGCAGAAACAATGTGAGTCACGAGATTAAAGCAACCCATTAAAAACACTTGTTATTATTTATCTGCTTTTAATAATATTTCCGACACTAATATTAGTTGAAACTTATACCAATCCAACGTAACTACTTCAATCCCACAGGTCCGGTATAATACTTGGACTGAGACAAATCATTGAATGTTACTGATTACATTCAGATCTTAATACCACTGCTACTTTTCCTGTCCTCAACTTCTCGTGAACTTTATTCTTGTGCAGTTAGATTTTCTAGCTTCATCTGCTTCCTTCCTTTGTTAGTGCAGCCCACTTTTTAATTAAATTTTCCATAAAAAGAACATCCTAATGCTTCAACGTTGGAATTAAATTTCAACACGATAATTGTTGCAACAAAGACCAACAAACGTGGATATCAACTCCATCCTAGACATGAACTTTACGAACACTACGCTTGCTACGTCAGGATCGTGCTAAGACTCCGATTCCGGCTCTGGCTAGTGTTGCCGTATTGCGTGAAACTCTTGCTTTATGGCTTTTTAATTGCAATGAGGTACACTATTATTGTCGGCATAACGTGCTTTCTTGGTTATTTTTTCCGCTACCAAATTATGGGTGGCAGCAACGGGTGTTTTGATGATTTTGTTGGCGTGATAAAAGCACGTGAAATTAAATGCACCCTGAAACTATGCAACTATAATTGTGTGGATGAAATCTATCCATACTTTGCCTTTAACATAGGATGCAGGAGTAAAACCACACAATAATCACGAAAATAAAAATAATAAGCACATCGTGATGAATCGACAATAATGCAGCAATCCATATAAAAATAGCAACAATATTTCGAATATATTCATTTGTAACTTGTAATGGTTCGAAGCGGTTCCTAGGACAAATTAAAATGGACTGAATTGGAAGAATAAATATTTATTATTATTGTACTTGTATTATTCCTTGATGTGATTCAATTTTTCATTTAATATTTGAAAAAGGATGCATTATTTGATAATGATTATAGAAACACTAAGAATTTAACGATCTTAATCAAAAGCAAAGCAGTTTCATCCACAATTTTGTGGTTTACTATGTTTTTCAGGGCAATAATTTTTATATATGCAATTTTTTGTATTGACGAGAGGTGAAATATAGGAATACCTTTATATATTTATTCAAGTCAAACTCTGTCTCGCTAAACGTAGTCTTTTAATTAACTAGTAGTTCTCTACGAAACATCGACTTTATTCAACGAAACTATCACCATGTTCCTCACTAAAAGACACCAAACAGTTCAGTTTTGTTAACACTCGCTGCTTCGTTCTGTCAGCCATTTCTTAAGCTTTCAATTCACCCCAGCTTACAATAACTTCTCGTCGACGCTGACAAAATGAGGTTGTGTACGCACAAGTGATGTATTCTCGTATGTATCCACAGATGAGGGACCATCGGCGGTCAGAGACCACAATTTAACCTGCTTAATTTAGCGAAGCAAGTCTGTAGAAACGAATGCTTTTGCTTCTCATTCGGTTCTATAGTGCAACAGTTCAAGAAGCAATAAATCAAGATAGCTTCCTATTGCATTCCTTTTTTTGACTGATGACAGTCGCAATGCCCTTGAAGATCACATTGCACACTACGCCTCTGGACATACTTAAGCGAACATTTGCATTCGTTTTCAGTTTCGTGTTTCACTTCCTTTCGCAAACACACTCTGTCTGTGTCGCTCACTCACTGTGCCACGCACTCTTTTAATGATGCTTTCTCTCTCCCAATATACCGTTTGCAGTGTCAAAGGAAACACCCGACTCCGACAACGATGCAACATGTGCAGAACTGAAGGCTGACGAAGGTTATAAATCCTCGGTGAAGAATGGCACGATAAGCAGGAGCTGCAGCCGGCCGATGTCGATTTGCTCGGAGCCGGAGAAGAAATGGGTGGATGTGGTCGCAGGTAGGTTCACCTCTAAGGATCCATACGCAGTTATGCAAGTGCAAGCTACTCGAACATGCGTGTTCCGAGATTAGGTTTCGGATCTTTGAAAATATGCTATCTGCATATCCACATGCGAGTATATTGCAAATAATTCATTGACATCAAGCAATAACTGAACCTTAAAGTGAATGCGAATAAAAATCATAATAAGGGGTAACTTATATAAAATAGACAACGATGTAATGTTGCTTTAGTTTTTAGCGCTTCTTACAAACATTTTTATGCTGCTTCTGGTGCCAGATTTATTTCCAGTGTGCTCTCGATGACGGCAAAGTTTAGCAGCAAACATTCTGCCTCAAAAAAATTATTCGATTTCAATTCCTTAATATTTTAAGTAAATTTCTATTTAAATTAATTTCTGTTTATTTTTCAATATGCTTCTTGGTCGAATTCCTCTCCAGTTCCCCTTATGATGGCCTACGTTACGCGCTACATCTACGGCACCGACAAGTTGCGCCCCAACGCCTTCGAGGTGCGGGGCCTCAACGGCGCCTCGACCGGCATAATTCACTGTGATGATCTGGCTATCCTGAGCCAGTGGCTGAAGCTGATAACAGACAACGTAGTCGGATTAACACACCTGCAGGTGAGTTCAAGTACCAATCAGCTTTGAGTTCTCATTTCATAGCGCATACTAGAAACATTCTGAAAACCTTCTTTCGGGGACACACTTTAATCCCAGCCGACAACAGAACGTAACTATTTCAGAGCTCGCCTTGCGCCGATTTCCATGCAGCAACACTCTCGCATTTGTCCTCAATGCGAGCCTGATCCGGGACCAACACAGCTCCAGTCGGCTCCATGCCATTAGAACGAGTGCTCTAAATCGGCCGCATGAAAGATAAAACCTACAAACAACACAAATCGTCAACGCAAACATAAAGCAGCAAACAAAAACAAGCCAGTTTGCTGATTGCAGTGAGTGCATTCTTCATTGTCCACAAACCGCTACGCACAACCAGAGGAGGCCAGGGACACGATGTTTCATGTTTCGTGTACATGTTTATTAAATGGAGACTTTCACTAAAGCCTTTAAAGCGAAGTTTACGAAACTATCTTCGTTTATATGAAACTGTGTCAGAAGCCATCACCACAAACTATCAAGCTTCCGAAATGTGGCTCACGTTTTTCCAGCTGCTGCTCGATTTATCGTCCCCGAATGTGTCGCTACTTAGCGGAGAAGTGTTGCTTTTAAACCCGAAGCTATTCATGTCAGATTTCGCCTAATAAAACTGATAAGTGCCAATTAATTCAGAGAAGAAGTCGGGGTCAAAATTTGAAAAAAACATTGCGGCGGACGTTCGATCAATCAACGATAAGTAAAAAAAAGTAGTGCAAGAAAATATTCCACAACGAGTTGGTTGAACTAATGATAAACACAGATTTGATTGCTTGCCAACGTCCTTATTAGCTGGTAGCCACTGGTTATCATTTTAGTTTTCTTGGTTCACTACACGTTGCTACGCGATGAAACCTTTTCGCTTACGAACCCATTAGTATCTCACTGAGATGATGTGCCTCACCTCGCTTTCTTTTGCTTACTTCCAGATGAAACTCTACAATCGAAACTTTGCAGTCGGTGAGCGCATTGAGTACATGGGCTGGGTCAACGAGGGCATCATCAACAACAACATCTCGTGGCAGAGCTACAAGCCACGTTTTCTGGTACTCAAAGGCACGGAAGTAATGCTGTTCGAAGCGCCCCCGGTGAGTACCCAAACATCCGCAAAAGGAAGCTCTTAAATGACGACAATGCTGATAAAAGGCACACACTTTCAGGCTTAATTGTTTCTCCGTCTGTTTACTCCGATCCGGACCCTGCATCTCAACCCCAAGCTCACCTAACTAGAGTATTTAGATCAATTCACTTCCTACTTCCACACACTTTTGGGTGCATTTATTTTTTCCACCGATTCTTTAACGAAATAATTTCCTGGTGTAGTCCACGAAAATATTTCGTAAACGTCGATGAAGCAGAAGAGTTAAGTTCAAAAAGCTCCAAAGCCAGGAAGCATAGCAATCAAGGCCAGTCCCTTTCTGCCTCGATCTCTCGATAGTTCTGCTATACCACTTCGCTGCTGCTCAATTGCCACCTCATGACTTTGTGGCACGGAAGCGGATATGGGTTGATTCGCGAATGGCTCTCCTCAGTATGTCACGCGCGTTCAGCATCCGGCTCCGACGTCGAATGAGTCTTTGAGCGCTTCGCTACACCGACAACTACTCGCAATCCACGGAGTTTTTAGAATAGTGACTTCAAATTGCACTTCCGGTTTGTGCTTTCTTAGTTTTACTGGCTTTTTATTTTTATTTTAATTCTTATTTTTTTGCTAAAGTTGGCTCCTAATTTAGAAAACTGCGAACGAACTGCTCCAAAAATAGCTCGATTGATGTTCATGTCATGTTTTCCATTAGAAATGCTTTTTGACGCTTTTATTGTCTGATTTTCGTAGTTTAACTGAAAGTGGTTAAATGTATGGAACATTCTTGTTGATTGGAAGCATTTGACACGAAATCGGGGCTACTTATTACTCAGGCGGAGCTTTATTTATTCCTATTCGATTTACATGCTGCTTCCCTGTAGAACTAAAACTCTGATTGCTCAAATGCCTATATATCCGCCGCAAAAGCTTTTCTGAAGTATTTCATTCGCCAACAGACGATTGAAAAAAGAGTCCAGATGAGGCCAACGAACACACACACACAGACACAAAATTAGCTTCTGGACTGCGATACACCTACACACACACACACACGCAGATACACACTGTGTTTGTGTTATCCAGGTCATTTGTCAATCGATTGTTGCATTACGCATTCAAATAATTGCTTAATTGCGTTTGCAAACGTGAACAGGCCGAATGTATATTAATGCACAGGCGAATCGTCAGACACCCACACACACACAGCGCCAGACGCACCGACTCCACTATTCACTCATGTGTAAAATAAGGAACACAACAGAATACAAAAATCCTGTTTTCGAGGCTTCACCGGAGAAAAGAAAATAACAATTTATTGTATTTTATTAGAGAAAAAAGTGTATTTTCCCACGCCGCTGATTGAATAACGTGGCAAGCATTCGAGTGCACTTGTTTGTGCGTAGATGTACACACATAATACGTATGCAGATGGGATGTACGAGTATGTATGTATGCACGAGTACATGCACTCACACTCGAGAACGATTTACTACTCGTGCATGCAAATTTATGCGTGCTTGCTCACGAGTTCGCTTAATTTGTTTGTACATGAAATACGAGTAGTTGTTCCTTAACGAAACTTAATTTAAATATCCGTTCGACGTCTTCTTGTCGTCGAACTTATCAAATGCTTGATGAAAAAGTTCCATCATTAGGAAGTTGAAACAGTTAAAATTCAAAACAAACGAGAAGGTTAAGAATAAGAATTCAACTTTATAGTTAGACCCATCTTAATATTCAGCGGCCAGTAAAAATCATTTCACTCAGAGAAACCTCTTCGCCGCGATAACCAACAAGTGAAAAAATATATCTGAAGGTCTGATAACAAATTCAAAGACTTCAGGTCGAGTATCACGTACACGGAAAACCAAAACTCACTCTAATGTTACGAACGGATTAAATTTACAACATAACATAAATCGCCCAGCCGAAAACAGGGGGAAACAAACGCAAATCCACCAACAGGCACGCTATAGGAAGGA
Source organism: Myopa tessellatipennis (assembly GCA_943737955.2). Classification (NCBI taxonomy): domain Eukaryota; kingdom Metazoa; phylum Arthropoda; class Insecta; order Diptera; family Conopidae; genus Myopa; species Myopa tessellatipennis. The sequence continues at coordinate 15,476,666 of OX031315.1, forward strand.
TTAAGCAAACCCGCTTCCGCTGTGCAAAACAAGCGGAAGTCGGAGCTGCAGTTCACGTGAACTTACCCACGCCTCCTGCCCGCCCGGCCGCTGCAATACTTCTGAACTTAACCTCGACAGCCAGGATCAACAACACGTTGCTGCTGTTTGGCCGCTTGTCTGACTGTTAAATATTTCGACAGGTTCCCACCGGAAATGCTGTCAAGGCGACCGACAGACCCCCTCCCTCCCTTCCGATCCGCTGCAGTCATTCAACTTTTCTTTGAAAATGCACAAAAGGTGCTCCGACCTCCTTTCATGTTCATTAGTTAGACCCTTGATGGAGCGTAAAAGCAAAACTGTGCCCGTATCGCACCCCGAATGTAGCCCACATTTATTTAATCGCCATCGAGCAAATTAAGAGCAAATAAAAGAGCAAATAAAAGAGCCCGCCGAACGTATGCCGACAGACTGAATTGAAGGCACCCTAAGAAGAGCTTCTTGCAGGATTCCTTTAGGATTCAAATTGTGTTCGTTAGGTTTTCACACGCACTCACTTATTCGCTTATACTACTCTTTGATGTTGTTTCATTCGTCATTACAGCTGAATGTGGCCGGCCTTTCCAAGGCGCTGGTGGTCTACAAAGTGTACCAGACGATGTTCCGCGTTGTCAAGGAGTCGGAGACGGTGGACAGCCGCCAACATTGCTTCCTGCTGCAGAGCTCCGGCCATGAGCCACGCTACCTGAGCGTGGAAACGCGCCAAGAATTGCTTCGCATCGAGAACAGTTGGAACGCCGCGATTGTGACCAGCGTGATTAAGTTGGGGGTAAGTGTGCCCGAGGGGGCAGTTGTTGCGTTTTGTTGTTGGTAGTTCACGGTTGAGTAAGCTGTTTGAAATATTTAATTAACGAAGCCGTATTGAATCGCAGCTGCATCCACAACTCAACTTTATTTTTACTTTTGTGGCCCACACGTTGTGGCAAGTTAAATTGTTGGCCTCTCTGCTGAGAAATTTCGTGTGTTGACCACTCTTCGTCACGTGTCCATACGTCGGGAATTTTCTTGTGGTTTTCATTTGAAGCAGTGTAAATATCTTTGAAAGCTAAATAAAAGTAAAAGCCTCATAAACTAAAATAAATTCGCTATTAAACTCGTAATGGATAAAATATTAATTATCCTGTCTTTATTTCTGAAAAAAGCGGACCAAAAGCGATAAATCATTGCTCGTTAATCACTAATTTGTTTTTTATTTTTTCCGAAAGAAAGTTTGTTAAGAATCATAGGGCACCACAATCGATTTTCCAATTTTCGTGTGTCCACTCTATATGATATGTACACTGAAATGTATTCAAATATATGTATGTACTATATACAAAGCCACATATATGAGTACATACAAACCAGTGCTCTTTCCTGTGTGTCCTTGAATAATTTGTGATCCTGGACCGTTCCACACTTTTGATTTCGCTTTAGGAAACAATAGCAAGGCTTTTCGAGAACCAACATTTATTCAGCTTAAAGAATAATTCACGTCTAACGTCGCCGCACCGTTTCTTAGCCCGATAATTATTGCTATTAATTACTTCCATCTCAGCAATGACACAGTTTCCTTTTGATACAATATTCGCAAGTATAACTTGATCGTTCAAATTCACTGAATTAAGTCGAACCTTTAATTGCTCATTACTACAACAAGTCCAAATGAATTCCTATTATTTTTCATGATGTAATCCCACAAATTAAAACGTATTTACTCTTTTCACTAGTAGAAAAAATAAATGAAAAGCGTCTCTAAGAAGGGTATCATAGGCTAATATCTTCAAACCACAGCCAGTCGATAATCCTTCGCTGATCCTTCGCTGATGTTTCGCTGCTCTATATTTTTACAGACCTTTCTTTCCAACTGCATTGCTTACTATAAATGTCATTTGTCATAAACATTTTAGCGCAAAACTTTCGCCGTTTCTCATCACGGCAAAAGCGGCGGCCTGACACTGGACTGGCAGGCGGGCTTCTCGCTGGCGGAGGGCGCTGACTCGGCCATCGTGTGGCAATACAAGTTCTCACAACTGCGGGGTTCCAGTGATGACGGCAAATCGAGACTAAAGTTACATTTTCAGGATCATGAGACGCGAGCAATTGAGACGAAAGTGAGTATATCCGAGAGCATAAGAGAACGAGGTGCAGAGAGAGAGAAGGCATCCACTCCATTTCTCGGAGGGAAGGGGCGGGACTGTAACTTGAACGCGGGACGGGACTTGAGTTCCTGTAAAATTCTCCTTTCTGCATCTTAACGACTGACGTTTGCGGTTTACAGAGTTGCAGTTTTGTAAATTACTCCGCAAATATTGTGTAGGAGTCAAAATTCAGTCTCTCTCCTCTCCGCCTCTCTCTCACTCTTTTTCCTTCTTTTTATCGGTTCTTTTGACTTTAATGCTTTAACTACTTTCCTCTGCTTACTTTTAATCACCCTTAAAACAATTGTTTTTGGGGTACTTTTTCCGTTCAGTTCGCGCTGTTTGTTCGTAAAAGTTTTACGTTGCTTTTCATTAATAAAATACGCTCTGGAGCACTCGTTAAGAGCTCTTTAAATTGTAGTTATTCAATTTTCCATGCATAGTTTTACCGTAGCTGGAAGAATGCGCCAATAGCTTTGAGGCCTCTACAAAGAGAACCAAGCTTTTTAAACTAAAACAAAGTGCACCCGGCCCACTAAGCTGGCGAAGCTCACTTAAGAGCCTTTGAATTAACGGAGTGCCTCAAAACTTTCTTGGAGCGTTCTTTTCGATTACTAATTAGTTTTCCGATAGCTCACTCAATATTTGAACCGAACCATCTTTAATCGCATTGTAAACATTCGTATTGCTAATATTTTCCATTCTTGCGTTTCTTTTCCTTTCTCTCCCCCACCAAATTGGACCCCTCCCATGTACAGGAACTAGAATGTCAAGTGCTGCAAAGTTTGCTCTTTTGTATGCATGCCTTTTTGACCGCAAAGGTTGCTTCCGTCGATCCAGCATTTTTGAGTTCTATACAGCAAACCTAATCTTACACTAGTACGTAACCGAGCTGCGTTCATTCGAGAGAACCACAGTAGGTACACGAGTGAAGACAGTCACGGAAGCTCGTGTTTTGATTGTTCTGGCTTTAACTTTACATAACAGCTCCATAAACAACTGCAATGCAAATATTATAGTATTATTATCATATGATTAACCAACTAAGACGTATTCTACCTGCGGGGGAAAAAAGATCGTGTCGCAGTTGGTGCAACACTATAAGTTAAGCTAACCACTAAATGGAAAATTGTAAAAACACGAAACCCTGGAAGAACGTTCGATTGGTAACTGTGAAAACGTACTTGAAACCTTCGATTTGTCTGTTTAAATATTAGTTAAGTTTAAGTAACTTTTTCACTCAAACACGTAACCAAAACGCTTTAAACAACTTCTTTGCCATTATACTATACTACACTATTAATTCGGCGATACGTGGAGTTCGGCCTTGAGAACCGACACCAAAAGGAGTTACTAGCAAACTCCCACCGAAGCTTCAGTTTTCTTTGCTTTTTTGTTCGAATCTCCATCCTAGATTTATTTATTTTAAGGTACAGTATTTGTACAGCCTCATGTACAGCATTTATACGAAATATTGTAGATTTTTAGTTCTAAGGATGTACCACTCTTGGCTGTCGTACTTAAACGTTGTCATCTTCACGTATTTATGCAAGAAACGTTGTCATACGCTATCGTTTTTCTCCGTGTCTTTCATTGAATTTCTAATTACAACTTCTAGCTTAACTCAATATGAATTTCAATGAATTTTTTACTAACTTAGTCACATTACAGTTCAATTATTAATGCAATATATTTTGGCAGGTTTGAAGAAGTTCCTTGAAGATATTTCATGAAAATCATTCTTTCTCTGTCTTATTTACTGATTTATCTCATGGAATCGTCTCTTTCCAGTCAGACTAAGACACAATGAGCGCCACTATGATATCTAATGTCAATTTAATGCGCGACGTTTTCACTGCAGCCCTGTAAAAAAGTCATTAAAAATTGACCTTTATACATCCACTATATACAAAATATCTCCACATTTTATGTGTGGATGTGATTGATTGCGAAGTAACATACAAATAAAAGGCTTTCGATTGTGTAACTGAAAAACTCTTCAGTTGTGCTTACAAGTGTTTTTAGCTCTTTCTTCGCTTTATAGATAGATGCCTCAATTCTTAATATGTACACAATATGTACTGCAGTTAGTATTGTATTAATAATTGCTTACATAGTTAATAACCTAGCATAGAATAACAAATAAAATAAAAAAGACTGTTTGGGCGAATGTGTTGGGTTATCAAACGAACATTTTGTAATCACGAAAACGTAACGAAGACAACACATGCACGTGTCAGTCGTAGATTTACAAAATTTTGTTGAATCGGGTTCGGGGGGAAGGTAAGCAATCTCGCATGTTCATGATTTTCTGATAACCAGGTTAACGTTCACCAGAAATCATTAAAACACAGAAATAATAAATTAAAAGTTTTCGTATTTTATAAACAGGATGGTCCACATTGTATTTGAATGGACCACTTTTTTAATACTCGTATTTCTCGAAACTCATGAACTGCTACCAGCTCAGCTGACACAACAAAAATGTAATTAAAACAATTAACCGTGAACGTATCTCAACTACATACATTATCATATCAATCACCATAAAAACCAGGAACGAAGGAATCGAAATAAATCACAGAAACGATATATTATAGTTTATATTATATATATATATATAGTTTATATTATATACATACTTATTATACATACATCCGTACACATGCAAACATACATATACAAGAAGTACTTAGCTACAACTACTCATGCACAAATACTCGTAATGAAGCCTCTTTTCAAGAATAAAACATAACTAAGAGTGCGTTTAGCAAGAACCATCTCATAGCTATCATTTTTTACCAATTATTTATCCAATCAAATGCGTAAAATAAAACAATACAATTATTTGCACGAACTACAAACGAAAGAGGAGACTCAACGAAAGAAATCCACATCAGATTTAAATACGATTCCTAGTTCACGTTAACGATTATTAACAATAATTCAGCTGGATTTAAAGTGCGACTCGATTTCCTCGTTGATTCCTTTAATAAAACTTTACTAAGTAGAAAAACAAAACTCCATACAAACTTCGATACACTTTTTTCCACACCGAAGTACAGTTGTATCAATATTGAAATTAAAGCGTATTATAGTTCGCCGCCGCAGCCGTTCTAACTGAAGTAAGAAATTTATAAATTCATAGTAAATAGGCAAATACATGTACGAGTATACAAATGGTGAAAAAATACCTTTACATTTTATTATATTACTTTCTACCTCTGTTTTTCTATGCAAACGCCGCTTATTTTGTAAATAATCGTCAGTCAACTAATTAATGCACTTAATGCAATTAATGTTAGCAGAGCATCATTCGCTTTAATTAAACTTACTAAATAGCAGAAAAATCAAAGAACAAAACTAAGAAAGACTTTTAATTGGAAGACTTTGAAAAATAATTATAAAACTTATAAAAACATTTGAAAACCATAAAAAATGTGCGAAAATACATGAAAATTAACAGAAGAATATTGTTTGCGCCTTAATTGGGTGTTGAATTGATTTCATTAACATTTTAAGGCAGTTTTACTTGGTTGGAAAGTTTACCAAACTTAAGTGGCTAATCTTTCAGTCGCTCTCAAACTGACTAGTACCTGAGAGATGCAATCAATGAGTTGGCCAAGAAAAGGAATGGCTCCTATATAGGAGTAGCTCGTTAATCTGAAAGGTGTTCGAATGTCCTGAAATGTTCGAAAGAGGCGGAAGCTTGCAGCATCCGTGTAAACACTTGTCTCTTCAGGATCTGGTAAACAAACACATACGAGTATATGCAGAAGACTTGCGGCTCCGGTTTCGTAGCACATGTCTTAATGGGTGTTTATCAAGTTTGTTGACAGAGGAGTGAGTATTTTGGTTTAACCTAACTTCTAACACAAATTATCTTTCGAGTACAAAATAACACTCTTCTTTATGCTTACTCTAAACTCTTATATAAGGTTTTCATCTTGCTTAACACTTAAATGGTTACAGAATTAAAAAACTGTTTGGAATTTGAGGTGAGTAAATACGGTGCCCATACAACTTTCTATACAATATATTGCACAAAATATTTACACTTTCAATTTGCAATTTTAATTTAATTAAAATAATTTAATCGAATTTAAATATAAATCAGTGCATGCGTCTATTTTTTCAGTTCTGTTCAGTAAAAGTGCTGCTAATGATTTACTTTAATAATTAAAACTTGGCTCAAATTCCACTCTTTCAACTTTTACACCTTTTCGCATTCTACTTTCAGGAGTCACTGTTGTAATACTGTTAACACTGTTAACCATCTTAAAACAAGGTGGTTATTAAGACCGACGTTATGCACCACTTCCTCTAACCAACTCTACATATCCGCCTTCAAGTACGCAAACCTTAACGCACGCTTTCTGAACTCCTCCAATCTACTCCTCTAGTGTTCAATACTGTTAAGTGTAGTTTTTAACACTAAATGTACTTAAATCGCACTCTTGATTAGAATAAAAGCAGAAATTTATTCATATACAAAATTTTGGTTTTTTTCTTCTAAAATATTTTTAATTTAAACGAATTAAAACTGGGACGTAACACCGGATATCTCTTAATGCAGATGACATTTCGTCTTCATTCTTTTTGTGCATTTTATTGAAATTGAATGCACGGAACAGATGCAAGGACATCATTCAAATGTACAAATGTACATATATAGAAATTTATATATTTATAATTGTATTTATAAATGTACTACTTATAATTTATAAGTAGTATGTACATATGTATAAGCAACTCGTACATTACTGAATTTTAATTAATTTTTAATTAAAAAAAATGTGGTATATCTAGATATAAATACTATATGTATATAATTTGTGTATTTTTAATAATATATGCTTACACTTATTGTCAACTTCTTCTCGTTTTTGTTTTATTTTTTCTTTTCATTTAATAATTTTGGCTGGAGACAGTTGTAGTTCTACACGTTGCCCCTTTTTATGGGCGTGTTGAACCGTTTTGTGTTATGTATATTTTCGAAATTAACGGCGTATTTTCATTAGCTTGGCTTTTTTAGACTTATTTAGCTTTCTTGTTTTTTAGATTTAGCTTTCTTTCTGAAAAGTTCTGGCAACACTATCAGAACACCTCAGTGTAAACTGCGGCTAAGATTATAACATGAACCAGGGCTGCCAATTATATTTTTCATATACTTGGCATTTTCCAGGTATGTACTCATTTTAACAACTGAAAACAATTGTAAAATATTATTAAGTGACCCTATTTAGCTTTCGTTTCTGTAAACCATATTTTCGCAGACTTCTTCATTCACAAAAATGTCCTCTAAAAATGATAGTTGCAACTTGCAAGTGATGTGTATGCACTTTAAATAAACCGTTATTTTGCCGGCGTGTCGTCATTACATTTGTTTTGACATTTGGCAGAATAGTTTGGTGGCAAAAATAATAGAATACAAGATTACGAATTGCGCAGATCCGTTATTCGATGTCAAAAAACTTGACAACCGGCTTTCCAGTGTGTGACGTCACAATAGCAAACATTTTTGTGAAAGCCATAGTCAAAGCCATTGATATATAGTAAATTTCGTGATTTAAAGAAATAATTTAATGAAAAATAATGAAGTGCAGAGTGAAAAACTGTGGATATTGGAACCATCCGACACTAGAAGATTGCAAATTTGGATTAGTTTTTACAGACAATCGCCATCCAAGAATGATAAAAAAAAAGTTTTGTAACTGGAGTAACTGCGCTGGCAGATTTAATGCAAGCTCTGGACAAACGTATCCGAAGCCAAATTATGCTCAAATTGCTTCTGTCGTAATCATTTTATCTTGGCGGAAGTGATCCATTCTGAGATTGTTGGACATAATATGTTGGGGGTTGAGATTGCAGATCGTATATTTCTATAGTATATCGTTATTATTTCTAAAGCCGAGAAATTAATGTAAAATATAAAATTTTACGCCATTGTTTACAATTTTGTATGCAAAATGTATACAAATTTGACAGTTCAGCTATATTAGTTTGCTATTGCGACGTAGTTGCGCAGAAGAAAACATTTTTGAAAGCTGATCTGCGTAATCCTGTATTCTATTATTTTTGGTTTGGTGGCACTTTCTCTTTATCTCTTTCTAACTTATTGGCACCAGAAAAGGAGAAAGATAAGATAAGAAAGTCTGTTATTCCGAAATTCGAAACAGAGCTGCAAACTAAAAACTCAGTCAAAAAACAGAAAGCATTTGAGTTTAGCGCTGGAATCGCAACAACAATTACAACGGAGTTAAAACAGTTTACGAGTGGTTTTGGGGCTTAAAACAGTTTATTCCAAGAACCTGGAAAAACCATTTTATGGAAATATCATATTATTTTGGATCATTCTTTCTTATGTATAAAACGATCGATGGCGCGTCGTTCGAAGTTCTCCAAAAACCAGGGTATGTAAGCGCACACTCACGAGCGCACGCGGTCGACTCATGTGCGCGGGCGCGGACGTGTGCGCTAGAACATTTTTTAGCGAACACGACCGTGTGCGCGTTCGCTAAAAATATTTTCCAGCGCACGCGTCCTGTTCGCTGACTGACTCCCGTGCGCTTAGCGCACAGGATGCGTGCGCCAGAAATTTTTTTAAGCGCACGCGCACACGGTCGCGTTCGCTTAAAAAATTTTCAAGCGCACGCGTCCTGTTCGTTAGGTGACTCACGTGCGCTTAGCGCACAGGACGCGTGCGCCAGAAAAATTTTTAAGCGCACGCGCACACGGTCGTGTTCGCTAAAAAAATTTTTTAGCGCACTCGTCCTGTTCGCTAATCGACTCACGTGCGCACGCGTCCTGTTCGCTAATCGACTCACGTGCGCACGCTGTTGTGTGCGCTAAAAATATTTGTGTTTTATTTCTTTATGTTTAAAAAAATATTTGTAGCGCACGCGTTCTCCGCTAGATTTTTGGTAATAATAGATAGCTTGAAAAAATAAGCCAATACATTTTGAGACACTCTTTAAAGCTTTTTTTGTAAAAATGAAAAAACCCAAATATTGAAAAAATACAAAAATTATTGGAACTTTACTTTTGAGTTAGTTGCTCTTAAAAATTCGTGATTATGGAGACAATGCATTAAATAAAATTTTAATAATGAAACAAGAAAAATAATATTATTGATTTTGTTTTATCTATTACTGGTGACCTTGGTTCACCCTAACTATGTGTTATGAATGTCTTCACCTTTTATCGGCAGCAGGTAGAGGGCTGCATGAAGCGCATTCCACAGCTTGCATTTTTACCTGTAGATCTCTTGCCGGAAAGTTTTTTGTTGAAAAACAAAAACTTCTAGGAAGTGGAATATTTATGGTCTTTCGTCCTTAGGCTACTGTATACGGCGTTTGTGATTTTCCCTAATTAAGCAAAAAAATCCAGACAATGAACTGTTATAGGAGTGGTTACGTTAGCTATTGTAAGATGGTTTCTCAGAAAAAAACCGAAAGGGTTAAACAGTATGGCTTTTGTATTATTACAAGTAAAAAATTTGCATTGTAATTTTTGTGATACCTACTTTTTAGATATTTACATATATCCGCAGATTTCAGTTCATTTAAAAAAGACAATTTCAGTAGGTTAATGATTTTCGCGGTATCTTTTTGGTATAAATGTCGTCCACATTACAGAAAAGTTTACAGTATTGAGTGCATCAGAAACAATCACAGGTGACTTGCAAGAGTGAAAATTAATAAAAAAAATCCAAAGGTCAATATTTTTAAGTATGTGTCATACAGTGCCGAGACAAATAAATCGAAATGTAAAAAACTGTAATAAAGAACTATCTGGAAAAAGGCCAGCAAATATTAAAAGACATTATACTTTGGTGCATAAAGTTGATATATTCAATAGTGAAGAAAGTGAAACCCCAATGCAAAAACAAGACTCCAACAAAATAAGAACCAAACTGTATTCTAATCTGAATAAGACTGAATTCATTAAATCCTGTGCTGAAATTGTGACATTGTGTTCTGTTCCATTTCGAATATTTAATAGGGAATGCTTTAGGCAAATTATAGAACCATACGAAGATTCTTTCAATGTAAAAATAAACGAAAGAAGCATAGTAAACATACTTAACGGAGCAGCTAATAATCTTCGCGAAGCTTTGATTAAGAGATTGTCATCGAAAGTGATCTCTCTAAAAGTTGATATAGCCTCACGTCTGGAACGCAGTATTTTGGGAGTAAATGTACAATATATAAGAGATAATAAAATTCAGATTAATACAATAGGTGAGCCTATATAATAAAATATTAAATAAATACATAGTTACTTATGTTTGTGTACGTGTGGGAGGCTTGAGGTACTATACAATATATTTATATTTGAAGGAATGATAGATCTCTCCAAGCGACACACATCTCAATTCTTAAAAGATGAAATCTTAAAATGCTTAGGAGGATATGGCATTGAATTGAAACAAATATACTCCATAACGACAGATAACGGAGCAAATGTTTTAAAAATGTCGAAATTGCTGCAAGACATGCAACATGAAATTGCGGAGATAAATGGCGATTTTGAAAATGGTCATTTCGAAAATGGAAACCTTGAAGATAACTGCAATGAAAGCAACATTCAGTCTGAAGTAGCCAGCGTATTTTCTGTAGTTCGCTGTGCTGCTCATACCTTACAACTTGCGGCAATTGATGTATTGAAAACTCTTGAAGCTGACCTAAATGAATGCAGAATCTTTGCAAAGAAATTAAGAGTTCATGTAAGAGCCAAAGAGTTGTTTATCAATATGCCGGTCTTAGATGTTCCAACAAGATGGAATTCTAGCTTTGACATGATGTCGTCGCTAATGTCAATACAAGAATCGCTACGGAATTGTGATTTGGCTGATCTACCTGATGTCTCTTGGAATTTCGTTGAAAGTTTTATTTCCGCATTTAAGCCGGTTTATGAGTGTACTAAGCACTTTCAAAACGAACAATATTTAGTTGGAGATTTTTACCGCGATTGGTTGGACACCGAGTTACGTTTAGAGGTACTAGGACGCGAAAATTCTTTGGCGTTCTATCTATTTGAAGCAATGTCCCGTCGAAAGCAGAAACTTTTAGAAAACGCAGCATTTCTGGCAGGCATCTACCTGGATCCACGTTTTAATTATCGGAACTCACCTTTGATAAATGAAGAGCAGAAAAAAATTGCATTAGTAAGTTTTTATTTAGCATAGCATTCGAAAATGTATATTCTATATATATACATAAATATATTCATATATTTATATTCTAATTGTTCTTTATATCTTTTTTTAGACTCACTTATTAAAAACATATGCAGTTATAAAGGAACTGTCTCAAAATGATGCAGAAGGAGTTGATGTACATTCGAACTTGGCTTCAACGTCTCCTCTTCCATGCCGGTACAGTATGCTAACAAACCGAAGGCGTGACATGATGTCGTCACAACAAGCAACAACAATGCATAACTACAGCATAAAGTCTAAACTTAATAACATATGCGAAATGGATGCAAGTCCGTTCGATATAGATGTATTGGAATACTGGAGGAATAGGCCAATAGACAAAGATATTAAAAATTTAATTTTTCATTTTCATTTTCAACGATTTCATTGAAAGTGTAAATGCTAAAGACATATATGATAATATAGATTAAATATTTTATTATTAATCATTAATAAAAAGAAACTAAACCAAACCATAAAACCAAATAAACCATCGTTTTATTGTCAAACCAAAATTAAAAAGAATATTTCAAATTTGTATTGGCAGTGCATAGAACCTGAAGTTAGTCTGTCCAAGCAATGGTGCAAACACTAAAATGCATTCTACAAAACCAAATTTTGAAGCCCATTTAGTTCATATAGCCTATGTTATTTGCGATTAAAATCTACGAGATGATGTTGAAATTACATTAAAATCGGTTCTGCATTTCATTTTACACAAACATACGCTTGCTTTTAGTATATTGTTACATATGTAGATTGATTGGAACACTAATATATTTTTTTGTTACAGTTCAACCTTTCGTTTTGAAGTATGGATTCACTTCTTTTTGTGAACCAATATTTTTCATTAAAATACAGCCGAGAATGCCTGTGCTAAAAAATATTTTTAGCGCACACAACAGCGTGCGCACGTGAGTCGATTAGCGAACAGGACGCGTGCGCACGTGAGTCGATTAGCGAACAGGACGCGTGCGCTAAAAAATTTTTTAAGCGAACATGACCGTGTGCGCGTGCGCTTAAAAAATTTTCTAGCGCACGCGTCCTGTGCGCTAAGTGCACGTGAGTCACCTAACGAACAGGACGCGTGCGCTTGAAAATTTTTTAAGCGAACACGACCGTGTGCGCGTGCGCTTAAAAAATTTTCTGGCGCACGCGTCCTGTGCGCTAAGCGCACGTGAGTCAGTTAGCGAACAGGACGCGTGCGCTGGAAAATTTTTGAAGCGCACGCGCACACGGCCGTGTTCGCTTAAAAAATTTTCTAGCGCACGCGTCCATATTGACGCGCGCACGTGAGTGTGCGTTTACATACCCTGCCAAAAACCTTTGAAAATAAGGATGGGATGGGACAAAATTAATTCTTATGAATGAGTAGGTAGTTTTTGTGAACGATCAAATAGGTTTCAAATATGTTCTTCGTCGCTCTAAAATCACTTTCCACTGCTACAAAACTTTTATTAAACCTGGCACACCTAAAATTATACTAACACATTTTGATTAGAACTGCGTCGCTGCTAGTGCGAAAATCAATTAAACCAACAACAAACACCGGCGTTGGTCGCTACGCTGTTAAGAACTCGCAAGAAAAAATTGTCGGAATCCTCAAAAAAGTGAAGTAGTAATTTTAATTTTCGGGCGATTTCAATTTAAAATTTCCCGTCGATTTTTTCGATTTCCTTTTTCTACTATTTCTTTAATACTTTTTTTGATTTTTGAAGTGGTTTTTTTAATTTAATAACTTAATTAAATCGAATCGAAAGTTGTAATGTAAACTAAAATTTAAAGTGGATCTAATTTATTTATTATATATTAGTAGTGAATTATTTAATTATTATATTAATTTTGTTGATTTCGGTCCAAAGGATGACTTGGACCAGTTTTACACCACAACGCAACAATTTTGCAGGCAAAATTGAACACGGCGTTAGCAAAGACAACAATCATTAGCCACAAAATATACTCCTAGCAGTGTATCACTTTTGAACGAAAGTTTCGTGGATGAAAATCAGTCATGAAGTGCCTAGTTAACTGTCCGAAAATATATTTCGAAAAACGAAATAAACAATAGCCTAATAATAATTTACACATGTTTTCAGTTATTAAAATATTACCGTTTAATTCTTTTCACTGCTTCCGACTTCACACCGCATATAAAGTTGGACATTAGCATCGTGTGTGCCGACTTGTCCCTCAAATTTGTGACGAAGGTCCCAGAACCGTCAGCATAACCTCGTCTCTTATCCTTGCATGTTAGTCTGCGTTACGTCTGTCGTATATATCGTATATGTTTATTGACGTATCCGTGTTGATATCGTTGAAATACTATAGTATACATATTTACTATATATATAACTAGCAGTTATCATTTGAATTGTTTAAATAAATAATACGTATACCTCGCCGTAGCTACTGTGTAGAGCAATGGTATCCAAAGAGGCGTACCTCAGGTGGTATGCTCAAATAAAATAAAACTTCGACTCTTCAACGAAAACTTAAAATAATTGATTTATTTAAGGAAGTTCGAACATATTAAAAACTTTTAAACAAAGCTATAAACAGTTATAAAATATTATTGAAACATTAACAAATGCTTTTAGAAATATTGAGCTTCCAAATGGCTGTATTAAAAGCTCAATCGGATTAAATAAACGCAACAAAGTCACACAGTAGTGAAAATATTGTGAGAAGATTTGCTACATCACTTTCATCAAATTATTATGAATTATAAATACTTCTTAAAAATAAAAGTAATCTTAAAATAGATTGTATGTTTTACGAATTTCAACTCTACATCATAAATAAATGTAAAATAATCACTGAAATCATAAATTAAAGATATTCATCGCATTTTATGGTTTGTCCTAAGCCTTTCCATGGCTGTGTAGAAAAAACTCAGAACTCTCCCATCTACAAATAAACTATTGTAAAAATTACGATGAAATAAAGTATGATATATGAATTTATGTCTATGAACACATACAGAACTTCAAGTAAGTCTCAAATGAAATGTGTCAATAAACGTCTCAATATTTACATTTGTTTGCGTCAAATTACACTTAGGTTAAAGCTTGCATTGCTCCCATTTTGTTGTATTTACATTAACTTTTGTTTAGTTTACTTTTTAAATCATAATCATATTGGTTAATTTTCGAAGTCGTTGCTTAGAAAACTTTTCACACTCAACAATCCTTGCTTTCTTTTAATATTACTAATATTATCTACACAGCATTTTGGCTCTTAATAATCCTAACCTAATTTTGCTCATGCGGTTAATGCTTGGTTTTTAATTAGGGGCCAACAACTAGTGAGTGTTTTTAACGATTCAACAGTATTTCAAACACTTTTTGTTCCTAACTTAAATAGTATTTTCTAACGTCTGTCGTATGTTCTGCTTACTATCATGAATGCTGGCTTAAACGAAACCTAAGTATAATAAGTACGTTGTTTACGAAATTCCCTTGTGATTGTACAAAATTCATCGACTCGACTTTAACTTTAATCCTAGTAAATTATAAGTAATTTTTGTTGTTTTGGCATAAATTTACAGGAAGCTTTAAAGCTAAACGTAATAAATCTGAAATCTGGCAGACGACCGATCTCAGACTTCAGCGGCTTCTGTGGATGCGGTTAGCCGGACTTGTGTCGCCTCTGCGGTGATGCCGTTTACGGAGATATGTTGATCGCGCCACGGTGTGGTGAGAATGCGCAGACGCTATGGTAGAGATTAGAAATTACAAAGCGAACATGGAAATAAGTGCAGTCGATGCCCACCTGTTTCAAACTTCCAGGCGTCACTACCACCTTGTATATGGCCATCCCCGGAATCATTATGACTGAGGACCCGGCAATGCACCAGCCCAAGGCATTGGCCCACCCCGGATAAATGTAGTTGCCGTAGCTGAGAGGTTCGTACCCGATTAGGCCGTAGACGGTAATGAAGAGCAGGAACAGCGGCGCTACGAAACGCCAGCAAACTCGCCAGTAGATGCCGGGCGAGAAGCCGATCATGTCGCGTATATCCTCGCAGAATCGATCGGTACCTGAGGAAGTTTAGTACTTGAGGGTTTAATTCATTTACTTAAGTGTTACAAATATCTTAGCATGCATGCAGAAAACTAATCGAATTATTTCCTCAAGTAACTGGTAATCTACTTACTCTAACTGCAATCAACATGATCTGTTACTGTTACTGTCTCTCACGTAAACCTTGAATAATGAATTGACTGAATGACCGAAACTCCAACTCACCATAAATCCATGATACCGCAATGGCTTCGAAGAATACCGCAACCAAAATTGAATAACCGGCCGCGTATCTGTCCAGCAACTGGAAAAAGTAGAAACCGCCTTGGGTACAGCTGGCTAAGCCCACCACGAAGTACAATGAGAAAAGACCGGCCACAAAGACTTCACGATTTTTGCCAATTTTGGGAAATTCATCACTCAG
Source organism: Myopa tessellatipennis (assembly GCA_943737955.2). Taxonomy (NCBI): domain Eukaryota; kingdom Metazoa; phylum Arthropoda; class Insecta; order Diptera; family Conopidae; genus Myopa; species Myopa tessellatipennis. Next base: position 15,492,474 of record OX031315.1, read on the forward strand.
AGCCGTAATTATAGCCTCCGAACCGCCAAACTGAGTGAATATATTGAATAGAAACGGTTGTTCACTTTGTATTATCCCGAAAACTTACTGAACTGTCCAAGCCTAACGTCAACAACATCATAAAAAAGATAAGCGCCCAGAAAGTGCTACCCGGCATCGTTGCGATGGCAGCGGGATACACAACGAATACCAAGCCGGGACCCTCTGTGGCAACATCCTCGATATTTTGGCCCGATGTGTGCGCCATATACCCAAGCACGGAGAATATAACAAAGCCTGCAACGAAGCTGGTTGCCGAGTTAATACAACTCGTCAAGAGAGCGTCTCTAGCATACACAAAAAAGACGATGGATTATTTGCACTCGCTGTTTAGCCCACTGTCCAATATTTACTTGTATACGTTGTTATGATATTTATTGTAGGACGCATACGCCAGTAAAACCCCGAATCCTGGGCCCAGCGAGAAAAACACCTGGGTGGCTGCATCGACCCACACCTCCGCCTTGTAGATGGCATCAAAGTTTGGGTTCAAATAGTACTGAATGCCCATGGCAGATCCCGGTAATGTTATGCCGCGTATCAGCAGTATGAGCAGCACCGCGTACGGGAAGAGCGCTGTGAACCACACCACCTTTCCGGATGTACTGATGCCCTTCCACAGCGAGAAATAGCAGATGAGGTAAACTATAAGCAGGCACACGGCTAGGTCCCACTTAATAGCGCCCAAGTCGTCCAAGCCGTCGCTCTGATCCAGCTCGAGGATGTAACGACTTTTGGGGAAAAATAATTCAATAAAACTCACGAAAGAAATTAGAATGAACTGTGCACAATTAAAGACGAGGTAAGTGCCATTTAGAGGTCGTATCAAAATATCTTTAACCTTTTACCTTTAACCTTAACTTCGATGAAAAAATAAAACTTACTTGAAATATTCCGATGCTGCTGATTGGAACCGTTGTGTTTCGAATGGTGCCAAAGTCGTAGAGGTGCGCGTAGCATTGAACGAGAAGGTTTCGTTGCTCATGATCCAGGTCTGATTCGCGGCGGTTAGCAGCAAGTCGCTCTCATTTGCAGCTGCTGTTTTGCTCTGAACTTCGAACTGAAGCCACAAAATTTAACCTTGAAAAACCCCTCTTTCCATAAAATTAGAATGGGTTCGTACTCACCGGTCTGCAGTCATCCGTGTTCCAGAAGTTGGAACACGACGTCCAGGGCAGATTATTCGTGAATGAGGCGAAGAAGAAACGCAGAGACCAAGCAATAATAACGTTGTAGTAAAAGTCAACATAGAAGGCGATCAGCACCACCGCGTAACCGATTCCTGCAAACGGATTGCACCATGATTCTGGTAGCGCCAGAAGTGGTTACATCAGTGCTTATTTACCTTTGAAAAGTGGGACCAGACGCCCCCAGCACGTGATGGCACCCTTGCGGTTGTGCTGACCCAGCGCCAGTTCCATATAAAAAAGTGGAATTCCACCAACTAACAACATGATACAGTAAGGAACAAGGAACGCGCCTACGACAATAAATGAATGTTATTATATAATTCAAATTCAAATCCTTCATTATTCGAAAAATTAGTCTGAATATAGACGAAGATGAATGGAGGGTATCTTGAACCGTTCACCGCTTAATAGCTATAATGTAGCTAGATATACATATGCACCCACTCTCAAACATCATTCAATCTTGTTCTTGTTCTCTTCAACTCCTGTTCAGCTGCTCTTTTCTTAATAAGCACTCTTAATTGTTGCCAACGAAAACCACCCGCTCGATCAGCTCTTACTTTGCTGGTACGTCTACTAACAATTATGGTTTTAACTCAATTTCAAACGATTTTCTACACTTAAATTGCACCCCATCCCATTATATTTCCTCAGCCTCTGCATACTCCGCGCCAGGTTTCTATGATAGTCCGCGGCCCCTCTGCAACACTCAACGGACAGATGCTTTGTCACCCAATCTAGACGTTGCCATTCCATGCAGACAGAACAAAGCGATGGTGCGCGCTCAGCACTCTATTGTTTTAAGAGAAAATGTGATTACATGACGTCATTATATTAGGCAACATTCAATACAATGTTGTCGGAGTGATGAAAGGTTGGTTAGTGGGTTTTATTGTTGTATGCTCTGACAAATTGTGCCCTTTACATTACTCTCAGTGAAACAATAAAACAATATTCGACAATATTCAAATTAGATTTATATGATGCTGAACTACGTCAGGCACTGATACTGTTGTTGTATCAAAATAGGGTATAGGCAACGGGGAGGCACTTCTGTGGGCTGTCGAAGCACTTTAAAAAGTGTTTTGGAATTTTCCACTCTGATGAGAATGTTAAAAGTGGCACAAAGGAGATGGGACATCAAATACTTTCCAGCCGGAAGTTGCGGAAATTGCATGGTTGTCTGAGAGAACTTCAAGCAGTGCAAAGAAGTGATGGAAAGTGTGGACTCGTGATAAATGATGTGGAAAAGTTGGTCAAATCATTAAGACATCAACTCTAATGGCATTTACTTTATTATGGTTTATTATTATCCATAAATATTTATTATAAGAGTATTTTCTGAGTTGAGAAAATAATTTTGAACGATTTTTATATAATTGGTGCAGTTAATCATCAAATCCAGAATTGAGTCTAGTCCCATAATTGGTAAGAAGCGATCGGGTTTAAAGAGCGAACATCGAGAGGCAGTCGTTTGCTTTCAAACTTCTTGAAAAATTATCCTTTATTTGCGTAAGTAAGTTAAAAATTAGAATTAGAATAGAAGAAAATTAAAATGCTATGAAAGCAACTTTTGCCTAAAGTTTACATGTTGAATAGATCTTGCCAAGAATCAATTCAACCAATAAAATCTCAAACCTAAAAGAAACCAGAGTACGCTCTTGTCAAGAACTACATGGTTGTTGGGGTCATTAGAAGAATTCAAAACTTTGGACAATAAATATTTTTTCACAAATGTGCGAAAACTCTGATAGAATGAAATGAAGTGTGAAGTTACGTGCCTCACTGTTAAGGTTACCTGGGCACTCGCACTATTAACCTCTACGTGTACCACAAATGAAATAAAGTCACTTTTAATATACAGCCTTCAAAGCATTACAGAAGCCAAGATGCCGACTTATCCTTTCGGCAGCAGAAGTCATTCATAAAGTAATACGAAAAAATCATTTCCCCGGTTTAGCTTCCTTTCAACCTTTTTCTTTTCTCCCTCTTCTTTTGTTGGTGCCCTCGTCCTTACGTAGCAACGCAAATGCGATTATGAGGACTCGATTTAGTTGTCATACAAAAGCACTTAACTTTGAAATTGTTCTTGAGCGACGATGACGCTGATGGTTATGATTCCGATGATGGTGGTGGCTAGCAACTCATTGTTGTTGCAGGACGTAGGTGTGGGTCCACTTTTGAAGGAAGTGCGCTCTAATAGCAGCACTTCTGCGCTCAACTAGTGGCAGTTGAGCTGTGATTTTTTCTAGTTTTACGGAATGAGTACGTGTGATTCTGATTTATGTGTGTGTGGACGCACTGAGCCGTTAAGCCTTATAAATCCATGCAGTATTCTTACTGTTTTTATTTAAAAAATTAATCTAATCATTGTAATCAAAATGTCCCATTTATCAAATAATTAGACTCCATTACGATAAAGTGTACATTTTATTAACAACCACGCTTTAATGAAATCTAGTCTCATTTCACTTTCAACCGATATTGAATTCAGTTGCCAAAAAAAAAACAAACAGCTTTAAGATTTAGATTTGTATTGAAGATTGATTAGTCGAATACTCAGGATCGTTCTATCTAACCTACTCATACACCGCTTTTTGATGTACTAACAATTGCCGTGGAGTGTAAAAGCAAATTTAATATCTGAGCACCTAATATTAATAACTAATAAAAAAGAATTATATGGAGTGGTTCGTGGAAACTGTTTCCCCCTTTATCCAGAAACTGGTTACTTCTGGCTCCCAAATCGCTTACCCGACTCATCGCCGAATTCTCAGTGACACGAAGATGAGTCAAAGTGTTCATCCATGTCATGGGTCCTACTTACCACCTCCATTTTTGTAACACAAGTAAGGAAATCGCCAGACGTTTGCCAAATCGACCGCGAATCCAATAACTGATAATAAGAAATCGACTTTGCCACTCCATGTTTCACGATGCTCGCTGCCCTCGATATCGTCCCGTGGTATAGGTGTCTTAGCTATTTGTCCGGTCGGTAACATCGCCAGGGCGATGTCTTCTTCTTCTTCGCCGCCGCCGCCGCACTCTAAACCTGTAACATCAAATTAATTCCTTATATTATAGAATCTTACGAGCTAAAAATCGAGTAATCAAGTAAAATCAGGTCAAAATTCATGAACTTTAATAGTAAGAAGACGCTTCAGGATTGTCCACTTCAAATACACTTGAATAGTGACATCGATTTCATTTTGATTTTGAAGCGTTTGATGGAAATCGAACATATAAAATAAAGTGGAATAGCATTGAGAGAAATGCTGCAAATACTTCGGTATTACTTATAAGCTTTGAATATTACTAACCCACCCGGGATTTACCATAACATAGCTATACCTAATATTAAAACAGACATTGTCGATCTTTGGCAAGGTCTTTTATACACCACACAGACGGTAAAAGTTGGATTCACCTCATTCCTTTGATTCATACGATAGAAGTGTATGTACAATGTAATGCACTCGAATGCGTACCTTTCAAATGTAGGGTAAGCAAATTGACAAAAAATGTTAGCGTTGCCACTTGACAAACATTCGAACAATTGTCAATCCACGGCAGCCACTTGACAAGCTTTTAAAGTCATTTGCATGTGAACGATGTCCGCATCCATTCAGATGTCCGAATCCAACCCAAAGCCAACCCTAAGAGTGTGTCTGTACTCGTACAAGTTCGATGCTGTAAGTTTGAGTTGTCATTCATTCAGTGAAGAAATGAACTGGACCACAGTTGGTCAAGTATAAAGTTAAGCGCCACTCAGTTCCCAGAGTCCCTTACAGAAATTCATTCCACAAACTCATCCGGCTCGCCCACTTTTTAATTATTGCATTATTATTCTTGAACTTCAATTTTGAATCCAGAATCGAATTAGTTAAATTAATCAGTAACATACAACACAATACGAATGATCTGTAAATAATGATTTTTGTATTCAAATTAATGGATCTGATATGCAAATTATTTTAACGATTTCTCAACGCATTTATAATAATTTAAACAGAGGCGTAACTTCGACGGCCAAATGTTGCAATCGTTTATATTTAGTAAGTAATATTGTTTTATCGGCATACACATTGGACCAAATATTCTCGATGGAATTTTGAAAAATTAAATAGATCTTCTTCTTTAATCTGGTCCCATTTCTAAGCCTCTGGCAGTGACATCACTTTGTATTCATACATCACATTGTATGCACCTACACACAATTCTCCGGGAAACTCATTCAGAAGTCTACTAAACGTTTCTCTGCCAGTACTAAAAGTTTCGTATTAATTAATTAATTAATTAGAGGCTGTTTAGTTGTTTAGCTTGTCAGTTGAGTGCGTTTTATGTTTCTAACTTGCGATCAATGCGGTCTTCTACAGTTTCCTAGAGTCTTTTCTAAAAATTTCAAATCTAAGAAATATTTTCACGAATTTCCAGCAGAGAAGATCAGATATATAATATCTGGCTTCCGGACAAAAGCTTTAAAGTATGAATGTAACTATCTCGATCGGAATTTTTGAAACAAAGGGCTCAGAATTGAAAATTTATCCCCTCTTACATCACTGACAATGTTATGTATATATTACACTGAAATTAACTCGGTACCCACAATAAAGCTTTCTAATGAAGAACAACCTGCCAAATCTTTTGGAACAATTATTCTGTGTGTGTGACAACATTTTCTCAATTTCATTACATTACCTGGAACGAATTTAATGCCGGAATAACGAGCATTGGCCATTTTATACTTTTAAATTTCCCGGTTTCCGTATTCACAATTTTAATCTCAGTTATGTGCTGCCAGTTATGAGAAAAGTATCCCGGATAAGATTGGAATTTAATTTAAAAAATAAGCTCTAACGGATGGTGGTATCAAGCAGATAACACTCTATTGAACGTCCTTTCGGAGTTGGGTTATTGAACACAATATAAACTGAAGTAACCGTTAATATCGTGGCTTCTGACAGAAAAATCATCAAGCGCGCTGTAATCCAACGCGTGGTCCGATCGAAACTCTACTGATTCGGAGGAAAACAATTCGGTTCGTAGTGCTGCCGCGAAGTAGAAGGGGCCAGTAGAGCAGCGCTGGAGCTGTAAGCAAACAGGTTGCGCTGAAGCTGGACCGAGCGGTGATGAAAATCTATTTGAAGCAAAACTATTCGAGTTGGCTGAGGGAGTGGACAGACGGGGAAAACAAAGCGATAAACACGCAGATTCAACAGACAGCAGAGTGATGACTGCTATCAGCTAATAGCTATTGTGGATTTGTGTGGATTATTTACGCTTTAAAATCTTAAAGCACTCTAAAATCTGAAGGCCCTCTAAAGTGCGGACTACTTGAATCGAAAAACTAGCAACACAGGCTTTGTTACGCGTACAACTCTGTTCTAATTTAAGCTTAACAAATGATTTCATCATTTTCACTCTTTGCCACTGAGAAATATTGAAATTGGAAAAATTTACTGCTTTTCTTTATATGTGGTCAAATCTGCTGACCACCTCCCAAATATCAGCCTTGTCGAAACCTAACCGATTAACCGATTAAAGTACAAACTCACTCTAGGCATAAAACATTACCTACTATTCTTTAGAGGTTATATTCATTTTATTATTATTAAAACATGGCCACAAGTGAAAGTGTTCATTGAGTTGGTAACGCACAGAAATGGAAGTCGTAAGTATATGGAAAAGTGTATATTTCACATGCTTTATCGCATCAGTACGCTAGTGGACCACGCCCACTGCCCATATACAATTGAAAGCTCTTTGCTTGAAATTAAACAGAATTCCAATTTTCAACTATATGAGGAAATAAGTATAAATAACTTCCACTAAATACGGGATTGCAGGGATCTATGGTAATAAGTTTTGCACATATCTTAAAGCAGTGTACGTCCTCTTTTGTTGCTGCTATAATTTAAATCATGCCGTCGGCTTTACATACTTGCAACTGGCAAGCTAATTGTACTAGTTGTACTAGTTCTGAGCAGTTATTTAAACTTAAAATGGGTTCGAATTGTATTAAACGTTGTATTGGTTTGTGTAAAGAATAATTGTTTTTAATAAATAAAGTAACAAAAAGTAAAGTATAAAGTGACTAAAACTAAAATAAATTGAAATAAACTAATGCACAATTCAGACGACTTTGTTTTATATTTCTATTATATGAAACTTTAAATAAAAAGACAGAAGGGCTTTGGCCCTCAAACACTGTACAAGCAATGTCATGATAAATAAGATTAATTTAATAATCATCTGAGAAATGTAAAGATAATTTACACTACTATGGAACAAATTCCGATTTTGTTCAAGATCGTTTCAAGGAAAAACACAGCACCTTCTACAATTACATGGACCTGAAAGAAGCCTGTATATATGCACCTTAAAAAGTAATTTCCAAATAATTTACACTACACTGGAGACATGTTTTAGCTACGTAACATGGGATCCATTAAAGGATTTCATTTAAAATGTTCGAGTAGTTCTAGGAAACTAGTCGGTAGTCCTATGAATGTCCGAATATTGTGCATTTGAATGATTCTGAAGTTCAGTACCGACCTGTAATTAGTGCAGAAAAATGCAACTGGGGATGACTTTTGTAACTGGATTGGAATTATTTCCAACCGTAGCACACCGCGTCAATTCTTTTGCCAACAACATCTAACAATATTTTTAAAAAACTTTAAAAACTGTTTAAGCACAAAACCATTTCTCCAGATTCGTATGTCGACGATGCCAAGAGGATGAACGACTTCGCGCAAACGTTATCAAAACTAATGAAGAAGCTTCACTTGTGGCAACTCTTTAAATAGGCTCACAAGTGAAATACGAATTACTTTCGCATGTCAAAGTGATTCGCTAGCAACGCATGCGCGTGTTCAAGTGTTCAAAAAGGGCGGCAAAAGGCAACGGGATGGAGTTTCTCGCATTGTCAACGACAAGCAGCAGCGCTGCTTTAACTTCTATCCAACGTCTTTTAACGGAAGTGCGAATTTGTTCACATTGCCACTAGAACCAACTTTCAACTAAAAGCTCGTGCTTTATTCGCCTGACAAATCAAAGCTTTTTTGTTGCTCGCACAAAGTGATTTGTTTTTTTTATAATAAATGTATGTATATTAAATAAGTGTACAAACAAACTAAATAACGACCATAAGAATTGTTATATTACTATCATAGTTAATGACCAAAAATGCTAAATTTAGTTATTAGAGGAGTCATAATCGAATGCTTCTCACTAGAATGTGATCAGAGGTAGAAGCGAAGTGATGCCACCAATAAAACATCATCAAATACTTCTCCATACTATTGTAATGGCACACGATTCTTATTTTTTAAATCTAACTGATTTTCTGTCAAAGAACCTACACACCCATACATATACGAAAATGTTTTTAAGGCTTTGGTAATAGTAAAATAGAAGAACTGCGACCGGATTCTCCTCGAAATTCCTTTCTTTTTTCTTTTAAATTTCAATTTTTAAAAATTTAAATATATTCGCTCAGTACTTCAAAATCGGTGGCACTAGTTGTCTATTAAATAATTCACTTGTAGTATTTTTGTTTACCACTTGACAAGTGTGGAAAGAACTGAGCGATCCATTTGATGATCTAAAGAGCAAATGTTCACATACGCGCAGACATTTCTAAACAAATCCATCAAAATGCAGAACAAATTCACAAGAGGTGAATATATTTTGATAGATTGATATTTTCAGACCCCCGAACACAGAGCATAAACCTTTCGTTCCGAAGTCTACCAACCGAAGTCTCAGCCTCAGCATGGAGAGACCTAAAAATGCTGTCAAGACACACATTTACTGAGAAGAATTCGGATTTTCGAGTTCATCGAATTGAAAACATGCCTGAGACTGAGAAGAGTACGAAAATACTATGTGCCCAGTTCGTAATATTCTTTTGGGAAACGTGTGTAGTGAGATTTCTGTGAGGAAATCTTTTGCTAGCCGTCGCAGCGATGCAATTCTTCTCAGTGCCTGTCAGTCGAAAATTGACTCTTCTCGGATCCGGTGTGAGAAAAATAAAGTAAAGCAGACGCCTAGCGAACATTCGCAAAAAATCGTATTTTAAAAATAGAAAAATTTCCGCTTTCTAATCGTTTTTATAGTTAGTTTATTTGCCTTGAATCATAAAAATGATCACCTTCTTTTGTTGTGTGATCACTTTTCCTTTGATTTACGAAAAAATTAGTTGGAAAACGAATGATTATTAAGTGTTAAATTTGGACAAAAAAAAATCAGTACCAATCCGCAGCCTGTATCAATACAATCACCAAGCAACAGGGTGTTTAAATAAAATGTGGCGGCGCGAAAAAAGAATGCTTTCAAAAATTGGTATACAAAAAAAAATGTTATTAAAATCTAAATTAGAAAAAATTGGCAAATGCTTGTAGGTATTGAAAGCAAAACGGCAAAAAGATATTCACCCCAAAATAATATAATAATAATTAAAATTTGTTATGTTATTACATTTCATTATTTTGAGTGTTGCCTCATTCAATGACGCTTCATTCTTCTGTCCGCTGTCGGAAAAGTGAAGCATTTGGCGAACTTGCTTGAACTGAGGTTAAGAGACATTTAAGAGATTTAATTTAAGCGGTTTGTCATTAGCAATAACTTACACGAGTATAATACATCTACCACATATCCAGTAAATAGGACAAAAAGTAGTGGTAAACTCCGTAGAATGGATAATAAGGGTTGAGAGAAGAGATCAAAACACGCGCCACAACAACATCCTTGAATTAATAGTTTATTTGAATTATGAATCCATTATCAACAAAAAGAGAAAAACAACAAATTCTATATGCACTTTGAGCATCTCTATCCATATAAATTTTAAACAATTCGAGTGAAAGTTTCCTTAGAGCAATGTACTTAGAATTAAGAGTATTTAGCACTTCGACAAAGTTTCCCACGGGGATTTAGTATTATATTTTACTCTCATTAATTTAAACGCACACAAATTACAAAATAAAACATATGATAAATGAAAGAATTTGAAACGGAGAATATTCGTATTTCTTGGCTCACTTTATGAACGGTACGCTTTGCGCGGATATTTTATTAAATGCGAGTCGCAATAACATAACGCATTCGCAGTTCTTCGTTACCGCATGAACTTCGTGGAACAGCCTTTGGTTCTGAAACCATATTATAGTCCTTATTATTGTTTATAAATCTTATATTTACGCAAGTTTACCCTCTACAATTAAATTTGGTAGCATACGGGTTCATCCGAAAGTTTATTAATTGTGTTCTTCTTTTACTAAAGTATACCATAGACAAATATAAAAATATATTCATATATCTTAGATCTCTAAAGAAAAAAAGAAATTCTACAGTCTTGTATGGGGATCAGTCAAGTCTTCTGTATGTGAACATGTATACATGAATTCCTCGAATGCCCTGAGTCACTGTGGAAAGAAGCTTTTCCGTCTCTTGACCGTAATAAATTTTAATACTTGATGTTTTTCTTCGTGCAGCAATTATAAAACACGTATTATTACGAAAATCGCGAAAATTCAGAATGCAGCTGAAGACATTGCCAAGGAATAAAAAATGAATTTAAATCTCTTCCTGGAACATGCCGTATAAATAAATGCAATAAAATAATGCGAACGCGGTGAAAATAAGAGCCAGAAATACGTAAATAAAGGAGATCTTCTTCAGTTTGTATCAACAAGAACATAAATACAGAATTTTACAAAATGGTGATTGAGGGAGGCTAAAAATAAAACAAATGTTCTATTGTTAACAAGCGTGTAGTTTGTGGGCTCGTTCAGCAGCACTTTCTGAGTCGTGTTCGATTAACAGCATTTGGTTTTCGAATGCAATAAACATGTGCAAGTGCTAAATACCAAAGAGCGACCACACGCAGTGTTGAATGAATACGCACAACACCCTGTACACTATATTCATTTGTTTACTTGTGACCTTAAAAAATGAACACTTGTTCAGTGCAGCAAATGTATTTTAACAATTTCGATTCTTGGATGAACCATATACTAGAAGCATTTTAGAAACGTTCAAAAGTGCACCCTTATTTAGTGAACTATCAGCACCGGTTCGTTTATCCGACTTCAATTAATCAAAATTACGTCCCTCGTATTTGAGGACGACATAACACATGTTCCTGCACTAGAGCCGAAATGTCCAAGAAACCTAGAGGAAATATTCACAAAATCCGTGAATTCGAATTAGAAAAGGTGAGCGAGCTTCTGAACTGTATACGGTACCGTATTTGCGTTAAAACAGTTTCGGGTGGCTTAACTATAAGGCTTCTAAACACACCTGAACTAAGTTTAGTGCTATTCAAATTAAGACACGACAAGTCTTTTCCAAAAGTTATACAGAATAAACACTATACTATTAAATAAATAATGGTACAAAGAGTATACTATTTATATGTGGTAATGTTCTCTCAGTAATAGAGTCCAAATAACAATAAGAAATGTTTTCAATTCACTTTAGAATTATAACTTTCTGCTAAAGATTAAAATGTCTAAAACTAAAATGACCATCATAACTTTTCTTTAGTACGGGTTAAGTTGCACGAATTTAAGTAATCATTTATATACGTTTTCTTGTTTTGAATTATCAGAATATTATTCGTCTGTGGTCAGTTTCCTAGTTTTAGAAGTAACTACTAAACCTTTGTTAACAGTCGTATTTTTAATAGTGTCCAGTGTACAGAATAATAAGAATGGAATGCAAGACTCGATCCCCTTTTTAACAGAGGAAGCGATAAGATTTTCTGGTTGTTTTCTTTGTTTGTTGTAGCATTTTGATAATAATAAGAGTTGATTTCAAACCTGACCTGAGGAAAACTGAAATCAAATTGTGAATTCATGTTCAATGCAGTACTTTTTGGTTTTTGGTGCACGTAAAGATGATATATGGGAATACTCTGCATTGTTTACATCATATGAGAAGCTGTGATTCTTATTACACGCGAACGAGGATTTCTGCTAAAGAATTCACAAAACTTATCATCTGCTTGATGTTATGACAACAAAATTTTTGGTCAGATGCCAAAAACGACGTATACTGTTTGGCATGCGATAAAAAATTAAAACATGCCGGGTTTACTTCTGTTATACCATAAAATCTTCCACTTTCAGCGGTCTAGTCTCCGATATAAGGTTTCAGGTGGCAAATGATAATGGAGAGTAATATAAAGAACAAACATGTAGCCTTCAATAAATATAATAAATTACAGTGTTCTAATATTGTACTATTAAATCAAAAAATACTAATTAGAAGCTTCTCACCTTCCCCTTAGATTCATTTAGTAGACGAGTTTGATATCCTGCAAATAGTAGGTGAAGGATGGTTTGGCAAGATTCTACTCGTGGAGCATCGCGCCTCACAAACCGAGATGGTTCTGAAGGCCGTGCCGAAGCCATATGTGTCGCTCCGAGACTTCTATCGCGAATTCCATTACGGTCTACATCTGGGCATTCATCGTAACATAGTGACAACCTACGACGTGGCATTCGAGACGGCGGGTTTTTATGTGTTCACACAGGAATACGCGCCCATGGGTTCGTATTACACCCGTTACACTCACTCGAAGAGAGGTGTGCCCTTCATTATCTGCCAAATGTTACAGGTGATCTCACATCAAATATAACGGACACGGGTGTAGGAGAGCTATACAGCAAACGCGTAGCCAAGCAAATTGCATCAGCCTTGGACTACATGCACACTAAGTAGGTTTCACAATACAGTTTACTGCCAGTTGAAAAGCTTTCTCTCCTTCTGACAGAGACATCGTGCACCGTGATGTTAAACTGGATAATGTTTTAATATACCGTTCCGACTTCTCGCGAGTCAAGTTGTGTGACTTTGGCGAATCCTATCAGGCAGACACCATCGTCGAACGACGCAACGAATGGCTGCCCTACAGTCCGCCCGAAGTATTAGAAATAAAGGCTGAGGGCACCTACAAGTAATGCTCAAATACGACTTTGCACATAGCACATAGTTTGCCATAGATTGCACCTCTCATTAAGCTCATTTAATCATCTTTTTCTATAATCGTTCCAGAGCTGATCCCAACCATGATGTTTGGCAATTCGGAATCGTCCTCTTCGTTTGTTTGACCGGCTGCTTGCCGTGGCAAAAAGCCGCCTCCGATGATCCACGCTATGTGCGCTATTTGGCTTGGCATGGTGCCATGATGCTGCCGATACGACGCACCCCGAAACTTTTTAAGCTACTTTCATCGCGAGCTCAAAGGATGTTCCGTCGCTTCTTGGAGCCACGAACCGATCGACGTCCAAAAAGTCTCACTGATCTATCAAAGTTTATGGACGATCGCTGGTTGGCGAAGACGGCGGAGAAGGAAATGGCTGAGTACGAAACGGATGAACTGTGTCCCTCGATGTACTCTTTCCACAGCAGCCCTGATGAGAAGCATCGCTTATTATATACGTTAGCCGATTGTGGCATAGAAACCAATGTAGATCGACAGTCCAAGAAAAATCGCATCAAGGATTGGATCGAGTCATCGGTTATAACAGAAGAAGACGAGGTAATGTTGTTAAAGTTTAGCAACACTTTATTGGGATTGATCCATTGCGAGTCCCGATCCTAGTAAATAATTTATTTCCAGGAAGAGAATGAAGAAAGCGCCTCTGCATCACCATCATCATCACTCTCTCGTGAGCCTGTCCCCGGCCATATTTCGTCAATACGCCAGACGGCGGAGAAGACAAAAGAAATCAAGAGCACACTCAAGGACGCCACGCAGAAACATTTCGATCCTCGTACTGGTGCTCTGCAGCACGGACCTAGCGAAATGGGTGCGTCCGGACACCAAAATTCAGCCAGTCCACTCTTCATGAGCAACGCATCAATGACGAATAATTTCGACAGTTTATGCAGCAGCATGCTAACGCTGGGCTCACGACAGGACCTAATAGAAAGCAAATTGCAAATATATGACTCCGATATCAACTTGGACCAGCCAGGTGAGCTTTCTCTACCAACTGCTTATTACCAACGAACTTTAACGAACTACCGACGAGCCCCCAACTAGAACCCTTTTGATTCGAAACAAGATTCAATTAAGAACTATTCACACTTCTGTAGGTGGCACGGGCGCAGGTGCGAACGCAGACCCAACAACATTCAATATGAGCTCCTTTAATGCACTGGGGCAAAATGGAAATAAAAGACCGGCAAATTTTGTAGGTATCGCTAATGCTTCTCAAATGCTTGTTCAAATTCCCCTGGCAGCCGGCAGCACACCCACGCAGCAGCAACAGTTGCAAGGTCAATATTTTAATCGACAACCAAATGGTTCTCAAGTCAAAGACAGCGCCTACGGATCCGCTGAGGCCAACGAGAGCCCCTCAAAACCTGTTAGCAGTACACAGCTAAACGGCATCAGTATTTATCAACAGACCGAAGCACAAACTTCGATACCACAAAGCAGCGTTCGAACACAGAACTCCCAACAACAACGGATGAACGCAAGCAACCTCGCAAGTAGTATGAAGGACACCGCTTACGATCGCGTTGCGATAACAAACAATGGCAAAATTAGGAGGTGATATGCTTCTGTGTCCTGATAAATTAGTTTTAAAGAAATTTTATTTTTATTGCGGATGTTATTTTAAAATTATAAAACCGTATGACAAAAACAGAATATCATAAATAATTTGTGTGGAAGGAGCCAAAGAAAACGTCAAATTTAGTATCCACCCGAACACAGATGTTAGGATATGGTTGTGATCCATTTGCGAACTATACTTTTCAGCCCCTGCTGTAGTGAAAGTAGACCGCACCTGACTGTGTTAAACAAAACTTTAGTATTAATTTCAGATGGTAACATCTGGCTATATGAATAAACTTCGCTTGAATAAATTGAAAATCCTCAACACTTATTATACCTACATATGTACTTATTATATTTTATTAATTTTATACTTCCTATTTATTTATGGACTGGATTGATAAACGAAACTTTTGGAAGGGTAAAAAACACTGACGGAAGAAGGGTAAATTGGTTAACTTTGTACTGAATCACATTTTTGCGAACTGCACCATATAATGTTCTATACAACAACAATGAATGCACTATTAAAAACGCTGTCTTAACTTGTAGTAGTTTCCGTAACTTTGTACTTTCCGAGAAAAGTGAAAATTACGATCTAAACTCCTTCCCCAAAGCAGTCTTCTTTCATATTTTTGCACGAGTAATAAAACACAAGTAGCCGAAAAATTGGTATTTGAAAGGAAAGTAATTTTCATTTTTCTCGGAAACTACAAAACATAGATCCTTGCGGTTTGAAGCATTCTCTCTAGAATTGATTAGAGAATTTTATGGTCGGAAAAATTTTTATACTTAATATCGTAATTTTAAAAAAAAATTGCGACCAAAAATTTTGCGAGAAAAAATTACACACTGACTCCTAAAGTCATCATGTATATGTAGATCCGAATAATGAGAGAAAATGGCTCAGAGCAAAATTTAAGAAACTGAAATTGTGTGCTCTCTGCTGCATGATTCATTTCGCACTTCTTCGTTTCCCTTGCTCATGACTGATTACATGAAACCGAAGGAGTAAATTTGGCTGATTCGGCCTGTTGTTATTCTTTCTCTATGCAAGAACACATGTTTTGAGTGAGTGAAATGAACCAGAACCAGTAAGAAAGCTATATTCGGCCTGGCCGAATCTTAGATACCCTACACCTATAAGTTTTAAAAAAAGTGCCGCAGCTAGGATGGGGCGGGGGTGGCGGTCCACTCTGGGCGGCACAATGTCGGTGGCGGCAGGTGTGGAAATCAAGTATTGACTTATTGCATTCTAGGCATTTTTGGGGCTAACAGTTGATTAACCGACCCGGGGTCCATGAGACCTAGCTACGCCTCTGTATAAATAGTAGGCGTGGTCATTACCTTTTTCAAAAGAGTTGTTTTATAATTGTGTTCATTTAAACTTTATTTCCGTGGTAATAAACTTTTTTTCATACTGCTATACTGTATATGTAGTGTAAAAGTGGGCGGACCGCACCCAGTTTTGATGTAATAATGTTTTTTTGTAAAACAAGTTGTTATCTAAAGTTTTATTCAGGAAGTTTATATATTTAACAATATAACCCTCTTTTGCCTGTGTAACCTAAAAGTGGGCGGATCACGCCCATATTTGGCACATTCTCGGATAATGCTACTCTATACCCAGGAATGAAATTTGTATAAAAATTTGTTGTAATAGCTCAAAAACGAACGCTGATATCACATTTTTAATAAAAAATAGGCGTGGCCGTGGACCGATTTTGCCCATTTTCAATACCAACCTGCCCACCACATAAAACAATATATCTGCAAAGTTTCATCACGATATCTTCATTGGTTCTCCTGTGATCGTGATTTCAACAGACAGACAGACAGACAGACGGACGGACATGGCTAAATCGACTCAGGAGGTCACGCTGATCAAGAATATATATACTTTTCTATACCTATCGTCTCTAGTTCTATGCGTTACACATTTCGTTACAAAGGGAATATACCCTTACCTTAAGGTGTAGGGTATAAAAATGAGAGTAAGAGAGTTTATTCTATTTTCAAAATAAAAGTTAAAAGTCTAACTTTTATCAGGTCATTGGAATAAGAGTTATTTTCAGGCTCTGGTCACAACTATTCTTGGACGAATTGATATTTTTGATACTAAGGGCCAAATTTTCAATGAACGATCGACGTGAATCTGCGTGACTCTGCTTTATTATTGCGAAAATAACAAAGCAAAATCACGTCGATCGCCTAAAAAATCTAGGCCTAAATATAAATATTAACGTCTGTCCCACTCTGATCTCTTTCAGTATAGCTTGGACGGAGCTGTCGACAGATTTGGCAAATTGACAATACGAAACTGCTCCATATAAGAAACGTGTAAAGAAAAATTCAGAGGAATAGACAGATCTACAAATCGATTCTGGAAGTGACTCCGACCAAGCATTTAAACCAGGAAACCTCGTACACTTTAATAGCAAATTTGAATTCCAAACTATGGAGGAAAGGCCTACCCCTCCAAAATTAAAACCGTGTTATAGTTACATTTTTCCACTTTCATCAAAAAATATACACACGAATTCAAAATCACGAACGGAACCATTTTCTGTAAACCTTAGAAAACAAGTAACTTTATTAAACATATACATATGTTCATCGAAAACATCTTTCGCCTTTACTCCTTCAAAATGTTTACTTCAGAGGAATAAATCTGGAACTGTGGGTGGCACCAATACCGGGTCTACCGTGCTTGACAGGTTTGTACGAAAGAGCAAACTCGCCCAAGTAATGACCAATCATTTCTGGTTTAACTTCAACCTGAAATTTAATGGAATTTCATTTAGTAAAACATTGAGAATATTTTAATAAAACGTTATTTTTGCACAAACCTGCCCGAAATCTTTGCCATTGTAGACGCCAATGATGGATCCGGTCATCTCTGGAACAATTATCATGTTTCTCAAATGCGTCTTGACAATCTCAGGTTTTTCATTTGGTGGCGCTTCTTTTTTCGCCTTCCTCAGCTTCTTGATCAGAGCCATTGGTTTCCGCTTCAGACCGCGTGAAAACCTCCTGCGGGCGCGACTATGCATTAACTCAGCCAACTGATTGCTGCATTAGGAAAACATTAAAAGTAAATAAATTTTAAAAATACCGAGTAAAATATAATCACTTGGGCATGTCCAACAATTGATCCAAGTCAACTCCGCGATAGGTGAACTTCTTGAAAATACGTTTCTTCTTAATAGTTTCGTCGACCTGCAAAAGCATTAAATTAAAAAACTAGTCTTTACAATCCATAGAACAGACATATTTTCAGATTGGTTTGTCAGATCTTTGAGCAAAGAAAATTCCCGTGCAACTTTTGTCACATATTTAACATAAACTCTTTTATTTATAGCATTTTACGATCCACTCAAAGATGTTAACAAGTTTTCTAGATTTTTAATAAAAATTTTACCTCAGCCATCTTGACGATATTAATTTACAGAAAGGAAAGGAAAAAGTGCTGGCGCACTGCCACCAACCCCTTGAAAACGATAAACACATTATATTTGCGTTGTTGGTAGAACTGAATGTCGTCGACTGGCAGTAAAAAAAATTTCTCAGTGAATACCCACTTTTCGAAATTATATACCTTTGCATTTGATACAATTTTAGTCTTAACGCACTAACCTTACAGATACAAAGTTTTTGGTGCTGATTACAATAACAAGCACTACTTCTTCTTCTTCTCTCGTGAAGTTATCGAGTTATAGCGCGTTGAATTTGGAAATTCGTACCAATATATCTCCTAAACCTTTCCTATTCGGATATTTTTAATAATTAAGGTTATATCTTATAAGATATATCTTTAATATAGTTGTGCACCGATGGAAAAAACGTAGTGAAATCAAACAATATTTCTTTAATTTAAATATTTAAATATTTAATTGACCTTTTCATTGAAATAAATATCTTCGTTTTTGGCTTTAATATAACCAGTTTTTAAATTGAATATGGGATTATTCATTCTTAATAGACGAACTAATTTAAATAATAAGCACGTTGTTTGTTTTGAATATATTCCATATTTGTAATAAATGACAACGAACTTAAGTGAAGAATTATTATATTTGAATTTAAAATATTATAATTGACATATATATATATATATATATATTTGAATTGAATCCCGTCCTGCTCTTGTTACCAGGAGGTTACTTTTGCATCAATGGAGTATCATCATATATACTGAACTGAAAAAATTAAAGGTTTATTAGACTTTCTATTTCAAAATAAAATATTATACCTCTATTTTTCTATATTTAAAAAGCTTCAGTGTGAATGCGGCCCTCAGTCCGATATATAAATGTTTTCGCACTTTTCTGGGGTTATATAAAATTATCATTCAAATTTTGAACTTTGCATTATCGGCATTAAGTTTGTTGTTGTTGTTGGAACCCCAATAACAACTTCAGTTGGGTGAGATATTGTCTGGTTTCCGAGTTTTCTTACGGTTTGAGTGTTTCAGAATTATATCACCTAAACTGTGTAAGTTTAGTTTTAGAAAAATCGCGCGATTTTGCGTAAAAATTATTTGGATATTCATTACTTACCTTTGAAAACTGGAAAATTCTAATAAGATCAAATTCTTTTGAAATTGTTTTTACACGATTGTCAACCTTGCTACTTTTCTATGGAATAAGTAAGTTCACTTTCATAGCTCTGAAAATTCACAGTGTTATTGTGTACTTTGTTTTGTTGTGTTTGTTGTTGTTGTTTTTGGTGTGGCTCTAATAACAACTTCAAAAAGGGGTGGGTACATCCGGTTCGGGTTTTATAGCAGTTTGAAATTTGAAATTTAAATGCCATATCTCGTAAACTATTTAAAATAAATATTAATTAAAGATTAAATATTTTTATGGAAACAGGCTATAAGAAAGAACAGATTATTATCATTCTACAGAAATTTATTTGACCATGACTGGTGTAGGAACTTATGAGGAATTGCATTTTAAAGTAAGTATTTTTTGGAATTATTCTATCTTTTGTTGATCTTTGTGTACCTGTTTTGAAATATTCTTACTATACAACTTTTACGTTCGTTGAAATTCGTATTTGAAATTGTAAACTAATTCGAGTTTTACCATTATCCATATTGTTCTTGTTGTAACGATTCTACGAAATTTATTTATAATTTTTGGATATTTTTGATTAAGTTTAATAAATTATGATTTCTATTAAAAATCGCGTACAAATTTACAATTCATTTAACTGTGCTATTTTAACACACAAATTTATATTCAAAAGGCACTGTTCTTCGAACAAATTGAATATTTTATCTGAATTTTTTAAATATGCTGGCAAATTATACAATCTCTTTGTGGTATAAAATTCGGTAGATTCGGATACCTCCAACGAGGATATCCTTTAAATGGAAGCTGAAAAAATCGCGCGATTTTTCATAAAAATTTTTCACTTTGCTTTGTACTCACGTCATTGCGATTTTAAAAATACAATTTCTC
This sequence comes from Myopa tessellatipennis, assembly GCA_943737955.2. Taxonomy (NCBI): domain Eukaryota; kingdom Metazoa; phylum Arthropoda; class Insecta; order Diptera; family Conopidae; genus Myopa; species Myopa tessellatipennis. The sequence continues at coordinate 15,512,747 of OX031315.1, forward strand.
CTAAATTCCTACACCAATCATGGTCAAATTAATTTCTGTATAAAGCTAATGACCTGTTCTTTCCTAGAATTTCTATAATTATATGTATTGATTACATATTTTACTTAGAAAAAAATTATTGAATTCACAAAAGAAGTATTAAAAATTTTAAATTGCGTTTTTCTTGAGAACATCATACTACGTAAATAGAAGGTACTCTACGTACCTTTAGAACATCACTAATACCAATCAGATATTTACTATAGTTTACGAGATATGGGCAGCTAAATTTCAAATTTCAAACGGCTATAAAACCGGAATCGGAAGTACCCACGACTTTTTGAAGTTGTTGTTGAAGTCAGCACCAAAAACAACAACAAGATTCAGCATGTTGTACGGCGACCGGTATATGCCAATATTAGTAATATAATCAATTACGAAATTGTAAATCGTTTCGTTTCTCATTTTTTTCTCGTTGTAAGAATTTCAAATTACCGGACAACTTTACAGGAGCAGAAGAAGTTATTGTAATCAGGAACTAAAACTATAACAACAGCAACAAATTTGAAGTGAGTTTCTTAAAAGAATTTTTAAAAAAATGCGTATTATCTTGTTAATCCAACAGATGTTAAAAAAGCCCACAACTCCAGTAGAACAGTGGCAAGCACATAACCACGCATATGCATAAAAACGCGTACCACACATTGTCAAATCAGCTGTTCTATTAGTTGCTGAATAATACAATCAGACTAGTAGAGATAACTTGATGACGTCTTACGTCCACGTCAAGGACTGCTGCTTTCTTAAAGGATTTTGTTAATATTATTGAAACTACATAGATGAGCTTAACTTTTAAATATCATTCAGTATAATATAATGAGACTGATCATTATTTTTAGAACGTATTCGTATAAGTTATACCGTGACGAAAAATGATTCAAAATTCAGGTCATGTTATGACTTTGGCCAACAGTATTATTGGTGTTGGTATTTTGGCCATGCCGTTTTGCTTCCAAAAGGTACACGCTCCAAACTGAACTCATTCCGTTAAAAAAAGGACCTGTGATCAAAATTAATAAAACAAATCGGTCAACTAAACTGGCATTGTATTAAAATAATCTGTAATTATCTTATAACTCTTTTCATAGAATGGGCTTGAGAAATGACCCATTACATTTTTCTTAATTCAGTTAATGACACAATTCAATTAATAAATTCTTGTTGTTTCCAAGTGTGGTATTATTTTAGCCACTTTACTGCTTATCGCGAGTAATTGGATTACGAGAATCTGCTGTCATTACCTCATAAAGTGTTCGCTTCTGACACGCCGAAAGAGCTTTGAATTTCTAGGTAAGATTGTAATTCTTAAATCTCTGCGACTTCCACGAGTACAATATTAATATAATTTGTTCTTAGGTTTCCATGCTTTTGGTACCTCCGGTAAACTGCTGGTAGAGCTGTGCATAATCGGCTATTTACTGGGCACATGCATCACATACTTCGTTGTTGTTGGCGACCTTGGACCACAAATAGTGACGAAAATGCTTTCGCTTGACAGTCCTCACTTACATCTGCGTACATTGGTTATGATTGCTGTGACATTGGTTTGCATTTTGCCTCTGGGAATGCTGAAGAACGTTGATAGTTTATCCACAGTGTGCACAGCCTCGATTGGATTTTACTTTTGCTTAGTTATCAAAATTGTATTGGAGTCTGAAGAGCACATCGTGAGGAATGATTGGATAGATCAAGTAAAATACTGGCAGCCGTCTGGCATCTTGCAGTGCTTGCCAATTTTTAGCATGGCGCTATCATGCCAAATGTAAGAATTTCAAGTTTACGTTATTAACTAATTTCAATATTTTTCTATACTAAACATTTCTACACGTAATTCGTATTTTAAGAAAAATGTTTCTAGAGAGGTGCTTCAATTTAAATGAAAACTTTTTATACAACAGGCAACTTTTCGAAGTCTTTGAGAGCATTAATAATCAGAGTCTGGACAAACTGAACGGCATTGTCAAGCATGCTACATGGATCTGTACATGTGTTTACATAGCTGTAGGTTTCTTTGGTTACATCTCTTTTTGCACGCAGACGTTTTCAGGTAAGTTAAATTGCGAAATGTAAACATTATGCACGGCTCATTATATTTTTCATGTAGGAAATATTTTAATGAACTTGTCTCAATCATTGGGTAGTGATGTCATCAAAATTGGTTTCGTGCTTTCGGTGGCATTCAGTTTTCCGTTGGTTATATTTCCATGCAGAGCCAGCATATATTCATTGCTTTATCGCAAGGTAAAAGACAATAAAAGTAAATATTTAGATACACTTCATCGTTACACAAGTCATGACTTCACTTAAGGTGAACGATTTAATTAAGTTAAAAACATTGAAACCATCTGAAAAAACCATTAATTAAGAATATGTAAAAAGAAAAAGGAGGCGGGCTATAATTGAATACCTATATGACTATTATTATTATTATAACCAGTACCATTTAAACACAAGCAGTGCCTGAAAATCTGGCTTTTTCATATATTTCGGACATCCCAAGGACATCCATTATTAATTTTAGTATTCCTTTCTTTATTTACACTCAAGGGCCACACGGATGCTACTGGTTATATTCCGGAATCACGCTTCAAAGCCATAACTATTTTTATCGTTATTTTTGCACTCAGTATTGCTCTCATGATACCATCGGTTGAGCTTATTATCGGCTTGGTTGGGTCCACTATTGGTGTTGCTATATGCATTATGTTCCCAGCTTGCTGCTTTCGTAAGATAGTAAAAAAAGACTCCACAGAACGAATGTTGGCATACTTCATTCTCGTCAGTGGCTTCTGTTTAATGATTCTGGGCACATTTGCCAACTTAAATGCCATTGATGCGAAAAGTTCTGGCGCGCATTTAGATGCCCCGCCTATCGTTGAGGAAATTCTGAAGACCCCATTAACGCTATCGACGAGTAATTTGAAGTTAGATGCGAAGGACCTTGTACCAAATAATTTAAGTCAACCACAAGAAAAGAAACCGACATCTGTAGAAATTCCAAAGGAATCCAACCAACAAGAACTTGGCTTAGCAGGGAAAACTAATATTATTTTAAAACTAGTATCCTCACCACCACCCCTACCTATCGATGAAAGACACGAAACCATTGAAGAGATAAAAATGGAAAATCTGAAGCATCCACCATCCAAATTATTGACAAAAGACTTGCCAAAGTCAAATCTGGACGGAGAGGTAGAAGTGCTTTCCTTAGCGGCGAATAAGACGCCATTAAGTGATTCAGTTAAGAATCAGACAAATGATAACATGTTGGTCATCAATAGTGATGCCATAAATAAGGAGGAAGCAATTGTAGCTGAGGAACTAAGGAATGATAAGAGCAAGTCCGCAAATGAAGAATTAAAAAGGACGCAAAACGAACTCAAGAAAACCAAAGAACTATTGCAGCGTACTGTCGGTGAACTCCAGGAAAAGTTGGCGAAGCAGAATGAAGAAACTCAAAACTTAGTGGTTGAGAAGTTGGGTGCAGTAGTCGAAAAGGTTAGGCAAATCGAGCGAGACGTAACGAAAAAGGAATCACTAGAACGCAGCCAAGTAACTGATACACCACAGAGTAAACTAACAAGCAAAGACCTAGAAACGACAAATAAAAACAAAACCTTCCCTGAAGAAAAATTAGTCCCTAAGGCAATTGAAGAATTGCCAACAGGTATGGCGAATAAGCCTGAACCATCTTACAAAGCTGGTGAACCCATTGAGAACTTTCGAAACTTGACCAAATTAGAGCATCGTTTATCGATACCTTTGCCACTGTTAATAAACGTCTCGTCTTCGCACAATGACGCCAATATGAAGAGTTTTGAAGAGCAGCACGCAAAAGCGGAAGTTCTACTACAAACTAACAATTCTCAGCACAGGAAGACAAAAGATACAGAGCTACACGAGCAGAAACCCATAGACCACATAGAGCTGGACAAAAACGGAAGTGCATTTACAAAAAAGCTTCTGAATGATTCGAGCACGGAGAAAGAAACTCATAAAAAAAACGGGTCAATAATGCGGCGTGAGCTATTGCAAGTCGACCCTAAGCTGCATGATAATAGCATAACTAAACCTCCGCCTGCTAGAGAGCAGCAACTAAAAGAACGCTTCAAACGGTCCAGTAGTCCAGTAGTTCACCGTCTGAATTTTAACGAAATCCACAATCGATTAGAGCAGACACATTCTCTGCCCGCGGTGAAGATAGAGACGTTAATGTCTGCTGTTGGCAGTAAAAACATGGATTTTAAAATCTGCAGAGATTTAAAAGCTATAAGGGAAGATGGCAGCAATTAATAAAAACGGCAATTATTTACGTTCATGCCACTAAAGAAATCTGTTTCCAAGTTGAAAAATCAGAAGACTGCGAAGCTTGTATGGTATATTATAAAAATTAAGTACGTATCGTCGCTGGAACTCGACGACTCGATTTAGCCCCTATTTTTCCATTTTGACTTCGAAATACCGTACACACTTCACGGTTACCGTTAGAATGAGAACGGATGATCATTATTAGTTATTACGTATTAGTACCTTATTTTATTTTATTTGCTTTGCTCGTACATTATTTTATTTAATAATTAAAGTACATACACGGACAATTTACGAAGCGCAAGATTAAATTGCATTATATGTACAATAGTTTACTCGTTACGTATGTATATCGGGTTCGTTATAAAATCCTACATAATTGCAGTTTTCTTAAAAAAGCTAAGAGTTCCTCGACGATTTTCATTTAATTTGTTTAATATTTATTGTTAAGCTTCGATTTTAAATTAATCCAAAATTAAACCAAATTTAATGTAAATAATAAAACTGCAACACATTTAAACTTGAAGCTATTGCGAACAATTGTGTTCGAGTTTAGAAAGAAACATTGCTATACCAAATGCAATATAGCAAGAGCAATAATAAACCTTTTTATAGTAAACTATGTGATATAGTATCAATTAATTTCTCTATAACATCCTGGGTCAAGACATAAGGAAAGATCGACATATTTAGTATTAACGACAAATGAACATTGTCCAAAGTATAACATTTTTTTAACAGTGGCAGAGGTTAAATTTAAAACAAATTATGTGACAATAAATGTGGTAGAATTTATATAGTGTGCTTAATATTTGATATTAATTGGTTTTTACACATGTATTCTCACAATTAATTAAAATTCTTCACAAGGCAGAATTCGTCGCAAAAAATGTCAGAAAAACTTAGTTCAGTAAACAAAATTTAAAAATATTCTTTCTGTTTGGAAATATTTGGAATTTCTTGATTTCAATTCTCCTTTTACTGGCAAAAAGGATGTTCAGATTTAATGTAAGAACCCACTTTAACCGTAAACACTATGCTTACAGTAAACTTCTTATGCAGCTATTCAACAATCACTCACTTTCGGCACAAAGCCCCCTTTCATCTTTAGACTCTTTAAGCAGGGTAAGTTTATACCAATCTTCCTGATTCCATTAAAAAGTGTTAATTTTAAGAACTACTACGGAACTATCACAAATATGGAACTGTATCCACGTCGACGCCGCACGGAATTTTACCAGGAGCCGCAACCTATGGAAGATTATCAAAGTCGCATCCCCGAGCACCCACAAGACAAGCTAAAAATGTCACTGAGTTCCAGATTTAGTTTGGCAGATATACCAGAGGAGCCATCTAAGCGCATTAATCCGCCCAGCAACTCGGATACGCGCATGTTTAGGGACAGTTATTTCTCGTAACATTTGATAGGTGTGGACATGGAAGTAACATTAAAATGTTAGTGTAACAGGTGATGAGAGTGTGGACTGCCGAGAAGGTCTCCGAGATACTGCTTGACGTCTTGAGGTTCTTGCAAGTAATGAATATTTAAAATTAAAAATGAAAAACCTAATTGTTGTATAGAAAATTGATAAAGTATTGTTTTTCACGAATTTAATATTGAAAACAAATTTAAATAAACAGTTTGAAGTATAAAGATATTGTAAGTCGTTGCACTAACACAGTTAAAATATCCATGCTGAGCACATAATATGTAGGACAAGAGTATAACAATTTCAATTAAACAATTCAAGTTTCAATTAAACTATAACTACAACTTTGAAGCTATCCACTGAAGATAAACTCGTATTAGACATAGCCGCCTACCGCGTGGAGATCGTGTAACACCTGGGGAATGATAAGAAAGTGAATAAATATTTGTGAAGCTTAAGCTTGACATACCTCCATAATCGTGGCAATGCTCCACGCCTGTGTTCGGCAGGAGTCCGAACAGTAGGCACCGTTTTCGTTTGTTAGCTCTGGCAGGCCCCGCCAATGAGATGTCTGAATTTCTTTTAGATGTTCCCTTAAAACATCCCTGAATATAAATATATAAACAATATATGCGATGGATTAAAATCAATCAAATCAGTTACAATGCTTACACCAAATCAGGTTCGAATTTTCTAGCGAACGATAAAGAAATAGTTCGTTACTCGCGAGTGAGCAAATCCGAACCTTATACCAAACTCACCATATTTCGGCGATTGTCTCGGGTAAATATCCACACTTTCTGGCGAATATCAAACGTGCTCTTAAATAATAACCAATCGGCCATAACCACTCGGGACCCTGGTGATAGTTGGCGCCATGAGCTATAGTGCAATCGGTGGAATCGTTGGAATTATCGTAAGTTCCACGGTAGTTCCAATCGTCTGGATCCAATGTTTTCATTCCTAGTGGACCCAACAGCACGGAACCTGCTTGCTCCAACGCCTGCCAGGCATGAATGGTATTAAACAGTTCAGGCGCAATAACCATGGCAATGGGGAAGTTGCAGCGAAACTGATAATCAGTCCAACCCTGTGAGGCCCCGTAAGTATCCTTGTATATGTTTTTCTTGTTAGCCAAAGGTGCCTTTTCATCTTCAGTGACGAAGAAGTGCTTCTCAAAGTTGGCCTTAATTCGGTCAGCCCATTCTTGCCACGTCCAAGTAGTTGTATGCCCTATATGATAAGTACATATGTATATTAAACCTTATCTCGCCGGTTTGAGCGATCTTACCATTAGGTCCATTCCGTGTCACTGACTTGTATGGAATAATGGCCTTTTCGCTTAGAGACTGTAGAAATCGCAACACAGCCATTTGCAGTCCTACCAACTCGACTGCAGAACCATCTCTCGGTGTTGACGGACGTCCACGGTTGCCTGCCTTCTCCGATGAACCCATTTTGTCCATCCAAGTGCCAGCATTCGCAGCGTTGCCTCCAAAAACGAATCCAGTCTCCGGATGCACACCGATTTGATTGTTAAAACCCTTGTCCGTCATGTGAGCATCAATTTCATGACCAGCATCGCGTTCGCGATATTGCAAACCTTGGAAATGCGTCTGCAGCGCATCCTGCATCACGTCGTATAGTACCTGGTCAAGATGACCCGACGGCATGGGTTCACTGTCATCCGAGGGAAAAATGCGCGATACCTTGTCTGACACTATATCGATACCGTAAGGAACCTCCTCGACGTACTGCTTGATGCTATGCATCCACCACCAGACGGCATCACGGCAGTTGTACCGAGGTTTGGTACCATTATGCAGCAAATTTGGTATTAATCCATGGCGCAGACATTGGCCGAATCCAAGGATAATGTAGCGAGCTTCGTCAAAGCGTCCGGTTAAAAGCATGGTGCCGCGAAGAGCAATGAAAGTGTCTCTACCCCAGCAACGCATGTAACCAGTGGAAAAGTGTGGCAAACCTGCAGAGAGCGTTACGCAGTACTTTGGCGGCATCGGTGGTTTAACTGCTGGGCTCAAACGAGGGATGTATGCTGATTTGCAAACTGATAGGAACTGTAATGAGGCCAGGGCGAGCGATTGCGGAAAATTGTGGCCATTTTTAATGAAACTAGAAAAACGTAAACGGTAACTAACGAATAAAATCTATTAATTCAGGATTGATCTTACTCTGGCATCAATGAGTACACGTGCCTAACCAAGGTAGTGTATACTCCGCTTACGATAGTGTCAAAGTAACAAGGTATTAAATAACGTGGTATGTTCTTTAAAGGCTCAAAAGCCGACTTCAACCAATCTGAAAGTTGTTGAGTGGCCTTATTTTTAGACAACCGATCGGCAATATAATCTGTTAACGAAAGAACCCGGTATTAATATTATTACCATTTGATAATACTTATAATTGCAGACTGAGTTAACTCACTGAACTCTCACTCTTTTTCTGAAATCAAATTATGCCATAGATGCCAGTAAAAAACTCACCTATCATCCAATTTCCCAGCCTAAGATTGTTACACATCGGATGACCCAAATCATTGCGTGGAGAAATTTCAGTCAAAATTGAGACAAAACCCTGAAGTCCACAATAGACAGTTGCGCCATATCCAGGGATATCATACGCACCTCCACCGTACCCCATATCGCGCTCCTCCTGGTCGCACATAAACAAGACGCGATTCATATCGACCAAATCCATTTGTGCAACTATATCACACAACTCGCTGTATAACGACCCACTTTCCGTCTGCATGTTTTTGCGAAGATCCTGTAACTTATCGCAACTCTTGCGTATGTCTTTATGAAGGGAAACTCTATCGGAATTGCGTGTAACGTATAATATATATAAAGCATTTCCAAATTGCAAACCACAAATGAAACCCACCTCACCGCAACAATTGAACCCGGAAGTAAGTTTTCAAAGTTCAGCTGCGTTATACTTCCATCAGTGCTGGAAGTGGAAGCGAATATCTTCGAATCTTTTAATGGTAAATGTTCCCGAAGGCTGAGCTTGAATTGATTGTAGCCATTGATGAAATCATTGCTTTTATTAAATGGACCGGGACGGTCGAAGGGTTTGTGGCCGACCATGCACAAGTTGGCTTCCAGTATGATTTCGTCCAAAGAACCCTCAAAGCAGAGTGGACGTACACCGGTGGGGCCTGCATTTGGATGAGGATAATCAAAAGCAGTGTGAGCGACAAGTATTACGCTCTGGTGTGTGACGGGCGAATGGCGTGTGACAGCGATTATATTGGGGTCCATTTGATCGACGTAGACCTGAGAGAATCCCTCCTCAGCAAGTTGTCCATGCAAGAGGTTCAAAGCACGTTTCGCAGCTATGATTCCAGTGTTGAAGTCAACCTCTTCGTCCCACGCAGGATACTGACGAACTTCGTCGACGACATGAATCTGAAAAACCCGAAGGGGTTTCGTTGGTTTTAGTGACGAGAACATAAATACGTTATTAAATAAATTAATATAATATTCTAAATTCTTACGTGATGCGGGACAAGCTCATCGTAGCCACGATTGCTGCCTGTGGCACAGCAGGCCATCGCCACAAGGGCAGCTGAAGGTAGCAGGTCGTAAACAGAGCGTTTTTCCATTGGCGATGGATTATCATGTGTCAGATCCAGAAACAGAGCGTGAGCAATTTTCGGGGCCAAGTCTCGCTTTGGATTTACACAAAAGCTGCCCACTGGTGCACCTCCATAGCGATACACCAGACGACCTTCTTCATGTGCGTCCCAAGCTGATTGTGCTTCGCGTATTAGAGATGTTATGCCTAGACGATTAACAAAAACATTATCGGTGGCATCGGAGTTGGTGAACAGCTCAGCCACGACATATAAATCTGGATTAACCTCTCTAGCTGCATCCAGTAAATACTCCGCCACATGCAACGGCGTCGAATGACAATTGTCCAGACGTACGCCATCGAAGATCCGAGCAGTAGTTTCAACATAGCTCTTCATGTGTTCCCACAAATAGGGGCTGTCTTCCGGTTTCTTCCCATAACGCAACTTGACACTATCACCCCAAGCGACGAGTTCACGCTTCAAGTAGACATTAGCACGACCCGGTTGTTCATCAGCAAAATCCTTCAATGGATCACTCGAGCCCATCACCCAGCCGTTATGGGCCATGAAAAACTTTCCCATTTCGGCATACATCCCAGTCTCAATTTCAAGCAGTGAGCGACCAATCGAATTGACATGAGTAAAGTACTCCATAAATAGAGGATGCCTTTCGGTAATGTTGCGTATCATAGGACCACTTTCCGTTATGCGTTCATATCGCACACCTGACAAGCAATTTTCGATGGCGACGTTCAGGTACCCTTGAATTTCGCAGCGCACTTCCTCGTTCAGTGCATCCAAGTGGCGCCTAAAAGTTTCTGCACACTTCCGAAAGCGCGACTCCTCATCGAAGCAGTCTCCGTGGAAAGCGTTAAAGATATCCAACGCTAAATCCAAGTCGATCTTAGCACCAAAACGCCTATAGCCTGCATCGGGTATTAGTTGAATTTCCTTGATTCGCGATTCCTTGGCAACATTTTTGGGTGGTGTTCGTTTACGCATTTCTATCATGAACTCATTGACATATTTCATTACGTTGCACTGGTAGAGTTCATGAATGTTCACTTTGGGTAGGTAGAGATTGTGCAGCTGATATTCCAGCGTTTTTATGTGGGCTTCGTTTTCGATGACCATCGGGACTCCAAGATGTTCTAACAAACCCTCAGCTATATCATTCCCGCATTTGAAGAGCACAGCGTCGAGCAAAAATGCTGGTCTAAGATACGGACAGGTGAAGCAGGAGTAGCAGGCTTCTGGGTGTTCGCGCAGCCAGTCAGATTCGTTGGCCGTGTGATTGAGCACAATGTCGCAGATAGAAGCAATCTAGAGATGTACAGGGGAAGTGGAAAATATTATCAATAACTGATTTGCAAAGTTAGAAGAAACACAAGTTAGAAAACTTACTCCCCACTCTTGACGGCACTTCTTTATGATGGTATCTACATCTTCAAAACTAATCCGCTCTAGTGTATCTGTTGCGAGTTTCGGATTCACTTTGAGCTGGTTACGCAAGCAATATGCCGAACCTGAATTGCCCAGATGCTGTATAGGGGTAAAGTGTATGACGTTATATCCTGACTCCTTGGCTACACGTAGTTTTGCCTCCCATGTATCGATCTTTCCCAGCAGCTTTGTGATTACCGTTTGGCAGCGAATTGAATCCAGTGGTATCACCTTTTTCGCCTCCTCCGGACCAACACATAGTATCGGCTCGAGTTGGACGTAAAGGGAACCATTTATTTCCGTGTTGTGAGTGTATCTCTCTCTTCAACGACGTGTAGGAATTACAGCGTAGATTAAACACAGTTAAACAATTCAAAATACCTCTCTTTATAACGGAAAAAAAAGTAAAATGTTCCGGACAAGTTCATTTCAATCTCGCAGTACAAATCGGTATCTACAACGTGAACGACAGATCCTAGCTCGTTACCATCCCTCAGTCTCCAAGTGAGTAGCCTGTACTCGGTACGTACGAATTTGTTGTCTGAAAGATTCGTTATCAATTTTCACAGGAGATTGTTGAGTACCACAGTACCATCTGTTGGATAGTTCGTATAAAGTACGATTTCCTTCCCCAATAACGAGACATCTGGATGTATGCGCAGAATCGAGCCACGTTTTAGACGATAGAGTATGCTCTCTGCTTTCGTTCCCTCACAAATGGGAATGCTGAGGATTTCACCGCTCATCTGATCAGCTTCTGGAGGAGTTTGTGACTGGTTGTGGGTCCATAAAATAAATAAAAAAATTTTCCACGTGTTATTAAATCTAGGCACTCAATGCAATACTATAAAATAAAACTAAGTGCTCGAATTAAACAGAATTAGGCACAGAACTCCATAGTAATTACCAACACAATTGAGATTCATTGCGCATTTCCTTACTGACTAAATCCCTTTTTAATATTTCTAATTGCGAGCGCGATTATGTTGTGCAATTCTTGATACATCTACATACATATACGTATGTATGTAGTACAAGTATTAATGGTACTTTAATTTTAATCTCGTCCTTGCTTTTGGGATATAAGATTCAGGTAACTTTTTGCAAATGTGTAATTAATTCATGACAAGTAGGCTTGGCTTTAGTATATTTCAGTTTTCAGTTCAGTTTTAATATTTCAAAATAAAAATCAAAATCATTATAGAACATTGCCACAATAAATAAAAGCCATAGCTGTATTTATTCTTAAAGATACAACATTTAAGTTAAAATATAAGTATAAATTTATGTAAACTAAGTATATTAAAAGCTTTTCTGTTTTCATTTAAATAAATATTGTCCATAAGGACAATACTCCGCTTTAAGGAAAGAGTTCAGTAACTGACCGTTAGCATTTTATTGGGAAACTTATTTGGAAAATCTTTCCGATTGCACTGAAACTTACTGCTAATCTGTCTTTCAAAGCTAAGCGTGTTAAATACAATTTACGGCTCAATCAGCGGTGGGGTCCTTCGAGACTAACAGCGTTTTGTGTTTGCGTTGCACTTAAGCGTGTTGTTAAAAACGTTGTATACTCGATGCTGATTACAAAATACGTGGTGCAGAGACGGTGCTCGATCAGCACCGATTAATTTCCATTAACAAACCCATACGCAGCTACCATTTCTAACAAATCTTAACAAATATCAAGTCATCGTTTGGTGAACCCTATTAACGAAGTGACACACTTTTTGGCGGACTTTGTTTATCAGTTGATTTTTTAATGCGTTACATGCACACATGCATCGTACATATGTTGGGCTTGCGGTAACTATGTACTTGATACACACACACTCATTTTAGTTAAGAGATTCCGATTACATTTAGTTTCGATGCAATACAATAAAATATTAAAACACATCAATTTAAAAATTGTTATTAATCAGTTGAACCTATAATTTCGTAGTTTTAAAACGTTTACTTAGCTTCTTTTTACCAACGTACCTCCTCTTTAACTTGTTTTTTTAAAGACGACCCCATCTCTTCCGTAATGACGCCACTATCGCTGTCGCTGATGTTACTGGCGTTGTTTCCACTGTCAGCTCCTTCAACACTGTGGTTGGCGCCCTGCACTATTTCATAGTCGAGTTGCCGATCAACAATGTTGTCATCGTTACTCGTCAAACGCAAATAGAAATCGATGACCCAGCGAGAGACGTAAAAGCGCTGGAAAACTCGTAACAACATGTTGAGATTCCGATTGGCGAGATCGTGAAGCCATTCAAATGCTTCTCTGAGCATTTTAATTATGTATTTATAGTTCTTTTTTGAACTCTGTAAACTTTGTTGATAACCCTGCTGTTTTTAAATTAATGTGTTCTAATATTTATACAAGCAGCGTGCTTTCATTCTGCATACCCGACCTTTCCCTAAATGAATTCTAGACTGATCTTGTGCGATGCGGCGACCATTTGTGCTTTGCATGCACTAGTTGTTTGTTGTTCTCATCGTTCGAAATGATAAGTAAGTTAAGAGTCTCCTAATAAAACTCTCAATAAACAGGGTGGTGTGCGAAGTGTGATTGTGGGATGTACGAATACAAAGCAGTTGCTATTTAGATCCGTCCGTCCTTTCTTAACTTTGCCCAGTATTAAGTTGACTGCAAATGATTTATATTCTTGGAACTGCACAAATCCAAGTTATAAAAAAAGCAAGTTAATTATAAAGACGCCGTCTCTTAGTAGCAATACTGTCTTTTATTTAGGTTTATTTATAAAACATGCGGCCACCATCACGTTGCAAGTGTACTCGATGCTGTTGACCTTTCAATAATATATGCATGTATGTAGTCATGAACAGCCGGGTCTAGTTCAATGATTCATTGTCGGGTGCAGCCGCACTACTGGATATGAGATCAATTTAACTTTTATTCCAGCTGAAGGAATGAAGATAAGAATTAACTTCATCTTATTTGCCTTAACTTGAATTCTTTATTTCTCTCGCATACAATATAATTACGTTGCAACATATGTATGTCAACCCAATTGGCATTGACCATTGCAAAAAGTTGGTTTCCTATATACGAGTACAAAGAAGTTGTTTTCGGAGACAATCAATTCAAAAATACAAGCGCTAAGAGGAAAACCCGTCTAATTTTAATAGGTTTCATATTTTAGCCGTAAAGCAAAACCTACGAATCATACCAAAATAAACCATATACATAGACTCGTATACATATATTTACGTATAATCAGAATGAGAATAAAAAGTGAGAACGTACAATATTTATAAAGACGATCTTATTTGAAAAACTGCTTCGGCGAGTCCAACAGCATTATCTGGTAACGATAAGCAACACGTCTAGAGGTTGACTGGTCTTCTGCAAAATTCACGACTGTCGTGGAAGAGACTCAGCATTGAACCAAGTTCTAAAACGTGAGCTAAAAGGTATTAACTCGGGACGAATCCTTTATTTGCAAAATAAACGCATTCCAGCTCGTAAAAATAGCATTTGTATGTAGAATTCAGAATAAGTATGAATGTATACATATATGTACATACATATGTATATTCGTTTTTTAATGCGATATGTGGATGCGATTTACAAAGACTGTCGCTATTATAATAATAATTAATAATATACAGTTATAATAAGTGGTCTTGAGTGGTTTTCAGGTTTACGTATACTCCTTGAAGTTATAACTTAAATTGTTATGACATTTTAAATTTTCTAAAGCACTGAGAGCGACAGAGTAGCATAAAAATAATTGTTGTTGTACGTAATTTGTGACCTGCTAAGTAGACGCCTATCATGCAACTAGATTGACAGCGCTTTCCAATCATTTTTGTAATTTGAAATACCTCTTAATGCATATTAACAAAATTTATGTTTCCCGATACCTGATACCTGTGATAGATATGTATTCTATATTTGCTCCAATAATCTGTGCTTCCACTGGATGCAATCTAATTCAAATTCGAGCACTTATTTGTGACACTTCCTATTTTCAAGAAACTTTTTACTTTAATCGTATTTTTACCTCTACAATCTTTGAACTAAATGCACGCACCAAAGAGTTTTATAATTTTCAAGAGCTTCAAGGTGACCTCTGGCGTGCCGAACAGCTGTTTCAAAAGCTGCTTTTACCAATTTATTTCAACTCTTCTGCTGTTCTTGTAAGTTTCATTGATGACGTCATAAATGACACCCCATCCAAACATACTCAAACATGTTTATGAATTGTATATAAATGGGTATAATATAAATGAATTTTGTATAAAAAAGCGGGCCGGCGAAAACACGCTGAACAATCAGAAAGCGAAAGTGACCATATGGTAGAGCTGTGTTTTGTGCTTGCTGAGTTTATGAATGAAACTACTTCGCTGTGCAGCGGAAACCGGAAGAACTCTGCATCGCATCCGCATTTCATGTTCTTTAGTATCGGTTTTGTTTACGTTCCGAATTCGCCGGTCTTTTGGTGTGTGTGCTTAGAGCTTTCACGCATACATCTAAATGTCGGGCACATGCTAGCTTTTCCCAAACTAAAAGTTGCCAGTTAACGGATAAGTGTAAACTTGTCAAAATTGCGGGACGTACTGGCTGTCATTGTAGATTGTTTTGCTGATCTCCTTCTCGTAACCATAATAATAAATAATAATAGTAAATACAATGCATATTACAGTAGAATCTCGGTAATCCGACAATTGTTTTGCAAATCGTTGTCGGATTATACAATTTGTCGGACTATAAAGTGCTGCCACCAACCCCTTGTAGACCGGAAATTTTTGAATTTTTGAACCCCTTGTAATCTGGCAAATTATAAAAATGGTGAGATAAAATCAATGCTTTACGAAATGGAACCTCATGAATTAAACAACATAATAGATTTGTATTCATTCCAATATTAGAACAGGTTTATTATAAAATCCTGTTAAAATATATTAATCAAATAAATACGATTTCAAGGTAATATGTAAAAGAATCAAAATCAAACTGAGACGATACGCCTCTAGCAGCACGTCACGGTTCCGTGAACACGTTGCAGCTTGTTCAACCACACATTACCGAAGTTTTACCGTAATACGTACATATGTATTTGGAATGTCGGATTACAAGGGGCGCCGGATAAGACACTGGTCGGACTACCGAGGTTCTACTGTATATGATTGGCATGTGATGAAAATTATTATGAATAAATATCAGAATAGCAATGAATAGTTGATGGATATATCAAAAAACTGGAATAAAAGTACGCTTCGAGACAAATCAAAATATTGTATCTAAGATAATTAAATTCGATAGCATTAAATAAAAGCACCAACTAATATTTACTCAACCCATCCTTTACTAGTTTTCAATCAGTAGAATATATTTTCAATGTTTGCTCAGGTTAACAGCTATGTTTGTACGAGTTTTTATATCCGTTATTACGCTAACACGTAAATCTAGACAGAATATCTGAATATATGTAACACACATTCTCTAAGTACTTCCAAACCTTTCAAACTAATTAATATTTTTTACAAAGTTCTACAATTTCTTTGATTGTAGCCTATAAGTACCATTTTGCTAAGAATTTCTAATAAATAACATTACAAAAATACGTAAGTAGTAAATATATCGACTAATTGCTATTTTGCACAAGATTATCTCTGTAATCATTCGGTAGATAGAACGAGTGTTCGAGTACCACCGGGAACCTCTTCGTTACTTTTAGAGGGCCTTAAGAGTGTTTCGAAAACGGCGGCAACTTTTCGCCAATCTTGTCGAAATAAGCTGAACATCATTTTTGCACTGTATAGACCAATGGGACCGATTCGTCCTCCTGCAGATGCTCCGTCAAAGAGCTGATGTTGACGCTGTTTTTAATATTGTTTTGGCTTTCGATGTCCTCGTAGTCCACCGACGAGGAGCGCACCAGTTTGAACTGCGAAACTTTATCGGTCTTGGTTATGACCAGGGATGCGGGACGCGGTCCTTGAAAGGTCATGCTTAGTACAATGATGGAGCGTATTTTTGCTTGTTTTACCTGATGCTGGCCTCTGGAGGCGCTTCTCCGAACCGCTATTAGGGCCAGACATTGACTTCTCGGAAATATATTCAATGTTTGACTGAGCTTTGCTGTGAGCCGGTTTTATTGACACACGTTTGTCCGTCTTGACGCTACCCTGGTGCTTCAAAATCGAATCACGTCTTTGCTGTACAGGAGATGATGAACCATTAGGGGTCAATATGTTGTTTGAAGCATTCGTATCCAACATTCCTGCGGTGGCCTGTATATCGTCACCTAAAATGGTTAAGGATTCTTAATATGATTTTCGGAGTATGAGTTGGACGTGGAATAGTTGAAATAGACGAATGTTTTTAACACTTTTCAGTATTTCGAGGTTGCTCGTTATAGAACCCAATTGTAATCTGAAATAGGCTTTGGTTTTTAATATGAAAGCAATGCAGATTGATATAGCAAGATAATAAAGGAAAGGAGAAAATGCATATGCCCAAATAACTCAAATAATTTGTTCTTCCGTAACAAAAAATAAATTAAATTGAAAACTTACTGTATTTACTTATAATTAGAAATAAGTATGTGAAAAAATAAATATAATAAAGTAAGATATTAAGGAAAGACAAATAAATGCTTTCATAAAAAATGTTAATGATAAGTAACCTTAAAAATTACCACTCACCAAATGGATTTGGATGAGTATAACCAAATTATAATCATCACTCCCTTTGTGAAGTCTTTTTTAACCATGCATATAAATAGTAAAAATTAATCAATAAACATAAATAATGAATTTCTTAGTACGATAGTACTATTAACCCTAATATGAATGCGGCACCATATATGTATATATTTACAATATCGCCAGCATTACTTTAAAAAACGCTTTTTATTTTTTCAAATCTTTTATTGGTCTTAGCACAAAACTTTATTATTTATGTAAGAAACAACAAATAAATGTTTTCTTAATATTAAACATGCATTTTTGGGTTCTACGGCTTCTGGCGAGTTTACTTTTTGCGTATTTAGACAAATTATTATTTAGCACTCGTAAGTGGTTAAGTTTCTATATAAAATTCAGAATTAGAGCCCGTAGTAGTAATATAAATATAAATAATTTGTCTGTTTAGAATGCGGAACGTAAAGTACCAGAAAAAATACAAATAAAGAAAAGTTACGAAGGTAAAAAATTGCATGGAAGCAAAGAGGAAAAGTAAGATCTGCACGCACTTGTTTCAGTTTAATTATTACCTAGTGTTGACTAGTACATAGTTAAGAGATGGGATGAAAACTTCTAAATAAAAATAACTATTGTCTTGTCTTTTGATCATTATCGTACATATTTATATTATTAAACACCAACAATTTTTCGAAATGTCTATATATTCGTTTATTTGACAATAGAAATAAAATGCCAATACTTTTGAATGCTTTTATTTCCATATACATACATTGATTTAGTGCTTCATATATTGTTTTAAGTGCTATTATCGCTTAAACTTCACTCGGATATACTGGTATTTACAAACTCAGCCAGAAAAATAAATAACCAAAATACATGAAGTGCAAAAATGTAATAAAATATTGTAAATGTGATAAAGTGTTGTCACTTCGCTGCTATATAAGTAATGCATGTGTGCGTGATGATGTTGAATGGGATTTTAATGTGCAATCGATAATATCCTAACTCCGTTTAGGTAAAGTTTTCCATACTCTGAGGCCAAATATCCTTTTCTATTAGGTATTTGTTTTTGTGTGGAATGTTTCGTTTTGGTTCTTGATATTTAGTAAATTATTTTATGAATACTTATTAACAAATTAAATGCATCTAAGATAAATATATCTATATCTAGTAGTACGTATAATTTTACACACACGTTCTTAGAAAACAATCGGACATATTTCACTATTGGCCATTTCTTTTGTTACTATAATACTATTTAAGTAGGATATGCTATGTTCGATATCAACGCACACGTGCGCAATTATTTTTCAGTTACCTATCTTTTAAAGTTATGTCTGTTAAATTTGCTATAAAGCTGGCAATTGACTTATTATTATCATTACAGACAACTATAACATATATAGTACCTATATTTTTCAAATGTCATTAATGATGAAAGTTTCAGTTAACATTTCTCTGTGGTTATAAATACGTAAGTGTTAGATTTTGGAGCGCCAGAAAAGTACTTGAATTTTTCCACGTTATTATTATGAAAGGTCGAAACTCAGTAAAAAGCATGGAATCTATTAAGACTTCAGGAAGACATTAGGAGAATTCAGTTCTCTTGCAATTTAATTATGTGTGTTGCTTTACAAAAAGAATAGTGAAATCGGGTCAGCGATTTATCGTCCTCATTCAGATTGGACCCCAGAAAAGAGATGTTCATTTCATCGTGGATTCCCATACTCCTTTCTAAAGTTCACTATTGAAACCAACCATTACCAAACCAGTTCTATAACTTGGTATCGTCTACACTATGTTCAGCATCATGGTTCGACAAAACAGCCACACTGGGCACAGGCAAGCGCGGTGTGATGGGCTCGCCAAGCAGGTCGTCGCCGCTACAGTGAAGGTACGAGTATTTCTGGACGGCACCCTGCACATGCACCGCTTGCACCGTTGTGTTGCAATCCCCGACCTCACTATGACGTATGCTGAACGTGTCGATTTCTTTGTTACCCAGATGACTTGGAACAGCAACATTAACACCATTAGCTAAACCACGACTATCACCACCAGCACCATTTCCCACAAGCAACCCACCCTGAAAACTCTGCAGCGAGTGCGAGCTTGCGCTGCGCACGTAAGCATTGCTTGGATGATGATTTTGATGGAGGTGATGATGTTTTTGATTGTTCAGATTGTTGTGGTTGTTATTGTTGGCATGGGGCAAAGCATTGTTAAATTTGTGTTCATCGGATGGTGAACCGAATTCCGATGACTCGCGTATGGGTGCTAATTGCAGTTGTGCGGATGCAGCTAACATCTCACCTGTAGGCAAACCGGACGGGCTGGGACGTTCGCTGCTAGCTACATCTTCGAACGCCTCTTCATTAAGTGTTTGTAAGGCGCCGCATATCATCTGTTCCTCGAGAGTTACCTGGAAAAACGTGTGGCAAAAGGAACGTAAGTTTAAATGTAGTTCTGAGAATACAGTCTATCAAATCACAAAAAACGCAAAAACGCACGATTCTAGTGATGACAAGAGTTAAAAACCAAAGAAAGCCAAAAAGTAAACACTGGAAAATTAAATGGTAATACTTATTAAATGTTGATTTACTAACTGACTTTTAAATAAAATATTAAGCTTTTACTTGGGATGTGTTAACGAATTCAACTACCAATTAATATTTATTTCATATCTTCTTTTTCAAATAGAACCCTTTTTGACATTCTCAATTCAACCACAACAGTTATTGTGATCGAAGCGAGCTTCGTCTATTGCACTACTAAAATATTTCTAATTCATAAATGATACAAGTAAAAGATAAAAACATAAGTGAAATAAAAATTCTGAAAAAAATACAAATGGGTTGGGGAAAAATATATGCTTCGTATTATTCTCTGAAGCTGACCTGATTGAAACATCAGCGTTGAACAATTTGAAACATTTTGTACATGGCGTGTTTTGTACATATATGTGCAGTGTGCCCAACCTAGAATGTTTTGTCAATGACCTTAAGAAATCAATAAGAAACTACATATGTAATTATATATCGACCAGAGAACCGTTTCGACGGAATTGGAAACGTCGTGATATTCACAAATTAGCGATTTGAGTGATGATCTTGCATGACATTGGATGCGACCTTTGATTCAGTCTATCAAATTATTATAACGGCTAAATATAATCATCTTAATATAAAATATTCCTTCATTTTTTCCTCAACCCATTCATTATTCAGTGAATAAAAATTTTTAGTTTTTATGATTAAACAGAAACATAATTATTGATGAATAAATTGATGACTCATAGGAACGCAAATTCGGTGGAAGTTATGTTTAACGGCAACAAAAAATTAAAATATGTTACAATATAAAAAATTTAATAATTATAGTTTTTATATTTAACGGATTTTGAATTGAAGACAATTAAACAACAACGATCACAAACACAATAAGGTTTAAAGTTATTTTATTTTGCCTTACGAGTATATCCTGTATTTATTTTTACCTGAAGATATTCGTAATCATGAACTTTTGGCTGCATTTGGAATACGATCAAAGGATTTAAAAACAGAAAATAGTATGAAAATGTTTGTTTTCTATATAAAAAAAAATAAAAATATGTAAAAATATGAATGCGGGATTGTGCAGAGTTTGAATGAAACCCATTTTAGAAACGAAACCGCATTAAATATATTTATACCAAAGACAATATAATACCAAAGACAATATAATACTTATATTATATTGTATTATATTGTCGTATTGTAGTATTATATTGTCTTTGTTTATACTGTTCTAACTCTATTTCCATATAAACAAAACAATAACTGGTGATATCGAAATAGTGCACATAAGTGATCCATAACCGTGTAGTGGTTATGGAACACCGAAAAACGAACCACAATATTTAAGTTGAAGTTACAAAATCTCAGCCTTTTCGATGAAGATATTCGATTAAATCTATTAACATTATTATTATTATTATTCGATTTCCGAACCCAAAAATGCATGTAATTTCAAGATAATAAAAAATAAGGATTAAGGGAAACTTGTGTCCCAAAAAAACTTCCCAGAAACTTTTATGTTTTACTGACCTGTTTTTCCATGTGATTTGTTGCCGAGTTCTTACGTGAGTGCGACTGGCTCACCGGTGCAAGCCCGTGAGAGTCAATGTTTTCTTTGCTATTGTTGACGGGGGCGACGACAAGGGGTACGTCGGCAATGGCGGGCATGATCTTTGGTTTACGCGGAAGCTTTTCGCAGTCACGAAGCGTAGTTATAAGTAAACGAAACAGCTCCCAGTGTCCAAAATTCAAGCCCAGAACCTATAGGGCGATAACGGGAAGTTTGGTTAAGGTTTCTCAGTTGAAGTCAAATGAAATATTTTTGTACAAACCGTTTTTAAATCATTAATATCACAGTATTTAAGTACGCGTCCTGAGATGGCATGTTCTTTTAAACGTGGGCCCAAAGTTGGCAAAGCCAGTTTTAAATCTTCAATACGTTCGACCAGGCTTATAACCCCATCTGTCGTCAAATCGGAGAGTTTGGTTTGCAGTATATCATCCTTCAATAAGAGTAACAAGAAAAACAAATGCCAATCAAATTTAACAATTCTTCATAAATACTTTAATTGAATTTAACCTACTCCAAACGAATCAACAGGTGAGTTGAGGAGCGGAGTCATCAATGGCTCTGTGCTGGAGGTAAGATTCCGCTGCCGCAATTCATTGTATGCGTAGTCTGTATTCTGAAGCATTGGATAGTGCGAAAAAGCCGATGGCAACGGCATAAAGGTGGGCGTTGGTGGAATGCGTATTGGAGGCGGCACACCGGGCTTGTTCTGAACCACAACGAACCCCTCATCCTCAATTGCTTGTTGATCCTCTGCGAAGAGAAAACTGTAAAATGTAAAAATTTTTCCAGAACAAAAATTACTCAAAAGTATATCACCTTTTAATACTTTTCTTAAATATGGATCCAAGTTTATTGTAAACGGAAGAAAAATTCTCAGATCTGCCACCAGTAGATCTGATTTATGCAACTGTAAAAATGCATCTAATTTGCGCTCGTCACGATCTAGTTCGAGCAAAGGTGCAGCTTCGCGCAAGCATCCTAATTTTGGACGTACTCTACAGAAAGAACCGTAAAGTTATACAGAAAAGAATACTATTACAAAATGCACTTCTAACTTTTCATAAACGCTTTGCAGTGCCACACTATCCTCCAGTGTATCCATAAACTGATCGTGTTGGAGCACGATCATGCTTGCACGCAGCGGCCATTGTTCTGTTAGGTTAATCCACGAACTCAAACGGTACCAGCTAAAATCTATTTGGAAAGCTTTCAATAGGCGAACTGAAAATAAAAACGTATTATGATCATGCATCGATAAACCTGTGCCGATTTTAAGACAAAGTGAATAATACACTTACCAGTAATGTAAATAACATTCATTAGTCGCCGCATGCTTCGAGGATTCACGTCACTGAAGTAATCATCAGTCAGTACAATCTTCGATAAATCAAGGACACCCTGCGGATTCTGACCCAAACGATGAAGATTCGAACCAATTGAACTGGCCACCGATTCCGACATGCGCAACTTTTTGCCGACGCTAGCTGCTCCAACACCCCCTCGTATTCCTGCAGCACGCAGTTTCTCCTGACTGGACATAATTTCGGATGCATTTGACAAGCGACGTGCAGATACCGAATGACCCAATAGAGGCAGTCCATTATCTTCAGATTGAAAATCGTTATAGTTGCGTTTGAATAACAAAGCCGTCATCTGGGCGCGTTGCACCTTCCGCAACCCCGAATTTTGCAGATAAACCGGTAGGTGGATCAAATTACGGAGAAAGTCGTGACCACCAATGCCACCTTCTGTAAACAAGCGTCTACTATTGGCTTCTGCAGCTTTAGCGATTACGTGAGGGTCAACAGCTATAAGGAGAACGAATGGACGATTCGGTGAAGAGAGTAAAGTCTGTATGGCATTCAGTACAGATAGTATTCTCTCGGTGTCGCAAGAGTCCAATGCATCGACCACACCAACAAGGCGACTTTGTTGGTTGGTAAATGCGTCGAGGCACTGAAATCACGGTAATCGATATTTTGGAAAAGCTTTCTCACTACAAGACTTACCTTAACCATATCTGTCATTATAGATACTTCCGAACCCAGAGCGGTCAACGGAGCGCCCTCGTTGGAGCGCACCGCGCATTTCAGATGCCTGCCCTGTGACGTAAAGAGTGAAACGAATGCCTTGGCTATAATGTGCAGATTCGTACAAACGATGGTAGCCAAAACACCGCAGATGACATATAACGAAACGAGGATATCTTCACGGTCCGAAGAAGAAGCGAATGAGAACAAAGCTACAATCAGCGAAATGCCCGCTATGAGTGTTAAGAGGCCTAATTCGAA
Organism: Myopa tessellatipennis; assembly: GCA_943737955.2. Classification (NCBI taxonomy): domain Eukaryota; kingdom Metazoa; phylum Arthropoda; class Insecta; order Diptera; family Conopidae; genus Myopa; species Myopa tessellatipennis. The sequence goes on from OX031315.1 coordinate 15,536,653, forward strand.
AATTATTACATTCGGTACGCAGCACATGCGACGCCAACGCCATCCGGAACAAGTTTTCAGCGCCTTGGGACGGAACGCACGATAGAGACGAGTTGACAGCCAACCGTAGTGTAATTCTATAGCCTCGAAGAGTGCCGCCAACATGTGAGCGACGGCGCCTTCGCCCGTTGGCGAAGCACTGCTGGCTTCGGCGAAATGAAATCTCACCGGTTTGGCTTGTGTATCTGCCTGGGCACCAGGCGGATGACAGAAAGCCACCTGCAGTATGAGGCGCAGCTTACCAATGCGCTTCATAAGGCCATGATGTACCGAATAAGCCCAATATAAATCCATGTGGTAGTTAGCGTACTTGACGCCGGCGAGCACCAGATACGTGAAAATAAGAAAGGTAAAGGCTGCACCCGATCCCCATAAGGCGGACCAGGTGGAGAGTCCCACGATGCTGCCTAATATCAGTGCAATGTGCAAGCAAACGAGGAAGAGCAATCCACTCGTCTTAAGGGGTGGTTCCGCCCACTGCCGTGCGAAATTATTCATCTCTTCGCGCAGCTTATTCAGCAGAAAACTTTTACCACTTCCCCACTTTGCGTAGAGACCAACGGTTATGGGCGTTGTCAGTGTGGGCTCGCTGAGAACATCGGCTAGTGCCGAAGAGTATAGTTCATAACCGAGCATGCCTTCGGAATCCTCGTTGGTGTTCAGGCGGCGTGCGCCAAACACCTGACCCAGAATCGTCTTCTGATGAATAGTATCGATGCCGTATGGCGTCTCGCCGACCTTGTTGGCCCGATATAGAAGCTGGCTGTTTTTCGGGTTACGAAGCAGGGCCTCTACTATAGCTTTGGAACGTGCACGCATAGCTATATGCAAGCAGGTGTCGCCACGTTTGTCGCTCGCCGCCACCTTGGCTTTACGCTCGAGCAACATTTGTACCATTTCGAGGTTACGATTACGCACCGCACGCAGCAGTGCCGTGTCGCCATCTTTGGTTGCGGCTTCGAGATCAGGATTTGTGGACAGCAAGATTTTCGCGATCAGGGTGTGGCCCTTTTCGACAGCCGAGTACACAGCCGTTTTTCGATCCTTACCCTGAATGTCGACATCGGCATGTTTTTTCAGCAGAGCCTCGACGACACCACGGTGTCCGCCTTTGACGGCATGAATTAGGGGTGTATCGCCGGCGCGATCCTGTATATTTATATAGGCACCGGCAGCGATGAGAGCGGATGCTATTTCCTGAAGCAGAAAAAAGTTAGAATGGAAACTTTTCCCTATCTTGAAGTTTTGCTCCCACCTGAAAGCCTTCCCGGCCCGCGATGGCCAAAGCCGTCAAGCCATCTTTGTCAAGCGCGTTTACGTTAGGCTTCTTCTCTAATAGCGAGGTCACACAATCCGTGTGGCCACCTGCTGTTGCCACCAAAAGCGGCGTCCACGAATACATTCCAGCTGTATCGACATTGGCGCCAGCCTTCAGCAGCGTATCCACGATATCAGCGCTGCCCTTTCGACAAGCCCACACTAGAGCAGTGGTCCCGTATTTGTCTCCCACATTGACCTTGGCGCCACGCTGTACCAACAATTCGACTATTTCCTTAAAACCTCGGCCTGCAGCCCAAAGAAGTGGTCCGAGATGATAGTTTCCGTGCGAATTGACATCAGCCCCTTTTTCAAGTAGAAAGCGAACCAGATCCGTGTGACCACGATATGCTGCCCACATCAGTGCAGTCCAGCCTCCCTGGTTTAGAAAAACACAAAATAAAAACATAACATTTACAATAAAATAGACAATGCTTACCATATCGCGATGTTCGATGTCAGCGCCGTGATCTAGCAGGATTTGCACTACATCATGATAACCGCCTTTCGAGGCACACAACAGCGGCGTCCAGTTGTCAGCGTCTTCGACATTCACATCGGCACCACGTGCAATTAATTCGCGCACAAACCCAGTTAAGCCACGCCCAGCAACCACCATAAGTATCGTGGTACCATTCTATAATGACAGAAATTACGAGGCGGTTATTGTGAAACAAATTTACATGGAGAGATATAGGAGTATAAAAGCACAGCAAAAATAAGGCGACTTCTTGAATACTTACGTCATCCCGGTCATCCACGGATAAATGACGGCTGTCTAAAATCGCACGCAGGCCCGACAAATCATTAGTGTCCACATATTGCAAGAGCGCTCGATGTCCTAGTGAACCCATAGAGTCTGCGTAGCGATTAAGATTCTAAAATCAAATAGATGGAACATACAGAGGAATTAGGTAACCGATAATCCAAGATAGAAAAAAGACATGCATTCGATCCAAGCAAAGACATGTTCATCTACACATTCAACTAGAAAATTCATTATATTCGCCTAGTGAGAAAAGCTACAATTCACAATATTAGTTTTTAGCTATTTTACTACGTTTGAAAAAGACTATAAAGCGAAGTTCAGGGACCAACAGTAAAGCCATGGAAAGAAATAACAGCGTAGACAATGCAATGGAATAAAACGTATTTAAATAAGGATTTATTAAAAAGAAATACTTACTTCATCTGAAAAAGAAGCGAAAACTTTACAAAAATTACTTTCTTATTATAAACATCGACCAATATATCAAACAATCAAGTTAATTATTATATAAAATCTGCGAGTGCTAGAAGCTGCGATAAGTAGAAAATAAAGGAATGCCTTCATTTGTATCTCGGAAAATGTAAGATTTACATAGCCTTCCTCCGTTTTAGAGAAACGTAATTATTGCAAGTCATGATTGAAAAAACTTCAAATTAATTTAAAACCCAATTGAATTAACTCATGGTAACCGTACACATTCTCCAAAAAAAAAAATTAATTTCGCTAAAAAGCATGCCCGAAAACATGTTTACTATAAAAACCAGCTTTTCAAATAAGTACAAGTTTATTTATAAATTTGTTTTGAGCTCAATGGCTCGCAAAGCATTTTCTGCCCGGAACCACAAAAGTGAGTTAAGGTAACGACAGGTTCGTCCATTTGAAAAGATAACTGATAACGGCGAGCTTAGTGAAGTAAAACTAACGCATACATAATTTATTGCTCTTCACAATTAGTCAGGCAAATTAGTAGGAATCGAATCGAATAACACAAATAAATACTTTGAAAAGCATTCTCTAAGTACCCATTAAAGCCATCCTTAATTTTTGTTCGTTTAATTTTGCAGAACTTAACTTATTGTCTTTCTATATCTTTTCTTTTTCATGCCAAGGAATCACAATCACCACAACACATATTTTAATAGCTGCTTATTTGATCGGTTGTATATGTACATCATTTTACCTCATAATCATTACTCTTTGGCTGTAGCTCATTTTAACAGAAAACTGAACCGTATTTTAGATTCTTGTAAATATTGGTTAAGCTTGGTTTTGCCTCAATTAAAACAACCTAGAACCTTAGCTCTTTTGAACTAATTTAATACTATCTTCACAAACGATAAACAATACTAGGTATGTTCAAAAAATCTCGCGAATTTCAATTGCCGCGGGTCTATTCGATTTTTTTTTGGCGTTATGTTGGTACTCATGCCCCTCACTTATGCTGACAAGTTTGACCACTTTGAATGTTCAGTTAATTTTTGACATCTTAGATATTTGCCTATTCCATAAAATGGATCAATGGGCGTGGTGCATCAGGAGTTTTTACCACAGGGTACAACGGTCAATAAGGAATGTTACCAGCAAGTTATGCCCAATTTGCGCGAAGCGAACCGCCAGAAACACCCGGATTTGTGGAAGAATAAAAATTGGATATGGCCAATTTGGACAATTTTCGGTCAAAAACAACACAATAATGATGCCGCAGCCACCGTATTCCCCAGATCTGGCCCCCAGAACTGAAGAGTCCTATGAAAGGACGACGCTACGCTACGCTAGATGCGAGATAAAAACGGCATCGAAGGAGGAGCTGAACAAGATCACTAAAAATGATTTTTTTAGTTTAGATGAAGTTTTTCGAGAATTGGGAAAAACGTTGGCACAAGTGTATAATATCTGATCGGGATTACTTTGAAGGGAACAAAAGAGATATTCAGGAATAAATAAATAATTTTTGAAAAACACAAAATTCGCGATGCATAATTTTTGAACAGACCTCGTATTTGTGTCGATAACAGTACTTTATCATACATGAAAAACAGTATTTGACCAATTTAGCAAATAATAATTTCCTAGGAAATTTTCCATTACAGGAAAAAATTGTAAATAAAATACAATTAATAAGAAATCGGAAATAAATATTATTGCATGTAGAGAAATAATTTGCAATAACATACATTACGTCATTAAAGTTAAATAATTATTAATGAGCTGATTAGATGATTAAAAAAATTAAATAATCGCAATACGTTTATTACTTTGCCACATAGAACATTATTTTGTTACATAGAAATCAGAAAAGTATGAAAATTTATTTTAGTTTCAAAAATTTTTCTTTGTTCTTAAAAAGGAACATTATTGAGAGACCGAAAAATTAATTAAATAAATAAAAATTTAAGTACACTAGTAAAAGAATCAGCTGGAACGATTTACTTGAATTCAGTTTTATGATCACTTAAATTGAAAAACATTAACTCCTTCGTAAAATTCTTCTATTAAATAATAATTGTTTTGAAGAATCATAATGAAAACAAAATAATTTACGTCATCAATGCAGTAGAATACATGTTTACATTTTTCAAATGGTTATATTTATTTTTTGTATCGCTTACTTAAGATTACAATAAGATTTATTATTATAAGTCATTAAAAAGTCATACTAATTAGGATGATGTTGTTGAGTGGATAAGATAAGCTAAAAAAAGCTGATATGAACCAATTTCACTTGAATTCAAAATCTATACACTGTAATGAATCATTGCAGTCATTTGAAGATTTCTTCTGAAACTTTTTGGCCATAACAAGACACATATGTATATAATCGAAACCCAACTCCTATGGTAAATACAATAGTATATCGCCATCAGGACTTCAATTATCTAGATCAACATGACATCGCCGACCTACTTAACCCTTTCCGACACCTTGTCTAATATAATATATAGGATTTCATAAACAATATGAATTCATAGCCATACAACCAAACTGTCGTTCTGAATTTGTAACGTAAAAATAATTTCCCATTAACACACTTTACGGAAGTATGAAACCTATTTTCTTTCTTTGCACCGCTTTAGTTTTTCAGATATGAGGTTTGCGGATATGTCAATTTCACTCGAAAAGGTTGAACATATTTGTATAACTTAAGTAAGGTATACATGGCCTGAAGGCTCAAATAATGGTACATATGGTCCCAAAGTACCATTTATTAGGCTCTATCTAATGGTCAGGTGTGTGTTGAAAGATGTCAAGCCAGTTTGTATTCAGATTTTTTCAAGTTTCCAGATATTTAGATTGAGTAGTTGATTTTAGCCTCTTATGTATAGTGTAAAAACGTTTATATAATCTTTTAATTTTAGATATACACCTACATATAGCTATCTGAGTTATAATAGAGTTATAGAGGATCAAGTTATACATCCCTGTGAAAATATGCCTCATCACACATTAGTGTTTGTGCCGTCGTTTAGTAATTTTTAGGTTTAATTGTATTCAGTCACTAATGAGATACTTAAATCAGATTATGGATCTTGCCTTTTCCAACATAGAAATACAATATATACGACTAGCTAATGATGTCACTTCCGGTGCGCTAAAAAATACTTGTTCTTCGTGTAAACAAAACGGAAAGCAACTCAAACTCGTTGAATTCAAGGTATCAAACTAAATCAAGTTTTTATAATTGGATTTGTTTTTAATGCTTCAGTTTTAAAATATTCTTGTTTTTCGACGTACACACACTTAAAGTTTACTATTAAGAACATTATTTACATTAACAAGAACCATGTAACCACAACCAAAGTGTAGCTTTAATATGAATATTAAGTAAATTATCAAGTAATATCAGGTAAAGACAAAAATTGTTTCTGAAAAGAACTAACAATAAGTTTGGATACTAACGTTTTTGGTTTTCTTCTTGCTCGGCGAACGCAAGGTGTTCAAACTCAGTCGCGACGCGCTCAAAATTAACTCATCCAAACTCTTTGATAATTTCATCACTATTAATGGGCACCAACGAATGCCAGCGATTTAGCATACAGTTGGATCTTCTCATTTATAAAATAATAATCCCGGGTATCGCAACGACAACCTTTTTAATGTAAACTGGTAGATAAAAACGTAAACACTCGCCGTTCGTGTCAAAGCCTCAGACCACAGATGTACACAGAGACCTGTTAGCGTCGTAAATATTTGTACTCGGGTGGGACCTGATGCTTCTTCAGAACCAAACCAGCGAAGTTAACAAATAGAATAAAGAACACGAAAAATTAACAAACTGTTGAAAATTAGAGCATTTCACGTATTCATTTAAAATTGTTAGTTCAGTGCGCTCGCGAATGTTTCAATTGAATGAGAAGAAAAGATTCGTGACGGATAATGATAATGAAACGCGTGCGGCGCGACGCGGCCGACGCAGTCTGCTCCCGTGATTTTATTCACACTATGTTTAGACAACTAAGAGACACTCACTCCACTGCTTTACTCCGAGATAAGTACACTTCTACAAAATCAAAGGCATCGCAACAAAACTGTTTGTACCACGCGCACACAATCGCAAATCCATATAATGAGCTACCGATTGCACTCTTGGATTATGCTATTTATAAACAAAAACAACAGCACGGGCAACTAAATAACCACCAAACACTGGCAAAGTTTGCGCATGCGCTCCACTAAGCAAAACAAGCTTTTCACTAACAAGCGTTCAAATGCAACAAATGGCAGAAACTCCTGCCAATGCGACTACTTCGACTAAACAGAAGTACGCTTCGATGACGTCTGCTTAGATCAGTGGTGAGTGTGTGACTGCGCGTAAATAGTGTACATGCGGCCATTTAACTCGACCGACCGACAGGCGAAGAATAATCATCAGCCAGTCGGATCGAAGGCAATCGTAGACAGCAATTGGCAAAAGCAAGCACCAGCAAAATACGAGGATGAAGAAGAAGCAGCAGAACGAAAGACATATGTACATATGTATGTTGTCTAGTCGAGATCCGACGAGAACAGCAAGCTACCTCAAAGCAGTATGTGCAGCTTTGGCAGCCTTAAGATTAAAATCCATTACTGATGTTGTGGTGCACCTCTGAAAAGTAAGCTTGGATATCATGGAACCGACACCTTCTTGTGAATTTATGGCAAGTTAAAAACAACACACTTCAATGCGTTGAACATAAATCCGATAAATGTATGTACATATTTTTGTCTGGTAAATAACAACAAATATACAACAACAGAAAACTTAGATCTAAGCAACTTCGTTTCGGCGTTTGATTAAGTTTTAAGTCTCGAATTAAATTCAGTTGATTGGAGTTGCCTTTTCTGGTATGTTTCTACTGTAGGAGCTACAGTGGAAAAATAATGAATCAAATGCAGTGTTCGCTTCTATGACAAAAGTAAACCTTTTAAAAGCAAAATTAAAAATTAACTATTAATCCAAACTCTAGCATTATTAATGATATAAGGCAGTTACTCATTGGTACATCTTATGTCATCCTGACCTTCGCTGATTACTATCGCAGGAACCTGCCTTGACTAATTTATCCCACGGCGTTCTATTCCACATGGAAATTCCGGGCCCTATCATCACAAATCCAGATTAAAGCTCTTATAAATATTAAAATACATATAGAAGTTATTTTGCCCAGTCGAACCTTCTTTCCTTTAAATCGATCCCAATTTTCTTGTACTTGATTCATAAAGCTCTTATAAATATTAAAATACATATAGAAGTTATTTTGCCCAGTCGAACCTTCTTTCCTCTAAATCGATCCCAATTTTCTTGTACTTGATTCATCTTTCTAAACAACAGTACTAATATGTATCTTATAAGAGTCAATATGATGAACGTTTTCTTCCATTACATTTGTACATGGTTATTATTTTTTTTTATTTTTCCGTGTTCTTTTGAACTTCTTTTAAATTTTATTTTTTCGAAATTTCGAATTATTAAACCGCCCAGAACAGTTTTTATTATCACCTTCGTGGAAATGATAACAATAACTTTAAAAATAAATGACCTAAAGTTTTAAAAATTACCAAATTAACCAAAGTTTTGGAATTCGAGAATTTAAAGTTGTTGTGACCACAACAAAAAATTCTTGAGAAGAGAAAATTCACGTTTTATTAAAAAAAAGTAATAAAAAATTAAATTAAAGTTATCCAAATCATAACATACAGTGGACTAAATCCACGCAAAGTTACACAAATTTTATTTATATACAATATAACATACGAGTACATTAGCTTCTCAAACTAATTGAAAAGTATTTCAATTGATTACGACTACATTTATAGTTAATTTCTTAGACAGTATGATTATTTACAAAACACTTTTATGGTAATAGAAACTAAGTGAATCGTAAAACGATCATGCAAACAATAACCTAATCATATAACTAAATAGCATCCACTTAAAAATATATAGAACGCAAAACACGTGCATCTTCAGTTTCCACGAGATAATCAGATAAAGTAATAGGCAATCAAGAGAGCATCAAACTTGAACAATGTTTGGAAATCGATTCAAGAGCAACAATTCAACAACAAATCACAATCAAACATTTAAGACTTTAAAGCTATTTTTAAACTGGGCAAAAATAGAGCAAAAAACGGGCAGCAGACAGAATCACACTCAGGTTCGTTGTTTAGCTACGAACATATATAGAAATGTTAGTAGGTAAAGAGCACAGGCAAGGGTTGGGAGAGAATCTACACTTGTGGAGAGAGTTCCAAAGTGTTAAGACCGAGCAAAGAGAGGCAATCGAATCAATGGAAACGAAAGCTTAAAGAGGGCCAGTTTAATGAGCACAGATTTGGTTCGAATAAAAACAAGAGAGTGAGATCACTATCGGAAAGCAGTTTAGTCACTAAAAGCTACATAAATAGGGTTGTGTTGTGTTGATTAAATACCCCCGTCGTAGCACCAGCATGAGACAGTCGACGCAAGGCAAGGTTCAGCTGGCTAAACCGACGTCCCGGACTGGGTGGTGGTGCTTCCGAAGCGATAGCGTGCGACCTGTGCCGCTCATACTCCGACGAAATAGATCTCGGGTTGTTCATACCGCTGCCAACAACACCACCGCCATCATCACCGTCTAGAACGCCGCGAGATCCATCTATGATAATGAGCTTTGGCAGAGACAAGTGTGGAGATGAGCAGCTGGAAGGTTGCATCAAAGTGATGCCTGTTGACGACCGACGCAGCTGCTGTTGCAACTGTGGGTCAGTTTGTTGCTCTTTCAGAAGTTTGTGGCTCTGTTGATGTAGATGCTGCTTCCGCTTCGATTGCTGCTGGTAATGCTCATCATCACTACTGCCTTCCTCCTCGTCAAACAAGGGCACATGCAGAGTCTGTATGTCATGTGTTCCTGTGTCGTGTATTCCACGCACGAGTGCGCTGATGGTACGATTGTGATTGTTCATGTTAGTGTTGATGTTTGTACTATTGTTCTTGCCTATCTGGCTGCGTAGTGGCTCAACCCGATAAGGACAATTGTTCTGCATGTTTGAATACTGCACTTTAAAAGTAAGATCAGAAAACCGACATCTGGTAAAAACTAAGATTAGAGACGTGACGACATCTGGATATCTTTAGATATTGGACGCTACAAAGAAGAAGTTTTTAATATAATGATGATAATATATGATTCTAGTTTGAGTTTACTAGACACAGGTTTACCACACATAGTATCCAGATCAACGATAAATATAAATAAATAACACAAGCAAAACTTAAACCACAAAGGTTCCTACCTAAAGTATATAATTTTGCAGCTACTTGCAATATATACAGTAACCAGCTCATGCGATTAATTTAAGTTAATAAAATCTTCTTTCCTTTCGTTTTCCAAATAATTGAAAATAAAATTGCTGCAAAAGTACTATGAATACTGAGAGATCGAAACAAATATTCCAGAAAACTAAAAAATTAAATCAGCTGCCATGATCGATAACTAAACCAGTATCAATCGGTAAAAACCAATATTACCAATATCAATCCTTAATTGAAACCTATCAGCTCAATCATCAAATATCAATTCATCAGCGTTGTCATTGTAAAGCAGATAAAAGACATGTAGACACAATAGAAGAGTCTGTTTTCGAACTGAAGCACAATAAATTGATTCTTACAAAAAATGAAATTGCTGAAATCTCAATATACAATACATGTACACATGTTGCATATATAAGCAAAGTTTAATGATTCAATGTCTATGTATAAGGGCGCCTCTACTTTTGTTGTTTTTCTTATTGACAAAGCATTTTTTCAATAAAGATTTTTTTCTCTTTCATATCACAATTAAGGTACAGGTTTATAGCCTACAATTTTTCCTTTCCGACGGTATATAATATGTTGGGTTATTTCTTACACTTTTGACCACATTTATAGGAAATTAGTGTTAAGTGCATATCCGCTCACGTATCTTAGACTTTGTTACAGGAATCTGGTTACTGCGTACCCGGTGTAGGTTTGATTAAAGAATATGAAACTTGAGGATATTGCCACGGAGGTCAGAATAGGGAAAAATGAGTTCAAGTGGGTTTTTGCAGAGAGGTGGTAAATATAATTATTATATTAAAGTATTGGTAGGTTACTTTAAGGTACTTTTAGGTATTCTGAGGTATTTTAGGTTATTTTAAGCTATTATTTTATGTTATTTGTATAACGTATATTCATAAATATAAAATTAAATGTAAATAAACTGTATAAGTAAATAAAATGACTAAACAACTTCATGTTCTCTTATAAATGTACATACATATATAGCTTCTAAACTGTGGATTTGTATAAAATACTGCATGGCACAAAGACGTAAAATTTGTGCCATACTTTTCCCGATTATCTGGGCGTAAATTGAAAACTAAATCCATCGTAGATCGGGATCCACGTTCGTTTTTTGAGAATTCGGAGAAATGTGAGCATCGTAGTATTTTTTTTCGCAGCGATGCGACCGCGCGTGGGTTTGTTGTACGTTTCGTCAATTTTCACAGTAGCAGCTACCCAGTTCTAATAAAAATGTATTAGTATAATTTTAGGCGTGCCATGTTTAATCAACGTCTGCAGCATGAAATGTCTTCAGAAAGCTTTGAAACGTACGATAAAAACAAAGGCAGTGCATTTAAAGCAAATTAAAAAAGTTTTTCAAAATATATGTATGTACGTATATAGCAATTTAGCTACAAATAATCTTACCCCTTTTGTTGAATAGTATGTTAAAATACACATAGATAATTAATGACACAGAACACATTTGAAACACACAGGAAAAACAACCAACTTATTCATAAGAATCAAGTTTGTTCGCATCTCCCATCCCGCAGTTATATTTGAGCACAATATTCTACAATTTAGCCAAAATTTGGAAGAAGTCGACAAGTCGAAAAAGTTTTACTGCCGCAATAAAAAAAACATCATCGGCCACTGTGAGCAATCATTTTCCTGCCTTTTTCAACGTTATAAAGATTGATGTTCTAGAACTTTCAGGGCGTTATTATTTTCAACGGCTTTTGGAGAAGTTTGTTTATTCACAGAAATCTCTTCAAAATAGCATTACCATAAAAATATCATATATGGTGATGCACTTAATTCCATTCTCAAAGCAAATGGCAGAACGAACCATTTGCGATCAAATAAAAAATTGCCGAAAAAATACACCATGTGTAAGAAATATAATTTTAATATGTATACAGTACGTCTAATCCTATGTCTATAAGAGATACGGAGATTTCATTTATAATTTAATTAAAAGGTTATTAAAATTCTACCTGCAATGAACTTGTTCCTCTCGAAAACGAATTACGGAGAAATCCAAATGGAAAAATGCTTCCGTAGCCCTGCGTACCCTGCAAGGCGCCAGGCGAGCGAGGTGACGACGATGGATTTAGTGGCGACATCTCCGAAAAGACACCACCGACCTGCTCCGTATTGGAACCACGATGCATTCTTCCCACTACTTTTTAAATAACAATGTAGCAACTTTGGTGCTTGGTTTGCAAATTTAACATGAAACACTAAACATTATTAAGTGAAATCAAAATCTGTGTTTTATACTTCACATATAACATTATTTCATTATCTTCCGTTATTAACAGTCATTAACAAGGCATCCAAATGAAATAAAAAATTTCACAGTCGCACGACAAATATTACGGTGTAATTACTTTACTCTGCCTCGGATAAATAGTAGAAGAACACAGTAAACCCGTAGTTCCCTCCGACGTGATTTTAGCGAGCCGCGTCTACGCAGTTCAGTTGAGAAACTGATTCTTATAACAGTGGAATCATCGGAAAATATCACAATCACTGTCTCTCTTTCTACTCATACACATTATTTCTTTTTCTCCACAATTTTGCAGGCTAACATGACAATTACGATTTGCTTTGGTGCAGACAATCGCGAATATTAATTAGTTCATGTTATACTCTTATGAGACATAATCGTCGTTTGTAGTGAGCAGGTGAAATGTATGCTAATTAATTAATCCCATTTTTATGGATAAAGGGGCAAAATCGAATATAATATCCAACAGAAGCTGTCACCAGACGCCATGTTTGTGTAAGGTTCTATTAGGTCAAAGAGAACGTTTTCTCTGAATACAAAGTATAGACTTAACTTAGAACCTTTTGCCCCCATTGTCTTGTTTCCTTAGATTATGAGTATTACAACGTAAAAATCTTAATATACAAATTTTACTAATTTTTTAATGTAATTTTCCGATTCAATGCTATTTACTTATGCATTCAAACCAATACTATTCAATCACGCGATGAGCTAAAGATGAGTTAACCTGTAAAGTTCATGACAGTTGTTCACAACAAGTGTGAAAATGATGCTAATTCACATCATACTCACATAACCTTCTTGAATAAATAAAAATCGTTGGAACAAAACAAGTACAATAACTATATACAATAGGAGCATTATGGCTTATTATTTTAGCCCAAATTCAACCCGGAATATATCAGTCCACAATGTTTACTTGGTATTTTGCAATTTGTAAGTAAGTATTTTTTATAGAAAGCTGTTATACAAAGAAATGCGTAATGTAAAGAGTGACATAAGTGATATATCTTACGTAAATGTTAAAAATGTGAAAAACTATGTGAAACGATGTATAAAAACGATTTTATTTGAATAAATAAAGATTATATGATGATATCGTACTTAATAATTTATATGGTGTAACTTATTGTTTACTTATATACATTCTACAGGGTTAGACGATTAAACTATTACTTTTTTGATTCAAGTTACAAAAATGTGTGAAAATAATATAAATTTTAGAATTCATTCACTTAAGCTTGATATGGCCACTCGATGTGGATCGAAAGATCGATCATGTGCCTTTTGGAACTTGTATGGCTTTACCTTGAGCTCATTTTGAAATATGCGTCGGATGCTTCGCTGGGATATTTTCAGTCCTTTGGGCATTTGATTACCACTACGGCGTGGATTTCGTTCAAGTCGAGCCTTCACTTTCCGAACCATTTCAGATGATGTTGCTGTTTTTTTCGTCCACTACTATAGCGTTTGGCAATGGCTATATCATTATAACGAATTATGATGCAATACACAAACATTTTATTCACTTTGAGATGCCTGAGCACACGAATAAGAGGTGGTTCGTAATTCGATTTTCCAATCAACTATAACGCAATCACACTATTACGTTTCAATTTCAATTTATTTCAATACAATTAATGCACACTAAGATTGAAATCTTTTGTAGTGCCTCAGCGTACAAACTTAATAACAAGGCAACAAATGAATGTACTTAAAGTAACAAACAATAAATAAAAGTAATAAATAAACAAACATAACATTAATAAATAATAAATACTTATAAACTAAGGACATTAAAACCATGACAAATGTGACAAACTTAATAATAATAAAAATTAAAATTGAAAACACAAGTAGAAGTAGAAGTATAAGTATAAGCAGAAGTATAAGAATATAAGAAATACAGCGGAAAGTAGAACATAAGAGAAAGATATAAAAGAGAAAGTAGATTTTTATACTCTGGTTAAGAAGTAGTAAGATAGGCAACAACAGCGTGCTTGAAGCGACCTCGTGTAGAAATCATCTTAATATGCGAGGGAAGTGAATTTCAAAGTCTGATGGTGTGAACGAAGAAGAATCTGCTACTGTTGAGGAAAGTGTGTCTAGGGACTATAAGATTCAAACCTCTAGATGATCGAAAAAAACAAGTTTTATTTATAAATATGGAGGATTGCGGGTATATATTAGCTTATGTAAAAACATGATGTTAAGGATGCGACATGATGTTAAGGATACGTTTGAATTCCATTTCGAATAACTTTTGTTCTATAAAACTTAGACGCAAATGCTTGTGGTAGCTTGTAAACAATATAAACAGCCCTGTATACGCGTCCGCTTTTATTTTTACACTTTATTATTCCTTAAATAACTTGTATATAAAACAAATGGAAAGGAAATTATTTTTAATTTTTCACATTTTATTATTTCTATATTTAATTATTTTTACGCACGCGATACTAAGAACACCGTTCATACAATAAACAAATCTTTAATTACAATATACTCCTACAGTGATACTCCTACAGTGAAATTATTTATTATATTTTATATTATTTGTAGTTTTATTTATCATTCTGGTATACATTCAGTTAAACAAATCGCATTCCTGAACTACTTGCTGTTATTAATAATATAGACATTTTTAGTAGGAGAATAAATGAAAGCAAAGAACTGTAATCTTTAAATTGTTAGATATATTATGTTATTTCTTCATAGCTTATACCACAGCCAGCATTCCAGAAATAACCGGGGCCTATAAAGTATATAGTATATACGTACATATAATCTCTGAATATTAGATTGTTTCTTGAAAGCTGGAAATACTGGAATTTCTCATTCATTCATTCTTACTCAAGTAAGTTAAAGAGTTTTAGAGTTACCTAAAAATATAATTTAATCTGAAGACGTTTTTAAAGTTTGGAAAGCAAAGTCAAAACTTAGTTGAACGCACGACGGCAAATACATAGAATTCAGATGAATTGCTCTGATGATTTGCTCTGCGATAAGACTTTTACTCGAAGTTATGTATATCATGATTCGGATTGTTTTCGAAAATATATCTACTTTCTTAACTGTGAAGGATCTAGGTACTTAGAAACATATACAGTGAAGATCTGTAAAAACATCTTGTTTAATTAAAAGAAACTCAAATATTCAACACAGAAACCTACATCAAAAGTTCTTACATCATTATAAATAGTCATGAAGTCAGTGATCACATATATTAATTTTCTTATTAGAATCCGATTTATAATTATGATTTATTATTAATTTGAATAGATTTCAAAACCCATATCTGATCCTGATCGCAGTATAACAGGCTTGTGAATATAATATGTAGTTTGAATCAATAGTAGAATAATTCCCAGTCGAAACTTTAACGAGGAGCTCCACAACAATAACAAACTTTATACACGTCGCTTTTCCAGTCTATTTACTGGAAGTGACGATGATATTTATTGATGTGATGATGATTAAAAAATACACCACTTACAGCGATTTCATTTGGAGACGATGACTGATAAAGTCTATTCATATAGTGAGACACGGTGAATATCGGCAAATCTTGATCCATGTTTGCGCACGAGTATTTAAGGAATTATTAATGCAAAATATAAACAATGTCGACAATGCAGACAGTTCATCAAGTTAGAATAAAAATTTCAATAACAATTTAAAAACAATTTAAAATAAATCAATCGTTTATTGATTCGTTTGGGATCGTTTCAAAGCTAAACGTTTTATTTTTGATACTGGAATGCGTATGATTTTTACTAAGAAACCGAACCGCTGGGTTTGCTTGGCGATCACTATCTGCTATCTTAGTTCCTATCTCGATTCAGAAGCGATTAATTTCAGTTTCTTGTTCTCCAAGGCGGAAAATCAGACGTTTGCCTTATCTGAGTCCGCGTCCGACAACTCTTCTGATGTTTCATTATATCGTGGTATTTGAACTTCTCATTTGATTCTGCTTATCAAAATTAGTACCAATTTGATGCCTGCTTCTTGCACTATCTAACAGTGTGTGTTGATGGTATTTATTTGTCGTGCCTACCGTTTAACTGAGTAAATTTAATTTTGTCGTCAGTTTTGTTGAATATTGTACCTTCAAGTGTTGTACCGGGTACGTACCTTCAAGTTCAAGTGCGACTTAACTTTGTGCTTATAATGGACCATTGACTGTAAATCCAAATCAACAAACCATTCCCAACTTGAGTTCTTCCATCTTAAACTCTTAATAGGACAGATAATGTAAAAGCGAAGCATACTGCGCCCATTCAGTAGTTGATCTCGATGCAAGATGGTCTGGAATTGAACTGATTCGTCATATTTGATTTCAATAACCTGTTGTGCGGTTTTCAGAAATGTTATTTCAGTGAAGTTTTTATAAGAAGTGGGTGTGTAACTGTTGATTTCGTTCATTTGCAACAGCAAACGTCTCTAAATAGCACATGCTTATACCAAATTTTCTTCAGAAATCTCTAATCGTTTTTGTTCAATTGTGATTTCAACAGGCAGAGGCCGGTACATAGACAGAAAGACTAATGGGCACGGATCGGTTCAGGATTTAACGCTAATCAAGAATACCTATAATTGTCTATAGCTGCCACACCTTCTTCTGTGAGTTCAAAATGGGACGACACACTTAAAATACCCTTCCATCTTGGATGTAGGGTATAACATAGCCCGATTCCAAACTTTTAATATCAAAACAAACAAAAATGTTATCGTTTGTAGCCGTCACTGTTCATTCGTTTATAAGCTCCAAATTTTCCTCTCTCTTTCTCTTCAAGTAGCATTATCGATGTACGTGTATCTCTCAGCTCCAAAATGATTACCATAACTGAGCTTTCGATAGCTTTTCATGAGAATATAAAATGTTTGGATTATTAGTACATACATACAGTGGTGATCAAAGAATTAGCACACAATGCTTTATGAGAAGTTAAAACACCAAATATCCTAATTGTTATAGCTGCCACAATTTTCTGTGCTTTTATTTTAACCTTGAACGTATAATCTTGTATAGAACGGAAATTACCGTTAGAAATATGAGTAGTTCATTAATTATTGCAAAAAACCGTATAACCAACTGAACCCACGGTACACCATTAAAACTGTGAAACATGGTGGCGGGAGTATAATGGTTTGGGCTGCTTTCTCATGGCATGGCGAAGGTCCAATTGTTAAGATTGATACAAGAATGGATCAGCATATTTACAAAGGGATTTTGGAGAACCATATGGAACCTTTCGCTGATGAAAACTTGCCATTAAGGTGGACACTCATGCATTACAATGATCCAAAGCATACTGTACGACTCATAAAGCAGTACCTTAACGATAAAAAAATAAATATTTTACCATGGCCTGTACAAAGTCCAGATCTCAAACTAATTTAGAATCTGTGGAATGATGTGGAAAAAGCGGTGCAACAAAAAAACCTCAAAATTCCTCTGAGCTTTGGCGGGCCATTCAAGATGTATGGAATTTCCCGAAGCCGTTGCCAAAACTTGGTTGAGAGTTTGCCTCGAAGATTACAAGCCGTTATAAGGCAAAAAGGATATGCAATAAAATATTGATGAAAACTGTTAAATGCGGCCATTAAATTATATTATTTTTAAAGTGTGCTAATTGGGTGTCCGTAAGAAAATCGACTTGTAATCTAAAATATGAAAAAATATTAATAAATAATTTTCTGTTCTTCAAACTATTTGTTTTTAAGCTGTGAAATAATTGATCATGTTTTTTAAATAAATAAGATATATTGAACTGATTGAACTGAGGTTTATAAAAAAAACTACTTGTTTTAAAAAGTTTTAATTGTGCTAATTCTTTGGCCAACACTGTACATTAGTGTGTTTCAATTATTTGGTATGTAATTCACATGGCTTTTGAAGATCATCGGCATCAGTTTACTCCATTTATACTTCGCTGTTACTATTTGCTCATATTACTTTACGTGCACATCCAATTAAGTAAAGCGAGATAATAAGTAGAATTAAATAAATTTCCCCTTCAGAAATTAGAAATCGAAATTTTATTTATCTCTCACTGAAGGATTAAGTTTAGCTTTTCTGTTTAAAAACAAGTAATAATATTTACAATTCAATTCACCAAATGTATACAATAATTATTGGGCCAAAGGGCCCAGTAATTGCAGGGTTGCTACTCTTTGCATAGCTTTAGATTTCCTATTTAAGTACTGAAACTTAAGGTACAATTGGTACACAATTGTACCGGTACACGGTACATGGTACACGACGGAAGCAAATCGTACCGGTACACGGTGTTCAGGAACCGATATTTGCCATTGTACCATATTTATGTACCAAAATTTAAACGAATCACTTATGAGCCAACCTAATTATTTGAGCATAAATACTAAATCTGTATACACTTGTGGAGGCTATTGTATATATTATACATCATTTATAAATTATTCTTTGTTTATATTAACGAAATTTTCGTAATTGTGTAAATTTCAAGCGAAAACTTAATAAGTGCGTGAAGTTAAATTCGCGTTTTTGATAGCTAAATTCGTAAATAGCGAAGACACAAACCACAAACACGAATTTCAAATTCGTGTTTTTCACAAATGCGTTGTTCAGAGCAAATATTGAATGCAAATTTCGTATAAAAACAGAATTCAATTCATGCCAATCACACACAATTTAAATATATTTAAAAATATTACTGGTGCAAAGAAACTTTTACGTATAGAAGCATGTGAAACAAATTTCTAGAATCGCTAGAAGAAAATACAATATGTAGAAGTACACATATTTTATCTAAAAAAATGTTAATATTCTCTATATGCATATCATGTACATACCTATAAATTACAGAAACCGTATTTAATAACAAAAGTAATCAGTTATGATCTACACACGATTTAATATATAAAATGATAATCGTATAAAATATTAAATAACTATTTAGACAAACCAAGTATCGGCAAGACTTCCCACGTCACAAATAGCAAGAGTTCATCGTAACAAATGTTATCATTAAAACAGCAATTAAAAAGTTAGGTGTCAGATTCAAACAAATCAAACAAATAAAACGACGACGAAACACAAATAAATATAAAAATATATGAGTTGTCAATTTCGGAAATCAGACATCAAACTTGGGCGTAGTCTCTCTTCGAAATCGAGTCAAAAGGTGTGTTAAAGAAGATTTCATGATATAAATTAGCCTAATGCAGGAAAATTACAAATATGGTCAAAAAAACTTAATATGTACGCGAGTTTCTGATTATTTCATAAAAGAATTTTTCCATTCCAATAGAGAGATGTTAGCCTAAACGTGTCAAAGTTGACTAATTTTATACTTTTCAAATAAATAGGTGAAGAGCCAAAGTGGAACTGCTAGCTCAGGGGGTCCGATTGCCCCATTCATAATGAATACAAAGGCATTTGAACTTTTGACGCTGATAGTCTAATTGATACAATTGAACTATACATATATATTTAAAATATATTTATTTATAACTCAAATTTCGTATAGCTCAAATTTAAGTTGCAGTAACTCTGGCAGAAGGGGCATCTACCAGGTATTGCGTCAAATACTGACAATAAATAATGAGCCATAATAGTGTCAAATTTTCATTGCGAATATCGTAAATGCTAATTTGCATTCAAGCGCTAATTGTATGTGAAATCGCTAAGTTGCTTGGATTGTTACGCCATTTTAATGGTTATCCGAAATAAAAACTGTCAGATATATACATATATGTAGATAGTCATTTATATTCATATCTACAGGTATAACAATTCTGCTTTTATTGCCATTGCATTTGGATTTCGCATATATTTCATTTCACTGCAATCAAAGTAATTGAATCAAGCATTCAAACAAGACGAATATCTCAGTAAAATTTAAAACTTTTAATGCCAACGCTTCATGAAAAAGAGCATTCACTGTATTTCTTCAGAGCGGTTTAAGTCCCAACAAACCTACACAGTCAAATAAATGTACTACATATATCAGAATGTATATAAGGAAATTGTGTTTAATTGACGTTGCTATATATTGATTAAAACTAATTTCTAGTCAGCAAAACAATTCAATACTTACTTTCAACTAATCAGAGCATATAAATTAAAAGCCGTAGACCATAAATCAACCGTTCAGTTCCACTGTGCAAATAGTTGGCTGGTGTTGGGCAACGAATGTTTTTTTATGAATGCCGAGCCGTGTACAGATACAACAGATGAGAAGTGTCCTTGAATGCGCAGTCGACTAGAACCTAGGCCATGTATTGGCAGGATTTTCTTCAGCTGACCCTGACTGGAGAGAAGCCTTCGAGTGACAGCCACCACGACAGTCACCGTAGGAGGTCACTTGTAAAATGTCAATACTATGATATATTCTACTATGATTTCCGGATTACGTTGAATTTGGTGAAAATACTTTTTAAGCACTCCATACATAGATAGAATACTGGCACTTATACGATTATTATTAGCAATTATAGAACTAATTTTTTACACTTCCCAACACACTTTGTTATATTTTTCCCTTAGAAGCGGCAATTTCTCACGTATAATTTGCTAGTTTTTTCTGCAATTTGCTCTCTTTTATGAAATTCTCCTACTATTCCAAATTAAAATGATTGCATAAAATATTCACTTTTGCAACTTTCGAGGTGATTAATAACTCGCAAACAGTTAAACATAACTAATTTATAAGCACTCTTATTCAATAATATTCTATTCGGTTAATTCTACTAAGTTTAAGTTGTCCACAATTCCCCAACATGACAAAGCGTACGACAACGTCAGTCAGCCGTTGACAACCAGCAGTGATTGACTTCGTTTGATTTTTGCGTTTCTCTTTGTTTTTTTATTATACTTTATTTATTGCACTTCGTTTTGTAGCCTTTCCATAAATAACTTCGTTAAAAACAGCTGTTCACAGCTTTTCATATTGTTCCCCTTTTTTACTTTCCATTTGTCATTTTCAACCAACGAATTCTAAGGCGTGGTTTACACGTGCTACAATTGTCCTTCAAGGGAGAAAATTGGCACCTAGCTGTTTACAGAGTCTTGAGAGACTATGGCCCATGTCAGACTACGCCTCTTAAGGCCAGACTCACTCGATCAGATTGTTTGGCCCATGTCGCATGCCACGAATCACCTGCCTAATGGATAATTCGCAGCACTATTCGAAGAAACAGTTTTTAGTGCGTACCACCATACCAAGGTTGATAGAATACAAGTTTACGCATGTAAACATAAAAAGTGATCTCGTTCTGAGCATGTACGTAATAGCGATGTTTTAAAATTAATAGGATCACAATACACGGTGCATCTGGAACAGCTACTACACACAGCAATTATAACTACAAGTGGGTACCTCGAAGAATCCTTTGAATATAAAGAAGCTAATGTGTCATTTGACAACGCTGTAAAACGAAACGAGATAACGGACTTGTGCGTTGCACAACCTTGCCAGCATACTGTAGAAAGAAATACATAACTTCATATATTAATTAGGACAGTTTTGGTTAAACAAACATTAAAACTTAGTTTATTTGAATTACGGTTATAAGGTAACCTTGGTTAAGAGATAGTAATAAGATTGTTCTTTTGCACGGAGACTCCACCAACAACAACAACAACGGTTTTTCACCGGTCTCATCTAGTTTCGGAGTAACAGCCCCTTAAAGTTCGAAATGTTCGGAACTACATCTCCTAATCTATAGTAAATACCTCGTTGGTGTGGTCACCATTACACAAGTATGTACACCTAATTCTGTTTTTACACGGTAAATGGTTCTAGGAAAACCCATGTAAAAAAACCATGTAAAAAAAGACAATGATCGTATGCAAAATAGGTGATTTGTTCCTTATCTCTAAAACCTATTGAAATTAGTGAAAAATAAGGATTTTTTAAGAACAACTATTCAGGTTTACTTTATTAAATCACATATCTGGTGTTTTTATACAAGCATAGTTATTAAAGAAAAAAAATAGTTCAGAAAATATTAACACATTCTATTTGCCGTCACAAATAAATTTGATTGTATCCACAAAAAGGGAATTCCCCTAAATTTGTGATATGAACATATTTCGCAAACATTAAATTTAATCAAGAAAAATTTATACCCAAAAGATTTTGAATCGTGCTAAATGGAATAAAATCGTGTAAAAACTTTAAAATTGGTTTATTTTCAAACCGTGTTAAATCAAAACCGTGTAAAACCAGAATTAGGTGTACTCTTTTTTTTATTTATGTTATATAACATATCATCGAAAACCTTATAGTTTTCGAAAAAACGCAAATTAAAATTTGTATTACTTTTTTTCAAATCACTACGTTTTATCTAAGTGAAATGCATATTTAATGTTTATATTTGTCCTAATCCTAAGCCCAGATCAGATCAATCTCTGGCAAGTAGGGATCTTTGACTTTCTTAAGAAATTAATTTTCGAAGTATTTTGGACGAAAAGTATAGAACACACATCCGGAAAGAAGAGCGTAACCTCAACGTCGGTGAGAAAATAGAATCGATCCGATCGAAGCGTCATGACTCCAAGCGTCTGACAACAAAATTCTTCCATTATGTTTGTACAGTAAATTATTTTTTAGATGCTGACGCTTTCGATCTGCGTATATAAGGTGGTACATACATTAAGGTGGAAAACTTTGTACAAAAAGCAAAACAATTTTACAGTTTTGCCGAACAATGTTCGTAGTGTAATATCCGCATTAGAAAACAATTAATTAATGGGGGAAAATTTGACTTAACATAAATGAAAGATTTTTAGTTTACCTTTCTAGCAGTATATACGCCAATATTTAAGCTCTATGTTTAATTGTTTATCATTTCTGTCATACCTTCTTACATTTTCGGCTGTCCACTATAAAAAGAAACGGCTGTCCACTCTTAAATAAAAATGCAGGCGTTGACTCCCCAAGAGTCTGGTGAATTTATCGTAAAACAAGCGAAATACGTGAAAGTGTGCACGACGGGAATAGTAAAACTCCAAAGGGAAATAACCGCAGGCCTTAAAACAAAGAAGATTTGTGTGTCGAATTTCTCCCAACACGAACTTCATCCAAAAGCTACTGATGTACATGCAATTGATTGGATCTTTCTAGTTGATACACTTAACTTCTGTTTCTGGACGCCGGGTAAGTATGAACGCAGAAGCATATATATTTGAAAATTATTGTTGTTTTTCATTAAAGCTAACTACAAAGCCAGGTACAAAGTAAATGGTTATACTGGCTACTTTGCGCTCTGCGCCGCCATTAATCGTTCTATTGTAGAAGGCACCGATCTAACCAATCCTCGCTTCTATGCAAGTGTCGATGCAACAACCTTAGAACATTTGCTGCGCTCTGATGACGTCCATACGAAGATACCGTTGCTGCACGAACGCGTTGATTGCTTGCATCAGGTGGGAGCACGTTTAGTCAAGCGATGGGGTGGGAAATTCGAAAATGTGGTCAAGGCTGCCGGTGGTTCAGCTACACAATTACTACAACTTATTGTCACCGAATTTCCTTGTTTCCGTGATGAAGCTGACTATGAAGGCCATCGTGTGGCATTTTATAAAAGAGCACAGATCCTTATTGGAGACCTCTGGTCATGTTTCCAAGGTGAAGGACTGGGAAGCTTCAGCGACCTGAATACTATTACAATGTTTGCTGATTACCGTGTGCCGCAAGTTTTAGTACATTTCGGCTGTTTAGAATATAAGCCCGAATTGATGGATTTACTGAAGCGCGATGAAATATTAAAAAGCGGAGATCGCATGGAAGTCGAAATACGCGGTGCTTCAATTTATATCGTTGAGGAAGTAAAGAATGCAGTGAGTGCAGAATGGGCGAAATGTGGTGAACAGCTTACATGTTGCAACTTCAATTCAATACTGATCGACCACTTTTTGTGGGATTATAGGCGACAGCACGCGAAAGGACTAAATCACATACCATTCCACAAGGTGCTGAGCGTCTATTACTAGATATTAGCAACACTATTGAACAATGTACATATTTGAAAAGACCATTTTGTTATATAAATATAAAAGAAACGAACTAGAACTTTCATTTCAACTGAGTTTTAAACCAAATTCCCTTGCAGTATCAAGGAAAATAAACTAAATCCAGTACATCCGATTTTGCTAAAGCCTATATATGTATATACCTACGTTGATTAATTTTTTCTGGACAAGAGTGATATATATAGTTCTTAGATAAAGTTGTATTTAAAAGAGTTACTTTACTTCAATTACATTTTTTATAGCTTAATTGGCTTTGGTTTGCCAGCTTGAGCAGCCAAGCGTTCCTCGCATCGCTTCTTGGCTTCAACGCCAGACAGGTTCCCCTTGCGTGCATACCGCTGGTTGATAAGGAACTTGACATCCATCTGAAAAAATTGTGAAAATGAGCATTCATACACAATGTCCATTTGAAATACATTCAGATATGCAAAAGTACACATACAAGATACTTACACCCAATGTAGATTCGTGGCGTTTACGAATTGGCCGCTTAATTCCATTGCGATGGGCTTTCCTGTTCTGATTGTGGTTAGTGTGATTCTTTGATTTCGCCATCTTTATGTGTTATTAAAACTAGCTCCAGAAATAGTCCATGGTGATTTTTATATTAATCAAGCAGACAGAAATAAAAAAATATAAGAACAAATATTCATTAGCTTTATTTCAGCAACAGTTTGTGATTGAACTCTATTCATAAAAAATAACATTCTAAAACAATATATTTTAGATTTTACTGGATTCTCAGTCATTTATTTGTGTTTGAAAAACCTACTTTTTTGACAGTTCAGCGGAAAAAGGAGGTTATATCCGAAAACTAAAAATGGCAGATTGATTTACGAAATTTTATTCGAAGATTGTAGGAACGATACTCGATCGGGGTTCGTTCAGTCAGATGCTGCTGTATTAAATGTGGGGTATCACACTGGCGTTAAGATGCCTAGTGGATGCCAACAGGATGAATGAGTCTTCAATAGAACTGCCTTATATGTATATGTATTTATGTAATAGATAGGTAATGATCTGACACGACAGATTTTGAGCTAGTCCCTTGTAGGTACATAGGGCTATTCGTCTAGTACCTTGGATAATGTAATTACTTTTGGCTTAAATAAGGACCCCACCGATGTTGTTGTTAGCATTGTTGTTGTTTTTAGTGCTGACCCCAACAACAATGACAACTTTCACTGATCTCTTGTCGTTCCAGAGTTATAACCCTTTGAAGTTTGAAAATTTCAGGCCTGTGTCTCCCAAACCTTACAAGGCTCATAAAAGAGAAAAGTTAAAATCGCGCGATTTTTCATAAAAATTTTTCCGCTGCGGCGCTGCATATATAACAACAAATAAATAGCTCTGAAAAGTACTGTTTTTAACCAAAGCATTCTTGTAACCAAATTTTATCTCTTCTTTTATGACTTCGCGAGCTTAAAGTAAAGTATAAATATGTCCATTTGGGAATTTTAATGCTTTCATCTTTTGGAATCAAGCCCCATTCTTGCAATTGATTGGTTTGGTACCAATCTTTCTTCTGATATGGTACCATCAACTTCATAATTATATAATTGTAATATTTGGTTCAAATTATTATAATTTGTATTGATTTTCACTAAATAATCACAAGCACAGCACAGTAATCACAATAAGAACAATCATAAATTCACCGGAAACATACAATAACAATGATAAAAATAGCGGTAACCGTCACCATCATTTCAAAGTTCTAAAAATAACATGATTGCAAAAGTAATAGAATGAAATATTCAGAAAAAGTTCACTAATAAAATTGAAAAAAGTGATGTCATACTTACGCGATTGTGATTTTAAAAATTCGTTTTCTCCCAAGATCCTGGACTGATCGCAATTAAAAAAAATGTGTCAAAAGCTAAAAACCTCTACTTTCTTATTATTGGCATAAATATGTGGATTAATTATATATTATACTTAGAAAAAAAGTATTGAATGGAAAAAAATAGTTAAATATAGAAAATCTAAAATTTCATTTTTCTCCACAACTGAATGGTTTTCGACAAAATATTATTTACATTAATGACAGATAATTCAATTACCTTTCCAACAATATCAATAATATGTAGGTATCTTTTAACAATTAGGAAATACTGTATTAAAATTACTGAATACAGTTATTTTTGAGTTTATTTATGAACCTTTAACCCAGCGGTCGGGCAACCGGGGTAAATTACCCCAAATGGGGTAAAATGAAATTTTTGGGGGTAAAAATGAAACATTTTTGTGTAAAAAGCTCTTCGCCATGGGGTAATATCAACTTACACAAAAATATTTTGGGGTAATAATTAAAAAAGTTCCCCGACCGCTGCTTTAACCTGTAATAGAACCTTTTGTAACACCATTACAGCCTTATCATGTAATTTTTTGCTTTGCGTTTATTTCTCGCTTTGTTTTGTGCTTTTCGTATTTTTCGAAGAGTTGAGAGGAAAATTTGTAAACCTCTCAAACGCAATCGAAACGCGAAACCAAACGCAAACGCAGTTTTGTTGGTAATTTACATGCTTTGCAGACTTCACTACGTATTTGTGGCATGCGGCATGAGTATTTCGTGGAAAAACTCCCTCAAACCAGACGATTGCAAAATGCTCGCGTTTGGTGTGATTCTGAACAGTGGCTCATACCATTTTTTTTATTCACGGCGCTACCTTCTCAAAAGATAAGTAAAAGATCCGAATTGTCCGTCTTCTGAGTATCCCCGTATTTTATTTCGCGCTATGACGCTGCGCTAGTAGTTGCCCAAGGAATATCGGTGAATGCTATATTCACTCTCACATAAAGAGCAAACTATAATAAACACAATATCAGTATGTAAACATTATGTGCGAATTATCAGATATGCTTTTGTTATACAAATTGTTGCCATACATCAGTTATAGCACTAATTCATTGGGATTCCTAAAAAATACTTGTAAAAATGATAAAAATGCTTCATACATTGTAACTCTGCAAACAGGGGAAGTCTGCAAGGCTACGTAAAGTTTGTGTTCTCCTCAAAACTCATACGCAGTCTACTCGAGAAAGTTCCATCATACCATTTGAAACGCATTGCGTTTGAGTCGCGTTTGAGTTTGCGTTTAAAAAGATATGATAAGGCTGTAAAGGACATGATTGTAAAATTTTGTAAGAACTTTTTTACCCTTAACTTATATTTCAGCTTATTCTTTGGCTTGGAAAATAGGCTAAAAATGGCGTAATAAAACAAATTTTAACTTATAATTTCTAGATTGGTGTTGAGTGTGTATATTTATTGTAGTACCTTCGAAACTTCAGAACATCAACTAACAAAGTTTTGCCAAATTCCAACGAAATGTGGAGAATTCGTGCGTGATTTTATGATGTATACAAAGGGATGATTTGCGTTGAATCGACGACGTTTAGGTCCGAGAGAAGAAGGCATAATTCGCAGCACTGAAATAAATTTAAAAATGTAGGTTATAAAAACAGGTTATTTTCTCAACAGTTTCCCAGACGAACATGCAAACCAAAGTTGTTTTTTCACATGCACATGCCCTTTTCGATACAAAAACCATCTTTATAGCTTATTTTTACACATAGTTTCTTACACTACCACAGTTCCTGCAGTTCGTAAAGATGTCTATAAAAATGATTTGGTGCCTGCAAAAATTATCTGCATGGGTTTGGTGCATAGCGGAGTCCGATTTATATTATTATATTATACGTATGAAGAAAATTATTTCCATCTAATCGCAATGCTAAATTTATAACGTTTTAATTAGATCCTCTTTTATGATCCCACTTCTACGATTTTATTTAGATACCATCAGCATTTTCATATAATATAGACTCGATTTAGCATAAAGCCTCCAGATAAAACATCAGTGGAATACAATAACAATGTATGTTGCACCTTCAACTCTTCCTCTGGTTAATTGATTAAAATGAATTTATTTTTGATCTGATTAGTTTTAATGCTAACAGAATTTATTTCAAGATAAAAGTAATGAAATCGTTTAATCTATGTAGTGGATTGTAAACATAACGCTGCAAAATCATTTCAGTTTAAGCGTGTTGCTCGCGAATATAATGAATCCTTCGTTCTTCTGTATGAAGTAAAGGAATGGTCTGTTGGCTTCGAAGATTATAGGTATTTCTGGTAACGATGGCAATATATTATTGAAGCCCATCCCTATAAAAACGTGGAGATGTATGAATAATATACGTAAAAAGGATGAATTTTAATTTTTGCACACTTTATATGCGAAACGGCATAAAATCACGCATAAACTCTATTACGAAATGGTCGGATGAATAACTGATAATGGTGAACAGTACAAGTTGTTAAAAGACGGAATGTGATACTTTATCCCATAAAGGGTTTTGCAATGTAAGAAACATAAAATATTTTGCGTGATTCTTGAGCCGCTGTAGCTGCGTCTGTTACCTTCGGGTCATCACATCTCAGTCGAGTAATTGGAATACTTTGCCAAATGAGTTAATGACGTTTAAATTTCCGAATCGAAATGTATGTATGTTACTTACAATACAGAATATAAGTTGTTAGGTATCCTCATTTTCGACCTATTTTATTTAATCAATCTTTAAGTTAACGAAATGCTTAAACCTAGTTAATTATTATTGTAATTTAAGTAAAATTCTGCAACATCTGAAGGTCAACAACTCATAATTGTGCTCAGAGTTCGTTATGTAGCAAAGGCGGCAACGAAAATAGTTCAAGAACGCTCACTGAACCAACGAAGAGAACCACTTTCTTCAATGTACTTCCTTCACCCGAAACAGATGGCGATTTTATTGCGTCATGTACAACATAGACAAATGGATGATCGGCGATGAATTCTTTGTGCTCGGGTGCAGTATCTAAAGATCTTTTATTCCGAACATGTATGGCTGTGTGTAAAACATAAAATAAAATACACAGAACCGAAATGAAAACAACAATAGCAGACTGATGAATGGTTATACACAAATGGGTTGAATGAAACCAATGGTTAATGAATAAATTATGATTTGACAGGCAATTGAGTTTTAACTAAACAATGTGTTGAATTACCAGTTGCTGCAGCCGCCTCGGTACCTTCTTCATTAACTTCGATAAAAGCTTTATGAATGACTTTGCTAACCTCTATAGGCTCGGGATCGTCGAATAGGTTGCCTAGCTCAGCTCTGCTGGAGAATAAACGCTGAATGCCCAACTGAAAGAGCGAAAACACGAACAATAAAGAGTACTCTTAAGGATCTTAATATTTTAGGATTGCCTTTGAGACTAATAAAAGATTGTGGACGGAACTTGTTTTACTTATACAGAATTACTACATAATGTATTGCAAGTTTATGATATCGATACTTAAAGCTTTCAATTTCAACATTCAACAACTTACCTTTTCCAGTGGATCCTTCAATTCCACAGAAAATTCGGACTTGAATTTTGGAAACTTGACGCTTACTCTGTTTTCGTACATTTTTTCGGTTATCTCGCTGAGTGACATATTTTTGAGCTTGTCTTGGAGAACTTGCAGACCGCTTCGCGTGTTAGGCAAAATGATCAACATCGACAAATCGGAATTTGAGTACGGCATCTCCAATGCGGTGGCATCCAGTTCCGGTAACGTCGAATATAAGAAACGTGCTCGAAGACTCATCATAGGTACTCTAACCGAATCTGAGTCATTCAGATAGAAGTCTTCATCCTGTGTGTCTTCTTTATCGAACTTATGAAGCCATTGCCCCTTAAAGTGAATTGCATTGAGCAACACCATACGAGTATCATTGGTCAAAGCATTCGCTGGAACAACGTTTGTAATCAGACTATTTGTCTTTGACGCGACCCATTCATTTATTTTGGCCGCAGCATGTTCACTTCTTCCAAAGTCAATTGTCTCAGCTTCCGCTAAGAACTTTTTATTGGCCAATTGTTGAAAATCCTGGCGTATATGATAACCCTGCATAACATATATGCGGTTCACAATTTTCAGGAGGTTACTATTCGCGTACTCCGTCAGCACGGAACTAAATGATTCCGCTATAGTTGCTACATCTGAAGAGATTAGACGCAGCCCCTGATCTAACTCTTGGGCGGTTTCACCAGCGGCACCAATGCGTGCCAGAGCTAGGCACGCTTGGATGGAAAATGGAGAGAAAATGATGTTCTCATGGGGACTGTCCTTCTTCAGTATCCCAAAGAGATCTACAGCAAATTTTGCTGAGTTATGGGCGAACAGTGCTTTCTGCTGAGTGGTGAGACTGGACATAAGATCGTTCGTTTTGTAAGTCTGAGCAGTATGTGCCAAAAATAGAAGTGCTAGCCAGAACACTCCTTGACGGTACACTGGAAATAAGTCTGAAATTTCAAATTTAATTTATTAGTCTTAGAGAATATCTTTGATATATTTATTTTGGAAACTTTTGAGCCTGAATGGGCTTCCACAAGGATGCCCCAATTTTATTATTATTGTTGTTGTTTATGGGGCATACCCAACAACAACACCAACTCTAAATCGCTCAATTTTTCATAACATTTTTTCACTTTAATGATCATGCGAAGTAGAATTGAAAATAGTACGTGACCGTACCGCTCGATTACCTTTCCAACGAAACCAATAACAGAGGTATCTCGTGAAGTTTAGAAGATATATTACATATAAATTTTGTAATTTCAAAGGGCTATAACTCCGGAACTAGAAACCGAGCAAAATTGTCGTTGTTGGGGTCAGCGCCAAAAACAACAATTTTGGCCAACTCGACAAGCGCCTGATTTAAGTGAATTAAGTGCCCAATTTAAGCGATGAATTGTTTTGGTTTGCCTTTTTGTGTTCTATTGTTATATACATATTTCGTTTGCTTCTAACGTCAAATATACATATATGTATAAGGGTCGTATTCCAACATGATGAAGACGATGACTGTCGTTTGTTCTTTTCGTCGAAATTGCATTTTGTAATGTCTGTTTTTTTAATCGTTAAAAGCACATAAGTCACCAACATCGACTTTCTTATAACTCTTGAAATACATACGTCCAGGAAAAACACAAAACAATACAAGTGAGAAACAAAAATTGTCCATAACAAGGATGTAAATTTTGTTTAACGCTTGCGTTGCCAAACGTTTTCATGGTTCCGGGAACATGGTGACGTCATGGAATTAATGTTTATTTGTTTTCTATATGCGAGGACCGGTTGCAATGCTTGGTATATTTACATCTACACAAATCTTTGCACACATATACTATTTGTATACATTATTTTTTATAGATTATGTTACTTTTGAAAACAATATTCCAGTTGAAAGTCGTTCTGTGGTTGTAATTCATAGATTAGTTTGCTACACAAACCTAAGTAATTTGATATAAATTTAGAAATTTAAGTCTGTCACTGTTTGCTGATTGTTGAAAGTTAAATAGCTCTGAAATAATTTCCACCTGTAGCCATAAACCAAAGACTACAAAACTTTTTTTTCGCCTTGACAATTTCGACACTTCGGGAGTTTGTATACAAAAGTCAGGTAAATATTTTGAGAGAGGAATGCAACTCTGGTTCTCCAATAAGCCAGAATAATGTTTTAAATACGTAAAAAAGACCAGGGAGCCAGTTTTAAAAGCACCTTTTTTAAGTCATGTAGAATATTGAATATTTGCAAGTAAAACGAAGTTCATTTTCATAAAAATTGCTGAATTCACAAAAATAGTCAGCTGTTTTTAATCTACCATACGTATTTTTAGCCGATTGTGAATTTATTTGTGTTTATCTAATTTTAATTTAAATGGATGAATTGTGAATTTATTTGTGTCAACTCATTTTAATGTAAATAAAAGAAAAATGAAAATTTCAAAACCAAGTAAGTTGTTAAACCGATTACCAAACCTCAAATATTAAAATTACATTTTTATATTTCCAAATCGTTAAGAAATCGTTAAAACCGAAACAGCATATTTTACATAAAAACCAAAGAAATAATAAATAATAATGTGGTGTCCATGCCACTAACTTACCACACCATTTTTGGACGTTGGGGTAACAAACCAAAACGGTTATCTTTTCATTCATCTTTCTTTGTAATAGTCGTTTTTTGGTTGTAACAAAGAATAATTTCAACATAAAATTCACATCCACTGCTCGTAAGGCCGTGGTTATGCTACCGAGCAAAACTCGTTGGGAAAAACAGCAACCCGTCTACTACACAAATGAGAAAACGTATTATTTTAGATGTAGATTTCGACGCGATCGAAGAACAAATGTTTATATTAATTGAAATGTGTTTAACATTTATAAAGGCGTAATATTTTGGAACGATAATCAGACGAGTATGATTGATAGATTTATCAGTTAATTCCATTTGTTCACTCAATTCCAATTTTCAATAATTTGTGAATATTGAGACTAAGCAACACCGGTTTACTCGGTTATTCGGACGCTAGTCCGAGTTTTCGTGCTCGGTGTGAGAGTGATGTTGAGAACAGAAAAATATCCCATTCTCTCTTTTACACACAAAACAACAAATAAAAGTCCTACTTGCCAAGCAAAACTCGATAGCATAACCACGGCCTAAGGATTTCGAACTTCGATTCGAACGGATTCGTAAATCACGAAGTAGCGGTTACACCACTTGAGATCATTAATTTTAATTGCAATATTTTTGTTATTTTCTTTATTCTTTTATGGCTTGGACGCAATACTTAACGGTAGTTCCGTTCGGAATATACGGAGGAAAAGTTTAGACGATTTTACTCCTTGTTAAAAAAAAACGCTTATGGAACCACGTTTTGCGAGTGCCGGGTGTGCGTGCATCCCGAACATACGATCAGCATATTGAATTCAACTATAAATATATCCTCCAGGTGTAGGGTATATGAACTTCGCGCGGCCGAAGCTGAATAAAATTAACTATTATAATTAGTTATAAAATAACGATAATACAAAGGTAGACGGACAATACTCTTTATACAATATTTATTCCAGGTAGTATCGATTAGCAGTATTCCATATTAAATCCTTAAAAGAGTGGATAATTTAAAGCTATGTAAAGGATCGCACAGAGTGATGGACATATCAAATCGACTCAGGGTATAACACTGATCCATAATACAGACGGTTTCTATACCTACCCGTGTAGATTATGAAATATTTTTTCCCTATTCTCCAAGATATAAGTTTATGATATCTAAACTATTTCAAGTTACATACATACATCCTAGATATACACATTTTATAGGTTTCTTATTTAAACTAGGTCTGATAAAAACTCGGCAATAAAAAAATAACTATATGATATGCTATATGAGCAATTCGATTCCTATATAAGAGTGTTCCGGACAAATGAGTTTATGACTATATAAAATTGCTTAAATTTACCGACCACAGTACGATACTATGTGTATATTTGTATTGTTCATATTTTTCATCTACAGTGCATTCGCTGAGATGTAAACTAAAAAATTAATCACCTTTTGGAATGGAATGTGAGAGAACCTTTTTTAAAAAAGGCACAACAGCACACATTTTTATATAATACACCTCATAAAATATTTTCGCGTATAAAGTATATATTTTTTCGAATATGCAGAATGCAGAATAACTGAATATCTGTACATCTAAGAACATGCTCATCCAAAGATACTTGTGAACCGCCCACTTTTCCATACGCCATACAAATCATGAGAGTGCTCCGGCCAGGCCGAAGGTAACACTCTTTCTGGTTTTAATTAAAATCGTCAGTGCCGCAGTTATTGTAATAAAGTAATTATCCGCATTATAGAGTTATAACTTTCTAAGCAAACTCACGATTTAGAATACAAATAAAATACAAAGTGCTAACTTGAAGTGGTGTTTACGTTAACACGTTGAACTTTTCCTGCCAAGACCTTTTCTGTATTTATAATCGACCTAAGTAATTGATTCGAATAGTCACAGTCAGAATTAGTTTTATTTGGAATTCTTCTAAAACACACTTAATAACTTTTAAAATAAGGAAAGAGTTGGTTTTACAGGAAGATCTTCTTGACTTCTTGACCGATCATCCAATCGGTTGCCAATATCTTGCATGAGTTCCGGAATAATTGTAATACAATTGAGAAATAAACAAGCCTCGACTGAGACTAATTGTAATACGTTTGGAGGACAATAGGTCTATAGGGACATTCCACTTGGAATTGTTTACTTACATGTTTTCGAAAACATGATCATTCTCTTATTCTTCCTTTACTTTTGATATATTCACTTAAAATGAATTACACAAATTAGAACAAGAGTTTCCAGAATATAAAAGTAAAATATAAAACTATACTGAAATAACTTGAAGTATAATCGGAATAAAAAATGTTAGACTAATGATTTTACGAATCAATCGATTTAAACATCTAGATGAGTGGCGAGTGACTAAATCTTTGCCAGATCTCTTACGTACTCTCATGGCATTTTTCTGATAACGAATCAACTCGGTAGTGGTGCGGCTGGAATTTTTGGTGCCGAAATGAAAGTAAGAGGAGATAAATATTGTTATGTAAACCTAGAAAACAATAAGCAACTTTATTGCTTCCGCTTGCTTTAAAGTCGTAAAGTAATTTTAATTGTTATTTACTGAGTAACAAGTTTTTGATGACGCCACTGAAGCAGAGGAATTTAATTGTCCACCACCCCCGGCTTATTCTGAAGAACTTTTGTAGTTAAGTTATTCAAATATGGGTATATTTAAACATACGTACATATATAAAACTTTAATGCAAAATATATAAAGTAAAGAGAAACGGCAATAAATCTTCTTCTTCTTTGCAAATAATTCTTGTCCTTGGAATTAGTTCAGGTAATCGGGCGGCTGCTGTACGTTCAGTTATAAAAGGCATGACGGTTAGCAAAAATTGACTAAAAATGTAGTCAGTTTTCCACAACTAATTTTAGAAAATGACTTTTGACTTTACTTTGGTGTAATTAGCTCTGCCTGCTATCAAATAACTATTGATAATATTTTTTTAATAGAATGGTATAATATGGAATCTATTATATATAATGAAAATTATAAGATTGAATTACAGTTAACCGGTTTGTTTACAAATCAAATTTATGTAGATACGCCGAAAATTCGTGCAAAAAAAATGAAATAAAGTAATTTCAATGGTTTTTCTTTATTTATTGCCCATATATTGTATACTACATTTGTATTCTTGTAAGTTCGAGTAATTAGCTACACAATACTATAGAATATATGCTATAGAGTTCACTCTTCGGAACCATATCGATTTTAAGCTTATTATCTGTTGTTATATTGATTTGTAATTCATTTTGCACAAGTGTTTTTCTGTCTTATCATTGACACACAAAAGCGATTGCTTATGATTCACTCCAGTTTATTTCGGCCACGCTGCTAAATAATAAATTTCCCCAGTTCAGTATTCCAAAAAACTGCCAAAAGTGCCATCGCACGTCATTTATTTTACTGTGTTCTTCTTCCAGTTTGATTTGTAAATATATTCTAATATATATTCTTTAATTCTATTCTATATATACTAAGTTCATCATTAGTAATACATACATACATACATACTTCAGAATAATTTGCAAATAAAATTTCTCAAATTTACTACAAATCAAATTATGTACGTGCTATCATATTAATGTTTCCAAGATTTTCTATCATCTCGAGCGCTGCTTATAAAAAAACTAATTTCTCAATTGCCCTTCATAAAAAATCATAAACTATGTACTACACAGGTGTCGTGATAACGTGAAAAAAGACTGCGCGAAATGATATAAATAAGCTGTTCTTTGGTGTAGTTCAACAGTTAGGAAGCGAATTTCGTAGCTTGAAGCTAGAATTATTCTAAAATAATAGATTGTGTTAAAGTATTTTGAAAGTAAAAAAGCTGGGTAGCATAAAGACGAAAATGGCACCTACACTAAAATGTAAGCAACGAAAACGAAAATCAATGTGTTTTTTGGCAATTCGCACCCAGGTCATGTATTTCATCATCAGGAGTTGAAGTAAAAAATTTTTGGTGAAAACCAAGTTAGTGTTTGCTAAATTAGTCATGGGAAATCCAGAAAGCCATTTATAAATTTTCATATTTGATCAATTATACAAAAAATGGGTTCATATTTCATTTACAAAGTGTCTGACAAAATGTCTATTTCATCATTGACAAAAAACGAGCGAATGCTTTAATGAACAATTTGTTTTTCATACGTCTCCACAGCATTCTTCCTTCTAACCCTTGGCGTTCTCTGTGTGCAAATGGCGTCCAGCGGCATTATAGAAACACCGGCCAGCTCCAGTCATAATCTATTTGCGGCGAACATCTTCAGTGTTATTTCCGAGTCGCGTAAACAAGAGAATATGGTCTTCTCACCGGCCTCTATACAAGCTTCAATGGCTCTGGTCTACCTCGGGGCGGAGGGTAAATATAATTGTTTCATTTATTATTATCTCATTATTTTATTTTTTAAAGCAAATCTTTGCAATTATCTAATATTATAAATAAATAAATCAATTTTTTGAGTTTCGAAAGAAATAAGTTCGGGACATTGACGGAAAAATGCCGCAGTCACGAAAAAAGGAGATCGTTCGATCTCAGAGATTGTCTCATATAACTTTTGGAGAATTTTCACACTTATTTTCTATATAGGACTCACCGCACAGGAAATTCAAAAGGGATTGCAGCTCAGTGTTGGCGATAAGCAAGCGATAGCCACAAAATATGGGGATTTCTTAAAGGTCAACTTTCATAAACAGGATGGTGCTGAATTGAAAATGGCAAATGCCATTTTCGTCGATGATTCTTTGCAACTGTCGCCAAAATTCGCACAATTGGCTGCACAGTCGTTTAACTCTACTGCGAAGTCCCTGCATTTTGCAAACGCTGACGAATCAATGAACAACATCAATGCGTGGGTGGAGAGTCAGACAAATTCGAAAATTAAAAACCTACTACAGCCGGGCTCGGTTGATCAAGACACTAGCTCGGTGCTGGTGAATGCACTCTATCTGAAAGCCAAATGGGCAGTGCCGTTTAGCAAGGAGGCGACGGAAAAGGCAGACTTCGCCCTGAACTCAGACGAACGTGTTAAGGTTGATATGATGTTCAGCGAAGATGATTACAAGTACGGCGAGTTCGACAATTTGAATGCCACTGTCCTTGAAATGAAATACGATAATACTGACTTAACAATGATGATATTGCTGCCTAAAAATGTAGATGGGTTGGCCGATTTGGAGAATAATTTGAAGAACGTCGACTTGCAGAAAGATGTGTCCGATAAATTGGAAACTGAAGACGTAAGGTTGTTGCTGCCGAAATTCAAAATCGAATTTGATATCGATTTGAAGGACCCACTTCACAAGGTATCTTTGAGATATAATTAATAAGACTTGAGTGAATGAATGAATGTCTAAAATGAACGAGTTAACATACCTTTATCAAACCTTGCACCTTATGTCTGAAATATATTTCTATATCCCTCGCAGTTGGGCGTATCAAAACTCTTCAGCGATAATGCCGATTTAAGCTTGTTTGAACCAAAAACTCAACAGAAAGTTTCAGAAGCAAAGCACAAAGCATATTTGGAGGTCAACGAGAGTGGCACAGAAGCAGCTGCAGCAACATGTAAACCATGGTTTTTTACATTACGAATTCATCTTAACGATTTGTTATCTTTTCAGATATGAAGATTGTACCCATGTCCTTGAATTTAAATCAGAAAACCTTCTTTGCTGATCATCCTTTTGTGTTCGCTGTTCGTAACAGTCAGACAGTCTTTTTCATCGGTCACGTAGCAAAATTGTAAATTAAAAATGTAAATTGTTTTATGATTTGTTTGCACATTTTCCAAGTGTTTTTCTTATGTGGTATTTTGCAACATGCATTGTTTTATAAGGAATCAATTTTTTTCATTACAACGTAAATTTGCAAATAAATAAATTTAAATGGTTTACTTCTCATGTGTAGAAACCTTTCCATTCCGAACAAAAGGTCACATAAATTATATACTTTTGTAAACTGAATTATATACTCCACAAAAAGAAAACATGGGATAGGATAAACATGAGATAAGTGTTATAAAAACATCACAATATAGTATATTCACAAACTATTTCTGTTTCAAATGAGTTATTAATTTTTGGCTAGTTTTAAAGCAAAGTATATGCCCATCACAAAAATCAACACACATGCCAGCTTCTTTAAATTAGCTTTGTTCACGCCTTTAATGGAACGAACCACGTCGCCATTATAGATGAAAACATTGCGACTCTCTTGGATGAACTCGGCTTTCATCTCATCATCGAAATCCTTATAGTGTGAATTCAAGATATTACGCAGCTTCGCTTTAAGAACGGATATTTGTTGTGGAAAATAGGTTGCAGAGCACCCAGCGGGGCAAATGGTAACTTGCACTGGCATAGGCCGTAATTCTAAATCATCAGTTTTTTGTGCATTCTGCTGTTCACTTTGGAGGCTTTTCTCTTCCTGCTCAGCCTTTCCAAGCCATAGCTTGCGTGCAATCATCCTTTTCTTCTGTAGCAATTGACCACCAGACATAAGCGCCATGTACATTTGAAATGCATAAGCAAAGAGTAACAAATCATTTTTTTTGCGAACCTCCTCTAAATGAGCCAAATATTTTTTTACACTTGGTCGGACTTCATAAGTTTTCTTCCAATCGTCGCCAAAAAAAACGGAAAGATCCTTTTCAAAACTTTCCGTTCGATGCAGTTCAGAGGGTAACAAGTCCTCGGGGAGATTAGTTTCCAAAAATTTATAGATTTCATAAAAAGCGAGCAAGCCGTCTGCCCAAACTTCGTCATCCGATAGAGCTGAAAAATTAGAAATGCTTTAATTTTGCAAGATATTAAACATGAATTATTAGTACCCAAAGCGAATTTGGCGTTCACGAGCACATCACTAATTTTGTGCACATCTTTGGTTGCTGCTCGCAGTTCCTTCGTAAAGGTCATGTCGGGTTGTTGCTCTTCTGATCCTGTTGCCATTTTTTTTACTGTATCCTACTAGATGTGCCAAAACGATTAAAATCACAAGCACCGTTATTTAACTGATTATTTTGTATTAGAAAATTATGGCTGACAAAATCCTAGTGCTGCGAAACTGAAAATATTCATATTTTTTTTATTCATATACGTAACTCTTTCTTTCCAGACTCCTAACCCAAAAATTATCGATTTACACAACAAAGCACAGTAAGCTGTCAGAAAAAAAAACAAAGAACCGTAAGGCCGTGGTTACGCTACCGAGCACACCGGTGTTGCTTAGTTTTAATATTCAATAGGTATTGCAAAATGGAGTGGAGTGAAAAAATGGAAAGAACTGATAAATTCATCAATTATATTCTTCTGATCATAGTTCCAAAATATTACGCCTTTATATATGTTAAACACATTTCAATTAATATAAATATTTGGTCTTCCATCGCGTCGAAACCTACACCTCAATAATACACTTTCTCATTTGTGTAGTAGACGGGTTGCTGTTGAATGTGAGAAAAAATATACATATTTGAAGACAGCAAGCGTGGGCCAAGCACAAGCGTAACCACTCTTTTTGCACGGACTCCGGTCACAAAAATTAGATAAATTTCCCACCGAGTTTTGCTCGATAGCATAACCACGGGGTAACCAGAGATTAATGAGATTGGAAGCTCTTTTATCTTCAGATAAAGATGAAAAAAATATCGATTTTTTATGACTTGGTGAATTTGGCTACATTTCTTTTGCAGCCAGAAAGAGATAGCAAGTGACGCGTTATCTTTTGACGGTATTATTCACCATTCACAACATTTTTTGCAAGCAGTTGCCACCATAAGTAGACAAAGTGAAAAATGTGGGCATGAATTTATTTCTGTGGGTATTTTTATGTGATTATTGAAATTTGATTATCTCTGGGGGTAACCACGGTCTAAGTTAACATCGTGTTAATACTGACAACGGCGATAGGGTGTTATATATATGTTATATACATGACATACAACATGTCATCGTGGTTAATTTGTAAAAGAAATATACAATTCTAATACTACGTGTGGCTTAACTCTGTTTTAGTACTCCATGTCCCATTTTTTGTTGTTGTTGTTTTCGGCGCTGACCCAACTACAAAATCCAAAAGGGGTGGTCTCTTCCGGTTCCGGTTTTATAGCCGTTTAAACTTTGAGATTTAACCGCCTATGTCTCATCACATATCAGGCTGGTCTGGTACTGTTAGAAGAAAATGAATAAATTGGAGAAATAGTGCTAAAAATATTAAAATGCGTTTTTGTCCAAAACTGTAAGGTGTAAGATAAAATCTTATAAAACATAAACAGAGGATATTTTTAATACCTTTAAAAAGCTACCTTCACCAACCTGATGTGTGCTATAGTTTAGGAGATATAGAAGGATCGAATTTCAAAGTTAAGGTGCTATATAACCGGAACCAGAAGAGACCACCACTTTTTGGTGTTGTTGTACGGTTGGGCGCCAAAAACAACATATTTTCATATTTCATATTTATTGTTATCATATGCAGCTAACCATAGTAAGATTACAAATCTTATAAAATAATGGTAGCCTAAGTTTATTCACTTCTTTACAAAAGAATATTAAGTTAAGTGAGTGGGAAATGGGAGAAAGAAATAGAGTGAAATGGAATAGCTGGGATTAGAGAAGTAGAATGGAAATTTGTGAGAAAGGAGGAGAGAAAAGTATTTGTATATCAGAAAGAGGAGAGGACCCAGAATCGATCCTTGGGGGACACCTGCACGAATTGGAAGAAAGGAGGACATTTTGCCTTTTATTACTACGCTTTGCTGCCTGTCGGTCAGATATGAATGCACTAGTTTGCTAGATTGAAAGGAAAATTTAAAATTATGTGCTAGGTTTTGGTGTAGAAGATCGTGGTTCACGGTGTCAAATTCTTTGGAGAAATCCAGTAACGTTAGCAGTGAAAGAAATGATTTATCCATTGCTCTTCTCAGGTTTTCTATTACTAAGGTTAAGGCAGTGATACAGCTCCTTCTTGCTCGAAAACCTGACTGATAGTTGCTAAGCAGATTATTTCTGGATACATAATCGGTTATTTGTTTGGAGATTGATTTTTCGAAGACTTTAGAGAAAAAAGGTACTATGGCAATCGGTCGGAAATCAGGTTCACGAGAATTTCCCTTTTTTAATATAGGTAAAATTTTCTGAATTTCCATGCGTTAGGGTATGTAGAAGACGTTATGATAGAATTAAAAATATATGTAATGTACTTAATAAGAAGTGGAGAAATTAGTTTAACAAATTTAGGGCATATTCCATCAAATCCCGTAGCGTTTGAAGTAATGGAATGTATGGCTTTGTAGACATCCAGATCTCTCAGACATGTAAAGTAAAAATGGCCACGACCCTCGGTAGACTCGGGGTCGATATCCAATAGAGTAACTGAGCAAGACCTATTCTGGACGTGAGACAGAAATTTCGCGTTGATTCCATCGCAATCTATATCGTGCGGTATTTCAGCAGAATTTTTCCCGATTCCAATATTTTTTATGTTATTCCAAAGGCATTTAGAGGATAAGTTATGGCCAAATTTATTTTTAAAGTAATTAGCCTTTATGGACCTAATTTTGGAGACAACTTGATTTCGCATGGATCGATAAAGGGTGAGATATTCCTGGAGTTTGAACTTTTTCCAATTTTTATACGCAATATCACGCTGTACTATAAGCACACGAATCTCATGAGACAGCCAAGCGGGCTCATTATGTTTAATAACCTTCGAGACCATGGGTACATGTTTGTTGTATAAATACAACAAGTTACGATTCAAGAACTCTACTTGATCATTGACCATAGGCATAAGATAAATAGATTGCCAATTTATTGCATGTGTATCCTGCTGCAGTGAAGAGAAAACGATGTCCTTGAAGTTTCTATATCGAAATTTATAATTGGTTGTTGTCAGACTAAAAGAGTATGTGAAGAATAACAAGTCATGCATTGAGAAACCTGGGGCTAGTTGCTGACAAAGAAGCACGTTTTGCGCCTCGCTTACGAAAACAAGATCAATCAAGCTGGCGGACTGCTTGGAGAAATGAGATGGCATGGTTTTGTTTATTAGACTCAAGTTTAGTGAGGACATCGAATTGATAAATTTAGTTGATTCTCTGGGATTTAGGACAACAACAACATTGTGTACTAAAACCGATTTGCTCCCTACGTTTTCACCGCCGAGTAACTCACGAGAGATTTAGGTAATCTCTAATTTTTTTTCTTTTAGTTCTCACAAAAGGAATAAGGATACCAATGAGTCAAACTATATGGTCATCAATAATTATGAGTCACTATCTGCCTGTAGACGGATGTTGGGTTGCGGCTTTATATTTTCCGTCATTGTTCTGATTATTTTAATCAAAGATACTTTTCACAATGTAGCATTTCAATTCCTAGGCCTTTTAATTTACGAATTCTGGTAATTGAAAACATCGTTACGCCCATTTAAACCACTTAGAGGCGTAGTTTTCACAAAATCCGTTTGTAGTGCACCAATTACAGGGCCAATCACAATGCAAGATTTCAAGCGTTATGCTAATTTAAAACATTGGCACGCCCATTTCATGCCGAATAAAGTGGAAAAGAAGATAATTACCGACCATTTGATAGAGGAAGCTGCTGTAGACATCCTGCCCATCGACGGTTATAACTTTACTATATAATATATGTATGTATGTATGTATATCGATATCATGAAAATGCTTTAATCATGAAATATATCTTGAGCTGCTTAAGCTGTCAATTCAATGTATGCATTTATATTCATATTCATAGCAAATATATATTACAGGTATTGCATAAGGGAAACGCGTAGCATGTGATAATTCGTCTATTTTGTTAGTGAAGAAGAAGAAGAAGAAGAAAAAGAAGAGTATCTCAAGCTTCCGTGCTCAACTCACACATCTCTATTAAGCTCTCTAGAGAGCATGTGTCGCTCTCTATCTGTCCGCCCGTCTGGCGAACACTGCATGCCCATTCTCCACTACTGCATGCCCATGCCCCTACCCCTTTCACGACCTACCGCTTGGCACACCTTTTGTTATACTGGATCACTTCTTCTACGCAGACAGCTAGCGTTATCTATACGTCAAGGTTAACGACCTCACTCAATCTCTATGCCCTTCCCAACAACAGAGTGCATATCTCTATCTCTTTCTAATATTTAGTATAGCTCCACGTTATCCATTGGCCCAGAACTCTCCTTCCTAAACTTTCTATGCCTAATACTGGAATTCTTTCTGCCACCTTGCTCAAAGAAATAACCCGCTAGCCATCAGTTTAAGTTACTGATTGTTTGAAATCGAGATCTTCAGAAAAAATCTCCTCCCCTTTGATCGAACCCATTTCAAGTCAAAACGCCGACTCGTATTTACGTTTGTATCCCTCATGGCAGAATACAAACAAGTGCCGGCAAATGACTGACATCGGTACTTCAACCAGTTTGTTGCCTTGGCTACGCTGGAAATTCATTAGACGGTGGTTTCGCAAATATTTACAAAAATTAATTAGGTTTTATACAAATATAAAGGAACGCTCGAATAGAAAGTTATTTGATTTACTTATTTTCTCATATGTATTTGCTTATTGTCAAGCTATAGTCACTTATAACAAAATTCGAGAGCTAATAAAAGAAAATAAATATTCCTCAGAATTGGCAAACTTAATTACAGCCCAAATCCGTTTTTATTATTATCGAGGTTATCCATGAAAAACCAGACAGAATGCTAAAAAGTGTTGAGGAATTTAACACTGCTAGTTTTGAGGCTGCTGGTGGTTCTGCTAAAGCTTGACACAAGAATTAGAATAGACTGCAGCATGTATGTAGTCAATGCACTCGACGGTTTGAAAAACATCTGCAGTTCACCATACATACTAATACATATATTATTATTATCATTAATAAATGAAAAGAAATTAAAGACAGAAATATAAAAATACAGTGGAAAATCGCTTATATGTACATATGTAGTTTTTTTGAAATTTTTATTTATTTAAAAGCTGTTATTTTAAAGAAGACTCACGACCATTTAAGAGAAATGAACCACTTCACTGAGATTTATCTTTACCGGTGTTTATTTGGCCTTTCAAACATGTACCAATTTCCAATTAAGTTGCAAGAACTGCTAACAAGTTGTGTTTGAAGATAACAAGGATGTTTTTGGGAAGAACAGATGAAGGATTTTTTCAAGCTAAAGCATGACTTTTTCTCCAACTGATTTCAATGTCGAAAACTGTAATGTGTTATAAACTGCGAAGCATAGTGCAGTTCGAAGATTACTTCGAATTTTCGCCAGTTCGAAAGGCTTCCCCCTTAAAAATATATCCTCAATATTGAGAACGACGCCTGCGCCCGTATGACTGGAAATAATATTATGGTTTCCTTATAAGTTGCACACGGAAATTTTGCTTCATTTTGTAGCTGTTTTGTAAACAATGCGGACTCCAACTTCTTGACAAGTCAAACGTGTTGTCAGCCGATGTTGTGTTTTGTTGGATGGGTCCTTTTTTAAATTCTTCGAAGTTCGCATCAAGCAGCAACTCGATGCATCCTGTCGACTGGGTATCTCTTGAAAGCCTCGGAATAGCGTGTTGTTTCAGTTCTCTATTTAAGCGTGACGTGTGCGGTTGGTAGTGAGCTGAGCGTGTGTTCGCAGTTGTGCACGTATAGACTCAATTTAAATAGTATCTAATGGAAGAAG
This sequence comes from Myopa tessellatipennis, assembly GCA_943737955.2. Taxonomy (NCBI): domain Eukaryota; kingdom Metazoa; phylum Arthropoda; class Insecta; order Diptera; family Conopidae; genus Myopa; species Myopa tessellatipennis. The sequence goes on from OX031315.1 coordinate 15,581,566, forward strand.
GACTAAAAAAATAAGAAAACGTTAAATAAGTTCACAAAACCGAAGAATATATATCTTCAACCAGTTTGAGCTGTGGACTTTGTAGAATCTGAAATGGTTCCAATAGTGACCTACGAAAAGCCACAAAACAAAAACTTGTTACCTTCGGTGATTTAGGAGTAGCTTAGTCCTTCGGTGCATTCGAATGTTGGTCATGTGGGCCAGCTCGACTATCTCCAGACTGTCGTTGACCGTGGCGTGGTATGTCTCTGAGTGTTATTTGCGTGTATGAATTCGTTCCAATTATCTGGAGTTCTTCTAAAAGGTGTCCAAAACTATGAGCTGGCTTTCAGCTATCGTCTTTACTGTCTTTTCTATAGATTTCGGACTTCTACGACATCTTTACGGTAAGTGTAACGGTCGTCCTGGTTGTTTTAATTTTTTGTTTAAGTTCTACAGATCTTAGTTCTTTCTTTCTTCTTCCTACCTTCTGATACCTTTTAGAGAGAGGAAATAAGGCCCGGGATCTATGTTAAGATCTATTGTTTGTATGTTATAAGGAAAATGTCTGAAGTTCCCAGTTCGTTGCGGAGACTTTTGCTTCAGATTTTTAAAATTTTAGGTAAAATATGATTTATTCAGAAAAGAAAGTTACAATTAGTCACGCTAGTAAAAGTATACCTTCATATTTTAAACAAAATTTATTTTTAGCCCCAACTACATATGTTTTAATGCATTTCCAAACCGATGACTATGAAAATTAATGAAACATGCATATCCACACATTCATAACAGACATAGTAACACAATTATTGGAATAAAATTCCAAGCTTCTACAAGAGAAATAACGTGCCATCAAGTTTACGGTGGGAACAATGAAGTCTTCATGTGTATATTCAATACAATACATGCTTGTATCTCCATCACCGTGCCGCACTTGTCAAAGTCGATCCTTCGGTGGCCATCGTAGTATTTATCCTTAGTTATCAACGAACTGTATTACTAATAATAATCGCAATCCTACACTTATTCTCCATTATCTCATCATCCATACGGTCATCACTATTATCATAATGAAACTCAACAAACTGGCAACTTCAAAGGCACGATTTAATTATGCAGGGCCTTCATCAGTTAACTAATTAGGTTTGGTTCTCATTCTTACACAATATTAAATTAGTAACATATTTCCTCTGAATATATAAGAGAGTTTGTAGTATGATCTTGCATTGTGTTAGATTATTGTCTGTTGTTTTCTTGATTTATATTACAGATGGCTTAAAGACGTTCAACAGGGTTTAGTGAAAGAAATAATAAAAGGCAATTGCTTGAAGGGTTGAAACAATTTTCCATTCCACAATTTATAATGCAATCTCTTGATACTTTATAATACTCTAAATTGTAAATTATCGTTTTAGAAGGAGCACAGAAATGAAAACATTACCAAATCAACTTTACCAAAAAAAAAAATTAGTTATTGAAGATAGCAAAATAATAGGTAAAATGAAGAACTTCAAAATATAGCAACGAATTCAGCCGAAAGCAGGGGTAGAATCCAATCTAAATTAAAAAACATCAATAAGAAGGGCACGCAAAAGAAAACACGTAAAAAATGTAAGAACGATGGTATCAGAGGGGAAATAACAACAACAAGAAAAATTAAGTCACCTTATCTACTAACAGTCATGACAGATGCGTAAAATGAGAATTCGGACAGAAAAGAAAAGCAAACAAATTATCAAAAAATTAGAATTTGCATGCGTATACAACAAACTATAGAACGGAAAACAATCTTAAAAGGTGAAAACAGCATCAGAGGGTGTATAGGACCAAAAACCAAACTTATCCAGAAAAAGTGCTATCTTCGGCCGAACCTTAAATGCACACACCCTGAAAATCTATCGGACGTGGACATTATCCAATTCTACCCATTTCAAAGGCCAAACTGCTCTATGTTTCAAAAAATGTTTTCGTCAAATTTTATTCAGCTATCTCCATACATTTTCGTGCAATCGGTATTTCAACGGACATACACAGATAGAAAAACAGACGTATAGACAGGGTTAAATAAACTCTGGAGGTGACGCTGATCAGCAATATATCCCTAGGTGTCAGGCATAAAAGCGTGCCCTTTGTTGGAACTGCAAGTGACAATTGCCACGTCGTTTTTATTATTGTTCGTAATGGTGACGAGTTTCGAGTTTTATCTTGTTATTGTGGCGGCGAGCAACACGGTTTAGCGACGTGCGACAAGCTACGTGTTGTTGTAAAACGTTTCGAGTAACTATGCATGTACTAAAACTAGAAACATTTGTTTGAATCTACACATAGCTCAGTCAAGCCACCTTTCTAGTGTTCGTTTTTGGTTACTGTTTCGTTACCATACACCCGAAGGTGGAAGGGTATATCATGTTTGTCTTAACGTTTATCGCGCACAAAAGTAGGCGTTACAGGAATAGAAAAGTACATATTCTTGATCAGCGTATCCTCCTGAGCCAATTTAGGCCTGTCCTTCCGTTCGTCTGTCTGTCTGTTTGTGAAAATCACGATTACAGGAGAACGAAAAGAGGTATTCTCTCTGAACGAAAGGAATGTTTCGTCACCGTCATCATAGACGGTTTAGTATTGAAAATATGAAAAATCGGGCTAGTGTCACGTCTACTTTTTATATGTAGCATGCTGTAGAGTGAATTTGAAGCTGTAATTTATTTCTGTGCCCACCGTCTCAGAAAAAAACTACTAATAAAAACCACGATTGAGAACTAGTAGTAGCACAATTCTGCGCAAATAATATCATGTTGTTGCTTTTTATTATCTTTCTTAACTTAACTTTAAATTTAACTAAAGTAAAAAATTCGTTCCATTTATAAAATCGGCTTTTGATAATCCAATCGAAAGTCGAATCGAAGTTTACTTTGGTGAATAGATGACACATTTATGATGTTGATGATGTTGTTCGTTGTGTGGAACGATTGGAAACGTTTTGTCTTCTGTATTCAGTTTGCATATGAATATCTAAAACTGAATGCAAAACAATTATTTATATTCGGATTGTATTCAAGTAGCCACAAATCGAGTTTGAAAATTGTTTTGAATGGTGCTGCTTTAATATCATCACCCCCCCCAAGCGGTCCAAGTTTGAGCATAGTTGTAGACTGTCACTAAGAAAGTACGGTGTCCAACATGGATAAGAGGAAACGATCCAGTGATGAAAGCCCAGCAAAAGTATATGTTCAAAAAAAAAAAGTATATGTTATCGGTCGATATCGTGCTTGCGGGTTTCCCAACCATCCATCTAACTGGCGAGCAGAAAAAAAAGGTTGAGCAGACATTCATAGCTAGACAACTAATATTAAGATTCTGAGCAAAGATGAAACGAATACCATAGGCACTTAACCAATACGGCGGCGGCTTTGCACTAGATAAGCAGAAGAGTTCTAACTCTTGCTTCCGTAATTCACTTCCTAATTCTACCACTGTAGTGAGATGGCCAATGAACATGTTTCGCAGCAGAGTCATAAAGTGTAGTCATGATGATAACTGAAATCATCGTCTGTAATTATAGAATAAGTATTTAATTTATGCTTTACTCTATGTTTTCTACAATTAAGTACTATTGTTGTAGTACTTTCAGTCGTCTATAGCTTGGATATTGTGTTATAAATGTATGCATTATTCAATATTCAATAAATCAATGCGATGGGGCAAACCAAGAACCTCATCATTCACCTCCCACGCAGCAATCCTAATCTATAATTCTAAAAAACTATTTTCATTGACGTCCTGGAATTAAGGATCTCTTTGCATCAGGCGCAGTTGTCATAAACGAGACATTCAGATAAAGGCGCCCAGATTAAGGAATTCAGAACACTGGGTTGTAGGCGTCGATGGCAGTTCCATGGACTATAATACGCCGTTGAAGAAGTTAGAAAAATAAACTAAAACTGTTAAGAATTATGAGCAATCATAAGCAATGAATGAAATATTATGTGCTACGATATAGCATATAACATAACGGAATGAGGGAAACAGCAAATACAAGAGAAGACATAACTTTTTCAATTTACAGCAAATCATCTGGTTTTTAGTGTATTAGCAACCAATTTCTTATCTTGATCAGTAATTGTTATGTATATGAGTGTATATGCGTGGGTGTTTTATGAATACATATATGTATATATACGTACGAGTATATATCTTTTATGTATGTGAATGTGTGTCTCTGTGTGATTAAAACTAAACGATAAAAGGCAGTCACAGCAGGCAGGATATTACCGATGCCCCACGACGTGTTGCAAGTTTTCCATTTCTTAGCTCCTTCAACTGATTTGCTTTGCCGGGTTTGGTTATGTGTCAGCATCTGTTTATAGAACCTTGATATATGTATGTATACAACCTCAACGCACGCAGCAGTTTACCCCAGTTTCACCGCCAAAGCGATTCAAATTGCAGAAAACGCTAACAAGCGCTTCGTCTACTGTGGGTCGAGTTGCATTCAGAAAGCGCTCAACAACTTTACGCATGAATATAAGGGCATTTTTAATCAATATTCTCGAACTTTGGTAACTTCTACAGTAGACTTCTTTCAAAATTATGCTTTGTCTAAAGTTCTTAAATGAAACACCTTATATTTGAGGAACATCTGCTGGAGACTTCGAAGATCCAATTCCAACGATTTCACAATTTTACGGGGCGACTTCTTTAGTTATCTTTGAGTATTCAGATACAGGATTAATAGCTTAGATATAGAAAATTTTTTACTGAAATTTTATTGTAACCTCTATTTTTGACCGTCGAAGCTCAGTGGTATTTGAGACTTGTATTTAAGTACTTGCTCTTTATTGCAATCGTTTCTATTGGCAGCCATATCATAAACGAACTCTTAGTGAGCTCGTATGCATAACTTATGAAGTTATAGCTTTATCCAGTGGGCGGCTGCATCCCACTGTGTGGTGCCGTAATCCGGAGCACGTTTGTGCCCCAATACATCTACATGCAATGAGTTTATTCACTTCGTGGTGCACGCATCGGATCGTATTTAAGTCATTGTCGTTATGGCAACATGTAGCTTAAAGCCTGGCTAGGGTGAAGTTCATGTTGCTACCGCTGCGAGGAGTGGCACCACTGCGTACGGACGAGCAGGGGCAAGACAGCAAGTCTGTCTTTGAATGGTATTTGGGTCAATCGTACTTGCAGCTATTTAGTTATTGCGTTATTTAGTGCTCGGCTGGGTTGGTAGATCTGTTGTTTTGTGTTTCGCTCTCAGTCCCCATGGTTGTTTGTACGCAACTCTGATTACGGTTACAGTGACAGAAAGTGCTGCTCCTGTGAAAACTTAAAAGCAAGCAAGAAGAGAGAAATTGGCAGATGATGCGTTTCCAATAAATCTTGGCACATGTGAACATAAGTCGATTTTTTGGCTATGCTTGTGACGAACTTCCTAAAGCATGTTATTTGCTCAGACATCTTTTTCCTTGTTGTTTCTTGCTGTTTCTGAATTCTTACAACACACGTAAGTATTAAACAGCATTACATACTTTCTCTATAGTATGTTTCTTCCTTTTCTTTCTTGTGCATATAATAACGGAAATGGAAGATTTGCTTCTTCCCGACTTGCAAAAGTTCTTTTAGTGGCATTGGAATGATACCAACTAGCAACTTAAAGGTTAGAAAACAGATTGCATAAATGTCGACAAACATACTTTGACGCAAACTTCCGTCATAAAGCTCAAAAATTTAGGAGATCACACTAAAGGTAGTCGCTCGTTTTAGTGGTCTGTAAAGATGTTCATAAAGAGATATAAAAAATATTCGCTCTTCACTAAAACCATTGTAGTCTTCTTACCGGAATATTTGCAATGATATCTCGGGTTTTAATTATGTTCACATGCTTATTCTTAAGAACTGATTTAATATAATAAATTATATACACTTTAACCTTCAAACAGGAAAAATGAAAGCCAATAAAAATGTTCATACTTATCAGAAAATTAAAAGCTAGTTTTAAAAATGTAGACAAAAGATGAACTGTGATAAAAGTGTTTAGTGAACATGAGCGCGAGAGATAATCGAGGTAATCTTTGAGTTCCTGGAGGTTAACGTAGAGATAGGGTTGGATAATTTAAAGTCTTTCTTCCACCATAAAAACAACCACAGGCAATAACGAACAACGTTTCGTAAGCGTAGATTTAGTCAATTAAATAATTACTAAGCCATGTTGTCCAAATATTTGTCTATAACATTTCTATGTATGTATTTTGAAACGTTTGCTACGGATGAAATTTATTTGATAAAAATCCCACTGAGAAGTCGGAGAAGTTCTGTTGATTTATTGTTGGAGCTAGTGATAGAGTTAGAAGTGAGAGGTGCAGAAAACGATCGGCTAAAGTCGAGTTTAACTGCTTCCATTTCAATCAGCACCTAAGAATAAGGCAGCAGCAACAACGGAAGCTGGCCATTTCGCCATGAGCTTCCCGTGAACAACACCGCCATCCACCGCGACGCCCGTCCAAGCAAAATAAACAATGTTTACAAAGTGCTAAATGTTGGCGCGTCGTCGCAATTACAATAAGCAGCGTGTTGGTGTTAAGTTGGCATCCACAAGGCGGCGGACAAATCTTAACAAATCACCGCTTTAGACGCTTTTAATGTATTTTCAGAGGTTCTAAACGATCAACTTTCTTCTTCTTCCGGTCGTCCGTTGGAATAGCGAGTTTACATGGTTTCTGGTCCTGCTAAAAGCTGCTACTTTATTACAGCAACAACGTCAGTGCGAAGCACACATTCTACGTATCTGTTCCCATGGCCAGGTTGCTTTTACTCGTTGGGAACTAAAAAGCATTAGTGTTGTTGACTTGTTCATAAGTGGCCCACGGAGCGCAATGACTCAAGTGCGAAATAAACGGTCTTTTGTGGCTGTGTATCTACTCATTACAGGCTCTCATAGTGTAGTGTGAGTAATTGTGTGCTAATGTTTCTATTGCTGTAGAGACTTTAATGACAGCAACAACGGCTCATTTGAATAGACTCCAAATTCATTCACCCCTTCTCCCCCTTGCCACCGAGTGAGAGAAGTTTCAATGTTATAAATTCAAATTCACGTGGTGCCTCGATACGAGAAACTAAAATTACGGGGCGCCCGTCTCTATGCTACACCAACAGAAACACCCTGAATTACACAGTAAAATGCTTACGGCGCTTGCATCTTTGGGTCCACTTAAGAAGGGAGACTTTGCATTGTCGCCTTGTTTTCAGTTAACTTCCTGTGGAGGTTGTTTCTTTCATCTTTCATTGTTTAGCTGTTGTCCCGCAAAGTGTTTATATGTATATGTATAGTATATTATACTTATAATATATAATATTGTACTCAAAATACTAAATTTAGAATTTATGAATCGGAGAATCCATATTCTGCTTTAATTTCACTTTAGCGATAACCATCGTATGTAGTAATGAGGTGTATTTAACATTTTTCCTAAAACAGTTCTTCTTAAATTGGACAATTTGAAATTCAAAGTTTCGGAGTTTATTGGGAAGTTAGGAACAGGGATCATTATTTACATATCGTTTCATCTCAAAATCTACATCGAAACATCCCCTAAATTTCTATACTTTACATCCTGTAAAGTTTTAATTTCGTCATCTGTAAAATAATAAATAATTGCGAATTCATGGCAAGAAGGTTTATTAATATGCGTAAGAGTATTGTTCCATTTTATGATGCGCAGGTAGTCTCTCCGTTTTGAGGCCGTAGCCCACGGAATCCCATATTCCACACAAATCATCCACACCAGACAAGAGTACTGAGTTCGTAGATATTAATACAAAATGGATATGGAGAAAAAGAGGAAAAATTGGATGTGTGTGATCTGATAATATCTGTGATACTTTTAACTTCAGTACTACGAGTATAACAACGTCGTTATATTATATGAGAAAAAATATTGAATTTTTTATACGTTAAAACAAAAATACAAAATACAAATGAGAAAAAATATTGAAGTTTTTATACGTTAACACAAAACGTTAGTGGATAGAAATGAGTATCGCAATTATATAGAGATACACCCATGAACCATACTTCCGCAATATATGAAAACATAGAAATTAGCTTTTTAGCAATTTGGGCCTATTAAAAACCACTAACATCTTATCAACTAAAATCAAATAATGACGTTAAATAATTTCAATAAATTCGTTTTAAAAAATTTTATGATTATAATTAATGGTAATAAAGGTAACAATATTACATTACCACCAATTAACCGTAAGATCGAAGCCACCATTCATTTTTTTACCCGCTTTATCTGGTTTCCAAGCAGCTGTCACATTTTTCTGTCAAACGTATGAACGTTTGGTGTCAACAGCTACAAATGACAACAAATAACAACCAAAACGACATTGCCACCAGAGCAAGAGCAGAAGCTGTGTGTGGCTGGAATGAGTAGTGTTCACGACATGAAGGTCGCCTTTACACTATGCTTTAATCCGACTTTCACCTGGCATCGTGTTAAACCAAAACCACAAACCACGTGTTTTTTATGGTCAGGCGTCTATTCATTGAACCAGAGTAAGCATTTAACCTTGATAAAACCAACACGTTTAAATGAAATACAAGTTCAAGTTTCTTCACAAAGCAGTCCCCAGACTCTATTACTGTGACTATTGTATAAGCTGAGGCTTATATTTTTTCAACTAAACCAACATCTCATGCGTGAAATTTGCTGGATTCTATTCTTCAGTCAGTTGAAGCATTTTCTTTAAAACATTCTTTCTTACTTACTGATAACGGGACCATTCAATGGGTTAAACATTCTTTCAATATTAGAGTAAATTTCTTAACAATCGCAATGCTCTTAATTTTGTTTTCTATCTAACAAATTCTAGTTGTATTGATTAATTGATCAATAACACTGGCCGATTATTTTATTATAAACAAATATTACAGATCGAAATAAATTTAACATTTTTTACCCGAATTGTATTGTGTGGCAAATATTTGCGGTTACTATAAACGATTTACCCTACACTCTTTTGCAGATAAACTTGTAAACTGATGTGAAGAGCAAAGCAAGCACAAAGAAAGAGTTACTGAAGACTGATGTAGAATAAAATCAAAAGCGAAAATAGAAACAGAATCAAAAACATGAAAAACCCACTCTAAAACACACCTCCAATATGATGAAATAGTGGATGTGGTTAAAAAGGCAAAACAAACAGTAGAACTTCAACAGAGATACAGAACATCCTTCGTGCATAATTCGAATCTGAACAGAATCCGATCTGAGTTTATTCGAAATATTGATTGACAAATGACAAATGCAGTAGTCGAGCAACTTAAACTTATCTTTAGTAGTTGCACAGTTTAATACCGGCATATATACTTGAATACAATTAACTACATAGTAACCAATCGTTTTTGAAATTGTCCACCCAGTTTGCTCTAAGATCATGGCCGACTTGGAACGCATCAGACTGGTTATTTTGGGAGGTGCTGGTGTCGGCAAAAGCTGCATCATCAAACGCTTCCTCTTCAAGACGTACACGGATAAATATCGAGCCACCGTCGAGGATCTGTACAACCGCGAATACGATCTGGGCGGTGTGACCTTAAAGGTAAGTCATTAAGGTCTACATTAACTTTGGAAATTTAAATAAGATGAAGCGGAGGAAGAAGGGAATGTAGACAATGTTTGAGAAAACTTTTTCCATTACAATTTTAGTGTTTTGTGGTATGGATTTATATTCGTTTTGCATACCGTGGAATATTTACTGGTGTTTCTCCATTTTCATTTCCATTTTAAGTGCCTTTTTGGTGGAGGTTACAAAACAATTCAACTGTAACTCTGACAATAACTCGAATTGAAATGGGAGCTGGCCTGAATGTAATCGAATGATTGAAGTTTAAATCGAATAAAAATTAAATTAGAAAAACAAGTTTGCAAAGAAATGCAGGTCACTCATACGTCCTGATAAACAGTCAGTTTAATCAAATTGCAATTAAGAGCGGCCGCAGCCTCTCTGCGTTTCGTCCGGGTTATGCGGAGCTCTTCGCTACATTCAATTAATTAAAAGGACTCTTAATTGCTGGAGCCCTAGACGACAGAGTTCTTCCATAAGCAAGTCACTATGACTCAGACTTTGCGTACATGCTTTGTCTTATTGCTCAGCAAGACTGCACGTAATTGCTTAGGCTGCGTACACCAGCATACGGTCAAAGATATGCACACACACAGTCATAAACACACTTGCTACACAGCCTGTGCCATGAATGCTGGGTCTCTTATGTGCGTGTGTGTGCGTCTATTATGATTCCTAGAAATGCGTTGTATGCCAAAACGACTAAAGCGGTGTGTTAAGTTGGAACTTGTAGATTTTTATATGTGCCAAACCACCGCATAGAAAAAGATTCAAACGTTCGAATTGTCAAACGCTGAAAAGCTCCACTGCAACTTGTAAACAAAGTTTCAAGTAAAGTCAGCGTCAGTTTATAGTATGTACAGGAAGCCCACAGAAGGTTCCAATTTCAAACCATTTAAAGTTGTGAACAGGAATTACTTGCGAGCCTCGTAATGGCATCGTGGGGCTTTATTTTATTTTATATTCTCTGAAATGAGTTTAAGTTCCGGACATGTGCGTCCGTGTATACGACGTCAAGTTTGTTCATATGTATGTATGTACAATGTACATATATTCTGTGTATGCAAAATATTGATATGATGTTCAGAGTCCTAAGATGTCCAACTAAGGATTCATTACATAACCCAGTTATGGTTTATCAGATCTGACAACCATGTCATGTTTACAACTAAGAATCCCGGCAAAGGCTTAGTATTTATTCTTGACTAAACCAGTAAATATTTTCCTAATAATAGTGCAGAATTTTCAGGGTTGCGATTAAAGGCGGTCGCGGTGGGGTCCTGCATTTAACAGAGCAGAAGGTTTTATCAACTTAATGAACTAGATGAGAATTAAGTGTTGGTGCCATAATAAAGTCTGAGAATCGGTTGTGATGTTAAACGAATGGCTGCTTCAGTTTTTGTATAAAACTGGGCGTGCACGTGAACCAATGTTGCTGGTTTGGAATATCAAACAGCTTTACGGACAGCTAACTCGATTCAAGTAGTGACGCTGATCGATAATATTTATGCTATACGCTATCTGCCACTCCTCCTTCGGGGCATTACAAACGGAAGGATAAACGTGATATACAATCTTTCACTCGGGTGTAGTGTATAAAAACACTGTACAGCAATGAATTGGTCAACTTGAACTGACCTCTGATTTTGTTATCCTCACACCTACTTTTAAATGCTTTCTGTTCACCCGTGCTTCGTTAGTCAGCGATCCGTTGACGACATAACGTGGTAAACTTAATGGCTGATGGCGTCATGCCAGCAAGAAGCGGGTAATCGGTGGATGAAGTGAGAGGTCGGAATTGGAAAATGCTTGGCTTGTCTCGGCCTAACTGTAAAGTCAAGAGCTCGACAAACAGCTCCCTTTAACTTAATTTAAAATGTGGGCAAACAGACTGAGCACACTCTCTGATATACCGATACATTCACACACATAGTTTTCGCTGTTGAAACAACGATAAGCATGATGGCTTCCTGATGTGGTTCCTCGGGATGGTTCCTTGGGAAGCCAACTGTAGCCAACGCAAGTGCGAGCAGTCAGGATAATAGAGATTATGCTCCTTTTAATTGGCTTAACTAACTGTGTACTAATTACGAGTTCGAAAAGCTAAGATCGCTTAGACAATTCAGAAACCGCTTGGATTCTGAAGGATTCTCTGTCCGAAAAGATTTAATTGTAGATTATAATTGTATGCTCTTAATTGGGTCAATGGTGTGAAGGAAATCCACCATTTGTCTTATCTAATGTGTGTTCATGTGAAAATAGTAAGCTATTTTTTACTTGATTTGTACAATGAAGCTCCAAAACTGTTGACAAAAATGTATTCCAAATGTATTCCAAAATGTAATCCAAAAATGTATTCTTTGGTGCTTCTTTGCAAGCGTTGTATGAATTATCCGAGGTGTGAAAGCACAGCTCCCGCAGGCATCGATAAAGTTTACGAGCAAAATTCGAAAGCGAAATACTCTTATATATGCACTATACAGCTTGAAATGTCAACTTTTGCACTGGGGGAAAATTAATTATCACATTAAAAGCAAAACAGCACTCAACAATCTGCGAGTGTGCTTCGGGGAGGCGTCATTAATCAAGTCCCCCTTCGCTTTTGACATCAGCTTATGTTTCCGTGGAAGTTCCGAACAGCGAAGCAGTAAATGCTTACACTCAAACAAATTCTTTGATGTTTGTGATCAAAACACTTACCAATTTTATACTTGCAAGAACTCAATCTCCGTCCCACTCCGGCGAAGCTCTCCCTTTGTTTGTGGTCGGACACGTTCATAATGACACAAGGAACATGTTTAGGAGGAGCATTCGAGAACATCTTTTTTTAACGCTGAAACTGGCGAAATCATCCTTCGGTTTCGGTGTAACGGTACGTATTCGTAAACAGTAAACAATGCTGGCTTATGCGGTCGTGCGGCAGTGAGGGAGAATAACTGCTATGATCACAATATAATTTAAAGTTCTGTATAATTGTTCGAAGTTATTACGGGTTGTTATGCAAATTACGGCAGAGGTGCAATAACGGAATATTTCGAAATCCAGGAAGGTCCTTTATGCGCACAAAAACTTTTCAAATAAAGTAAAAACCAAATAAATTTTAAATATATGTAAATATTGAGTATAATTATAATTCGTTTTTAGAGTTGTGGTACTTGGGTTCAGGTACTTTTAAGAATTTCCTTAGTAAGGAGATAACATTAGGAAATCTATAAAGGTTAAATAAATCCTGAACAGATTAATATTCGTGAATTCAAATTAAATGTATATTTGTCAATCGAAGTAAAATAACTACGAAGTAATAAGCAAAAATTTAATTAATATGAAACTGAAATATTTTATTTTAACGAAAATCTAATTTGGACCCGGTGCGGACCAACGCAATCCATGAATCGTACTCTGCGCCCTTCTGGATGCACTTGCAGCATTGCTAATGTGATCTGTCGGCCGGATTTTTCATCCAGACATTTTTTTATTACCACACACTTGACAGTAACTCTTAGGAACATGAATTACATTGGCAATGTGTCATGAGATATAATGCGTGCAGAAGCTTACACACACATGAAAATTATGTCATTGCAGGTGGATATCTTGGACACTTCCGGCGACATGCAGTTCCCCGCAATGCGGCGCCTATCGATTGCCACAGCGCACGCATTCATGCTGGTGTACGCGACCACATCGTCGCCGAGCTTTCAGTGCGTGAAGCAGTGTTTCGAGGAGATACGCGAGCAGCGACCAGATTTTCAGGTAAGACTGATATGGGGAAGAGAAGAGAGGGAAGCCCAATAAGAGCGGGCTTTATTTTTCTATCAATACACAAACAGATAGACAAACGAAAGGAATAGATAGGTTTCGATTTTTTGTAACCTTTAAATGTATCGATAATCCGATCGCTTCAATAACTAAAAATCGGTATTTAAATAGATTCGATTGGTAAGAAAACTCATTACTGCAATCGCTACTGTTGGCTGGCTGCCAGAGCGACAGGCGACAAGTAAGCGATTTCGGAGCATTTATTGGATTCGCCACACAAACATTTGCTAGCACAAGGTGACACTTTACTAGAACTCGATTTTATTGCCCTCCATCTCTTGCAGGACATACCAATTGTTATTGCCGGCAATAAATCGGATTTGGCCACGACGCACAGGGAGGTCAGGGTGGACGACGTTACGGACTGGGTTTTCTGTGAGCTTCCCAGATTGAGGTAAGCCAAGCATTCCCAGAAATGCCAAGTATTGACGTGTGATGCGTGTCAATGTGGTTGTTTTCGTTTCTACGTATTGTTTTTATGTTATCCCTTTTGGCTTGTCCTTGTTGTTTGACGTGTTCTGCCCTGTAACAAGAACTGTACTGAATGTGTGCTTAAATCGAAAGAGCTGAAAAATAATGTGCTAACATTTCACTGCACCATCAAGTATCCAACAATATGGTATCTAGTCGGACATAAGGACATTTGGAAAGGGAATATAATGGAATTGTATTCCCTTTATATGGCTACAGATCAAAACATAAGGCGAAAGAATGCGAAACGAAATTTTGAAGGACAAACTACACAAGTTGATGTGTAGCAAATGAGATATCATACAATGCAGAGCGTTTAAAGGAAACCTCGAAGAATGCTCCTATTCTCACCGAAGTGATTGTTACAGTACCAGTACAAATTGCTCAGTATTTGTTGTAATGATTGTGGCCGCGACAAACAACGTTACATTACAGCGATAAACGTTACATTGCAATGAAGCACGAACGAACAAATTTTTTATTATGTTGCTTTGCACATGTTGAGTTAACTCTTCCTAACTCTACGTTTTGCAACGTGGTATTTTGAGGTCATCGTAATGCAGTTGAAATAAACTCATGATGCAATGCAATAAAGCATGTATTCCGATAACATCGCAAAGAACCAAAAACAAAAACAAAAAAGAAAGAATGAAATTATTTAACGCATTAGAATTGAAAATTGTTTGTTTTAAGTTCTTCAAGATTACTTTTTAAACCTACGAAGTTTACAAAAACGGCTACACGGAAAAGTTTACAAAAGCTTTTTCCCGATCACCGTTCAGCAGTTCTGCTTAAAATATTACAATAGAAACCAAATGCTTCTTAAGTGCATCGATTGGCACGCATCTGCATTTAAATTGAGACACTTCTCACAAACACACACAAGCTACTCACGTGCTCGTTACAACTCACTCTCTTGCACACATACTTGTGCACACATTGCAGTCGTTTTGTGCTCTTCATGTCAAAGAGGAGAGTAAATCAAGAAAAGTATATCAAAATGGCAAGAAATTAAATATTTGAATTGACACCGCTGCTGCTCCTGCTGTCGGAGCAGCGTCCCACATTTCTTTGTTGCATTCTTTCCTCTATTCTCACTTCTTTAAACTCACTCTACTCGTTGCTATGGAAGGAAGTCCGAGAACGTCACAAGCTGAGCCTCAACTGTCACCAGGATTTTGTCCTCTTGTTGCATGTCCTTGCTTCAATCGTTATGCTTGTGTTCAGTTATGTGTGTGAATATTTAAGACTGTGTATATCGAATTGTCGAATTGCTTCTTTATTACATCGAAGAGAGAGGAGAAATAAATATCTTCGTTTTGCCGACAGAAAATCTCAAAATTGTAGAAATAAAGTAGCTATATATTGTTCTTAGTTTCGAAATCAGATACAGATGAGTGTCTCTCCCAAGCAGAAGTTATTATGTTCCTCTCTGACCTATTGTTTCTTTAAAAACTGTAAACTTCCTTCAATAAATAATGCAGAAAATAGGTACATAAACTGTTGCTTATCTTACTGACTTTAAGGTAAATATTCATTTTTAAGTATTTCAATATATCAAGGCTCACAATTTACTCTGTAAGCCTTTCCAACTTTGAATTTCGTTGCCCAACTCACTCTGTAAAATATGTTGTGTGAAACCTATTTTAAGTTCAGAAGGCCAGTTCATGTAGAAAGCAAAAACGAAGTATCGATAGCATCCAACTTTTCCTAGTGGCCGGTAAGGAGACAAACTTTTGCCAGCAACCTGACAGACCTGCAGCACCTGATGATACCTCCAAATATTAAAGCGTCGATAAGTTTGTCAGGATAACTTCTCAACTGTGGCAAGAAGAACACAAAATTAGAAACTTTTTAAGTGATACTTTAAATAAAAACTTTAGATAAGGAAGTAAAGTAAAAGAAGTCCAAGAAAAGTTAAGCACATATTGAAAATAGTGTTTCTATTGTAGTGCAGAGAAAATACAAGTTTCGTCAGTTGAGAGGGGAAGAACGGAAGAGGATGGGTGACGCTAACCGAGGAGCTCTGAGCAATTGCGGTGTCAATATTTGCGAACCCGCTCTCACTTCCTTAATCACCAAAAGAGCACTCGTACCATTAACAAGGCTAGAAGAACAACAAAGCACGACTTTTAAACATCAAACATCGCTGATTAACTAACCTTTAAAAACATCCAATTCTTTGTCAAACGTTTTACAGCAACGTGACTAATAAAGTAATATTTATAATTTCCTTTTTCAAGCTTAATATGATTTTTTTTGGTTAATTTTTACGAAGAATGGTTAATTTCAAATATTTATTTTGTTTGATGTTTCGAACGTTATTTCAAAGTCCTTGATTAATAGAGTAAGAAGATTGAAGAAGCATTCGATTTAGAAGAATCTCCCGATTTTATGAAAACCACATTGCAAGCTCGATGTTAAAAGCGTTTACGAGATCAAGTGAGGTTTCTCAACGTTGAGTGCTGATGGAACACCATATGGAAAACGTACATAAATATTAAATAATTTACGCAGGACTTTTGTCTTTTACACTTTTTTCCACCTTCTCCTTTAAATATGGATTTCCTTCTTTTATTTGTTTATTTTCTCAACATTTTATTAAAATCCCACTTTAATATTTTATAGCATTTTCGTGTTCATTATCGTTGTAGTCACCGTTATCATCTTCGTCCCTGTTGTTATTATTTCTGTACCCATCAACTGCAGTTCTTTAAGGCAGTAACAAAGAAACATCGACAACAGAACAATAATAAAAGCAAACTTGTTTCAATTTTAATTAAATATCAAAAGATGAGTTTTTATTTGTTTCAACACCATTTTACACCGACCTCTGCGATTCTAGGGCAAAAGTTCTCGAGTGCTCCGCCAAGGACGATCACAGCATCACGGACCTATTCAAAACGTTGCTGTCCTTGTCACGATTCCTGCCCGTGGGTAGCACAGACGCGACCAGCGGCTTGAAGCGTCGCTCCTCGGCTTATGTCAGCGCCTCGTCGAGTCGAAGTGAGTATTATAATAATAATGTAATGAACCATTTAAAAGCCGTTTAAGTTCCTTGTGGAATATTGTTATTCTCACTCTAAACCAATTCATAAATAAAAAAGATAGCTGTGGGTTGGAGGTACGAGTACATCCTTCTTATACTTCCTGCTCAATAGGTCTCAATAGAAGTCATTTAATGTTGCTTTATGTGAATCGTCAGAAGACTGCATTTTCATTATTTGGCCACATATGGCTCTCTTGTGTTATTCTTTTATATAGCAATGAACAAAAGAATTCCATAAGGCTTAATCGGATTATGGCAAAAGGCAATATGACATTATACTCTATACTCACTATAATACGCAGCCACTCAAACGGAGAAAACAACACACACACAAAATAATAACAACCTTATATACATATGTAGCTATAAAACCCTAATGTTCTTAACAGAGCATGTCGCCAGTCACTCTCTCTAAGCCTTTATTAAGGAGATTAGTGAAAAATAATAAACCGGATGTTTAAAGTTACGATTAAAGGCAGAGTTCAGTGAGTGTTTTTCAATGTGGGTGTGAATGGTTTAGAGCACGCATTAAATTTATTCTTATGAACTAATGAATAAATCACGCACTAGTGTTTAAACGCATTATAATTTATGTTGGAGAGTATTCTTCCCTAGACAATCTTTGCGCATAGTAATGTTCCGAAGCAGCAACGTGTTCAACGTAGCCACGGAAGCACCAACGGAGCGTTAAATTAATGCAAACGATAGCATCTGCCATAAACAAGCACTCCAGCTTCCCGCACAAATTCATACGCAAATCTGACAATCAGTAACAATGTGGTTGATAACCGCTGATCTCCAACATACTCGTATATGCACTTTTTTAGTTTCACGTACTGAATTAAATCAAAAGCCACTCGCCGCTTCTATTCTTGAGGAGCATTCCTAAATTTCATTTCAATTACTCCTTCGCTGAACCCTTTTAATAATTCGTAGCTGTCTCAATGTCTCTGGTAGCCAAGATTGTCACAACCGCATGATTTAATGCAATTATCGCTCTTGACTTCCAGATCAGTTGATTAATTGCAGAACTTTTCGTAAGTTTAAATAACTTGAGTAGAACTGTTTAGATGACTTTACACCCTATTGTAAAAAGAAACCTGAATAGACTCACTATTAGGGACAGCTTAGTTTATCAGAAGGCTGATTAAAATGTACCGTTACATAGAAAAAATTTTATTTTTTTTTCATTTTTGACATAGAAAAGTATTTACTCTTAACGTTATTGTTGTGCAAAATATTTCCTAAATAAAGCTGCTACAAAAAAGACTGTCTGTTAAATAACTGTTAGAAAGAAAACAGCTTCATGCCATCCAAATTCTGAACTTAAAAATAATTCCGCGCTTTCATTCGCGCCAGTTGTAGCAGTTGAGCTCAGTACCATAAAAAAAAGCTCAATAAACTCCGAAAGGCTAAATTTGAAACTTTGTAAAGACTGTTTGTGTGTAATAGTATCTATTACAAGTGAATTTTAACCTATATTTAAGTATTATGTCTACTATACTACATTTAGTTATCATTTTAGATTTTGTAAAATATTCTTTGGAATTGGTTTTTCTCTGTCTTCATTTTCTAATAAAGTTATTAAGACTTGTTTTGTCGTACATAATCGAATAACCCTTTTAAGTCTTACGATTTACAGATAGAAATCGAAATGCTAGTCCATCCATTTCAAGCGATAAAAAATCTTCAATTTTGGAAGCTGTTGATCCGGCAACCAGCAGTGGCGAATCCAAACTAAAACCAAGATCGAGGTGGGTTCGAAATAAATGCCTGAGTCATGAAAACAATTTAATTAATTTTCAGTCTAAAATAAAATGTAACTGTTCAAAATATAATATTAATTAAGCACACACTATTGCATATCCGCTGAATATCTGCTTAAAATTCTCAATAATAGAGGCAACTCATCCTGTTTATTTACAGGTCCTTAATACGGCGAGCCTCGCGCAAAACAAAGCAACAGATAAATAATGCATCCGACGACTGCAACGTACAGTGAAGTCAGTACAAATAAAGTACTAGTAGCCCAAGTTAAGGTGAAGAATGTGTATTAAGAATTGGAATCAATTTAATAAGTAGAATCGCAGTAGGTCACTTTTATTGTCAAAATCTGTGTTCGACAACACGATCAACACGGCAAACAATTCTAGAATCGCAGCAAGTTACATATTATATTTCAATGCGCGTGTTTATTGTACGTATTTGTACGTATTATTAAACACAATACCCTTTTAATGTCTTTTGTATACACGTTTATTAATGTATGTAATTATTTTGTAATCTACACGAAAAAAGCATTAAATAAATAAAATGAAACCGTGATAAATTATGTAAAATAATAAAATAAAATGATGTGTGTTATTCAAGTACGAAACGATATTGTAATAATAACTGTTAAAAAGACATTTTTAAAGAATCTAAAAGATGTTTAAATCTACTAGAAAATTCAACTTTGTAATACGCAAAAAACTATTACGTTCGATTTATCGTATTTATATGCATATAGACTAAAAAGTTCGTGAAATACGCGTAAGTATCGAGCTGTAAAAATGTTATCCTTGTCTATATAAGAGTTAATTATTTTTAATTGGGAATCACCAACCACTCCTTGAGATGGTTAATGGTTTTAGGATGTTTGAATAGACATTGAAACATATTGTTTTTGGAAACAGAAAATTGTTTCTCAGTGAGTTACTAGATGATATCCATTTGCTGACGTTATCCAATAACTTACACAAGTCGATGCATGTGTACATTTAATTAAAAAATACTCTGGTTATGGGACCAGCCTTTATTTGAATGTCGACTAACTATGAATCTTTCTTCCGTTTTAACTTGCTTCTTCTTTTCACTTTTGCTAAATAATAAATATTTCTATCATCTACTCTTCCTCTACCACATAACGGCCACTGCGGAGTGACCTTTTCTCCTATCCTTGTACACTAAACGAGCTCATGTAATGTGTCTTTAGTTCGTATGTTTCTACGTAATAATATGTTACGAGATTTTATATGTTTGTAATAGATTTTGCTAAATGCAGAGTTGATTTTCTTTCGCTATATTTTCAATGATTTCATTCTTAACAATCTTATAATAATCTTAAGAATTTTATAGGATTTGTAGACAAATAATCTAGACGATGCAACGTGAATTGTGACCAAAAGTTAATACATTGTATCTCAAAATAGTTGAGATCAAAAAAAGAAAATGAAATATATATTAAATAGAGTATTAAAAGTAAAAGAAATCATTCATATTTTGAGTTAATTTGAAATAAAATTGTTAAAAAATAATGATTGAGCTAACACACTACCTGAGAAATTGTTTTCTTCTACATGAATTTTGTATTATAACAAGAAATGTGGGCCTTTATCTTCATAACGTAGAAGTATATTTGAATATTAGTTTTGGAGACTGTTTCGGCCAGAAAATTCATAGATAGAACTTATACTAGATCTACTTTGTAACTAATTTCTGGCCAGTCCGTGTAATCGTATTACTTTGAACCCGAATTTGTTAAGAATCCGCATTGAGTTAGATTAAGAAATTGAAATTGAAAGCACTTCGTAAAAAGCTATGAATGCGTTTTCACTGAATATTTTCACTGAAGCAAATACGAGTGTGAACAAATACAGAGTTATTTACGTATCACCGTGTTTACATGATCGTATATGAATCGTTATTAAATGAAAATGCAGATCATTTGCGTAAACTGTGTTATACGTATACGTGTAGGTAGATAGAATGTAATTAATTGCTGTAATTATGTAAAATAAACCACGTCGATGTTCTGTTCAGGCGGACACTTGAGTTGGTAAAAACACCCCACTATGTTTTTCTAAGGAAAATTCTTTTACTGAAAATATTCTACTATGAATCTCTTTAATTTTGATATAAAACGTAAGTCAGTTTCGCTGATAATTTAACATTTATGCAGCGACCAAAATGAGTGCTACAGTTTATAAAAAGTTAAAGTGTATGTTGAAGTTATTTTTACTATTGTACATTAAATTAATATCATTGTTTGCAGTAAGAAAACAGCAGAACTTATATTTAACGTCTTTGAATTCACCTTCAAATAAATACAGGGATTATTTAAAAAATACATTACAACTAAGAGTTATGAGTACACTTATTTTATATGCCATGACAATTGTTAAATATCGTACATATTCTAATTACAATTGCATCAGCTCCTCATCTTATTCTTACCAAACCTACTTCCCTGTACTTTCCCTGTAATTCCGGGCAGCTCGGACCGGAACTCCATCATTTTTCGGTGATTGTGATGATAAAGTGGCAAATTATTCCATTAGTCACTCACGACCAAGATCAAGATCAAAGGTTAAGTAAGAGCGAGAGTTGTTAAGCGATACAGCGTCAATGCTGCAAATAAATTGATTCAAATTTAATGTCAAATCAATCACAATATCAGAATAATTTACATGTGTTTATTCGTACCATCTAGAGTATATAGAGGTGCATGTAGCTACACACACAAGCTTTCGACAAGCATACATGCATTCACACATTTACATTAGGGTACTCGCTCCCACATCGGTACTTTGGTGAACTGCGAACCCCTTATTTGCACTCAGCTCACTCATTTTACTCACCGGCAAATCTGGCATCACTTTCAATAAGTATCAATCTATCCATATACCAAGCAAGATTGGCAAAAGCGTAGTCAGGTCCATTGGTACATTATGACAACAATATGATCGGTGCTTAACAATCCACCAAAGTACCCAAGTCGGTGAGAGTACTTCTACGATGAAGAAGAGAAGATGTACGTTTCATTGAGTATTGAATGGTTAAAGCAAGCAAAAAAATGTATAGCAAATTGTTATTGATTTGAAATAAAAATATCCTTAAATGAGCGGCAGTGTTTCATTTCGTAAAAAGGTTAATTTCACATCAAAATGAAATCAACTTTCTTTGAATCGTTGTGGGTATAGATTTGACTTCCTACGCAGAGCAAATCATCAAGCTTTTGGTAATAATTGCAAAATGACAAGCGGATTTCGTGAGACACGAATTCAACGAAGCAGACAGAGAACCCCACTTATGTAAGTTGAAAACTTCAGAGTATTCAACGCATCAACCTTTATGAGCATAAAGACAATAACAGTTACGTCATACGTTTTGTTTTCCCTCGCTTAAAACTTTCAACCTAAGAGTGCAGAAATTATAAGTTTAGGCTTTACAAGTTCAAATATTCCTTAAGGCTTAAGTTCCTTTTGAAATGAAGCATTTTTTAGACTCTTAGGCGTTGCTTCGCCGCAATTTCAAATCCTGGTACGTATATTTAAAGAACCAACGTGGTACAGTACAGTCTACGGTTTGCCTGCTGTATACAGTTGACCAACATGTTTCAAAATAAATCATACTCCGTATTGTCGATTGCAGTACCCGTACTCTTATGTTTAGTTTCTAATCTTCACATCTTCCTCATGTGTTAATAGTGGTCCCTCTCGTGTTGCCGCACTGTCACCATTAAGGGTTCACTTTAATTAACTCAATTTCTGGTAACGCTCAGCTTAGGAAAACTTTGTCCGGTCGGTTTCATAGAATGTTGGTGGTGATTGCATCATCAATTTCCGGTAACAAACTTTCTGAATTGTTGGTCTTTTCGGCTGTATGCTTCGTGCTAAGTTTAAAATTTAATACAAAAAAAGAAAAGGCCGAATTTCGAACTTACTCGTTTACCGTCCCGTTTTTTGTTTACTTGTCAGACTCCACTTTTACCTTCTTCTTACATTCAACGGTTAATCTCTTGTAATCGATCAAACAAGACTGATAACTATTTCATAGATCATAGCTTATCATCCATCCTTAACAAATTATGATGACATACCAAAAAGTATTTAAGGTGTTTGTCCCTTGTTCTTGTGAAAATAATTTAAAGGAAACTTTTGCAAACTCAACGTATTTTCATTCCATTCATTGCCGGCTGTGTACAGGTTTTAACTATGAATTTCGGTGTTGGCATTCATATACATACATACTTATGTACGATACATACTCGTCCTTAATGGAATTTATAATTTTGCAATATAATGATGGGCTTTTTATTCACATGTACTTTTTCATTAACGTCAACATTTCGGTGGAACTTGAGTATTTAAAATATTCAAATAAAAACCAAACTAAAAAGTAATTAACCATCAGTACTTTCATTAAAGAGCAATAAATACATTTTACACACAACAATACAATATGTTTCATTTGAGTCTATTGTAAATCAATTTACTTTGTTTTCATTTATGTCATGGCTCTTATATTTTCAATGAGAAAATAGTACTGTAGTGTCCGAGCCACTGGCTTGGAGCCACTGCAATTGTATGAAATCTAATATATAAATACGGATGTTTCCCCATGTCTTACAAGGCACTAAAACTCGGCAACCAGTGGGCCGAATGAATTGAAATTTACACGGAATGTATTCCTTTTTGCGCCCGATGTAATAGCAAATGCAATGAGTGCGCGCACCATACAATATTAGGAAATAATATAATATTAAAAATAAAATAAAGATTAAATTGAATTAGGGTGTCATTTATAAACAAGCATAATCGCATTATATGCATTAATTTTCTGTTATTAATTCTCTTTGTAGATGTATGTAGATTAAGTTTTAATTCATTCTGTGAACGTTGGCTGCAATTAATAATAATATGAACGGTTAATATATGGTTATTTAGGATATAAACTAAAATTTGTAGTGTAAAAGTTGGTTTATTCTCGTATTTGCATCAAGCATGTGGCTCCAATTTTGTTGTTGTTGTTGTTATAGCTTTTGGTCGTTTGAAATTTGAAATTTAACCGCCGATATCTCTGAACCTATACCAGATGATGTGAGTGTAATTCGTTATAAAGGTATTACAAATATATTTCATTTCTATTAAATAAAATGGAACAATTTTTCTTTAACGGTTTTGCTCCAATTTGCTTGTAACTTTTTTTACCGTTGTGTGGGATCATTATGACGGTAAATAGCCGCCCAGTTTTGGGAGCGTGGCATAAGTTTGGTTGTTATCGACGTTTGAAGATCGCGTATGGTCACCTCTTAAAAGATTTATTATTCCGAGGTAAGGTTAAATGTTCGAGGTGTCAAAAGAACGGTATTACAACGCCCCTTATTCCCCTAGTACACCATTTTACCGCCAATGTTTGGAAGATAGTTGAGTTTTAAAACAAAACAGTGGTGTATGTGCTATTACAAAACCTTCCCCCTCCCTCTTATATGACAATAAGGGTATATATTTAAATCACTATTTTTAAGAGCATAATTTTCTCTTTTCAGCGATATATAATATGTCATACTTACCGTTAGAGTTGGTAAATTGCAGAAGGGATGATTATTTAAAAACAGTGGTTTATGTGTATTTCATGATGTACTTTTGTGACCAATTTTTAGGGAGCGGCCTCCTGCCTACGTCCACGCTTTTTAATTATAACCCTCAGTATGTCAAACACTGGCTATGCAACAGAATAGTGTTTTGTACCTAATTTTAGGCGCTAAGAAATGGAAATTTTGGGGCTTGTAAAATGCAAATTTTGTACATTTCAGTGAATGTGGGCGGTACTGTTACAGCAACTCCAACATATTATATATCGTTGAAAAGAAGAAATCATGAGCTTTAAGATTATTGATTTTAGTACATACCTTAATGGTCATATGAGAGGTAAGGGGAAGGTTTAATAATAGCACCTCTACCATTTTTCTTAAATCTAAAATATCTCCTATAGAATTGAGAATATCGCAAAAATATATACTTAAAAGATAGGTGCAAGTACTTCCTTTCAATCGGTGTATATATCTTCTCCATAGGGCTAATAGTTTGGGACTTATCGCTCGCCAAAACTTCTGCATTCCCACATTTCAAACGCCCATATCTTATATACGGAAGCCACGGCGCCAAAAATATTTTGGGATTCGGTTCTAGGGTCAAGGTGCAGCCAAACTTTTAAAGTAAAATTAAACCAATAAAGTTTTGACAAATTTCATTTACTTTCGGAAATAATCACAATTCAAAATTTGAAGTGTTATTTTTTCACATTAATTAATTTATCCTAAGTAAAAAGTATAACTATCGCACATATTTATCAAAATATTGTACTAAGTGGAGTCCTTTAGCTTTCTAAGCATACTTTTTTCATCAGGACACGTGCAGGATTTTGGGAGAAAAATTGTTTTCAAGCTCTAAATAATGTAAAGTGCTTTCGTGCATAATGCCCAGATTCCACGTAAATACAGACTGTTTCTTGAATATTTTAGTGATATATTTTTAAAAATGTATGTTGTTTTAAAAATGTTGCTATACAACATTTAAAACATCTTTTTTCCTATCCCCCTACATAAAAAAGAAATATCCTTTTTATACATTTCCTATTACGATAACTATAACTACAGAAAAAAAGTGCTCCAAAGAAAATGGCAAGTGAACGAAATTTTGAGTGAAAATAAATTTACTCTACTCAAGCTGGACGATGTAGAGCACCATACACAAAACAGAAATCCGACCGTATTCGAAGGATTTTAAATACTCTTGTACTACACTTGCCACCATTTCATGGTCTTCCAAACGTTTTTTTAATACACAACATATATTTTGCAAAAAAATTCAGCAAAATATCATTAAAAACCAAAAAAAAAATATGTTTTTTAAAGATGTCTGTAATTGAACTCAAAAATTCAATCTTGATTTCTTCAATTAATTACCGGTATCGTGAAATTATCATTAATTTTTCGATAGTGTAAAGTAAATTATTAAATTATGAAATTATTACATTCACTACATACAAATATTAAATTATTGATTGCATATTTGAATGCAAGTACTTAGGGTTTTTAAGCTTATAAAGGTGGTAAGTTTCAAATTTCAAAGAGGTATAACTGCGGCCCCAATGTAGTTGTTGCGGTCACACCCAAGAACTACAACAACAACAATAAAATTGAAGCCACATATTTGTTATATCTCTGTTCTATTTTTCAGCATTTACTCGGCAAGGTCGTAAATAATGATATATATTTAACTCTTTTATATCTTCAACAATATACCAATTATACGTTCATATATATATTATATAACTATATATTATATAGCACCCGATGGCATCAGATGACGAACAACATAAACTTGCGAGAATGCAATAAATTTTATTGCCATGCTTTCAGAACATCTCCGAACTTGTAGAACTGACTGTCAACAAGGATGACATTTCATCGACCGTTAAACGTCAAGAAAGCATAATTAGAAAAATAAATTATTAAAAAACTTCTGTATTTTCAAGACCAAGATTCAAGATTTGTACAAATATTTTTTGCTCTATACACTTTTTATTTCGTAATTATTTAAAAAATTCAAGTATTGAATTAGAAAAACTTTAATAAGTCACTGGTAACAATGTCTTGTATACGCCACGAGTGGTATCAAACGGATTCCAAGGTGGTCATCTCGGTGTTGCTCAAGAACGCTGCCGATAAAAATTACAAGGTTAACATTGAACGTGAGCGGTTGCATGTAACTGCGGATGGTGGCTATTCTCTGGATCTGTATCTGTATCGACCCGTAAACGTGGAGCGGTCTGTGCACAAGGCCACGGCCGCGAAAGTGGAAATTACACTTTTTAAGGAGACCGGCGATCGATGGGAAAGTCTGGAGCAGAAGGCACCACTACCAGTAAGCGCTGGTCCTCCACCCATACATACAAAGAACTGGGACAGCGTAGCTAAAGATATTGAGAAAAAGGATGAAGAGGAAGCACAGAGCGAAGAAGCTTTGCAACGGTTGTTTAAGAAAATCTTCAGCGCAGGATCGCCCGAGGTTCAGAAAGCGATGAATAAATCGTTTTCAGAATCCGGTGGAACCGTACTGAGCACTAATTGGCAAGAGGTATCTAAAGATAAGGTTGAAGTGAAGCCCCCAAAGGGCGTACAATTCAGAAAGTGGGATGAATAAAGATGGACCTACTGGTCTGGGAAAAAATCGTTCGAAAAGAAATTTACTCATATTTTTGTAAAGTTTTTTAACATTTTTTTTTTACATTTTTTGAAACATTTATTAAGACGTTGCAAATTTGTATCAGTCAAAATTACTACTAAGATTTAATAATAAATTGTTATTGCTCAATTGACGACAATGTATTGTGAATCCATAAAAATTACTAACAATTTATAGCACAACAACAATTTTATAAATATAATAAATTGTGTTGCTCCATTGTGCTAACAATTTCAATATGATTCAATTAACAATGATGTAATATTCTATTTTGCTAACAAAGATATTTTGACAAAGGGAAAAATGATGTATTATGCATGTTTAGTTTAGAATCGTGGTTTCTTTTTCAATCACATCTGAAGCTCATCGCACAATTAATTAAGGTCAATGGGAACGAAATATACAGCTACTCACACTCAAAATGTGATACTGAAAATGAGAACAAAATTAATGGGTAACATTAAGCATTTTCATTTGGCGTTTAGTGAATAAAAAAGGATTCCAGTGCAAAACAATGTATATGTTTATTATTAGAAAATAAGCTCAAATTTGAAAATGTGTTTGAGCATACTTTTTAATTAAGGCTCACATTGAAGGTGGGATAACATTGATATTCATAATGAAAGTCGATCTATTTTTAATATTTGGTCGACTTTCGTTGCTGGCGATTACAGCCTGGAATACTCTCAACCAATTTCTTCCAAAATCAGAATACAGGCTCAATCTCGTACTATTCCACCGTTACAACATGTTTTAAGGCAGCAGTACTGCTTATCTTTCTTTTCGCCACACTACTTTTAAAAATTCGCCCACAGGTTTTCAATTACCTGTGTAAAGACACGGATTTGAATATTGGTCAAAAGTAATTAATTAATAATCTGGAATTTTTACTTCCTATAATTAAATATATTTAGGAAGTACAAAATTCCCAAAAGAATTAATAAAAATTCCAGATTAAAAATTAATTGCTTTTGACCAATAGAATTTTTCTAAGTGTCCAATTTCGAGTAGTAGTAGTAGTACAAAAAATGATTCCTTATATTAAATTCTTTGAAGACTAAGATGAACGATAATAGTATCTTTGAGAAAGTACCCAAGAATTAAATAAAATAACATTGAATTTATTCAAAATACTTTATTATTGTTTATATCATAGGAATATTAAATATATATTTTGATTTATTTTACGAAATAAAATAAAAGGAAATTTAAGAAAATCACAAACCATTTATGACGTCAGTTATTTGAGAAATGAGAAAACAACGTTATTTTTTATTATTTCGGAAACGCGTATATTAATAATGCATGCAGCAAACTGCTTCCAAGTGAATACACGGAAAAGCTCCGAGAGAATGGCCGATTTCAGACTAAGATCAGAAATAAATCATCATGTTGTCAACGGCCAAGATCGAAATTTCAACTAATAACCATTTTTTTAATATAAAATAATATAAAATTCTAATTGACTGATCGTCTATGAATAGCAACAACATTCTCAGTCAATCAACCACATCATCTCTGTAGCAGGGGCAAAGCTAGGGTGGGGAGGGGGCGGAATTTTCAGAAATCAAGCATTGACCTATTGAATTCTAGGAATTTTGGGGGCGGCGGGTTTATTGACCTCCCCGGGCTCCATTAGTCCCAGCTACGCCATTGCTCTGTAGGCACACGATAATGTCTTTTTTAATGCAGATAAATTATTTATATCGTCTTCCTTCTTTTTTTGTGCAGTAGAGAAGAACGTTCTGAATTTAAAATTAAATCCATTGATCACATATTGCTAAGGTCATCACTGGGGTTTTTTTTGTGTTGCATATATTATTTGTACAGGTTTAAAAATATGTTTTACCTCAACAACACTGCTTTTTTGTTGGCAGATCGACAGCTAGTAATGTTTGCATCTTCTCAAACTACTGTGCAAACTCCATTGAAGCTGACGCACAAGTTAATCTACTGTACACTGACTTCTCCAAATCATTCGGCAGTGTTTCCAACAATTTACTGATTAAGAAAACATCTAGCTTAGGATTTGGTTCGCAACTCATAAAATGGCTGCATTCCTATCTAACAGGAAGATTTTTAATCGTCTCACTAGAAAATAGTTACTCCAAAGCTATAGCGGTCACATCTGGTGTCCGTCAAGGGAGCCACTTAGGCCCACTCTTATTTACTTCATTCATCAACGATATATCTCAGTTTCCGCCATAGTCTCCTATATGCGGACGACTTAAAAATCTTTCTTAAGACTAAATCAATTAGTGAATGTCTGCAACTCGAAGAAGATATTAACTCGCTTATGAATTGGTGTAAATCCAACGTACTATCTTTAAACTTTTCTAAATGTAAAATTCCTACTTTTTCTTAGAAAAAACGTCCAATTGAATTTAGATATACTAGCGATAGTTGCAAAAGTTTCCTTAGAGTCAGTGAGGTTAGGGACCTTGGCATCTTTTTTGACTCCAAGCTCAAGTTCCACATCCATTATAACTACATTATAGCAATGATGAACTCTCAGTTAGGCTTTATAAAAAGAAATGTCAAGGACTTTAAAGATCCTTTCACTTGTAGGACGGTTTATTTAAGCCTCGTTAGACCCTACCTAGAATACGCCAGCATCATTTGGGATCCGTCATACGAGAACTCAGTCAACCGTGTCCAGAAGGTTCAGAAGCGCTTTTCGCGATTTGCCCTATTTGCCCTATTTGCTCTATATGTGAAGAATATAACATTTGGGAGGAAATGACCCACAGTGGAGCATTCCCGGTTTGCAATGCCATTCCTGCATAATTCTGTTCAAAAATCGAATGAGTTCCTCACTTTTGTGATACCAAATTTGGGTGAAACCAGATAAAGCATTTGCATAAAATTATGCACACTATTTACACACCAAAATAGTTGCGGAAACTTTCATCGGTTGTGTAAAAAAATTTCCATACAAAATTTGACATTTAAATTACGCCGGTATAATTTTACGCAGTTTCCGCTATTTACCAGACTTTTATGCGTTATCATGAATCCCCCTATTGTTTAAAGTGTTCCATTGTACAGGCTGAAAGTGTAATGCTGTAAACACATAGAAGTCGTTCGACGACTCTTGTGGCCGCGACTTGTTAAAATAATACAGGCTCTTATCGGAAACGAGAAAAATAAAATGTCGCTGCCGACGCGTATGACAACGAAATTTTACAAGGTTAATAAAAAGGTCTATTCTATAAACCTTGGAAATTTTATAATTTTATCCTTGCTGTCGCTTTTGTTCTTTTTTTGTTTATTTACATTCCATTTAACATTTGAAGTTAGAAATTCATCAAAATTAAAATGGGAAAAACAAATTTTATTGTGTTAATATAAATGATACTAAAATTGGCATAAATGCAGAATAGCCGCCAAGCTCAGATTTTTTTACCGTTAGTTGGGACCATCAGGAACGGAACTGTATGGTTTTTATCAGGGGCTGGTCAGCCATCTTGGATTTATGACCGTTTGAAGGTCAAATAAATGTACTAATAAAAGGCACTTATCTCGTCAACTAAGTGAGCTAGCGCAACAAACAAAGTACTGTTGGAAAGGTATTTTGAATACCTTTAATTTATATAATATACATGTTTGTCCATAACATGGCGGTTAAGGAGTTATATTGATTTTTAGAAAAATGTGACAAGTTGACCTTGAAACAATAATTTTTTTCTGCCAAACGGACACATTAAGGACACATTAACAAAAATCGCGCGATTTTTCATAAAAATTTTTTAATTTAAAATGGTTTTCACTAGAGCGGCGAAGGCAAAATTGTTATTGAAATTTTGAAAAGTAAAGCTAAAGTAATGAAATACAATAGTAAGTATAACATGTTATATACCATTTTAAAGGTAAAACAACAGGCTTTCCATAACGGTAATTTGTTTTATACCTTAATGTGTCCGTTTGGCAGAAAAAAATTATTGTTTCAAGGTCAACTTGTCACATTTTTCTAAAAATCAATATAACTCCTTCACAGCCATGTTATGGATAAAAATGTGTATTACATAAATGAAAGGTATTAAAAATACCTTTCCAACAGTACTTCGTTTGTTCCGTTAGCTTACTTAGTTTATGAGATAAGTGCCTTTTATTAGTACCATTTATTTGACCTTCAAACGGTTATAAATCCAAGATGGCTGACCAGCCCCCGAAAAAACATGGCCACTTCCGTTTATAACGGTCTCAAATAACGGGAAAAAAAATCTGAGCTTGGCAGCTGTTCTGCATTTGTTCCCTAAAATTAATGGTCATTAAATGGTCATTAATGGTGAAATCCATGGTAAAAATTAAATTAATATCACATTAGGCCAAAAAAATGTTGAAGATCAGAATTATTATTTTGTAAACAAATCTGTCTTCCAGATTATCTCTGCTGGCGTTTCAACAACAACAGCTTTCTGACAAATCGAGGCCACAAAAGTCGTCGAACAACTTCCATGTGTTTACACTGTAAACTTTACAGCAATGAAATAGTATGTTAATTTCCAACTATTCTTGATCTGAGCCAATATCGGAATCGCATATGAAAATCGGCGTTAAATTAACAAAAATGACTCTACGACTAATTGGTAAATATTAACAAAAGTAACAAATATAATCAACGATTAAAACAAATCTCTGCAACAAATCTGCAGATATCGGAGCGAACCTTACAGATCCAATGTTTCGCGGTGTCTATGGCGGCAACCGAAAGCACCCGGACGACCTACAGTTCATGTTGGAACGTGCGTGGAAGCAAGGAATGCAGAGAATGATAATCACAGTAGGCACTCTCAACGAAGCAGAAAGTGCTCTGGATATGGCTAAAGCAGATGGTACTGATAACTGACAGTATTTTCATGTTTAAAAATTAGCTTATTATTTTTCTCATCTAAGATTTTCAGTCTAATAAAAATTTTCTCCAAAGCAAACCAAGTCGTGAATATCAAACTAATACTATAAAAGGTTATGGGCACCACCAGGAAAACGGGTATAGTCAGATTTGTGGAACCAACTTCGAAAACTGGAAATTTTGAGGTGAGAAACATTTAGCCTTATCAGGGCGCTTGTAAGCTGTAATACAGTCAGCTCCAGATTCATCAAATAATAAAGTTGAACAAGCAGAGTTTAATAAGAAGAATATCAATCCCCAGACACAGGATATCATAACCATTTTGGTAAATGAGACTAGCTGGAGTATATTCGAGTAAACTTCAGGCTATAGCCTATAGGCCAATTACTCATTATGATTGATTACGGATCAATTGGATATCGATTATGGGATAGAGAAGATAAGAAACAATAAAAGCAAGGGATGTAAAATTCGACGAAAGCATTTTTCCATTTAGTCTGTGAAAAAAACGAAGTTGATGAAGTCACGCATGGAAAAAACGCAATATTGGTTCCTGAAATCGAAGCTCTGTCCCTGGTTGGAAACGTATGATCAAGGATCAAGTAATCCAACACAAGTCTTGCCCATACAAGAAGATGGCGTCATTGGTGAGCCAACAGATAAAAATGACCCAGTTTCTCGATTTGATGAAAATATTGAAGTTACGTTATGAAGACACATTTGCACCATGGCAGAGAGCGTAGAAAGCAAAAGATCGAACACATACCTTCGGAAAATCAGCCTGAAGAAATCTTTTCAAATTCTTTGGATGCATCGAGCTTTACTGCAATAAGAAATCATTTTAAACTGTCTTATTGAAATATTGGGGGAATAGTGTTGAAATATTGCTTTGTTGTCACTTTTGTATTATTAGTTTATATATAAGTATCTAGCTTTCATTGTGATATAAAAACTAATTATTTTTTCAACTAACTAATACATTAATCTCTTAATTTATTTCTACGGCACAGAACGCCTTTTCGTCACCATGGGTTGTCACCCAACACGTTGCGGCGAATTCGCACTAAATCCAGAAGCATACTACGCAGATCTTCGAAAGAAGGTAGAATCCAATCGTGACAAGGTTGTGGCTATTGGCGAATGTGGTTTAGATTACGATCGTCTGCATTTTTGTGATCAGCAAACGCAGCAAGTTTATTTCGAACGTCAGTTAGCGCTTGCCGAGGAATGCATGTTGCCGTTATTTCTACACTGCCGCAAGGCGCACTCAGATTTTTTCGAGATTCTGGAACGTAATCTTGACCGATTGAACAAGTGTGGTGGTGGTGTAGTGCACAGCTTCGATGGTACCCTTGAGGAAGCGCATAAGTTATTGGAATTGAGTGATAAGTTGTACATTGGTCTTAATGGATGCTCTCTGAAAACGGCTGAAAATTTAGCGGTGATAAAGCAACTGCCCAGTGAGAGGCTTTTGTTGGAAACAGATTCTCCTTGGTGTGGCATACGACCCAGTCATGCTGGCAGTAAATTAGTGCAGACAAAGTTTGTTACGGCCAAGAAAAAGGACAAGTGGACTGCGGGTTCGCTTATTGATGGGCGCAACGAACCTTGCCAAATTATGTAGGATATCTTTTTTTGATAATGTTGTGACCTTTATAATTTGTTCTAATATTATTTCAGTCAAGTCCTTGAGGTAATCGCTGGTATTAAAGAGCATCCTGTTGACGCCTTATCAGTTGTTTTATATCAAAACACAATCGACCTATTCTTTAATAATAAGAAATAAAGTTTTGAGACCAACAAACCTACCAAATTATAATATAGCTATTTGAAGCATTCACGCCTAAATGCTCAGTACTCAAGGGCCGGTTGATTGTCTCTCTTAAATGTGCTTTCAAAGATGAGCACGGAATGTAAAATGAAACTGCATTGAATTGGAAAATTTAAATAAACTGGATTTAATAACTTAGATTCCATCCGAACATTTGGTCTTTTAAGTGTACACCAGGCGAACAAATAGAATACATTAGATGAACTGCAACCGTTGGTACCTCTCTCGTTAACATGAATCGCTCTTATTCATAGTCAGATTATATTAACTGCGGCAAATAACAATTTACTGCCAAAACCAATGCTAATTTTTACAGCTCGCTTTTTTATCCGCGAGTTAACTTGATATGACTAGGCTTATAATGTTGAAAATATCGCACCCACTTCAAAAGTGACAACTAAAAATTTCTCATTCTTCAGAAAACGAAATTTTGTGAGATCAGCCCAGTGTATCTTTACAAGATGAAGACAAACTAAAACCGTCTTTGGCATGAGTTAACAACAAGAAAATAAATTTTGCTTTTGGATTTTGGTAGATATGTGCAGAGAGTTTTACTTCGCCTTTGAAGTGGGTGTGCGATATTCTCGGAGAAATGTGGTTCAACAAGTTGTTCAGTAAGCTTCAATCAACTTATTAAATTTTTCATAGAGCATTAAAAATATTTCACTACAATAATTGGCATATTCACGGAGGATAATACAAATATACAATAATATGTACATTAGACCGGTCCTTATTTCTTTTTTTTCGAATTCGAATGACGGCAAGCGCTAAAACCATTTTATTTGATCCTAAAAATACACAAAAAAAATTTGAGCTTGATTGGACAATTTTTAGCCGTACCCCCGCCAACATTGAAATGTTTTTTCCCGGTTTTTCTTGAAATGTATCTGGCAGCCCTGTTGGTAAGTACTTATTGAAATGTGTGTGTGTGCGTTTGGCAAATGTGACACACACTCTCTCTTTTTTTGTGGCGGCCCAGTACTGTGTTGTTGTTGTGTACGTCTGACGAAAATTCGCATAAATAAATCATTTTGTATTGCAACTTTCACACGTGGAGATCGACGAATTTAGTGAAATCGTGAAGTTCAAACAAAAAAATTTAAAAGAATATTGTCCAAAAGATTACCTTTAAAAAATTGAACAAATAAATTTTAAAATTAAAAATCCAAAGCGATGACAACCAAAAGATTTCGATCGGATGATGATATTATGTTAATTGGCGTAATTGACCACCAAATCACTGGAGCTAAATTACCAGGAAGAAAACAAGTGCTACAAGTTTTATTTTATAATTTAAGAATAGTTGGTTTAAATTTAAGAGAAAGTTCTAAATTAGTTGTTGCTGAGGTTAGTACGTTTTGGCAAAAAGCACGAATTCCAACACACCATGAAAAACACTGCATTGAGAAGCTGGAAAAATTATACAACGAGTGGAGAGATATTACAAAGCATCATGGTCGAAAAACAGAATGTCAAAACAGGAAAGAAACTGAATTTCAAGATAAATTACATGATTTATTCGATATCGCACACGCAAACGCGATAGAATTAATTAAAATACAAGAAGACAAAGAGTTCTTAAAAAAGCAACGAGAAAAAGGAAGACCAGGTTGTATGCTAGGATCGGATAGAATTGTCATGCAGAAAGAAAAGCGAAAGGCAGTCCAGAAAGAACAAGAAAACCAGCGTCGAATAAAAGAAGATGAACGAAAAGAGTTATATGAACAACATACTCAAAGAGGTATACAATTAAGAATTATATCTTTTAAGCAAATCATAATTATTGTTGTAAAACAGGTATGATTGACATTGACGACGAAAACGATATTGAAGTTGTAGCATCAACATCAGCAGGAAATGCATATCCAGGTATATCAGGTATATCCAGAGGTAAAACAAATTTGTTTACACCAAGACTGCTTTCAACTTTGGATAAGTGGAAAATCACTGATGGTGCTGCAGTTCATATCCTAAGTGCAACTGCTGACGCGTTGGGCTATGATATCGAAGATCTTATACTAAATCGTTCATCAATTCGTCGAATGCGTCAGAAACATCGTGCAACAACAGCACAAAACATTGCAGCAAACTTTGATGTAAGTACTGTAATGTGTTTGTGTTTTTCCCTATGCTTCTTTTTTTATGTTTTGAGTATAAATTAAGAAACTTGAGTTTTTTTTCCAGATTCCACGTAGTTTTGTTTTGCATTGGGATGGTACAATGTTACCAGAAATTAGTGGCAGGGAAAAAGTTGATCGCTTGCCAATCATAGTCTCATCTCAAGGTATCGATAAGCCTGGTTTGGATGCACTAAAGCAATTGAAGCACCAAATCAAGACCTAAATTTAATTAAAAATATTATAGCTTATCCTGAAAGGGATATAGCTCTTGCTTTGCTACAAAAAATAAGCAATCATTTGTGGTATTTGTCGGAAGAAGCAGTCGGTCTTTCATTCTTCGATCCTAATGTAAGTGTTGCAATTAAAAAAAAAATGGTTCAGGCAATTAATGTTAAAGCAAATACAGAAAAATGCAAGCGAATAATAACTAATCCAACAAATATCGACACATTTGCGCAAAAAGATTTAAGCGATTTTGTAAATTCCAATACACACGCGTTCTTTGATCGCTTAGAAATTTCAAAAGAATTTTTGCAAGTCGATCCGTCGGATTGGAATGAAAGATTTGACTACGCTCAGGGATCACAAATTTGTAAAAACTTATCTGTAGTAAATGATGCAGCTGAAAGAGGCGCCAAATTCATTACAGATTATAATAATAAATTAACCCACAATGAAGAGGAGAAACAATTCCTTTTTCAAGTGGTTAAAGAATATAACATGAATTATCCCACTTTTAAAAAGACTTCACTATTAAATTAAAATAATATTAATGTTACTATGAGTATGTAATTAATAAAAATATTTCAGTTTATTCTTACTTTTCAAATAAATGCAAATAAAATAAAAAAATATATTTTTGTTTGCCTTATTTCTCATAATAAAAACAAAAAGGTGCTTGGGGCACGGCTAAAAATTATCCAATCGTTGTCAAATTTTTTTTTATGCTTTGTGAGACTAAAACGAATATTTTTAGCGCTTGCCGTAACATATATTCGAGAAAATAAATTTGTCCATATAAATAAGGACCGGTCTAATGTACATATATACTAGTATATAGTATAGTAATTAGTACATATACTATGTATAGTAAATAGTTATTTATTTATAAATATTTTTTACAATGAAAGTCATAAATATATCATTAAAGGCATAAATGCAAAATGAAATTAATGTAATACAATATTAAGTATAACATATTATATACCATTTTAAGGATAAAAAAACAAGGTTTCCATATCTGTAATTTGTTTTATACCTTAATGTGTCCGTTTGGAAGAAAACGTTTTTGTTTCAAGGTCAACTTGTCACATATTTCTAAAAATCAATACAACTCCTTCACAGCCATGTTATGGACAAAAATGTGTATGACATAAATGAAAGGTATTAAAAATGCCTTTCCAATAGTACTTCATTAGTTCCGCTACCTCTCTTAGTTTATGATATAAGTGACTTTTTATTAAACTATTTATTTGTCCTTCAAACGGTCATAAATCGAAGATGGCTGACCAGCCCCCGATAAAAACCAGCCACTTTCGTTCCTGATGGCCCCAATTAACGGTAAAAAAAAAGATTAACAAATTCTGAGCTTGGCAGCTGTTCTGCATTTGTTCCTCATTAAATAATAATAAAATAATTAAATAATAATACAAAATTAATAATAATTAAATAAATACAATAAATAAATGTATTTGTACTGTCAAATTACAAAATCTATCAAATTCAGATTTTCTAGAAAATTAAAAAAATTGCAAAGAGATGAAACAATCAGTTAACGGTAATTTGTAACTTTCTTTCAAATCATCATTTGTTATCATAACTTCTGCGTCGTTAGGAGCAATTCATTTAAAATTAAAGTTCAAAGGAAGTTTAATGCTTAGAATTTAAAAAAATAATTGTTTTTTTATTTAATAACAATTTCAGACACGTCGCTTATCATATGACTTGATTAAAAAGAAAAAAATTTTTTTCAACGATGCATTTATTCCAGATCATGTTCAAACTCAGTTTCAGTAACAACTCGGCCGCTTTTCGCAGATTTATATATATATATTACATTAATATAGGGCTATAATTAAAGTACTATCAAAAAATTAAATCAAGGGAAACATTTAAATCTTTGTTTTTATTCATATTGAAGATGTAGAGTTCATCTACACGTTCGTGATCACAAATGCCCATGTGAACACAGAAACATATGCAAAAAAACCTGAGTTTTAATTGAGAATAATTTTCTTTCACTGTAGTTTAATATAATTAGTAATCACTATGAAACGTTAAGCTTGAATTTCTAATCAAGCAAGCGACCAATCTGAAACCACGTTGTGAAACACGTTGAAATAGTTGAAAATGGTACCACGACATGAAATGGTACCTGTTCGTGAATTAAAACAAATGGCGTGAATCAAAACAAATCCTTTCACATTTTATGCGTTCTTTATTACATAAGAGTAAATATTTATTGATGTACAATATTATGTTTGTTCTATATAAATATGAATATTAAAATTTATTAATACAGAATTTTAGAAGTTTGTTCACAGAGGTATGCAGAATATTTGCGATTCCTTCCTATTCTGCATTCATAATTCAGTTTGTTAGTCCTACACATGTAGCATGTGTTATTTGAAGTGTGTATAGTTAGTACTGTATATTATATATTTTTAAATATCAATAAGTTAAGTCCATAGTGTAAACTATTAATGTATGTATGAATATGTAGTTAAAATCATGCCATCTAATTCAATATATCAGTTATAACTAATATATGTAATTATTGTTCACTAATTATTATTATTATTTAATGATCTTTCCTAAATTAAATGTATGTATTTCAAATTTTATTTAAATAAAAAGCGGCGCCATTTTTATTAAGCGATTTGTAAATATGTATGTATTTTCTGAATGGTTGGCTGAGTTTGCTTATTTCCAATCGGGATTTTGCCTAAGTGTTAAGTCTGAACCAAAGTTGCTATTTATAAATAAAAGGAATGCATTACTGCAAATGCAAACATTTAATTTTTAAATGATTTTATTCAAAAACCAATGCCAATATTTATACATATGTATGTAAAAATTATACGCATAATTTATTATTAGAACATAATAAAAGATCATTCAAATAATAATAAGTAATTGGCGTTCTAATTACTAATCTAATCTTTTACTTTATATTTATGAATTCGAGTACATCTGTAGTCATGCTTGATAATACATCTGTAGTTATAGTTTCATGTTAACTTTAATTTGTTACCTGTTTTTGAAAAATATAGTTTTTACTTAAGAGAATAAGTTGTTTAAAGTTTTGTTCGATATTTAGCCTCTTTTTCATTTCCTTGTAGCATTTGCGACAAACATACATATGTATATATGTACTTCTCCAAATTACAATATCATAAAAAAGAATAGAATATTCCAAATGATAACAAAATCAGTTATCGTACACCAAAGTTTATAAACAAATATTTACTTTAAAGATAAATAGTGAAGTTTTTACAGATTTCACATTTGCAAATTTTATAACAATATTAATTATATCGAAATCGAACACTTGTGATAAGTTTAGAATCAGTGAAATAAATAAAAGCAAAGTGAACGATTCTATAGAAATATCTCAACACCTGACCTAGAAAAGTTAATAAAATTAAATTAAATTGTTTCATGCACACATAAACTAATATTTATTAGATCTACTTTTAATATAGTTATAACAATATTTTCCTCCGTTTTAAACCCGATGTGTGCTGAGGTTTGTCAATTCGTTACAAAAGAAATGTTAAAATACTGCGATTGAACAAAAAATGCAAAATCTTACTGACAAATTTACTTACAACTGAAGTAATGATATGCTATCAAAGAAGATTAAATTGTGTAGCAGTAGCAACAATTTTTAATAGTTAAAAGTTGTTCAATATTCAGTCTATCCAGTTCTATTTAAGAACTTTGTATACGATACGATATGGCTTTATTTATGTGTGGGGAGTACAAAGTCAAATATTTATGTAGTAAAAAGTAGTAAAACGGCATTTAATCTAAATTCCGTTCCGATCAATGAATTGACTTGTTACTTTGATGCTGAGCAAATATATCAATTTATGTTATGCAAAGCATTTCTGTATTTTAAATGCTGTTTGCATAAGGAGAAAGTTAGTACCCGCAGATTATTCGAAGTACACTTTCTTTCGGGTACTTTTCTATCTACATTCATTACATTAATATTCATTATAAATATATATATATATATGTATATTGATCTAAAAAAAGAAAGCAAGCCAGCGTTAAAGAAACATTTAAAATTTATTCACTTTTTAAACTAAATACATGTGTTTACGCAAGGTTTGGGTTACATAAGCTAAATTATTTACACAAGCTTAGGGTAAAAGTAATAGAGTAAATTAGGGTGAAAACTTCAGAAAACTCGTGGAAATACTTATATAATGCAAATTCAGTAAAGCGCTTTATTCATTAGCGCAAGTTGCCAAAGGAACAAATTCTCTAAATTCAATTTCAAGTTCATTGCTTCTTTCGCCAAAAGTTACTTCTTTCAGCTTTCTCTTATACTATGTATTTCCAATCCAGCCTGTTTGCATATAAATAAATTATTAAATAAAATTATTCATACTAATAATGATTTCAAAATTTAGCCTGCATTGCTAATAATATTGTAAGAACTAAAATGTTGCTTACAAATGTAAACCTTTGAATAATTCGAAATAGTTAGGTTGTATTTAGCAACCATTACATTACAGTTATTTGAATTTTACATAATAAATAAAGTTTTGCTCTAAAATGCTCTTTGAAGAGTTTCAAACTCTGCATTGAGCAATGTTTTCAAATTATTTTCCAGCTTTCGCGATTCTTGCTAATGTTGTTGTGATGTCCTAAACTTCCTTTCTATTTAGTGTATTTTTGGAGCGCTGCGATCGTTGATTTTCTGATTGCGTTTAAGTGTGGCTCCACGCTTGATTTGATCCATCAGAGATTCGTGACATACACGCGGATCAGGCTGCGGGTAGTTAAAAGAGAGAAAGAAAAGCATTGGAAAGTATTATTAACATATAAATGTAATTCGCGAGCTATGCGCTATTAACATGCAAATGAAAATAATCAGCTCCACAACTTTTAGGGGAGTACGATGAAGGTTGTTCTTCTTTTCTAGAAATTAATATTTAGAAGTTTTAATGGAACTAGTATAACGCTTTAAATCAAGGGTTAGTTTTAGTGAAATTAGAAATGATTCTTTCAAGTTGCTGATGACGGATGAAATAACGAAGTGGAAATCGTTGAAACAAGCTCTACATGGTTACAGGTTTTAATTCAAATTACGGGATGAGATGATGTATACATGATGTTGTTTGAATTAAGGAATAATGTAGTTAAAACAATGATCTATATTCCTTAAATTAATATTCGGAAACACCTCTTGTAAGTGAATACACATTTTCCATTTCGAATTTCAATCCAATTTGTTGAAACTCTAATTCTATTGTAGAATAATTAAGTATTTTAAACGATTTTAAATTAATTTCAATTAAAGTTAAAAATTGTTTCACAATTTCAATTTATTATAAATATAAATGAAGTCCGTCAATTTCTTTTAAGTACTTATGGAAAAGATGTCACTATACTTTCAATAATGTTACATGTAACCGTTTGAAATGCATATTTCAATGTTATTTCACAAAAATAGCTCTTTAGTTGTTCAGTTGTGTAAGAATGTGTTAAAATTTGCCAATGATCCAATTTTGCGAACCGTGCGTTAATAATTTTATTGAGATAAGCTTGAGAAGCTAATAAAAAAGGTCTGGAGGCAAGCTGTAATGGTGTGGAAAAAGAAATACCTTAACACGCTTCATCATCGGGAGCGGAAAGTCTGTATTGTGCGCTGGGTCGTAGGAGCTTTTGTGGATTTTGATACATCTGAATGTTTGGTTGTTTTTTTTAAAATTACATTTTTTGCACAAATTTTGGACGAAGGAAGGAAAACATCGCGCAAAAGAAATAACATAAAAAGGAAGAAATAAATAAACAGTTGAGAGCGGAAACGGAAGAACAAGAGAAAAATCAATAGCTCGGACATTCGGGTACCTGTTTAGAGCCACTACAAACGAAAATTTCAGATAACAGGGGGAGGGCATTTCCACTTACCAATGCTTTACTGTTGATCAGATTGCGCACAGCGAAGGCACGCCCAGAGATGCCTTGTTTGGACAGCTTGGCATTTAGGTTCTCTAGAAACTCGGCCTTGGTTTTGGAACGCATGCTGCTGCAACCGATGGCGTTCTTATCTATGCTTGCGCTGGCGGCATGATCTACGTATGCATGGGTTCACATATTGTTGTCGTTGTGGGTGAGTGTGAGAGAGAGTAAAAGTGAGCACGTGTTACGAAAACGGAAAATAAAAGAGACAAACAAAACAAAGAAATGCATTTTAATATGCGTTTGCCGAAAGTAACTTTTCAGCAAGTCTTACAAATAGCATACGTAACGAAAAATACAATAGCATAAACACAATGCAACAGCGTTTGTGATGAACGAGCAGCAGTGAATAATGCAAACAGTCACAATATAAATAAGGAATTAGTATAAAAAATGTGCATCGATTAAAAAACATATCATAACGTTCAAAAGTTTTAAAAGAAAACAAAAAAAAAAACAACGGAACATTTTTAACAAGTGCATTAAGATACGTTTAGTAAAAGTCATAGAGAAAAATCGGTTACTAAAATGTTATATACATATGTATAAATTAAAGAACTATATGCCTATAATAAGATCAGATCAATATAAAACATATTTATATATTGTATATGTATATTTTACGGAAGGAAATATTCTAAAATGATTTTTTGATTGATTTGGATAAATTAATTTAGTTGTTTTGTGTCACAAATATTCGTTCAAGTTGACAAATACAAAACTATTTTGTAAAAGGGTGAATCTTTAATTCTGTATAAAAACTAAAAGAAATGACAAAATAGACACCTAAAATAAACAGTGTGCATTCATATTAACTACATTCTGTTGAATGAGATGATGATGATTATATTTTATGCATTCGAATTATTTATGTATGTTCAAAACACTGCTCGATAATTTATACAAAGCAGGTTCACGTGAGTAATGCGAGTAATTTTAATTTACGAGAAAAGCAACATGTATTTATATTAATTACGAAATAAACTGATGAATCCGCTACAAACAAAATGCAGCGCCATTGTTTTAAATATAAAAATTGTATTTTCAAGAACAGCCAATCAATTAATCAATGGATCCACTGGACTCCATCTACGGAATTCGAGTTTAAAGATTAATGCAGCCTTGTGAAGCATTAAATAAAGCGTTCACCGTGCCATTCAATGAGTCTTTACATTTCGGATTCGTAACCGGGAAAATCGTTTCAAAATACAACGGGAAAAAACAACAGAAATGATAACAAAAAAAACATGAAGCACTCAACAGAAACAAGGAAACGAAATTCAATTCAAAACGTTGGAGCCATAGCGAAGGTAGACAGTAGAACGCGC
Organism: Myopa tessellatipennis; assembly: GCA_943737955.2. Lineage (NCBI taxonomy): Eukaryota > Metazoa > Arthropoda > Insecta > Diptera > Conopidae > Myopa > Myopa tessellatipennis. The sequence goes on from OX031315.1 coordinate 15,624,865, forward strand.
TCACTTGTGTTGGTGGTGACAGCAGCGACGGATATAGAATTGTGTCCGTAATGAGAGCCAGGAAGAATGTAGTGTTGTGGCGAGTGATACTGCTGCTGTTGCAACTGATGTATGTGCGCGGCACCGCCCGCGGTGTACGTGCTGCTGGCGCCTACCGATGAACAATTGGATGCAGCAGAGGTTGGGGAGCAGGACGCGGAGGGCGCACAGTGGATGGCTGTAGTTTGTATGAACGGATTCGTAGTGACGTAGATTTTTTGTTGTACGCTGGAGTGACGAGCGGGGATTGGCGGCTGCTTATAATTGTTGCTGCTAGAAGTGGATGCTGGGGGCGGTTTATGTTTAAATAGCTGCTGTTGATGTTGTTGAGGCAACGGCATTTGTGGACGTTGATTATTGTTGCTAGTATGTTGTGGGTGAGGGGAGATGGCGCTGGCCGTTATATCAGGTGGGTAATGGTACTGTTGTTGATATAGTAAGCGCTGTTGCTGTAAATTCTTTGGCAATGTTGCTGACGCAGAAGCAGTTGCAGCTGCATAAGTGGCCAGATTTTGTAAACCTGTACCAATAGCAACAGTAGTTGCAGCGGTAGAGGACCGTGTGCAATTTTTCGGCATTGTTGCGGATGAACCTGTGGCCGATCTAAGATTAGTAGCAACAGTTGGTGGCGGTGGTGGTGGATCTTCCAGTGGGGGGGGACACGTTATGTAATGTTCGCGATTATAAAGAGGTCCGTGATAATGTGGTGGTAGTTGTTGCTGTTGCTGATGGTATTGCTGAGTGGATGAGGACGCTGTGGCAGCAGCTTGTTGCGTGCGAGTAGAAGACGCAGCGGCTACATTTTGTTGTAAATTTAGTGGAGATAAATTTAAATGGGCTGCATTTTGAAAACTTGTCTGCTGGTTTTGTTGATGACTAAATGCTGCTGATGATGATGACTTTGTTGATGATGAAGTTGATGAAAATGATGTGACTTTCGACAGAAGTGATGAGGTTGAAGATGATAGCGGAAAGTGTGGTGAGGAGTTGTGATGAAAGTTCATGGAGGTGGTCGAGTTGGTGGAAGAGGAAGATGTGCTAAAACTACCATAAATTCTATTGTTAGTTGCTGTTGTCGATTTACCGTTGTAGTTATGCTGCTGTTGCTGATATTGTTGCACATGCTGTTGTGTACCGTAATTCCTCATATAGACGGTCTCGCTCTGTTGCTCATTATGTGCCGAAGTCGTTGAGTGGTCATAAGTTGTTTGGTCACTAGCAATTGCTTGTGGTTGTTGTTGCTGCTGCTTGTTTAGGCGTGCATTTAATTGCGCTATAAGGTTAGGATTTGTTTTTGGTTGTGTTGGTGGCAGTTGTGCTTGCGGTTGATGTAGTTGGTGGCCTCCATTGCTGGGGCTTGGACTGGACGTGCGGAAGCTTGACATGTTGCTGACGACTTTGGGTTGCGCATAGATGCCCGGTGATGATGTGCGGAAAGACTGAAGGCAAGAAAAAAAATTAAATTTATGATTTATACAAATTTCTAGTAATTATAAATTGTTAAACAAAGTTCAAGTTAACAGAGGTTAATAGAGTAAATAGAATGATTCGCTACTTCAGATTAATCTAGCAATTTCCAGAATATTAGAAGATATCATCATGAATAATTAACCGGATCTATTCAAAATCAGAATTAGTAATCCGATAATACTGCTTTGAATACTGCTACGACTATTTATTAATCAACGTTTAATAAATAATTACAAATTTTAACCTTGCTTAAACTTACAGACTGACTGCCATTAATATTGTTGCTCTGGCAACCATTGCTATAAATTAATTGCTGCTGCTGATGATGCACCTGATTTTGGCGGTGATGTCGATTGTGATTATGTTGATAGCGGTTGGGATTTGGAGGTGGTAGAGGAGGAGGTCCTGTTGCGTGATCGTGTGAAATTCCAGGCGGTGGCGGGGAGGGAGTGGTACGCACTGAGGTTGCATAGAATACTTGGTGTTGTTCTTGATGGATGTGCTGCTGTTGCTGTTGATTGTGGTAAGGAGGTGTTTTATTGCAATCGGTAAGCTTTGAGGAAGAGGACTGATGTGTGGTGGAGGCTGGCGGCGTGTGTGGTGAATAATTGACACGTGGTTGATTGTTCTCAACATAAGGAGTATAGTAATCTTTATCAGGCTCAGAGCTCAGCGTCGATGGTAAAACAGTGCTATTTGGTGCTGGTGTGAATGAAGTATCATATGTGTTCGTATGCGTTTGCATCTGTAGTAGTTTGGATTCGGAGATGAATTAAAAGATAACGGAGCAGGTGTTCAGTAAAGAAATAGAAATAAATAAAAAAACAAAGAGAAAAACAAATTGAAATAGAGAAATTATAAAGTGTAAATGAAATCGAAATGAAAAAATCAGCTACCCAGCTGGGAACCCTAGCTGAATTAACAGTTAGCAGCTGCTCTCACCGTGGTTGTTTGTTGCTGATGATAGTGGTGCGGTTGTGACAGCTGCTGATTGTTGTTGGTAATTTGGGCTCGGCGTAGGGCATTCGGACTGGCCGGTTGGTATCGTAGCGCGGATAGTGCTTTAACCGTCTCAGCTACTTTTAGTGCAGAGGCTGGAATTACGTTAGGTGGAGGCGGCGGCGATGTAGGACTGAAATGCGTCTGACTCTGCTCAACTAGCAAATAAGCTGGAGGTGGTGGCAAACTTTCGACAGAATTATTCATTTGATGGTGCTGTTGATAAACCAAATTTGAAGTGGATGATGTTGATCGGTCTGGAGACTGTTGCTGATGATCCATATTTATTCAACAGTTGGTTGGTTCAAATGTATAATATGAAAAAATATAAAATATAATAAAAAAGACCCAATAATAAGAAAAAACTGATTCAGTAATAAAATTAAAAGAAAGAGAAAATTATATAAATTTAAAGAAAAGGGCTGAAGATAATTTGATGAATATATGCAAAAAGGAGGAAAATGTAAGGAAAACTTGTTCATAGCAAAATCCGAACACGTTATAGAACATTGTATGTACTCGTATAACCTCGTTTAAAACCTGATATACTATATTTATGAAACTTTGACATATACATTGCATTATAGTTTCTAGGGAAAGCTTTCCTAATCGGATATTCGTAAACCTTTATATTGATGATTATTTTCTTAATTCTTAAGGTCTAGCTCATTGTTTCCCGAAACTTACCGCAGTTGTGATGTTCTGACTCGGCGTAACCGAAGAGCTGCGACGCACGGGCGGCGGCGGTTTGGCTGTGTTGACGGATGAACGGCGGGCGATGCGTGTATTTCCTCCTGCAGGAAATGCAAAATTAGTTAGCGTGTAAATATGAGACATATGTATTTCTAGATCAACTAGATAAAGTTTGCTTCATTTTAAATGCTGAATGAGAACGATGCCCATTTATTTGGTGGTATTTTAGTAGTTGTTGCTTTTCTGTTGCATTGTGGTGCGATGGTGCGGTGGTGGTAGTAAGTCATATGACGTGCACAGATACAGAAGACACCATGACAACGAGCGGAAAGAGCAATGATAGTTCCGTTTTTTAAAAACAACCAAAATTAGTTCGTTGCTTTCTGGCTGTTAAAACAGTGCAAGTAATTGGATGCATATGGCGACAAACATATGTACATAGGTATATTATGTATTTCTATATTTTCTGTTATAGTTTATCGTGCATGTTATGAAGTGTATATGCAAATTGTGAGTGAAAACTATAAAATAAACTGAAAAACCACAAACAAAAATACGTTAAAAACCGAAGTTGTAGAGATGTAAATTTAGTTAAAAGGTTTTCTTTAGGACGGCAGCACCTACACACAGATTGTTATTTTAGGTTTAATGTAAATAAGAGGGTGGCACACACGCAGGAGTTTTTAAAACACAAACACCAATGCTTTGTTAGCGGGAGGTTGATGGAAGTGCGAGGAGAGATAGAAGAAATGAACACCAAAGGGCCATGGATTGCACACGTGTAAATCAATAATGTAAACTCAACACATAAAATAACAAAATATGAATTAATTCGATGTTAATTAAATATCAATTAAAATGTATCAAGTCTTTTATACAAAAAGTCATTGAAAAGTGAAAATTTTAATCTGAATATTTGTTGACCGCTTCAAATTTCACAAAACCGGATTCTAGCTATAAGAAATATTTTCGTCAGACAATTTAAAGCTCTATATTCTATAAAAAATCTCCGATGGAATTGGCCGGTATTACACGATGGGATTGACGCGTCACATGTATTTGTTGTTGTCGTGAGAGATTCGGAGAGCAACTTTACCGAATTCACATGACACCATAATTTTTGACACCATTTCAGCACTCGCATCAAAATAATCAAACAGTGTTTCCTTGGTAACATGTACGAAATCAGGCGTCATCGTGTAACCAGAAGAGATAATATCCAAAAGCACGGCGAGTGCGTCAATTCCATCATGTAATACCAGGCTAAAAGACAAATTTAGAAAATATTTCCTAAATGCATACAAGTATTAAGTTATGATTAATTAATGTTTCCTAAATATATAGAAGTATTGAGTTTTGATTAATAATTATAAATCGCAGGCTTTGACTTATAAACCAAAGTAATGTTATGGTATTTTTCAATACTCACGAATATAATTCGATTTAATGAAAATTTTGTTCCAAATAAAACAGTTAGTTATCATCCCTTGAAACCAAAACCAATTAGTAGTTAAAAGCTGTGATACAACGATTGCAGCGATTGAATTACGATTCTATAATAATCGCCAATAATTACATTAAATATAAATGAATTTATTTGTAATTACGGGAGTTTTGTTACTTCATAATAAATCAAAATCAGCTTTTGTTGAACATTAAAAAGCGTATAGATAGCTCAATAAAAGTTAAAACTTAAGATTTCAAAGTTATTTCAAAATTATGAATAAAGAAAAACAAACAAATAAACGAACCCGACAGCGAAGCCGGTCTTGGTGAAATATTCGGCTTTGCAATCGAAGAGGGAGCAGCCGCACACGACAACATGGACGAATAGGATGAGGAAGACGATGACGACGGCACAAGCAAAGCGGGGGCTGTTGCTGCTGTTGTTGCAGAAGAAGGTATTGTTGGATCAGGAGGAGCGGCAGCGGTAGAAGAGCAAGCATATGTCAAATTTAATGGTGTCGTTGAGACAGATGATGACAACAATGTAGGTGGTGATGGTATTGTTGTTGATTTTGTGGCAGATGGTAAGTGGAAATGATGTTGGTGATTAATGTGATTGAAGTGTGTTAGCTGTTGTTCTGATGGTATTGATGACAAACAACTATTTGAATTGCTGTTGCAAAGCATATGTTGATGTAGCAAGCATGATGATGAGGTCGACCATGAAGATGGGGACGATATACTACAAATGCTGTCATTCGTTAGAGGATGAGATGATGAGGTGGCTGATGGAATCATTGTGATTACTGATGGTAATGGCAAAGCGGGGGGATTTTTATTAGTATTACAATCATCGGTGACTGAAGGCGACTGTGGTAATTGTTGTTGTGGAATGTGTTGTTGCTGCTGCTGCTCTTGTTGTTGTTGTAGTTGTTGATGTTCCTCTTTACGGAGCAACTTTTCTTTTTGCTTGCGTATCTTTGCATCGAGATCAGCTTTGAAATCAGCTTTCATTGCGACAAGCAACTGCTGTTGCGGCTGATGTTGCAACGAATTGTTTTTATTATTGTTTATTTCAGTATTGCCATTGCTACCATTGAAAATGCTAAAACTGGTTGGTTTTGGTGGCAATAACTTCCGTCGCATAACGCTGTCATCGATGGCCGGAGCTTCGGCTGCTGATGGCAAAGTTGCTACCAATTTAGGAGAATTTCTACTATCTGTGGACAATCTTTGCGTACCTTTTCTTTGTTGCTGCTTCTGACAGACGTTGTTATGGCAGACGCTTAGTATCTGCAATTGTTGCTCACTGGACGCCCGAAAAGAAGACAACCTTTGGTTTGCAGGCGCCACTGTCGCCGTCGCTGTTGCTGTGGGCGTGCCATGTGCATGTCCATCACCGTCAAGAGTACTCAAATTCGCTGGCAGATGTTGCAGCTCGCGCATCTCCTGCTGTTGGTGATTATTTAATTGCTGTGGATCCTTCGTTCGCAGCACAACAATCTCTGAGTTTTTTTTAACATAATCGATATCGGGCTTCATTGGTATTTGATGGTCATAGATGACGACTACTGCGCTGGTGCTGTTTTCGTTGCTGCCATTGTCCAGAAAGGCTTGTTGCTGATGCAGACTCGATAACTTCTCCGAAGTCTGCGACATACCATCATCCACAGTCACTAACGAGCGACTGTCAGCAAAGTGCGCGAATGTTGGATTCTCGTATCCATCACCGTCGTTAACACCGTCAATGTAGCAACGACTTCCCAGCTCCGAGCCGCTGCTGCAGTAACAAACATTCTTCTCGTTGCCTTTGATACAATTAACGCTAGTAATTGAATTTTTGTCGGCAGTGATGAGTGCTTCGTCAGAGTTAGCGTCTGAGATGGCGGTACCGCAACCTGTGGAATTGATTTGATTGCTACTGGGGCAGGAATGTCCGCTGTGTTGTTCTACATGCTTTTCTGTGTTCAGCTGCTGTTGATGTTGATAAGTAAGCAATGTTGTCGCTGCCTGGGTAAGTGTCGCAGTTGTGGTTACCGCTGTTTTTATTGTTTGTGTTGTATTGTTCCTTTCATTGTGCTCTTCATTTAAATCACTGCTTTTGCTAACTTGATGTGCTTGATGCTGTTTGGTCTCATCGATTTCGCGTTGGAAAGAGTCTAATTCGCCAATTAAATTATTTAATTCTTGTATCGAATCTTCGAAACTTCTATCTACAGGTACGAGTTGTTGTTGTTTGTGTGCGTGGTGTATTTATTAATATTGTAATTATGTATATACAATTGCCAGTAATTTACAAGAGTTTTTGTATTTGTCGAACATTTTTTAATACAGAAGAGGTGAAGAAGATTTACGAAAGAATGTGTGTGGGAAATCAACCAGAATATTTATTTAGTTGGATTTGATTCGTTTTGTTGGGTGTCACAGGAATAGTTGTTTTTGTTTTAGAAAAGTTTGTAAATATGTGTCGATGATTTTGTTTATTTGGTTTTAACACAAATTTAAAGTTGGAGAAGAGTTGTCAAGAATGTGTTGTGTAGTGTGTGTGGCAGAAATGTTGTTTGTTGTTGTAGTTTTTTTATTATTGGGAGACATAATAACAACGTGTGGAATAGGAACGAGAAATAAAAGAAAAGAAGAAAACAATAAACAAAACGATTACTTAATGTTAAACTTGAAAATATTGCAAAATAAAGTATAAAAATATTTCATTCCTGTGAGGTAAAGGGATATGGAGGATTTTTCCAATGTGAAAGAAAGATCTTTAATTTCATTCGGAACGAGATGCTCTATGGATGTGAGGGTTAAAAAAAAACATAATAAACAAGACGTAAATAAGATTGTGAAATGTTATTGTATTGAATTCGTTGCAAATCAATTAATTAATTTGCACGTAAATAAGATTATTATTTCATCACAACTTCGGAGAAAAACGAATCTTTGAAGGAGTGTAGGCTGATTACAAATTCTAAAAATTAATGCAAAACAGAGAGAAACAAACGAATAAAGAAATCCCGGGAAATTGCGATGACATAATCAGAAGTATCAACTATTTCCGGTGTTAAAAAGACAACTATGAATGTATAATCAACTCATGAAAAGGGTTGGGAATTAAACTGTATAGATAGGTATATACTACGTATAATAAAAATAAATTAAATGTCTATGTATATACTTATTTATAAATAAAGTGCGGGTTATAAAATCACCAACAAACTCACCAGCATCCTTGTCGGGGGCCGCATATTCCATCTGTTGTTGCACCGGCGTCGGAGCTCGGTAGTCTTCGATGCGACGCAGACCATAGATAGAACCGCCTGTGTTGTCGATCGCGCTGTTATTTCGCACAACCCCAGCAGGGGACGGTGAAGGGGAGCCTTTGCTGACCGCGGCGGCTTGCTTCTCAAACATGGAAGCTTTTTGAAGCACCGATGCACGTGAACGTTCATCGTTTTCTATTATAGTTGGTGAATCTGTATTATTGGTGGAGGATGAAGTTTGATCAATATTGTTGGTGGAAGCTTCATTGCAAGGTGCGGCGACGTTGTTGGGGGAATCAGTCTCTGTTATTTTTAGCACGTTCGCTACACCTGTGGCAGATCCTGAAGCTGTGGACGATGGCGTACAGTTTCCGGTAGCAGTCTGACCCATTGTCGGCGAGTTGATGTTAAAGACGAACCCACCGGGTCCGCTACTACCACAGCTGGGAGTGCCGGCCGTAGTGGACGAGGGAGAGTTGGTCAGGAGCGGCGAGTAATGGTTTTGCGGAGTGGAGCACCCACTGGACGGCGTAGGAGTTTGGCCGACGAGTGGCGTGGCCACTGTCGAATCGATGGAGGGATGCGAATGGAGCGAGGGAGTCGCCGATGAAGAAGCGGTAGAATGTGAGTGATGGCTGTGACTCCGTGGAGTATTGGTAGTGACAGTCATAGCTGCAGAGAGGTTGTGGTTTTGCTGCGAGGTGGAAATGGAATCATTCGAGATGATCGATGAAATGGAGCTGTGTGAATCGGTTGACTGTTGCTGTTGCAAAACGGGCGGTGTATGCTGTTGTTGTTGTTGCTGGTTACTTATTTTCATGGCAGCCATCGAAGCCAGTTCGGTCATATTAACATAAGTAGGCGGGGACTGCAGCTGTTGCTGGTGTTGTTGATTGTGGTGTGCTGAGAGCTCTAAATCGATTTTTAATCGGTAGAAATTGGAAGCATTTCAAGCCAAAATTATTACATTACAAGCAATGTGAAGTCAAAACGCAAGAGAGGGAGAGAGCATAAGCAAAGCATAAAAACAAGGAAATTAGTAAGTATTTCGAAAGCAATATGAAGGTGGCATACTTTCAGGCGTACTCTAGAAATACGAATATGAAAACTAACCTTTTGTTATATGAGCCGGTATCGGTGATGGACATTGTCGTTGGGCCAACGCGCCGACGCAGTTGCGATTATTGTTGGCAGATAGAGGACGTTCCAAAGAAGAGCAACGCTACATAAAATAGAATATTATATTAGAACTATAGAATATGTGTTCTGTAGCCGACTCTTTACGAGACCACAAAAGTAAACAGTTTGACTGTGATCCAAGTTAAACATAAGGTTTAAGTTTATCTCAACACTATCAAATAATCTTTAATTAATTATTGTACATGTAGACCCATTTTGTGGAAATCTATACCATAAAACTAAAGACAAATAATTACAAACTATTATAATTTAAAAAAATTAAGACGAATAGAATCACATAATTAAATAATAAACTATTGAAAGTCTTAGTACGTTAATCAATCACACAGGAACAGTTTAGCTTGAATGAAAGCTAATTCGAAGGCAGTAATAATTTAAGAAAAAATATAACATAATAATAGAAATAAAGATAGGGACTAACTCACCACTGGTAATGGTGGACGACTCAAAGCACCTCCCGATGGCTTCTGAGTGGATGGAGTTGTTTGTCCTGAAGCGCTGCCAGTACTACCGCCACTGGCGACACTCGTTCCGCCACTTTCCATTATAGTCTCCGGATTCTGGAATGTATAAACGGTAAGTGGCGGTCGCTGGTGACCCTTTTCGTAGGCGGTTGAGATGGTGTGTGGACGATCAGCTGTAGGCGCTGCTACCACATCTTGAGAATGCGGCGGCCACGTTGAGATAGCGTGCGATTGACTTGTGGCTGTCGAGGCCTAAACAGTAGTTGAGGAAGGGAAAATAAAAACCAAAAATATTGGGGTTAAGGAAGGTTTTGCAACTTCTTGGGAACTGATATAGGGGTGATATACAACAGGACTTTAAATTTCTATTAATGCCTACAAATCTGCATATTTTCTAAAATATTCATCAGTCCTACATGCATGACTTAAGCTAACCTTGATGAAACAGTTTCTGATGTTTAATTTGGAGGGGGGGAAATGTACGTTTAAGTTAATAAGTTTTTTAGAAGGCACTCTTACGATTAATAAGAGGCTTTGTATATCTGCAGAACATAAACTTAAAGCTTTCAATTATAAAGAAATTTAAAAAATAAAAACAAAAATATAAACCTGTGTGGTTAATGCTGGTGATGAACAAAAGCCGCTATCACTGGATTCCCCAGGTTTCAAGCGTATTGCAGGCGAAACAAACTAAAAAAAAAACAACAACAATAACAACATAAAGTAACATTAAAGAAAGAACAAAATATAAGAACAAAAGGAAGAGCGAGCACCAATTTAAAATTAGGTATCCACAAAATGGATTTCAATTTGATTATAAACACTGAAAGCCATTAAAAAGCTCAAGAAAAGTAAACTGAAATGAAAGCCAGTCTACCTGCGACAACGAGCGCTGGTACTGATGATGCCCTGGAGAGCTACTCGACCCGCTGCTATTCATTGAGCTAATCGAACAAACAGAACTTTTGCGTGAACCCAAGGAATTCGAACAGCCGCCCTGGGAGCCCGAACCACCTGGCGACTCAGAGTATAAGGATATCGCAGACTTTGCGTCGAGAATGAGCTCCTCCGAAGCTTGTGGAAGCACAGTTGGCTCCTTCGTGACCAATGCAATAGATTGCATGGCCTCCTGCAAATGCCCCATCTCGGACATAACCTCACATTCCTCCTTGACGACGGGTTGCAGCATGTGTACGAAGGTGCAGTAACGCATCCGTTCTTCGATCATAGCCGTGCGCAGTGATCTTTTCTCCACATCCTCCAGTTCGACGCGTCGCTGTGTCACATCCTGCATATGTGAGTCGACCAACGACTGAATGGTTTCCGACTGACCCTTTCGTGCTTTTTTCTGCAGACGCAATGTATCACTGGAACGCTTCTTTAGTTCCGCACGACAGCGTTTGTGTTCTTTGGCATGTTCTTTGTCGATGGTGGCCACCGAGCGTTTCCAGTCTTCCAGTTTGTCCTAAAAAAAAAAAAGAAGAAATGTTCACAAAATCAAACAACTTTAAAATTTAAACTTACTTGCAGAGGCAGCACGAGACAATCCATGATGGCTGTCGTGAAAGTCTTCAGACGCGTCTCCACAGCCTTGTGCCGCAAACAAACGCGTGTTAAAGCAGTGCCTATCTCTTTGGTAGCTCCTGAGAAAGTAAGATACAAAACGATACAATTGGAAATCAATAACTCATTTTCGCCTTAACTCCAGTTAGGTGGTTTGGGTTTGTGGCCGCAGATACATGCGCATGTAGGTAGAGGATACATATTTGTACTACATATCTCCAAATGAATTGAAAATGTGCAATACTTTTGTCTTAATATATTGTAACAACTCTAATGTTAATAAAAAGAGCTTTAGATAAAAGCCATAATAAGAAAGTTCTTCAATTCTAAAAAACCGATATTTCCCTTTCTCTTTTTTCCTCATTAGGTGCAGCTATAATGATATCTGATATTTAGATGCAGAGTAATTTTATCAATAACAAACTACAAGTCATAAGTCGCTTCGAATATAGGTCATGGGCTATAAACATAAAATAGTTCGGTAGAAAAATCATAGCTCCAGGCGTGGATATTGGCGCTCTGCATTCTATTATATTCATGGCTCTAAAAAAAGCCCAAAGATAATGTTTATAATGGTATGATGAAGACAATGTCGACTCTGGCACGTTTTTTTCTATTTTTTGTTAGTGAAGTATGTATGTAGGCGAAATATTCATCGCTCCTCTCCTTTGAATTGAAGCAATAGTTGCTGCAGTTCGTGCATTCGTGCCATAAGCATCAATATATACGAAATAATGTTTTTCCGAGCTATCAAAAGACTACAAATTTCCAGTCTTGGGTTTCTACATGGTGAACCGGTATTGATCGCTGCTACGACGCGTTGCCTTCCAACCAACAGATAAAACCTAACCAAGCAATCAGTCCAGACAACATGGCGTGCTGGCAACAAGTTGCCGTTGTGTTTGGCTGGACTTCTTCTGCAGAAGAGACCTGTTTTTCTCCTACTTCTTCTCAACACCCACCATCAACACCCATTCATCTATTTGGCGCGATCTATGGATGCAGAATTCCATTGAATGCAAATGATTTATATAGTAAACTAGTTTCTTTCTGCCTTCCATATAATGGGTGCAGTTCAAGGCGTCAGCCTGTCCTAGTAGCTTTTAAAAAATCATCTTTTATGTCTTGGTCGTCACAGCCGTCGCCTGTGAAACATAGTTGTCACGAACTTGTTACTTGTTAGCGATCTTTTAAATTGTAAACACAAAAAAAGCAAATTCTAATCACAAACGGTAATGATGAAAACGGGTGAAGTTCCAAAGTGAAATGAAAAACTATAACATTTAATTTGAGGTAAGAAAGCTTTAAGATTATTAAATTTTAATTGCGAAAAGAATAAACTTTCTTTCTGAGAAACTCAGCTCAAAATTGTGAAATATATTGAAAAAGAGAAATCATGCACACAAAAAGGCGTGGCTATTGATCTAAAATGCCTTTTTTCAGCCTCATACTATTTCTTCTAAACTATTAGTTAAGCAAATAATTTCCCTTTACCAATCGGCATTTAACTATCGGCAGTACAGCCACCAGTCCAATAAATGATAGGACAGATAAGATCAAACTTAGAACCACAAACAACCTAGTGTCCTAACAGAACAACGGTGACAACGCCGATATGCAACAATAATGTCGTTTATTTACTTCAATAACCTTTTTTCAATAGAATAGAAAAAATTACTTACAATATAAAGAAGCAAGCAACTTTGTATTATTTTTAATTTTGTATAAAATTTTTTGACCGATTCACTAATTTTCTGTCTATTCCAAAAGGAGGAAGTGTAGGGGATTTTCACATGTTAATGTTTCTGAGATATAAACCTGTCATAATAACATTATACAACTCCTCATTGGCTCACACTCCTCCTCGACCAAATAAAGATTGTCAATAAGTCTAAAATCAGTTTAGAAGTAAACATACATACATATGTATGTAAATTTGATTTAAAAATTTCATTTTTAGCAGTCTGAAAGCTGAAACTGAATACCATGGGGATCAACCAAATGACGGCGTTTGACATATAAAGGAAGCCATCTAAACTTTAAGATAAGGTCAAATATAATGACTTTAAGACTTTCAAAAGTATATGGGGAGAAAATCACATAGAATGCTTTGAAGAAACCCGAAAAGAAAGAAAAACTGCAGTGAACTCGTTAAACTATGAAGGGTTGTTTGCTACCCAAGCAAACTTTACGGAACTTCCTTAACAAATTTCTTTTGGTAATAAAATCTGAGGGAATTTCTTGTGCTACCGAAATTAATGTGGACAATCGCTATAAATATCTCTATCAGTACAAACGAACTTATTTCTTTTTCGAATAAGTTTCCATCTTATTTTACTCGACAAAGTCGTTGGCCAACAACAACAAATAATTCATCAAAAATGCAAATATCAAGGGTTAGAAATAATTGCGAATACAACAAACACGTCAAACAAATAACAAAACGAGGAAAACTTGATGAGCAAACCGATATGGAAACAAATCGAGACACAAAACTGAGACAGAAGAAAATGGCACAAACGCGGTTGCAAGTGACAAGAGCGCCCAGACTCAGCAGTTTTTGTTGTTAAGATGCCATGAGTTCAAGAAAATTTAACATTTTGGCCTACTTATAGAGGGCAGCACTAAAACAAAAGAGTACACAATAAAATATATATATGTATATACATACTTGTATAATACAATACAAACTTACCTCTTGAATTTGTTGCTGCGTCTGCAATTTTTTGGAACGCGTCCAAATATGCTGAAATCGCCTGAATGGCAGCGCTGTAAGAAAAATACAATAACACAGGAAATAAGATAAAATTAAATCAGTAAACATTTTCGCAGAAATATTCATGGTGCGGAAAAATGAACACCTTCTCCTTTTTATGTATTATTTCATTCGCGTGTATATGTATTTAAATATGTTTTCATTATACGAATTTGTTTGATTTTAAGCTTTCGCCCATCGAAAAATCATTCATTATAACCGTGTAGTTTGCAGAACACAGCTGGTTGTGGTGACCTTTGAAATGGTTTATAAGTAAGATATTTGAAGACTTTAGAGTTAATTGGATTAATAAGACCTTAGGTGCTGCAGAGTGAACTTTATCAATTCGTCAACACCCGAACCATGAACCACACAAATTTGGTATGGTTCTCGAGTCGCAAGCGAAAAGTCCGAACCCTGTTTAGTAGCGGGCTTCAAAAATTTTGAAGCAAAACTACAAAATCAAGAAAGAAGTAACAGAATTCGTTCTCCGTACAAAAGGGTATTTCATCTACTCGTTACTGCGCTCAAAACTTTACTATTCAAAGATTTCTATTCATGCTTTCGGCCAAAATTTAGTTAGCTGAAGTCACTGTGTGTCTTTCAGACATAAAATTCGAAAGAAAGTCAGTCAGTTGAACGGATGGACTGAAAAGCGTGGCCCCGATATTCATTGGATTACACCAGATCTTCGTGTCTCAGGCACTTGAAGTGGTTGGGGATGAAAAAATATGTTAGTTCTTAGCTTCGAACTGAATATTTATTAACATCCGTACTAATCACGCATGAGCTGTGGTGTGAAAGGAAAGGACTCATTTTAAGGCACGCATTGCAGCGTGTTCGTGTTGCTACACTTTGTCTCCGACACTACTTGACACACATTTGACAACATGAAGTACGGTGACAGAGTTATGATATAAGATAAAATAGGATAACAGCAACGGAAGGACTTTAAATCTTGTCAGAAAACGATCAGAACGTTAAATGCAGCTCCGTTCAGTATGAATAGAGAAACACAGATAGTGAATATAGTGGTGGGTCTAATTTTGCCATTTAGTTCACATTCACATAGGTAATCCCATTTACTAAACTGTTGCCCTTTGACAGTATTTGAGGTTAGTTCCATTTAGTCAAATGTTTGTTTTAACCGCTGACATTTCAATCGGCCAGCATAAAATTTCACGAACAACATTTTTATTAGTTGCATAAACTAATGAATCCAAAATTTACACATTTAGCAACTTTATTAACTCCATTTCCAGCAGTTTATCGCTAGAACTAGACTCACCGTAAACAGGCATGTAATTTGCCAGCCTTGGCTATAAAATCATCCCAAAGTGGCGAAGTGTTCTGCAAAAGAAAAACGAGTTGTTTGTAATAAACAATTTTTAGAAATTGGCTTCTCATAAATATTATATTTGTACATACTCGAACACATATATTATATTTATAATTAATTTCATTTTTAATTAAAAATATCTATAAAGTCAAGAAATTATAAAATAAGGAAAGTTTTGTACATATTAATACTTCCACTTCGCACCATTTAATTTCCTGCACAGAATTTTATAAAATTTGTTTGAGTTTGAAATTTAAGCATCCTAAAGCTTCGGTAAATTTAATGAAGAGTTGACAGACAAAATTACCTGCTAGAAGAAGAACGTATATCCAATAAATCCTCCAGCGGGAGCTTTATGTCAGACAAAATGACAAACATATTGACAGTCAGCGGTGACAGCAATATCATTAAATTAAAAAATGGGAAGCCAAAGGTTAATTACGTGTTTATGAAAAAACAGACTATTACAAAGCTCATGAGAACAAATTGCACTGGTTTAAAAAACGACAAAATAGAAGAGACTAAGAACCTAACAAAAACATAAAAAAATTGGTTTTACTAGTTAACTAATGAAGGAAAACGAAAGCAACCAAGAAAACGATGTACAGTTTTGTGCTCTGTATTGACGTACTGATATATTATTTAATTCTCGTCTTACAGCTAATGGATTAAACGATTAAATAATGAGAGTTGTTGAATTCGAATAACCATGAATTCGTACTCATAATACATCCAACTGTTTCGTATGCTTGATTGACGATTATTTTCCTACCTACATATGTACTATGTACATTTTTAATGATATTGTTACACTGCTCTGCGTTGTATAATTATTACAATCCGCCAATTTACATATGGTAAAAATGTGTGTACTATATAGTACGTGTATACATTTATGCATAGGTTTTAAATGTTTTTAACTCTAACAGACTGAAACGTGATTTGAATACAAGTTATCAATATACCAGGCAAACCTTTAGCCTTTACTTTAAAATTTTCAATCGAATTGAATAGTTTGTGACACAAATTCTGGGCACACTTAGATAAATGCGAGATGAGATGCAACGTACAATGCAAAAATGCTCAGATTCAACCATCAAACATGAGATTCAAACATGATGTTCAATCAACATCAATCGTATAATCTGCGTATAGCTTAATAAATGAAAAGTCGCGATGATATTCAATGATGGGCATCTGATATGTCTTTTAACATGACGCCACCTATTTTTAGCATCTAAAACGAAATGTGAAAGCTGCTGAAAGGCAGGAAATCGGTTTGAGACGTCCGTCAATTATTAGTAAAATGAATCACTGCCATCAGCATCAGCAGCAATACCGTCAACGTCATTCATTGACATAAATTTTTACATGCATTTTGTGAAAATTCACTATGGACTTTGGGCGTAAATCATGGGAACTCTGTTGAAGAGACGACGGCTGCATTTAAGTGGGCTTCACAAGCTAATCGACAGTAACAGTGTGCCTTAATCGCTGCGCCTCGTATAATCTGCAATGCATTTTTTGGTCAATACTTTTCCTCCAGGTACGAATTTTTCGATTTGTAGTCCATTTTGAAGTGTGACGATTGTTGTAGTGTAATTTAAGTGTTAATTTTTATAATATACTAGCTGACCCGGCAAAAGTTACGCTGCCATATAAATTATTTTTAGTGAATATTTTGGTTGTTAAATAAAAAAACTGAAAACTGCAAATATTTGCGACTATAAAAAACCGACACGAAAAATAAAAAAAAACATACTCGCCTCTTGTATGTAGCTTTCCTTAAACAAAGAAAAATTAAATCAAGATTTAACTAAATCAAACAAATCTGATGAGGTTCATTTACATATAAAGGAATATGGACACTTTTAGTAATTGCCAGTTAAATAAAAGCTTAAAATATATACATATAAAAACTTGAGCAGTTGAACTGAATAAATTTAGTATTATTCACTTGAAGTTTGCCACTTAACGCCCATGTTACTGAATTTAGATATATGTATGTAGGTTTTTCACAATTTGTTGTCATATTTAAATAAAACACGAAAGAGCACAGAGACACTTTAAGTGACTCACTCACTTAACGTGACAGTGTAATTTAAATCTGAGGAAAAGTGTAAGTGAAATCAAAAAGTGTCAGATCTGTAGGAATGTAGCACAGTTTAACATGGCGGTGACGGGCATCAAGACACGTACATTCTCATCTCATTTCATCTTAGTCTAAAGTATTTACTCTATTTTATTGCATTTTATAACTTACATTATACTGAAGTATTCTTGAAAGAAATTACAATTTTTTTAATTATCATGCATCCTGTCTACAGAAATGCATAAAATTCAATGATAAACTAAAATGGAATCCAACTTCAGATATTTTAACAATTAAAATAACATTTTTAATTACAAGCTAGTTAAAATCGGCAATTGATTGATACTAAATAATTCCACAGTAATATCAACCTGATTAAAATGTCTACATGTTCAATTGTTTTTAATTTTCATCAACAAATCAATATTGATGAATCAATGTTCAACAACAACCGATGATCGCCGACCACAAATCGAGCGACCACAATTACTGGAAACACACAGTAGTCTTAATTCAATTCGGCATTCAACTGAAATAACTTGACAAAAGTGAATGAATGATGAATTTATAAATATTAAATGCATACTTTCGTTCAAGGACCGAATAATTACACAGATTGAAACAGATAACCTTATTTAAGTATTCACACCGTAACGAGGAGCTCATGTAAGTAGAAAAGTAACTATGGATTCATATATGATTCTAAAAGAAATTTTGCTTTGAGCCAGACCAGTCGATTCCTCGATTGTCTGATTGTGAAATTCCAGATGACTTCTTACACAGTTAGGTAATTTCTTCATGACGCAGTGATTACCTCATCGGGATGCTCATATATCTATTCAAATTCAGATATCTGAGTAGAAAACCGGTTTAAAGAAGACACTTATGTTTTTCAGTGTCATTTATTGGGTAATTCATTTGAACTTCTCCTTAAACGACATTAAACGACATATTATTTATGTACTCTACAAGTAACAACAAATGGGCAAGGAAAAAGAAACCACTTCTTCGCTTCGATGATTAAGTTAACTTTTCTGATTTCCAAAGTAAAAGGAAAATAGTTGTTTACACTTTTGATAGTCATACTTAAAAACCTTTAAATCGAAGTCAGAATCAGAAATACGAGTACGTCAAGGAAGCAATAAAATTCACTTCAATTCTCTTCTACGCACTCTACTTCTGCAGAGTGGAACTAAATACGATACAGCAAAGGAATAACTTGGGTCGATGTTGTTTTTATTGTTGCTCTTGGCATCCATTGGTTAGTTCTTATGTACATATGTTCAGTTAAGCTCACCGGTTAACTTGCCATATTGGTAAAACCCACTTTTTGCAATGAGTACTTATGGTAAAACAGGTAAGAGAATTACGAGAAATATGCGATACGCGGCTGCTGCTATTGTTGCCTTTGTGTTAGATATATAAAATGTCAACCGAATCGCTGGCATTATCGCCAACTCGTACCGTTTAATTCTTCAAGGATTTTAATCGTTCATCGTGATTTTTTCGTTATAAGTTAAAGCTTTTCTAGTTGCAGTTGCAGTTTTTCTATGTTTTTTATTTGTTTATAGAATGATTTATAATTATTGATTTCCAGATTTTCGCAATATTTGATTCATTGTGATTTGAGTTTGTTTTTCTATTATTTTTCCAATTATGTACTTTCAATACTGATACGTCAGAGCACGAATAGGCATAAAGAAACCAATTAATAGTAAGGTTTTTTATATAAGGTACCTTTAAGATGTCTCTACATTCTAAAAATATGTAGAAGAAAACTTATAAGAAAAATGTTATTACTGTATGTATAATGCTGTGTTGTTTAAAAGTTATATTATTATATGGTTACTGGTTACAAAGCAGTCTAAAATGAAATCAGTTTCAAACAATTTTCTAACCGGTAACCTAATATACCATATCCACTTCGGGATTAGTTAAAAATCATAAGAAATTCTAAAAAATGATAGATAGCAGAAGAATCGATGCAGATGTGAGTGAAATTTCCAAATGTAGAGCAAACAATTTCAATATTTAATTTAATTTAATTGAAAATATTGCATTAAAGATATCAAATTTGTTTGCATAAATTCACTATGCATTCAAATACACGAAAAAGGTAACAACATTGCCCAAAGGTAACTACATATAATAAGTGCGAGGCACTCTTTTAAATTTATAAAAACAATACAAACAGACTGTAAAAACTGTCAAAAGGAACATAAAAACCACTTCGCAGCTCCATTCCCATTTAAAGAGAAGTTGGGGCGAGGCTATATTATGCAATCAAATGTACAGAAGTAGAAAAAAACATTGAAGCAAAGCAAAAAAGGCAAAAAAACGAACTACTGAACAAAAATTAACTTAAATGAGTGAAAAAGAAGAACGGAAGCAACATCGTTTATGTTGCAATGTTTATGTTACATTCATAACGTGAAAGTACGCCACAGGCTGATACAAGGGCAGAACGTTCGACCGATAGACCGTAGGTTAGAACAAAAGCCTCGGATGTAAAAGAATACTCATGCGTATACTCGTACATATACAGGGTGTTTCGCATAAGAGGGGACAGAAGATCAGGGCGTGTAGGTTGGGTCGAGATAAGAAAAAAATCGTATGGGAGGGGGGCGGGGTCAATTTCCCCCCGTTTAGACGGGAGGGGCCATTTTATAAAAATCCGACTTAACATCGGAAAAAAAATATTAAAAAATAATGGTTAGATCCAGATACCTTTTGCTTGCTGATTTTTAAAGCCAAGTATCCGCTTCTTAATATCCTTTTTAAATTAGGTTGCTATGTCAAACAGTTTTTGAGAAAATATGTAAGTGTCAAAGTTAAAATTTGGAAAAAAAATTCGGAAAAAAATTTTTGGTCGCCATTTTTTTTTAAAATTACGGTATTAGGTATAAATTTTTTTTCCGACCATAAAATTCTCTAATCAATTCTAAAGAGAATGCTTCAAACCGGAAGGATCTATGTTTTGTAGTTTCCGAGAAAAGTAAAAATTACGATCTAAACACCTTCCCCAAAGCAGTATTTTTCATATTTTTGCACCAGTAATAAAACCCAAGTAGCCAAAAAATTGGTATTTGAAAGGAAAGTATGCTTCGTAATTTTCATTTTTCTCGTAAACTATAATACAAAACATAGATCCTTCTGGTTTGAAGCATTCTCTTTAGAATTGATTAGAGAATTTTATGGTCGGAAAAAAATCTATACCTAATACCGTAATTTTAAAAAAAAATGGCGACCAAAAATTTTTTTCCCGAATTTTTTTTCTAAATTTTAACTTTGACACTTATTTTCTCTGTAAACTGAATCAGTGTAAGTTTCAGTCAGTAAACAGACCTGACCTAACCTAACGTAACCTAGATTTTTCTGGTTGTGACTTGTAATTGTCAACATATTGGTTCATGCAAAAATTTATTTATCTGTGCTGATGTCGTTAAAGCGTTTCATTCATAAATCCTCTTCTGAGGACAAACAAATAAAATTAATAATTATATTTTACACGAAAATAAAATCCTACGCATACTATTTTCAGTGGAAGAAATAAATGAACATGACTATAATGGAAATCGATATTCAGAGGGAACGAGCGATGAGAGATGAATGATGAACAAGTATATTTTACGCGTGGACGTTGGTTGTTTGGATGGTTCATTCATGGTTTGACAGCAACAGCAACAGCATACGAAAGCAACCGCTACAACAATAACAACAAAACAAGTATTAGATACGGGTATCAAAAACATCGGCATAAAGCGTAGTAACACAACAGCAACGAAATACGCTATATTGACAACCCACGTGCTGCAAATATGTACACTTTTGGCATTAAGGCGTCTTAAATGACAATTTACACAACGACAATCGAACACCCTTCCAGTGAGTTGGCTCTAGTTAGATGGACAGTTAAGGAGCTCCAGCTATATAGAAACAAGGTCCGCTGTAACACTCACACGTCAAGAAACGCGTAAAAGAAATTGAAACTTGAAATAATAAAAGCAATAGTTATTTGATCTTGGGCAACAAAACTCTTATTACTTCACTCTTCTAATACCCGACTACTCCAAGAAATAATCAGAAATGCACTTGGATTTTGAAATCAAATTATTGAGTAGTTGGGCGTTTGCTCTT
Source organism: Myopa tessellatipennis (assembly GCA_943737955.2). NCBI lineage: Eukaryota > Metazoa > Arthropoda > Insecta > Diptera > Conopidae > Myopa > Myopa tessellatipennis. Next base: position 15,646,322 of record OX031315.1, read on the forward strand.
ATACATACCTATGATATGCGAAGAACTCTTATGGTGCTGTCTTTTACTAAATACAAGGTTATTACAACATTTTTTCGTTGGTATTGAAGTAGCTGACAGTTTTGTGCGGTAACGGGTATGGTTACAAAAAATCGACTGATTATTTTTGTAAAATTTTTTAACTTTTGTCTTACTTGCTACTTACTACTTGTATTGGTTTATATTCACAAGCAAGTCTGTGACACCATCAACGGTATCAATTTCAAAACGAAATACTACATCGAAGACATCGAGTAAAAGTGTTGCAATCAGTTGTGTAAAGTAATTAGATTGCAAGCAAAAGAAAAACGAGCAAAAACATGGAAGCTTTTAACAGCTTCTCACGCACCGAATCCGATCTAATCCAATGACAATAGTCGAAGGAAGGCTTAACATTTTAGTAACAATAAGAAACTACAGCGACAAACTTGCCTTAGAAGACAAAAAACACGGCCAGGTGAAATACAAACACTAAGTAACCCCTTGTGGTGTGGTTCAGTAACTACATATGTACTTTTCGGAAAAAAAGGTAAAACCTTTTGGTACAAAACAAAGACGGCTGTATGTTAGTTTGCGTGGAGAACATTACCGATTCGTACTTTATTTTATGAAGCGATAGCATTTGAATTGTGAATATTCGTGAATGTGAAGTTTAGATACGAGTAGGTACCAAATGAGAAAGCTTTGGCACGACACAGACAGTGTTGGATTGTCACACAAGCTGGAGTTACCCGGCTAGAATAATGCTGCCAACTGCGGCTGGTTATTTCGGTGGATTTACTTTCAGCTCAGTAACCGCAAAAGTCTGCAACATTTTATAAATATTTTAAATATTTCTCGAGATTTATTTATATTAAATATAAATTTTTCTCGAGATGCTTTAAACCGAATTTCACATTTCTGGATAATTTTTCATGTAGCTCGAACCATTCTGAGAGTTATTCTATTATATCCAACCTTTTTCGGAAAGGCGTAACACTACTTCAACTAAGGTCAACTTTTGACGGACAACAATATTTACTAGTATACAAGTGTTTTTGTTAAAAATCTTGTTTCCACAGTTTTAGAAATTTTTTACCGCTTTTCTACAAAATTGAAGCAACATCAAATACTATTCTCTTCCGAAGACGTATGGTAATATAATAATGAAAACAACAACCAAGCAAGTTCCTGATAAATCTTGCAATGACACAGACAGCTATTATTCTGATATTTAGCAACAAGTAATAACACGCTTGGACGATGCTGTTGTGTTTTTTAGCCAACTGCAGTCACACCAGGCCAGCATAATCGCTGCAACTTCTTGTTACGAATTTGTGGTTTGGCAAGATAAAGTTTAATAATATGTAGGCTGAGGCGTGATAATAATACCCCCATCAAAATAAAACTGGAAAGACGGCAGAGGAAATGATGCTGCTAGTTTTTAAATAAAGTAACCTACTTATTGTTGTTGTATTTTATATAGATTTTGAACGCCAGAGTGATTTTGTACCCGTTGCACTTGCTACTGGATATCGAGTACTTTAAGTCTTTGAAGTCTTTTAAACCCGGTCCAGAGTTAAGCAAAGCGACTGTTGCAAAGACGTTAGGAGAGAGCCTTCAAACCGTCCTGATTGATTGAACATATGTTTTCACTTCTTGCACACTTTTCTTCCTCGGCAATGTTTGAAAACATATTAGAAGATATGAGTGGCGCACGGTGCCAAAATCGTGTGAAACTAATTTTCATTCAGGTTAGTTTAGGTTAAACTTGCAGACACCACTGCTAGTTTCACGTGCGAGTGGATAAGGAACACTTATTTTGGGAATTGATTTGTGGTGAGAGGTCTCAAAAGATGCTTAACTCGCTAGTAAACGGTTGTTTTAATAACCGATTAAAGTTTGAGATAGATTTTTAGCAGTAACCTTCTGGAACCGAAGAAAGTAATTTTTACGATTTAAGTACTTGAAATATACTCGAAAAAAACAGTACAAGCAAAGTAAATAAGATATTAAACCAAGCATGAAATTGAAATAGAATTCCTTTGTTAAACAACACATGCCATCAACAACAAACTGCTGCTCAGTAAACGGTGCAACATTGCCGTCGGAGTGTTGTTTATAAAGGCTTGCTAAAGGCTAAAGTTAATATGTGGCAACAGTTAAAAACTATACCCCAGCGGATCCAGTATAAAAGTGCGCTACAGTTGCAACCACATAAAAGATGAATTTCATACTTAATACTAAAAAATACGATAAAAGCGAAGCAACGAGAAATAATAAAGCGCAGATTATTTTACAAAAAGAGGAACAAGATTTAAGTCTGTAGCCAAACAGCAGTTGTCCATTACAGCAACATGATGTTGCATGCGTCGCTTGTGCTTAGCTGAACCACAACTAAGCCGACAATAATGATTGCAAGTAGAATAAAATTAGAAAAGAAAAACAGTATTCAAACTTTACTTATGAGTTTGTTGTGGTGCATAATAGATTCCGAGAGCCTAACCAGAAATCATTCGAATCTTCAGAAGTTCATAAACTTAAAACAAGCAAGCCCTATTGATCGGTGAAAATCGCCAGCAAAATCAGCAAAGCAGCCCCGTCAAAGTTAGCTTTAATTATTATGAATAAAATGTAAGAAGTGAGAGAAGTCAAACAACAAGAAGAAGTTACACAAGCTCTAAGAAGGTGAAGCCAAAAAAGTTATTTCATATTTAATAAGTTCTACGACGTTTTCATTCTCACTTTTTCATCATTAAAACAGTACAATTGAATGATACAATTATTAGACGCAGATTATACTATAAAGAGTTAAAGTAATACTATTTGATTGAATGATATAAAAAAATAGCAAATATGAATTTTCATTATTTTATGAAAAATGCGAATTATACCCCATAACTCGTAACTAACATGGAGAAAAGCTTCCCCACAGCCGATAATTTTTTTTTATGACACCTATTGGAATAATTTACGTATTTATGGTATATTTATGATGTGTCACTGGACTACAGGTTAAAATTGATTTAAATTATAAATAAATAAAACTAAAATAGACCAAAAAACCTTTGTGTTATGTGGCGCCGGGATGTTGGGTAGAAACGGTGTGTCACATATATGTATGTGTGCTTGTAGGGAACAAGTTATAGTGAATCGCAATCATTCATAAAGATTACTTATCTAAAGGTCATCGACTCATCGATTCTTAAAAAGTGTTTTCAGTTCAACATAATCAGTAAAAATGGAATTGAAAATAAAAGTAAACTGAAATGCGTCCGCTCTTATTTCGCTGTCTTTTAAATTGGTTCGAATTGAATTGTATGAGTTTTCAAAGTCACGTAGAACTTCAGCAACTGGCAGAATTGGCTTGTAAATTAAGCATTAATTTTTGTGCTTTTAGTACTTCTAAAATTAAGTATAAATAAGCACGCGGGCTACAGTGTTTGTGTAAATGCAAGTAAGCGACTGCTTGTAGTACTTGCAGCGAGCTTGTTAAAAAATTGCGGGCAATTTATATCAATTGAGAGATGCGTTGATTTTACTTGACACCATTTTAGACATTTATTGCCGGTGATTGTTTATGTAGAGAGAAAATCACGGACGATGAAAGAAGTAATATATAACTGGCTTTCCCAATGTTCGCGAAACATAATCAGAGCACAACTATTGTTGTGATTACTTTAAAGTTCAAGAGTCAATTACTGAAATCGTCGCGGAACCATAAGATACGAACCTATCATTACCTTTCGTAGATATCAGTGAACTGAGTATCACTTCCTTCCCTAGTTGATATCAACTAAAGATTCTGAACATATCACTAAACATAAAGATTCTGTAGATTTTACTCTAAGGTTCTACATATGAGTTCATATTTCTTGTGTAGAGACCTGTTATATTTCTAGTCGAGTTCGTTTTCATCACAAATTTCTTTTTCAGAGAACGCAAAAATAAAAAAATGTCGAAATTGTTTATTTTGTTTACAAACACCGAAACCTCAAAGAAAGATCTACATAAGTGTCTGTTTACGAAAACTTTAAAACACATTGTTTATAGTGATTGTTCGATTTTATAAATTTTTATTGTTTTTAAAACAACATGCATTCAGGATTACTTTGGAGTCGTTTGGAAAAAGTGATATGAGAGAAATTTATATATGTACATATGTATATTTTCATTTCATTTGTATTTGTCCACCCAAAAATTAATTGAAGTCATTCCTTGAACTCAATCTAAATATCGACAATTCAAGAAATAGTTTCCTGGATTGAAAAAATTTCCTTTCACTACACACAGCAACAGCATTTTGTAACCTTTGTTGCCTCAGAATAATATTTTTACATTCAACTAAAAGTTACCGACTGAAGTTTACTTACTACTGTGTATTTCTTCTGTTTTCTGCTTCGCGGTTCTGCCTCTTCGAAACTAAATAAAGAGCATCGAACTTTGGCGACCTAAAGCATGGACTGATTAAAATAGTTAGTATGAGAGGTACTGAAATAATTGCATGAGTAAGATATTACTGTGTGAAAGTTAGGAAACGCTCATAGAGAATGTGATTAACTAACCGACACATGTTATAAACTGGCATGGATTATTTTTACATACTCACTTGTTCCCGATACCCTTAATAAGCGGTGCGGTCGTAATGTCTGTGAGTGTTTCTGAGAGGAATTATGACGTTTTTGGTACGAATTAAAGATAAATGTGTAAATTCGTAATTAATAAATTCGTGTAAACTTTTAAGAAATTTATTTGATGATTTTAAGGTAAGACACCTTCTTCAAAAACGCAATACAATTTATGAATATCGATTGGTAAACATCATGTAATAGTTAAACCAACTAAATTTAAAGATAAAAATACAGATAAAATTATTTAACAGAATTTTATTTATTTCTGATATTTATGAGGTAATAAACTACAGCACAAATATAATTATGTAATACTAGCAACTAAAGGCTATCGACTGTGGAGGAACATAGTTAAAATAGTAAGAACTAAAGCCACACTAGACTAAAAACTAATAAATAGTATACTCGTATGAAGAAAGTATATACTATTTAGATAAATAATGCGAGAAAATAATAAACTGTAAACTTAAAGGGATATAGTAAATTCGAGATTAAGAAAATAAAAGATTTTCATAATCTTTACAGAAGGAGAGAGGAAGCAGTCCAGAAAATGAATGTGCCTTGGAGCGGTAAGCGACGCGCAGGTGATAAATATACGATAGATAGTAATTGAATTAAGGCAGAAAGGACAAGTGTTGGAGCGGTACACTCAGGGAGTGAGCATAAGTAAGCCGGACATACAACAGTCGAAGACAAGTTTACGCTTATTCCGTTCTCTTATTTGTTATTCTCTTACATTTCCTTTGTACTCTTACTTTTAACTTCTTTTCAGGGTTCGGAAATGCTCGCTCTTTTCCGCTCCAGCTCGCTCTTTCAAGCTCAAAAGAGCATTTATTTTCAGGGCTCCTGCTCGCTCCCAAGAGCATTTTTTTTCAGGAGCGCGAGCGAGCAGGAGCGGCAAAAAAAGGAGCGCTGAAGCTGAGCTGTTTCTGAGCTGATGGTAGGAGCAATTAAATAATTTGTTCAATATTTATAATTTTGAAACAAGTCAAAGACAATAAAAAAACTTTGTGAAATATGTATTTCTTATTTTTAATACTCTGAACATTTTTTGGTAAGCTCTGGTGAAGAATTAGGTCTAAATTGCCAAATTTCAAAGAACGGCTAAAAAGAGGTAATGGTTTTATTGCTGTTTATTGTCTTCGTTTTTCATGTGGATGTAGCTACCGCTTCCACGAATAGCCAGGTACTTAATAATACAATATATGGACATAAGTATATATGTATGTATACTTTACGAATATAACACATACTCTCACATACGCAAGGTACTTTTTATCAGCGAAGTGCTATTTACAATTGACAGGTCATCATGATTTTTTTACCTAACGCGTTGTTTTTCAAAAAACGCATCTAAAAAATGCAAATTTGAAACGCATGCACATGCCTGGACAATTCCATCGCAGGCTGAAATTGTAAGTATTTATATATGAAATAACCCTTTGGCAAATTCTATGTAGATTACGGTATTCCTGCATTAGATGCTTCGATCAGAAAACAATGATGAATGAAATTAAGGCAATAAACAGCAATAAACCATTTTTAAGCGATTCTTTGAAATTTGGCAATTCGGAACTAATTCTTCACCAGAGCTTATCAAAAAATGTTCAGAGTGTTAGAAAATAAGAAATACATATTTCACAAAGTTTTTTTTATTGTCTTTGACTTGTTTCAAAATTATAAATATTGAACAAATTATTTACTTGCTACCTACCATCAGCTCAGAAACAGCTCAGCTTCAGCGCTCCTTTTTTTGCAGCTCCTGCTCGCTCGCTCGCGCTCCTGAAAAAAAATGCTCTTTGGAGCGAGCAGGAGCCCTGAAAATTTTTTTTTGCCGCTCCTGCTCGCTCGCGCTCCTGAAAAAAAATGCTCTCTGGAGCGAGCAGGAGCCCTGAAAATTTTTTTTTGTCGCTCCTGTTCGCGAGTGCGAGCTTCTGCTTCTTTTTAATGAATATGAACATATTTATTACGGATAAAACTAAGAATTGAAAGAAGAAGAATGTCCACCACAATCTTTAATTGATTTTTCCAATAAGTTTGACCTAGACATACTTCTTGGATGCAGCTGAATGGGCTTCTGTCTAATATTTTGTTGTTGTTAGCAGTCGTGATTGCACTCCTCTGAGTGCAGCTAATCCCTTTCTCAAAACAATAAAATCCAAGTAGCCATATTTTTAGGAGAGCTTCGGGGAAGTCCGTAGGTCTTCCTCATCCTCCACAGAAACACACGATATTGTAAGATGCGTTTCTCTCCCAATTCACGAAATTATTATATTGACTATATTGATTTTACCCGAGTTCATTCGATCTATGACTCCATCGAGACAATCAGCAGCATTGATTGCAACAAAATTGTTGACTAAAATTTACCAGTACCCAATATAAAGTTAACTACAGCACTTTAACAAACAACTGTTGGTACAATGGACCAATATTTCTCAGTGGAAACAAAAGTTTATTTCATTTTTCGTCGCACCAACTGAGGGAACGGGACTTATTGATTGCGTTCACGAACAGTTCACAATCCAAATCGAAAACGTGCGCAAGCGAAATCTTACAGCAATCTTTTTTAACCTGATGCAATTCTAGCCAGCAGGAAGAGCTCAGAGATTAGATGGAGAAGATGCATGCTCAGAAGTGAGTACTTATAACGTGAATGTGCTGTGGTTTTTGTTAATGATGTAACCGGTGTTTATTTAAATTTAAAGCTACATATATTGTAAATATTTTGATTATTTATCAATTGAACTGGTCGAAGTCAAGATTACTTAGAAAAGAATTCGCAGCATCGATTGAGTAAATTGATTTTGAATCAAATCGGGGAAAAGATTCTGTCTAGAAAATGTTGATATGGAAACCTCAGGACAAATGATTCTCAAGCCAAATTTTTAAAATTTCTTAACACGTTGAGGAGCAACAAAATATTTAGAGATACATTTCGTATACACCAATCTATGGAAGAATATACCAAATTTTTAAAAAAAAATGAAATATGATTAAGGCCGAATCTTTTATTGAACTTTGAATTGTTTTAATGCATGAAGATGCGGCATCGTCTTTAACTATTCAATCTACACACATACCACAGTGGAAGCAAAAATTGTGCTAATTCACTATTCGCTAATGCAAGCCTGCATACCAAACGAAAGGTTATATTTGACGTTCTACGATTGAGATAAAGATCGCTTTTATGTCTGCAAATTATAGTGTAAATAATACTAGGTTGCGATTGATAATATAAGTATGATAAGTATGATGATATAAAATAAGTATGAGGTCCTGTATATATTTTCCAAACACTTTGAGTCGGGTGTGAAAAAAGTTTGTATTGTGGAAAAAGGAGAGTGCAGAAGAAAATTATTTGATGGCGGAAATGTTTGAGTTTATTGTGGTGTAGGTAGTTGAGATAGTTTATCTTATGGTATTATGATTATACTTCGGTTATTAAGCGCGAAAATTCAATTATTAAAAAATTCTAAATGCAAACAATAGAATAAGAAATAATTAGAAAATGAATATCAAGTTTGGAGTCTAAAGGAAATATAACCCAAACGAATGAAAATTACCTATTATTAACATAAATTAAAAACCTTGAGAAAATTTTATCTTCTTCTCGAAAATTTAAGTTACATTAAAAACTATTTCGTTAAACACTAAAGTCACGATCCATTCAAATGATACCTCAAAACAATCAATTCAAGAAATTAATTCAAATGTATGGTAGAAAAGGACCTATTCAAAAACTTTGGCTTTACTAAACCGGGAAAAATTCAAGATAGAAAACACTTAGGACATGTACCACAACAATATATAAAACAAAAACTGTCAAAAACTGTTGAGCATCAAACAAGGCGACTATCGACTAAATCAATTCTGTGTTCTCTAAATGTGCTTTTCTGTGACAAAGAGAAATAAGCATGGTTTCAATTTGTTCTCATGCAAGCTAAAATCCAAAAGGAAGCTAAAACTGGAACATTCATTTGTGTTAAAGTTATTTCTTTGTATGAGCTGACGCGTATACGAGCAGAAGTTGTCTGTCCCCGTCGCAATTTCAAACATTCATTTGCGAGAATAGCATTTAAAAGCATATTTCAAATGCAGTACATGTCCTTGTCCTGGATATCCAACATGCAGGAGGAGTAGAAGAGTATACACTGCTGTACTATGTACTTACTTACACCCTTATTGCGTTGATATTTTTAGGGACAACACATATCAATGTTAATTTGCTAAAACAAATAATAACTACTAATAATGAGTCCATAAAATTAAAACCTAAAAATCCCTTATCGAAAACAAGATGGTAACAATGGTACAAGTAAGACATGGGTGCAATATCTGTTACTATCTGCTAGTATCCAAATAACTGTGGAATAGTGAAATTAGACAAATCAAGGCTTTTCCAAATTATTTGTACTGTGAAAGTAAGTGAACCGCTTTTAATTTAGAACCAGATTCATTGTGAACAAATGCATGATGATCCACTATACAAATTTCAACTTCTATAAATTCTCATCAGAAGTACTTCAATGTAATTCGTTCTCGCTCAATTTGTAATTCCGTATGGTGCTTAGTTTTGCAGACTCGTACATCGGTCGTCGACGGGATTTTGCGCTGCAACAAAATGAGACACTGTTTGCTCACAATGACATTGCTTGTTCATCATAGTTAACCATTCAAAGCGTCTGTTAATTTATATATTTTTTTATAAGTTGGCTGAGAGGAAAGAATGGATTTTTGAATAAGGCAAACGAAGTTAACTTTTCAATTTATTTTAAAGCGATTGTGTCAGTCGGGGAAGCATTCATATCAATTAAGTTCACGGACGTACATGTTGGACCTTCGTGATGAATATGTGCTTATGAAAACTACTATTGAACACTTTTTTAAACCGAAAACCTAAAAAAGGTTTTAAGCTCTGGTTATCTGAAGTTCACACCCATCATTGAACTTTGAACTTAGATGTTTCGTTTTCGATTGGTTGAAATAAATAGCATTATTTAAGTCAGGAACTCGATTAAGCGAAACAGAAAGCTTTTGTTTTAATTTCGCTTTGTTCATCCAAAGTTTAAACTCGTGATAGAGATTAGCTAAAGTTAAACATGACTTCCGCGATTGGGTGTAATTTTCGGATCAAAGGTCGTAATTTCAGACTTATATATCTATACATAACAATTGGCCTCTAAGAAATATAGAGGCCATTTCAAGGTTGATTTGAGATAGTTACAAGCCGTTCACGAAATCTTTATGGCAGATATAAATTAGTGTGGGAAAACATTAACAACAGTTGAAAGCAGAAATCCAAAAACGATTTATATTGCGTGCATGAGTTAATTTAGACAAAGCTTTTTAGTAGGCGAATATTAAATTGTTTAAAAATAGATTAATTTGCCGCAAAACTTTTTCGGATCACGAAGGAAAACTTCCATTAAGCAGCATAAGGAACAGATCAGAACAGAACAGAAAAAATCTTCGAGAAATTAGAATTTGCAACAATCGAACTAAAGTAATCTAACGAATCTAAAGATTATAATCGGTTTCGCCCATGCAAAAGCATGTCTGATGTCTGTCTCTACAAACGGAACCAGAAGGCCGCGCCTTTGCCTTTTCAAGTAGAACCACCGTTCGTTCGTTAATTCTCACATCAAAATACAATATGTGGTTGACTGACATGGTTCTTCCAGTCATGATTGGGGACCACTGTTCTTATCAACTACTAAATCTAAAGAAACCATTTAATTTTATGCAGAATAAAAAAACACGACTAATTTACAATTTGCAAGCGTTGCAAGTTGACTGCTATTGTAAGTACTAAAAAAATCCACAATAGGTCTAGTTTAGAGTCGTTTTTATTATACTTTAGTAAACAGACTTTGTGTATATGCAAAATATCTTGAATGTGTGCAACTATCTAAAAAATTACGTCACCATGCCCCGAGTGCATTCCAGTTTAAAATGCATGGGCCTCGAACCAACGACCCTGACATTAAGAATCTGAGTCTAGAAGATACAAATCTGCAGAAATGACTTAATTTCTCAATGAAAAACAACCCAGAAATATGGGGCGTCATTATAGAGCTTTTGTATTTACTGTTTTATAAACATTGAGATTAACACTGAGATAGAGACTATTCAATTAATCAATTCTTGTATTCTAAAGTGAATTATTAAATCACAAACTTTAATTACAGTCCATATACATCACAGTCGTAAATCCAGACCATGTATTATTATTATAATTTATAGACATCAAGGACGAAGTAAATATTTTAGTTTGCATGTTGAAAACATGTCTCATCCTTGCCACGAAATGCGATCGCACGCTCACAATGATTAATTATTTAAAAACAACACAACACAATTAAACGGTATTCTTCGAACGAAGCCATTTCTAGCTAATTTCATTTGTATGGCACAAACTGATTGTACTTCGAACTATCATATTTGTTCTAGTCCTCGTTGAAGTCAGCGGCTAAGTAATAGAAATGAAATTTGGGCAACTCGTCCAAAAGTCATGTGAGAAATCTTCCGTCCATGGTATTCCCTACCTAGTAAACCCCAAGCTGCATTTGTTGGAAAAGTTCTTCTGGTTCGCCATTATAATATCAGCTTCTTACTTCTCCATCACGGTCTGCCTGAATCAGTGGAGACGCTTCCGGGACAGTCCGATTTTGTACGCTTTGGAGTTGTCATGGAATCGGAATGATTTTCCATACGCAGGTATCACACTTTGTGCCGACTACCGCCATGAACAAGACGACAGAGAGTTAATCGAGCGGTAAGAGTCAAATCAACATCTTATTAAGTATAACAAATTTACAAATAAGTTCTGAACCGCAGCTTTTGGGGGCAGCAGCCAGGCACACCACGTTATCAATACTACTATGATTTTTTGGGGGTTCTGAATGTGTTGCGCTACGATACGCTGTTCACTCTGAAGCCCTACGCCAACGACCTCTCGTTGGCGAATATCGATTTTGTAGACATCCTTCTGTCGGTTAGGTTTCAACAGGTACATATTTATAACAGTGGATTAATTTTATCGGATCATTAAATCAGATGCAGAAGAGGTTGATGCCACCGCCACCTAAAAACACATCAGTGCAAGTGAAAAAGCCGACTACAAAATATCAATCGGCCCAAGAATTGGAGAACCGGAAGCAGATCTATGCGGCAGCCATAACTGAAGCTGGACTGTGTCGCACTGTATCACAGCTTTCAGAGTACACCAATCCATACGGCGAATTGTAGGAGCTGCAAAGTCTTAAAATAATTTAATTGAATTCTTGTAACTATGTACATATGTTCGTTTCTAGGAATCATCTTCCTGTCAGCGATATTATATACTGCGGCTTCATGAGCGAATGTAATACCAAGATTTTCCCAATGATTGGTGATTCCCAGAGGCTGATCGTGGTAGGTTCTCTGTATACAGAAAATGTTTTTTAAAAAACTATAGTTACAAACTGCACTGAGTCCTTTCTTCCCCCTATCTAGTATCTCCACAATAGTAATGACATTGTCGCTCCCAACGATCGGAGCTCCATTATGCGTGAAGCCCAGCCAGACAGTTTGTTATTTGTCGAATTGCTTGTGAGCTGGACAGGAGCAGAAGAGGAAGTGCGAAATCTACCGATTGCTTTTCGAAAATGTCGCTATCCGGATGAGAATTATTTACGGTTGTTTAAGGTAAGAGAATAAGAAGTTTGTTCCCTAATAGTTTCTTAAATTGTTTTTGGATACATAATGGATTCAACGAAAAATAAACGCAACATTAAAAAACATACTTCAACCTTAATTGGTGGCTATGGATATTGAAACTGAATGTATTCCAAACTCTTTCAGATCTACCGTCCAGGGCTTTGTCGTATCGAATGTCGCATCAACGCCGCACTCAAACTATGTCAGTGCAAACCATATTTTTATGCGGTAGCACCGAAAGCACCAATTTGCGATATAAAAGGTATGCTCTGCCTGGTCGCCCACAATTGGACAGAGACCAAATGCAATTGTATGAAGTTATGCGAGGAGCTCTCATATACGAGTACTCTGAGTAGTCAACAGAAAGATGTAATTTCTAGCATAGTTAAGAGTTGGACCTTCTTTCAACAATTTCTTATTTTCTAGGATATAACTAAATATGAACGCACCATTCTAGTGAAATTGTCGCTACCACGCATGTCCTTAAAGCGGCAGGTTGTGTTCAGTACCGATCAGCTGATTGTTTCCTTCGGGGGTGCAATTGGTTTATTTTTAGGCGCTAGTTTCATTAGCATCTTCGAAATGATCTACGCTATCGGGGAATATTGTGGAATGAACATGGCGAAATGCTTTCATACTTGCAGCCTGCGCAATAACAAGGTGCACACAGTAAAGCCGATTTAATTAAAATACTCATATATTATGTAATTGTAAATACGTAATTTAAATATCAATTAAGAAATAAATCACAAATGTAGAGTATTTAAAATAAAGTCAGATATATTGAGATCAGCATTTCTGTCGAAGTTCATTCCTACCATTTCACAATTTAAAAATTACTTAGTTTTCCATCTTTTTAAACGGAACAAAATACATTTTGAGGTTTGAAATAGCAAGCATCATCACCAACGCTTCGAAGACGGTAGCAACAGCAGCAATTTTGTACAAACGAAGCCACAGAAATGTCTATTGGCAAGGCATGGGGGGAAATGCTGGTCACGAGAAAAGAGCAAGAAACTTACTTTTGCGAAAAATTATTATCGCCGCTGAAGTGGTTAATCGCGCTAGAAAAAGGTTCGCGTCAGATTTTTCCACTTATTATCATTAAATGCGGTTTTCTACAGTATTTCATGTCGCCAAATCAGCGGAGCGAAGCGGAGTATTCTTGTTTACTGAGAGAAATCCAAGAATATACAGCTATCACCACCTTTTTGTAAAAATGCAGAGAGACGGCGAATGAAGTAAAACGCGAAATTGCATTAAATTAAATGCATTTTTAAAAATAAAACGAATTAATTTTTCCCGAATATTTTAGAACTAAAAAAAATTCTAGAAATGTTCTTACAATCAATTATCTAATCTATAAGAATCTGCCTAGTTCGGCTTCAGAACGTCAATTTAAAAGTCCAGAGCCTGAATGAAGAAAACTAAAACTAGATAAATCCGAATTTAAAAACCAATCCACGACCCGCGTGCACTCATCTTCGTGGTTGGTTTTTGAAATTTTCTTTAGCTGCCAGCAACTAAATTAAGTCAGATGTATGATAATAAAAACATTTTCTGCTCCATTGTATCAGGAGAACAAGCAAAACAAAGAGAACCCAGATCAATCTGCAAATTATTCACAAGGAGAATGAAAAAGTAAGACTACCAAATGGCAGGAAATCCGAAATGTCATGTACCTGCTGCACAAGCGAATGAAACCAATTACTTATTATTTAGGCGCTGACATTTCGACAAAATGCCAAAAATTGGACTTCTGGTTTCAGCTTTATTTGCGGGACTTTTTTTTCATCTAAGCACATAACTTGTCCCTCAAATATGCAATCCGTTTCCAGTAAAGTCATTTAATGATCTAACACGTTATTATGAGAATTTTATGGGTCATCTTATGACCGGATTAACAACCACAATTCTTAAAGTATTAATGCAAATTGTTAGCTATACTCTTTGGTTCATTCAATCATTAAAAAGTATAAATGAATTAGAATACGAATTAGAATTACGAGTAGTCGCAATAGAATGGAATTTCGAATTATGTACTTCCACTGAAAAAATTCTAATCCGTAGCATCTTGCTTGTCCGTTTGGAACCTTCACTAAACACGAACACAATGATGAAGTTATCGAGTTACGGTCTGCACGACCAGCACAAACAATGGTCTGCTGTTATGTGTCAAGACCTCATGCTGTGCGCTCAAGTTAACAATACAAGTATTGGCGATCAAATAGAGACAAGGTTATTTCAAACAAGAAACTAACTTAGCACCTAATAAACAAAACATTTTAATAATAAAAACAAATGTGGAGAGTAAACAGGAGTTTCAATTCGAGTTCGCCGATTAAAATATTTTTATTATGATAAAAGTAAGAAAACCTATAATGCATTTTAAACGGAGTTGTGCAAAATTAAAAATTCAGTGTTTTTAATTAGGTTAAGTAAAAAATATTATTACCGATGCTGATTTTACAAATATATTCTTCTAAGGAATAATTTAGTCCTCCAAGGAATTAAAAAGATTAGAACTCAAATGCGTTACGGTGATGCGTCCCTTTTTCAAGGAAAGCACTTGCATTGCAACCACAATTAATAAACTGCTTAATGAGTTGTCAAGTCTTTGATTGTTTTGAGGACAGAAACAAAACAATCAAGCAAAACACAATAATAAAATTACGCTCTCCCTCCCTCCTATGCAATCCAGCTACAAGGTGCAGTGGTATATGATTGGTACATACGCGTGCGACACGTTTTTGTAGTTGTGGGTGATGTCAATGACACAAGATGCGAGATAAAAACTGCGTGTATTGAAAGTAGTGAATAGAAAATCCGAAACGAACCACAACAACATTCATGAGCTACTCTTTAATCAGAGCAAGTAATGAGAATAAGAAAACAACACTACAGGCAACATAGTAAACGAAGAATAAAGTATGGAGATGAAATGCAATACGCAATTCGAAGCAATTAAAGTGAATGGATGGAGTGGCTGCGCCTGCGCATAGACCGCGGAAAAGAGAACTGCGAACTACTGAATGTCAGTCGGTGAGGGGAGAAATCAAAGGAAATCGTTGTTTCGCTTTCCTAAGGCTGCAATTTGTGGAGCATGAAAGAAAATGTCTGCTTTTACGAGTAAATTAACAAGAAGGAAATCATTTAAGAATAATTGTAAAATAAACCAAAGCATTGCAAATCAGTGTACAAAATCTGTTTATTTATGGACTTTGCTCCGAACATCTCTTGTATACTGCGGAATATTTTTTAGAAATGCAGAAAACCATAATAGACATTTATTCTTTCTTTTGAATTTAATATCAATATTATTGTAATTTTTTAATGATTAATATACCCTTTACATTCTTGTATAGAAATACAGTAGACGCGTGTTAATGCAAACTCGAAGAAATTTACCCGGCTCATGTTAAACGGATCTTTCAGATTGCACACTACAAGGATTGTTGACGGACGGTTATACAACATCCACCTGCAGATTTTACATTCATAAATGAAAATAAAAAAACTGAAGAAATGCAGTAAAAAAGTACTTTTCTAAAAATAATAAAATTAATAATTAATCACATCAAATTAAAATAAATAAAATGTAATTAAAACCCTAAATGTTTTTATTTAATACAATTTTTTTTCCTATTCAGGTTATTTATTACTTCATATATACGAGTGCTCAGAATAACGCAGGCCTACTGTATCTGCTACGCTTTTCTTCGTTATCATTCGAAATAATTGTACGTATTGGAATGTATGTATACCTGAGTAACAGTCATACCAACATAGGTTTTTAAAGTTTATGCACCACATCTAAAATTTCACAATTACTCTACTGAATTAAGTAAAATATATTATATGTATCCAAATGAACTTATTGATTCTGAAAATTGAAATTAAAATGTATACGTCTCATAACTAACCTTCATATCTGTTATGATCTGATTGAATAAACTCCCCAAAACGGAGCTATCACGTTCCAAACTTAAATCCATATTTGCTGGTCTTGATCTTGTTTGTTTTATGATTTACGTATAAGTATCCGCTTTTTTATGCTTTGTACAGGCAGAACGCAACTTCTTACAAAGCAGATTACTTTTTTGGCCAATATTTTTTTCTTCAAGTCTCCTTCAAATGCTTATGTAAGAATTGGAGCATGTTTGTACTTCGCTTGCGTGACATTTTTTAATTAGAATGTTTGTTGTATGTAGTGAAATTTTTAATTGGATATCTGTTTTGTTTATTTTCCCTCATTCGTTTGTTTAATTTTATCAATGTCGTTTTTGTATACGTATTTCGGAGTACGTTTTATTTCGAAGAATAGCTTCGAAGTTTATTAAGAAACATTAAAGATGCAAAATTTAATTGGCAGATTATTGTCAACTTGTATTTGTTTATTGTAGTTGAAGATGTATAAAAACTATCGTAGTTTTAGAAGATCTGAAATGAGAATAAAAGTATTTACAATTAATAATCATTTACGTATAAGTAGTGTATAAGGAATAATAACTGATTCCCAATAACCAAATAACTGATTAGCCCAATTCCATTTATATATGTACATATTTAACACATACTAACATGTAAAATAGTCGGAGAACCTGATAATTTCTTTTAACTGTTTGTCATAAACTAAAACGAAACGTTAATTGTTTTTAAAGTAACTGAACGCTCCGAAAGCGTTCAATTCAATTTATCAGTGAATAAATAAACGCCTACTTATGCTTAATAAGTATTGAGTAATGACTGCGGCCTATTTACACATTTTTGTGACAACTACAAAGCAAATAAAAACAAAGTTTCGTAAAGAAGCATTCACGAAATCGAAATCATATTAAAAACTTGAACATGTTCTGAATGCTATCAGCGTACAACACATCCATACGTTCTCTATACGCACTGCGTTTGGCGGAATTTACATCTATTTATACATCTGTGTATGCGACCCAGTTATAATTAATATCATCCGTTCTACAATAAATTTCTTTGTCCGTCCGTCCGTTCGTGCGGCTATGTGTACAAATGCGATTATGAAAACGAATTCAATACAGTATATAAGATTCTTTTATATAAATAATAATATATGCTGTTCTTAAAAATGCATCCCTGTAGATGATTGTTATACTAAATTCGAATAATACAATATATTAATAATTTTATGTACTAATAATTTTATGTACCACATTTGGAATATTGGTATAAATTTCAAATATCAATATTGGAAAACCAAAGTAGTAAAGTACCGTTAAGAAATGTTAATGACATGCAGGATGTTTGAGAAGGTAATATACCTTCTCAATAATAAGAAGGTATCATTGACGAATAGTATACCACTTGACGAATCTATATGTATGTTATGGCACTGCCATATTGGTGTAGGTTTAATATAAAATAATATGAAAACATTACAGCATAAATAATGTTTGCCAGATTGGAGAAATATACATTATACATAGTTCAGTAAATTACAAAATTACATTTCTTCAGATATTTTATACAGTAAAAAAACCAAATTTTGTTTGCGATAGACGAAATCACTATTTCACAAGCGCAAAAATGTTTTGCAGTTAATCCAATACATTATACCTTTTGCAAAGGTTAAAATTACCCTTTAATGTTGAGAAAATTTGCAAATATAGTAGAAAATTAATAAAGCCAGTCTAAGTTTTCAAATTACAATCTAAGGATCACTAAAAGCATTCACCTTTTATAGTTGCCTTATAGAACTAGTGGCTAGAACTGGCTTTGTGTCTGTTTTTACATTTGAAGTTGTGCTTTCCTGCAATTTTATCTTTTAGTCATTCTCCAAGCATTCTTGGGGAATGCAATTCACATTAACTAATTTCCGGTGGAAGTATTGCGATAAAAGAAAATTATTCTCGACTCTATTGCAAGTCACGATGAAGGCAAGTTAGTTTCTCTGTTATGCCATTTTTTCCCCTCTATGAAGGCGGACGTGCATTACTAATCCTATTATACTCGTAAGTGATGTATTTATTTATTACTGCGGCTGTGTGCATCACACAGCACAGTGGGGATGATCGAAAATCCATTTTCCGGATCGGTTTCGGTGTTCATTCACAGCAGGCAAATTGAATAAGCGTTTTGTCACTTATTTTTGTCGCAAAATCGATACCACAGACTACATTATTAAAATCATTTTCCCTAAATTAAAATTTCAATCGAACTCCTGTATTATGGGTTGGGTTGGTAAGAGTGACAAGACACCGGCCAACATTCCATTCAATTGTGCATTCAATGAATACAGGGTTCATCAAACCAATTATGCTATAAACCTTTAACAGCATTTTATATTGTCTTAGTTATAATAGTACTTTTACTTTGCCTGAATTTGACACATTTAATTTCTTTGTAAATAATTCTTTTGATTTGTGGTTATAATCGTTATAACCTTACATAAGAAATGATCATTTTAATTTTTTTCTTACTCGTCTGAGCATATTAAACTCAATATACATATAAATATACTTGTCAGTTAAATAAAAACGAATAACCAAACTAACATTGTTTAATTTCAATTTATAAGCAGTCATTCTATTAATTTGAGGTTCTTCATTTCATTGCATTATAGTAATAACACATCACAAAATATTGTTAAGATCGTTTTAAAATAAATATTCTTATAGTGCTTTCTAAAAATGTGTTTGTTCGACAATTTATGCAGTCTGTGCACTTCATTCATTCATGGCAATCATGGCTTTCGTTTGCCTGGCCTACTTTTTATTGGCGGTTTTATTTCGTATTTTATATTTTTCCATTTTATATATTTTTCTCGAATGTTGAGCGACTTGCTGGATCACTAACCTAATTATTGTCTGCTTTCTTGCAGTTTTGCCAGAAATTAATTCACCAATAAAATTCACGCAATACAAGTATATAGTTAAAATATAGTATAATATTAATAATAGTATAATATTATTAATAACCAGAAAGAGTGTTAACTTCGCCGGCTGAAGTTCATATACCCTACACCCATAGGATAAATTTATAGTTGACTTTTAATAATTTAACAGAGCAGCGTTATCCTTTAAATCGCACCTCCATTTTCAGTCCCAAATTGCCTGTGATGACAGAGAGTATTCGTGCCAAATTTGATGACCATACCTCGGTCAACTGTAATCGCGTTTTATTTCACCAGCGGCCGGATAACGCCCATTTACGCCTCGTGAATAAAATTTCAACTTCGAAATCGCTCTACAAGCTTAGAAATTGAGCCATAAGAATGGATGATTTTATATTTAGTATAAAAAGAAGTCTTGGCCATGGACCGATTTAGTGCATTTCCAATACCAATGAGTTTCATTACTTCGTGTGTAGGGTATAAAAATAATAATATTATGGCAAATAATGTAATCTAAAATAAGCAAACCCATTTCGATCTCATTTCTTAGTAAAATTGAACGATGGAGGGTCTAATAACCTCAGGTTGAATAAGCTAAACAATTTGTATACAGCTTCTTTAGAATTCTTCGAATTGCAGTTTTTCGTCGTGTTTGTTAAATTACTCACACTTGAGGTTTATGTTGCTTCCTAAGGTATCTTGGAATATTTTACGCTTTCTGCTTTTTAATTGTTCTGCTTTTAAATCTGTACATTGAAGCTTCTCCTCTGCGTTTATTTTCTCCCATTTTCTTTTCTGTTTTTGTTCTCCGTGGTTGTGTTGTTATCCCGACGAGTACACTTTTTTTTACATCCACATTAAGTTTATTTCAAAAGCATATTATATTGTAAGTATATATGTATGTACATATATTCATTCTTTTCATGCACGTTCAAAGTTCAGTTTGAAAGCATTTTGAAAGTTGAGTACTTTATTTTTTCCTCTCTAACATCTTACTCCAACTGAATGGTTTTAATTGCTCGCACCAATACTTTGGTTTTAAATACCATAATTGTATGTCCCATTCTCCTCTTCAAACATCTCTAGCCGTTTAAAAATATTCTAAGTTATAACGAAATAAAAATGTCGAAAGAATAAATACTAAATCTGTTCCAACATATTTTTTTTATTCATTATATCTTTAGTTACATTTTATATAACTTTCGCAACTGACACTACTATCAGCAAGCTTATCTGTTAGCAATAAAATACGTATTCCACGCAAGGTTTATAGAAAGAAGGTTGCGCCACGCGCAGGTCCGTTATGTTTTTTCGTTTGACAGAGACGTCAAATGACGTCAATAAGTATTTGTATTGAAATTTTGTTTCGAGGCGTCTGCACACTGGTTATAGCAATAATTTTTGATGTGAATGTTTGAAGTGAATTATTGTGTGAATTATTATTCCAATAATGAATAATGAAGTGAAGTACCGTATAAGACTACAACAACAAAAAAGTAACACAAAATCGGAGCGTTCGAGTATCATTTAACATGTTCTAACTCTTCTTCATGCCACTTTTCAAGTTTGGCATTTGTACCGTGTGTTGTGACCCTAGTGATTTTAGAAATACTTATTGACGTAGATGCGCAGAACGAGACCACTTTTTTTTGTTTACTGGCGCAACCTTTTATTCTATAAACCTTGTATTCCACGTATGTTTATCAGGCTTCATTTCAAAACTGTTACATTTTTCATAATTTTTATTACTTATCTGCACCAATAAACAATCTACTAACTCAACAATTGTTTTTACTAAACACCACATTACAGAAAGGTGCAAGAAGGCTGCTTTGTTTTGCAAGTTTTACGATTTGTTATCGATCTGTGAGCACTCTACATGGTGTAGATTACCCAAATACGTACACGTACCTCATATAGAAGGGAGTTTCGCACTGATATTGTTTCAGTAATTACAAGATATTTAAATTTTTAATGAAAATGCAGTGTAGAATGTTTTCAAAATGCGTTTAGAACATTTCACTGCAATGCATTCATGTAAAGGAATTTGCTCATTAGGCGTGTTTAAGTTGCTTCTGGAAATTATACAGAATGGATTATATTGGACTGAATTGGAAACAAGCTACTGTCAGCTGGCTCTAGTTTGATGAGTTTGGAATGACCAGCAGTGACATGACTTATGACTGAGCTTCAATTAGCTATGAACAGTTAGCTGGTAGTTCATTGTCATAATACAAGTAGTGCCTGTTACGTTTTAGAGGCAAAATGACAGTAAATGATGTTAAATTTAATTTACGATATTACTCACAGCTTCTTGTATTTCTAAATGAATGGAGCTCGAGCATAAGCTAAAAAATTCCAAATAACTAATAGTAACTAGGGAAAGCGAGGAGAAACAGCACTAGATACAACCAAATTCAACAATCTTCATTTCACTTTAATATCAGTATTTTAAGCAAAGCAACACGTCGTCAGGGGCGGTAATTATTAGTTCACTCTCAAACGATACATGTTTTTCTTTTAAAAAATAAAAACTAAATTATTATAAGTGGGTGCCAGTCGAAAAGTTAGACCGGTTCAAACAAACGCACCAGACACTAACACAGCTGTTTCGGTTGCTCCGTCGTGGGCGGATGTTGATGTGTATCTGCGTTGGTTCTGCGCACCATCTGACTTCGATACTTGTTTTTTACAATCCAAAAACTGCTTCTGATATAAAAACACTAAAACAGAAAAATGTACGCTCATCAGATATTTGTGCATTTAACGCTGCTACTACAAATTAGTAAAGGGGCAAATCCTAAAAAATTCCTTAAGTTTGCAGAAGAAGCTCTCGAGGCTAAATAATTCTCGAGTTTCGAAATAATTGCAGTTTGTTTGAAAAAGGAATTCGTATAGAGCGCCAGCAATATTTCAGCCGAAAGTGCGATTAACACATTTAGTATCTAGAATAGGCGTGCCAGTAAATATCGTATAAAACTAACACTATAGCACCCATACACAATCCATTCTCATCAAACAGCTTTTATTTATCATCAATTTTAAGTCTGCCAAGCATTAAAAATGGTATTCATAAGAAGATAAGACTACATAAATCATGAGACACGTGGGAAGCTCTAAAATTTGGCGCGTATTTAGATTGAAACAGTGAGAAAAGTGCTTCAAATGAATTCAAGTGCACGCCTCATAAACGACTTTATTCAGCCTACTTTGCAAAGGTAAGTACATAATTGTTCTACAATGATTATATTAAATCAATTGTACTCCGGTGGAAAACATATATCTTGAGAAATTCTCTTTTGTTTGAAGTTCGCCGTCAGTATGAAACTCCACTCAGTGTCACATCTGTCCATCTGCTTCCTCACTGTACAAAGCAATGGAGTTCGAAGAGTTATAATTTTCTTTGCGCACGTTCCGACTTTTTGAGTTCCAGTTGTTCTCTCTTTTCTTATACACATAAATTAATTTAATTCGTATATTTGCAATAAGTTTAAATATCAAAAACTATTCAAATTCAATTTTTACATTCGTTCTTATATAATTAATGAGTTCTATTTGTGTACAAATAAAAGCTATTCATTTGTCTACTATATTTTATATACATATAAACAATGTCCCTTTTACATTGAACTAAATTCTATTCCTTGTTTTTAATTTCTTATTCTGTTCTTAAACGCTTCCACCAGATTCAAACGCCGGCTCCTGAATATTTTTCCTATTAAAGCTTCACTTTATATCGATTTTTTAAGTATTCCTAATCTGCATCTTATTTCCAACGCCGAGATGATCACCAATGATTTTTTAATACACTTGGAGCGTATAACTAATTATGTATTAGTTGTTAGAATTTATAATAAGATTACTGAATTTAAGACTGACATTGAATCATCACCAAGGCAACTTGTGAATACTATAATTCATTCATATTTATATGTATATCAATCTAATAAGATAAAATGTGCCGAAACTGCAGCTGAGACTTTACCTTATAGCGTTTTATTTACAATGCAATTGCTTGCAATGCTTCCTCCCTTTGATAACGATGGCAGCCGGTTTACTTCGAAAGACGAAAATGACGCCTGATGGGAACAGAAAAACTACCCCGAAACTGAAACAACCAAGCGGTTGAGGATAGTTTTTCTTGTTTTAATTTATAATTTCAGGAAATAAGCTTTCGACAATAAACCGAATGTAATTTGTGTTGAAATTTTGCACTTTAACTTCGTGTCTGCAATCCTAATTACTACAAAATTTTTAGTCTAAAGACTTCAGCTTTCCACGATAAAATGCAAAACAATATACACACAATTTTCGCACCTTTTTTAGATTTTTATTTTTATCTGTAATAAATTTGCAGTATTTCCGATGTTTTCCAATTTCTAATCGAACGTCAATAGAAATTCTGTGTTCAGTATTATACGTTTATAAAGAATATCTAACTGTAATTTTTCAAATTTCTTTTCACCTTTTTTATATTTGTAGTGTTAATCATTTCCACTATTTTCAACTTTTCCTCTTATGGGCTTTCCACAATAATCCATATCAAATAGCGCGAACTCAATAAACACAACCACGATGGCCAACACAACTCAACCGAATGTCATTTGAGTATTGTTGCCACTCGTCGAAACATTTTCGCACTAATTCTGGTACGTTTTCAATTGAATGTAATTAGGCTTTTTTCTGAGACATTTCTGTGTACATTTCTTGCATTCTTGATTAAGCAGTAGTAAATTTTTCATGTTTAGAAAATTTTCTGCTCATCAAAGAGATGGGGATCCGCCGGAAACTCCAATCGTATGGTTGTGTTGGTGTTATGGTATCTTGTGATGCAGCTCCAACAACAACAAAATCATGTCGAACCGTCCCCCTGTTTCCAGAGTTGTACTTTATACTTATTTTTCACCTCCTTAACTATATATATATTGGGATATATCGCGCAGATATCGGGTGGGCGTATGTACCGTTAAAAAGGCAAACTAAATTTATGTATTTCATTTATGTAAAGTAAGATTTTATAGGAAATCCCATCTTCCGTGGAGAAAATCCGACCTCAATATTTTTCCCCCATTAATTAATTTTAGGTAAAATGTGTAATTAGCCCTAGAGGTTATTACGTTTCCGCATCTATTTTTTTATTATAATCGGTGCAGAATTTTAGGCGAAAACGTCATTTGAAATCCAAGTAGTTCATGCTTTTTATTTAGAATTATACTTCGCGATTTTTCATAACAATTTTTCATTTCCTTAGTTTTCTCCTAAAATCCTGAACCGATTAAAATGAAATCGATGTAGAAAGCTAATGACCTATAGATTCTTATTTTCGACAAAATCGTGTTTCGAAATTATACATTAGAGAAAACGTGAAAAATGGTGGATAAAAGTACTAAGAATATTAGAACATGTTTTCACAAAAAATATTGTTATAACTCAAGAACCAGGGGGAGATAATTTTCTTGTTGTTGGGGTCCGCATCTCAAGCAAGAAAAACAACAACACGGTTGGAGTTTTAGGGCGGATCTCTACTTAAGCCAATATATAAGCTATTTCGATATTATTTCCTCACGAAAGACTGAGTTTTTGAGTGCGAGTCTCTATCCATGCAACCATTAGCGTGGGTTGAGTTCTTAACAGTGTTGCCATTTTTAAACACATAAGTGTCCCACTGGAAACAGTGTTTACAGTGGGAACATGGACACGTTATTCGGCATAAATGCAGAATAGCTGCCAAGCTCAGATTTTGTTCATCTTTTTTTTACCGTTAGTTGGGACCATCAGGAACGGAAGTGGCTGGCTTTTATCGGGGGCTGGTGAGCCATCTTCGATTTATGACCGTTTGAAGGACAAATAAATGGTTTAATAAAAGTCACTTATCTCATAAACTTAGAGTGTATTATGTAATACACATTTTTGTCCATAACATTGCTGTGAAGTAATTATATTGATTTTTAGAAACATGTGACCTCGAAACAAGTTGACCTCGAAACAACAATTTTTTTCTTCCAAACGGACACATTAAGGTATAAAACAAATTACAGTTATGGAAAGCTTGTTCCTTTACCTTTAAAATGCTATATAATATGTTATACTTAGTATTGTATTACATTACTTTAGCTTTACTTTTCTGTAAACAAACAAGTGTAAACACAGAACAAACATTTGATATTAAAAAATTTTTATGAAAAATCGCCGATGTTTAGCTCTAAAGTGCCAGCTCTTTAGAAAGCTTGGACATCGAAGAAGAAGCAGAAAAAAGTTATGTCAATCAAAATTTATTTCAAAAAGCATAAAATACAAAATTTAAAACAAATCCAGACGGGCGGACGGCTTCACATGCTTTGTTATTGTAAGAGAAGCGGATCGATTATCTCATCTAATGCATATTCGCTGGAATTGTTAGTGCAAAATAACAGAAGCAAAGTCGATCTTCTTCGAGCTTCTGCAAATTATTAAAAAACATATTAAAGCGAAGGCAATAACTTCAGATTGTTAGAAGGTATTATATAAAGATATTTTGTTTAATTTACATTATAGTTTTTTATTTTTAGTCTTACGATGGCCTGGATGCGGGGGATTTGGACACTTAAAGGTTAACCATTACGTGCATATTAAAGATCCGGTAACTGGTGTCCATACAAATAACATAGGGTGTTTGTGGCGTCATGTGGTACCGGCACTTCCGCAGTACATGCGAAAGAAAATCCTTTTTCCTAGGTACCAACAATTCAGTTCTTCTTTCCGAGTTTTTTAAATATGCTGCCGAACTGTGTAATACGTCCGTAGAAAAAAATACGGAAGATTCGGATATCTACGAAGAGGATATATTTGAAGCTGGAACGGAAAATCTGCCCTTTTCAGGGCCACGGCGGATAAAAAAGAAAGTATTTTACCAGAATTGTTTAAAAATTCTGGTTAAAAATAGATTTTTCACGTTTGAAATGAAAGTTTTTTGTTTTATTTTCTTTTTTTTAAAAATGTTGATAAGGGTATAATCACTTTGTGCTTCGGTTTGTAACGCATGAAAGGAGGAGTGTATATACTGTACTAGGTCTGTTCAAAAAGTAAAGCCAATTTTGAATTTGATTTGCGCGGATGATTCGAGCAAATCCTTTTTAGGTTGGCAGCACTGTCATTAATACCTGTGTAGAATTTCACGTCATTACGTATTTTCATTGGTTGGTTTCTTCGTATTTTTAGAATGGCCTTTTGAGATGTACTTTTACAAGTTATACGGATAGCTTTCTCGTTCGTGGAAGCGTAACAGAATTAATATTTAAAAAAAAATGATAATCTTTGTTCGTCGCAACGAACGTTGGCTTGTCCTATTTCAGATCTTATACGAGTGTGCAAATCCCTTTCCTATTTACGGAGCAACAATTGTCCTTATAGCAAAATATATTTAAATAACTGTAAATAAAAAACAGCTTTTTTTCCTTTTGGGTTTTTTCTAAGAATTTAATTTCAGAGAAATATTTATTTATTTATTTAAAAAAAGTTTAACTCATCATTTATTTACTATACCATCCAAAAGACCAAACCGAAATTTTTTTACTCTATCTTATGGTGATGTTATGCATTTTGACCATGCGTTTATAATAATTTGTACATTTAATCCGTGGATAAATTTTTTAAGGATAAGGAATTATAATAACTTAACACAAAAACACAATACTAAAATCAAACACGTTCCACCTTCAACACAATATCGGATTTCGGTCGAAGCAAAAGCCGTTTGAAATCGTAGTCGAAAGGGATCTCTGTTTCGGAGTAAACACTGAATTCGAAATCACGCAGCAACGTAACAAGACCGACCAATGCTTGAACCTTAGCGAATTGCGCAGCAACACAATTCCGTGGCCCATATCCGAATGGTAGGCACGACATCGGGTGACGCTGATCCACTAAACTCGGGCTAAAACGGTTCGGATCGAATTGTGAAGGGTTCTGGTAGATGCGAGGATCGTGATGTATTGCAGCGACGGGTATGATAATGTGATTGCCTTTTTTCAGTATAAATATCGAATCGGGTATCTCATAGTCCTGCGTGGTCTGGCGTAGGAGGAATGTGAAAGGGGGATGAAGGCGTAAGGTTTCTGAAAGTATCAGACGCAAAACAGGATCACTTTACTAGATTATTTTAATTAAATATCCTGCTCGGTTTATATACCTGATAAGACTTGATCCATGTATTTCATTTCCTTGAGAGACTCAACGTTCAAGGTTCCATTATTTTTCGCTAACACCTCTTTAATTTCTGTGCGAACGTGGTCCTGCAGCTTTGGCTGAAGTGCTAATTCATAGAGGCAGAATGCCAGTGTAACATTTAAAGCTTCCAGGCCATGGTGTACGAAGGAGAATGCCTGTGCTGCGATTTCTTTCTTTCTGAGATAACCAGTTTTGGGGCTCTCATGTTGATCCAGATCCATGAACATTTGCAGGAAATCAGTTTCGGTCTGTTTTTCACGGCGAAGCCAGCTGCGTTCATTCATTTTAGTCTCTACAGACTCTGAGAAATAAATGGAAGCAAGGTGATGGATGCTGCGGTATTGTAGGAGCTTAGCCAAGTTTGGATAAGAGAAGGCTAGGTAGTCCTTTAAAAGATTTTTTCGGGAGTAACATTTTTGGCACATTTGCCGAAACTCCACTTCAGCATCTAGAAGTGAATTTATGTCGTTTAATCCAAAAGCCAGAGACGCAATTACATCTACGTTGTAGCTTTCCACAAGCTCGTTAATATTGAAGACATCTTTTTGACTTTGCGCTTTAAGCAAGGTTTCTCTGAATGTGTTGGCTACTTGCAGCAACTTGGAATACATTTCCACCAGGTGATCATATTCAAATACTGGGCAAATTTGTGTTCTTAATTTTCCCCACTCCTCACCATCCAAACGCATTAGGTTTCCTAATAGCGGTTCTTGCTCTGTATTGCAATAAAATCCACGGTCTGAGAAATATTCAAAGTCCTCATTGAGAATTTGATTGATTACATCCAGTTTTAGTACCATAATCATCGGCTTGATAAAAAAGTAAAATCCCACAAAAGGACCTTCTGTGTCTTTGTATAACTCGTAGACCTCATGTAACGCGTGAGCGATGTGGCGCCTGGAGCCGACACCCTTAAGATTACCCCATAAAAATGAAGGATTCTTATGCAAGATGCCACGCTTCTTCCAATACGAGAGACTGAATTTTATAAAAAAATATACGATCGAAGCGGCACCAAATGCGCTGTAAAGAATACGATGAAACAGTTCCATTTGTGCATTTAGTAAAAATCAAGTAGCAGTGGTCTTTATCAGCAAGAGAACATCGCAAGGATTCTTTTCTTTGTACGTTTTAATTCAACACAGTTTTTTAGAATTCACTTGATAAATTGTGCCCATTATGAGAACTCTTTCTGGAGTCTAAATAATTTCAATTACTAAAAAAATATCAAAAATATAATATATAATATCGCCAAAATATTTATGGCAGAAACTCATTTTGTTGACAAATCATTTAAATTTTCAAAATATGATATGAAAAGTCAATAAAATATTCCAAAGCATTACCTTGTTATTTACGTATAACCTTTATCAAGTATTAGCTAACATTGTTGATAGTTCCTTATACCAATTCCCCAAAAAAATGAAACTTTAAGTCGCTACGTTTCATTAATGAAATGAATATTTTATTTAATCTATATAAACATATGTTTGGTGATAACAATTTACATAGAGACAACATACAAAGCAAATCAATTTGTTGAGAATTCGAATAATTCAATTACACTCGAGAGAATTACTTAAACTGGGGAAGGCAGAGATTGTAAAAGGAACTATCAACAAACTCCGATGTATGTTGCCAACGTATGTAGCCTCGTTCAAATAGATCTTGGGCGGATTTCGGTTGGCCCACAAAATGTGGATCCTGGAAGTAACAAAGAGACTTTTTCAATTATAGATCATAATTTTGTACTTATATTTTCGATATAGGCTTAAAATCACAGGACAAAAATCCTTTCAATTTTCACACACATTGTGTAAACCAAGCTTACTATTTTACTAAATTTTTAATGCGAGAATTTGAGTAAATGAACTGAACCTCTTTAATACTTACAATCACAAGAAAATATGCTTGATTTCCGCTGATATGGATGCCCGCAATGCCTTTGGCAGCTGCATCCACATCTCCGCCCATCATAACGAAACCGCCAAAGTCCTCAAAATATTTTTTTATGACATTTGCATACTTCTTTAAATCTTCGCGTTGGGGTATATGCAGAATCTTACATGGTATATCATAAAGTGCATCGAGGACGTAGAATACCTCCAAGGCACCAATCCACGTACGTGTCCCAACAAACGTGTTCGGCTTGTCACCTATGCGAACGAGTGTCTGCTGAATTTCGAGCAACGAAGGGACGCGACGAGTGCTATCGACTTCGAAAGATGAATCAACTTCGTCGCTTCCCATCTCCACATCACCCGACTGCCTAACCTCCATGGATTGTTTGGCCAATATCCATGAACATGCACTCTGCAATGTACGATAAGCACAGCCCCACCCACTATCAGAGAAGCCATCGCATTCATAGTGGAAGTAACTGAGGTCTCCACGTGTTAGAAAAGTGCTGCTGCATGCCAGCGCCGAAGTGCCAGCCGTGGACACCGGCACCGAAAGATGTACATTTCGCAACAGCGGATAAGCATAAGTTTTAGGCGGTAGAATTACCTTCTCGGATTGTTTAATTTCATTGCTGGAGCTGACCTGCATGTCGACTGGAAACAATGCGTCTTCAAAATGTCTTAATTATAAGTTCGACTTTCGGACTTTCCTACTTTATTTATTTATGTATTTGTTTCTTTGGCTTATTTTGCGACTTTGGCGGCTTCCAGGTTACATTCTATTTTGACTGAAGTTTTATTCCTTTCCGATTTTCAGTTTTCAAATAATTACATTAATGTTTTACTTATTTATAGTAAAGGTACATTTATAGTAAGGTAAACGACAGGAATTTCCAAACAGCAACTTGTAATTAGAAAATTTAATTAGAAATGGCAATCAATCGCAAATATTTTTCTCCAGCTTTTCTCTCTCCCTGCATCACAAAAACCAGCTGATAGCTCTATCTAAATTTGAAGTACAAGTAAAATATTATAAAAAGTTCACAGAGTAGACACAATGATAGCGGTTGTAGTAGTCAAACGCTTGTATTTAGAAACAATTGTAGCTGTAGTGAAGAACAACAAGTGCTATCATTTGCTTGAAAAAATTATTAATGTAGACACAATGATAGCTACAAATCTCAAAATTCATGGGCTGAAACAGATAGGGCTCTCCTCGGAATCGCCAATGGTGATGTTATTGTTGTTGTTGTTGCTTGTTATGGAGACCCCAAAAACAACAAATTCATCTTCTGCTTCCCATGGTTTCTGAGTTATAGCGCTTTGAAATTTGAAATTAGTTTCCATATATCTCCTTAAGTATATAAGATATTTGGTATAGATATATTCCGTTAGAAAACCAACTTAAATACCTTTAATTTTTGTAAAATACGATTTTACCGAGAAATGCATATTTTTTGGAGAAAACGCGATTTTAATATTTTCGTACTTTTTCCACCCATTAATAAAGTAAAACCTGTAATTACCCACATCATTTTGTGGAAAATAACAAACTAGAGGTCATTAGCTTTTCACAGCTATTTTTTTCGCTATAATGGGTGCAGGATTTTAGGAGAAAACGCTATTCGAAACGTTAGTAGTTAATGCTTTTTTAGTATTCTACTACTCTACTCTGCATGAGTTGTTTTAGTTCTATTTCTTTTGCAATTATGTTCCTGGAAGGTAAAATTGACAACAAAATTTTCATTCCTGGGTATAGAGTAGCATTATCCGTTAATATGCCAAATATGGGCGTGATCCGAACTATAGATTTTTAGATTAAACAGGCAAAAGAGGATTCTGTTATATATGTATATGAACATCCTGAATAAAACTTTACATAACAACTTCTTTTCCAATAAAACATTATAATAGCAAACCTTGGCGTAGTCCGCCCACTTTCACACTACTTATACACTATAGCTCATGAAAAGAAGTTTATTACCACGGAAATAAAGTTTAAATTTCAACACAATAATAAAACTACTAAGCTAGTTACTTTGTTTTGAAAACAGGTAACGACTACGCTTACTATTTATACAGTGGCGTAGCTAGGGCTCATTGAGCCCGGGAAGGTTAATCAACTTGCAGCCCCACAAATTCCTAGAATTCAATAAGTCAACACTGGATTTTCAAAACTCCCACCCCCGACATTGTGCCGCCCAGGGCGGACTGCCACCCCTACCCCACACTAGCTACGCCACTGTATTTATACCCGTCTGTGATTAAATGTGTTTATAAGGAAGCTTTGGTTACAACCACATATTTCTTCTAGTTTCAGTTTGTATTTCACTCTATGTTATTGTTCTGCAAAGAAAAAAATAAATAAATCAAAAATCAAGCCGAATATAACACTCTTACTGGTTTACGAATTCCAGGCTATCCCTGTTTCAGATAGTTGCATTTTTCCACAACTGGTTGGAAAATGTCAAGAACGTTTCTCAAGAACGCTGCTTGTTTGTTAAAAGAATATAAAATTGTTTTGGACAATATTTTAATATTTTCAGCTGGAAATAAGTGGAACACCACTGTGGACTGGGCGTCGTTCCACAGGTGGGTGTTGGTTTATGCTGTTGAGGGGCAGGAGCCGCTTGGTGGACCCGGAATTGCCGTCGAAATAAACGAGAACAAGTTTGGTAAGAGAAAATACCATAGAGGACATTTGGTTGAAGGCCAATGAGTTTTTGGCGAAGTAGAGCGCGGAACCAACCGTTACTTTTTGGTTCCTGTGGAGGCACGGTCCACAGAAGTCCTGATACCGCTAATAAAAAACTGAATAAAGCGAGGAGCGACGATTATGTTCGATTGTTGACCGGTAATATAAAAATATACGATATTTAAAAACTTTTATAATTTTCCTTTTTCAGGTATATAATTGCCTTAATAATGAACGATAGGTTTTCCTTCCGTAAACCATTCTGAAAATTTCAAGGACCCGGTGTTTGGTGCACACACTAATACCATAGAGCAGTGGTTCTTAACCTTTTTAGCTACCGGTTGAAATAGCCACACGCATATCATCAGTAACATTAAGTCTATTTCTGGCCTTTGTTTTTATATGCATAAGTGACGATAATACTATCTCACACAAATACGTTGTGGCAAATGGAACAAGGTGCCGAAGCGCTATTTTGGCTAATTGTGGATATAATATTAATTGAGCACACCAAGAGAATTTTATTTGTTTTTATAAGGATATTCCTTTATATTTTTTTATTTTTGTAAGAAATAAAAGTTTGGTTTTATTTTTATTAAAAAAACATAATTATTAAATTATTACCTAACCAATTTTCTATCCATCTTCCCCTAACCCCTCTTATGTATTTACATCTTAACAGCCTTATCATGTATTTTTAAACGCAAACGCAAACTCAAACGCGACTCAAACGCAATGCGTTTCAAATGGCATGATGGAACTTTATCGAGTAGACTGCGTATGAGTTTTGAAGAGAACACAAACTTTACGTAGCCTTGCAGACTTCCCCTGTTTGCAGAGCACAAAGAGTTACCATGTATGAAGCATTTTTAGCATTATTAAAAGTATTTTTTAGGAATCCCAATGAATTAGTGCTATAACTGATGTATGGCAACAATTTGTACAACAAAAGCAAATCTGATAACGCGCACAGAATGTTTACATACTGTGTTAATCATATTGTGTTTATTATCGTTTGCTCTTTATGCGAGAGTGAATATAGCAGCAATATTCCTCGTGCGACTACTAGCGCAGCGTCATAGCATGGAACAAAATACGGTGTTACTCAGAAGAGGGGAAAATTCGGATCTTTTACTTATCTTTTGAGAAGGTGGCGCCGTGAATAAAAAAAATTGTGTGAGCCACTGTTCAGAATCACACCAAACGCATTTTGCAATCGTCTGGTTTGAGAGAATTTTTCCAGGAAATAGCTCAACCATCATGCCAGAAAAACGTAGTGAAGTCTGCAAAGCATGTAAATTACCAACAAAACTGCGTTTGAGTTTGGTTTCGCGTTTTGATTGCGTTTGAGAGGTTTACAGATTTTCCTATCTCAATTCTTCCAAAAATACGAAAAGCACAAAACAAAACGCGAAATAAACGCAACGCGAAAAGATACATGATAAGGCTGTAAGATAGCTTTGTTTAGCGCTGTTTCCTATTACGCTCTACTTTGATGGAACGTATTCCCCGCGTTAAGCGTGTTCTTACTGTAATTGTAATGTGTGGTACTTCCTTTTTCACGTACGCTACAAATCCAGAATATAACATGAAAGGGGTAAAAATCCATCGGTAAAAATGAATCCTATCTTGTTCATTGATATCTCATATTGTAATAAAAAGTCCTTGATTTTATTACATTCAATTACATTACATTTAATGTAATGTAACACACTATTTTAGCCATTTCTAATGCACAAGGTTTTACAAGTTCTTCATATATATATATATATATATACATATATATGTCTAGTAAAGGTCTAGTTTCGGAATTAAGGTTCTTTAAAAAAATTTTAAGAATTTAATTTTTCTTGAAAAGTAATAGGTTTTCGCGCAATTTTTCATAAAAATTTTTTAATTTAAAATGGTTTTCACTAGAGCGGCGAAGGCAAAATTGTTATTGAAATTTTGAAAAGTAAAGCTAAGGTAATGAAATACAATAGTAAGTATAACATGTTATATACCATTTTAAAGGTAAAATAACAGGCTTTCTATAACGGTAATTTGTTTTATACCTTAATGTGTCCGTTTGGCAGAAAAAAATTATTGTTTCAAGGTCAACTTGTCACATTTTTCTAAAAATCAATATAACTCCTTAACCGCCATGTTATGGACAAACATGTATATTATATAAATTAAAGGTCAAAATACCATAAAAAATAAATAATAAGATTCAAAATACCTTTCCAACAGTGCTTTGTTTGTTCCGCTAGCTCACTTAGTTTACGAGATAAGTGCCTTTTATTAGTACATTTATTTGACCTTCAAACGGTCATAAATCCAAAATGGCTGACCAGCCCCTGATAAAAACCATACAGTTCCGTTCCTGATGGTCCCAACTAACGGTAAAAAAAAGGAAAAAAAAATCTGAGCTTGGCAGCTATTCTCCCGACATATGACAAAGGTTTTTGTAATCTGCATGAAAAAAAACAGCAGCAAGACCAATTGGAGTAGTTCCACAACGATAAAATGTTCAAATC
This sequence comes from Myopa tessellatipennis, assembly GCA_943737955.2. Classification (NCBI taxonomy): domain Eukaryota; kingdom Metazoa; phylum Arthropoda; class Insecta; order Diptera; family Conopidae; genus Myopa; species Myopa tessellatipennis. Next base: position 15,680,833 of record OX031315.1, read on the forward strand.
AATGTTTTGTTTGTTGCAATGTTTAAAAAACGTCAATTGTTGATTTATAAGTTACTGCTTTTAAGTGGTGGCAACACATAAGATCAAAATAATTCCTGGTTCACTCAATTTAAGTGAAACAGCTGATTAAGCGCAGTAAAATAAAAATATTTATCACTTCGGCTGTTTTTACACGTCAGGGTATAACTTCTGACTTATTTTAGTAATTAGAGAAGAAATTGTAATTAATGCATGCGAATAGGAAGAAACTTTATCAATATCTTCCATACAAACTAAATCTTGTACAAGTGCAGCTATAACGTTCGTCCTTCAACGCATCTAAATAAAAAGCTCAGCCAGAACAGCTACATTCAAGTCTGTCACTATGGCGCTACAGACCTTGCGTCAGTTTTACCTGGAGATACCTAGCGTGACTAGATTCTATACAACAGCCTGCGTCATAACGACGCTTGCGGTGGTAAGTGGTTTGAATTCAGCCTCCGTGGACGGAAATTGAGTTTTGCGCTTTTCACTTTTAGCACCTGGATTTGGTGTCGCCGCTTCAGCTCTACTTGCATCCCAGGCTCATACTGCGCAAATTCCAAATTTGGCGTTTAGCCACGACTTTTCTTTTCTTCGGCACGGTGGGAATCAGTTTCTTTTTCAACATGATATTCACCTATCGCTACTGTCGTATGCTCGAGGAGGGTTCATTTCGAGGTCGCAGTTCTGACTTCGTAATGATGTTTCTGTTCGGCGGAGCCCTGATGGCGTTTTTTGCTTTGTTTGCGAATCTGTTGTTCCTGGGACAGGCCTTTACTTTGATGTTGGTCTATGTGTGGTCGCGCCGCAATCCATTTATACGCATGCATTTCTTTGGAGTGCTAAACTTCCAGGTGAATTCAACTAAATAAGTATCATCACATGAAATAACGTAATAATAGCAAACCTAACTCGAAATATCCATAAATGTTGTTGACAGAGCAGTTTTGTTATCGAATGCATACTGAGTAAAACACTTAAGTTTATTGAAATATGTATGTAGTTCCTTAAAGCAATGTTTGATAAAAAATCGAATATATTGGGCCACAGCTTAATATTAATTTTGCACATATTGATTGTGTATAGGCCCCGTACTTACCGTGGGTTTTACTTTGCTGCTCAATGATTTTGGGAAACACGATCTGGGTGGACATCATTGGCATGGGTGTGGGTCACGTTTACTATTTCCTAGAAGACGTTTTTCCATTCCAAAGAAACGGCTGCAAATTTTTGAAAACACCAAACTTTCTGTAAGTTAATGATTCGACTTTATTAGGTAAAAAGTGCAGTATACAACTTAAATACATATTTGTCTTCATTGCAGTAAAGTTCTGTTCAATGAGCACATAGACCGCACCTACCAACAGTTGCCCGTAGATGGTCGTCCAGGTGGTTTTAACTGGGGTGGCGGAGAAGTCGCCCCTGCTAATATAAACGACCAGAATGAAGACGAACAACAGCCCCAAGGCCCGCCAGCTGAAAATGAGCAGTGAAACAGCTAAAAAAAGGCGAAAGTGAAATGTTGTTATATATATATTATATAATTTTTCAATCTATGTATGTGGCTTGAGATTATTAATTTGGTTTGACCGTTTCCAATTATATGCTCTATTTAAATATAGTATATTATTTTATTTCCAAAATCGCGTTAGCAGTTATTACTATCTTTCCTTGGCTAAGCAGTGTTTAGAGGTGTACTTGAAAATGAAGCAAAGGAATTTGCTGACTGATTCGATTTTTTTTAATTTGAGGAATGCGTATGGCGTTTCACTAATTTGAGGTGTACTTGAAAATGAAGCAAAGGAATTTGCTGACTGATTCGATTTTTTTTAATTTAAGGAATGCGTATGGCGTTTCACTAATTTGAAGGATTTTAAAAGCTTTGTTCATATAATTTCGAAGGAGAATTAAAACTATAACTTCTCTAGATTATAAATTGAAAAAAGGAAAAAGATTCTTTCATTCAGAACTTTAATATTCTGTAGATACTATTTGTTTCTTCAGGATAATGCGACTTTACTGTTAAACACCGTGGCTGCCAAGAGTATGATTAAAGGGGGGGGGGGGGGGGGGGAGAGGTGGTTAAAGAAAAACTTAAAATGTTAAATAAAACTTCCAGAACTTTTTCAATAAGGTATAACTTAATTTTTTATGTATTTGTGTTAATTATTGTATCTATTTACTTACAATTCGCGCTTAGCTATCTTAAGGATTAAAAAAAATTAATATAAAACATGAAAGAGACACATCAGAAATATGCATATGAAAACATTTCTGTGCAAGTTATTACAGATTTATAACTGTTACGTAGAATTTATTAGGTTCTCTTTTTGACAATATTTATACTAAAGTAAAATATATGATACATAATTGTGATTCCGAATTTGTGGGAGCTTTCAAGCGTTATTGCATATGGTATAATTGTATTTTTTATTTACTGTTAACTCTGTAGGTGTTATTTTACTTTTGAAGTTGGTGTTATTTGATTAACTATATTTTCTTTTATTTTATTGTGATATTACATATGTACATCCTTGTTTCAACTACGTATGCATACAAAACTGTAAAGAAATTCACTGTATGGGTGCATGTAGTTTCCTTTTCCAAATTACGGAGTAATAAAATAAAATGCTTTAATTAAAACTTTAACTTTCTTCAACGAATATTCACTTTAGAAATAAATTAGAAACAAACTACGAAATTCAGTAAAGATTTTACAATTTCCCCTCAAACGAGTTTAATTGATGTTTCTATAAAACATTATTTAGAAATAGAAGTTTATATTAGATAACAATATTATCAAATCAATGCGGGACAAATTTAATTTATAATTATTAAAATGTATTATTTGAAGTGTGAAGAAACTTACTTTTACATAGCTTTTACCCGGGTCAGCATTTATGTTTGAGTTCCACTGGTTGCCGGGTTGGTTTGATTTAAAAAGAGTAAACAAAGTGTATGTGTGGATGTGACGTTTTCAAATTTAAACGTTTGTATTATTTATAACATACTTGGTAATTCTAAGATAGTATTTGTTAAAAGTATTCTCATAAAAGATATGGAAACGGATGCCAATAATTCTCGCGCTATACTTTGCAATTACGATAGGTTTTCTACTTATTGATGTAACGCATAATCAATTTATGTTAGATTAAGTGTAAATGTACACTTGTGGGAGAAACAATTAATATGTAACTGAGATATCTATGAGTGTCACATATCTAAACTTTCAACATATATTCATCGACCTTATCGATGAGTTTAAGTTAACTACACTGCATTTAAAATCTTCAAAGCATAACTAGATCTAGGCTAATTTCGAAAATTTACTCCCCAGTAGGAGAAATCAAGAACCGAGACGTTTACAAATTTCAGTTATAGCAAATACGTTTCAGTTATAACCACCATTCATCCTGAGACAATTTCAGGATTCGATTACATTATTAAAGGCGCTATTATACTCGTACTCATAAATATATTTCTGTGCGATTTTAGTTGTGTGTTTAGATTATGGGAGTTAACTAAAATGAATAATTTAACGTTTTATATTTCAACAAATCTGGTTTTCGCAGAAGTCCAATTCATCATTTTTTGTAGCAAATTTGCTGATAAAAATTGTTAAATTTATTGTAGCCTACAATTTGCACCACAGGCAGGTAATGAAAACAAAATTAAACCATACTCAATTATTTATCCTCTTCAAATATTTTTTCTTCTGCCAGATCACTCTTTATTAAAAATATACTATATTTAACTTTATTTTAAGTATTTATTAGGTCAAAATATAAATATTTTGCTTTTGGGCTTACGAGTTTAGGGTTTCTTTTAATTTTGCTGTAATTTTAGCTTTCACTATATATTTTGAGTATTTCCGCTCTTGTCACGAGAGTTTTGCAAGTATTTCTGTATTTAATCTTGAACTTTAGCAAATTTAAGTTATTCTTTATTTTTTTAATTTAGTATTAGTCACTATCGCTAGACTTTTTAAACATTTCTTATGAAGATATTGTTATTTTCCATTTTGCGCTCCAAATCGAGGAAGCCCCCAGACTTCCGCATACTCCAACGTTCTATCGGCATCTGTTCGAAGTATGTAGTCTTAAATCTAGACTCGCTTTCGCTGATATGAGTTGCAAATAGAATGAAAACTGTTCATTGCTCTTGTCGCTGCTGTTATTAGTTTGACTGCTTTTGAAGCTAAGGGAAATTGGCGCCCTCTCGTTTCATTATCTTTTGGCTTCTTTCTCTTGCAGATATAAGCGCTGACTCAGCGGTTTGGTATAGATCCAATTGTCACCCACTGGCTTAAAAAACTACAACGAAATCATTGTTCAATTTAAGAAGTTGCAGTTAATTGTTGTATTAATTCTCTACCTTATGATCCCACTGTTCATCATTCGTTTTGCGTTGCTTCGCCTCCTCGCGCTGCTTCTGTTCAACCTCGCATTTAGCATTTGTGGCTCTCTCAATATCGTTGAATCTGAATGGGGAATCAAGCATGGAAGCACGGAATTAAAACCCATAAAATAAAATTGAAAGCAACTGATGAAATCCAAACAAAAAAAAACAAAAAGTTTTACTTGAGTCCTGCAGTGACTTCCTTCCACACACGTCTCGATTCGTAGTCGGCTTGTTCAACGATTGGTCGAACTTGTTTCTTAAATATTGGAATACGATTTACGTCGACGAATACTTCAGTTGTCTAGAAAATTAAAAACGTTTACGATTTACTTTGCAATGAAGTAAAGGCAAGAGGTAAAGAACACAGGCGATCAGTTTTACGAACTTTAGTTTACGATAAGGAGGAAAAGTGGGAAGAAGTAGATAGTTTAATTTTCTAGATAAACAGAGTGACGGTGATGTGTCACAAATATTTAAGAGAGAAGTACAATAATCGACTTTGTTTTTGTAATGTGTTGTTTTGGTTTAAAGGAAGAGGAAGTATTTGGTTAGTCACTGTTATTTTATAACTAAAAAAGTGTTAAACTTAATTACAGAATACCATTTTAGACACATTTCATAGCACAGACGTGTCCAAAGATAAGTCAACAAGTATGTACAATACATGCATATTTATGAAGAGATTCCATGAAACATTTGTTGATCGCAGTTATGATGTGTGTAAGGATCTTGAGATTACTGTCCTCGTGCTGTCAACAAAGTTTGCATGTAATCTGTTCAAGGAATTCCGATGGATTAGTTGGTTAAATACAATATTTACGCTTTTATCATGCCATTTGGCCTCCATGAGACCGGTCCATTCGCCAGCGATCGAGACAAAAGGTTTCTTTTCATTGGGTGCATAAATCTAGGCATAAATTTAAATATTTGAACAGAAAATAAAATTTTAGTAAAAGTCGAAAACAACAACCCACCTCGGCGGTCACTTTATTTCGCTTGCCACCATAGAAAGGTTTTGTTAAGAACTCGACATTCGCATAGTAACCGGTTTGTGGGCACCGGATCTCTACTGAACCTCCCAGTTCAATCCAAGGTACCGTTAAAATTGATCTACATACAAAACATAAAGCGTCAAGGATGAGTTAACTCAATTATTCATGATTTTAGATATATGTATAATATAATCAATTTGAAGATGCCAAGAATAATTAGTCAATTTATACCAGAGTGGATTAAACATATATGAAAGGAACTTCCTACCTGCCGTAACCATTCGGAAATGTTACAAAGTACTCCTCACTTCGGTCAACAAGTGTCACTACGCCTTCACCAATATTATGCACGCCAACAGAGAGGCCCAAGAATTTCGATTTTGTCCAAACATGAGCAGAGAAAGTGATTTTTTTATTATAGTGTTCGGCATAGAAAGCGGAAACTGTGAAATGTGGAAACGAAGTGATTAGTACATTGTTGAACACGAAGCAATTTTAAAAATCACTTGGAGGATGATGCGAGACTTGCTCGGCTAGGAAAGTCAACTGATCGCCCCTGCACCAAGGTACCGGACCGTCTTTGATCTCAACGCTGTCGGCAGCTTGTTTTTCGCCTAAGAGAGGAACAAAGTTAAAATAATATCTTCAAAGCAAACATTATATGCAAAATATACGATATATTTTGTTCCTTAGTGAACAAAAATCGATACATTGAAAATCTAATTATTTTGTGCAGCGGTTAACAAACATAAAGCATATAAATGATCGATCAACTAGCTTACTTGGAATGTCCCAGTGACATTGAAATATTTCACCTAATATAGGATTATAGGGTTTTTTGGCAACTTGGCTCTTGCGTCCTGCGTGATAGGCGCTCAAGTACCAGCGACAAACTTGTACAATACGTTCGCGTGGACTGTCTACATCCGCAATTCTGCAAAGTGGACAATTTAATCATACAGTATGCAGTACCAAATCGCAAAACTTACTTCAGAAACAAATCCGGATGCGCAAAGTAATCCGCGTACATTTCGAGCAGTGATCGGCGCTCTAAGATGAACGTTGGCAGCACCACTTTCGTCAGATCCATGCCGATTTTTACCTGCGACAAGAGATGCGAAATCATCGATCCATGAGACTCCATGCTAATACTTGTGTCCTCTTCTTCTTCGTAGAACGCATCATAATCAATGATGCTGCCATCGAAGTTCTGGAATGGTTTGTTACTGGAGGCGTTCTCATTTTCTGTGTTGGATACTTTTTGAGATTCCTCATCTTCGATCAGTGGTGATATTGCCGCCGAAGTTTCCGGTTGACTTTCTCGCGTGGGCGATGTTTCCACAGAGAAGCCGCGTGTTGCACTGTAAGGAAAAAGAGGAATAAATAGAGGAATTTAACAGCAGATACATATATATTTCAAGTTATATAATATACTAGTTATGTGTGTATAATTTGTATGTAAATATTATTTTAAAATTCAGTTCCTTATCGGTTAAATTCGACAAATAAGTATAAACTAAGAAATGAAAATAAGTGTAGACATCTAAGATTCTCTGCGTTAATTCTATCGTATTTATAGATTCGTTGGTTATACATTTTCTGATTTCAGTTTCTTCATAATTGATGTTATTGGTATATATAAATTTTCATATAGTATTATGATTTATATTGTTGTATCTATCTACAATTAATATCTTTAGATATCTTCAAAGACAAATAACTAAAAATAAAAAAAATTCTTTTTATCGTAACTTAAAGCTTAAAAGTATAATATATATGTATACCCTGAAACTAAAATTCAATTGAATTTTCAAGGTACTCCTTGAAAGCTCTTATGTCAAGTCTTATTTGTACCATGCAGTAAAGGTCGCCAAAAACATCTAAACCGTAACAAAAACAAGCAACGAAAAGAAAAACGTCTCAAACATGAACATTCGTGGAATATGCAAGACTACCTTGCTTACCCCAAACTCACACGTCGTACCCATTTCTTAAACATCATGTTGCCTTCAAAGACTGCGAAGCGCCACACTTGATCTGCAGAGTGGGCGAATTACGTGGGAAATCAGAGATGAGGAGGCTTGTAATTAATTCGTGAAAAGTCGTGATTACTACTGGCAATAAAAATCAAGGCGATGTTCGGCAGAGTGGAAAACGTTCACTTCAATCGCATGAAAAGCCATCATTCACGTATAGACTAATAACGTGGAAGAGCAGGAGGAATATTTTCGAGGAATAACTTATTTGATGGCGGCAACGATGCAGCGAGATTTTATGTGTTAAGATGTCCACTAATATTACGTATGAGAGCAACCGACGACGCTGGCCGAATGCGAACTGCTGTGACGAATATCCGAGAGACGTCATAACAGATAAGAGAAAATATGTTAGTTGTGCTTAATAGGGACGGCGTGACGTACGATTTGAATGGCCGAAAAGTATGTAGTATAGTTTTCTGGTTTGAGAATATGTAACACTTTGCGGAAACCTGCACAAAGCTGTTATTTAAAGTGTGGTATCATCGAACTACTTTATGGTTTGCTATAATTTCCAATTTATATTTCATAATTTGTTACCGAATAAAACAAAACAAGTTCTATTTACACTTTTATTTATAAGTCTCAGTGGCACAGAGTTAGTTTATTATTTTATGCAGCACTGCGCTGCAACTGAAGTAATCCAGCTGCAGCTCAAACACATACTGACAGCCATGGAAAGAAAGGATATTAGAAGGATGCCATCACAATGCAATGTTTTAGGAAGTAGTTTGGGAAATTTTACTGAGTGAAATTTTACTTCTCTTCAGATAGTTAAGGGAAACCGATGAAGAGCACAAAAGTAGAATTCTAAGTGAATCAGTTACAGCTCCAAGAGGCGAAGCGCCCAAATCTACAATGTATTCGGCGATATGTGTTGATTAGACACGAATATTATGAATATAGACAATTCATAATGAATATAGACAATGTTTTATTAGTAGCCTAGAAACTATTTTCCAGTCTGTTCTGAAGAGTGTGTTCTGAAGAGAAAAATCAAATATTAACAATTACATATGCTCTCTTCAAGTTACTCCTTACTCTCGCCAAAGAGATAGAAGGCAAATCTTTCGAAATAGAGACCTCAATCAGCAGGATTAAAGAAGCTATTGTAGTGTTTACAAAACACTTATGGAATAAAATTAAATAAAAAGGTTTACATACATTGTGTAGATCCAGAGGATAGAATGGAATAGCTGGATTTATAAGTTTTTCAAGAAACTTTAAATATTTAACTTATGTATATAAGTATATACTGTATATAAAAGTATTCAAAACGTAAAAAATATCTTCTTCTATATATATAAAATCCCAGTGTCTGTTAGCAAAATATGTCCGGGACTTTTTTTTGGACTTCCACATCATTTAGAAACCTGAATTTTTTCACAGATGTTAACTAATGTTAATGTTTCACTAATGTTAATTAGAAAATTACAAAAATCCAAACGTCTTCGCCATTTTTTGCAATAAATCCGATTGGGACGAAATTTATATTTTTTTCCTAGATCGTGCTGATTAATTTGTCAGCTTTTATTATGAAAAATTTAATAATTTAAAAAATTAATAATCTTTCATAAAAGTGTAAAAGTGTAAGTAAGGTGAGAAACTCCAAAACGCTTCGCAATTTTTTTTTACGAAATAAATAAAAAATAACTTCCTGGCGAAGAAAGGCTTATATACTAGTTGAAAGTATATAAAACGAAACAGAATATGCGAAAATAATTTACAGAAATTAATTTTGTCTACATACCCAATAGGTTAGGACATTAAATTGAGTTTATTCAATATTAACTACATTGTGATCGAACAGCAACGCGAATAAACTGTATTGGCTCACAACATATGTACATCGACTTACCCACTTACTGGTGAACTGCCTAAAGTTGTAAATGGGTCATCGTTTGCATCGTAGAAATCCTCCTCGCCTTCACTACTCGAATACGAGGTTTCGGGCACAACCAGAGCCAAAGGAGCGGTCGTTGCTGAAATCGTGGAGAGCGTATAGTAGATAAAGCATGCAGCACATGATTTTCTTGGGTGTAAAACGACGCAAATGAATAATAAGAATAACGTACGGAGAACTAAGAAAGACCATGAATAATTGTATTTCTGCACATTACTAAACCGAAGGTGAGAGGAACAAATGTATTCGTACACGAAATTCACATCACATAATATTCACTTGCAAAGAAGTATAGACAAGTAAATAAATAAATTCATTCATTTCAGTTTTACGGATGAAAATGAAATCTAAATATTTTGATGAAATTTTAAAGAATTATTACGTTCATGTGTGTCTCCATTATTTCTTATGTTTTGCAACATTCTAACTTTCTAGAACTGTCTATGTTCTTGCGATTGGTATAAATAACATAAAATATTGTTTTTGAGTCTTCTGATGAGATTATAGATAAAATTTCTGCTTGATTATTTACTGTTGTTCTCATACTAATGTTTCTCTTAGTGATTCGTATCATATTGATTTAACCACAAAGCAAGCAGCTGTTTTGATTTCTATAAATCTAATGTGAAACGCTTCTCCGAACTAACAAGGATAAACATTGTCTTTATGATGGCGGGGTTAGTTTGATATAGGATAAGGTGGGATAAAATAACAAAATGCTAAAAAATCTAATCCTGTTTTAGAGCTCGATTTATATAAAAAAATATTTGCTTAGTCATATATCTCTCAAATGGTTCACAGTATTAAAAAAATTAAAATTTAAAGCTGAAATCTACAATGCACAAATTTAGTTATTACATAGCTTGTAGTAAAAATACACTGATGATTAAATGAAATGGGGACAAACAACTACAACGAAAATTGTATCGACACAGACAACATTACAAATGTTACATTACACACCGCATAATAATTAATAAATAACAAACGGACAAACATCTGACAGACATACAGGACAGAAGAGAAATTACACATTGAGACAATAAATTTGGAAACACTGAAGTCGAGAAACACTGAATACGTGGCGCACACACACGCGCACGCATTTGACTGAAGAACAACAAACAAGACAACCTAATTGCACTACCGTAGAGTAGTGCGCTCTCACTTGCACCGGCTAAACATCTGACTTCTTTTTTGTTATACGTTTCATGCGGCTACGGCTTTACTTACCGTCGGTTGCTGCTGGCGATGGACTGCTGCGTCGCTTCTCCGTCAAAGGTTTCATTTTGTTGTCATCACCGTTTAGGACGTTGTGGCAATCGATGCCGAATTCAATGCCATCGGCGATTGCATCGACAGGCAGGGATAACTGGTGTTGGAGGGGCAGGAGATAGGACACACCAAGCACAGCAGTGGATGCGTTGGCAACTGCAGATGGTGGACGCAATAGACGAGGAGGTTTTCGAGGTGGCGATGTGACAGTTCCTGACGGGAGGAATTTTGTATTGATGTAAAACAGAGGTACCAAACGTGGTGAAAAGTCGAAAAGGTGTGTGGTGAAGTGAGATTAGTAGAGAATAGAGAGAGAGAGAGAGAGAGAGAGAGTAACTGCTAACACGTGCTACACACTCGATATTGAAGTAGTGTACACTTCGCGATATTGAAAAAAGTGAGAAAATGAAAGATGTAATGCAAAGTTGCAAGAGTGGAAATTTGGGGTAGGTTATTTGTCCGCGATGAAATAATGAAGTGGAAACAAGAGGTAAAATGAGGGAGACTAAAATATTAAATTAAAACTAATGTATATTTTTACTACTCAAAAGTTTGTTGCTTTCTGACGTAACATGGCTGTCTTATGCCAAAAACTACATTTTTATCTTACACTTTCAACTACACGGTGCGAGACAGCCGACTAACAGTAAACCATACACCGCAACACGAAGCGCTAAACTAACAAATTCTCGAAAATAAATAATTTCGAAGCACATACGAGCAGCGAAAGAGAAATTGAGCGAGCGGAAGTAGAAAGTAAAGGACATGAAAGGAAGCAAAGCAAGCACACAGAAGAGACACAGAAGTGCAATTTTGAAAATCTCACAAAAGGAATGAAAGGAAAGAGAAGCAAAATCAGTGAAGGAAGAACGTGTGCCAAACTTACCGTTTTCAGTTATCGAATCCTCCTCGTCTTCGTTGCTCTCGGCTTTTGTGCTGTTGTTGCTGCTGCTCGTCGTTGCTGTTGGACCGTTGTAAATGCCATTGATTGGATGTGCCATATTTTTAGCGATCTGCAGGCTAACAATAGAGTGCTTTATATGATCCAGCATTGCCTATACGTTGTGTGTGTGTATGGATGAATATACAAAATTATATTACTTTCATTTCATGGCAGATTTAAACTCAAATACATAATTATTTGTCTTAAGCCTGGACACGTGGGCGTATGAGCAACCTGCAACGTTGTCAAATTAATTGTTTGTTGCGCATACGTCGTCGGTGTATAGGAATTTAATTATTAAATTCAGGTAATTGTTGCTATATATTTTTAAATGTGAATATGTACATATGTACATAATATACAAAATCAAATACATTTGATTAATAACAATTTCTAACTCGCATAAAAACTGTTTCGTGTCTGGTCAGAGCAATCAATCTAAAATATGTCGAACCAAGAATCGGGTCGCTTGAGGTTTAAACTTAAAGTATAAATAAATACTAGTGGGGGACCGAGATCGCATTAATATACACACTGGAGAAGCAGATCTTCTTTGGCTCTGATGATCGCTTAAAAAATTATGTAAGGTTTGGTGACCAAATTATCAGTAAAAGTTTAGTAATTAATTTTCTGATTTCGGGCAGTAAAAAATTAAGCACCTAAACGAACACAGGCATACTTAGAAAACAGAGGAATTTTTATTAAAGCCTACAAATAAGTCACTTAATAAACAATTAAATGAATGGTCTCTTTTTATTTCTTACTATTGTTTGCTTATAAAATTCTCTTTATGAGTTACATTTGATTACGTAAATATAATTACACTTCGAAAACCACGAGTTTAGTTCCAGTATTTATAGGAGTGTGTTCGGTTTAACACAACCATTTAATTAACCTTTAGCATTTGGCTTTGTTTACACATCTTTAATCAGTATGTTTCATTTCTATATACTGAGTGTAATTTAATTAATGAGCGTAAATTAAGAGAATACATTGAAGGGGATTTGCACAGTAATTGAGCCCAGAAATTCAAATCGAAACTATTTGCATTTTGATCTTTGTACAAATTTCCTTCTTTCGTTATCCGACCGAGTTAGTGGCGTTTCGCGCGAAAAACACAGTTTCAAATGCATAATAAAGTACACAAGAATACGTTATTCAGGTTTACGAACATTTACTAAGTGAGAACAAACGCGGCACATGTATAGCATAGCGTATTGTTGTTAGGCACATATCGACGAAAGAAGTGGCTTAGGGATTAAGAGAGCGAAATAGCTTTTGACTGGGGTGGATTAGGTGAGACTCGTTGAGCAGTCGGTATGCAACCTTTGCTAATGAACACTCTTAATGTAGCTTTCAGGCAATCATACACGACGTACTGTGAAATGTAAGGTCGCAATTAACACAACTGTAAACACGGTTGATCTTGGTTTTGGAAATGTAGCTAGCTATTACGAAAAGCGATATTAAGAACAAATTAGAGGAGGTGCGCAAGGAATGAAGTCAAACAATACAACAACGATTCTTAAATACTTTGAGGTATTAAGTTCAGCGATAATTTTTTATTTTAATAATAGTTCTCTGTAATGCAATACAATGTAACAAGTGTGCACTAGCATCAACACGAACTTACACTTGCGTTATCCTGCAGCGGCTTGCACTTGTTGCGTTCCTCCGGATCTGCTATATGTGCAATGCGTTGCTCGATTTTCTAAAAAATGTTGAAAATTGTTGGATGTATTTACTTCTTAATTTATTGAACTAAATTTACGTTGGTTTGTTCGATCATGAGCTGCAAATACGCATCTGCTTCGGAAACGCGCCGGCCCAAAACTTCCAAATGGTTTGCACGCTTACTGTTGTGATCCTTGTTGTAACCGCCGACGTAGAAAGTGCTGTGAGTGTCCCACAAACGGCCGCGATTCGCATGTCGACGTATGATGTCTTCTAGGCGTCTCACCCATTTTTCACGCTCGTCGCTATGTTGTGCCTGTTGTAAGTTGAAAAGACGGGGGAAAAGCTGTGGTCAGATTGGTTACGTAATGGTTCAAACGCATGTAAAAATGTAGGATCATCACGGAGAATATTTTGGGAAGCCCTAATGGAACCATTTCCAATGATAAACATACGTTTTTGTTTCTTATTTCGGATACATAAATAGTATTACTAAACTATAGTTACCTATAAGTGTAACTCATCTCAAGTTAATATACGAATGTCACTTACTTGAAAGTGAAAAGTTTTATGATCCACAGTGATGGTAAAAGTGTTGTCTTCCTGATCGTCAATGCCAATGACAGCGTCTTTTAGACGTACGCAACCACGTCGAACACCTTTCATCATTTTCTCCTTAGACTGAAAAAAGACAAACGGAAATTTTTAGAATTTCAGTACCTTTTCATTATGTAAACTGCAATTTAGTCTTTGTGTAGAATACAGTAAATTTAGTACAATTTATAAATATTCAAAATGAATCCAAAAGATTTCAGCACGCTTAAACATGAAGCAATTCATTTGAATTTTAATTAAAACAAAAATTTGCGAAAAAACACCAGGAAATAAATGTTTTTGCTAATGAACGAGGTGCACGTTATGAAACGGTTACACATTAATTCACTTTTTCGCCGAATATTCACGAGTAGCTGTTTCTATATTGCGACAGTTGGAAGCGCTGACACAAAGGGTACTTTAGTGCTTTAACCTTAGCAAGTTCTTGAGCGAGTATAGCTCTTGACTGTGTGCGCTGCAAGAACCAGTATTTATTAAAGTTTTCCTGTAGACTCGTGTGTTTTGCTCTCCGATTAAGACAAGGATTTCTAAAAGGCTATCAGTTCTGGGAAGTACGCGAGCCATTAGCAAGCGCTGTAGTCCTTGTCAACACCTTTTCAGAGAGTTTTGTGATTTCTAGTTTACGAAAAAATGGCATTAACAGTTGAAATGGATTACAGCAAGACGTGTTAGTATAGCTTATTGACTAAGAATAATTAAACCAAACCTAAATAGATTTGATGAATGTCAAATCTGTTCTAATAAAATAATATTCACGGATCATCACAATAGCTGTGGAAACTATAGAGAAACGTATCTAGAAGTTATCCCCCTAACTAAGTTTAAGTGAACAAAAAATCAATAAAAACGTTGAACTAAACTATAAAGGTTCATTCTTTATTTACGAATATTCTTCACAATACAAAGGTATAAAATGTATAACCAGTTTTAAAAAACTAACTTACAATAAATAACTAACCAAAATGAAATCTACATATTTTTTTGCTTACAGCTTAACCATTTTTCTTGTTTTGTTTACATCGCAATTTTACAAATTGCCAAAATTATATTATATTACGAATGATTAAAAAATATACCCAGATCCTATCGTTCACGCGGAAATTCGAACCTTGTACAATTTTTGTGTTTTTCGAATTCGACATTGATATATAATAGAATTCTTCCAGTATAGAAGAAATATATTATATGTATATAGTGAAAATACAGTACTAAATTTACAGGTTGTATATTTAATAAAAGCTACATTCACATTGGCTTTACGGATCCTTTAAAATTTCCCCAAACCCTTCAAATTTTGTGATTTTGAAAACTGAAAATATTGAAACTGAAATATTCTCTTTGCTTTCTAGCTGAAGATCTGGATGGTTGGTTTGAGTTGAATAATCCGCTATTTATGTTGATAACAATTGGAATATATTTATTGCTAATTTATAAATGCTTGCCAGAGTAAGTAACCAACAATTAAATGAACTTCAATTTGCAAGAACTTCATAATATAAACAACATGCTTAGTCTATAAACGAATTATTTAGATAAGTAGTGAAATATCATTTAACTTTTAATACTAGGAATTGGATTTTGTGTTTCATAATTTAAAATCGAAATTCAAAATGGAAAGATAATGTATGCATATTCAACCGTTGACAACTAATTAGAAACGTGCTGCGATGAGTCTTTACTACGGTAAAAAGCTCCCATTATTCAACGGTTTTGCCTATTTTGTCTATCAATTTTGTTCAATCTCAAGAACATTCAGGTTTGTAAAAAAGTGAAAGCAAACCATTATACATGCCAGCTTATACATGAAGCTCTATCACATTCATGATGCATGTACTGCATCAATAAAAACACTATCGTTATTAAATCATTTATCAAATTTGTAATCTTTATGTAATTAAGTACATTTCGACTTTACAGGTATATGAAGAATAGAAAACCCTACAAATTGAAGACCTTCATTGCTGTCTATAATATACTGCAAGTGGTTGCCTGTAGCTATATTATAATATCGGTAAATAAAGAGATAATGAATCTGTAAGAGTCCCATTCAAATCCATAATTATATTTACAACGCAGATCTTCAGCATCACATCCACCAACGTGTTCAAATTTTGGAAATGTTCCATCTTTGAGTCGAATTCACATTTCGAGTATCTCTTCAATCGCCTGATCCGTTTCACATTCTGGCTCAAACTAATTGAACTCTCCGAGACAATCGTCTTTGTGCTACGAAAAAAACAGAAGCAGGTGTCATGGCTCCATGTGTTCCATCATTGCACGACATTGACTCTGGTTTTTGTGCTGGCGCGATACTATCGTGGTATGTTAATGCTTACCGTGATGTTACTGAATATATACTTTTTATTTTACGTGGCACCTTCAACAGGTGGTTCAGCTCTCTATCCGCTGTTTTTGAACTGCACTGTTCACACATTTATGTATTCATATTACCTCCTTGCCGCTGTTTGCGACCAGAGCTTCTTACGTCGCTTGTTGCCCGTCAAGAAATCGATAACGCTCATACAGATGCTTCAGTTTATCTTGATTCTGGCACAAGCATTCAGCTTACTTTCGCTCTGTAATATTTATCCAGCATTGATAACTTATTACTGCGTCGTGATTATTATCTTTTTTTATGGATTCTATGATTTCTACCAGAAATCGTATACATCTAATGTCCGGAGGTCGACACATAAAAAGACGGCAATGCAGCGATAATATTGAAGTTGACAAAAATACTATGTTAATAAAATAATTAAAAGTTTTAACTAAAGTACAAAATGGCTCAAATTGTCTTCCAAACGCAAATTCAATTGAGTAGAATATATTTTCTTGCTTAAAGCTTGTATTGTATTTGTTAAGAATTTTGATCAAGTTTCAACTTTGTATGTCTAAATAATATAAAACCGTATTATGAAATCAGAACTTGTAACAGAGTATCCGGTTCTGAATAAAATTAAGTAACAAATGGAGGAGGGTATGAAATTAAAAAATGTCAATTTTCATATCGAACATAAAATGGATGGTTTCGGATATCAACTTTATAAGGACGCAGTGAATAAATAAACAATCTGTCCCATAACTGAATATCTAGTCCATAACTGATCTGTCAATCAATCTGTCCCATAAGTGAATAATTGGGCTAGAGCTTTAATAACTTTTTTCTTATTGTTTATGGATAAAAATAAACACGGATTTCTATTGTGAAAGCTGTATAAATTAAAACCACTGAAGCCATATCCATCTTAACTGGCTAACAATGTATTAATTTTGGAGATTAATAAGATTAAAGTAAGACATGCAGCAGTGATAACGAACCTATTCTTAATAATTTGCTATGCACTAATAAACACTCTGGAGACTCTGGAGCATCTTTTATTATTCCAATGTTTACAGTTTACTGTAAAGTACTTTAAACCATCTAATATTTCTAATTAAAACTCCTTGTTGGTATAAAGTTTAAAAAATCCAACAATACATCTTTTTTAGTACTTCGGCTTAGTTGTTTTGCAGAAGACTTGGATGATTTATCAGTGTTGCAGGAAAGCAAACAATAATAAAAAGGCATTCATTATATACGCAGATAACCATTTCTGGCTATCACTTTTAAAAATAAGCAAAAGAAGAAACATTGGAAGGCAGGAAAGAAGCAGCAGCAGTGAGAGGAATCGGTCGTTAAATGTATAATGAACATCCAGAGTTGAAAACATGTTTGCCACTATACTGCATTAATTAAAAATTGAACTGCTAAGAAAAAATTTGAGTCTTACTTTTTAACAATTATATAAAATTTGCTTTTTTCTAATAAATAAAACTTTTAGATTCCATTTAACTTTAAAAATTTTAATTGTTTTTAATTTGTTTTTTAAAAAATTTTATGTACATATATATGTATGTATGTATATGTAATGTAATTAGAGAAAGTAATTTGGAATAGGAATATACTACTTTTAGTCGGCTTCCATAAAGGCATTTCTATTATATTTTGTTTTTTATATTTTCTTTTATTAAATTCTATTTTATAAACATAGGTTTTCGAAAATATAAAACTCAATAATTAAGTTTTTTTAACTTTTAATAAACAGAATATTTCATTATGCATGTACATAAGTATACATATGTACATTTGTATGAACACTTCTTTTAATATATGTATATGAGGAATGCTTTGCTGAAAATAAGCAGAGAGAGATAAGTTATCTTACATACAATATGTAGATGGAAGGAATACCGTCATTTTAAAGAAAATTATATTTCATTGAATGGACCTTTTTCGATACTTTTGTTTTGATAAAATTAAATGTCATATTAATGTACTACATTTGTTTTTATAGAATTAATTATTTCATTGATGTATTGGGTATTGTATGGAATCCTTAACGAAGAATCTATTTGATGACATTAATTCTCTAGAAAATGTGTTATTATTAAGGAATAACACGTATAAAAATGCGGTATTTTGTTTATATTTATAATTTCATCCGATTTAAGTAATATAAGGTAGTGTCCGACTTTTCTTACGTATCAAAAGGTTGTAGAAAGAATATTTCTATATTCTTTCTCGTCATTTCACAAAACTTCAGTTGCCTGATTTTGTATTTCAGAAAAGCATAACTTCAATACCAATAGTATCTAACAATAATAGGAGCCAATCTGAACTTTTTGTAGAACTCAGAGCATGCTTATGTCCAGCCTGTTCGATCCGTTTGATTTAATAATTCGATAAATTAAACGACCTTTCAACCTACCGTATAGTAAGAAAGTAAACCAGCGTTTTCGTCCAGCACAAAGAAGCGATATTGCCAGCCCTTCACAACGTTGGTCCACTTGCTTAAGGTTCCTTCTAGCGTCCCTGTGTTAGTGTTCGCCATGGTAGCGATGTGACTGAAGGTGTTGTGAATGCAATAATACGAGGAGATTCGAGGTAATCAAGATAAACAACGCCTGGGACAGAAACTTCGGCACCAATGAACTCTGGTGCAAGTGCTAAAATTTCTATACTCTTTCCTTTAAAATGTGCAAAGGTTTTCATCAATTTGCAACAAATATTAACGCACCAATTACTTTTATTAAATCTAATGCGGATTCAGATTTATAGTTTATTCATCACTTCTTCATTCACTCACTGCATTTGACATTTTCTTAATCGCAACATCTTTTTCGAACGCACAGCAAACGCGTAGAATTTTATTAAATTAGTTTTAAAAATATATTGTATTAAAAGTTTTCATTATAATTTTACCGAATTTTCGAAAAAAGTATTATGAAGGAACAAATCTCAAGTAATCAAAAAATAAGAATTCCAACTACGAACACAAAGTAAAATGAACACCCACTGACAGTCGTGCACGGTTGCAAATCTTGTGGCATATATGAACATATCAGAGAAAAACGTATTTTTGAAAAAAACATTTTGTAATGTAAAGGTATTGAAATTAGAGTAGCGAGTAGCTGGTACATATTTTGTAAACATATAATTTAGCCCATAAGCTCCGATCTATGAACAACTTTACTGTTGTGGAATCATTATAATTTTGTTGTTGTTTTACTTTTTACGCTGATTACAACAACAACCACTTTTCTTTCTCTCGTATAGTTATTGAGTTATTGTTCGTCGAAAATTGAAATTCTTACACTATATCTCCTAAACTAATGTTCCTTTTCATGAGGTATATACCTATCGCAATATTAAGAGACTCTCTCTTAGCTTTAGATATATTGTATATATGTATATCAACGACCATCCTTGTTGCGCGTTGTATATTATGTGTTGCGTAATGGGTTTCGCAGGCGCGTTCAATTGAGGTGAACGGCTGCTCTGCCGTTGGTGGCTGTTCGATCTCACAAAGCTTCTTAAAGATATCGTACATTTCATCATCTTCGCTGTATATGCAGGTGGCTGAGGTCGAAATTCCTTGTTTTTCACAGATAACATTACGCAACACATTCGTGGTAAAATCCTGCTCCGAGTAGCTGATCTATGTTGCTTGGCTTAGAAAATCTTCGGGAAATATTGGGAAATCTATGGGAAATATTAAAACGTACATTGGAGGTAAAAAGAAGATAAATTCCTTATATCGTTTAATTATTGTAAAATACAAAAATATTAACATATATTCATTTGCAAGTAAAATTAATATCATCAATGTAAAACATATTTGTAGTCTATAGTAATTTATCTATATTTTTAAATCCTCTTTATATTTAACCGCAATAACAACAATTTAACCATTTAGTACAGATTTAAAATAAGAGTTTGTTCTATATCCTTTCTAAAGTTGGCGACAACGTTTTACGGTTAAGGAAATCGCTTAGGACCCATTTGTAGAAAATATAGCCGAAGCCAAAGATCCACAACGCCTTTACAACCTTATCCACGCACCACATGCTGAAATAAATTATAGGGTAGAATTAGTAAATACTTTTAATTATCCCTTTGAATGTGCGTGTCAATTATATTATACTGATTCCGATATAAAACTTGCATTTTCATGTGCCTTCTAGCGGCCGGAATGGTTTCATCTCCCTCCTTTAGTATATATCGCCTGGAACAGATCACACACTGGGTAAAGTAGTCGATTAGATCCAAGTCGATCTTTTCAATTACGTAGGTAAGTCTTTCCTTTTTGTTCATGAGCCTCCGTAATTTTAGCGCTTCCGCATTATCGAAATTCCATACATTATTGGCATAGTACTCAAAGACTTCGAAACCTTTGCTGATGCGATTCTGGACGCGACAAAGCCTATGCAAAGTTATGCAAAATTCAAAAATTAATTAATTTCTTCATTCTCTAAATTGGGCTCAACTAACACTGGAGGATATCTGAAGAGCAGCAATAACGCATCTAAGAATACAGCAGGCAACCAGTGGAACATAATCATGCAGAAGTAGTGCAAATAATAGTTGGACTTCATGGATCCGCCCGGGTACCAGACGACGCCATTCAATGGCACCTTGTTTTCGATGACCCACCGTCCCAGGGTTATTATCTCTGCCCATGAGACTTTGATATCATTAGAGCTGGTCATGTGCATTATACGGCTAGTACCATCGATACCCGTAGAAAGCCAGTTCCAGCTGGCTACCATTATAGCATTTACCGCTATGTCCACGGGTAGAAAGTCACCAAATGCTGACGAGTTGCAGTACATGGTACGGATAACGCCTTTGCCGGCTCCAATAAGCAGGCCAGTTGGTCCATTAATATTGTCAGTCCAACCGGGTATCGGTTCCTTCCAGATAGGTATGACAATAGAAGGGCGTAGTATAACTGCCGGCAACTCCTTGAATTTCTCAACTACCAAAGCCTCTGCCAGGGATTTTGTGTAGGCGTAAGTATTCGGTATATCGCCGAGTATGTTTTTCTCGATTATTGAGACATCCTTGTCAGACATCCATTCGCAAGCTTTAATCACACTGTGTGGGTCGGCTGGTGGATCGTATGGAATCTCGTACAACGTCTTCACGTGCAGGTGACAATAAGCCGTCGAAACGTAAGCGAATAGGTCTAGATTCTTCATGGTGGCAGCAATTTCGAGCATGTACTTCGTACCTCGGGTATTCATAAAAACGGCTCTTCGGAGAGGCTCGTCAAATCTGTACATCAAATCATAAGAAAGATTAGGTATTTAAGGGTTTCTGACAATTGATAATACTAACCGAACTGTAGCTGCACAATGGTAAATTATGGAAACTTCTCTTTGTAACGTACTAAGATCATTTTCTTCGATACCGAAGCCGGGTAGCATGACATCGCCGTAAATGGCCTCTACTTTGCGTAGTAAGATGGCTGCTCCCTGCTGCTCCTTAACCAGATCGAAGAGCTGTTGGAATGGAAGTGACATTTATGTATAATGATCTCTAATTATTTATATATTATTTTTTATTATTATACGATATTTTATTTATTTATTTAAGCACAATTGTTGAATTTGCAACAAAGCACATTGCGTATTGTTTGCATATGTACATACATGTGTAATTCATATACATACATAAGGATATTCAAGAAAAGGATAACGAATTTAAAATCTTTTTTTTAGTTAAACAAGCTGAATAAGAAAAATTAATTTCAGACATTTTTGCAATACTGTTCACAGATGTATATTCTTGTATCTGGTAATTTAAATTCCGGACGTTGACAACCATTCATTCGTTCGTATTAGAAACCGTATGAATTCGACGTCCTCCACGACTATTAAAATTTTTCTTCGGTTGAGGGATCAAAGTTTTTTAAAACTTTACTCTTTCTATTAAATGATTTCTCTGTGTGGTTACGTACTCTTTGGGACCTTATAATTTTTACTCTGTTCTCTTGTGAAAACCAAAGATCTATTTTTCATTCACCCACACTTTTACGTTTTTCATGTTGGTTTAACGAAAGAAGAAAAATTTGTCATTTCCACTGTTTTAGTTTTGCGCAAAATAGTCGACAGTGGTAACGGTTTGGTCGAGCACACAATAAAGCCATTAATCACAATTCTGGGTGCTGCATGAACTCACCGCATTGTTGAACATCTCCTTGATACGCTCCTGGGGACTTTTCCCTTTCTTTGGTCGTACCAACAGGTAGATTTTTTGTATCTCCTTACATGATCTGAAAAGAAAGCGACAGTAAAGAAATGTGATGTTTAGTGGAAGCAGACTTAATTGGTACAAATTGCACGCTCGTTAACAACTAATCTGTGCGCTGCTAGTTAGTGCAAACATTTTGTTAACAGTTTGTGCACTAAGCTGCTTAAAGTTTAAGTTTTATTCGGTACCTCAGTAGTTTCTCAACGAGAACCTTGCCCAAGAAGCCTGTGCCGCCTGTGATGAATAAGCTGCGCCCCGATAAGCTTTTAGCAATTCTGTCTTCTTCCGCGTCGTCGACGTTTTCTATTGAAACAACGGGGTCCTTTTCAAAGTTGAATTTTGGTTTTGCTGTCATTCTCGGGAACCTTTACTGTAAATTTTAAAAAAGTGTATACCTAAAAAGTAAAATAAATCATTTATTTTTTATATTTTTTAACACAAGTGAAAAAAAAAAAAATTTCCATAAAAACTCCATAACAAGAGAATAAAATAATAAAATATTTTCGTCTCATATATCTGAAAAGTTGTAATTTTATTTCCTCTGTGGAATCATTAACTGAAATGAATGTTTAAAACTATAATTAAATAAAGTATTTATTTATAACTCGAAAAGTTAGAGTCCGGATGAAACTGAACCCATCAAAAACCGCATCAGTTCGGGCAGTTTTACTTGTTTTTTTCTAATCAACAAATAGAATATTAGAACAAAGTAACGAGCGTTGGACTTGGAAAATTGGAACGTACAAAACTCAACAGGTTTCAACGCACTAAGATAGCACGTCAACACCAGGACAGACGCGCCTGCTCGTGCGCACAACCAGTTTCGATCCATTTAAAGCGTCGATGTCGCAACCTGAGCCACTGTACAACTTTGTGGCGTGTTATGGTGGGAATTTCGCAAGTCTTACTCGAAGCTTGCTCAGACCCAGGCTAGTCTAGAGCCCCACGACATTGGCTGAGCAGAATAGCAACAGCCAAAGGCACAAGCACAACAATTACAACGATTCCAATTAAATCCGTTTTCAACACAACTGAGCTTGAAATAAGGTTAGGATATAATAACACGAGGCTTTCCCAATCGCCTTTAAATGGCTTCAAGACTTTTATTTTTTAAAAGGCTTGTAGATTTGCCGACTTATTGTGGTTACTGCCTACATTCCTTGGAGTTACAAAATATTTTTTGGAACGCAGAATTCATTGACGGTCACTTGGTTGGTTTTATTTTTCCTCCTTTGTTCATAGTGATCGTTCTGCTTGTCTGGCTGCCTGTTAAATAATTTATCTTGGTTTCGATTTCATCACAACTCTTGTTGCAGTGTTATTTTCATTGTTACCCACTGACACCATTGATGCATCACTCGTCAGAGTGATCAGCAGCTTCAAAGCTTGATAGCTGCTGGTGTCTGGTCACTTGCATACTTGTAAAGTTATGTTGTTTGTCAAGTTTTGATGTCTGCTGGTCAAAGCTTTTGATTTGATCATGAGGCATTTTTATGGGAGGATAAGGATGGAACCCATCAGTAAATCAAGGAGCAAGATCAGTTCCATTTAATGATCTTGAAAATGAGTGCTTGAAGGTTGCAATTAAGAAGATGTTCATTAAGTTAATGCGATATGGTTGGTCATTTTTAAAATAGTAATCGGAATTTAAATAATTAACTTATGTAATCCTCGGTTATAATGCATAGCATTGTAATAAACCGAAATAGCACTGAACGTATTGGAAATAGAATGAAAGCCTTGCTTAGATACGCATTCAGTTGAGTTGAGCGCAAATTCTTAAAGAAGACTTATCGAAGCTTACATTTCCCAATCACTCAACCTCACGAATACTACGTCCATGAATATCGCGGTTCTATTGATTGAACATTACATTATACATTATACATCACATTATATATGAACATACATATGCATGTATGTTCATATATACAATATTCGCATTAACAATTACAAGTACTTTCCAAATGTGATAAGCTACTTCGTAATTTTTATTTGCGTCCAGAAATTAAGTGTAGAGAAAGTAAAAGAAAATGTTAAATCATTAATTAGGTTCCAGTCTCTCCATTCAATTTAGCTCACTCAGCTTTCCTGATGATCCTCAACAGCATTAAACCCATTTAAGACATTCCCAGCAACAGTAGTCTAAACTTTCATATCTAGCGATCAGCATTAAGCAACTTTTGCAAAAATGTACTTTTCGCCAAACCTTTCTCCACAGGCATACTTCACATTCGTTATATGAATCAATCATTAATCTTCTTTTGCATATTCATTCGGTACGAACGCAATGAGTTCCAGGACGTCATCGTCAAAACTATAATACGTACCTTCAGGATCCTACTTGATTGTGATACTACAATGATTTGTAAAATGGATCAACCTTAAATTGTCAAAGATAGTGTCAGAAAGTAGGTACATATAACAACGTGGGTGTAGAATGAGTGATGTCCAGGGCAAACTGACGAAAAGAGGGTTTGCTGGTTTCGGTTTTATCCTAAAGACGAGTATTGATTTAATTGAGCAACTCCATATTTAATTGATCAGAAAGCTTGTACTTTTGAGACCGAAATTTGGAATGGTTCAAAATAGTTGGTTGAATAAATATAATAATAACAAAGTAAGGTTTTTTGTTAAAACTACTCATTTTTATTTTAGTTAATTGAACCTTCTTGCCTGAATAGCTTTATTATTATTTTTAAACCTCGCAATATGATGTTTATCACAATTTTGTCCAAATTAGTTTCTAGGTTTTTAAGGATAGTTTTACTTTAACTGAGATATCATAGAATGATATAGATTCATTAAAATCAGAATTGCAAACGGTTTTCTGCTTTTTCGAAATATGTACATATATATTAACCAATTCTTTTTTGTACTAGGTTTCAACATTAATTAAAGCTATTCGAATTGGTCAGTTGGAATCATTATTGCCATACCACTCAACTCGTAGTTAATGGACAGAGCGAGTCAGGTTAGCTTTAAGTACATCTGTTTTAGTATTTCTTTCAACTGCACACTAAGGAGTTGCTAGTAATATTTAATGAACTTCGCGCTTACTGCGGTCAGTGTAAAGCTTCCAAACAACCACATCGAATTTTTTTGAATGTAGCTCGACTTGCGTTTTTTCGACAAATTAGCTTGAACTCGAAAATACCGCGACTGTTCAGCCTTGTTTAAATCAGGGCAATAAATGTGTTCAAAACCTATTAAAAAATGGTCGGCAACCTTTTGTTCTTCTTTTAATTTTGTCGTGTTTTTCGGGTTATATTCATATATTACATACAGAGTGATTCGCATAAGATGCAAAGCAAGGTGTAGGTTGAGTCGAAACAAGAAAAAGTCGTACGAGAGGGCGGACAATTTCCGTACGGTGTAGAGATGTTCAGTAATTAATGACTACCTTTGGAGTTCGTTTAATTTTTTTTGCAGTATAACGAATCGAAAGCCCCTGCTCATTACGGACGTCTATTTGAACTGTTTCGCTAGCACTCAGTGAGGTTTTTGTACGCATTTCGAAACTAAAACACTTATTATCAACTCTATTTTCCAATACTCTGTATCATCCACACAGTTTGATTATCACAGTGCTAAATAACCAACTGAGGCTATTCTAATGTTACAAAGAAGAGAGGAAAATGTTCCCATCTGCATGAACAATTAACAGGAACAAAATTATTTCATCGGGAGTATTAAGTGTACACGACCCCATGCAATGCTCATTGCGTTGAAGTTCCTGCACAACAAAATGTATAAAAATTGTATTTATATTTACTTCATGTGAGGTGGATATATTCCGGTACTCAATATATTTCTCAAAATATTGTATACAGACATGTTTAAATTATTCGTTCTGTTGCATTTCATTCTGATTATTTTCTGAGTAACTAGAACTAGTTTCAATTCAAAGTCGCAAAAAACACTGAGCGGTTGCATAACCAAACATTATATAACCAAACTTATAAAGAAGCAAACGCTTTTGCTGGTCTCAGATCAAGATGTATACTTTTGCCTCATTTTGGTGGTTGTCAAAAACAGGATTGAAGAAATAACGGTTATCAAAAATCTCCATAAACGCGTCGAAATACTTGTTTCGCAGACTCGTCCCCAAATAAATGAAATTCCAATCTTTGCTGCAGAAATGATCGTAGTTTCTCACTGAAAAAACAAGTTGAGTGGAGGATCTTGTTTCTAAAAAATATTCAAGAAGTTCACAAAAACAATTACGAAGGAAAGATACAGTTGCTCCAACAAGACGTGATGTATTGTGATTGAGTGGCTGGCAACGGACATGAAGCCCCCACTTACAATAAATGGCCCACAGTCGTTAACTTGGCCTATTGTTCATATGCATATGCAATGGGCCAGCAAAGCAACCCGAGTCAAGGCAGCCATTAAGTGCGATGTGAAACTCAGTGGAAACTCTTCAAGTCAATTCAATTATGTGGCGTTTAAACAGCAATCATGATGTTTATGTTGCACACTAAAATGTGACCTTTATATTTGAGTAACTGCTGAATTTAGTAGTGAAGAGATCATTGCTAGTGGTTAATGAGACGTCAGATGTCAATTCGTAACTTTTTTCTTTTTTTTATAATTTTTAAGACTTCAGAGCTCAGGGAAAAAAATAATACTAACCTCGGTTTAACTAATTACTTCTAATCAAATATCTAAATATTAAATGATCTATTATAATATATATCTATAAGTATATAGTATTAGTGCTGTATGGTGTATCTATTAGTGTATAGCTAGCGGGTTATTTTTAAAATATGTACAATTTATGATAATGAATTGAGTAGCAAAAAAGTTAAGAATGTTTGATGATTTTACGAAAGTAATTCCCGAAGTTAACAATACGCTTTGATTCAACTTTGAAATTTAATATTTTATTCTTAATATTGAATAAAATGATAAATGCTTATAAAAATGAGGCAGTATTTCTCAACCGTTTCCAATCGTGAAAACTGGCAAAAATCCAGTAAACCAAAAACCCAAACAAATTCTTCACTGGCCGCAGATCAGCCGCTTTGCGAGTGGTTTTAATCGAGGCGAGTTTTAAATTTTGCAAAAGCTCCGAACTTGGGACGGGTAAGCAAAGCAGAAGAAGAAGAACCAGCTTTTTTGGCGGCTTCTATACTAAATTTGTTAACTAACGTAAGTTTGCCGAAATCCGACAGAGATTTTAATTTAATTTAATGCGTTCACCTAATTTTTCCACAGGTTTTCAAACTCACAAATTTTATTTAAAACTTATCCGTTTTCTAAAAATCAACAAGTTGTTGTTTTTTGTGTTAATTGGCCAGAACAAAATTAGTATTTTCTCTGATTTAAAAAATTTTAGCCGCAGTCAAAATTTACAACTTCTAAGGAAATACAAGTTTTAATTATTATAATTTTAAAGTCAAATGTTAAAAAACGTTTCCGAACACAACGAATGCTTAAAACATACTGAATTATGAAAAGTAACTGAGAAAACGTTTGAGAGAACTTGTGACTAAATAACTACAAAATAAGTTCAAACACAGCCGCAGCAGCTGCAACTTAAACTTAAACTTTAGGCTACGCGTTTAAGCCAGAATCAGACTCCAAACCAACACCATAAGCAGAAGCAGCAGCAGCTCGAAGACTGCAATACTATAAACGAAAAACAATACGAACAACAACAATAAGTGGACATGTGAACTTTAAGCTGTGGTTGCGGTTGTCTCATCTAAGAAGGAGATGGACGAACAGCGTCACTGAGCAGCATTTCAAGCATTTCATTCTTTGTGCTCAGCTCGATTCGCCAACTTCATTCTTAAGTGAGCAAACGAATGCATTCTAAATGTTGGATGAGCGTAAAGAGAGCGGAGTGTGAGAGAGATAGAGAAGAGTGACGATTAAGCTTTTTGGGTACATCAAGTTTGTTCAGACATGCATTGTGCAAATATATGTTTATACTTTAATTAATTAATACTGTACACATATAGTATACAATACGTTAGTTGTTTTGTTTGTTTTAATCTAAATTTTAATAACAGCTGCTATACTATTATTTGCTAAGGAATCATATGATCATCACTCACCGCATACTTGTTATAATAAATGCTTCTGTAAATTTCTCACAACTTAGTTTGTGCTTGAATTTCGAAGCTTTAATCCGGGTTTAATTGTTGTATGAAAAACAGAAGGGATTTTTGATGAAAATTAACAACAAATACAACTTCGCATTTTACCTTTTTTTCGAGAAATATTTTGTACTTATTTATATCATTTGTGTTTATTACATTGCACAAATTACGTATAATTTCTCGTATAATGGGAAATATTGCTATAGTACGTCGAAATTTTAAAAACACAATACAAATTTTTAAGAGTATTTTGTAAGTTCTTCTTTTGTGAAAAGTGTTTTATTGTTAATAGTCCTTCATTCATAATTTTATCATAAATAACAATTAAATTGTTAAACTTCATAATTTAATATAGATATAGAAATAAGATTTATTTATTCACTGTTTCTTGTAAATAATTAATTCTTTTTCATACACATAACTTATCACGAAGCCAGAATTAAACTGATGTATAATTAACAAACATAATTTAGAATGAGATGACACATTATAAGGTTATAATTATAGGCTACAGATTCTTGTCCAGAACAAGTAACGCTAAAGTCCCGGTCTTCGTCCTTCCTTCCGAGCATAGCTTCCTTGCACGTAGTTTCGTTTATAGTTTTTGCTGTTTCCAACACACACTTGTTGCGCGTAGTAATAGTAGCAACTCCTTGGTCCTTATCCTTAGATCCTTAGACCTCCAGCCAAGCGAAGAAGACGTTATTAAAGGCGGCACACGTTTCGGATTACGTGTCCACAAAAGCATCAACTTGTGGCACCTAAAATCACAGGCATCACAAATTACCGCATGTGGGTGGTTGGTCAACCTACAACCAACTTATGTGGCGACTTTGAGGAGCCCTGAAAGGATTTCAGTTTTAAACTTAATTTGTTATTTTACTTATTTTGTTTATTGAAAAAATTACCCATATTTCGCATTCGGCACCAAAGTTGCAGCTGGTTTTGGCAACATGTTGCAGCGACCTGCAAACCATTTTCATACTCTACAGCCGAAGAGAGGGCATGTTCACTTTGTTCTTCGTTTTGCAGCGCGTTAAAGGATGGCTGGAGAACGATGGAATTTGGCACGAATATTCTCTCTAATGTAGGGCTGAGATGTTGCCTTCGAAAATGAAGAAAATCGGACCACTGCCACGCCTGCTTTTTAAGTAAATATCAAGCATCCGATTTGAGAGATTCCGCAGCTAGTATTCCATGCCTTAGGTTGAAATTCTATTCGCGAATTAATGCATCACAGGACCGGCCCAGAAAAATGGCCGCGATCCGCCCACTGAATTCAACTATTAATTTATGCTATGAGTGTAGGGTATACGAGCTTCGGCCAGGTCGGATTCCACGCTTGTCCTGGCTGTATTCAAATCTCTATTGCGGAAAATGCACTCATAATACACACACAATCCTTGTCAAAAATATTTGTGAACTTGTGTCTTTATGTATGAGTTGCCAGTCAGCTGTCTGTCACTCGTAAATGCATCCAGGCCATTGTTCAGTTGTTGTTGTTGTTGCTGTTGTTGTAGGCGAAAGCAAACTGGACCAAAATGTCCTCTTCGGAAATACTTGGTGACGTGGTTTCTCTCTCCTGTTTGAACTAATGTCTGCTAAAAAATATACCTCACCTGTGGTTTTTATTTGGCTTTGGTCGGTATATTTTATTGTTGAAGAGCTTTTGAATTCATTAGTTTTTGCATCTCATTTAAATTCTTACGTTTACCTTAAAATCGACTTATTTATCTAGTATTGTTTGAATTTCTTATTAACAGAAGTTCCGGTAATTAAATTCTTCCAGTCGGACCAAAAGCGAAACTTCAAAGTTGGCACTTAGTAAACACGTTTGATTTGATTCATTTTTATGAAATGTGTACATGTATACATGCTGAATTGTTAAATATTATAAAAATATTATCTCAAATTTGGTATATGAAATGTTTGTGTTTAAGCAGAGTCAATAAAGTCCGGTTTCGCGAAAATTTTAAATTTCGCTTCACTGCATTTAAAGTAGGAAGTTAGAAGTCAACCACCCACGCAAATGTTCACAGGAACGCACATAAACACATCATGATGCGAAAGCGTGTCCTGTTGTTGCGGCAACATTGGAGTCGCCAACGAAAACACACCAACCCTGCATCAGACACACTTTCAACTTGTGGCACAGGCAGGAACACCAACACTGTTGCTTCGTCTGCTGCTGCCTGGCCGCACAAATGTAGAGTATAAAACCGAATGTGGATGGCGGTGTTGTTCACAGAAGTTCTTTACACGCACAACAAGTGGCACAACGCTGCAGAACGGAGAACGCAGAGCACTGGATCGGAAGTGAAACGGAGCGTTTTCAATTCAAATCGAAGTACATATTATAATTCTGTTAGACACTTTTTTGGTACGTAAAAAGGCTAAATGAGTGATTTAGTTTAGTGATGTCTTCGTTGGTGTGCTTTAAATTATTCCTGCTGTTTTTCATCTGAGCTTCTTCTGTGAGAAGAAGAAGAAATCAGTATTAATATCGTAGTTTAAAGGATTAACAATGTACATCAATTTAAAAGTGATGGATGGATGAAGTCACAGACCCATTTTACATGAAATAACCTGGGTTTTGTTATTATTTCTGCCTTTGTTGATGATTTCGACCAAATTACATAAACCTGTCTCAATCAAACACATCTACATATACCGATATCAATCAAGTGCACTACCGATAACTATATAATCGGTATTTATAACTAACGATACAATTCGCATAAACAAATTTTCGAGATATTAAAAATCTAATAGTTAAACATCTAGTTAAAATCTAAGATAATTAAAAATCTAATATTAACCAGTAAGAGTGCTATATTCGGCCTGGCCGAATCTTAGATACCATACACCGCACAATTTCGGTTGCGGCAGTTTTGGAAATCAAGTATTGACTTATCGAATTCTAGGAATTTTTGGAGCTGCAAGTTGATTAAGCGTCCCGGGCTCCATGAATCTTAGCTACGCCTTTGTATAAATAGTAGGCGTGGTCGTTGCCTATTTTCAAAATAAAATAATTAGCTTAGTTGTTTTATTATTGAATTTAAATTTAAACTTTATTTACGTGGTAAAAAATATGTTTTTTCATGAGTTATACTGTATAAGTAGTGTAAAAAAGGACGGACCGTGCCCAGTTTTAGTGTTATAATGTTTTATTTGAAATAAGTTGTTATATAAAGTTTTATTCAGGAAGTTTATATATTTAACAATATAACCATTTAAGACTCTCTTCTGTCTGTGTAACCTAAAAGTGGGGAGATCACGCCCATATTTGGCATATCAACGAATAATACTACTCTATACCCAGGAATGAATTTTGTTGTCATAACTCAAAAACGAACGCTGACATTCACATTTTATTCATTCACATTTTAAATAAAAAATAGGTGTGGTCGTGGACCGATTTTGCCCATTTTCAATACCAACCTGCACACCACAAGAAACAATATATCCACAATATATGTATATATATATTTATATATATATAAAAAAAATTTCATCACCGGTTCTCCTGTGATCGTGATTTCCACAGACAGACAGACAGACGGACGGACATGGCTAAATCGGCTCAGGAGGTCACGCTGATCAAGAATATACATATATATAATACTTTTCTATACCTATCGTCTCTATGCCTATACCTATTTCTATGCGTTACACATTTCGTGACAAAGTGAATATACCCTTAACCTTAAGGTGTGGGGTATAAAAATCGAGTTTTATTAAAAATCTAATAAATTCTAATGAAATAAATGCTTGAAAAATATTTAAAATTGAAATTGATATATATGATAGTATTATACATATTCGGCCATCAAACAATGCAACATATAAATAAATCTTTTATATTATATTGATTCACTGAGTTGAATTGGCCATCTCTTTGTACAAGGCTTGATACTAGACCGCAGTCAATCCGTCGGGAGGACTGCAAACAACTGTTACTCATTTGCACAGCGGTGCAGTATTTCATGTCAAAATGGACGACGTGCGAAAGTGATAAATGCACAAATGGACACCCAGAATTCCTGGCAACGACATCCCATTTGGAGAAATGAGAGTGGGGCACCTTTAATTAAAGTTTCCTGTGGAAATATTGAATAATCTGCAAAAGTAATTTCTTCAAAGAATTGCTCTCAATTACATATTCACTTCATTTCGAATTCGTGCTTTCTGAAGTTTCTTTTGTAGACGTGACATTGACATTGACAACAATAATACGTCTAGTTCAATTTTTGGAAACTTCTCATGAACAAAAACTGAGCTACAAACTGAAGAAATGCATTTTTACAATGAGAACAAAAGCAACGACCAACCAATACCAACAGAACGATTCACGGCCAGCCACAAGGAAAACAACGAAAACAGGCCAACTTGTTCCCCTTTTGGGCCATTATATCTAAGTATATATGTACGTACGTACGTACATATATCCATGTGCGATACTTCAGTTTCGTTTGATTAAAAGCCGATGTGTGTGTGTGTGTGCGTGTGTGTGTGGTTGTGCGCCTGTGTGGCGCATCTTATGTGTTTCTCGCATCCTTGCACTTCATTTGGCGGCCACACGTATCCACGTCCACCTGCTCACAACTTCCGGTTGGTGTGTTCGAAGCACGCGATGAGAGACTCGTCGGGAGACTGTAACTTTTGTTCATCATCGCTACGTTGAGTTTAGCCAGCCAGAAAATGGCGCCTTTTGTTGGTGTTCTGTGTGGTGTTAGTTATCTGGAAGCTGTTGTTGTTGGTATTGTTGATGGTTATGGCGATGTGTGTGTAACCTGTCCCCCCCAATAACCTGTCTGTTGTACTGGAATAAGTTGGTGCTGTGGGTATGTGTGCTAACTCCGAGGTACACATGTGCCGGTTGTCCGCTTATAATATAGTTCTATCCTTACTATTATTTTCTTGATCTGGAAAGAATTCAAATGATCATCTTGTAGAAATACCTAGTAATTGTATCGAGCGATGTCTCAAAGCAATAAACATGAAATGTTAACGTGTTGTAGGATGCAAAAATTCTTCCACTTCATCGACAACATCTTTAATTTATGTATATATACCTTAAGTAAACAGAAGTAGAGTAAATTAGACGAATATGATAATCAAAATTGCGCAAGATGGAAATGTTAAAATCCACGCAAACGGAGCTTCGAATTGCAGACAAAAATACAGTGCGAAGTACACATAAAATCATAAAATAAAAAACCGTAGACCTTGAAACTAATTTACATGGCATTATTAAAATCTACAACTTGATGTTGCAGAAGCAATCTTCAAATTTCTGCAATTCGTAATGAGGCTCAGTTTGGGGGCAAGAGTTTTCACCTTTGCTGCTACTTCAGTGGCTAAAAATCTAAAACCTGGTGACAGGAAAGTGATAGGAGCTCAAAACTAAATACTTTTAAAAAGCTTTCCAGACGAAGAAACGAAAGCAAATCGCCCAAAGAGTCACCTTTGGATGGCTTCATTGATTGATTAGCTTTGACACTATATTATTGTATAATATTGACCTCATAAAACATTTTCGTCAAGCTAAGTAAGAATTTCATCATTAAACCAAGCAACAACAAAAAACTTATCCATTTATTAAGGTTTTTTTTAAACGCGATTACAAAATGGCAATAATTGAAGCTATGTTGCAATTAAGCGTTTTTCTGTCGCCGCCACTCGTTTTTCCGACGTGTTTATGGGACTTTTTACACTTTAAACCTTAGTTGAGGCCCAAAAGATTTGTAAAGGTATGTAAAGAACTGCCAACGCCAGATGGAACCATAAAAGCATCTGTTGCTTAGTACTTACGTAATATGCATCTTGGGTCAAATGCAACTATAGAAGCTTTAGAAACTGGATAAAATCAACATCAACCAAGTACCTTTCGTAAGCAAATAACTCACACTAACTTAACCCAAGTTTATTTAAGTGCACCACAAGTTTATTTTTAAGGCGTTAGTTTATTTATATTCTGCATCATGATCATGACTGAATCAGTGCCTTGTGCGGATAGTGGGAAACATTCTCCAGGCTTTTCATCAGGAGGACCTCCTAGTTATTGGAAAGAA
Source organism: Myopa tessellatipennis (assembly GCA_943737955.2). Taxonomy (NCBI): domain Eukaryota; kingdom Metazoa; phylum Arthropoda; class Insecta; order Diptera; family Conopidae; genus Myopa; species Myopa tessellatipennis. Next base: position 15,715,455 of record OX031315.1, read on the forward strand.
AACATCACAGCAGTAAATCTCTGGACTCCATTATATTTGACAACTGCTATATACTTAATTGAAGCTAGGCGAGGTTCAAGAAATATAGCACCGTGTAATTTATCCCTAAAAGCTTCTAATATTCGTTTAGATTCATTGTGAATGTATAATTTTATGCGCCACTTGTATGGAATTATTTTCTTAAAAGCCTTTATTAACTGTTGTAGTTTATTAAAGGAGTTCAGTTAACATTAGTTCTCTTCGGATTCTTTTGATGTGTTTTTACACATTCGAGCTGTTATTCAAGTGATCAAAGTGACTTTAAGAGTTGATTATTGACAAGAGTCAATCCAATTGAGCTCTGATTTAGGTAGCATGTAAATCAGTTGTTTCGCATGTGGAAAGGTCTCGAACAGAATCCCAAATATGCATGTAAAACAACAGAATATGATTTGCTACATAATTCAATTATCAAATCGTGCCTTCGCTCTTCCTTTTCTTGTAAACATTAATATTTAAATAGTTGATGTTTATTGCAAATAAATCAGATACGTATTTGTGCCAACAAATGATTTGCATATTAAAAATAATCCACGAAAGGTACGAAACAACGTAAGAAAACGCTTCGCGCACTTGATTATTTGTGTTCACTTACGGCAGACAAGGAAAATGGTGCGATATTTTTGTCTTGCTGCTTTAAAACGCTGCTGATTAACTAGCGCTTAACTCCTGATCTTTTATCAGCCACTCGCAGGGCCGCCGCGCGCCGTAACTTAAGTGGATGCGTTTTCCCTGCTGCATTTCGATGGCACTCGTGCAGTTTAACTTTGGATGCATATTAACAGCCGTGGTAATGCGATGCTTATTAGCTGCGGGAGTCGGGTGCGTGTTCTGTTGCCACGATGCTTGTTTGCGCTTCTTTTTAACGCTCTCGCTGGCTGCAGAAAAAACTTGAGCGTGTATTTTGCCTCGCATCAGAAGCTGTCACATCAATATTTTTACGACTAATTAAGGCAAAACTGCTGCAGATGCAACACACAAGCTCCAATACCTGTGCAAAGTGTTGAAAATTTAAGAGTGAGCAAATTTGCTTAAGTCTGGTAGTCGCATGACCATGATGCAGATCCATGGTTAGCACTGACGGCGGAATCAATGGCACAATGAAGTTCGAGGTTTTATTTTCTATGTCTTTGATCATTTTTAAGTAATTGCCGATAAAAACCTCGCCATATTTTCTCATTCCAGCTCTCTGCAGCGTTTGACGTCAGTGGAATGGCACCCTTTGTTTTCTTCGTATTGTACCTGTACCAACTGTATACAATGACAACATGCAGCGAACTGTTAGATTCGCCCAGACCTTCACTCGGCGCCTTGGCCGAAAATGTGGAGGATTTGGACCAGATCATTGCGCCGGATGTTGAACCGATCCGCCAAGATGACGGCGCAATCACTTCGCAGAGTAACCATCCACTCGTGACGAATAGACAGGATCAAACCAAATTGCAGTTTCAACGTCCCATCGCTTCGCTAAACATCGACTATTCGAAAAATGAGGTCGTGCTGAAATTTCGCCGAGATCGCAGCAGTCACTTGGCCAAAATTCTTCCAGAAGAGGGAGAAAAGCGGAAATATTTGGACAATAATTTCATGCGTTTCGGGCGCACACCAAAACACGATTTTATGCGGTTCGGCAAACGAGAACCTGAAGAGCAGCCGTCAGCGAAAATCATGGACCATGGATACTACTTCGAAGAACCGAAAGAGCGCTATGAACGCAGTGGCGAAGTAATGCGTGACTCCAGAGGTGATAACTTTATGCGTTTTGGACGTACCCCGAGGGACTTCATGAGATTCGGACGCAGCCCTACGGATTTCATGAGACTCGGACGCAGCTCTGCGGACTTTATGAGGTTCGGTAGGAGCCGGAATAATGATTTCATGCGATTCGGACGGAGCGGTGACAATGATTTCATGCGTTTCGGTCGGACAACAAGGAACAAGCTTCAACGCGATAACACGGGTACAAATCTTATGCGTCTCGGACGTCCAGATAACTTCATGCGTCTCGGACGTAGCCCATCAGGTACTGCAGATAACTCTGACAACTTCATGCGTTTAGGCAGAGCGGACTTTATGAGGTCTGGCAAGAATATCCAAAACCGCACCGAATCAGGAGCAGAGAACAAGAAAACAAAGCAAATCACGTTCGCAGAACACGACAACAACCTAGAGAGCAACCCGATGGACAAGGCTATCAGAGTGTTATACAGCGAGCCAGAGATGGAACCGACTCAAGTATATGACAGAAATCATAACGAACTCTCTGCAGACATGGACTATGTTTTTAACTCAGCAAACAAATAGGGACGGCAATTATGATGAGTAAAAAAGGTGCGGATTATGAAAGGCTGCTTAGTCAATCAGTGTTTAAGCACACTAAATATATATATTATTTGTAAATATCGGAACTATAAATATATTCATTAAACTAATATTTCAAATACTATGTGTAATATTACGGATACGTACACATACATACATACATACTATACATATTCTTTTGATGTCCGTATGTAACGACACCAAGTCACCGATTCCTATGATCAGTTAACATCATTGTTATGAGCTAAGTCAATAATGACGAAGTGAATTTTTACGAGGGCTGGACTAAGATTTCACTTCCATTTATGGTTAGGATCCACAAACTGGTGTTTCAAGAATTTACACTTTAATTACATACTCACTCGCATGGCCAAAGCTATTGATGTGTGATAACTAATTTCACTTCAAGATATTGTTGTAAACTAAATTCTAAGAAAAAGCAGTTATATTTAAACAAAAGTGTTAATAAAGCATCGTAAAAAAATTCTGATTGTTCAAAATAATTTAATATATTGGGAACTGAAGAAAGCACCTAAAGCATGGGAAAATCTAATTCAACGATTAATTTGCATTTATTTACACTTGCATTACATTACATCAGTACATTAGTGTTCAATACAGTTAGTATTAGAGCTTCTATATCATTAATTAACGCCAATTGTTAATAATGTAATTCATTCATCCTTTTCATCCTATTTTTTGCAGTTGGTAATTTTATAGTTTGGTACAGGGTTCGTAAATGCCCGCTCGTGCTCTCGAAAACAAACGCTCTTTTGAGCTCACAATAGCGAGCTGGAGCGGAAAAGAGCGCTCGAGAGCGAACGATTACGAACGCTTGTTTGGTAGCTAAATATGTGCGCGTGCCATCTCCTGGCCAATAGCAAAGGCTGATTGTTTGAGAATCACCGAGAAAAGTTGTCTCTAAAAGTATTTTAACATTTTTATATGATGAATAAATATAATAACTATAAAATAATATATAATATTTTAATTACTTTAATTGAAACTATACCAAAGTTTTATCAATTTTTCTCTTTGTTTGTGTGGCGCCATCTACTGTCATCCATTAGCATTGACAAGAGTTTCAACAGGTGGTGCTATATCTCAAATCAGCTGTTAAACAGCATGCAACAGTCGAAAGTCCAACTTATATTTTTGTTGTAAAATTATTCTAGGTACAAATTGTAAATAAAAATCTAGTGCGTTTACGTTTTTATATGTACATAATTAATAAGAATTGTACCAGTGGAGGTTATCTTAAAAATCACAAGCGATGTCTACTAAGCTGCTAAATTTATCGCGCGGTGAGTGAAACAAATTATTAAGTAACTTTTTAAATAAATGCTTTGTTAATATTTGTCCTGTTAATTGTTGCGGTTATTACATAATAATGAAGCATCATTTATGAGATTACAAAATCAGCTTCGTAATGTACATTATTTCAAGTGTCCCGTAAAATAAAACGATAAGCATCTAGTGTCTTTTAATTTGTCCTAATTTCTAATATCTTATCTGCTATCAAACAGGTTATTCGAAAACAGCACATTTAGTGGAAGGAATAGAAACGAATCAGAATTTTTAAATCGCTCAAAATGCTTATCAAGTTTTTATTGGGATCAGTCAGTACCTTAAATTTTGGCACATTCAGCTATAGAATACTTTTTTAAAGCATATGAGATTTGTCTCGATTACAAAAATGCATGTGTATTATTTATTGTATTTACCAATAGTTGTTCTTATTATTTTTAGTTAATAAACTGATTGCTTCTGGTTTCATTAGAGGTATCTCCGACTCTGCCAAATACCCAAAAATTACGACGCATTATACTATAAACCCGCGCGAAAAGGATCCGCGATGGAAGGGTGAGGAATAGTTGAAGGATTATTAAACAGATTTAATTAAACTTTTTCTAATCTTTCAATCGCATTAGAAGTTGATATGGAACGCTTTGTGGATGAAGTTGATATTGTTATCGTGGGTGGTGGTCCGGCAGGCATGTCGGCTGCCATTCGCGCTAAACAGTTGGCAGCCGAACAGGAAAAGGTAAGTTGTTTCAATTGTGAGTGAGAAAGGACATGCACTTTCAATGTTTGCATTTTTAGGAAATTCGCGTTTGTGTGGTTGAGAAGGCTGCTGAAATCGGTGGTCACATTCTTTCCGGTGCCGTCATCGACCCAGTTTCATTAAACGAACTACTGCCGGAGTGGAAATCGATGGGTGCGCCCTTAAACACCCCTGTCACCAAGGATACATTCTCGTTACTCACTGAAGCTGGTCGGATTTCGATACCTGTGTTCAAGGGCTGGCCCATGGATAACCATGGAAATTACGTGGTGCGCCTCGGGCATTTGGTGAAATGGTTGGGCGAGCAGGCTGAGGCTTTGGGTGTCGAGATCTACCCAGGATGTGCAGCTTCCGAGGTACTTTTCCATGGAGATGGCAGCGTTAAAGGCATTGCAACCAACGACGTGGGCATCGCGAAGGATGGTTCGCCAAAGGAGACCTTTGCACGTGGGATGGAACTACATGCGAAAACCACAATTTTCGCTGAAGGTTGTCGTGGTCATCTCAGTAAGCAGATTATGCACCAGTTTGGCTTAAATGCGGCCAATGAGCCGCAAACTTATGGCATCGGCTTAAAGGAGATCTGGGAAATCCAGACCGAAAAGCACGTGTGAGTATAGACAAACATGTGCTGAAATCCATTTCCAATGCAAGACCTTCCACTTTTAGTCCTGGTTTGGTGGAGCATTCCATCGGCTGGCCACTAGACAAGTTTACGTATGGCGGCTCGTTCTTGTATCATCTTAACGAACCCACGCCCACCATCGCCGTGGGCTTCGTTATTGGTTTGGATTATAAAAACCCGTGGATCAGTCCCTTTCAGGAGTTTCAAAGATTCAAAACACACCCCGAAGTGCGGGATGTATTCGAGGGCGGAACGCGGATTGCGTATGGTGCGCGTGCCATTAATGAAGGCGGTATCCAAAGCTTGCCCAGCAAGCTGACCTTCCCGGGGGGCTGCCTAGTAGGTTGCAGTGCCGGCTTCTTAAATGTGCCGCGCATTAAAGGTTCTCATTATGCCATGAAGAGCGGTGCGTATCTCTAAGAAGTAAATGCAAAAACGTTAAATTTTAGTAATAAGTAACATTTAAGGCATGCTTGCTGCGGAGAGCGCGTTAGAGTCCATTTCTGGCGAGGTACAAAAGACTGCCGGCTACGAGCCAAAATCATATCCAGAAAAGTGAGTTTCTCGCACAAATCATATTCACAGCAATGTAACACAAAACCTATCGTTATTTGTGCCCCCCATGTAGAGTAAAGAACTCCTTCATCTGGAAGGACCTTTATAAGGTACGCAACGTGCGGCCCTCCTTCCACAATCCTCTCGGTCTCTACGGGGGCCTGGCACTCAGCGGTTTCTCCATTTTCATGGGAGGTCGAGAGCCCTGGACACTGAAACATGGCATTCCAGATCACGAGCGCTTAAAACCTGCCACCCAATGCCAACAGATTGTCTATCCTAAACCCGATGGTAAGATATCTTTCGACTTGCTGTCATCGGTGGCGCTTACAGGCACCAACCACGAGGGTGATCAACCCCCTCATCTGACTTTGTTGGATGACCAAGTTCCCGTCGACCATAATTTGGCGCTCTACGAAGGACCCGAGCAACGTTTTTGTCCCGCTGGCGTCTACGAGTACGTGGCCAATGAGGAGGGCGGCAACATGAAGCTGCAGATAAATGCTCAGAATTGCATCCACTGCAAGACCTGTGATATAAAAGACCCCAAGCAGAATATTAACTGGGTGGTGCCGGAAGGCGGAGGTGGTCCTGCCTACAATGGCATGTAGGCCAGTAGTTTACAGCTGAATCGCAAAATCATGTCCTCTTGCATTTTTTAAACTATTTTATTTTTTAGTATAATTTTCGATTGATATTATTGATTTCCTAATGAAGGGTCCACTCCATATTATCGCTTAAGATTAAAGTTATACCTACTGGATATACTTACGAAGGATAAATAAAACGTTTAAAGTTTTACCTATGGATCTGGTTCCCTTATTGTATTTTAAAATCAGAAAAATAGCTCTGTAGAGCGTGGCCGAAGCTTGAATACCCTAGACACTTCTGTTATATAGAAGAGTTCAATAGTTTGTTTACTCTGATAACGATGGATTGTGAATTGTTACATATTAAACTCCAAATGGAGCAGATTATGTGAAAGCGAAGTTATCAAAATGCCTGAATGTTTCTGGCGGAATATATAAGCTGCTCCGTCATAATTTTTATATATTTGATTCTATTTTAACCGGCAGATACACAATGTGCACCTTTCTATACCTGGCACGCCTTCTTCTATGCGTTACAAACGAAGGGACAAATTGAATTTATTATTAATTGCAGCAATTACTCGCGTGCAAAACTATTCACACCGAAGACCAAACATCTGAACTTTTGCCGCAAAAATCTGTGCTCCTGCTCCCTACTTTCTAACAATAATTAATTTCAGAACGTAGATCAACTAAACTGCTTGGGGATCATATTCCATGAGATGCAGATGGAGTTCACACGTCGAACTTCTGCAGCTCTCACTCTCTAAGCAGTTGAATATTGTAAAGTGTCTCTCGAGTCCTACCTTCAACTGCAATACAGCACCTCCCCTTTCTGTACGGTTTATTAACTGTAAACTAAGACCCATCTTTAGCTCTTCAATCCGTTTTGCTCTTGGTGCCCATCGCACAACCCCAGTTAGCAACATCCTTATTGAGAGCTCTCTCCCATCTCTCGAAATTAAAGCAGAGATATTAACAGCAAAGCTATACTCAGATCCCACAAAATAAAACACTGGTCGAAAATTCCTTCAATCATCGCAAAAGTAGTAAAAATAAAGAATATGACTTCGATATGTTATCTCCTCTCCTTTACCCTGATCACGATTTCTTAAAACCATCCACTATAAATTCCTTTTTCCTTTCTTTATGCTGTTGGTTCCCAGACAAATTATACAAAAGCGTTACCACAGAAAGAAGAAGAGTAATGAAAATTTCAATCCCACAACATTACAGTTCAGTATTCACAGCAGAAATCATTGCAGTTAAAGAAGCGATCATTACAAATATAAATGGTAATTTTGCTATTTGCTCGGACTCGCTCTCAGTCCTTAACGCAATAACCAACCCCGATAACATAACCTACTATCCAAATGAAATTAGGAAAATTCTTTAAAATAATTACTCCAAAATGTCACTAATTTGGGTACCTGGACATACCCAAATAGAAGGAAAGAATTTGCTAATAAATCTGCGAAATTCGGCACGCTGGCCAATTAATTTGAACTCCACACCTCAACCCAAAAGATATCATTAATCGTATTAACTCTTCTATAAACCTTAAATCATATAATACTTTTACCAAATCTTCTCCTTGGTATAAAAATATTAATCCAGGAGGGATTTTAGCTCTGCATAAAATTACTGCAAACAAATGAACCAAACGAAAAAAGACACACCATAGTTGTCAATCCTGTAATTTAGAATAGTGTATGCGTTATATTAATAATAATTGCATTTTAATAGTAAGATACTCCTGCCTTCGGTGTAGGGTATACTATCAAGAGAACTGTAGACCTATTTTTAAACATGGACATGAAAGTAATCAGATTCGTCTTCGTAATTAAATAGGTTTTCCTTTTAAATTGCAATACCTTTTGAATCCCTTCTTTCAGCTTTTTAGATTTCAAATAGTTGCCAACTGCCAAGAAAAACAAATTTTATATTCGAATATCAAACACTTCTTTAAAATTAAAGTTTTGAATGACGAGACTGTCGCCTATTTTTAGGATTTAGGTTTAAGATTTTGCAGAAGTTGTCCAAAGACTTCCAAAGTTGGTTTGTGTTTTTTATTTATTTTCTTTTCCACTTAGATACATATTTTCAAAGATAATATTGGAATTGTTGCCTAACTTTGTCCTGTGTATATTTCAAACTAACAAGTCTTTCCAGTATTTTCAAAACTTTATCAACTAGTAACTCGATCTGGCAAATATTGTTTATTACACGTCTTAATAACACAGGTATGTACTGTGTGTATGATATCTCTTAAATCTTACATTTAAACTTTCCTGATTTCCTTAACTTGCTCGTACTTCGCCTGTTCTCTGTCTCCGAAGCTTTCAAGTCGTAGGTTGTCTTGATTAGTATTTGCAACATTATTAGTATTTGCACACCGAAAACAAACAAAAACTTTGGTGCATCTTATTATGTGGTATATACGTACATTATTCTTTTATTGAAGTGACAGCTGACATGTGACATACTTATATACATTAGAGCTACATACCATTTTGTTTATTTTGTGTGTTTGTGTACCGACATCAGTATCAGTAAAGTTTTATAACATTTTCACATATAATATATTTTGTTTGTACCGTCCTAGACACCTGGGTGTTTTCTTACCGTGTACAATTTCACAGCGTGGTTTCCAAAAAACAGAATTTGGTCCCAGTGACCATTGTGCCTAATTTATCTCAGAAAATCAACAATTTACATTCTGCAGATTAGAACTTGGCTTTGAATAAAATGTTTAACTTAGGGAATAATTTTAAAAATTAAAAACCAACCATAATATAATACTTGACTGTTGCTGGTCATCGGGAAACGAATTAATTGTAAGTAACGAATATTTATTGGGACAGATATTTATACGTTTGTGATCACTTGCTACAGACAACAAATGCGGAAATTCGAATAAGCGATGATAGCAGTCAATACTATCATTCATACATTTTATAGCACTATAAAAAAAATTAAAATGAGTAACTGGTCTGGGCTAACTGAATCCCGACTTACATCTAGGAGTAGGACCAACGACTAGAGCCACATAAAAATATTAGCAAATCTACTTTCATGTCAATCAACCAGATTTGAGTCAATCACATTCTGTACATTAGAACCTTGTGACTTAGAAGCTATAATGAAGGAAGAAAACACGAAAGGAAGGAACAGAGGCGTGGCAATGCATAATACATTTTTGTGTGAAATATTCTACTGAAGATAGACTGAATAAAGCGAAGCTTGTTGCTAATCGGAGGATGGACCTAATGTATCTAATTTAATCTTATTATATACAATACATGAATTCTTTATTCAAGTTACTTACTTAAAATGTCTGCTAGTTTTGCTAGTTTGCTTATGTTTTATTACTTAAGTACATATTTGTGTTTGTGTGTATATATTAAATTTATTCGGGTTTTCTGATATTTCTTTTTTGTTATTTTGAATCTTTTCTGTCTAAATTTACATAAACTTCCTTATACTTCTTTTATATTACATATATCAAAAAAAGAGGCACTGTTTTTAAGGCAACTACAAAGTGGAGGTAATTCCTTCGTCGAAGGAATCAAAGTAGGATAAAGATACACAAATTCAAGAAGTGAGTGAGGTTTTGTTAAAGAAGTCGGCGAAGATGATAAGAGATATTTTGTGGAAATTGAAGAATTTAAAAACAAATTAAAATACAAAATTGAAGAAGTGCAAAATGTGCGCAAATCTTATAGTATATAGTAAATATACACCATTGTCTATACAAACGTATTGTTTTTATATTCGATAACATCAACAACAATAACGACATCAATAAAATAAATCAAGTAACAACAACCAACATTAAATACGTTCATATGTCTCACTTATAAACATGCATTTCTTAAGGGTGTTTCGGGTGTTTCTCTAATATTACATTAATTTGTAAAGTTATATTCAGTTTACAGACATGTAAAATGCTTTTGCTTACATATATACATGTGTAAATATCTATGGCCTTTGTTTTTGTAGTGTAAATATATCTGTATATATATATATATATTATATATTGTGTGCTCTTCAAAGGTATTCCTTATGTACGAGTGTTATTATATAACACTTACATACTCGTACTCCATATATTTATGTTTGTTTTTTGTACATTTTATTTAAATAATTTAGTTAACTATGAATTAATATCGTCATAAATATATTTTTCTATCATTTTTATTACCATTTCAGTTCTTTTCAGGAAACCATTTCGTGTATACTCGTATTTCAATCTAATATATTCATAAAGATATACCTACATACATATGTCTCTTATTATGTATCTACGTATTTATAATTTAGTGTATTTTTGTGCAGAGTTGTCTTCACATAATTTAAAGTTTTATTTAATGCTGCTATTACATTTAACTAAACTAGACTTTATACAGACCCTTCTTTTAGGAAATTGACATGATAAACCACCTCTATACTTTACATAGTATATCTATCGTAGTATTCAACATTGTTGTGGCATGACATGGAAAGTGATGATATTATTGAACACTTCTCTAGAGGAAATTATTTAAATGACCGAAACTTTCGCTTAGTTAAGTTAGTTGTAGCTAAATAAGTGCATAATTAGTACATTAATACTGCCCAGTACATCACATCTAAAGTATAATACGAAGGAGTTATTAAGATATCGAGGCCTAGTTTTTTATAGATTGACATAACATAAATGCACCAAGCAAGTCTTTTTTCCTATTTCATATGTATTCTGTAATACCACTAAATTAACATGTCCGGCAACGCTTGACTCTGGTATTAGGCTCGGGATCTGCTTCGACCTCAATAATAATTTTTCGCATCGGCCAAGAATCATATGGCAGATCGTGATAAATTAAAATCACATAATCGAATGGACGCTTCATTAAAGAATTATTTAAAAGTAGGTTAAGGTTAAGAACTAAGTGTTAAGTGTTTGTGTTTGTCCTTGGGTCTAAAATTCAATAGTTTGCCAAATGTTGCATTAGATCTTGAGCAATAGTCATGGTAAATAGCTTCTTATATTGTATAAAATTTCACATTTATAAACACAGATGTTGACTTAAAGTATGCCATACGATTAAAGCTTTATTTGAAGAAAGGGAAAAACCAAACCCAATCTTTTAGTTAAATATTTTCGATTAGACAAGAAATGTTACTTTCTTCATCTAATAAAATTCTCCCCTTTCAAAAATTGCAACATAAAATCAAAAAATAGCTTAATAAATTATATGAAAAGTGTTATAAAAAAGGCGGAAAACAAAACAAAAACAAATAATATTTGTATTTATATAATTTCATTTATTTCACTTCTCTTGCATTTCTTCTTTAAAGTAATATTATTGAAAATATTGTATAACATAAAAATGGTCATAAAACTAATTTTCACTTCACGTCTTTTGAACTCGACGCGGTTTGAAATTGATCCATTGAAGGGTAGGAGAATCCAGAAATTTAAGGAGCCGGCTAAAAACTAATGAACATAATTTGTATTGCAAAAGTAATATTAAATAAAGCAAATTAAATTAAATCATAACATTTAATAATATGACTGTTTTAATTGAAATCGTAAAGAAATACTTAAACTACCGAATCATACAATAAAAACGAAAAGCAAGCGGAAAAGAAATATTTATACGCTTAGAAACTAAGTCTTAAGAATAGCAGTTTGTAAATAAACAGTGTATAAATTTTAATTTCAGTTTTGCGTTTAGAAACAATTCTCTGTAGTAAGCTCAAGATAAGCTCTTAGATATAAATGAATTGAGTAAAGATGTGATCGCACAAGAATTGCGATTCACATTTGCAATTACTTGAAAGATTAACTACAAGAAAGGACTTAAAAATTGCACAGCGTGTTTCTCAGATTGCTAAATTATTAAGGAAAATTTAAAACTTAAACTCAGAGCGCAAGATCTCTACAAACCCTTTTAATTTTACGCTTTCGTATTTTTCTTATAATTTCTACCTTTTATGACAAGTAATTGTATTTTTTTCCCATTGTTTCGCTTCAACTATTTACAATTTTGTTTTCTTTATTAATACGTAATGCTCATTAAAAAGAATTCACTTGATCTGTGTTAAAAAAACTATTTAAATCGTAATCTAAAATCATATCGTTCGAATTAAAGTCTAGAAATCGAAATTAATTTCAATTTTTGTTCTTATCTACGGCTCAAGGAAAACACGTTGAAGTTGCACTTTTGTCGCTTCAAACTTAAACTCAAATCGGTGACAGCTTAAGTTTAGGATGATTTATTATAAAATAATTTCTAACCTAACAAACAGTTTAACTTCTAGTTGATCTTTTATTAAGACGTATTTTTACTTTAACTTAGAACATATGACACAATTATTCTTAAAGTTCTGTTCATTTATAATTAATATTGATTTGCTGATTCTCTTTCTTCGTGTTCTTTAAAAATACCTACGTTTGTTGTTGCAAGATCGAGATTTCATGCAGATTATCAGTATAGGATTTTTATGAGGATTCTTAGGATGGTTGTTGGGAAAGCATTTATTTGTGTATATGTATGTGTGTGTGTCTGTTACGTAAAGTTACATGGCTTAAAGGCATTTAGGATTCAAGCCGATCAAAGCTGCTGAGAACAAAACGGAACTCATTTGAAATCTCCGGTATCTAAATGATATTTAATGCTGGAACTTAGATTGATATAGATTGAGATATAGATATAGATCAATATGATTGGTTCAGAGATATAGATATAGATGAGCGCTGGCTTGCGGCGCTTTTCAATAGTTCCCAAGTTGTTGTTGTTGTTGTTGTTGTTGTTGTGGATTTTGTTGCTGCTGCAGTTGAGTGCTACTGTGAGTAATTCTGCTACTGCTGCTGCTGGCGATTATGGTGTGATTGTTGTTGTTGCTGTCACCATTGCGACTGTTGCTTAAGTGTTGCTGTTGATAGTAGATGTTGCTATTGCTCAAATTGTTGTTGGCACTGTTGCGGACAGTGTTATTGTTGTTTGTGTTATTGTTGTTACGCATGTGCGACGGCAGCATGTCTTCTATGTGTTGCAGCTGATCGTCCCGAAAACTGTTGTTGCTGATATTGAATATGGTTGAACTCTCTGCCGCCGAAGCTGCTGCAGCTATTGTTGTGTCCATACTGTTATTCTGATTGCTGGCGATGTGATGTTGCTGATAATTAGTCGGCGCTGTTGACGGTGCTGTGATTGCAGTGGCGGCTGTCGCTCTTATCACTGCCGCTTGCCTTGACGGCTATGTTTGCCATCCGCCGGATATTCTTGGCCTTTTATGCGCCTGATTCGGCCCATCGTAATCGGGCAGATGTTGCTGTTGCTGCTGTTGTTGCTGCTGTTGTTGCTGCTGCTGTTGTTGCTGCTGCTGTTGCTGTTGTTGCTGCTGTTGCTGTTGTTGCTGCTGCTGCTGTTGTTGGTGCTGATGCTGATTGACGACTGCTGCCGCCGCTGCTGCTGCATTAGCCAGCCGCAAGTCCGGCGACGGGATGTTGGTGGGCGTGACGGAGCCTGTGTTGAAAATAATAAAATCTGTTAAAGCATTAGTTGGATCTGTTCAGTCTATTGGGGGCTGGGAACGGGACAGCGCTTGCTTTTAGTAGCGCTTGCTGCTGCAGTTGTTATTGCGTTGGGTTTGTTACTGTTGTAGCCGAGCTGCTTGGCTGCTTGAAGCGGGGCGGGGAGCAGAATGACGGGTGAGTTAAACGAACGCAAAATGCGAGGAATGCAGGATGTTACAGGAACAGGATGCAAGGAACGAATGACAGAGGCTCAAGCATCTTGTTAACTTTGAATAAATACAGTTTTGAATTGCAAAAGATTGAAATGATTTTAGTTAGCAGGCATCATTCCAAGGCGTAGATACAGAAACATTAAGGCTAGCGAAATGTGTTGCAAATACAAAAGCAGTAAGTTATTAAAAGCCGATATTAATAGAAGACACTCTACTTTATTCGAGGCAACTCTTATTTCTATTTCAAATTTGTTTCCTGTGTGCCATTTCGGATAAGATTTGCTTAACCATTTTGGATTTTTCTTAATTTCTCTTCAATTCTCTTCAATTCTGCTCTGAGATAAGAATTTTGCTCTACTGGCATTGAATACTTATTTTTAAATAAAAAGCCTTAGATCGAAATTATATAAGCGTAAATAGTTGGAAAAAGAATGGAAATCTTAAGAAGCGTAAAACACTTCAAGAATCTGTGAGATGAAGGTACATGATACAAGATCATCTACCATTGTACACAATTACCGGAAGGACGGAATTAGAAAGCGATTAGTAGGAGAGTGTAGCTAACATCGGAGAATATAAGCTTAATATCAGACTTAATATAGCTCTCATGTTTCAGAATAAGACTTCAGTTCTTTTTTCAACCTACCAACAAAAGAAATACTCGTGCGTGTTAATAAAGCGGTGCATAAAAGAAGGAAAGCAAATGTGATGAATCCAGGAAAACCACAAAAAAAATGAAATGTTAAACGAAACCAACACATGCAGAATTACATATACATATACGCAGTGTAGTGTGTGTATAATGTGTATGGGTGTGTGTGTGTGTGATGGTTAGAGCCTTTAGCGCAAGCATGCTGAAGCTTGTAAGTGGTTCGCGTCTGTCGGTGAATGTTCCGTGCGTGTGTGTGTGTGATGATGTGGGAGTAGGAGAATATAAACTTGTATATATATTGTATATCGTTGATGTTGCAGTAGGTCATTCTTGGAATTTTGATTTTTGGAATTTCGAAATCTTGTCCTCGAAAATGTTCATGAAATCGCAGTCTTAATGCAATCTTCGATATAAACAAGCAACAATGGCGTCCCAGATATGTGTCCAATATACACATATACAAGAGTATATTGAGTGTTTAATGTGGCGTCGTCGTACTTCCAAAGACGACGAGTTTGAGAAGAGCGAGAGAGACAGAGACAGCGATACGCTTGTATGATGTACGTAGGATGTCAGTAAATAAATGAGCGAGGAAGTAATATATTTAGAGTCGGCACAAGAGAAACGAATACATTTTTAGGAAATGGCGAAATGGCGAAATAGCGAAATGACGAAATGAGCCACAAATCGACAGTAAAATTAAGACTGAAACTGCAAATGAACGGGGAGAGGGATAAAAAATACTTATTAAATCAATTATTATTCAGCCAATTTACCGGCAAAATTCCAGAATCTAGAATTAGGGCCCAGTTGGGAGCGATAATATCCATCGTATTTGTCTAGAACTGGTTGTTGACGAAGAAAATAAATGAAAGAGAAAAGAGAAACAGACAAATTCGTGTTCATTCTCGGTTGACTTCAGATTTCGTTAGTTATGTGGTCGTTCTTGACTCTTTCCTGGCTAATCCTACTGTGAACTTAGCTCGTGCTCGCAAGTAGCTTACCAAATATAAACTAGCATAGTGACCTAATAATAAGAACCAAATAATCGTGTTCGAACTCTTCTCCAGAAGGCAGCAATTCAAAAGTGAGAATGAGCTTGAAGTTGGTTTTAGAATTATTAATTATTTAAGGATCTCCAGGCTGAAAACAAATAGGTTTGCCAGGTTTTGTAGGGAAAACAGTAAATAACTAGTTATTTACATTGTAAGCCCCTTAAACTCTTAAATTGCCGCCTCCTAATCGAGAGATCTGAACAATAGAAATATTAATCTGTTCTATTCGACTAAATACGAATTATTTATAAATATTTGGAAACACTTAACTATTATAAGTCTGCTTTAAGTCTAATCGATCTGTTGAAGAGAGTAGATTTAATTTTGATAACAGAAGCCATAAATGCACTCTCATCCCAGCACTATGAACAAATAAATAATAATACTAACTTCAAGATTCGAACAGAGGTAATTACCTAATTCCAATGCGCAAACATCACGGATCGATGTTGTTCTCAGACTTAATATTCTGAATTCTGAACTTACAACTAAATATTTATTTTAAAGCTACAAACTACTATGTAATGTTTGAATAGTATATACTTGAATACTCTGGATATGTTCTGTAGTAAATGTTGTCTCTGTTTGTTGGCTTTTAGCTGAGCTTTACTTAAACGTATTAATAAAATTATTTACATGCTGCGGCCACAGTTGCGTCACTTACTGCGTTGCAAAAATATTAGTTAGGAGATTCTCGTGGGAATCAATAAAACTGTATTATTCCGGAAAAGTTCAATAACTAATGAAGAAAGGCAAAAGAACGACACTAAAAACTAAAGTTAAGAAGGTTAATTTAAAAACGAACGCTTACATGAGCAAACTTATTGTAACTAGAATACGCACGACTAGGAAACAATAACGAAACGCAGATGGGGGGCGATCTTACCTGGAGTGGGCGTCAGATGGCCTGTCGAGGAGGGTCGCGAAGTGGCCATCACCAAGTGCTGCTGCGGATGACTGAGAATGCTTAGATTGGCAGCCTGTTCGGCGGGGTTGCCGTGGCCGCCTCCGCCTCCGCCGCCACTTCCGCTGCTTCCAGTGCTGCCGTTCGAGCCGCCGCCAATGCCCCCGCCGCTCGCTATCACGGCGGCGCTGTTCATCGTGGTGATGGAGAGTGAGTTGCTGGTGACTGGACCGCCGAGGCTCTGATGACCGCCGCTGAGGTCGCGTGGAGGCGACTGGGGCTCCGATTTGACTTTAATGGAGACGGGCGAGGAGGCAGGGGGCGGGGTGCTGTTCGAAACGGCCAGGTGTGGCAAACTGCAACAGAAAAGTAGAGTTTATTGGGGTTTGGGACTGTGCGTTGGCGCCCATAATTCACCTCGAATGCTGCACCAATCCCTGGTGTGTGGTCCACGACGGCAGACTCATGACGTCGGAGGAACTCATGGAGAAGTCTTGCGGTGCGAAGGAGTAGCCGGTCAGCGCCGGAATGGGCGTGTGAAGCGTTACGACGGGCGTGTTGAGTGAAGACTGATTGTGTCGTTGTTGCTGCAAAAGCAACGACTAGATTTAGAAATTGCAAAAAGAGGGCGATTAGTTGACGATGTATTACTACGGAGCCTGCAACCGATCATGATGGGCGTGGCGTACGGTGATATTCAAATTGCTGCGGCACACGCGTAATTGTACTTTATTTCTTTTACTCAACTTCGAAACGAAACCAATTTTAACAAACGTTACTAATACAAATCGAAGAAATAAGATTCCGCGTGGAGGTACATTCATTCATTAACTACGAGTGTGTATTTGAATGTGCTAACTCAACACAGATGAATCGGCTCACTATAAATGAATGAACTCATACGCCACCCCAAACAGGAGTTCGTTAATCCCGGTTAAACTGCAATAGAATTCAAATGCAGCACTTGTACTTACATCTGCGTACGCGATTTCGTCAGCTGTGGCCATGTTCTGAGCGATTGTGGGAGTTGGTATGACAACGCGTAGATTGGAGGCGCGTCCGTTTTGGCTGCTCGGCGACTGTTGCTTGTGAGCGATGTGGTGAGCTGAAGTGGGTGAAAAGTGCAATCAATGAGAGTACTTTCGCCATGTAATCGCCAGCTTAAGCGGCTTTTAAGCATGCTTGCAATGAGCACCGCAACAAGTGCGAGAGCTGTATTAAAAGTTGTGGTGAATTATTTGGGGGAGGAGGGAAGGCAAGGAAAGGAAACACGTGGGAAGTACGCAATTAACTCGGGTTATAATGTACGATATCAGATGTGCACCAACTACAGTGTATGTAAGCTAAAGTGTTTGTGGTATTTGGTGTTAGTTCGGTGCGACATGCTTACAATGTGACTAATGTTAAGATTACAAATATGATTAAGTTGCCCACCTAAGCCGGGACTCGGCCCCGGGCTCGGCGATCCACCCAGCGGCGAATGTGAGTGCGGATAACCGTTGGACATCTCCAGCATTGACCCCGATGGATAGACTGTTGGTTGGATTGATGGATCATTCGTTCATGGAGTGAAATGGAAGCGTAGAGAGAAGTAGAAGATGAAGAAGATGCATGGAGATAAAAAAATAATTATTATTTATTTTGGTTTTTATAATTTCAGTAAAGTTTTGATACAAAACGAAAAATCGGATGAATATTAAGACTGAAAGAGTTGAAAAACCTCTGATATAAATAAACATGAGAAAATTAACAAAATCAAACGAAGCAAAGATTAAAAATAAAACTGTTCTTTTTCAAAAAAGGAAGATAAACAAGCATGACATACTAATAAAATTAAAACCAAAAATTAATGTGAACTTCATAAATATCCTTACATATATTTCGGGGAAAAAGGGATTAAGTGAGTTCGGAGAACTCAGTTTAGTTAATTGATAAATTAATGTCATGCAGTCTAAAAAATTAAACACAATAAAATGATAAAATTCAATGGATAAATCCTATGCGAAGAAGCGTCCTCTAAAGAAAAACATTTTATTTATTTACTTCAAACTGAAAAAACAGAAATTAGGATTTAAAAAAATTTGAATAAATACAGTACAGGTACTAAAACGAAAACGAAAACGAAAACAATACGAAAACGAAAGGAAAACAAATGAATGAAATTAAATTTGCGTCGTTGCCGCCAACACTAACTTATCAAGGACATCCCACCTGAATCCGTCTCCGAACTCGATGGACGTGGACTGATATTCGTGTGGGACATCTGGGGGCTGGCCTGCAGCATGGCATCGCCGTAGCCGCTCGCCACGGGCACCGAGACTGGCAGCGTGAAGTTCGAGTTGCCCATGTTGCGTGCCGCCGATCCTCCAGCGCCGCCAGCCATCTGGGTGCGCTGCATCATCAACTGAAAGTCTTCGTCGATTTTGTTGTATTTGGCTTCGGTACGGGGGGTGAGTGTGTAGTCGGCTTCCTGTTCAGGTGAATCGGGTGACATGACGCCATTTTTGTTCTCCTTCTGCAAGACCAAAGACAGAAAACAGCAGAAATACACAGAGATTGTAGAGCAGATTTACAGATTAAGATATTAATTCAAAATATCATAAATTATTATTTAATAATACAAATAAAATATTAATAATATACGTATTAAATAGTAACCATAATCAATTATTAAATATAATGCATTATCCCAACACTTGAAGAAACTTTAGGACGGATTCGATTCGGGAAGCGATTTCAATGTCACTGCCAAACTAATGAAAAACAACACGCGCTCGACTGTTGTTACACAACTCATTTGAGTAACAATACGGTCACAGTCACAATAGCAACAACAATTTAATGTGACCACCGTAGAACTAACGAACGTCCAGAAGATGAACCTCTAAAATTTGTCAGAGTTACGTAAAAAAGAAAAACAATGTGGGCAAAAAGTTGGGTATGAATATTCGACAGAAAACAAAGAATTCAAATAAACTCCAGAGCAAATGCTAATGAAGGATCTCTGTACGCGATACGAGTAGAGCAGAGAAACCCGGAATCGGTCTTTTGTGGTTATTTGTTTCCTTTAGGAAAGCGATCTGAATCTGCATCTGAATAGTTTTGAGTCAGAGTTCAGCATTTATCTGGCTGTGAACAATAATAATCACCTCCTCTACACACTCTGCCACACAGTGACAAGGTTGTTGGTTGTCTCTACTATTTTGTCTAATAATCGTATCTCAACTTCACCATTTTAACCATTAACTGGGATTCCACTCTCTTCATCTTACCTCGATTATATTTTTGTTGGTCAGCGATTCGTGTGGCTCCTGGTATTCGGTGTACTTCAGCAACACTTTGTCCATGTCGGTGCTGGCGTATTGGTACAGTTTGTTGCTGGATGAGAAGATGATGAGTGCGATTTCGCAGTCGCAAAGCACGGACAGTTCGTATGCCTTCTTCATGACTCCGAATTTGCGTTTGTTGAACGTCACCTGGAAGAAAAGAGGACGGCAAGTTTTAGTTTCTTCTCAATTATTTCCAATTAAAAATGATTTTCCAGACGTCGTATTCAATTATAATAATTGGAGGAGACAGTTATTAATTATAGTAACTCTTAATTAACTACTACACTTTCAATGTTCAGAACATCACTGGTGCCTCTTCCACCCTCAACAATCTACCCCATCCTCCAACCTCTTTCAGTGTAACGTTAAGAACATTACACATTTCTGTGGAGCTAAAAGATTTTAGCGCAGAAGAAGAGGTGGTAAAAGAAAAGCGGGGATATTAGATTCGATTTTCATTCATCAATTACTACATCAATCGCAACACTTGGAGGAGCAATTGTAACAACAACAACACCAACAAAAGCTACAGAGACAATAAGGATATCGCAGCAGACGGAAGCAGCTCCAAGTTTTGTCAATTAAAAACAATTTCCAGCAGTTAAATCGAAATACCACATTTCTATCTTCCGACCCGTCGTTTCGATGGGTTCAATGTTATAAAAGCTTCCCTGCTGGAACTCTGAACTATGGACGGACTGTGAAGCAGTCCTTAAACGTATGCAGAGTATTTTAAATGTGATAAGTATGAGAACAGAAGCAATTGGAACCTTTAAGAAAGAAGTACGAAGATATTCTAAGCTTTAGAATAGAAAAATGTCGATGTTAGCTCTTGCTTTCTTTAGGTTAGGCTGAATCTAACGGAGTGCATGATGAGTTAAACCGTTTCCGAGTGGGTCACTGCGTATTACCAATATTTGTGTATGTGTGTGTGTGTTTGTGTGTGGTGTTAGTTCGTGTGCGCATGTGTGTGTTTTCGTTCCCATGTAGAATGACGTAGTTTTAACACTTGCTAGAGAAGGAATCGATTATTTTTTCTTCTTTCTTCGGAAAACAAAAGTAAATAATTGTTTTCATTAATATTCGAAAGAAGTGACAACGTCACAAACAACAATTGAAAGCAGAGTACTGCAGCAGTTCAAGGATACGTCTGCGCTTACACATTCACAGACAAATCCGGTATCTGGGCTCGGATTGTGTATGTGTCCAAGTAAAATACAAAATACCGCTTGCTGCTTATCAGAAATGTTGACCAAAGTTTGTCTGTCTTGATCTTCGAAAGAAAATCATTCTCAATTAAGCACGAATCGAAAACAGTTTTCGCTAGGAACCATAAATGGACAACGGGGACTAATAATACAATTTTATATGAATAATCTAATAGCAATTGAAAGGTAAAGAAGTGTGGTTTGTTTGTTTCAAAAGGGGCTTTTTTTCAAAGCAAGCCGAATGCATTCTTTTATGTAGATGCCTTGTGAAAGGATTAAACTTGATATAACCATGTATTTTTATCGCACATGATGCAAACTGTGTCCAAACTATATTAATTCGGGTATGTTACGTATATCAACTACTTTTTACTCACCTGTCTGTTCCGTTCATCCGTGATGCGGGAAATTTGAATTTTCTTCCTACCCATGGCCGCAATCTTGACTAATGTTTGGCCAAGTTAATTAAACTCCGTTTCAATTGACTCGAATCACAAGAAAGTTACAGAGTTATTCTATTTATTTGTTCTGCAGCACAAATGATATGAGCCACTTCTCAGTGGCCGCGTTTCCTTATAGTTGCTCTGAAGATATCTTTTCCTTAAGCTTTATATCATTAAAATTAATCCAATTATTTTAACAGTCTTGCATCCCTTTCGAAAACAGTGCTGAGTTCAACATATGGGTTTGGTTTTTATTTCTGTATCTGTCCTTAAAAACTTATGTCGTAAATATGAAGCGCTTCTGCCTTTTGTTCTTAACTCTTTCAAAAAGATTTGTTCTCTGTTGCTGGACGGTAATGCTTTTAACTAACTTTTAATATTGTGTGTTCTTCAAACATTAAAAACCCGTATTATATCGTGGCTTTTGTCATGGTTGTACACATTTATCATAAGTTCTGTGGGTTATCTTGATGTCCGCATGAATCTGGAAGGAAGGAGAAACATTTAAACTTAGTATTAAGGTAGGGTCAAGTATATAATTCAAGAATATATTAAGTACTTTGATTTCCCTCTCTATCTCTTTGAGCCCATTATATTATTCTAGTTTAGTGTTCGTATATCTGTCAGAAGCAACATTGTTCAAGTCGTTGCTGGTAAACTTGCTGAATGGAGTGGAGAGGATTTCATTTCAGTCTTCGTTTTCTTACTTCGATTCAGTCTGCTTGTTTACGTCGATTGTCTGCTAGAAGGAGTAACGGCGGTTGAGACTAATGAAGTGAAAAGAGGATGAACAAACAAACGTGGTTGCCAACCAACCATGACCTTTTTTCCCATTTAATTATTTAACGTGGACGGTTCGAATACACATCAGGATTTTGTTAAATGGAAGTACTTGGAAAAAAGTCAAAAAGAAACACTTTTCTAAAGTTACACTACAACACTTTTCTAAAGTTAAAGTTAAAAATTATATGTTCATATTACACATTAAAGAATTGTAATATTTTTAGATGAACATTTTCAATCTTCTCAGAGTATTCTTCTCTCGACGCATAAATCGATACAATTTCAGTCATCAATGCGAGATGTTTGCGGTTACTTGCCAAGTGATTTCTTGGCACGTGTTGCCAATCAATGTCGTCATTGCTTTAATTCGCCACACATCTTCACCATCAACCAACAAAGGGAGGGAATTGACAAAACTTTGCAGTTTATTGGCAACGGTAATTAATGCAGAAAGTCAACAAGAAGCGGAAGCGGAAGTCGCGTTGTCCTTCGCAAGGCATTCTAATAAACGTAAGAAGAAAAGAGTTTCACTGAACTAAGTAGCCCAGAGGAAGCCTTGAGAAACAACTTGAAACTAGGCAAGCTTAAACAACAGCCGCGTGCCGCTTCTCAGCCGACTCCGACGACACTCCCATACGTTTTTATATAAAGTGGACGTGGCTGATTTCCAGCATATGCGATTCAAACTACAAGTCTACATAACAAAAAATGATTCTGTCTCATTACTTTCCTTTTCAGTGCTCTCACGGGTAGGGTATAAAAGTATTTGAGGAGAGAGCAGCAAAATATTTGGTACATATTTTCAGGCGCATGAAAATACAGAATCACGGCCTCAAGGTTGAAGTCGCCTTTCGGGAGAAACCTACCGCCACTCGAGGCTGCTGGTGTGTTGTTAAGTGGTGTTTGTGCGGAACGGTTCTGCTGGGTTGGCAACAGGTTATTTTAACAACGTACTTTGGCTCCCTTGTCGTGCCAATAAAACTGAATTGATAAAATTAAATCAAATGTCGAACGAATTAAGAGTATTCGAAATAAATACATACATACATTTGATTTTATACGACTGTTTTTTCGAATACTTTCCGTTCCGCGGCATACCACAGAAAATATAGAGGCTTAAGAGCGTTGGGCATTAAAAAGGAGTTACCGAATTATAAGAAAGGAGTCGTAAGAACGAGTGGACGTTTTCATGAACTGAATGGATCTTTAAAAGCAACAATTAGCAGAGCAACAACAACGGTTGTTAAGAGAACAGCGACTGAGTTGAAGTAGAATCTGTTTGTGTGCTCATCATTATTTGTTAATCAATCATTATTAGTTCACCTCAACGAACAGCGGGTTGACATTCGTGTGACGTGCGTGTGTGTGTGTGTGCAGGTGCCGTTGTTCACTTAGTTAATAAGGTTATTAATTTCGAAATGAGTCGATTTTCTAAGGAAATAAAAGAAACAGTAATCACAGTTATAATACAAGAACGAAAGCGCACACAGACAAGCGAGCGTAAATATACACTAATGCTATAAATATATTCGGACATATAGTATGTACATATGGTTCCGAAACGTCACTTGGTTCTATAAAGGGCCCTACTAAGATGAGACTTGATCTCTTTGAGTTTAATTAAGCTTTAAATTGAGTTTATGTGCTTAGTTCGTATTCCAGATATACACAGCTTAGAGTTAGGTTAGGTTACCCAGATGCCCAGGCATCCATATCGAGTGTTCTGAGTACACCTGCGCTAGAAGCTTCTTTACTTATTACAGCTTCTTTACAGTTCACATAACTTCCGAAGCCCGACTATCGACTATCTGGGAAGATTTTACAACATTTTCCTGGAATGTTATTGTTGTACAGCCATTTTGCACCCAAGCACCAACTATTTCAGCCTGGAAGACTGTGTTATATGAATATAAATAGTACAATATTATAAATAAACGATATATTTTGGAATTTCCAACTTATTGAAGTCTTGTCGCTGTTGTTAGATCGGGTTCTGGTTACCAAGCTGTACAATAACGAATGATGTACAGGGTGTTTCCCTTTGGCTTGTATTGCACCGGATGATGTTATGATTTCACATGCTTCAAAGTGTTTAACTCCGTTCTTATAGAGTTGTTTTTAACAAAAACACTTGGACAGTTGATAAATTGGAATTGCCATTCCGTTGGCATTCTTAACAAGGGAATGTGGCCGAGTTTTAGGATGAAGACATAAATTTAGCCACTTTAACACCCTTTCTATTTCATATAAAAGCATACATATGTACTTCTAACTGCAAGAGGAACGAGAGCAAAGAAACAGTTTGCGGTGCGTTCATTTGACGTCGAATAGTAGCACACCGCAATAACACACCGCAGCAATGACAACACTCCAAGCCACTTCCGTTTCCTTCACTCGATCTGTACCTGAAGATGACGAATGTGCTCAAGTGCTAACGAACACACTATCCTAACATCTGACTCTTCTGAGCTCGCCAGCCACCAGCGGACACAAAGCACGCTCGAGCTCAAGCGAAAGCGAAAGCTTCCAAGTAGAGTGCGAGTCACAGAAAAGGAAACCCGTTCGCTCTGAAGGCCAGAACGGTTCGCCGGGTGTTGCGCAGTGCGGCCGGAAGTCGGCGATGCGTGGCTGAGTCTCGCGGACTCGAAGCAGCAGCGAACAAACAAAGACGAAAACAAACCAAGTCAAGTTTTAACCCCGAGCTAAACGCTGTTGTATGAGGTGGTCAAATTAGTTAGTAAAAGCGTCAAGCGTCAAAAACAAATGAAACCAGCTCGCTGTTGGAAAACGATAACAAGCTTTCAGGTTCTTTTTCAGATTTCATTGGGCGCTCTTCGGAAGAATGGATCCCTTTTATCATGCTACGGAAACATTTATTTATTGATTTTTTGTTACCTGATTTCTTCCTGCAACGTAATAAGTTCCATTTACACATTTTAGTCTTTAAGCCCAGAGCAAATGTGGACAACGTGGCTGGAAGGGGGTTCCGAAGGAGGGTCGTCTCACGTAACTGTGTCTGTGATGAAACTGTTTATATTTTGAGGTTACTTGTCCTGAAGTTTCGAATATTTATACATACAAACGAGTTGGTTAGAACGGGGACGGGAACCACGCGCTAAACTTCTAGTGAAATGTTCGGATCGATAACATTAAATCACTAGCACAACTTTAATATGCATAAACTTAAAGTGCTTCTCTAGTTAAACTGCTTGGTTCACATGATTACAAAATCTTACTTCCATGAGAGGGAAATCTATCATTAGTTCTTAATTGAAATAATACAGGATCATCGGATACTCAGCAGTGATTTCCTATTAGCGACGTGAGCCATAGTGTAGTATAGTTAAGTATTCTGTCTTGTTATACAAATTTATAAGAAAGTGCCAGTTAAAAACGTTGCAATGCTAGTTTTCCCCATAACCTAAGCCAAGCCAAAAAGAGTTTCACTTGTGTTCATGCTTCTGCTTACCGACAAATATATTCACATTGATAGACGTTACGCCCTCGCAGTAGCTACGCCCAAGGCAGCCTTCACAAGCTTTGGATTTTGGAGCTGTTGTTGTTTCCATGATTGTGCTCAGCTCACAGCTTGCTGAACAGCAGTACTCACAAATCTGAACACAGATCAAAATCACAACAACGCCAGCAACAACAACGCCAGAGAAGAATAACAAGCATGGTTGTCATGCAAACACGAAATATTGGTTGCTTTCCACTCAAGAGTGTTGGTTTACATGTTTACTTCAAATTGAACACTTCTGTAAGTACGTGTGTGTGTCTGTGCGTGTTTCCGCTGCACTCACCTTGACAAAGAAAACTTCTTCCATCCACCCGAGAAAATAAATGATGAGGTGGCAATGAAAATGGTGGCAGCAAGAAGGAAACACGTCATTGTAATTTGTAGAGAACCTTCTTCTTTTCAGAAAATCTGGAGAGTTCATTTATTGATTCGCGGATATATCTATAGGTGTATTTACTGCGTGAACTCCTTCCAGAGAACCTCAGTCTAAAAAGTTCGATTAACTTTGGAGCTGCGAAATCCTTTCCTTATTGAGGATGAACGAACTTCAAAGCTGAACTAATTAGCATTCAACGCTTGAAAACGCTCGGCTTAAAAGTGAAACCAGTCCAGCAGCTGCCACGAAACTGGATTTTCGGTGTCATTAAGCAAGCTGGATCGCATTTGGCTTGAATGAACGAAACCATAAATATTAATTTTAAGGCAGTTAACTTCGGCCGAACAAATGAGCTCATTAAATGTGGCCGAAAACCTTTGAGGTTGAGAGGTGCTCAGGGTAGTCAAGAGTTCAACAGCGTAAACCGGCGCTGAAAATATTCAATTTTCCAAAAGACTTCACAAGAGCGAAGAACATTTAATTAGGATCACTCTCTTCAGAACCTCTAACAATTGACTCTTGGACTGAATTTTACTCAAAATTACACAATACAACCCATGAAATATGTTACTATAAACATTTGATTGAGAAAGATTGAATAATATCCCTTTTCGTTTGAAACAGCGAACAAATCAAAATCTATAGTTGAATATTTTTGTTTAATTTTGATATTAAGAAATCAAATCTCTGTGATTTTTATTACATTTAGAAATATTTTGGAATAAACATTCGTATAAAATCCACAATTAATATAATAAATGAATTCTTATTATAATTTCTGATATTTTATCATAATGTTGTACGTCCTTTAGTGAAATCCAGTGGAATAAAAATGAAACCATGATAATATTTTAAATTCCATGTGGATTTATGAAACTCCGCGGAATGAAAGGAGTTCAAGAACATTATAGACTTCATTATGGTTTCCTCTAATAATTCTCAAAGTACTTATTGGTTCTAAAATAAACTGAACATTTGGTTGGAGTCTCAGATACGAGATGTTGAGTCGGAGAAATATGGAATTTGGAAAGTAATTGTATGTACACGAATATTAAGTTATGATATATACAATTTCAGACGAAACTCATCTGGATTTAAGTTCAAATTAAACAATAAATATTCGTGTTATTGCAACGTATCCGCACATATTCAAAATCATTCAATCGAGCACAACAAGAAAATTGAAATAAAACCCTCATCGTAAAGAGTTCATGTATCTCTTAACTCAAAGCGCCAGTCTTTTGGACCAAAGAAAGGACACGCAGTTAACGAAGCTGGTGAAGAAGCTGCAAGACTGCAGACGTTGTAAGTTAATTATTTTCAAAGTTACATATTTCTATGACTTCCTTTTACTGTTGCTCTAATTTGTTTCTCACGCGTGATGCGCACTAATTAGAAGAACACCAAGAGCGCCAACTACGAGTTGTTCTTCGCTTTTGGTGATGACATGTTCTATGATAAGAGATAATAAACCAACTCGTTTGGAATCCAAATGAAAACTGCCGCTGAAACGTGCCAAAGAATAGCAGTAGCTAGAAATGATTTCAATTTGCGGCAACAGCTTGAAAGATTTGATTTTGTAAAACCGAATTTCGGAAATTCCACGTCCTTTTTTCAGCAAGAAAATATTAGACATCAGTCAACGAAATCCAGGAAATGAAAAATAAGCCTTGATGCCTATAGTATAACCAAACCAAGCACTATGGTAGGATTAACGCAAGAATCTTCATTAAATCGTTATGATATAAAAGGATTAAGACTTCACAAACACAATATAATATAAATATTCCATATTGTATGGAAAAAGACTTGATTTTTTCGCATTGTTTTCCAATAACTTCCTGAACTGGTCTGCGGCAATTATAATTTAATGTCGCTCATCAGTGTTATTTGTGTTATAATCATTGTATTTAATTGTGGTACTTTTCGCTGTGTTGATTGCTGGGATCGGATCGCTGGGAGAAAGAGTTTTAGTTATTTACGAGTACAAGTGCTTGTTCCTTATCAGCGGGCTTTGTTTGCTGCTCTACTCGTATTTGTTTTCCAGTCTGTTGCTGAGGTTGTATCTGTAGTTTTCGGTAGATTGATAACGATACAACGTGTAAGCAGACGCTTACAGATTTAGATAAAAAGCATAAAGCAGAACGGGGCTCGGTGCTTAACGCGTACCTGTGCTTCGATCGTGATTATCATTGTACATACTTTGGAATTAGTTTCCTCGTAGTTCCTCGGAATATTTGGTGTTTTGCACTGAAATTATTGAACTAATAGAGATAATAGAGATAATAGAGTAGAAGACAATAACTTGCTTCTTCGAAAACAAGCTTCTTTTATTAATTTATTCAGAGTTTAATTTGTTGAACACGGCTGATCAGAACCGGACGACCTTATCGACTAGCGGAGACATTCGCCAAGTGTAGCGAAACAACAGAAGCAGGAGCTGCGCGCGCATTTCTTAGTTTGGCGATTTTTGCGCTGCGATAAGTTAAGCAATCTGCGATCTTCTGCTCGCTGCTGGTTTCTTTTAATCCAAGCAAAATGTCAACAATTAATTCAATTTTATTTTGTTTTAATTCCTTTAATCATTTTTTCCATGTCGCTCTGCTGCTGATAAGCCGCCGCTTGTCAGTCGCTCTTCTGCAGGCGAAGACGCGAAGTTCAATTATTCTTTCTTGTTGTTCTTCTTTTGTCTTGATAATTTTCACAGTGTAGCGTAGCAGCAGCAGCAGCAGCTCCAATGCGTGTCAGCGCGGTGCTCATGTGTGCATCGGCGGCTGTGCAAAATACGATAAGCCAGCCACCGACGAACTCCCCGACGACACTCTTCTGGACGTCGAGGGCGGGTGAGTGAGTGGAAGCGGAGATTTCGTTAGTTAGTCAGTAGATTTATTAGAAACCCTAAGAAAATACGAAAATACGGTCCCTCCCTGGAAATCCAGTCGAAATCCGCAGAATGCGATCCGGAACTTAAGCGAATTGTAGTCAAAACTTAAAGAAACCCGCTGTTTAAAGGTTAAAATAAACCCTTTGTTAACTTACCAAATATTGAATACTTTTTGACGAATAAACTATAAAATACAGTAAAAAATGTTGTAAAAGCTAATAACTATAAATTCAATAAATTTCATTGGACGGAACTTGAACATTATTAGTAGGAAACATAAAAAGAATTGCTTTTTATTCGCATTCATATTCACATAATTTCTGATTGCCTAAATGCTATACAAATCGCACAAAACCTTTAATTGGAGTGTAGTGCAATACAAGAGAAAGAACAGAGATTTTATTTAATTTTATTTTCATTTTATTATCACGTTTCTGAATTATTACTACAATAGATTGCCTTAAGTTCCAAAATATTCCAAATTGAGTATCGGAATCTCTGATAGTTGAGTTTCAGAACCCTGAAATATTCTTACTGAGAATGTTCACCTTGAAGGTTAACTGTATTTAAGCAATTTACGTGCATATCTTAAGAGTTTTCTCCCTCTTTTATAATGTTTCAAGAGAGGTTTTTAGAGGGGTTTTCCGAGTTTTGATTTACCTTTGATAATTTATAGAATGACGAGTTTGTACTGACCTGTCTACGGTAACCGGAATCTCGGGACAGAAAATTCGGTGAGAAGAAACTGCGCTCCTTTTTGACGAGAACCGAACTTCACGTATTCATTATGCACAAAAACCTCGCATGGGCTTTGAGAAAGAAAGTAAATAATAATAATAAAAACGGTTCAACACATTTTCAGCACTTTTTCCACTTTTGTTTCTGTTTTTGTTTCACTTCTTGTTGTTTCTGATGTTCTTTGTGTCTTGTTTGTGTGCTCTGTAGCGGAGCAGACAAGAACGTTCGCTTGTATTCTCCGTAAATATTTACGGATGGTTTTTCAAAGAGCCATTTAATGAACCGATTCCTGCAACTGTTTCAACGCGACATTTATTCACTGTCGCTGTTGCCTTGCGATTTGGCTGTTTCTGGCTGATATGTTAACTGATTTTAATAACCGTTTTGAGATTTCCTACAGTCCGAACGCACTCTACACCTGCAGGTAAAGACACTGGCCCGCTTCGTGGCTGCACATTTTATTCCATCCGAATGCGCGGAAATATTGCCGAGTTACTCAGAGGCGGTACTTTGCGTATCTCTGAAGTACAGCGTCGAACTAATGCAAGTGAAGAATAAAAGTTGTTTGTTTCATCGAATTATTGGTTACAAATGATTTGCCTTTCGGATTTGTATTTGTTTCGCACGAGCAGACTAGCGAACGAACGACCGAGCGACCTGCGAGCGAGCGGCGAGTATCTGCGACGGACGGCGGCAAATCCAACAGTGCGTGTATCTGTATCTGCAGACGACAGCCGGAACCAGCAAGAACGGTTCCTATACAGGAGGGGACACAGTGTAGTGCTCGTGCATGTGTGTCTGTGCGAGGGTGCCGCCGTGTGCGTGTGGCGTTGTGGAAGTCTCAACTTTCGCATCGGTGTGTCTGCGAGCGAACATGCGCACTCGTGCTCTCTTGTGCTCCGCTTCGCCGTCCACTGCAACGCAAACGAAAGCAAAAGTGTCTGAGCGGCAGAGGCGCAAAACATATGATTTGTGGTACAGTAAGTAAACACCGCTGCACTGTCACGCATACACTCACGTCCCGAGCAACAGCTAGATACGCGCACACAAGCAGCTCCCTTGCACACATACTTGCGCATCGGTACCGTTGCAATGCATCTGTGTTTCGTCCTCACCTACACCAGCTCATGTCTGCTCGGCTGCATTCTGGCGTTGTTCTCCCCTGCGTTCTTATTGCTGCTCTCACTGAGGCAGCAACAGATACTTTGTGTCGCCCGGTTGCAGTGATGTTGCAGCCGAGCAATAAAGCTTCTTCAAGTTTCCTTTGTTTGTCGACGGTTTGTCACGTTTGCTTGTCACGCTGCTGCTGCCACTGCTTCGTCTGCTGCTGTTAAATGTGTCTTCTAAGCTTTCTTGCAACAGCCTGTTCTTGCTTCGTGAAACCGGATGGACTCGCCTCATGTCGTGGCCATGTTTATGACTCTAGGCTGACTATACTTAATCCTGATCATAGAATCGCTTATTACAAAATGCAGCAGCTTTTGTTTTATTTAATACATACCCTTTCACCTTCGAGTGTAGGCTATAAAAATGACACCGCGAAGCTATTCGATGTAGCTATTCGAATATAGGAACAATTGTCCCCATTATTCAACGTTTTTTAGATTATATAGTGAGTATATACAAAGTGGGCCAATCACGTCCAATTTATACAGTACCGTTACCAGATTCTAACTTATGGCATCCATAGTAAAGTGTTGTCTGTTATTGGCAAGTGTTTTAATCTAATAGCGTTACGTTAATGAGTATATTTACGCAGAATTCCACTTCGACGGCTTTAATGGTTTTTTAGAAATCGTAATTCCCACAAACACACCGATTTATATACCTGGATTACTCCGTTTGTGTACAAATGGCTTTACTACAACCACTGGCAACAATCTTCGTACAAGTCGACTCGTAGTGCTCTCAGCTCGAGCATACTTCATGTAGTATTGTCCAAGAGGACGAAGAGTATTCAGGCTAAGATATATTCACCCCCGCCCCTTCAGATATGATGTTTCTACCGTCTTGACTCAACTTACATGTCCCACACCCTTGCTTCACCCTGCATATGTATATATGTGCATGTATAGATACACATATACTATTTATATATTGTATATAGAAAGACAGGGTCTTTTGTGCGGATCTCATTCCCTCGTGGTATTCATTAATGTGTTCTCATCTGAAGTCAATCTAAGGGAGTACGAGCAACAACAACAACAACAACAACAACAACAACAACAATCTGAAGCTGTTGACGACACACACAGGAGGCAAATTCGAGGAAAAATTATCACAATCTGAGTGTAACTCACCCAGAGACAATAACAACAACAGCAGCAACAACTTAAAACCCAAAGAAATCAACAACATTTCAAATGTCATTCATAAAAAATGATAATTCTACTCGAGGCAAGAACCCGTTGCACGAGGAGCAGCAACAACAATAACCAAAAAGTTACCTACGCAAAGTCGAGGCAACTTGAGCGCGCCGCATCCGAAGTTACAAGCGTATCTCACAGACGGATATCTAGCGATTCTGAGCGCAGAGCTACCCCACGCACATTTACAGTAAGACTAACGGACTTGGAGGAGGGTTACTCGCCTCGTTGTTGTTGTTGTTTTAGTTATTCTCCTGCTGATGCTGCTCAGTGTTGTTCGATGCAGTTGTTGCTGTTGTTATTATTATTATTTTAACACATGTGTGCACAGTTTGTCTGAATCACAATAAGAAGTAAACGAAAATGGTAAACAATTGCACTAAGGTGGCAACACTGTGCACTTTAATTGGGCTGCTTGGTGGTGGTGGCTACGCATGCGCATTCGTAGAGCACAAAATCGCAAAAAATGCACACATGCAGCCGTTATGAACCGCATGTTGAGCACATGTTCTGGCGACGGTGTGGCTGTTGTTGTTGTACGCATTGCAACATGCACTCAGGACAGGCCAGCAACAAATTGTTGATGCAGCGCATTTCCGAGGACACACAGCAATAAAATCTCGCTTATAGGGTTTCTTTCGCTTCGCAGCTCTAAGTTCTTGTAATTATTCGGACCCATAAAGTAAATGACCGTAGCGCGTTACACTGCCGAGTGCTGGCCAGCTCAGCGTGCTACAATGTTGCTGCGAAGGCGCCTTCCTGCATGAGCAACGCCAACTGAATAGGGACATAAATCCGCTGAGAAACTGTATGAACGACAGTGACTGAATCCGCTGATCGAAGGACCGTTTCATTTAAAAACAATAAGAAAGAGTACCGAACTTCCTAGTCTAAATTTAAACCTAAAAGAGTAGAACTAAATAATTCTGAAAATGTAAATCTTTTAAGCCCTTTTTTCGTTCATATCGTGCAAAGTTTCATGTTAATTGAGGCAATTGTTGTCGATTGATTGAGTCCAGATTCCTTGCTACGAGATGGTAGTAAAATTGGATCACTCGTAGAAACGTATCAGTCAATCAGAAAATTGTCTTCAATCCCTTCAATTGATACGTACTGAAGCACATTTACACAGTCGAATAATATGATTATCCGGATTAAAACTGTTTACTTAAAGTATTTCTATATTTTAACTGAACTTAAATTACTTTAGCTGTCAAAACTTTTAACTGACTGACTTTTACTGAGTTGTGAAAACAGATTAGCAAACCATAGAAATGTCTAGAGATATCAGATCTAGAGAAATAGGAAGCTAGAGATAGAAATAACACCTCAAATAATAGAGCGAAACTGAGGATGAGTGAGTGGATGGAAGGGGGAGGTACAGTGAAATCGATGAACAAAAGGAGAGTTAACAATGAACTCATCCCTATATATTTTATTCCCGAAATGCTGCTCGAAATGCTGCTGAAGGAGAAAGAAACACCTCGTTCTTTTGACTGAATGAAAGAAGTAGTTGTTGTGATCTGAAACCACGGAACCTTTTCAGATTCGGTTGTAAGCTTCGCCATGACGTCACAACCTTCAGAAACAGAACACTCTTCACATCTTGCAAGTTTCAGTTTTATTCATTTCCGTTTGGTTGCGCTCACATTCTTGCATGGCAGTGACACACCCCAGGTACCGAAGCGGCGCAGTGGGACGGGGAAGGAGTGGCAGCAGCAAGAAGACTCGGATGCCCTGCAGTCTTAACGCAGGCGGGTTTGATGCTGAGTCCTGGGTAGCCAACATGGTAATCGATAGACGTTTAAAGTAATGCGCTTTGATTGTATAATCCGTAGTTTCTCAAGAGGGCCAACAAGTAAATAAGAAAATGCAGAAGGGCCTCACGTTTGGGCTTGTTGAATCCGTTTGAAGCGATTGATTTGCACAGTCAAATGAAGTATTTTAGTTAATAAATTACTTGATGATTTCACTTCAGGAGAATAAAGTACAAATGGTGCAGGCTTTGTTGTTTGTCGAGGAGTTGCAATCTATACTCACACAACACAATAATTCGATCACTTCAAATTGCGATGATAAAACGTTGTTTGTCGCTGATAATCGATTATCTCGGCCATGATAACGGCAAGACTGAACAACAACAAATGCTCGTTTGATAACCGATGTCAACGACAGATTTTTGACCACCGACAAATTTTATGGGTGACCAAGTTTGTAATCTAAGGCTCTTCTGCATGCTGATTACAAGAGGAATATCGCAATTTTTATAGAAATTTCAATTGTTTAATATTCATGCCTTCTAATGTATCTAACATATATTAATACACATATTATATCTAGTAATTCCAACTCTAAAACAACCAAAAATTCGTCCTTTCAAAAGCGATCCTTTGTGTTTCTTTGTATCTTATCTAGTCACTGAAGCGCATCCAGCGATAAGACGATATTCAGTGGGACGACATTCAAAGTTCCAGCCCGGTTATCGGTTGGAGCACGCCCCAATGTGACCAGGACTTGGATTTATCCAGCTAAACCAAGTGTGTGTTTTAGTTGCAAGTTGTCCTTCCCGATCATAATAAATTCAATAATATTTTGCGAAAATTGTATGCAACGTGTTGTAAGCACTTCTTGGACAGCGTGTCGGAGGCGCAACGAAAGCACACAGTCACTGAGTTGTTAGCTCCTGACAGATCTGAGTTAGTGACGTCTACGACGATTCGGAAGTAAGGAGAGGTTGCAACATTGGCTCGAGGACGATGGGGTATAGATTCGTTCGCAAATGGAAATGATGCCAGGGGCTAAAATGGAAGGCAAGTTTTCAAACAGAAGTGTCAATAAACAACACTTGTAAACTGGAAGATAGCCGAGGATTCTGATATACAGAGAATAAAGAATATACAGAGAGAATATACAGAGAATAAATAGAATAATGGAAATTAGCAGAATCTGAAGGGGAATAGTGACGCGGGAACGGACCATCCTCACCATAACTCGAAGCTAAACATAAGTAAGGAAGGAAAGTGGCGGAGGATAGACTTTTCGAGAATCCCACCAGATAAAAAACAGTTTCAACATTTATAGAAAACATTTTCAATACCCACTTCGACACATTTGCTTTCTAATCTAAACAATATTCATGATTTACTTATGATATAGATTATAGTTTCGTTAATATATTTCAATATTTTACTACCATGTGGGAATTCAATTAAGCCCTAGTATATTTAGTTTTTGTTCTAAGCCGGCCAAATAACTCTTCGAAACAAAAGCGTTTCGCTTCTAGTTTCCTTGACTTTGATACCAATGTACATATCTATTGACTCGCACATACGACATAAATTTCGAAAATCCACAACACGTGCTGCCAACATTTCTCTTTCCAACATTGAAATCGATAGAAATGCGTATCCATGAATTATGTACAGTGTGCAGCGAGGAGTGTAGAACAATGCTGGAGTATGAAAAGAAATGTGGAAAAAATAGCACAGAATAGAATAGAAAAAGACTTTGAAGAGCATTCGAATGACAAACGTCCGACAGTAGAAGCTCCAATTATTACATTTTCAAGCTGTGCAGTTTTCTTTTGTTAAGACCTCCGCGCAAACATTCCCCTCCCCAACAATAACTCATCGGTAGAGATTAATCTCGATCTTGGAATCGCGTTGGGGCGATGCTTGCTTCACGCCCGCTGATTGCTTGTATTTGCGTGATTTTATTAGCACCGTATGTCGTCATTTTAATGCATTAAGTATTGAACTTTCGCAGTTCTTAACTCTTCCTTTCTTTCCTTTTATTTGTTCGGTTTAAAAATTCCCTCAAATGACGCCAACGATTTACGACCGAAGTTCAAAACTTGGTCCCGCAACCCCGACATGATAAACGCTAACGCAGCTCGGCTGTGACATTCGCTGAAACTGAGACTGCTGTGGCTGTGACTCGGCCATGCACGGGCCTCAATGAAACTCGCGGATCAGTTTTAACTCAGCGATCCAGTGCGTGTCTTACATGTGTCTTTGCTTCGGCGTCTGCTTCAGCTTCTGTTACGAAAACCCTGCATGTGATCAAGTGTGAGGTCGACTTCAATTCAAACCAAAAAAAACGGCAACTGAAAATTCATCGAAGTCTCGAGTTGAGAGTTGAAAGAAGAACATAAATCTTCGATATTCAATGCCTTGGGAATACCAAAGGAGCTCAGGAAAAAGCCCCCCAGCATACATCGGTAGCAGCTACATTAGAACCAATGAAAACATGTTCACAAAGGATAATACAAGTTTCCTCCTTACTAAGAACCATTAAAACATTCTAACAAGACTGGAACACTTCTTGAGGGCGAGACAGGAGAAGAGACGTGTGTCAAGATGACGTGTATAATCTGGGTGTCGTATGTCCAAACTAGGCTGCATTTAATAAATTTCACTTTCACCAGATTAGAATTTCTTACAGAAAGTTCAAAGAGAGTTTCAAGTGCTCCACTCGTTGTATATAGACTTGATGTTTATATATAAACATACTTATATATATATACTTACAGAATAATATTCAAATTTAACTTTTCAGCAGTAAGCAAAATATGTCTGAATTGAACTGGATATATTATATAATAATATATATAAAATATACTACAAATATTTAGTAACTCATTTTGAAATGATTATCCACAAATGAATTAATATACACTATAGTACATTATTAAATATCAAAAGGAAACTGAACGGATCAAAGAATGCAAATCTGCAGACTGCAAATCTAAAGAACTACCTCAGGTTCCCTCCAGTGCAACAACACTCTTCTATAGACTTAAAAGACTGTTGTATCTGGTTTGAAGAAAACTTGCTAATAAACTTGCTACAAATACAGAAAGATTCAACTTAGATTTAACTCGATTTAAACTCGAATTTAACTGGAACTCGAACTCAGAGATTGTCGGTTTCGGAACGGAGGCTACAGATATGTGTCTAAATTGATTCAGATATCAATGTTCTCTCCTATCAATCGTGATTTCCACACACATGGACAGACAGCTGCGCGGACGGGCGGACAGGCTAAGTTTTGTTTGCCCAGCAGCTTCAATATCTCCGAGGTCTGCTTTATAACATGACCGCAAATCTACATTCTATTTCTATGGTTATTTGATTTTTTTAATATCCATTCGGGACTTCACAACATTCTACAGAAAACTATCTACTTCCGGAATACAGAAACCGGAAGAAGAGTGTCACATCCGAGAAATAATGAAGTCATGCTTGTTATACGTATGAAGACATAAAATTCCACTGGATATTCCCACCTTTCAAAGTTTCATCATAGAGGTGGGGGGTAGAGCATCAACTGATGTCATCTGTTTATCAGGAAAAAAGGAAAGCACACAAGCACGAGTGCATAATTATTTTTCATCAGCTACTTCATGGAACTCCTCCCGTTTTCGGGTGCACTTTAAAAGGTTTTGCGTGACTCTGCGACGTCTCGGTTACTAATTGCTTCCGTTTAATTTGGTTTTTAAATCATTTTCAATTACATCCAAAAGCGGATCGGGGCAATAAAAGTGTGCCTCGAAAGATGTGCTGCTGTTCTGTAGGTCTGTGGCATCGATGTGCCTTGGTATCACAGGAAACTTGAATCTTCATTTAGTTAAGACACCTTGTTCTCGTATTAAAACAGCCTCAAGAACACAACACATAATCCGATCAACTGAAAAGTAAGTCTTCGGAAGCCATATTGAAAGGAAGTACATAGAATAACTACGACAAGAACTACTGGGTATACCCAAGATTTCTATGAGAAGAATCTCTAATAGATGAACCACTTGAAACTGTGGCAGTACATATGTATGTGCACACTTAAACCTTCAAATCCGCCAGCTCACAGGTCAGAAGAGAATCACTGGCGCACGTTTGTGTACTTGGACTCACATATGATTTAATTTGAGATCATTTCTCTTCGTCTTCTGGCAGTTGCTTGTACCGACCATATGCGGCGGAAGTCGCTCGTATATCCTTCCAGTATCAGCTGATGATGCAATTAGTGTCGAACCACTAAAAATAAATCCCGACCAGCTGAGCTATTCGAACATTCGGATATTTCTGGCGAAGAACCGTGGACGAAAACGTTTCTCCTTCCCGACCAGAATGGAGCAAATAAAGGAATTACTTTTGATCACATGTGAACCGGGTTATTAAAAATATTAAAAATAGTAAAAATTCAACTTCAGTCTAGTCCGAGAAAGGAATTCTGTGAAACATGAAATGATCAGTAGCAACTACAAGAACAACAACAATAATAACGCCAATTTGGTAAACACTCTAGAGGCACCCACCCAGAAATCGACGCACTATAATTAAATGGCATATAAACAAGTTGGTGTGCCTATTTTTGAAAATAATTTCAAGATGCTTTCGTTTTTATTTAATTTTGTTCGAAAACCACGCGCCAATTTAAAAATAATTTCACACAAATCAAGTGGTTTTCTGTTTAATTGAAATATCTGTGAAAATATCTAAAATTATAAATATTTAATATATTTTTAGGCTTGTTTCAAATTAGAAAGTTTTAAAAATAAAGTCCATTGTCTGCATTTCAGAACGAAAATAAAATGTACATATTGAAAGAGATTATACATTAGCTAAGAATATTTACAAGATTCACTTGAACTGGTACATTTGGTACATCAAATCAGCGATCTGGCAACACCGCATCCTAATAATAATAACTGAAAATTAATCACAAGGCAAAGGTGAAATTTTCTGATCTAAGTAAAGTTGTACAGATATTGTTATTCATATCTAAAACTTCAGATAATATTAACCATATAATACATACGTCTGATCATCGATTTACATACCGACGGAAAATCGCGACGGGTTGCAGTGTTCAGAATTGCTATTTTCCAACATTTCCAACATAAAAAAGTATATTGTAAGAAATAAAATAAGAATGAAAACTGCAAAAGTGTCGTAAGTTGTTTCAGCAAACAAAATGGCCGCCCGTTTCACTCACGAGCACTTACACTCATGCACGCGTATCAGAACGCCGAAGAGCAGCAACACAATCGGATTGCGCGCAGGTACAGCAACCAAGATCCACACCTTTTCTCCGTCTTCTATACCATGCAGAAGCATGTATGTGCGCCTTGAACGCGCATGCGTCCTGAACACAAGTGATCCGCACGAACACACACAGCCGCACAAGCCTCGCACTCACATCTTTGGCTCGCTACTAAAAATAGCCAGGATTTCCTTCGTCGCTGCACCAACACTCTAGCAACCACACAGACAGAGTCGCCCTCACTAGTTTTTCCCTACCGGCGCGATCGCTATTAACGGTGCCCCAGCGACGGACGGAGCAGCGTGCGGGCGGGACACTTCGCTGCTGCTTGCGTTGGCTGCTACTGCGCCACGTGACGTGATTTGTGCAGAGAAAGAATAGAAGACAGAGTGAATAGAAGACTGGGCGTATGTATGAGTATGTGCCTGTGTGTGTGAAGCATTTCTGTGTAGCTTTCGCTCTTAGGAGGTAGATGCTCCTCAGATCTGCGGTTGTATACAAGATGCTCTGCGTATGTAATCGTGTACCTTGTTTTCGTAGTGGAGGCGATTAAGTTACAGTTTGAACGAACGAGGCAAATGCTTACAAAAAAACATCCAGTGGAATTTTTAACTCAAAATCACATCAACTGACCTGCTTGGAAGGAGGAAATCGAAAGCAATCGAAGAACTTAAGCAATTACGTGGATATGTAGAAGTAGTGCTCATGGTGGGTTACGTAGCGTGAGGCGAATACGTAGAAGATGTACGATCTGGCACGATGTGTTGATGTGCCCTCTCAGCCTGTTTGCCATGATAGAAATATTAAAGGTCGATGTATGAACAAAATAATAATAATAAAAAATAATGCAAGTATTCCTAAGCTGGCCAGATTTTGAAGGAAATATAGTTTTGGAAAAGAGAACTAATAATTTGAATCAAAACCCAAAATCAGATTTGCAAATGATCCTTACATGGTTTATTGCTGAAGTGCTACAATTGTTGGCCAATATATTCCCAATTAAAACATAACATGCTTATCAGTTGAACACATCAATGACCGACATATCATGTGCAGTATGTAAGAACATCGGCAATAAATACGCTTATGCAATCCACTCAGCCATGCATCCATTTCAGAACTACAAGTTAGAATAGCCGAAAAGCAGACTTATTGCAACATACTCAAGTCCATACGAGTTCGTATGTATGTTTGTAGAGATTTGATGCCCGAAGATCTCGAAACACCCCGCAGCTGCTCGATGATTAACAGCACTGTAGTCTTTTATGACTACTACACCAACAACGACGCACGTAACAGCAGTTGCTGGCATTCAATAATAATTTCAATATTTTGTACTACGTCAGCCGCTTCGATGGTCTCGGTACCTCCAAGAGCTCAACGCTTGCCAAGAATTGCTCGCCGTGTTGGCGATGACTGTTGGGCGAACAGCACAACTCACTAGGATCGAAACTCTCAGTCGACACGCTCTCGATGTAACTACGGTGGCTAATACTATATCGGCCATTTTGAGTTCTATCGGCCAACCATTATTGTTGTTTATGTCATTAGTATCGGGCGAAAATATGCAACCCTTGCTTTCTCCGCTTCTCTTAAAATTATTAATTTGAAAAAGCGGGACCCCAACATGATCCCAGCGTGAAAGGTTCCATTTTTGTTTGTACCTTTAGGTTATAGTTGTTCAGTTTAAAGAATGGAACCTTTCAACTACCCAAAGAAAAGCGGGACCGATCGTTCTTTTAAGATTTCGCATTTATTGAGGCTATAAACGTTCCACTATCAAATTAATTATGCCAGAGCATTCGCCAATAAAGGGAGATGTATATTTTTATACTAACAATAGCCAGATAACTAGAGAATGGGAGGATCTATTAAAAAAATATGTAAATGTATTTTAAAGTTATTATACTTCGTCAAAAACCTTTCTTCTTGCAGAGCTGGAGAGAGAACTCGTATATTCGTCGTATTCTTCTGCCGGTTGCTTGATTTCCGCAGGACTGGACATTGTGTATATGTTATTCCTGGAACTCGTTAATGCGTCTTTTGCAGAGGCAATGCTACCTTCCTCGGAGACTGCCTTGTCTGTAGAAAGAAAATATATGTTGTCATCCTCTGGTGTTGGTGTACCCGCGTCAGCATCCATTTGGGTTAAGAAACTGGAAGTCGCGTGTTCCTCTGCAGCTGATGGCACAAAGTCTACAGAGACTATTTTGTCTGTAGACAGTTCTTCGGTCTTATTGGGAGAACTAACAGTATAGTTGTCATTTGCTTCTGTAGAAGAGTCTAGGTTTTCTGTGCTAAACCTCAAATATTCATCTTCATACTTTATTACTGATCCACTTTCTGTGGAGACTCCATATGGAAAACTTGATTCATCGACTCCTTGTGGTGTTAGTTTAGGACTGGTTGTGGTGTAATCGTTGTCCTCTTTTCTTACGTGTTCACCGATTTCAATACAAATCTCTTTGTATGTACGATTAGACTCTGCAGTACTGGAAGTATTGTTCTTATTCTCTATAGTTGTTGTTGGTATTGTTATCGGTTCTTCTGCAAAACGTTCTGTCAATTCGGGTGTATCCTCTTCCCTCCTACCTGAGGTACTGGGAGTAGTGTATTTATCGTCCATCACTACTACTGTACTGGGCGCGGTAGGACCCTGACCTATACAGTCTTCTTCTACTGCTGACGTGATTCCTTGAGCTGCAGAATATTCTGTTACTTCTGAAGGCGTTGCTGACCTGAGTGGGTCACCTCTGCTTACGCTGTTTGAAGCACTGGAATCAGTGAATTCATCCGCTTTTGCTGTTGATGTGAAAGCTGTAGGTTCATTTGCAGATGTGACTGTATCATATCTGCTATCTGTTGTGTCTATGTTCTCTGTAGAAGCGGATATACCTACATAATGTCCTGGTAATGCCGTTGTAATGCTTTCGTAGACTGACTTATCTCTGTTACTATAAGTACTGTATTTGTCATGTTCTTCAACTTTTTCTGAAAATATTTCCCCCGGATTTATACCTGCAGATTTCTGATTTTCAGAACATTCTGTTGATACGATTTCCTCTGAACCACTTCCGAATTCAGCACGGTCTGTATATTCAACAGAATCATATGCAACCTTACCCATCTTTCTACCATATCCTTTGGTTGCTTCATCGAGTACATGCTGATCTATACATAATTTATCGTTCGATTCTTCAATTTCAGGCTCTGAAGGTTCTGCAGGAATGTAAATGTGGCTCTTTTCATAAACCGCCAAGAGTGGACCACTGTTTTTTAACAACCTTGTGTATAAAGCTCTTCGGAGGATATCCCAAGCACAATCAACCTCTGAACCTTCTCCATTCGTCATCAGTACACTGACTCCCACAAAAACGTATACAAAAAGCACTAAGAACTTGTTCATGTTTTATATCGTATTTCTCCACTACCCAGTTATTCTCCAATCGGATTATTAATAAATTAGTCCTGATGCTTATGTAGACTACAATCCTTAGTATAGACTAAAACCTTCCAAGTGTGCTCCCACAATTTGGTGTGTTTTACTATCGTTCTCAATGACAAACGCTTTACTAATGAACTGTCCGTGAACTACCCATCTTTTTATTGCAATAGTGTAAACATACTAGCGTTCATAACAACACTCATATATCGAAATTGTATTGAATTTGTAAGCATGGCTTGGTTTCGTATTATTTTTATCTTTGCTGGTTGAATTTCTTTTATCTTGGCTGCTGAAATATTAGTTTGTGGAAAGCTCAAGACACAAGCGAGACATTCACACTTTGTCTATGTTGTTTTCGCTTAAAAAACATAACAAAAAAGAGTCATTTGCTAATCACCGTTGTATTGCTTCTGGTTCACATTAACAGAGGCGGACCTGTCTGTGAATAAATGAAGCTACAAATTATTCAATGAACATTAAATTATTTAACACCATGCTGATTAAAATTCATTCTGATTGAAAAAGCTTTTCGGTACTTCGAAATTAAAACCATACAGATTTTAACGTCGCTACATCAAATGAAATGCCAGCGAAACTCGCCCCACTTCCAACTCCGCCACTGACCCGAATGTTGTACTCTGTATTATTTAGCAGATCCAATTGCTATTGGGTCTTCAATTGCTACACCCGTCTGCCATCAACAGGCACGTCTTTTGAGTTGATTCTCTGCGTGTCTGCACATGCAACAATTTACTTGGTTTGGAATTACAAACTAATGAGTGATAAACTATTTTTAGCCATTGCTACAAATTCTGAAAAGTAAAAACTGTTAATTGAAGCAGTCAAAACTCCTGGTGTGAGTACCGCAACCGCAGTAAGAACCTTGCAATCACATCTTATAAAAACTTTCTTCTGATATCTAGAAGGCAAACTGAGATCATGTGGTCCAGCAACGAGGAAAACGCTTCACTAGACTGCTCAACAGAGGCTTCTCGTCGCTGTCGAGGTCTAGCGGAAACCTGCATCATTGCAAATGAACATTTTTAATGGCTCATTTTTACTGTAATACAGAACATTAAGTTCGTTTACGATCTTTCACACCAAACAAGTTCTTTCGCAAGAAATGCAAAAACAACACCATTAATAATTTCGGTGATACACATATTCGTATTGTGTGTACATTTTTGCTGTTGTTCATATCAACTGTACTTTTGTTTTTAAACACTTTTCTAATTTTTTTTAAATTTTACAAATTTTGGCCACGATCCAAATAATCGTTGGGCAGACGTGACACTTGCGTGGACATCAGCGATTAAAAGCATGAAAAACAGCGCCAACGACAAAGAATCGTCTCAATGCTTCAAATGACAGCGCAGCGACGAGTCCAGAGGAGAGAAATGAAAACATCTCGTAAATAAAATGGCGAAGTTGTTGAATAATCGCGATTTGGATACCGAAATATGTACATTTGAAGTGCCACCATTGAACAAATAATAATAAATCTTGTAACTGATATGAATGTTAACCGTGTTAACATCTCAAGAATAGTGCAATCTGCAAATG
This sequence comes from Myopa tessellatipennis, assembly GCA_943737955.2. NCBI lineage: Eukaryota > Metazoa > Arthropoda > Insecta > Diptera > Conopidae > Myopa > Myopa tessellatipennis. The sequence continues at coordinate 15,759,695 of OX031315.1, forward strand.
TCCGATTTCTTCTTCTTAGGATGGGAGTTTTCTAGACCAACTAGAAGAACATTTTCTAGTGAAAATGTATTGTAATATGCAGTAATCATCTGCAAGTACAAATGCAATTACAGATGGTCACAATTATTCATTGGAATCGAAAGAATGTTTGAAAAGTGTTAGTAGTTCATTTGCCATTGATTGTCGAAGGCGGTCCTCGTTTAATAGAATATATTTTTGTTACTCCAGTATATTCGGTGCTCCAATATTAATCAAATAGCTACAAAATAATTAACACCTAAGAGGGATTTTCGAAATTAGTGCTTCGATTCGAATTAACACACTTTTAAGTCTCGTTTAGTCATTCCTATCATTTCGTCTCATTCCTGGTGGGACTACACACTTTTGTACTACAGATGCTTCAAATCTCCTAAGTAAAAAAGCCAGGAGTACTTATGTTACGACGCAATGAATACAATAAAGACACCATTTTTTATCAGTTTCCAAGGAACATAAAACACTTCTCGTCGCTGCATAAAACCCATATTAAAATACGCAAACACTAACTAACAAGAAGTTTCTGGATCGATATCGAAGCAGAACTTGAGACATTTCGAAATAAATGCGCCTGTCACATGTTAGACGAAGCAGCGAAAACCAGCAAGGCGAATATCAATGGGTTAAATATGCATGTACACAGTTGAAAATTTAACTTAATGTACTCCTCTCCTTAAAATGGTTTGAGGAGAATCAATCAGAAGGAGCGAGGAATCACAACTACACCGCGTCGTAACAACCTTCAGTGGTGTTGGTAGCTTCTGTCAAGTATATTCTAAGAGCTCTTGGTATTAAGTTCTTTTTGGTTTGCATCGCATTACTTTATAGTTACTCTTTACGGTTGCATCACCTCCCCCTCCCCCCCCCTCTCCAATACGCTCTTCTCTAAGCATACGAGTACTACGTTTGGCATGCGACAAACACATCCTCGCGTAACGCAGTTTGGCAGCACCTGCTATTTCGATGCTGCAATCTTAGTTTTAATTACAACGAAATCATGCAACAGTAACAACAACAACAACAGCTAAGGGCGGTAGTCGCTCCCATCACTTAAGCAGCCGCTGTCGCATCTGACGAAAGTGAAGATGGATGGAAGAAAAGATGCAGGGCTGCCAACAGAAAAGGGCAGCTGAAGCAGCTGCCTGCAATCGAGTGCGAAGTAACTGCATTCAACATCAGCTTATTTAGTGGCAGACAGGAAATTGTTGTCGTTTGTGCACAGCATTAGTTGCTGAAGTTGTTGTTTTTACTTTTGCTGTCGTTGTCTTTGTCGTTGTCGTTGTTGTCATGCTGTTCTTGTTGTTGTTGCATTTGCTTTAAACTTCAAATTGCCGTCTTACTTTGAACGTGACAGAAGAAGGCGATTGCTGGGTAATAATCCAAAAGTTCATGTTGCGTGGAGCAATTTAACGTACGTACATATATCCCTAAAGGAAATGACTTATCCACTAATAAAAGTCAGTGATTTATCTATGCTTCCAATCTTTGAGCAACTTCGAATACTGCCTCACTTTGGATTGACACCCGGAAAGCAAATCATCCGATCATAGAACATAACACGGAAAATAACTCTGTGTATCAGCGAATAAAGCAGCTTCCTCAACTAGGACGAACCCAGAGTCTTCTTCTAGACAAATAATTTAACTTTCTTTTAAGTTTAAGCACTATCTAGGAACTCTATCATAAACGACCACATAATTTCGAGGTAATCAAAATTGCCGAACATTGCAACAAACAAAGTCATGTCTGATGTACGTACGTATTGCAGATGTACCATCTCTCATATGTTCATAGGAGTTTCAAATAAAATTAAGAAGCATTTTGCTCCGTTAACTATTGTAACTGAACAACAATTCAACCATCTTACCTCAGTTATTTTATTCCATAAGTTGAAGATCGGGTATTTCCTACGTTTTTATATGGCAACCACTTAGACGAGAATCAATTGATTTGATTTCCTTTATGTTTAAATCAAGTGACCTGTCGGCGTCGACGTACTTTCCATCTGAGGTTAGGATGTTGCACTAAGTCTGAAGAGAAGAAAAACAGTGTGTTTTAATTATGCATGCATGCAAACTTATGAACTATGTATGTAAAACTTTAAAAAAAACAAGGGATCTCATACACATTTGTGGGTTATCTGAGAGTTATCCTCTAGGAACCTTTAAAAAGCGTTTCCAGTTTTGTTGGGATGATTACATGGTCACATAATTATTTATTGTAATTATTATTCAAACTGGTAAAGTTTGAATTACGAATAAATTGTATTCATAAATAAATAAATTTGGCGAAATAAAGAATATGGACCGGAAAGACGCAAGGACTGTTGGCAGAAACTTGAATACAATGGCGTGGATGAAATTTGTGGTACGGAAACGGTGGGTATGGTATTCCAGGGAAAAGTAAAAAAATGGGTTTTTAAAAATAAAATAACACTACCGCGTTTCGAGAGCTCTTTCTTAATTTTAAGACGTGAAGGTTTCAATTTGCCGAAAAAGCCAACAACACTGCTCGGGCTGGATGAGGAGGAGGAATTACCAATAGAAAATGTCTACCACAGAGAGTATACTTATTCTGGAATTGAAAAGCAATGAAGAAAAATTTGAACCAAAATTCTAGATCCTAACGAGCCCTTAATTGATATAAACTAGCGCCGTGTAGGTAGTTACTTAGGGTTAACCCGTAGTCAGGGTTTGGGCAGCTACATACAACCCATGAACTAGTCCTGTTGAACTAGCTCTAGCACTAGTGCAATGTAATGCTGCGCTGGGTCAATCGACCCATTTCTAGGACAGCCAACAGTGTAAATGTAGGTAGCTTTCCTATATGGAAGAGGGTCAAATTCCTTGCTGGGTTATAGATAGATATTATCTGGTAATAGATTAATTTTATGTTATACTTTTCAGTTTGCAATTGATTGAATTGTTAGTTTTTGTTTTCTATGATTAAACTGCTATTTTTTCTGTTTTCTTGAGTGTAACGCTCTTTCTTCCTGTTCAATAAATGATGCATTTATGTATTATATGTTTTGCGTTTTTTATTTTACACGCTTTTCAATACAAAATTTTCATTATAGATTTACTTCGATTTATGAGAAACTTATCTACCATGTAAACCGAGGCATAGTTGTATTGTTATTCTGTTATTGCTGTTACTATATTTGTTGTAATTGCAGCAACACTAACTGCAGCAAACATAACTTCTAACGCATTCTGGCGTGCTCCTTTTTGTGCTGAAATCTGAAATCATTGCGGATAACAACGCTAGTATAAATATTCGACCATCCTTTATTTTCCTATCAACACTAAGAAAGATCACGACGAAGAAGAATCGAGAAAAATGTTGCGAGAAAACTCCAACGGGTTGGTTTCGGTCAAACGGTGCATTTACCACCCACTAACACTATGACTGCAACAACAGAAGCTCACTCACGGCCATCCAACCAAATCATTGTTCATAAACCATCTTTTCATCTTACAAAGACACTCCGTGGGTGTTGATTAGAGGCGTCTTTGGAAAAATGTGTGCAAGTGAAAGTAAAGAAACGGGGCATAAATTTTGGTTATTGTTCTCGAACTGTGAAACAACAGGAATGAAGGACAGACGTTTAAATTTGTAATTAGTTAAGGTTTCCTAAAAAAATTATTATTCCAAATTTTATTCTTATTTATTAAAATTATTCCTAAAATCTAGACAGAATCTATTATATTTTAGGGTTGAATTTAACGTAGATAAAAAATGTACCGAGTTCTCAAACACAGCTGAAGAATAGAGACCCAATAAAGGCCCTGGGGCATCGAAGGTTCCTGAGCATAGGATGAGACAGCAGGTAAACAAAGCGACAGAATGAATCCAATTCGAAATGGCGCAATACCATCAATAAATATTCAGAATATTTACCTGTATTTGTATTAAAAAATTTAAATTTAATTTAAGTCTTTTTCGGTGCAATTGTGAGGTATTTTTATTGCCGCAGAGCTGGCCTTAAATTACGATTTGTCTTAAATCAAACGATTCAACAGTAAATTTAGGAACGTCGCAGCTTAATCTGTTCAACCTCAAATGCTGCTGCTCATCCGTGCACGGAATCCGCCCAGAAAGACAGTTCCTCGCCGCAACAACAACAGAGAAGAAGCCAAGATTCGTGGATGGGCGATGAAAATAATTTAAACTAGAACGATGACATTTTCCACTTTAGAAAAATGCGCGGTTGATGGCAACTCACTCACGCCAAAATGACGAAATGGAAGCAAAACGCGGGAAGACGACCGAGAAGCAGCAACAACAAGACGAAGAATGTTCTTGGCCGCAAGCCAAATGCCGAGAAGCAAGAAATCGGACCAAAATGTTTTTCTTGAATACTTTTGCCCGGCTGCTAGAAAGTTTGTTAAAAATCTGAGCTGTGGTATGTTCGTGCGGACGAATGCGCGTGGTTGTGTGCGTTTACACTGTGCACGAGTATGTATAGATGTGTGCTGCACAAACGCCATCTTTGAATTCCTTCAATGCGGTGTATTATTCTCGGTGTATCTGCTCATTAAATTGGCGCGCACTGGCGTTTCGTCTGGCGAGTGCAACTTCAACTTTTAATTGGCAAAACTTTGACTCACTGCTTTCTGACTTTTATCTACTTTTAATTGAACTGCAAATATCTTTCGCTCGTGACTGCGGCGAAAGAAACTCGCTGCAGCTGCAACAAAATGTCATGTCGAACCGCCATCTTTAAAGATCAAGAATAAATAAGACGACGAGACACGAGAGAGGATTCGACAAGCAATGGACCACCAAGTTTTGCTTCCAAGCTTTCTTTACCATTTCTCCATTTCGGAAACCAAATTGAACAAAACATGCCAGTTGTTTTGTGGCGTCTCCTGTGATAGTCACTCAGTCAACCTTCAAAACAAAAGCCATAATGCTGATGGCTTATAATATCGTTGAAACAAAAAAGCTTCCAAATCGCTTTCTCCGTATGCGCTCAACAATCTTTTTCGCCGATTCTTGCAAGGATGGGTTCGCACTTTATCGAATTTTTATTACGAATATTTTACGCCTGCTCAATAGCAGATCAATACCATGAGCATCAAATTACTAATCGAATAACTCTTTCAACAAACAAAAATTGAACGTAACTGACACGAATTGCGAAATATGAAAAATAAAAATTCTTTTGTATTTGCTACTTTAATACAATGTTATAAATTTGTATATAATATATATTTTGTATTTTACGAACAAAATCTACTCGCATATTTTTACAAATTAGAATTTAGGTATAAATTATATACTATATAATTTATATAACAAGAGTTCGTCGAGAGATTCGAGATCGAAAATTACACTGTAGAAAGCCAGCCCAAAATTGAAACCACGTTGACTTCACAGTTCTTGAAGATTCGACATTCAGACATTATGTAGTTTCTTTTCCATGAGATATTATTTCGCTTTGATGGCTACCGTACTGCAGCAACACCCACACATAAATACAAACATACACAGAGAAGCGTTCGCATGAAAAATAAACTGACGAGTTTCGGCTAGAGAAGTAGAAATGGTCCAGGGTGGTGCTCGCCGGTGCGGTGAACAACGCACACACACACGGACGGGTGTTTTTGTGATTTCCAAGTAGACGACTGCCCCCGACTGCGTCTTCGAAACACACTTTTGTGTTGTTTTAATTGTTGCTGTGGACCATTTTACTCGAATTCCACTCCAGGAAGCCTGAGTCAGTCAACTGCAGGGCGTTCTTCTTCAGTTTCAGATGGAAAATAATAACTTAAAATAGAATTACACAAAAAGAATTACGGGAACTTTAAAGCAACAATTATTAAACTCAACTAAAGTTTGCCCTTTTTGCTCCACTCCACGTGTACTTACTTTACTGTGCTTTTATTCAGAAGGCGGTCGTAAGTTTTATTCATGGTTAAAGATAATTAGGACAATAAAATTAGAATTACTAAAATTGAATTAATAAATGACACTTCAACTTCAATTAATAAAAGGACTCAGAATGTCTGACAATCAAAACAACATCGACTCGTTATAGGAATTATATTCGGTATAGCAACGGATGTATACAAACCGGGTAATCGGGTGCAGTTCTGTCTACAAGTTCTGCTGGTTCAATAAGTAAAAGTAAATAATAAAGTTTTTTGAGAATCCCTCAAATAAAATTCAGAACCCGCAAACTCAAAAAAATATTAATTTGACAATTTAATTAAACTGAATAATATAATTGTAATATTAATTGGAATTGAAAAAAAGTTATGATTTATTTAGAGTTTTTTTAATATAATAATTATTTAATATTTAAATATTATTCAAAAACATTTTTAAACGAAATTTCAACACTAGACAGAAACCACTCACATTTTGTTGCGACTGCCATCTGGCGGCGCATAGTGGAGCCTTCAACGCTTCTACCAACGATCATACCAAATTCACACCAACCGTATGGTTCGTGCATCTGCTAATCACGTTCGTTCTTCGACGGAATGCAAGTCTCCACGGCGGGAAATTTGGTATTCTCTCCTATTTTTTATTCTCCATTCTTTGACAGTTCTTTGGAACATATGTTTTCGGTTTTATTTTGGGGATTTGTTTATTCAGTCAATTTTTAATTACATGCATACATGCATATGTTTGGCCAAAAAGCAATTCTTGTTATTTTTTGCCTCGTATCTAAAGACGATTAGTTGTAAAACTCGCACTGTAAATTGTACCTGTACGTGTTACTGATATTTAAGCACTAGAAATCTTTTCAAGATAGCGCCAGTTTGTCAACGGAAACATAGTCCGGAAAAACCAAAAGGAAGTCCTTCGCTGTTATTTTCAAACCTATTTTTGTATAAATGGAATTCTTTTACGATTTTTTCTTTTTTCGCGGAAAATTAAAAAGCAGTACAAATTTTTGCCAAAAGTACCAACCATTGGGATGGTATTTTTAGATCTCAACGCAGTTCAATTGGTACTCAAAATAACATCGAGTTTCGAAAACGGTTTCCGTTGGAACTTATCCCAAATTTTATACCAGACAGCTTCAAAATTTACTGAAGCTAAATGAAGTGGCATTAAATACGAATTCTAAAATATTTCCTTTGAGTAAAATAAATCAAATGTAGTGCGTCGTTTCTTTTTCGTAGGAGTCACCGAAAATTCTGTATCGAAAAATTAATTTCGCCTCCAGTCTATTTGCGGCTTTTATAGAAGCCACCGCTTCCCCGTCCCTACACAGTGATGGCTATTTTGAGCAAGCTATGTACGTGCTTCTCTTCCGCCCCTTTCTTACCGAACACAATTGATTCGTAAAAACAATTATTATTCTTTCGGTCCGATCGATCCACGTCTCTAATGTAGAATTTCATTTTTGGGGAAAGGAAGACGGTTTAACGGTGGGTTATATTTAGGCCACAAAAACAACGCGAAAACAAAATTACGAGTACCAAAAGCACGAGAATATCTAGTAAAACACACTCGCCAAGAGAACATTTTCAAATGAAAGTCTTTAAATTCACAACTTGTTTATAAATAAATATCGAACAATTAGCACATCTTTATTAATAACTCCTTCTACAACTTCAGCTGGCCACTCTAGCTGATGTTAGGCACGGTGGATAACTAAGTGATCACTTTATTTTTCTGGGAAACGCACTCGGAAAAATAATGACAGACTTTAAGTGAAAAGCGTTATATAAGCACTAAAAGCTTTTCTAACAACAGTGATTACCGATTATACTCTCCGGAACTTCAATTAAAGTAACAACGAGGAGCCTAAATACACACGATCACGTCTTGGATTCTTCCGATCACTATCATCACATCTGATACTTTGATTCTTTATATTTTTAATTCCTGCAGTGATCCTTTTCCCATATCAAATCACTCAATTTTTTTTTTTAAATAACACAGCAATGTTGACGCCCTTTATTGAAATAGCGCAGCGAAAGCGATCGCATAAATATCACTCACTCGCATTGCGTCGAAGTAATCATTTATCAAGAACTTTGTAACCGGCAATAGTTGATTGCAAATCACATTCATTTTTCAGACCTCAGTCAACCCGCACCCGACCGCACTTGATCTCGTGAATGATTTTAACAATCCGTACTGATCATTACCGGTGACACTATCGATTCGTGCATATTGATTTAGGCACCAGCACCAGCAACATTTACCACAACATATCGAGCACCATACTGATCGCAGAAAGCATTCCTGCAATTTCTCAAGTGCTGCTGTTGCTGCTGCTGTTGCTGCTACTGCCACCGAAGATCGTGGCAAAATAAAGTCTTTCCGTTGCTGCTCCTGGTGCTGCTACGGCCGCCGCTGATGATGATGATCTCTCAAAATAAATCGAAATATTTTTAAAATAAAGCAAAAATCGTTGTTCTAAGTTAAGAATTGAAAAATCTGCTGTTCTTCTGTGTTTTGTGGCTTCCTCGGCGATCATCTGCAGTTGTGGAAAATGGGCGGAAAATAATTTCACTTATTTATATCCGCAACAACGGAACATAACGCAACGTTACAGCGCACAGCAACGTAGAGTAAGCAACGCGCTGCGATGTGTTGGCGGTCGACGGGCTGTTTACCGATCGAGCGAACGATATTTACACCAGCCAATCACGCGAATTACTTTTAATTTGCACCAAATTTACTTCATTTTCGTTTAGAGCGCTTGGCAACAGGGTCGCGTAGTGTGCTAGCCGAGTTCGTGCCATCCACCCAGTTTTAGTACCCGTGCATTTACAAGGATTTTCTGATCTTCGGATGTTTGCGAATGTGATACACTCATTTTTCCCCACTGAGATATTTCTGTGCTTTACGAGTTTATGCCTCCTCTATATAGAAGAAAAATTAAGTAGGGGCGGCTATCCTCTCTCATCGAGGAAGAAGCGTGAAGAGGAAGAGTTCTTGAGGTTTCTTAAATTCACCTGACCCAACCTCAGTTTGATCTGAATCAGTCTGATTTAACCTCTTAACGTTTAGGTATACAAATTGGAGTGCTTCTTAGATAAACGTTACTGATCTGAAGGGACGCACCGATTTTTCTTCTTGTGTCTAGCGTCATTTTCACAAATATTTCTGCTAGATCTGGCACAGCTTTCACAAATGCCGTCCACCGGAGCGAAATATCCTGCAGATACGATGATGTCCACGTAACGCCAACTCGACGTTCCTCACAATTTCGTTGACAACCATAAAGAAGTAAAAAGAAGTGCTTGTGATGCGCAAAATATGCTTAATTTGGGGACTAAGTTTCTATTAATAAAGTTGTTATTACTGAGTAGCGTGGCAAAGTGTTGAACACAATGTGAAAAATGTGAGCACACGCAGCATGTGTTGGCGGAACATACGTATGTGCAACGTGTCCATGTGTGAGTGTGCCGTGTATTTATACTCTATATGCATATACATACATACACCAGTTTTAAATTTAGTTTAATGAAATACTTAATTTACTGCACATTTGCATTCAATGCGAAAAGGAATTATTTTGAGGCATCTAGATTTTTGCTCCTAGTTTCTTGTATTTAGGTATCAATGTACTTTATATCCAAGTATGCATAAGAGATATGTAATGCATGGAACAAGTTCAAATATGTTCGGCTCATTCTTGGAAATCCTCGAAATACAGAGCAGAATACTCTATGAAGGAGAATCCGCATCACGTCGTTACATAAAAACCTCTCTTCGAAAAGCACGTTTTCAGAAAAACGTTTGCAAGATTTAATGCATGCGTAGTAGAGAATATAATATTTGTGCGTCATAATTCCAATTATGTAGCTACTAAGCATATTTGTGCTCCGATACAGAAGAATTGTTCGATGTATTTAAAATAAAAGCAACAACGTGGGTTCGACGACTCACGTTTGTCGAGCATCTGACTCTGTGGGAATCGTCGATGAAAGTTACAAAATAAACGGGAGCAATAAAGTTGAATGGATTAACAAATAGAAGGAGTGTTTCTGCAGTTCAAGGATATGGAATACTTTTATAATAAGCTCTCGTTTCCTGAAATCGACATTTCCTCTTCTTGAAAGTTGCGCGTTAAATTGTACTCCAGAAATATCCTGACATGTCGCGCCAAAAGTTCAGACGGACAGCAGTCGGAGGATGTAGACAAGGATTTTCTGAATGAAGCAGTCCCGCAATATGTTAAATTATACATACATGCATACATTAATAAATGAATCGCTAATAAGCTTTGTGCACCCACTAATTAGGCGCAATTACAATTACAATTAAAATTTCGCCTAATTACACAATTCTAGACGATTGATTAACAAAATAAATTATTGAAATCCGAACTGTAGTATTCCAAGTACTGTAAATGGATGACTTTTGTGCAAATTAGAGTGGAAACAGGACATTCTTCCCACTCAGCATAATTATTGGGGATAAAAGTATCCTTTCGATTAACTCTTTACTCAATTCAATGAAAGTTAAACACAAACTGCCTTAAGGCGGACACTCAAAGTGTTCGCATAAAGCGATCAACGCAGTTAACGAGATAGCAGGGAGATGTTCCAACGGAGCAGGATATCCAGGATAGCACAATCAGAATCCTGTGCTACTTTCCTGCCAAGGAGAGAGGAGGGATCGAACACACTTCACGGCACAAGTAGGAACTCAAGCAGGTGCTCCACAAGGACTCTGAGTAGCATCCGCGACCACAGCAGCTTCCATGATGCTTGAAACTGACGACTTAATGAGGTGAAAGTGAAGTTCGCTTCGGGCTACTGAACCGGAACGTGCGCACCCAAATACTACTGTCCATTACGTGTGTGTATGTGTGCGCGTATTCTGCTTTCGTGTGTGTTCGCCCATGTCAGGGTATCAGCTACACATGCATGTACGTAAAGATATTTCGTGCAACGATGATATCAACGACGATCTCTTGTCTCCCTCTTGCGTTTGATCCTGAATGACTCGTTTGCAAATTAATATCCTTGTGATATTTTCCATTGCAGTTGCTCCGCAAGTACCGTAATTAAGGTGACATGGGAAATATTTCATTGAGCAAGGAACGTAATAGTTAATGGAATGGACGCTGTGCGCTCTACTCTCCCATGTGTTAATCGAACATGTGTACATCTATATATTGTACATATTTTATATAGGTACATAGATGCGAATGTGTGTGTGCGTGTGGTCGCGCCAGAAAAACAATGGAAGAGACGCATTAGCGACAAATTAATTGAGGTGAAAGTGTTTTCGCGGTAGACTGATTTCAAAAATTCTCATCGATTGAATCCCACAACAGAACAGGGCCTCGTGCGCAACATTATGCGGACATCCGATGAGTATCGAAGGCTGTACTTACATATTATATGTTTATTGCCCATAATTATTATTTAATTAATTAATTAATTCATTAATTGCCCATATTATTATTGCCATTATCGTCTAGCAGTCCTTCACATCCTTCACATACGGGATTCGGTATACGGAATGGGATTCCTGAAATGCTAAACAGAAAACGGGCACTCGTATATTTTGGCTTTTTAGGCTTTGGGTTTTTCAGTTAATTTGCACCTAAATTAAGTGCAAACAAGTTACTTGTATTATTATTAGAGTATTTACATATATTCAGATAAACGCATAGGAAGCTGTTTACGAACTTTAAGTTTTCCCATTGATATAAATTGTAACAATAAAAAATATAATAAAAACGGCTATAAACATAAGAATATGCGCAGTACTCGCCGATAAGCCTAACAAACAACCAACTTATTGTCGGTAGCCGATTAAAATAAATAACAATTTTGATAAATTTCTTGAACAGATTTCATATTCAGGGCGACCATCGAGTAAGCCCATCCATTGGGAAGGCTTAAATGGGCTTCGAAAATACAAACCTTGCCAGAACATTCTGTTCCCAGGCAACAGAAGCAATGCAACAAACAGATAACATATTTGAAGCCATTTAAATATCCCTGCTCTCAGTTTCGAATGCAGAAAAGTTGAATAAATATTTTAAAATTGCGTGTAGCGGGTCTCTCGCCCTGTGTATCTGTGTTGCCTAAACTCATGCAGCTGCAACATTTTATCGCTCATATTGCAGTGCTGCTGGGTCTTGCCGAATCCGCCTACAAGTGTGCCAAATGTGTGCCATCCACTTGGTGTGGAAATATCGAACTAACTATTGGAGTCACTTTTATTGGTATTTGTTTTTCGTTCACTTTTTAGTTCAGCTAGTGGCATGAGAACTCCTTTCAAATGCTAAGCCATGACTACAACTGAATACTTTCAGAAACCTATTTGTTCCGTTAACTGTAATCACTTGACGATAACAATATATGTACATATTTACTCGAAGCCTTGAAGACGTCCGGAACTCTAGTTCTTGGCTTTAAAAAAAACATAAAAACTGGAAAATTCAAGCAATAAATCGTATCCTGTCGTAGTATTCGTTATCCTGAAGTATTCGAAGGTATTCGATACTTTTTCATCCCGCCACATCTGGGGCGGTCCTGGCAGACAACCACGCCGTACATTTCACTGAGAGCTGCATAGTCAACATCAGGAACAATGTCAAAAGCAACTTCTATCAGCACCACCGCACAACGACGTTGCTTGCTGGGGAGTCAACGTGCACTCGCTTGTGGTAGGACCGGAGTGGACGCGTTATAAATGAATTCCGCACGGTCAACTTAAGAATTCCAAAAGCGTTTTCCAGCACTTTGTTGTTCTTACAGTCCGGTGTTTCCGCTACTGACAACAACAGCACCAATACCAAAACCAAAATCAATGCCAACCAAGCCAACATGCTCAAGCCCGAGCCATGAGCTGGCCTCCACATAAAATCGTGACTCCTTATATGCATATTTAGAAGCACAAGAAATCTCCTCAAAGCACCCAAGTCACCTCGCGAATCCCAATCCTCACAACCGGCGAACCTTGGAACGAACTATGCAAATCACGAGAGGCACGTTCAGTCTTTCCGCTCACACTTCACGTCTCCCGCTTTGATCCCGCCTCGCTTTAGGAATGCAGCAACGGCGGAGGTGCGCGTATACATCGAGGAAAGCAGAGGAGTCAGTCAGCTAGAACGTCACATGACACTAGCTTTGAAAAGGATGTCCTTGAAAAAAGCATAAAAAAGAGTTTAACTAAATAGTAAGCGAACCTAGAGAAGTCGCTGATCCTAGAGTGCAACTACTTATTAATCAATGTTGTTGTTGAAATCAATGTTTTTTCGTTTATTTGCTGCCGCTTCTCGATTCGCATAATTAAGCTAAAGTTGCTGTAAGCGACACATACGAGTAGTTCTGATGTTTGTTGCATGAGGAATTGTTGTGGATTCACATGCTAGACATGTATTTCTAGTGCGGGTTTTCTTAGATCGTGGAAACCACCGCGTTTAAGGTGACTAGGAGTGTGTTGGAACCATAGAAGCCGAGCGGGTACGGTAAAATCATGGTTCGACTCTCAACAAAAAGCAAAAAACTGTGTTCTAGCGTGTTTTATTATAGTCAAAATATGTTACATTATGTTGTCCTCCAAAGTTTATTTACAATGTTAAATGTGACCGCTGCTGGTCACCTTAGACAGAGTTACATTAAACATTCAATGTAATGCGTTATACCTCACAACAACAGAAATTAAAAAACCGCATTTCAGGCCGTAATGTGGTGTAGAATAGAGTCGTAGTAAAATTCACAAATGCACAAATCACATTCATTTTCAATCATGCTTCAGGACATGCGATAACAATAATCATAAAGAAGTGCGTGATTAGAATACGTATGGAGTGTTGAAATCAATAACAAGAGATGATAAAATGCGCGGATGAGTGGAAGATCCAATAATGATAATTAAATTATATAGAATACAATAACCCTGAATTTGAACCACTAATGATGATTAAGAATACGCACTCATCTCGTGTAGTTGGAAAAAAATATAAAACAATTCAATTTAAAAGCCTTTGCAATGTTTCAAATTCACCCTGAAACATTCAGAGAGCAAGAATATTTTAAAAACGCTCCTGAAAATATGCATTCATTAATTTGTACGAAACTCGGAAGGGTGAGTGTCAGCCTCCAGACTGCTGCCACTAAAAGTAACACCACATCACCATAAACTGTGTTGTTGTCCATGTTTGCTAATTTTGAAGAACAACAAAAATACTTTCACTATTTCTACACGAATCAATACCAAGGCCAACAAAGAAATACGAAAATAAACTTTACTTTAACTAAAACCAACACTACCAAACAATAAAACCTATCGCATTCTAGTTTTAAGTCCATGTGAAAGAAATGCACACTATTACATCAAGGGAAAATGCTTCGCTTAAAGTATGCAATGAAAATGTGGAAAGTCAAACAAAGTCTGCTCTTTTGTTGGCATTCTTGTTGTTATTGTTGCTTGGGAGTTTTCTAAAAGCATTTGCATGTCCCGCTTGGGCTGGCACGCTGTCCGAGTTGCTTTGCGACAATTAAATCAGAGAAATTTTTAACTATCAAGTTCAACCACGTGTCGGCGCAGTGCGGACCTGGAGCACAGTGTTTGTTCTAAAAATAGTTTGACCTAAACAATTCCAGCAAACTTGATACGTATTCGGTTTCGTCGACAAATTTTCATGCATTCGCTTCCAAGCTATTGCGATTCAAAGCTAGCCTTTTATTTGACGTTTTCGGACCGCTCAAGGCTGTCAAAACTGTTACTTTATACATGCATGTTTTTTATTATTTACGTTGTATCAAAATGTGAATGAAATATTGTTCGTTGGAGATGGTTAAAACCCGGCAAGTAGAAATATCTGTGGAACTGTCTTCTGGCCCAAATTTAGTCATGTGGGCTGAACACACATAAGTTATATTGGAAAATGATGCGTCAAATATTACAAAAATGGTCTAAAAAACTTCATACAACCGCACCTAAATAATAAATGTTGCTATATAATGATATTGAATTTAGCTACCAAAGAACTCATGTCGATTCATATACGCAAAACATACGTTTGCATTACGCATCAACTGCATTCGTCGTAATGCATTTACGTGTCCATCACAGAAGACACTCTATCGACGATGTTACGAAGCCCTGTCATTGTTTCAAATCTGAAAGCGGAGGGTCTGCGATTGACAGGATGAGTGAGCAGCAAATGATATGCATACGTCCATTCTTTTTCCTGACATGCACGTCATTCACACAGCAGCAAAAGCATCACAAACAGCTGGATCACTTTGCATTCGCTTTATACAGCGTTGCTGTGGGTGTTGTTATTATTGTTGATTTATGGATATTAAGTTGCAGTTTAGTTCACAGATCGAAGTGAAAAATATCGATCCGGCCAAGAATGGGCGTGATATGACCACTTTTATATAATACGAGTACACTTCATAAAAGATTTTCGTGTATAGATTTTCTTTGGCAATGAGTTTCGCAGAGTAATATCTTTATCCTCTAGGATCAGCATTACATATCCCAGCCCATACCCGGCCTGGCCAACTTCCAAATGCCGTACAAATCAGGGGGGTGTAGGGTATTTGAACTTCGGTTTAACATATGGTATAAGCATTAATATGAGTACTTATGTATATGCATAAGAGCTGTTTGAAAGATGCACCATCTTCGTTTATTCTAAAGATTCCCGGAGGATTTTGCAGCTCAGGATCTCGTGCTACCATTTAACGTCGTTTTACTAATAAATAGCTAAACGTTTTACTAAATAATAAATGTAAATAAGTACATTAGTATTACTCGTATTAGTCTTTACTGGCGTGGTCCGCCCAGTTTTACGATAATGTGTTAGAATTTAAAGGAAATGCTCGATCAAAGAAATACAGCACGGCCTTTCGTTACAGACGGAATAACCCAAAATCTCATTCTATCTTTAGGTTTAATAGATAGGAGTATTTACATATGTACATCCTACTCAGATTAATGTTAACGATAATAAAGAGGGTTAAGTCAGTCAATAAGTTCAGTAATGACATCAACTTAGCGCGATCAGCTGTTCTGTGAGAGCAACAGAGTTCGTTATCGCAGATTGGTGAGTTAGATCCTCTCGACGAACGGCAATACTGCTAAAAGTGGTTTAAAAGCAAAACTAGAGTTAACAAAGTGTTTTTTACTCTTGATTTCTATATATCTATAGATATCTCATCTATAGATATAGATGAATAGATGAATATTAGAAATAAAATATGAATCTATAACAACTCAACTCAGCGGATAGTTATTGATTTGCTTTGTAAAACTATTATCTCTCAGGCAGCTTCAAATATTTACTGGGTACAATATATAAGAAGCATTTGATGATTGAAATACTTCAAAGTTGCACGCCGTTTGGATTATAAGCGCCGGATAGACATATGAACAAAAATTTTAAATTAAAACTGCTAGAGAGATCTGGGAAGGACGGCGTGCGAGGAGAGTAGATCATTTGAAGGTGAAGTCCAAGTAGGACAGGTTTAAAGCGAAAACAACAAGAAGATTTAACGTGCCACACATACACACATACTCGTACATACAGAGCATACACCAGGAAACCTTTGTTCAATCTGCTGCATGGCTAAGCAACCAGTTAATCACAATTAATGAAAAATATTCGCATTTTTACTAATGGCGCAAAAATACATTACGAAAGAACACTGATTAACATAAAAGTACATTAATCGAAAATTTTATTGGCCATAATTTTCAATAAAACTCGATGCACTTAAATTTTTAAAAACAACCACAGCTTTATAGAAAAGTAACCAATTTTACGGCCAAGATAATTACTTGTGGGTAGACGCGCTTCAGTTTTAGCCCAGCTGCCCAGGTCGGCGGTAGTGGCTAGTAGCATGTTGTTAGTCGTATTGGGTTTGCTTATGCTATTTTATTTGATGGTAATTTGTCAGAAAAATGCGCAAATAACAATTAATTCTCGTCTTCTAAACGTTGACGCAGTTGACCTGTCATGGTCAAGGCAGTCGTGTCAGCGAGCACTCGTTTGCTGGCCGCCGTGTTCATCTTTTCAGGGTTTCCGTTGCGCTGCGTTTCGTTGCAAAGCTCCGCAATGATATGGCTTGCATAGTTCTCGTTTCTGATTCGGCGAAGCTTTTCGTATTTTATTTTCGTATCTTTTTCGCAATATTCACGCAAACCCTTGTCTATATAATATTTATATAGATCCTGACATACATTTATATACACTCCTGTCCGACGAACCTACACTTCAGCTGTATTTAGAAATCTTTACACTTAATTGTAATTCATTTTGATAATTGTACTACGTTTTTTCTCGCGAATAATTAGAATTTACTTCGATCTTTTTGTATTGTGCAGTATAACTTCTATCAACAATTGAACGAACTCCTCTGCGTATCGCACCTTGTTCAAATAAATAGAGCAATAATTCGAAAATATAAGAAGAGAAATTGAATTAATAAAGAGCTCGTTCATTAAAATAATAATAAATAAACATATGTATATACAATATATGATTGTCTTGGAGTACTATAAATATTACTACATTTTTACATTCTTATATTTATAAATAGATTAGTAATAAAATATGTTTACGTGTCAGAAAGTTTATACATTCAATAAACTCTGTTATCTCATCTGCTTCCATTAAATATCATATGTAATATTTTCTCTATTATTTTTTTGTATATTATAATTTCTTTTCTCTGCTTCTAATATTATTATTTTTTTCTTTGTAACCAGAATAATATATACTTAATTTGAGATTATAGCGACAAATAAAGATATCTACGAAAATGTGTTTAAGGAGCCTTATGAGAGGAGGTTTGACTCTGACCCTCTCTCTAATCTCTCTTTGGTCATGGTACATTTCATTGCCCATTTGAGCGATTTACAAACTTAACAGCAACGATCAGTATCTAGAATTAACGTAAAAAACGTAAAACAAATAATGTTTGAGTATGTTCATGTTAAAAATTGTAATATGAATAGAAAAACGAAAGAAATCACGCTCAGAAAGTTTTCGCATTTTACAAATAGCATTACCGCGAATTCTAAAGCAACAACAAAAGTCGTAACAGGTCACTACGTGTTGGAGTGGCAGCTAGCCATGCTACAATGCAACCACATTGACAAAGCAGTCACGAGAAACACCAAGAAATAACAACTACCTTTTAGTGACGATGAGCTACTTTTATGCTATTGTTTTAAAAATAGTAACAGCTCATTAGAAAAGGTTTAAAAATAGCGACCGAACGTCTTCGAGTTTCAGGTTATAAGCGCGATTCGAGCCACAACATGGGTAGAGCACGAAACCGGGTGCAGTGAACCGGGTCTTTCTTTTTCGCTGGCCTCTCTTTGCAGTTCGACTAAGATAATATATGGATGCAGTTTAGTAAAGGAAAACGCAGAAGAACATGGAGTAAGCGGGGAAAGAGTAGATGCAACAGGCCACAAAAAGCTTGCAAGTGTGTAGCGACGATCCAAACGACGGACCGTGACCAAGACCGAGGCCGAGACCAATATCAAGTCCAAAGAGCCGCAGTTAGCCATCAAAAGTCTTAATGACCCAACTACGAACACATCAGCAACAGCACCAGCAACAAAAGCGAAGCAACAAAATCATCTCTCAGATTTGTTCTTGCGTATCCATTCGAAGGACGTTTATGCGCGCTCTATATTCTTGGACATTCGCATTCCCTGGACAGTGAAGCTAAAGATTGCTGTCGTTGTATATAAATGAAAGGATTTCTTCTTTCATAACAAGTTATACGATTTTAATGACTTTTTACTATTATTTCGGTTTTGTTTTTATTACTTATTACATGATATTAAAAATGAACTATGTATGAATGATTTAGAAATGTTGTTCTACACTCACTACAAATGTCGATAGTTAAATCAGTAATTATTTAGTTCTGCCATCCAAAGAAATTTCTTTAGAAACGTTCAATAACAACTAATGCCGAAAATGTCGGTGTCTATTATCTCATAGTACAGTTGAGAGGTGTACTAATATTTAAATGGAAAGCTAACAGTTCCGAATTCGTCGGTTGGAACACTCAAGATTGAGAACTGAAACGATTTTGTTTTCAATAAAAGAAGAGCAAATCGGCACAAAAGCTGAAAAACCTGAATGCGTACCTCTAGAACCTGATGACGCTGTTGCTGCTGCCACATTTCAGTGGGGTAAAACCACAAAGACTTCGATAAAGACAGGAACAAAAAAGGCGGTAAAAAGAAATCCAACCAAGCGGCCCAACCAAGCAAGCAGCCGCTGCGCCAACCAGCCAGCCGAAGATCCGCGCAAGAATGTCCACGAAGAACACCAAATCGAAGAAGCAGAGAAGCAGCCAACGCCAGAAAGCAGCGACAGCCAGCGACGACCTTGATAAAGCGCTATAATGGGCGATATACACGCGAGGGAAAAGAGGGAAAGTTAAGTCTCCGGTACGAGCTGCGAGAGTAAGTGCCTTCATGAAAATGAAAAGGGAAAATAAGCTACCGACTCGCTCTGGCAAGGGCTGCTGAAATGACACGGTTGGTCAGGGCGGGACTGGGGCAGGACAGAACTCAGGAGCTTGGAAGGAGAATCGGAAAGCAGACAGAAGCTGGTGGAGGTTGAAGTGTGTGCATATACGAAGAGAGCAGAATCCAACGCTAAGGTAAATCAATGGAACAGTTCAACTGAGAGTTATAGAAAGAGATTTTACAGAGCTGAGCACGTTTCCAATGCGAGCTTATGTGTTGAGGTGGAAACCCGACCTTGTTCACGAATTCATTTATTCTCTGGCTCTCTCTGACTTTTGCACTCTTTCAAAGGAATACTCACTAAAATGAGAGGAAAGAACAACCAACAAGTGGTTGATGTGTGTCTTGTCGTTTGTTAAGTTTTAACATAGAAAGTATTCGATTTGCAGATGTGTCTGAATATTTGTGCGTTGCTTTCAGTCAACATGTGTTGGATACCCCTTCCCCCCCCCCCCCCAAAGTGGTGAGTTTGAAACCGAAAAAGCTCCGAGTCGATGATTTCGTATCTAATTGTTCGCTTCGTTCTTGTTTATTTAACGAAAAGCTTTGCTGATGTGCATATACTTAAGATTAACAATAAGAACAAGACTACCGACAGCTATAAGAAAAACAAAGAATAACAACAACAAAATTAACACCCGTGTGACGCATTCGTGAAATGTCTAGAATTGCCTATTTAATGATTTTATTCTGAATATAAAAAACGGAATCAAATATAAAAACACTGAAGCAACTTCAACTCCTCCTTTTATACCGACTTTCTTCAATAAGCATTTTCGAATTTAACCAGAGAAGAGAGCTCCGTATACTCGTATTGAAGCCGAATGACCGATATATTGAATCGAATACAAGCTGAACCTAATCTGGCTTGGATAATGTCATTATTCTACATTCTACATTCTATGTTCCACGCCTACGAAAGTAACATGATCGATATTAGAAGAGGTCTCATCGCATTTAGTGTTTCTGTTGCTTAAAAAGTTACTTATGCCGTTACAAAACATATTGGTAAATATGTAAAATAAATGTGGTAAATAAAAGACCATATGTTCGTACATACATATGTACTTATAAATGAATAGATGTACCTTAGTGCGTATCTACCTACACCCAATTGCACTCGTACTGGCTTAAGAAAGGGGTGCGTTCAATGCGAAACGACCGAATTCTTAATCAGTTCAATTAATTACTGGTATCTGCTTAGAATGAGCTCGTTCATTTTGTTGTTGTGAGGTGTATGTGTCAATGCAGGAGTTATTTAGTATTCGTTATTATTTATTTTACAATTTCAAATCACACACACTGATGATCCAACCCGGAGCTGTCTGTCTCGGAGGCGATCATATCTTCTCGTTCAAAATATGAACTTCGTTCCAGTAATGTAAAGAGCATGCTTTTGCCAATAGATCGAAAGGAAACAGATAATCGCGTTCGTACTTATCAACATCTAGAATCAAAGTACACGTCATCGTAAATATTGTAATTTGACTAACTTGTTTGCATTCAGTTGCTTTTGGAGTTTTCATCGGATTCTTATCGGTAATATAATCCTCGCATTCAAAATAATCAACAGAGAAAGAATACATTTTAAAGAAACGAATCACCTAAAAAATAATTACTCTTAAACGCCTGCGAGAGACTATAAACTACAATGCACTCGTAACTTACACTCTTGCTATATTACATTATATTTTATTATATTATATGAAAGGCGTTTATTTGTATGTATATATGTATATGTATGTAGAAGGCAGTATAAAGGAAACATTTTTATTGTTATGTTTTTAAATATTGTATATAGACCAAGTGGAGTAGAATCGTTCGTTGTAGGATCAAGTATAATGAATTTATTACTTGTCGGTTTTGAATTGTCTGTAACTTCGCCTGACCATCTTCTTTTGTGGTTGTTTTTGTCCCTCATGTGGTACTGCGAGTTTATTCTTTTTTTATTGTTGTTATTGTTACCCGTAAAAATACAATAGTATCACAAACTTATTCGGATAATCGAAATAATTGAATGATTAGTTACTAAAATGCTTCTATGAGCAAGCAGCGCTGTCGTCTTTTAATGAACATATCTCCTGCTCTTTTAGTTATGTTAATTCTAATTTAAGAAAAGTTATTAATAACTTAAGTCTTATAATAATTAAAAAAAATATTTAAAAACTCGCCAAAAAGGGTAGTCGCTATTTGGGTAGTCTGACACTCGGAAAAAAATTTTCAGCTTCAAATGCAGACCACAAACTAAAAAATTGAGCTGTAAGCACGAATGGATCACTATAAAAAGTACTCCGATTTCCCATTCAATCCATAGCCGTCTATGATAACAGAGAACATTCGTCCTTACTTTCATGAGCTTCGATATTTTCGATTTTAATACTTTCGACAACTAATCAAAATGCGAGGACAATCCCAACAGTGAAGTTTCCTTTTTTTAGGAATACAAAAAAATTTTTATTTTCATTAATTTTTATATCATTTTAAACCTTGAACCTTTATCTATCTTTTTATTTTGAGAATAACCTCATCTTTAACCTCGTTGTCGTTGCTGAAGACCTCGTCGCATTCCGGCCAAAGGTTCTTCCAGCTTAGGAAATCGGTGGTAGTCACTGAGTGCCAAGTCCGAACTATAGAGTAGGTGGGTGATAATGTCCCATCCAACCGTTGCAGTAGAACGATCGCGGGACTTTCAGCAGGCGATGACTTTCAATACGTTTCACTCCTTTTGAGTTCAAGACCCGAGCAACTGCCGAACTTCGCACTTGGCGGAAGCGTCAAACAGGAGCCAAATTACAAACGGTTGCCAAGTGAACTCTGAGTTGAAGAGTGGCTGGAAGAATCAAGCGACCCATAAAAATGTAGAGTTCATATGATATGAGCTATGTACTTTGGAAGTAATATGAAATTCTTGACTGTGAAACATTTAAGCCTTCTCCAGGAATATTTCTGGAAACTTCTCGAGCAATTAATGAGCTCGTCTTCAATATTAGGCGGTGATTTATGTATGCCTGAGCATCACAGCATCAAAGATCTTTCCTCTTCATTTTCTGGCGTGATTTTCTTCGTTCTGGCATTATTGAAAATTCACCTGTTTTTCTGCGGTTTTGTGGAATCTACGAAGGGTAGACTTTTATCCCTGCAAGCGGATAGATCCTGCGCAGACATGTAACGAAAGCTGATTTCATATTCGCGACTTAATTGCTTCTTGGCTGCATCGCATCGCATCGCATCGAATTGCATAGAATAGAGAATACATTGTACGCAAGTGCAACCAGCGCCCTAACCACTTGTTGTTGCGTTTGTGCAGTGAACGTCGCCTTGTTGTTGCGTTCGTGTAGTGAACGCCGCATTGTTGTTGCGTTGTTGCATTTTAACAATTGCGCACACGTTTTGCCAGCTACTTGATACAATGAATTATTAAATTCTGACAAATGTATGATGGTGTGCGTGTGTCTGTTTCTACTCGTATTTATGTACATTCGCACGCGCTAGTGTGCAGCAATATTTGTATATTTGTGTTTATTTCGCGTGTTTGCCCTCACAAAAAACCCATTCAAGTTAACCACACGTTTCATCCATCGAACACCGATGCAGAAACTTGCATAGAAAACGCAAGTGATAATCAGGTTTATTCCTTGACGGGACAAGCGGGAAACTTGCTTTAAGACCGGCATCGCATATTAGTATTAAGGTTTATAGTACATCTCCATCTCATCCCATCGCAGAGATTTAAAATCAAGTCAAATGCATCGAATTCATGGTCGGCCGGTCCATCGCAATCCTAGAAGACGGAACTTGAGGTTGGGTCCAATAAATACAACAAATTACAAAAAATGCCAAGCAGTTTGTTTGGGAAAACTTTCGTTTCGGCACTTAAATGCCACCTTGTAACCATCAGTCGGAAAAGTGAAACTTGAACTCTGCGTTTTACGGATTTTGCAAGATTTTATTTAAGTCAGGTTTTGTATTCAAATGTAAGTGGCGTTACATTAAATTCCCTAATGAAAACATTATTCTATCACTTTGTTCTTATAATATTATAATACTAATATGATTAATATGATGATTAATATAATACTAATAATGTTCCTATTGAGATGCAATAGAATATGCAAGTGAAGCAATTTGAAGATTAGCAGCATAAGTAATTCTCGAAAAATCCGGGAACGTTGCTCAGAAAATTAAAAGGTTTAAAGATAAAACAAGTTGTAAGTGTTAAAATTTTTATTTGGAAACCTTATGAATGAAATTTAAAATTGGAATCCGACTCGAAAATTGAATGGAAATCTTATTTGAGCAAGTCTTACCTTTACTGCGCAATATTTAAAGTAATATACATACATATGTAATACTAATAATAATCTTTAATGTAAAATAATGAAAGAAAATGACGGCAAGCCCTTCATTATGTTAAGTCAATTATTTTTAAATTATTATTCTGTATTGAAATTCTATATTTTAGTATGTATAATGAAATGAAAATCCATTGGATATAGACATGTATTATTTGTTGTATATGTACATACTCGTATATTGCAGCAGGATTTGATTTCCTTCGCTCAAGTGAATGTTTAATAGCAAAGACGGCAAGACTTTTTATTTGAAAGATTTGTCGATACTGATAAAATACCTAATTGGAACCATTTCAATAACAATCAGCAAGGATAAGGTAAATCTTACCTTTACAAGCGAAGTTTCAAATGGGACGGGGACACACGAGCTTCTTTATTAAATGAGGAGACCATTACTGCCACCCGTTACCATCACAATCAGGTGCAAATTTTGTAGACGCACTACAATTAGATGTTGCATTCATTACCGGAATCCTCTGGATTTCCATAATTAGAACTACTTCAAAAATACGCTATTCGTAATTTTTTCTGAGGTGCTTTCAATTATTTAAACATTTTCGCCTAAGTTGATTGACTTTGAATATGTTTGCAACACTTGAGCGCAAGCTTATGCAGGAGTGAGTCTCTAAGCTTTTAAATAATAGTGTGCGACGCTTTTTCCGTAGCGATAGAGAAACACGTTTATCTCAAAGATGCTTATATATGTAGTTATGTACATATGGTTTGTGGCTTTTCACTAAGTTTTTGAGATTTATGCTTTTATTGTTTATTTCTTTAAATTTTTTATTCTTATTTCCATAAGCTAAGTTTGCTGTAGAAATTTTCCGTCGAATTTTTTCAAATAAAATAAACACTTCTCTTCGTAAACAACAAATATTCCATTGCGCATTCCACTACTGTAGCGAAGTAATAGCGAGCGAAGCAGCACCGAGATCTCAGCTCGTACAAATGTGTAAATTCCTCACAGCAGAAAGTTAAAACAATTCACTTTTCACGACATTTTCACAAACAAATTCTGTAATTTTTCAATATTATTTTAACTCTTTATTAATTTTCTTATAATAGGTTATTTTTTAGTGTTGGTTTTTCGCGAATTTCGTTCAAGTTGCTGTAGGTTGTGGATCGATTTTAGCGCACGACATAACAACAAAAAACTGACGACATGCAGTGGCACTACAAGCAGAGAAAAAGAAAATAAAAAACAAATATGAGCAAATAAAAAATAAACTTTTTCTCGAAAATTCACCACCTCGCTTTTGAGTAGCGCAGCGCGACGTTGCTGAGCTCGAATTGCTGAAGCTTCAGTAACTACAAAGCGCTGGTGCTGTGGTGAACTGGTGTTTTTTAGTATAGCACAAACAACAATTACTATATACAATTCAATACAAATAACTCGTGCTTACCGTGGCCTTCATAAGTCTCTCTCGTTGTCACTCATTGGTGGGTGTCACACTGGGCATCTATGCGCCAGACTCACACGCTCTGATTGGTTGATTGCAAAAAGTGGAACAGCTTTCGATCCACGTTCGCCTCAATGTTAGCGCTAAAATTTTGGCTGGCTCACGAGCATCAAACACTAACACATGTATACAAACTCTAAGCACGGTCAGAAAATTTTCCTTATCTGTTGCCTTCTCATTTCTGTTATGTTATGCGTATCAGCCACAGCAAGGGCTTCGCTTAAGAAAACTTGCATGCCGGTAAAAAGAAACCAGTAAGAAAGTTATATTCGGCCCTGCCGAATCTTAGATACCCTACACCTAAAATTTTTGAAAAAAGTGCCTAAGCTAGGGTGTGGCGGGGGTGGCGGTCCACTCTGGGCGGCAGTTGTGGAAATCAAGTAGTGACTTATTGAATTCTAGGAATTTTTGGGGCTTCAAGTTGATTAACCGTCCCGGGTTCCATGAGTCCTAGCTACGCCTCTGTATAAATAGTAGGCGTGGTCATTACCTTTTTCAAAACAATATAACTAGCTTAGTTGTCTTATAATTGTGTTCATTTAAACTTTATTTCCGTGGTAATAAACTTGTTTTCAAACTGCTATACTGTATATGTAGTGTAAAAGTGGGCGGACCGCACCCAGTTGTAATGTAATAATGTTTTTTTGAAAAACAAGTTCTTATCTAAAGTTTTATTCAGGAAGTTTATATATTTAACAATATAACCCTCTTTTGCCTGTGTAACCTAAAAGTGGGCGGATCACGCCCATATTTGGCATATTAACGGATAATGCTACTCTATACCCAGGAATTTTGTTGTAATAGCTCAAAAACGAACGCTGATATCACATTTTTAATAAAAAATAGGCGTGTTCGTGGACCGATTTTGCCCATTTTCAATACCAACCTGCTCACCACAAGAAACAATGTTTATGCAAAATTTCATCACGATATCTTCACCGGTTCTCCTGTGATCGTGATTTCAACAGACAGACGGACGGACATGGCTAAATCGACTCAGGAGGTCATGCTGATCAAGAATATATATACTTTTCTATACCTATCGTCTCTATTTCTATGCGTTACACATTTCGTTACAAAGTGAATATACCCTTACCTTAAGGTGTAGGGTATAAAAATTTATGGAATGGGAAAACCGGCTGATATTGTGTTTTTTCTTACATTACTGTTTTCGTTTAGAATTTTATTGTATTATGCAATTTTTATTATTATTATTAGGTCTAGCAACTTATTTCTTAAATCTGAAAATATTGCCCATTCTTATTTTAAAAAATACCCAAAAGAATATTTTGGAAAGAAAGGATACATTTCTTAGAATTACAAATAAAAAACAAGATGTATAAAAAGGTTGCAATTTCTTTTGCTGTCTTTCTGTCAACCTTTACAACATGTTTATTTTTACAACATGGAAATTCCTCTAAGAAAGGGAGGCTGGCGAACAGGTAAAAAATAGTTGAAGGTCATCACAAGATTACATTACACTACATTACATTCGAATAATGTGAACTCATGCAGGTAGAATATACGGTAGATTAGACAGAGGGTACGTAAAGTACAACATATCTGATGCTACTGACACGTCAAATCAATCACTGCGCACAGTGCTTTCGTCGAAATGAAAGCGCTTACAAACACATTTCAATCGCTTGCACGTACACGAGTTTGAGGACGCGCACAATTTTTTGTAGTGTGACAAGGTGCAACGTAAACAGCTTTTTCTGAGGCGGTCTCAAGATGTCAAATGTGACACCCACCATTTTCTGCTACTGTGACTGATGTTCTCAGTTGCAATCTCTTCTATTGATTATTTTACCCAGTATAATAATTTCACAGTATACTACAACATAAACCCAAGAGCATTGCATGAAAACGTTTTAGAGATTAATAATACCCGAGTTATAGATACTATAATGTGTTTTTATTCTTTACTATGATTATATTTATATACATTTTACTCTGCGAATATTTAATGATTAAATGAATTTATAATCAGGCGAAGTATCCTTTATCGTATGTCATAATGTTCTCCATTTCGAACCACCATTTATGGGTAATGAACTCATACAATAAACTCCTTTCTGCTTGTAAAAATTAGATTATATAAATGAATATATTATTCATTTACAATCGAAGACCGAACTATATTACGAATTATCATTTCTGGCAATAAAATTTATATTTTATCAAAATAACAAGCATTTTTACGTTTAAAAATCCACATTTTTATTCGGATCTCAACTTTAAATCTAAATATCGGGCGAAATATCATCCCGAACAAATAAATTCCAGAATCAATAAATCTTGTTAATCTAATCTCATTCATAATCTAAAGCATTGGTAAATTTGCTTTCAATGCCGAAAATTCTTTATGACTTAGAGGTTTGATATGAGTGCCGGAGAAAGGCGCGAAGTGTTCTAAATCTCGATGTTTGTTAATTAGAATTTTCTGCTCCGATATGAGTATATTTATTTCGCGTTCAATTTGTACTTCATCTGTAAATTTTAAATTCCTATTTAGAGTTTTAGCAAGTTAAAAAACGAAGCTCAAACTACCATGCTTTAGCAACTGGAGAGCTTGGGCCCTATCGAGTTTCACCAACATGCTGCCAACGGTGGTCCATATTTTCTTCTCACCAGAACATTTCTTATCGAGCTCTCGAAAAGCTTCACGCGTTTGCTGACGTCTTTTATCCAGTTCGACCAGCTCTTGCTTATTAACCAAAATCTTATCAGCTATCTGCTCAGTGGACTTAATTATTTCTATAGTCTTCTCGGTGCTGCTTTTCGACATTTTCTGTTCTAAAGTAACAAGTTAAAAGTTTACAAAGTTTTCTAATCGAAGAGCATGATTGACTTAATTCCACTGGCGGGTTTTTATGAAGGTTCTTCAATAACTTGTTTCATATTTTCGCCAACATATGGTATTGTTATTATCGAAAACTCACATATGTGTATTAAATTCAACATATCTTTATAAAAAAATTCTGAGTTCACTGGCGAACACTAACTCAATTCTCTGCGCAAACGGCGTTCCATCCTCCATTCATGTTGCTTTTCGAACCTTATATCATTTCGATTGCGGGGTTTCTTTTTAGAATAATCTGAGTATGAAGATTTTGTGGCACGAAGATCATAAGCATTAAAGTGGGTGATACGCGCCGGCGATTGTTTGATTCCCAGACCAGTGCGCTGTTTTCTCATCACAGTCTTGACGGGATACAATCGGCCGCTGTTTGATGGGCCGAGACCACTTTCCTTATCCCAACCTTGTTTGAGCATGAGTTTAAGACCACGATTGCGAGATGCAATGTTAAAATTTTGCAGTTTATTGATGGCGGAACGTGCATTAAACTGATGCACTGTAGATGTCAGATGTTGCTGATAACGGCTTTCCTTGAACTCTCGCTGACAAATATCACAAAAAAAAGGTTCCGTGACTATCTTGTCGCAATCACTCATTTCCTTTTCATTTCTAACAGCCATTTGACCAGCGTTAATTAAAGTTTTATTTTCTAATAATTTTACGATTGTTGAATGTGCTTTGACCTCGGCCAACTTCAACGCGCTTCTTCCGGACTTGTCTTGGATTCCCTTTTTTGCACCTAGCTGAAGAAGTACTTTTACCGCGTTGATTGCTCCAGCACAGGCAGCCATCATTAACGCCGTCCAGCCAAAATCATCGCAGGTATTTATTTCTTCGTCTTTATACAGAAAATTCTGCAATCCTTTTGTATTATCTTCCATTGCACAACGAAAAAACTGTACTTTATTGAACGGGCTTAGAACTGAAGTCTTTTCACAACTCTTCTCAATTGAACTATCTTCTAAATGCTTTGTAGCAGGTTGATGGGTAATATTATCTGTTACACCTTCGTAAAATAGCTTAATTTCCTTTCCATCCACATTTCCGACTGGAAATGTTTCCCCTTGATTGCTGCTAGCACTAGATTGGTTGTACTCTTCAGAACCGTGCACGAATCGTTTAAACGAGAGATGAATTGTGGTCAGTGCGCGCCAGTTGGGATGCAAGTCGCCAGTGGAATTCATTTTCTGTAAAGTCGAATTATGATATTACCGATATGGATGTAAATGAATGAAAATAACCCCAACTTTATTATTTTACTGAAATAATTTCTATGAGTCCTGATGGAAATGCGAGCATACTTCTCAATTACAGCAAATGCTTTAATTTTGGCAACTGTCAAACCTGAGTTGTGTCGCAACAAAATACAATACCATTTCTTGGTACGTTTTCATAAAAGCCATTCAAAGAATTACGTTTTTTTATGGAGTTTAAATTTTGACACAATTCAGGCACAGTGGCTTAACTACGATTTGTTCTTCTTGTTGTTTATTGTTGTCAATCCAATATCCGTTGGTGGAGCTCTCGCATACTTTCCAAGTTATACCGAAATTTCATAATTACAGCTCCTAAACTATAGAAAATAGTTATAGATGTCCTTAGAAAGGTATTCGAGCAATCTTTCATTTATCATAAATCACATTTTGTTTATGAAAAATCTGAACGGTTTTCTACAAAATATTAGGCTTAAATAGGGTGCTTGTCGACCCCACCGATGTTGTTGTTGTTTTTGGTGCTGACCCCAACAACAGCAACAACTTCTTCTGCTCTCTTGTCGTACCAGAGTTATAGGTCTTTAAAGTTTAAAAAGTTCAGGCCTGTATCTCCTAGACCTTACAAGATTCATATTATTGATATTGCTGGAAAGGTAAGTGAATTATCTGTCATTTACGTAAATAATATTTTGTCAAAAACCGTTCAGTTTTGCAGAAAAATTAAATTTAAAATTTTTCGTAATATTTTTTCCCATCCATTCATTTTTTTCTAAGTACATATAATGTATAATTAACCCACATAATTATGGCAAAGAAAGTACAGCCATTTACCTTTTTATAGACGTATATATCTTTTGAATCAGTATAGGATCTCAGGAGAAAACGCATATTTGATAATTGCAATCAGGTACTCTCATAAAAGTGAAAAATTTTTATGAAAAATCGCGCAATGCTTTTTTATGTAAAAGGCGAATAAAAATTTTTCGCCTGCGGGACTACTTCTCTCTCCCGCCATTAAAAGTTAACAATTATTATTAACAAGCTCGAATCCTTCGTCTATGAAGAATATATCATATCTAAAGGATATGACAAAAAAAATAATTGCTCTGAAAAGTGCACATTTTAACCAAAGTAATCTTTGCTTTAATTGAATTATAAATTGTGTAATTCCCCGGAAACATACGAAGAACGGTAACCGTCACCATCATTTCAAAGTTCTAAAAGTACTGACATACTTACGCGATTGTGATTTTAAAAATTCGTTTTCTCCTAAGATCATTGACTGATCGCGATGAAAAAAACATGAGTCGAAAGCTAAAAGCCCCTACTTTCTTATTATTGGCATAATTATGTGAGTTAATTATACATTATACTTAGAATAAAATTAATGAATGAAAAAAATAGTACAAAAAATATAAAATTTCATTTTTCTCCAAAACTGAACGGTTTTCGAAAAAATATTTACATAACTGAGATATAATTCAATTACCTTTCCAGCAATATCAATAATATATAGGTATCTTGTAAGGTTTAGGAGATACAGGCCTGAAGTTGTCAAACTTTAAAGGGCTATAACTCTGAAACGATAAGAGAGCAAAAAATGTTGTTGTTGTTGTTGTTGTTGGGGTCAGCACCAAAAACAACAACATTTTCCTAATTTTTGTTAATTTTGTTTAAACAATTGGAAATATGTTAATGTATGTCTGTACCGCAGACTTATGATTATTATATGCAGTTTCTAAAAGAAGCAACATTGGTACCAAATTGTGTTAGTGATAAGTTCTGGAAACAAGAATGTTAACTACATTTGTAGCAAAATTGTAATTACTTGTGTTTTCTAAATTGTTGTGGAAATAGCCACTAATTGAATTTCGACCTAAAATATGTAATAAATCGTTTATATAAAGTTAATATAAAAATAAAAAAATATTTAAAAACGAATGGTAAAACCATATTTTATATAGTTTCATAAAAAACAATAGTAGACTTCGTGGTTTAAGCTTAAAACAAGATTATAAAATGTCTTTCTTTGGCGGAAACACTTTGGGAGCAACTAGCACACCAGCCAAAAGTAATTGAATATAAAATACTCTTACCTTACTTTATGTAACAATTTATTTAACGATATTATTCTCTTTTACTTAACTCAGCTGGTAGCGTATTTCAATCATTTGGTGCGACTCCGGCTTTCGGAGCGCAACCGGCAACATCTGCTGCACCTGCGTTTGGTGCCACATCGACTTTTGGCTCAACAAGTAATAAACAAATCATTCTCTCTCAAAAGTACTAACAATTTTTGTTTCTATAAGATTTCGGAGCTCCTGCGGCATCCGCAGCACCCTCTTTGGGCGGTTTCGGAACGTTTGGAACACAAACAGCAACATCAGCAGCGCCTACTCTTGGAGGTTTCGGTGCATTTGGTTCACAAGCCACTGCCACTTCGTCTGCTCCTCAAACCCTCTTTGGAACAGGTGCACAGACTGCAGCAACTAATACAGGTTTTGGTGTTGGAACAACTGCTCCCTCGTTTGGTGCGTTTGGTACAAATGCAGCAACTAGTGTTAGCGGAGGATTTAGCGGCTTCGGTTCGACAGCTGCTACGTCAACCGCACCATCATTTGGTGGTTTTAATACTCAAACAACAGGTTTTGGTGGTGCAGGTTTTGGCACAAGTGAGTGTCGTATTATGTTGATTTAGTGTTTATAATTTTTATATTAAATAGGCTTCAGCAAACAGCCCACAGCAACTAACATACCTAGTTTTGGAGGCTTTACTGGTGGCACTAGCTTAATGCTAGGCCAGCCCCAACAACAACCTATACAAATCACTCCAGACGAAGCCTTCGCACAGTCCATATTCAATGTTTCGATCTATGGCGACGAGCGTGACGCAATTATTGCAAAATGGAACTACTTGCAAGCCATGTGGGGCACAGGGAAGTCTTTCTATTCCCAAAATGCCTACTCTCCTAATATTGGAGGTTTTAGTGGCTTTGGTGCACAAGCCACTGCCACCTCGTCTGCTCCTCCAACCCTCTATGGAACAGGTGCCCAGACTGCAGCAAGGAATACAGGCGGTTTTGGTGGCTTTGGTATTGGAACAACTGTTCCCTCTTTTGGAGCACCAGTTGTGATAACTCCAGATAACTATTTGTGCCGCTTCAAAGCATTGGGTTACAGTCGTCTACCGGGCAAGGACAATAAAATGGGCTTAGTGGCGATCAATTTCAACAAGCCACTAATGGAAGTGAAGTACGTGTAGCTATTGAAAAAGTTTCAATATTCATCTTTACATGTGTTTTGTTTTTAGGGAAAAAACTACCTCAATTTAACTTAACTATCTTCGATACATAACCTATATTATACTTGTACTTTTACAGAACTCAACAACATCAAATTATTACCACTGTGCACAACGTTATTGGCAATAAACCGAATCTGTTGATCAACATTGAAACAAGTAAAGAGCACGAAGAGAAGAAGTCTCAAGTTGTAATTTATATCACGGAAGAGTCGCAGTTTGTTCCTAACGAAAGGAAGCGCATTTTGGCAACTGATTTGGCCAACTACTTAAATCAAGCCAATGTAAAGCCAAAATTAGCCAGTCTTGGCGTTTACGAAGTTCTAGCGCTTGTATTACCCGATGAAGATCAGTTGAAGGAATATCTGGAGAATCCTCCGAAAGGCATCGATCCAAGAATGTGGCGTCAAGCAAAGCTGGATAACCCTGATCCCACGAAATTCATCCCAGTGCCCATGATTGGTTTCAATGACTTAAAGTGGCGAATCAAGTGCCAGGAGCAGGAAACCGAGACGCATGCGCTGTATTTGCAAAAAGTCGTTCGAGATCTAGCCGAGCTTCGACAAAGGCACTCAGCGGCCACAGCGAAAATTATGGAATACAAGCGCAACTTGGCTGAGTTGAGTCATAAGATTTTAAAGGTATATTGAAAGCTGGATTTTTAGTTCGCCAAAAAATTCACCGCGAACATTTTAAAATTTAAATATTTTTTAAACTTTTTCTCTGCATTCCTTACAATCATCACTGAAAACAATTTTATCAGATTATTGTCAAGCAAGAATGTACGCGCAAAGTGGGATTGGCACTTACAGCCGAAGAAGAAGCTCTTCGCAGCAAGTTGGAAAATATTCAAGCGCTGGTATCTGCGCCAACACAATTCAAGGTAAGATTATGAGATAGAAATACAAATATTGTGAAATTGCCAATGCTTTTACTTAGGGCCGTCTCAGCGAGCTACTGTCACAAATGCGCATGCAACGAAATCAATATTCATTGACGAGCGGAAGTGAATATACCATCGACAAAGACAGTGAGGAGGAGATGAAAACCTTTTTGGCAATGCAGCAGAAAGCTATGGAAGTTCTTACGGACACCGTCACAAAAGATTTAAAAGCACTGCAGATTATTATGGCAGGAATGCCAGAGCTGGTGCGCGTCTAAATGATGTGGTTCTTTTGATTGTAAAAAATTTTAATTTTTGTAAATTTAAATTAAGTTTTATATTAAAACAAGTTTTCAGATAACTTTTCCCATTCTCTACCTCTATAATACACAATATACCTTTAGTGGATTTGCCACTAACTTCTTTGTGGTTTAAATGCATAATTGATGTTTTTCTGCTCTTCTGGTGACGCAAAATGTTTCAATTCAAGGCATTCCCCCTGTGAAATGTTTCAATAGCGTCTCCCCGTGTTGTCTTTCAAAAATTGTTACGTAGAAGTTGAAACACTGCCCGAAGGAGATTTAATTTGTTGAGATAGAATCCGTTGTTTTTGTTGATGAGCGATAGGTTTATTGTTAGCGTGCTGCTCCACTTGCTTATCTTAGAAGGCTTTCGAAATGTTCGAGTGTTATGAATTCCGGATTAATGTATTCCCATTTCGCAGCTTTCGCATTGTCTGACAGATTGTGACAGGATGACAAGGAGTATGAGCTTCAATAAAAGTTCTTCATATACAATAACTACTAAGCTAGTTTCATTACTATTATCTAGCTAGTATCTATTATAAATATTAACAGCAATCTAGGACTGAGCACAAGCAACCTTTGAACACCGAGTAAGCCTCAACCAGTCAAAAGCTGACTTATACAATTACAGACCACGTAAACGTAATCACGGAAAAACAAGATATGAAATCAAGCTTTAAATAACATTCGGTTCGATCATGGACAAAATGCACATTTTTCAAGAACTCAAAAGGCCACCATCGTCTTTTTAGCCAATGAGGAATTTCATTACGAAACTAGTAGTTCTTATGAAAGGATTAGTTTTCACCTTAAGAGACCTTGACTTGAACTATTCACTAAACAAGCCAAGTTAACTAGTTAGTTCGAGCTATGGACTGTTTCAAAGAAAGAGCAGTAATTTTAATATGACATTCACTCACTCTGCCTATTAAAACACTCTTTATACTATGGATGAAAACGGAGTCACACAAATGTTGAACGCGTTTTCAGTGCATTGACTACAAGACATAGTGCGGTGACGTAGACCAGCCAGCTACCAGCACTAAGTTTTTCAATGACAATAGAAAACGTTAAACTTTTGTTTTATATAAAATAGTACAAGTTGTTTAGAAGCAATTAGGAAAATACTACAAAATAGTTAAGGATTTTTTATTTAATATTTTTAAATTTTACATTTTTAAGAAGGCACTTTTGAAAAACCGATTACTGCACTAAGAGTTCTCAATTGAGATTAATTGAGGGTCATTCTTTACTGACAAACCGTTGCGAATTACCTGATCGATGTCATCCAATAAACCGGAGGCACCGAAACGAAACAGGTTAGGCTTCAACCAGCTCAGGCCTAGTGTTTCCTTTACTAACGTAATCCAAGCTATGGCTTCCTTCACAGTACGCACACCACCAGCGGGTTTTAAACCAACAACTTGGCCAGTCTTACGCAAGAAATCTTGTATAGCATTGACCATGACTAAACCAACTGGAAGGGTGGCATTGATGACCTCCTTACCGGTGGAAGTCTTAATAAAATCAGCTCCAGCCATCATGCACGCCATGGACGCCTTGTAAACCTGATGCAGAAAATTACATGAGTTTAAGCGAATCACTATCTGTTCAGTATTACGTTCTCCATTGCGCCAAGCTCCCCGACAGCTAGTATAGTTTTAAGGCGGGCGCTGGAACCGCACGCTCGTCGCATCTCACAAACTTCCTCATAAACTCCCACCCAGTCTTCTCGCAAGGCCAGCTGACGGTTGACTACTACATCGATTTCACGTGCGCCGCTTTCAATGGCATTGTGAATCTCCTGAAGGCGAGATTGCAGGGAATATTGGCCAGTGGGAAAACCAGTCGCTACGGCAGCTATTGGAATGATTTCGACCTTCTTTAGCTGGATAAAAGTTTCCCGTGCATCAGCCACACGGGCCGGATAGACGCAAACGGCGGCAGTGTGTAACATTGAATGTAGATCTGGGTCAATAGCATCGATCAGGGTCAGCGGAAGGGGGAAGGCGGCCTGATGACAAAGTCTCCTGATGTTAGAATTAGTGTCATCTCCAGACAGAGTGGTTAAGTCCGTCAGGGTGAGAGCTTTAAGCGCCCAGGCCACTTCATTTAGCCCAGATACTTGACCACGCTTGGAAATTTCTTTTGCAATCTTCTCGACCTCTGGCAGCGAAATAGAGACATTTAGAAGACTCCTGTCTGAATTAAGTAAGAGTTAAGCGGTTAAGTAAATAGATAATTAATCCAACCAACCAAAGGCTAAAATTTTGTTAACTTCCATTGTCAGTACTGTTTCGCAGAAAATTAGCGATATTAGTAGAAACTATATATACTGCTTCTCAATGAAAATGTCGGAAAAAAACGCATTTACTTTTATTCTAACACATTTATCACTCACATCCGTTCTAAAATACCACAGTAGTACACACTACCCAAAAGTAAACTAGTTCCAGAATTAGTTAACAAACAAGGACCGATTTCAGTGTCCGGTCAGCTTAAGCGGGTCATTAAAATAGATACATCAACTAACCGAACTAACTGGATTATTATGTAAAACAATGAACTAGATGCAAAGGTATTCAATAAGCCTGAGTAACTCACTGTCAGAATAAATTTATAGGCAAAAAAATTAAAAATTAAAAAAATAATAAGTGAAACAATTGACGTTGGCAGACGAAGTTTGACATTTGTAATAATAACCCACTGCATTATCAGACCGAAAATTCCTTCGAAATTAGATTAGCTTCGTTTGAATCTACGTTTAAAGACAACGATATTGAAAACTGATCGCTTTTTTTGAAAAGTTTGCCAGAATTTTAAGCCAGATCCCGCTATTGTCAGAAACGAAGTTGTTCAAGATCGTCCGAAAATAGCGACCGTTGCTCCAACAATATCGGATTCTGTAGACAATATAATTAAGACATGTGACTTATCGTAAAATAGTGGCTACTTTGGGATTGAAAAGGGTCAAGCGCAAAAAATACCGCATCATCCTCCTGTAATTTGAATGTCGGTCATAAAGTGGGTCGTGTTGATTGAGGCAAGGCCATAAATTCGGCATATATATATTCATACATATTATATATTTAAAAAAAACATTAATGTATTTTTAAGATATAGACGATTGTTTTCGGTTTTGCTTCAATGTGATGTGTTTATTCCTTGCTACTTTAATTTAAATGAAATTATTTATTTAAATATTGTACTATCATCTCCCTGAAGTGGTAACAAGTTTTTAATTTTTAAACAAACATATTTATAAAATACTGTTAATCACTTAATACTTGAAATCGCCGCCATACAGTGATTTCAAATGTATAACAAAAAAACGTATTCGTACATGTAGATGCATATAATTGAGAATAAATTAAGCTATTAACAACTACAGAAATATATTTATGGGATATACTCAGGGGTATAAGAAAATTATTTTGTTTAAATAGTTACAAATATATTTAATTGTCCTAAATATGTTTAAAACCTTATGCAAGATCTAAATTATTGCAGCACCCATTTTTAAAAATTAAATTGCTTCTCTGTTGCATCTAATACAGCTTTTAAATTTGTATATATACATATTATATATATACATGTACATATTAGATACATATAAGATACATATAAAAATATTTAATATATGCATATATATAAACACAAGATATTAAACATTTTTATATCTAAATTTTTTATACATTCGGTGTTATTTCTTGCACATCAAGTAATCACGAGTGGTTTCTTGACACTTTAGCGATGCCTAGCCCACATTTCCCAATACTCCTTTTTTTGCATTTCGTAAAGCCTCGAAATGGTTCGGTCGAACGCAAATAACTCCTCTTCGCCAGTGAAGACGCTTGACGCGGAGTCTTTCTGCAATACAATTAAGATTTTAAATACATGGAATAGAGTTAAAATCGTTTTACCTACCGAACCGTGTTCTATTTTTAAATCATCCATTAGCACGCGATCCGAATCACTTAAGGAGGATGGCTTATCGCTGAAATTAAAAAGCCTATCTAATTGTACATCTGCAGATATAACTACACGCACTCGATTATCGTAGAGGGTGTCAATAAGCGTAATGAAGCGACGCATCTGTGACTTTATTAACAGCGTCATTTGTGGAACATCGTGTATCAGAACTGTGTGAAAGAACTGTGCTATTTGAATGTAATCACTACCAGCGAGCGGCTAGCAATTACAAAAACAAAGTTGG
The DNA here is from genome assembly GCA_943737955.2 of Myopa tessellatipennis. Taxonomy (NCBI): domain Eukaryota; kingdom Metazoa; phylum Arthropoda; class Insecta; order Diptera; family Conopidae; genus Myopa; species Myopa tessellatipennis. The sequence continues at coordinate 15,797,777 of OX031315.1, forward strand.
TTAAAATTAAAAACGTTAGTTCCCTAGATAATTAAGTGCGTGAAGTTAAATTCGCGTTTTTGATAGTTAAATTCGTAAATAGCGAAGACACAAACCACAAACACGAATTTCAAATTCGTGTTTTTCACAAATGCGTTGTTCACATCAGAGCAAATATTGAATGCAAATTTCGATCAATCCGAAATATAACTTCGATATATGCTATACATCGTTGAAAAGAGGACGCCGAGAGCTTTTCAACAATATCGGTTTGATGCGTGCACTCGTAGAACTTTGGCGTCAGAGGTCACCTAAACTTAGGCTAGACGCGATGCATATCAAAGCAAACTTTGAATGCAAATTTCGATCAATCCGAAATATAACTTCGATATATGCTATACATCGTTGAAAAGAGGACGCCGAGAGCTTTCCAACGATATCGGTTTGATGCGTGCACTCGTAGAAATCTGGCGTCAGAGGTCACCTAAACATAGTCTATGCGCGATGCATATGAGAGCAAACTTTGAATGCAAATTTCGATCAATCCGAAATATAACTTCGATATATGCTATACATCGTTGAAAAGAGGACGCCGAGAGCTTTCCAACGATATCGGTTTGATGCGTGCACTCGTAGAAATCTGGCGTCAGAGGTCACCTAAACATAGTCTATGCGCGATGCATATCAGAGCAAACTTTGAATGCAAATTTCGATCAATCCGAAATATAACTTCGATATATGCTATACATCGTTGAAAAGAGGACGCCGAGAGCTTTCTAACGATATCGGTTTGATGCGTGCACTCGTAGAAATCTGGCGTCAGAGGTCACCTACATAGTCACCTACAAACATAGTCTATGCGCGATGCATATCTGAGCAAACTTTGAATGCAAATTTCGATCAATCCGAAATATAACTTCGATATATGCTATACATCGTTGGAAAGAGGACGCCGAGAGCTTTCCAACGATATTGGTTTGATGCGTCCACTCGTAGAAATCTGGCGTCAGAGGTCACCTAAACATAGTCTATGCGCGATGCCTATCAGAGCAAACTTTGAATGCAAATTTCGATCAATCCGAAATATAACTTCGATATATGCTATACATCGTTGGAAAGAGGACGCCGAGAGCTTTCCAACGATATCGGTTTGATGCGTGCACTCGTAGAAATCTGGCGTCAGAGGTCACCTAAACATAGTCTAAGCGCGATGCATATGAGAGCAAACTTTGAATGCAAATTTCGATCAATCCGAAATATAACTTCGATATATGCTATACATCGTTGAAAAGAGGACGCCGAGAGCTTTCCAACGATATCGGTTTGATGCGTGCACTCGTAGAAATCTGGCGTCAGAGGTCACCTAAACATAGTCTATGCGCGATGCCTATCAGAGCAAACTTTGATCGAAATTTGCATTCAAAGTTTGCTCTGATATGCATCGCGCATAGACTATGTTTAGGTGACCTCTGACGCCAGATTTCTACGAGTGCACGCATCAAACCGATATCGTTGGAAAGCTCTCGGCGTCCTCTTTTCAACGATGTATAGCATATATCGAAGTTATATTTCGGATTGATCGAAATTTGCATTCAAAGTTTGCTCTCATATGCATCGCGCTTAGACTATGTTTAGGTGACCTCTGACGCCAGATTTCTACGAGTGCACGCATCAAACCGATATCGTTGGAAAGCTCCCGGCGTCCTCTTTTCAACGATGTATAGCATATATCGAAGTTATATTTTGGATTGATCGAAATTTGCATTCAAAGTTTGCTTTGATGTGAACAACGCATTTGTGAAAAACACGAATTTGAAATTCGTGTTTGTGGTTTGTGTCTTCGCTATTTACGAATTTAACTATCAAAAACGCGAATTTAACTTCACGCACTTTAGATAATTTACCCTATTACATAGCTCTTGGAAGGAGCTGTCCAATACTTGGCCGCAAGTTCTTTGGAACGTTAGATCGCGTCCAAAGTGTGTTATGGTGCGCGGACGTATGATGTCATTTTCTTGCGAGCACAGAATTTTGAACATGCGCTCCATGGAGGCGTTTGCGTTGGAGCTCGACTTACTGGAGAGAAAGAATTATAAACTTACAAATGTTTAAACCTAGTAAATATAAATAAAAATAATGAACCTACACAAAATAGTTTGTATCTCCAGACTGCGCGATACGACGGTAATCTATGCCGCTATTCAACTCGGCTACTTTGCACTTCTCAAGCAGCAAATCAATAAAAGGCAGAAAATTACTACGCTGCAGTCCGTTCTTGTATAAATCTTTCGGATGGCGATTGCTGGTAGCTACAACGATGGCGCCATCGTCAAATAGATGAGTGAATAGACGCTTTAGTATCATAGCATCTGCCACATCCGTGACCTGAAACTCGTCGAAGCAGATAAGCCAAGATTCTCGAATTATAATGTCGGCGACGACACGTGTGGGATCAAAAGGAGACTCCCTTTCAGAGCGGTCGGCGGGTGGATGGCTCTGTTTTGCTTCGTGGATATTTCTGTGTACATTCGTCATGAAGGAATTAAAATGTACGCGCTGCTTCCGACTTATCTAGAAGGAAGCAAATCAAACAGGAGCTGACAAAAGGTTTGATAAAGCAAGTGCTTTTACCCCAGTGCAGCAATCATGGAACAGATCCATCAGGGTCGTCTTTCCACCGCCAACACTGCCGAATATATAAATCCCACGTGGCGCACTACTGCGACTACTTCGGCCGACTAACCAACCTAATCCAGAATTATTGCCACTGCTACTTGGCGAATAATTTTGTATCTGATTATAGAGCTTCTCCAGAAGGGCAATAGTATTTGCTTGTTCACTGTCCGGTAGCATTTCCGTGGATTTGACTTTCTCTTTGTAAAGCTTCAAGGGACTGCTGCTGTATCGGAGCGATCCCACCATTGCTTTCACTGCTTGCATGTGTCTTAGCAGATGACGCTCTGCCGTAAAGAACGTATATCTGCTTTCAACTTTAACATTCAGCATTTTGGAGCCTTCAAGACAGAGTACTTATTCGATAACTTTTCGTAATTCATTCGCTTCTGAATTTATGTAACTCACCTTCTGCAAGATTCTGCTGTTATTTAACGAATGTGGCTCAGCCGAATTCCGAGCCAATTTTTCTTTACCATTTCGTTACATAAATTTCGGCAGTAGGTGCAAATCGGTCTGCTTGCCAAACCCACACGTTTTTGGCCGTGAATTTTGACAATGAAAATAGCAACATTTTTTTAGTTTTTCATTGTCAATAGTAAGAAGTAAAGGAGGATAGAATTATATCTGGTTTGCATTGAATGATTGATCGCATTCAGAAATACTGTTATTATATTCTGATTGACACTTGCTATTGGTCTGATAAGATGTGTATTGTGCGCATCATTTGCAGAAAAATTTTAAAATATGGCTGCCCTATTAGTTGTAAATAGTTGTGATTATTCCATTTGCATATAATTTAGTAATTAGAATATTTCCGAAATTTTCGAAAGAATGAGGGCCAGATTTTCAATAAACGATTACCGTGATCATCGTTATTTCTGCTTTGTTATTTTCGCGTTGTCGTTACTTAGCGATTTTCAATAAACGAGGAGCTCGTTCAATAGAAACACAACAACAGTTCCCATACTTCCAACGACATAACGACAATCTCAAGTATGGTGCAAACTGAACACGATTTACATTATATAAAATAGTTCATACTTCATATGAATTCTGATATCATCTGTCTGAACTCTAAATCCGGCATATAAAATGCTATATACAAAATAATTATACCTTAATGAAAGAACAGTATTTCTTTGACCACACATTGTTTTTTATAAATGGGGCATTGCAGAAACAGCATGATAAACGAACTCTTTTTTCTCTCCGCGTGTGGTATCATTATTTTGCAACACCACGTCCAGAACATCGTTATTTAATTACCTTGTAAAAAAAATTTTGTCGAAAAACCATTACCTTTGGAAAAAACGACTATTTATGATTTAGTCATTTGTCCACAATTATTAATTTTTTTCTAAGAAAAATGTATAGTTAGCCTATATACAATAATTTTAGAATAGTAAAGACTATTAGCTTTCAACGCGTATTTTTTTCATCAGTATCGGTAAAGCATTTTAGAAGAAAATGCTCTTTAAGACGTAAGTATTTACTGACTTTTCCTAAAAATGAAAAAGTTTTATAATTTTTTTTATCTTAGCCGATATTTTTAACAGCTTAGGAGATACAGTGAATATAATTTCAATTTTCGACGGGTTAGAACTCAATAACTATACGAGAGCATAAAAAATATTGGCATAAAAAATAAGACCACAACAACATTGGAGTGAATCCACAACGGTGAAGTTAAGCTAATGTTGTTTTACATAAATGAAAGATAAATTGTTTTGAAAACGAATCGCAAATTAATATGGGTAAGTAAATTTATTAGTCTTTTTTAACTTTTAATTTATATAACGTAAAGTACTAAAGCATGGGAGTATTCTAACGATAATGTCCAAACAAGTGGCATCAGGAATCTTGCGCAGAGGACGAAGACAAGGAAAATGTAATTGTTGACTTCGGCATTATTGACGAAAAACGCAAAAATGTTGGTACTGAGTTAAGAGAGCCGTTTCAAAATGTACTAGTTGCAAAAAAGCAAGCTAAAAACCATATTCATGGAAGGTCAAGTAAATAAGATGCAGACTAATGTGAAACAACTAAAATGGTCGGAGGAAGACATTGCACAATCAATAACGCTTTACTCTACAAGTGCAAAAGCTACAAAAAGCTAACGTATAGTAACGTATAGTAACGTATAGCTAACGTATAGTAAAGAGGTTTTCCACTTCCAGGCGTACGAACGCTACAAAACTGTACAAAAAGGATTGACATATCCTCAGGAATAATTGAACCAGTATTTAAAATTTATCTTTTAATAACATATTGTTTACATAAATGAAATGTTTCTTAAATGCCTTTCCACGATACCAATAACACGCAAGTATCTTCTATAGTTTAAGAGGTATATTCTTATTAAGAACAGGTCGAGTAACATTTAACCTGTTCCAACTTTTCAAGTTTGGCATTTGTTTAGCATTTGCTGTGGCCCTAGTGATTTTGTAAATACTTATCGACGTAGGTGCGCAACCACTTTTCAACCTGAAACCTTCTATTTTATAAACCTTGTGTATTAACCATAATCTTATGTTGTTATTTTCTTCATTTTTCTTGAATTTTTCTTCATAGCTAATTTATTTCTTCTTTCTAAGAACTTAAAATATTTACCGGCAACAAATTGACGGCTGGCGTTAGTAAATAATTCAAACTTGTGTTTGGAATATTTGCATAAAAGAATGCGACTCAATAATTTAAGTGATGATATAATTTTCGATGAATTGGAAGAGACGGCCGACGTAAGTAAGAAAATTATAAGTATTTACATATTTGTAACATTTGTTTTGCAGCCTAATAAAAAATATTTCATTAGTTCCTTGCTCGTGATATCCACTTTAATAACACCAAAAAATGACTTTTGTGGGAAAATATATACTTCTAAGAAATTGTGGAAACTGATGGTTACCTATTATACACAATATGGAGTCAAGGTATGTAATAAATATATTATTGTAAATTAACCTATTAATGCATGTGTTAAATTGATCTTTTAATTTAAGCTGGGTACAAATAACTTTATTAAATTGGAGTCAAATGTTCCGATGAAGTTGCAAATAAATGATGATAGAGGTGAACGGTGCATTGAAGTTGTAATGATTGAGACTGAAGATATTAACCGAAATCTCATGTTTATGTTCCGGATGGGTGAGATGGTCACGGCCAAGATGAAAAACCTGTTGTATCATTATTTATGCACTCTCAGATGATAAAACGACGCATTTATATGCTGGTGCTTGTACAGAGCTACGAAGACTTCTCTTCAATACTGTTTTTACCGAGTGGATTCAGAACGGTGTCACCCATATGTACGTTGACGTTAGCCGCGCATCCAGAACTGATGAAAGAAATCCGAGAGAATTAAATAATGCAATAGACGCTATTGAAAACATAGTGAAGTACGTATAATATAAGATAAAATATACAGGGTGCGCCGTAAATAATGGATAAGCGGCGTGTACTTGTAGCTACCTGGGGTGCTCAGAAAAAAAATATTAATAAAATGTTTACAAAATGCTCTAAGAGTTATGCTACTTAAAAAAAAACTGCCATTTTGGTGTCCATGAGCGGAGTTTTTAAATATTCAATGCTCTGCCTTTGCCATGTGCAGTTTGGTTTCTGTTTTCTTAATGGATGGATTAGAAGGCTTCTGGTGGAAAAAACGTATGCCAACGTAAGTGGCCAACAATAACAATATTGCGCAAATAACAACGATTATATTCGTGGCAGTTCTCTGATGCACAGTGATGATTTCTGATCTAAAAAAATCGTTCATTACGAAATACTTGCAGAATAGAATTAAATAAGCTTTTATATTATTATTTTATCTTAAAATGTGTCCTTTTTAGCACTAAACCCGATTACAAGGTGATTTTAAATATACCCAAATTGGGATATGAAACGCTTGTTTATTATCTGTCAGAGCGTTTGCGTGCACGTGTCTTAGTTGGTGGTATGATGTCTACCGTTTTTCGGATCCTACAGAAGAACTCATATTTTCAGTCCAATTACTTGGATGCAAGAATTGCAATTGTACACAAGAGTTTTACACTCGACGAGATTAAAGAGTAAGTTTAATTAACGTTCATGAGCGTATTCATTTTTATCCACATTCAGTTCCTACAAGGAACGGAAGTATATCTTTTTTAAAATAACAGATAAAACAAGAGAAGGCCACGATGGCTTCTATGAGCTTGGTTGGTCTCCGTTGCCTTCAGCTTTTGAACTGCAAATATTGGCGAGCATAATTCATCCAGATCGTATATACGCAATTCATCATAACAACGACGCTTGTGTGGCACCAAAGATGCCGCATTATTTACTAAAGCTGTGTAACAATTACGAGGAGATTTTTGGTGACTTGGAAGAAATAAAAAATGTTGAATTGAAAATGATGGAAGACATTTTATCGGTGACATCAACAGTTCAGAATTCACCCGAAATAGAAGAGAACGGTAATGTACAAAGGACACCGACCATAAGTAGTTGTGAAGATCCTCAAAAAATGGTTCACCAATGGTTAGACAACAATCAAGCGGACGGGTATGTTCTAAATGAAGCTTATTAGAATCAACTCGTTAAGAATAGTTTAGCAGCAAGAGTACAAATCAGATAACAACGCAATTGAAAAACTGTTTATGATATTGTTTAATAAATAACATTGTATAAAAATAAAAAGCAATTTGTATCAGAAGTGTGAAGGCAAATAAAAATATGCAAATTTATTTATGTATTTATTTACTAATCAGATTTAATTACATTTTCGCAATCAGCTCTTTATTACACAAGACCAGGATTACAACCAATTTCTTTAAACATCTCATATATATATAAAATATATAACAATACGAGTATATAAAATATATTACAATATATAAAATACATTACAATATATAAAAAATTTGTAAATCTCTGTATGTAAGAGGATATAAATGTATTTGCGAAGAAGAACAAAAAAAATTTATTAAAATACGTCATTAAATGACTAAGACTCTAAATTCTATTCTAAATATTCTATATTTTGTAAATGCTATATCTTAAAACTTGTAAAAAATGCGTAGTTTTGAATTTAAAAATAAAAATATCTTCTTTTTATGTTTTGTTTTAGATTCAATATTGCTCAATCACTTCATAAAGGCAAGAATAGCAAAGATGATGCAACTACATCGAGAAAATCGGTTCTTTTTCGCGTACAAAGGCGAAGTATAAAATATCTGGAGGATTATGATAGTAGCTGAAGTTAATATGCGAATAAAGGTTGTTTTCATTTGTAACGTTTTATTTAAAATATTCGCTATTATCACAGTAACATTACTTGGTCTATACCTCGAATTTAAAATTTAATATAGCATGAAATAGTTGTAAAAAAAATTTGGAACTAAAATATATACGAAGATACGTAGTCTCCATCCATTTTATTGAATTTCTGCAGGATCCTTCACTGTATTACCAAGACGGACCTCCAACAAGAGTTTCGACGACTCCGCTTTATGTTGTACACGTTACATCTGGGGTTTTCAAATACTTCAAAAGAATTGGGTTAGAGGTCAGGATCTTCATTAACTTTGTGCCTTTACCGTAATGCGCAAAACTGTTCTTACTTCAGAAAAGCTTAAATTGATTTCAGAATTTTCCAATAAGTAAAGAATGTACTTGCATTTCAGGAAAATCAAACAAATTTTTCACTCAAATACGTTAAATATATGGCTTAAAAGATCTGCCATAAGCGATCATATTTATTTGCTGTCAGTGCTACTATAAATAATACGACCCTCATAAGTAAAAATACGGGATGGCTATGCACCATTAAAACTTGCCATTTAGCCATGCGGTTATGCTTACCCGGGGACGTAGGAGGTATTGAAGTTCCGGACATTAAACTCTTTATGGGTTTTGACTTCGAGTACTTTTGTGTTCTTCCACAATATCGTCATTGAGTGACAAACTACGACCTAGTTTTTCTTAATTTGACTATTTGCCCTTTTTAACCCAAACCTAATGTTGGTTGCAATTTTCAATAAATTTTAAGGAGGTAGCATGTACGAAAATGAAAAAATTATGGAATTCTTCATATTAAATAAAAACCGGTTATGAAACCAGTAAAAAAGCTATATTCGGCCTGGCCGATGTTTTAATGTCGTTAATGTTAATGTTAATGTATGTTAATGTTTTATAACAATGCATTTTTTTATAAATTGCTTCTTTACAATTCGTTTACTCGTTTACAATTCCGAACAAAGAATATTTCTACAAAATTTCATATGAATTGATAACATCTCATAAAATTACAGACTTATATAAGGATTTATGTAGGTATAAGCAGTGTAAAAGTGGGCGGGCCGCGCCCATTTTTGCTGTAATAATGTTTTATTAGAAAAGAAGTTGTTATGTAAAGTTTGATTTAGGAAGATTACATATTAAACAATATAGCCATTTAAGACCCTCTTTTGCCTGTATAACCTAAAAGTGGGCGGATAATGCTACTCTATACCCAGGAATGAAATTTTGTTGTAATAGCTCAAAAAGGAACGCTGATATCACATTTATAATAAAAAATAGGCGTGGCCGTGGACCGATTTTGCCAATTTTCAATACCAACCTGCCCACCACAAAAAATATATCTCCAAAGTTTCATCACGATATCTTCATTGGTTCTCCTGTGATTGTGATTTCAACAGACAGACAGACGGACGGACATGGCTAAATCGACTATATATATATACTTTTCTATACCTATCGTCTCTAGTTCTATGCGTTACACATTTCGTTACAAAGTGAATATACCCTTACCTTAAGGTGTAGGGTATAAAAATCGCGAAACGATTTATAGCTAAGTAGATTTAAAGAAAAACCAGTAAGAAAGCTATATTCGGCCTGGCCGAATCTTAGATACCCTACACGTAAAAGTTTTAAAAAAAGTGCCGAAGCTAGGGTGGGGCAGGGGTGGCGGTCCACTCTGGGCGGCACAATGTCGGGGGCGGCAGTTGTGGCAATCAAGTAGGGACTTATTGAATTCTAGGCATTTTTGGGGCTGCAAGTTGATTAACCGCCCCGGGCTCCATGAGACCTAGTATGCCTCTGTATAAATAGTAGGCGTGGTCATTACCTTTTTCAAAACAAAATAACTAGCTTAGTTGTTTTATAATTGTGTTCATTTAAACTTTATTTCCGTGGTAATAAACTTTTTTTCATACTGCTATACTGTATATGTAGTGTAAAAGTGGGCAGACCGCACCCAGTTTTCATGTAATAATGTTTTTTTGTAAAACAAGTTGTTATCTAAAGTTTTATTCAGGAAGTTTATATAATTAACAATATAACCCTCTTTTGCCTGTGTAACCTAAAAGTGGGCGGATCACGCCCATATTTGCCACATTCACGGATAATGCTACTCTATACCCAGGAACTGTTGTAATAGCTCAAAAACGAACGCTGATATCACATTTTTAATAAAAAATAGGCGTGGTCGTGGACCAATTTTGCCCATTTTCCATTTTCCATTTGCCCAATACCAACCTGCCCACCACATAAAACAGTATATCTGCAAAGTTTCATCACGATATCTTCATTGGTTCTCCTGTGATCGTGATTTCAACAGACAGACAGACGGACGGACATGGCTAAATCTACTCAGGAGGTCACGCTGATCAAGAATATATATACTTTTCTATACCTATCGTCTTTAGTTCTATGCGTTACACATTTCGTTACAAAGTGAATATACCCTTACCTTAAGGTGTAGGGTATAATAAAAAGCATTCTATCTATACATATTGAATCTACTATCATATCGTATTTATGTTTTCTTTCCATTTTTGAATTTTTATCCAACGATCCAATAATACTGAGAAACCTAGATGATGATTGTCTTCGTTTAATCAGTCTCACATTAAGGTGTACGCATTTATTGTTCCCCAAACGCTGGAAAACTCAAATACGCTCAAACAAAATAAATTTAAATAATAGGCTATTATGTTTGGAAGCTAATCCAATTTTCCTATTTGTTTTTGGTCTTCCCGACTATTACCTTATTCCATTTTTTCTTGTAGTTATAAATAGCCAACAAGACTTCGAAGCTATAGCGTAAAGGTGACGACCATACTCCGAATTATCTCAAAGTCAGGTAGTTACAAAATGAGCTGATACATTCGTGGCCTGACATGTCTTCAGCATAGTTGCCTTTAAAGCGTTTGATTGTTTTCCAGAGTGAAGAAACTTACATGTTGGAATTTATGTCTGAACAGAATATTTTCCGTCCTAGTCGCTTTTCGCGTCTAAGCACTTTTTTGTCATTTTTTCTGCAATCGGTGAGCGTGTTAAAGTTAGCTCTAGAGTCTAGAGCCATAAGGCGCCCGCCTTAATAAATCTGAAGAGCACTAGTTTATGCTCGGCGGCAGCTTTAGAGCAGGCATTATTCCAGCGGGGGGTGGGGGGCGAAGTTTACAACTGGGCTTAGATGCGAAGGTCTCATGAAGTGTGTGGACGAGGGTTGGTCTAGAGGTTGACAGAAAGAGGGGCATGATGAAGGGTCTAAAGCGTATATTTCCCTGAAGTTTTTATTCAAAGCAGCGTTATTGAGGAATTTGCGGATAACAGGTTTAGAGGAGATTCTGGGACTTAAAGAGAGAGTAAGTGAGATGTTAATGACGCAGTGCATGCTGCATAGTATTTCCTTGGTGGAGGTCCATGTGAAATGAAGACTGCGGACCAAAGAATATGGGTGAGCCGTCGTTCAGCAATACCAACTTATGATCATCTAAGAGATCTATGATTTGGTTGACCCTGGAGTCTGAATAGCGACTACCCCAAATGGTATGGTGAGTGTTGAAATCTCCGAAGATGACCAGGGAAAAGTGAGATAGATTGGATAAAGAGGTTGAAAGTCTCGAGGAATTGATATGATTATGGGATGATTAGAAATAATAGCAATGGGACCAGAAGCTCTAAGGATCTCACATCCGTAGATCTGTATCGATCCTATTGAGGCGTTATTAAGATTTTTATGTAGAGTTAGAAGCGAGACGAAAGTTTCGTTAGATTTAAGAAACGTTTCCGCCACACAAGCGTATGAAATATTATTGTCGTATAGGTATTGAGAGAAATTGGCGCGTTTGTTTCTCAAACCAGTGGAATTAAACTGAACAATCTTCATCCGGAGTTTTTAATTTATCCGGGAGGGGGGAAGAAAAAAGCGATTTGAGTGAGCTTACACCAATGGAAGAATCTAGTTCGAGCATGTTCAAGGTTGAAATGAATTTCGAGGCTAATGCGTGGGTAGTTGGTAGGATTATGGCGTCGGATGAATTAATTTAATTTTATTTCTTTTTCAATTACAGAGTGGGAGAGTGTTGTGAGTGGCTAGGCTAAAGTGGTATGCTAAAGAGTATGCAGCACTTTGACTAGCACCTGCCGTAAGAAATATATAGTTGGATTATATATTGTATTTAGTTTTAATTAATTTTAATTTTCTAATCCAACAGAGTACAAAGCTGTTCGATCGCGGATCGAGATTTTTATTTTCTGTTCTTTGCTGTTAAATGAAATAGTAGTGTATAGTGTATGTTGTATAATTTCATAATTACTTTAATTTTCAGGTCCTGACCTGACCGATTGCATTGTTTCTACGAAACTCTTTTCAAATCACAGTCTTTATTTTGTTTGTTTTCATTTCGCTTACTTTCATGTTTCACTTTTAAGTTTCTCTATCGAATTTCGTATTTTATATTAGGTACAGTTAATTAGTGTCTATTCCAAAATGATTGGAATTAATAAATTTTGCAAACATTTAGGGATTCTCCAGCAAACCCTGGTACTGACCATTCTGGTTAGCCCGGCGGCGCTCCTCCAAACGCTTGGCAAACTCTGGGTCACTTTTAGCGCGTTGCTCAAGGCGTTCCTGTTGCAATTTAATACCAGCGTAAATCTGGTCAAGTCCTTTCTGGATCTCCTCAGGAATGGCGGGTGGCGTCGGAATGTGATCGCCCGTGGCCCGGAAACCGTTTTCATCGGCGGTATACTGAACGTTGACCAAGTCTCCCTCAGGCGATTGGTACGAATATTGACCCTGTTGCACTAGTACTCCATTTGGATTGGTTTCCGAGAAATCCTTCAGGAATCCGGTCTCCTCGTGGATTATATTGTTGCCCGTCTCGTACTCTGTCTTGTAGCTGCCGTCGTCGCTTTGTTCCTTCCTGAATTTGAGGATCGGAATCCAAGTAGTGGTGTCGCGAAGATGGTGGTCGACCTTTTCGTCGCGTGGTATATTATTCGCGTTGGGATGTACTTGATGATGGTTTTGCGCATGACAGGAAATGGAGAACACGAGAACGGCGGCACCAATTGTCAACTAGAGATTAAAAGTAAAAATCAAAAGAAGGGTGGAAATAGGGTTCGGGAGGTTGGAGAGATCAGAGTTGGAAGCAGTTAAATCGTAAATTATGTAGCCCGGGCAACAATTTCTACTTACAAACACTTTCATTTTGATTTAAAAATAGAAAACCGATTGAATATCAGTTTGAAATAATTTCAAAGGATCAACGACACGGTTTCTGTAATATTAAACGAAGCGCGTATTCCTCGCAGTATAGGGCGAAACCTGGTTTGGAAAAGTACTGATCACCAGCGAGCCCTATTTAAGCTATTTATAGCGTCTTGACTGCGCCTCCTGAAGCAACCAACTCAGTGATGTGTGTGATCATGCACTCTCCTTCACAAGTACGCTCTCGCTCACTCTCATTATTTAAGTAGTCATTTTCAGTCGTCTGATATCTCGGCTGCTCAACGATGCTCTGCTTGTGTCTGTGCTTGTGTGTGTGCAAAGCTGCTTTTGGAGCTGCTGTGGTAACAATTTTTGCAGCATCGATGACTGTCGTTGACACGTTGGACGTCTTCATGTACCATCGATACATAAGAGCAAAACAACTAACGCTGTTGATCTAAAGCTTCAGTTACAGATTTTATTAAACGTAGATTTATTGTACATAAGATAACGAACGTAATCTGAGATCTGCATACCACATATGCATACTCGTATGTCTTGTTTAGCTGACCCCAGTCGCTCAAAGTTGAGCTCCTGTAGCTGCACCCTTACAACTGAATTGAGTGCAACATTTGCGCTAACTCGACGAATGATGCCTCTGATCTGTGCAGTGCCGTTATTTAGGCAGTAAAGTGGAAAACTAGTATTTTTCGCGTGAGTCACTTGAACCAAATAAATGGATTTGCTTTACGATGACGCTCATGTTGATGCTTGAATAGCAGATGAACGACAACGAAGTAATTGACGAAGAACGAGAGCGGCTGCATTTCATTGAATTTGCTATTGTAAATGAAAGCAACTACGAGTATTGAGTAGGATACGCATTGTTTTATTTGCGTTTGCCATGCACTATGATGTAGACAAGAGAGTGTTAAAATGGAAGCAGTGGAAGCAACCATAACCACTTTGACGAGTTTATGTGGCCTTTTCATCGAAACAGTGAATGTATGACTTAAAAGCAGGTTATTTTGAGCTGAGCTGTCAGATGGCTCCTCCATTTGGGATTGCTTTTAAAGCAGCTTAAGGAGAAGACTTGAGAGGATGGAGAAGCTCGTCGTTCAGAGTGCTCGAGCTGCAATGTTTCATTACGCGACTCGTCTAGTCGCAAACCCGTATATTGCTTCACGTGTCTTTAATCGTTTAACCAATCCCTTCCCTGCCGATCGTCTATCATGCACAGAGTCAGTTCTGAGGAAGTGGTTCACCTCTGACTTTTCTCTTCACGCAGACTGCTAACGAAAAATCTACGGCTTGTGGTAGGGTTCACACTCGACAGAGAAGGCACGAGTACTTTTACAGCGTAAATATCACGAAGCTCTTGAGTTGAACAACCGCTTACCGGCTCCCGAACGTCGCCGCCAACCGAACTCGGATTCCCAAAAATGCATGCAATTGCATGAAGAAATCGAAAACTTGCCAAACAACGACATCTGCAATATTTCAAGAGGTTTTACGGCTTTACCGGCGGGTACACCTTCCAAACCCAACACCCTCTCACCGAGCCCCTGTTGGTCGCTGTGCGCCTGTAGCTGTGCCTGAGAGGAGTTCCCAAAAATTGAAAGCTGGTTCAAGCTTCTGTCATCGATAAGTTAAGCTTTCAAAGATGAGAAAAAGGTTGGAAGGGAATGTGTGCTCGTTAGGATTACATTACCTCGAATGAAAAAGTTAAAAAAATGCTAATTCTTTCGGTTTTCATTCAGTTTGGCTTCTTTGTGTTACAGAAAGAGATCCTAAAGATTGTTTAAATTTAAAAATGTGACTAAGAACTCTTAATGCTTTTATAGAGAAACTCTTATCTCTTAGATAATCTTGTAGATGTATTATCAGTGGTAATGACGAGTTTATTTTTCCGTCAGCTGGTCAGCTTTTCACATCCCACCATCCCACAGAAACTGAAACTTCTGAAACTATTGTATAATTAACATACCGGCGACTAACTGGTAACTGCACGGACGATTTGTGTTTTTTTGAAAATGAAATCGAGTTTTCTGGTTTTTGCGTTGTTGCGTTATTGCCCACCAAAAATCCGACTGACTGACTGACCTACTTGAAGCTCAAAGCAATCTTTTGGAAGGAAACACGTTATGGTTGTTACCATAACTTTTTTGTTAAAAAGCACCGCAAAAGGCGAAACCGTCTTCTAAACGACAGATGATGATGACGATGCAGTGCTTGATCTTCAGGGTAGAAATGAGCTCCGCGGTTAGTTAAGCAGCGAATGCAAAACCCACATCGGTTGAGACTGATGTGTGCGGACGAGAGATAGAAGAAATAAAGCAAACATGCTAATTATAATCATCATTAGTACGCGGTTTACCTTCAACATTTGTATTTATTGCCTTTGTTGTCGTTGTAGGTGCGAGTAACATTCCTCCATACTCAGCGTCAACGGTATTCGGTTGTTGACAAATTCTCAGTTGACGGTTTATGTTGTCTGAGTTCATTGATAGACTATAGAAGCAAATCGGTAATATAAGTAAAATTATCTCTCTTTGATGATACAAATGCAGTCGTAAAATTACAAAACACTCGCACCTTGACAGCCTTGGGATGTACTTACCCACGTTTTGGTACTCGTCAAGCCAAGAATTTGTGTTGGCCAACTTGAGGTGTGTGTCAAAGCAAACAGAAATATTAATTGTCGTTTACATTTATACTCATATAAGTTTAAATACTTTATTATTTTAATTTTACCGAAGAATACAAACTGATCACCGGAATAACATAACCAAAGTTGAAACTTTACGGATTAAGAACGGATTATTTGATGAAACTGAAGACATTTAGTGCGCTAGCATTGTGTTTATATCAGTTTTTAATTTCCAACACGGAAGTAATTTTCTTTTTTGGGAAAAGTAAAGAAGGGACCACTTTAATACACTCGCAATTTACGTATTAGTTTAAAATTGTAAATATAATGATAAAAGTAGTTGTGTATATTGAAGCGAGAGTTTAGTTTATTTAATTAAGGCGCTTTAAAAGTCGAGAACGTTACAGAAGTCTTTGCTACAGTCGCCAGAGCGACAGTTTTCTCTACTGTCGCTTAGTGTAAAGATACTCGAAGATTTACATTCGCGGACAACCTCAAAGAATTCCAAATCTACGGATGTGACGCAGATTCCTTAACGAACTTCTCTCGGCGATTTGTTGACTCTATAGTATTTGCTTTCCAGTCACGTGCGTCAATAAAACTCTACAACATGGTAAAAAGTGTTTAAAATGTCGTGGTTATGCATACTTAAAGCTTTCAGCATAGTTATTGTGATACGTTAGAGTTAGTGACCTTTTTTATTGCAGCCAATTCTTTGCCGTGCTGATGGTATTAAGCGTGGACCACGTGAAGTTCATCTCACTTGTTTCAGACATAATTATAATCGTGAAATTCGATCTCAAGATAAAGATGTCTCTACGACTTTGGATATCCTCCGCGAATTCTTCCCCTTGCCTTTGAAATTCTTTAACAAAAGAAAGGATTATATCTTTCAGCTGACAGAACGTGCTGATCGTCCTTCAGCTCAAGCACGCGATACTCTCGGAAATTGCGAACGCACTCTAGTTGTAGGGGCAAGGGCGTCCAGATGGGGGTAAAGGAGAGGCTCGATACGTTGAAAGGCGTGCTGCTAGAATCGATTGGAGCGGAGTATCCGGTGATACTCCGGAGTTGTGACGGGCGGTCAACAGGCCCAGAAGAATGCAGAACCAGAAGTAAGAAGAAACATGTCCGAGTTGCGATCAATTTGACGAGATGACTGACTTCAAATCCGCAAACTAAGCGATATATTCAAATGTGTGTACCGAACACCGAAAACACACAGAGAATTCATTGACCTGATTTGTTTTCAATTCAAATTCGTTTTCGCTTTCATTGTACTCTTTCGCGAGTATAGGAATTGATGATGTTCATAATTAAAAAACATCAAAAAATAGCAAAACCCAATTTCAAAATTTATCCATTTAAACTGTTCGCAAATTATTAGCATAGTTTAGTGTAACATGTTAAGGCAAGAAAATGTATAGAGGACAAAACAAGATAACTCTGGACATCAGATTCAAAATATAATAAATGAATATAAAGTATAGACTAGAAATTTAATAATAATATATGAAATAAATATAACGTAGGCTATTACAAAAACAACCGAATTCACCACGTAACCTGAAGATATGACTCACGTCTCTTTCAGCTGACGAGAAAACTACTTAAAGTCATATCTTGGATCTGACCGAAACCTTGAAGTTAGCAAATTTAAAAAAAGTGGGGCCCTGTGCTTTTGTATGCAAGTAAGTGTGAGCGTGTCTGCAGAATGATGGACGGATACCTTTGTGTACTTGCTTCAATGGGCTTCGTCGAAATCAAACATAATTAATCACTCTGAGTATATATTCCTTTTATTACATGATTTAGATTGAACCATAGAGAAAGAATAACTGATTGTTGATTCATTTCGCACTCATTGCGCTTCTTCGTTTCCCTTGCGGACCGACCGCTTCCATGTCGCCGATGAGTACATTTGGCTGATTCGGCCTCTTGTTATTCTTTCTCTATGATTGAACTCAACCACGAACATATCTTAATATATTAGTTATTATATCTATTATACATAAATGTTTCTCACTTGATTAGCCAACTAGATTAAGCGAATTTATATGCACAATTAAATAGCGACGATACATTTGCGAGCATTAATACTAAATTTGGATTGCGGTACGTGGAGGTGGCGTTCGGTTTCATGTCCGTACCATCCGCCAGGTGTATTTTTCCGTTTTGTGTTTTTGGTTTTCTGATTCTCCGTGCCACCTATTAAAAGGCTCTTACAAGGGAGAAACCGGCAAATGATCACCCTGCGGCTGGAAACCGTTTTCGTCGGCGATGTAGTGCAGCGTTATCAGGTTGCCCTCGGGATCCGGATATGAGTAGGAGCCGGTCTGCACCAGCACGAATTCCTCGTGTTCCTCGTAGGTTTGTCCATCGGCAGTCTCGCCCTTTGGGATGAGGATTTTCTTCATGTAGCCTGCATTTTCGACCTTAATGCCATTGGAGGTCTCATAGCTGAAGGTGAAAGAGAAGAAGTGTTCTGGATGTTAATAACTTAAGCCCCGTGATAGGGCATGTAACAAGTTTCGATTCGCATTTAGTTTCGTAAGTAGGATTACATTTAGTATAAAAAGTACTACAATCAGCATTTAGTAACACTCGAAATATCTGTCCAACGCACCTGCTGTTATAGCTGCCATCGGGATTATTAACGTCCACCTGTTTGATAATAGTTGCTGGCGTAGTTGTGGGCGTGAAAGCAGCCGATGCTATACTGTTCTCGGCAGGACGCGCCAGGACGAGGGCGAATAAAAGCGGGATGATTATAGCAACAACGAATTTGTACATTTTGGGAATTTTCTGGTCTGGTAAAGTAGAATTTACTTATGAAAACCCTGGCAGTTTTTTAATGACTAATTACTATCACTAAACGATCCTTAACGAACTGCTCGCAACTGACACCGAGTCGCCCCGGAACACGTCTATTTATACTCGAAGCTCTAAACTGACTCAGCTCAAGATTCGCGCACACTCCGCCGACGATTGCATAGACGCATGGCTGGATGTGTGGACGGACGTATGGACGGAAGGTTGAAGAAACGTAGGATGGATGGTCGGATAGATAACAACAAACAGTCACATTAACCACATGTGCAAATTGCGAATATACGACGTTTCTTCCGAAAAACAACTTTATTGCTCGTCACCATCTCGATAAGAGCCGAGACGGCAGGTGTGACATGATGAGATAAAAGCCATGAACACACACACGTCCACGTGCTGGCATCTGTGTGCTTTAATATTCTGCACCAGACATGATCGACGCACGTTGATATGGTTCAGGGTGGTGAACAGGAGAAGCTTCAGACGTTCAGTTATGGCCAACGAGCTAATTTTAAACGATGTGTCGCAGCAAACCAAGGAAACTTCTTCGTGACACGCAGTTTTGTTATATTTCCATTTCGCAAGAAAAATACAAAATCAGAAAAAGAACTATGAGGAATTATGAACTGACAAATGTACTTGTAAAAATAATTGCGTCCACGGAACGGTCGAGTGAATAACGAGTTAGATTGAAACTGAACTGTAAAGTGTAGGGCTCTTGGCGATCGATCGATGACAGTTTAAACTCGAGTTAGAATTCAAGCAAGACCAACATAAGATCTTAAGTTTTAACGAATTCAAAATGATCCCCTGTTACCGTGCTCCAACGAAAGCATTGTTAATTAAAAGTACTTGCAGCCATATTCTTCAATATCGATGAGCGCGTAAGATTCTTAACCGTAACCGTGCCAATTTATTCGAGTACAAACAAGAAAGAGGTTTGCTGCTAAATCTTTCATTTCTTTTCAGTTGGTGCAGTCGATTCAGAAATTAGCACATTTAAATGAGTAGCTTAAATATCCTGGCTTGACCACTGAATACGCAAATTAAGAAATAATTAGCATTTTGCCGGCATCATATTCGCGTTTTGCTCAGAGTGTCGTAATACCTTTCAGAGTGAGCAGAAGCAGACCAAATATATTCAAGTTAGAAGCCACACAGAAATTCTGTTAGTCGCATTTTAGAGCCGGCGCTGCAACGAGATAGATTTGCCGAAGTTAAGCATTTTTCCATGTTACCAGAAGTGGCCAACTACGTGGCGCACGTGGGGAAAGGACCAGATGTAGATTCCTCTCAAAGAAATGCTTTCTACTCACATTCACAGAAATTCCGAACAAATCCTAAAACAGCTTTCTGCTTTTTAAGTGTTTGAATTTGATACAACTTAATGTATTAAGACAAGATCATTTAAACCGGTACAAATTGAAGTCATTAGCTTAATTTCGTTTACACTGACTTCGTCAACAAGTTTCCATGGTTTTCTGAGGGTCTCACATACAGAAGCATTTGCATTCTGCATCAATTGACATTCAAATTCTCTCATGCTGAACTCAACTCCTCCCTTCTACTCCACATCTTCATCCCTTTCACCACAAATTTATATATTTTCTGGGTTTTAGTACATTTGGAGAATTTCTAATGTAGAATTTCATTTGGAGTCGAGCTAACTTCTATATGTTGCCTAAAAATTCCACTCAGCCAATGAATAAAGGCACGCTTTAAATATGAAAATTCAGCAAGTATAAATAGTTCAATCGAAATAATATTGTCATCATGGGCGGATACTGTTATCGAGTGGCTGTTGTTGTTCTATAGAAAACGGTCGTAAAATAAACTTGTCTATTAATGAAATCAAACAAATAACAGGTCAACAACCTGTCGATTGAATGGAACTGTTTTTGTCTCCAATCAAAAAATTCAAATCATGTCGATATTTTTATTTAGTTTCATCGTGGAACAGGAAATAAGAGCAGCTCTCTGCATTGCAGTTTAAGTTCCATTTCGAAGGGTGGTTTTTCAGTATTTTTGATCACCAGGTGGTTGGTAGGGATGCTCCTCGAGGTACCGTAAGGCTTTCACCACTGACTCCGGCGCTGGTGGCGGCGTCGGCAGATGCGAGCCCACGGGCCGATAACCATTTTCGTCGGCTGTGTATGATACCGAATACTCTAGACCGTCATCTGCAATGAATGCGAATTTTCCCTCAATCGCCTCGCCATCGTGGTTGGCATCAATATGCTTCAGGACGCCATCTTGAGTTGCCTTCGAGTCGCCTAATTCGTAGCTGCGTGTGGAGAGACATGTTTGAGAACCACAACAAAACAATACTTAAGCTATGAGGCGTGTATCTAAGTCAATTCTTGGCCGGGGCTAATTACAAGAATCAGTTCTGAAAATCATTTTTTTGGCTTACTGATAGTGATATCTGCCATCGTGTTCCACTATCACTTCATGGGAGAGTAGCTCCACTGCTCTTGCTCTGGTTGTAGCCATGGCAACAAGTACACACAATAAAAGCAACTCCGTCATCTTCTGAACGCAACTGAGGACCTCCTTTTAAAAAGCGTCGCCTTTTATACGACGATTATTGTTGGTGTGGATGAAAAATTTACGTAGCAACAACAAAGCAATAAAAATGCAATACCATAGAACTCGTTTCAATTCAATACAATATTTTGTAGTTAGGTTTTGTTTTGTAACTCGTGAGGCGATAAAACGATCAGAATTTTACAATCAAACTCTGAAACTAAGAAAGCCGTTTTTGGAAAATAACATAATTGAACAAAATTGAATTAAAACATGTATTACAAAGATACACAACGCGATACGATAATGAAGTCTCACTTTATACTATCTAATGCAACACACCTGTCTTGGACGAGTTCCATTTCTGTTGTTTCTGGTCTTGAAAACGGTCCAAACAAACAAATACGTTCGATCCTAATAACATGTGTATTCGAACAACGATTCAGATCAGGTTGCCAAGACACGATATAGTATGCAAACGTAACCTCTTCTTCTTGTTCTGGATGTGTTTCATAAAATAATTAAATGCTATCTCAAAGAATAAAAATAACTGATTAGATTTCCTGACTAATTTTATGCCAGGCTGATTATATTTCCCATCAGTAGTAATTACGTCCCTATCTGAATATTTTGAATAATTTTCTTAAAATGAAGATATTACGGATTTGAGCGAATAGGATTACGGTTGAAACACTCGTTACGAATAATAAATGCGGAGGTTGTCTTTTGTTAAGAATATTTTATTCTTTATTTGCACACTTAAACATTACGTAGTTTACGAGTATAAGAATTTGATTAAAACAACATATTTTTACATCATAATTGCAATTGTAATTCGCTCTATGTACATGCTCAACAAATTTGTTTATTAAAGTAGGTATGTGTAACTGTTCCTAGGCCCGCGTTTCTCATCGTTTTGAATGATTAAAATGATGCTTTTTTCGAGCGCTATCACAAGAGTCCGAAATGACAATAATTCCGGTGACTAAAAAGGCTTCGGTTAAAATTAAAGCAGGGCGAAGGCACAAAATGGCGGCGTATGTAGGGCTGGAGGGTGTGTCTGAA
Organism: Myopa tessellatipennis; assembly: GCA_943737955.2. Classification (NCBI taxonomy): domain Eukaryota; kingdom Metazoa; phylum Arthropoda; class Insecta; order Diptera; family Conopidae; genus Myopa; species Myopa tessellatipennis. Next base: position 15,819,976 of record OX031315.1, read on the forward strand.
GGACAGTTGATGGGGATGAAACTCGAAGGATTTATATTTAAGGATTGCTGGTTTCCTTGAGTTGGTCTTGAAATCGATTCGTTCAGTCAGTGAGTTTTTCAAAATTACTTCTTCTTAATTGACACCGCACATGATTGTTGTGTGTGGTTGTGTTTGCATGAGTTTGTGTTTCCTTCCGAATGAGTTACAATGATTGAAATGTTATTAAATTGGAAAACAATTAAGTCCAGTTTAGTTATACATATAAGTAAGATCGTGTTTAGTTTGTTTAAACCAAATGTTCCTAAAACATGTTGCTGCGTTTTTATCTCTTCTCTTGCTCTTCCACTTTCTCGCTCTCTATCCGTGTTTCTCCTTCCATGCTGGTCCATTCGTAATTACAATTTTGCTGCAATCTTTCATCTTCTGCTCGGAGCTCACTAAACACGTCTGACGTTTAGCGACGTTTCGTGGGTGGAAGGCTCAGCAAGTAGTCGAGGGCTTTCTGGATTGCCGGCGGAATGGGGGGAGGGGTGGGTAAGTGATCGCCGGTCGGTTGGAAGCCGTTTTCATCGTCGGCCACGTAATTCAGTGTGATTAGGTTACCCTCTGGTGAGGTGTACGAGACGGAGCCTTTAGCTATGATGACGTCACTGGTGTCAGGCGAGGTTGCCTTCTTGAGGGTGCCGGTCTCTTCAGCCTTGATTCCGTTTGCTGTCTCGTAACTGTTAATCAATTAAAATTCAATTTAAATTCAATAAATAATTTGAATTCTATATAATAATAATATGTTCGTCTCAATTTCATTGTTATTATCGATAACAAACACTTATTTGTGTTTCTATTGCTTGTAGTTGGCTTCAGTGGGCGGATTGTCCTTGGACGCATTCGTCCCTTAACACTACTCGCTTCTACGTTAAGTAACCATTACCACTAGTTAACCTATATAAATGTGGTTGCTTTTTTAACGTTAACTCCATTGCTTCGTGCCTAAATGCGCAACAGCGAGTTCGTTGCTTGAGTCTTCTGTCTTCATTGACATCCTAAAAACATGCAACAATTGTCGTTCACGCTTCTTCTACTTACTTGTAATTGTACGAGCCGTCTGGCTCTATATTCGACTCTTGGCTAATTATAGCAATGGGTTCACCCTGCTGAGGTGCAGCGACGGCCATGCACACGGCGCCAACGACTAATATGAAAACAGTTTCCTGAAAGACAAGATTTGGAAATGTACTCGAAGAGAAGGAAGAGCTTTTGTTGAGAATAACTAATTGAAAACTAAAGAAAAACTAATTGAAATTGAATTGAATTGAATTAGCAAAGTTTCAATGCAAAAAATATTAGAAATATAAAATAATAGAAACACTCGTAGATCACCGTCCCCGCTGTTGCCTTGTGGCATTTTCTCACATTCTCACATTGCTATTCTTTAGTAATTGGGTTTTTTATTGTACTTAATTGCTATAATTTCTGTCGTGTTGTAATTTCCTAATCATGGGCTTACTCACTCACACTCACTCATTACATACGCATATTTACATGCTTTGTTAACGTCTGCTTGCAAACGTATTGCTTCATGCTCTTCTATTCTTATTCTATTCTCGTGTAGCCACAGCTTGATTGCTGGGCTCCGTGGTGTGGCTGCTTGTATGGGTGACTACGTGGGAACCAGCGAGGCGCAGGGCGAAGTATTGTTAACCTCGTTGGATGGTGTTGATTCCGTCTGTCAGCGTTGTCGGTTTCATTTCTGATCATATAGTATAACTAACTGAATTCAAAGAATTTCGTACGACTGAATTAACTAGACAACTTCTACAGGAAGTTGCGGGAAGTACAGGAGGTATATACTCCCATCTCTAAACTAACTTATTATAACTGACTTCAGTTGAGTTGGGATGAGAGTTGGGAAGAATTTATTAATGATTTCCCAACCCTCCGAATCGGAAACGCAAAGAGTTGGTTGCATGCGGTAAACTCTTCTCTGATTTCAGCTACTCTACATTTTTTATCGTTTCCATGATCATTCTCTTTGTATTCGACAAAGGGTTCAACCTGGCACTCGGAATTGCTTTAAGTTACGGTTTGATATCGAGTTATTGTGTGCTCCAATCTTGCATTGTTATTGCTTTGGTTCAAAACAGAACCGAAAGCGGAATCCTGGAATTAATAGTAAAAACTGACGCAAAATAATGGCGAATGACATCATGATGACTGCAGACCTCCAGGACTCATACTGCAGTGCTTTCCTGCTGTCAAATGCAATTCTTCCAGTGCGCGCCGTCATAACTGAATGTGTTAACTCATGTAAAGCTCATGAAAACTTTAAAAGTCAACAAACATCACGCGTGCATGCGGTTGCATCATTCGCTGCAATACACGACCAAACTAAGGTTAAGTAATGCATTTATGTTGGTCCAAAGTTCAATTGGTGGAATCCAGCAACCAACGGAACGAGTCTCGGTTCACTATTTAGCAATATTGCCGGATGCTGCAGCCAGATAAGCTTGGGACGGTCGCCAAGTACAATCTAAAGTTGATGACATGCGCACAAAAGGTCAGCAGTACGGCTGCATTGCTTTTGTGGCCATGTCGATGATGACACGCGGCGGGTTTCTTCTACGAAACTATTTCGACTCGCCGACTGATTGACAGTCGGAGCTAATTTCAGATTTGGGCTTGTTGTCTCAATCTGCATCCTGCTGTATTGCTGGCACTATTAATTTGGCCGTAAAAAGCGTGATGCTAATGAAGATTTCCATGTGAAGGTCGTGGATTTTGAAATACAGGATTTTATGCCGTGAGTACTATGCGCCTAAATTGCAAATTAAATATACATATGTGTACTACATTTAAATGTACCAAACTCTGATTTCTATTCCACACTACTCCTTAAACCGCAGAGCTATTTTTATTTAAACTCTAGATTTTCCAGTCCCGCCTTAATTGTTCCACGTTCGAAGGCGTTAATGTTTCAGCAAGTGTTAAACTCACACTCATACAGTACAATCGCACAATTTTAGCAACACTTACGATTTTCATTTCGACACTGTAGCGACTTTTCACGACTTTAAGTTATACACAGATAATCCTTGCTTCGACAGGCACAATCCTTGAGAGTTCCTTCAAACCGCCTCCTTACTGCTCTGGTAAACACGTCCAAGAAACGCTTAATCGAAGAAAAGGTTTTTAATGATCTCAAATGCCGGCTGCTGGTGCTATTTATACGAACAAACTACGCTATGCCGCATCTGATCGCAGAAACGAGTGAGAAGAAGGGAAAATGCGAAAAACTAGGCAAGATTCAAGTTGCAGTGTAGAAAGATGCACCTATGCAACTCTGCGAGCTGGAAAGAAAAAAATCTAAATGACAAAAACAACAAAGGTGAAGCGCCGAATGCGCCCGGGCGATGGTGTCGTGGAGCCGCAGTTTGTCGCTCGTGCTGAGTTATTCAACACTGAGAAGTACATTGAATGTTGAATTCGGCTGCGACAGCCCTTCGCCGCACTGTCCCCTCCCGCTGGGCAACCTATGTTGACCATGTGTTGATTTCTTATAGATATTTTAATAAAATGTGTGCCATAAAAATGTGAATCTAATTGTTTTATCAGCCTGCTTTCAAAATACTTAGTTGCTTGTTCTCGCACACACTCCAGCATCAGGGGATCTCCAGCTTCGTGGTGTATTGAGGTGAGTTGAATTGCTTTATTTCTAATGTTTGCGTGCTTGTTTCTGCGGCGAATGTGTTTATTTTGGCGTGTCTCGAGTGTTGTGTGGATTCAAATATTGGTCATTCGACATACTTAAGTCATTTTCCAGTCTTATTTCAATTTCTTAAATGTCAACTGCATTTGGAAAAGCGCTCATTTCGAGCTTCACAGTTCGGCGAGATTAAATAATGTGTGAAAGAATGTTGGAAAGCTTAAAGCTCAACACCCCCATCAAATGACCCATCAAATTCGTTTGCTTATTTAAACTGTCCAAAATTCTGTAACGGAACCTCTGATGAGGGGTTGAGTTTAACCAACTTACGTAACTTTTGGACGACATCATGTAACAGATAAGTATAGAAAATCCAGAGGCAAATAATTACTACAGTCCACAAACTAAATTTTAAATAAAGCCCCGGGTTTATTTTTACTCACAACGTTTGCAGAATTTATTAAAATTCAACCGAATGAAAAAATGAGACGAACAACAAGAAATCTCTGGGACAATCTTGTCACGACTTTGAGAAGATTTCGTTTTCTTCTGCGACTAAATTGGCAGTGCAAAGGTTGGTTAGCCGCAACCACAACAACCACAAGAACCATTGCAACAGCAATGAACTTTTGACATTTTGACCCACGGTAGAGCCAGCGAAGGAATCGAAATTTTCCGAAATTCAGCCAAGTATTCGGCAAGATATCACAGATTGTAAGCGCTGATAAGGCGAGGCTGATATTCTCTGCGATTCCTTCTTCCACGCCACGGAAGCCTTCTTTCGATATGATCAGAAAAAAGACGGCCTCCGTTGTGAATTCATAGAATCACCAAATTGTTGAGGTGTTCGACAAACCGAGACTCGAATGGATTACTTTTATGGATTACTTTTCTTTCTTAGCTCTGCATTGGGAAGTTTTTGCTGGCATCCGCGTCGCATGATTTATTGGATCGACACAGGAACGAAAAGGCTGAGAAGATAATTTCTCTTCAGAAGGTGCTTCAGAAGCCAATGAATTAAACTGGTTGCAATAAATAATATCGACGATTTGCTGCAGACGAGCGTGCATAAATGTCAGTTGTTGCTGCCGCTGCTGAATGTTGCACAACCTTACCACAAGCCACTGTAACCAGTTTCCCCCTCGTATTCTATTTATTCCACTGAAGCGATGAGTTCTTTGCAGAACCATTAAGATGAATACATTAAAATGTTGGTTAATTAATTGCAGTTGGAAGGTCGGCAGTTGAAAGAACGGCAGCGAAATTAATGCCCGCAGAACCAGCCGCAATGTAATTAACTCGTGTTTTTTCACATTTTTAAAAATATTAAATAATTTGTTTAATTTATATACATACGAGTTCATATGTCTTAGTTACAACATCGAGTGCGAAAATCAATTGCAGATCTTTTAATGGCACCACCTTCGCGAAGTTGCCATCGTGCGCGCCCGCAAAAGTGACAAGTGCGACAATCTTGCAACTTAACATTTTCGCCATGACGTCGGCTGATCTTTTGAACCGCTGCCGCTTGGGTCTTCTTTGTTGTTGGCTTTGTTTCTATTCGGTTTTGGTTCGTAGCTCTTCTCTTCCGAGGAAACAAGCCACTCGCAACGTGACTGATATATTTCCAAGCGCATCTCTGTGAATGCTTCACTTTGGCTTCAGTGTTCGAGAAGGTGACGAAACATTTAGTGACACTGCACAGTGTTAAACACTGACATGTTGTTGTTGTTGCCGTTAAATGCCACCGCCTGCAACTTCAAAGAGTTTGCAGTTCATGTTTTATTTAATTTACGAGTATTTTCTTTTAATGTAGTTGCACTTAGTTACCAACAGCAGATAAGAATATTCTATTGAATAAAATTATATCAAGAACAACTAATCCGTTGGATTGTAGTGCAATTTAACTCAGCTATAACAGAAAAAATAGCTGAGTTCTGTAATTTTATTACCTGAAGAATTCAATTCTTTATAAAGTAGCGGGATAAGAAACTAAAATGGGCTGCGTGGATGTGGTATTTACACGTGACCTTTCTGCACGTTCGGGAGTCATCGAAGTAACAATTCATGCTAACGTAAGACTTATTTTACCATCTCCTTTGATCATTCCCCCAACATGTTCTATATAAGTAAACAGTTGGCATTATATATATTTTGAAATACTTATTCCTAGCACTTCTTTATGACAAAGATGGAATTTTGACTAGTTCAGTATAACAGCGACAAATCCGCTTCCTACCGAAATTGTGTCTCGTATTTTCCTGGCATCAATTATTATTTTCGTGATGCAATTATTAAAAGCTACACAAAGAAATGCTACAGTGGAGTCCTGCAGTACGTTGATGGAGTAAATTACTTGCTATCGTTGTTGTAACTGATACCGAGAACGAGTTAGTTTCTGAATGAGCGCAAATTTTAGTAACCTTACAAAACTCACGTCACTCGAATATCAGATTATATTTGAAGCAACTCTGTTAGCGGAAACTTGACTCAAGATCAGCTCAAACGCGATGCTGTTAAGCTGCAACTGCTGTCCGCAGTTCTAATATATTATCTGCTCTGGAAGCAGTACAAAGTGGAGCCCGCAGTGAGACCACCGCAAGAGTGACATGTAGAAAAGCCGCTGCCTCCTTGACCATGATTCGGAACGCGCTCTAATGACCTTAATTCGAAAAACACTTTTTTTAAATACCAGCGAGGTACTTTGGCGTAAAAAGCGCATGTTTCCCTTGACATTTAGAATGAGAGGCAGTCTGTTTGGCCGACATCATTTTTATACTTCGTTACTAGTATATATATGTGTGTGTGTGTGTGTGTGTATGTCCGAGTATATGTACGTATGTCGCGGCACATTTGTACTGTTCTCGATGTGGTTTGTGGCTGCATAAATTATGAATCCATACGAAAGATTACCAAAAACGCGTCACAGTCCACGAAGTCAGCGTCGCAATTGAGGTTGCAATTGAGACAATGTACAGTATTGTACAGGTTGCACCGACCACATGCTGCAGTTGCTGAAAATTCTAAATGTCAGAAATTCTTGGAATTATGGAGAGTGTATCGATGTTGCACATTGTGTCGCGAAACTTCTAGACTTTAGTTCCTGGGAATATTGCTAGCATTCCTTTTCAGTGTCCTACCGCCTGTAAGCTGTCCACTTCGAACAGCAAACAGTTTCACTTTCAAACAGCAAACTTACAAAACGGATCTATTTTCATAATAAAGCTGCAGTCCTTGAATAGTCCTTTTCTGAGTTTTCTTGAATGTTTAAAACATTCGGAAGCTATTCCACGTCCATGTAAGACATGCTGTAATACGACATGGAACACGCTTCGGTAGTAACGTAAGTCACAGCGTATCACAACCAATAATTATTATTTTTTGTAAATTCCACATTTTATTGTTTTCATGATTTTTCATTGTTTTTCATGATGTCTCCAAGAGAATGGACAGGAAAGCCAAAAGAAGTTTACAGGATAAATAAGAACGGCTATGGGGACATTTATTTTTACAGATGCAATGAGAAACGAAGAAATGAGATGGGTTTTAATTTTTGAAAAATGACTTATAGAATAGAACATAAAAAGGAACTACTGATGCTAAGTGTCAATATCTAAGATTTTGTTGGTCAGTGATATTTTAAGGCTTTTATAATGCAACACTATTCCATTCACAGACTTTTTTATAATGTACAAAATTAATATAAATCGAAGTGCGTTCTTGCACTCTACATTCATGACATCTGCTGAGGTAATGCTCCCGTCCCTCTTCGTTGATAACCAGACAACTTCGGCAGAATGTGTTGTGTGTCCAGCCTGCCTGCATGACGTCCCAGTGACCAGTCAGTACTGCAATTAGTTTGGCAGCGTCTTTCGACTGAAGATACGTGGAGTTCCCAACATCGTATTATTATTAGCAAAATTGATTTAAATGACGTTGAAAGCAACGGGTTTAAAAAAGTTGAACAGTTTTTAAGATTTTTGCTGCTAAAAACGGCACCTAAAACTATGCACTATTTTATTAATGGTTAATTTTTTATTGAATATCTTATGAACGACAAAAATATATGGTTACACAATTGATATTTATGCTCGTAATATCAATAATCAATATCAAAGTATGCCACATTATGGAAATAGTTTAAGTAGATTTGAAGATAGAATTGAATCGATCAATTATCCTGGTTAACCTTTAAACATTCCTTAAATAAGCCCTGTTTAAATTCAGTTTCTGCTTGAATTAATGTAGTCATAATAATTGGAGTTCCTTCAATTGAAATTGAATGTCCTTCACTTGACGCTGTGTAAAACATACAGACGCTATGTAAATCTGAGTTCGAAACATTCGACGCAATCGAAAAGGTTCTCACCTCCAATCGAAAGGATCTTTGATATCAAAAGACCCCAAATTGTAGGGTATTTAAGTACTCTTTCCGGCTGAACCGTAAGTTATTCATTTCGACCATATTGTACTTAATGGTGTCTTAACTTTATTATAAAATGCTTTCGAACTCTGGTATTTAAGAACAGACTCTGAACTTCAAGTTGCCGTTAATTTTTTATTTTATTTTCTTTGACTTAGAATGCTGGCAATTCGGAGATAATAATTTAAAATGTGAAGCGACTGGAAAACGAAAAAACGAATTACTTCAGTTATCATTAAAATCAAGTTCATACATTTAGAAGAAATATAACTGAAACCAATTTGATCGAATTCGAGTTGTAATTAAAGTACATACTACATGGAGACCATTGAATAAACTCATTTAGAATGGCAGTCGAGTTCTAAGATACAGAAATAAAGAGGTCTAAAATGTAAAAAAATGCAATAATAATATAAAAAATCAATTCCTATGGAAATTTTTAAATATGAATTAACTTAACTCAATTATAAAAATAATAAGTAAGAACCATATTTATTTATATAGAATTTAACTTGTTTATTTTGCAATTAAGTTAAATTCAAAGGTGAATTGGAAATTATTAATTATTAACGCCAAGTAGTGGCCAACTTTGAGGCAAACGGATTTGAGTATTTAAAATTATAAACATCAACGGTTTGTTACTAGTTGTTTATCTGAAAGTTCTGAACGCCTTTCAAAGTCTCCACGGTGCTTACATATGTGTGTTGAAATTAGCAGGTTTTGGCAGTTGACCAATGAAGGACACTCATGATAGAGGGGCCAGTCGTTGAACGGAAGAAAGAAGATACGTACCCAGATTCACGATTAAGATTTAGTAATTGGTAATCATCGAATGAAATATAAAGCAATCCTACACATTTGTCATAAAATATTTAATTAAACAAACTCGTAAAATGACCGAAAAGCAAACTGCCATAAAAATTCGATCTGAGATATCGTAGTAGTAATCTGCCATCTTTAATTAATCTACTGACTCACTACATGAGTTTGGAAAATTGAAGTTCCCATGTCACATATGTACGTCCATGATATTATCTAAAACTAAGCATTTGTAATGATTTCTTTTGAAAACTGTTAGCAGTCGAAAGTAAGGTAAGAACTAAAATACTTTTTATTGTCCCGGTCCTGAAGAGGCAATCGCGAGACGCAGCGCACAACTGAAATAGTACACGAAAGTAATTGAACTACAAAGTTGAAAGAACGGAAGAAACTGTAACTGTGAGTGCAGCCGCATCGCATCGTCCCTGCTCCCTCCCACTCGCTGCCAGCGGCAGGCACAGGCGACCTTCGCCGAAATGTCAACAAACCGCACAACAAAACTCAGCAGCAGCGCGTCTGACCGTGAATTTGGCCATATTTATTGCTGCAATAAAAAGTTATCGCTGAAATTTATATCGGATTTGGCCGCGGATTTAACTAAATTAAAAACGACTTTTTGCATTGGCTACATTTTTGTATTTTATTAAGTTTAAAGCGTTGTTACTTGCGATGCAACCTGTAATTTGATGATGCAGTAACCTGATTTCATTATCAAACATTTTTTCCTTAGCAACGGATAAGTATCTATCTGTCTAATTGTCTCATATCTTTACAAATATTCGTTAAATTTAATATCTAGAAATTATGCAGCAATAAAATGCAAGGATGAGTGCTTATGTAGTATCGTGCGAATTATGTGCAATCTGGAACCAGTGTGGAGGCAGTTGGTATGAGCTCCGGCCGCTCTAAGGCAGACCACAACACTTAGTCATGTCTTTAACAGCGGCCAAGTATATGATGAGATGGTGCTTATTCGTGAAGAATGATATGTGAAAGCTTGGGGTTGACTATGAAAACGCGGCGATGGCAAAGCTACTGATAATTTCGAGAGGATTTGGTGCCAAAGCGAGTTTAAGTATACGTTCTGGGCTTCTGTTTTAATGAAGAACGGGATATTTCTTGTTTTTGGTCCTTCGATTTCCTTTCTATACTGAGTATACTTAAATTATCCCTGATTGAGTTTAATATCCAGTATGAAGTCTTCTCCTTTTTCACACGTCTCGATCTTAGAAGTAAAATGTGGTTGTTTCGAAGCTTCCATCCTCGGTGGTCGTGCGGTACACCCGCCTTCTCTTGTCTTGCTCTGCGATCTCGCGTTGTGCTTTTCGGATGACGTCCCACATTTCCTTGGGCATGTTGTCGATGCGGAAGCCGCGGTGGTCAAATATCGGCATCTCTCCGTTCGCCCGCCGCTTCTCATCGACGTACTTCAGAGCGCGCGCGATGGCTTCCGGAACAGGAGGTGGAGTGGGAATGTGTTCTCCCTCGGGCATGAAGCCCCTGTTGTTGCTCTTGTAGTTGACGCGGTAAAGCTGGCCGTCATCACCGGTGTACTCGTAGTAGCCGGTGGCATGGGTGCCTCCCCTGTGATGAACTTTGGCCTGTTCTTCACCGTAGATGCCGTTCTCGGTCAAGTAACTGAGTGTCATTGAAAAAAAAATCAATTATTGATTGTTTCTAGTGTTCAAGTGTTAATGACTAAGATAGAATTTATTGAAATAGCTGTAGGATTATCATATATCTGTCCAGGTACTTCGATGCTAAATTAATAATGAACTAATCAATAGTAATTACTGGTTATTTGACAAATACTGCTCATCGTAGCGTTCTCGTTGTAAGAAGTGTTTGACTTCTACAGTGGCTACGTGTGGGAGTTTATGTCTGCATTCAATGAGGAATATATACATAATATTATTTGAAAAACGAACTTACGCATGATCATATTTATTGTGCTTGCGTTTCTCCTCCTGGTGCAGGATCTTGTGCCGGCCTTCATCATCGTAGTTGAACAGGATGTTGCGTGGGGTCGTGGTTGTTGTTGTGGTGGTACGCTTGGTGGTGGTTGTGGGTTTCTTTGTAGTCGTGGGCTGTGTATTGGGTCGTGTTTGATGCAACAGTTAGTGTTTGAGTGGTTTTTGGAACAGTTCATGGGTAAAATTATACATTGGTGGTAAAAGTATCAGGGATATTTTTGATAGTATTGCTTGGTTTTTCTCCGAATATGCTGAGTTGCATGCAGGATGTGCGGGGGCGAGGGGAAAGCTTGAGATGTGTGAGTGTATGAGCGCATGCATATGTGTGTGGGGACCGGGAGAGTTGTGTATGTATTGCGTATCGCGTTTGATATGAGGTTATTTGGCGGATCGGGCATAGAATGATGTTTGGATTCGTAATTCGACAGTGCAGTTCTTTGGCAATGCGGACGCTCCCTTCTAGAATAGCGTGAATGTTGCGAGTTTCTTGTTTGTAGCTGGATGTGTTTAGCTGATTGAGTGGTGTGATTTTGTGTGTGGGTACTTGATTCTTGCATGCGTTTATTTGGATTTATGAATGTTATCAGTATTTGGTTGCTTTATAGTTTTCATGCTGATCTTTGTTATGTGGTACGATTTGTGGCTCATACTCGGGGAAACCGTATTCCAAGCGTATCGCGGGAACTTTAAAGTCAGCATTACTTACGTGTCTGCGGAAGAAAGGAGAAAAACACGCTTGTCACTCTTCATGTACGCACTCACTCTGCATGTACTTACTCATAAGGCCTGGCATCGTGAACGTAGGGAATGTTCGAACCCGAGTACGGTCCGTAACCGCCGTCGTACGGATACGGAATGTGCACATATTTGCCCAGTTCACGATTGTCATGAATGTGACGATATGGCGGCGCGTGGTGCATGTAGCGACCTGTATTCAGAGTTGGTTGAAATGGAAGAGGCAGTTAGTGTCATTTGGCAGATTCAGAAATCGGGAGGCATTCAATTCTAGAGTGTGTGCCGTGTATGTGGACGTAAATATATGCTACAAAAGCGGCTGAGAGATCTCTGACATTCGATTCGGGTTCCATTTAGTGATGAACCGAAGCGACTGTTATAGCAAAGATTTATTCGTTATTCGGTGTTATTCACTGGATTTACTTTAACCGGTTAGTTGCAATCTGTAGTATATATTTACGGAGACATGGACGTGGTGAGCAGTGTGTTAGAGTGGTGAAAACTAGTATACGACTTTTAAAATACGACTGCAATACTTTTCCTCATACTGCGAAATAAGAATTTACAGAATTTGTTACTTTAACAATTTACAGAAGAAAGGAAAGGAGAACTAAAAAATCCCCTCTCTTTTAGCAAATTTGCTTCGAAACAGTTGAGCTTGAGTTGATTTTATGATTTAATTTGGGCAACATTGGAAATTGCACTCGCACTATGTCGGGAAAGTATTGTCGCTTCAATAGTGATGGATGGATATTTTGGAAATGAGATGATTTTTATAACAAGCCCCACAAAAAGTCAGAACTGAAAACTCGTGGTCAGCATTCGGACCCTGTTGCTCTTAATCACAACTTCATCTTCGCTGTGGGCAATTTTGAATTAAGACCGTTTTTAATTTGTGGGGATCGGTTTGTATAAGAAGAAATATTACTTTTACCCGCTGAGTCATGGGAACCGGAGGTGCGGCCTAGAAGAGAATTAGTGGTAATATAAGTAGGATCAACATAAACACGTAAAACTAGAACTAATCTAAACCCTCGTGGGGTGGCATGCAACGAAACTCCACTAACGGGAACTATGAGCACTCGGAACGCTGTCAGGTGGAACCGTTTTGAAGCACTTTGGTGGGCTCAGTAGTTCTGTGGAAATGCTGTGGTGTGAATATTAGTAATTGTGAACCAATAGTGCCCAGTGTACTAAATTTAACGTTATCTTGTTGTTATTAATTGTTAGGCGTCTACTTGATAAGTTAGTTAATCGAAGTTCAGTAGCTATCGGGTGGTCTTGACCTTGAACCGAAGCATCTCTTCTCTGTGAGGTTAACAAGACGTGTGCATAAGTATTAAGTGCCGTAAGTTAGTAAGTGAGCCAAACTTGTGTCTACTTTCGATCCATTCCCTCTCTACTGTGCATAGTGTGGATTTGTAGAGCAAAGCGGGTGTGATCGAGTCACGCGACTGAGGAAATACCTTCATTATTGAACTTGGGATTGTATTTGCCCTCGGACGGTTCAGGGTGCTTTTCGTCGCGAATCCGATTCGGCTCTGAAACCTGATACTTGCCATTATTGTGTTCAGCGGGAGCGGAGCGGCACAGAGCGACAAGAGTCTGGAAATAAAGAAACGTGTGATCTGATTAGAAAGCCAACTAACTAGGAAGAGACTAATAAAAGATGACTACAGAAAAAAGGAATGTTTGCAACGTTTTCTAGTATAATTAAATTAAACCCACTGATGACTGGATTTAAGTGCATTCGCGAGCTCGGAGTGATGCTAAATTCATAAAATAGTAAACTTCAAGTGATCGTACGAAGAAAACAAGTTATTATTATTGTTTAGGCGTTGATGCGAATTTTAAAGATGAACATAACTCGGAATTAGTTGCTCACGCAGGCGGAGCGATCGAAGGAGGAGATCATTTAATAGATGCGACTTTTATTATTTGTTTTGACTTTCGAAGTTCTTGTGTCTTGCAGATGGATGTGACTTTTTCGATGTCTTAATCATCAGTTGTGTGTATTGTAATTCAGCGAGCGTATTGTAAACCATAAGAAACTAAAGTTATGCATCATGGCGTGTTGTTAGCATGGTCCGCACTGATATTGACGCCGATATTGAGGTCTATGCGAATCTTCGGAACATGCAAGCTATCCTTGCACATCGACTTAACTTAACGCATCAACAGTCTCCGTGAGTGGTTAGTGAAGTGGTTAAAGAGGCCCAACTTTAAATGAAAAGTCCAAGTCAATGAACCATCACATGCACTTTTGCTCATCATGCTTGAGGAAGTGAATAGCTGGATGTTCGTGTAATTTGTGATCAGAACTTTTAACAGAGTCGTATGAGTTATTTTTTGCTTTTACGAAAATTCACTTTGGCATCGGATAGTTTGGCGTCTTAAATTGCGGCTCCACTGCTGAATACTTTCACATTTCAACACCGGATTTCACTCTAACTCTTCCTTAATTCTTTATTACTCACCACAACTTGAACGAGTAATAAAACTTTCGAATTCATTTTTAATAATTAGCACAATAAATCACTGAAGTGAACTTTTTTATTTTAATATTGTGGGTTTTATCACTGAAGCTTATCCTTGCTTGCTGGTCGGAGTAATCCTTTCGGTTTGCTTGCTGCAACTGGTGTGTAGGAATTCGAGAAAGTCGGTCCAATTTATATATGGATCGCGCGGAGATCGGAGATCAGCTGCGCTCAGCTGTGTTCGATTCGTTTTCGTCTTTTTTGCGATCGCGCTCTGATCTCTCTGAGATCAATAATTGTTGTTGTTGTCGCTATTCTTAGGCCGTTGTTGTTGTTGTATAATTATTGTTGTTGCAGGAGTAGAAGAAACCAGCTCGGATATTCTTTGAATTTCATTGAAACTCATTCATTTTCTCAGCTTCGACTTGCTTCAATTGTATTGTTAACTTAAATTCAAGATCAACCATTTTTTAATTACTTAAAGGTGTCATAAGTTTAAGAAATACATTCTGTTACAATTCCTGATATTAATACTCGATTATACGATTACTGATTATAAAAATAGAATTTAAAATTATGAAATCATTAAAAAAATTGTGGAATTACATGGAATCCTGAAAACTTAAAGGAGGGGAGGTCGAAGGAGGTTTATTTATGGAAACTTATGTAATGGAAATGTTATTTTTAATATTGATTTTGTATTTAATCCAGCATTCCGAAGAATTTTATACTGAAACACGATTATCATATCTTAGGATTAAGTATACAATCTATTTTATTATATTTTATTTGGGTGAATATTCAACCTTTATACAATACAGAGTTAAACATGTATGGAGTTCGATTATAGTGGGTTTTGGAGCTTTGTTTTTAGACAAGAATAGAGTTTTGTTTCTATGGTAAAAAGTTTACCAAAAGTATCATAAATGAAAATGATTGCAATTCAAATTACTTAAAAAAACACCTGGATTTCGATTTCATAGACGACATATTAATCTCTTGTTAATGATCGGATTAATTTTGTGCATTCAGTTATGTACTTGGCAGAGGAAGTTAATCTCTTTCGATTTGTTACCGAATGTGAAAACTTCAATTAAACTGTAATTATAATAACACTGCAGTAACACAGTGAAGGTAATCAGGGATAATCTACTAAATTAATGCCTCAATTGTTTTGGGCGGATGCAATATTTTCAGAGCACAAATCATGCGTTAGATAGTCCTTTAAAAGAAAACTTCCGGATAAAATCAAATGATTAGTTTAGCGAATCAAGAGTTAATGAAGTTTCGAAGGTTTTGCGGAAGTGTCAGAAGGCAGTGGAGTGGAAAGCAAACGGAAAGCCATTGGTTGCAATTGGAAGATGAGACACGATAGCATTTGTGTCGAATGGAACTACGATATATAGAAGCAGTACTTCAAAATCTTGGTTCAGTTTGGGATCGAATGAACACGAATTGATTGAGCGTCTTCCTCCAGTGACGTAATATGGCCCAATTCATTGAACTTTAATAAGGTGTTCAAAATTCATATCATATCCGTATAAAAGGACAGCCTAAATATAAGTTAAGCTGGAACTTTATTAAAGTCAATGCCAAAAGTCAGATGCAAAAAAAGCGTTAAGCTCTTCGGCTTGAACAGTTTGCATTTCGTGTAAGAAGTTATTGACTAAGAAGCAGGCTAAAGAAAACACCGTTTTATGACTACGAATGTTATTGATTTCGGATATTATTTTTAACTGCGGGAATCGCTCTCCTAAACCTATAAGCAGAACCATAAGCCATAAACTGTGTTACCGACAACTGAGCGCTGTTCATGCTCGATCATAAAACCGCTCAAAAATATCCATAAATCCGCTTAAATGGGCGGATGGTGTCATCTTATCTTGTCGCATTGGCGCAAGTGGGCTGCAGAGGGGGCTTGGTTGGTGCCCCCGGCGATCATTTCGCAAATAGTGGTGATGCCACAAAGATGCTGTACTAAACTGTTTGAGTATAATGCTTTTGAAATCATTTTAGAGCTCTATTGTGTTACTTTTGGAGTTAACTCTTTACTATTTTAAACATAATTTATTAACAAAAAGAACCTCTTTACAACTGTATATGGTTTTTATTGCACATTCAAAATTTCCCGGTATAATCTATTCTAATGAGCTGCCGAAATAATGACACCTGCAGCAGTGGCCTGTATGGAGTATTGGGTGTGTTCTACTATCATTCGTATAAGTATAGTATATAAAGTGGTTTTGTTTCTTCAAATTCGCTCTATTGGAAAGAACAAGAAATCTGCGGGATGTTTAAGAACATTTGCATTTATAACTGCTTCTTTTCTGTTTTGAAATATTTAGATCAGGTCTCGTTTGCAAACACTGCAATTAATATACTCAAATTTAATTTTATTTTGCTTAAATTTTTATTAATAACTTAAACCGGAAGCCTGACGATTACAGTCTCAGAAATTCTTATCGAGCTTAAGATTTAATGGCGGTGTTTGTCGTCAATAACGGTGCATTGAAGATCTAGAAACCAAAAGTGAAATAAAGAATAAAAGGTTTCGTGGAAAGAAAATATATATCGTATGTGTATGTCTGTCTGTAAAGAGGGTAATAAAATAATATTGTAAAAAGGTCTCTCGGAGCCGTCCGTTGAACTCTGATTTCTGGCATTGCTATGGAATCGTTGTATGCTATTGCTCACGTCATAAACTGATCTCATTCACGCTGCCGCAGAAGATCATCGTTCGACACCAAAAACTGCCATACGGTAGCAACGAAGAGTGACAAAGCAAGGCAGTCCGCTTCAAAATACACTCGTAGATTCCATGCATTTGCGTTCACAGCCGTATCGGGATGCTTTGCATCGAAGTGTGGTTCTTTGCACTAACCTTGATTAGCTCGGTTCGCTTTCGAGAACTTGTACCTGATGAAAGCAATCGCTTTTGATTTTGGTTTTACCCAAAACGAAAGCATTGAATTCTTATCGTTGTATTCACTCTTGACTCTCATGTGTTCGATGTGTCGATGATTTATGCGTGTTTTCACCCGGTCGCCGCCTTTTTGACTCCTCATTTTCGGACTTGTGATTATTCGGAGCAATAAATTCAAGTTCAACTGACGAGTATGGTTTTGGCTCACATTCCCGCAGCACATTCTCAAATCTCTGCACTCACCTTAAAGGTTTTGAGAATTCGGTTCACTAGAGTTTAATGATATCTTGAATTAATTTATTGCTTTTAATTTTGAACTCTCGATGAGTATTCGCACTCTGCATTGTATGGTAGGAATGTTCGGGGCGAGTAAATATAGATTCAGTATTAAACCGAATTAAGCCTTCATATTTCTCTGCTTTTTGTGTGTGGAGGTCTTATTATCTAGTACGCTATCATGCCCTCCTTTGGCTGGCCTCAACAAGAGCTATTAGTATGGCCTCTAACAAAGAAGTAGTTCTATTAATAAGTACACGTTTTATTCTAGGATTGAATATTTATGTTATAAGGGTCAGAATTGAGAGTAATCAATGTATTTGGGAGGTCACATCACAAGACTTTATAAGGCAAATTTACTAAATTATGAAGACTTCAGCATTGCATCGTAGTTAATAATTATATGTATATAGAATCCCAAAGCAAAAGATTCTGAAAACTCGCCGATTACCTGTTATTATATTATAAACAGATCAAGTTTCGGCGCTATATACTCGCATGTACGATTAAATATCTTTTCACAGAAAGTGGAATGTAGAAATGCGTGACTCATTGTCACATTTCCATGAACCTATCAGTTATTCACATCAATATCAGGTCCAACTATTGTATAAGGAATCAGAATTATCGTCGACCGCAGAAACGTCAACAAACAACATTCACGAAAGACACTGAACAGTTGCACCATAAATTCTTTAAAAACACCTATAAAAAAAATCCCATTCGATCTTAAAGCGTAGGATTTAAATTAAAAATGTATTAATTTATGTGTAAAATGTCATTCCTTAAGAAACATAGCAGAAAATATAAACAAGTAAGGATGACAAGATAAAAACAAGTGTAGATAAAGAAAGCGGTTAACGAAACCTCAGAACAAAAAAATAAAATTGTGACATCAAAATATCATGCGACAAAAAATGTTAATTCAATTTAATGTTTAATATATTTATGTGTCAATGTATGTCACAATGTCAATTTAAGTACACTACATGTATATAATATATAGGAGTATAATAATTTAAATAAACTTTTCACTAACTAAAGCAATATAGTAGTTGATCTCAACTGATTCCTTGTACCTCATCTAAACATTTTAGTGAGGTCAATGGGTCCGAATAATTTTTCCGTCTTTTCACTCGGAGGAGGGAAATCAAGTCCCATGGATTGTCACATTTCCAGTTGATCAAGTGCAGAAGCGTCACTTAATTTATTAACTGACTGCAGCATCAATCATTCAGTAATTTGTCTATAAAATCTATAAAAGAATTCGAAGTATTTTAATTTAATCTGTATTGTAGTATGCGCACCGAAATCAGTGTTGGAAACTGATAACAAGTCGAAATGCGAGCCATTTCTGATTGTGTGAATTTCAGTGACAGCCGCATTCCACTGAAACTGTTCGGATGCTGTTGAAAGACACATAAACCGAGCAGCCTTGGGAAAGTGATAACTTTTGAAGAGTATTTGTAGGAGGTGTAACAATTTGTCTACAAAGTATATCGAGAAAAGCAAAAACAATTTGCACAACACAGTTGAAGATTGGCGCTCACCTACCAAGACATAAAGCTATGCAAATCAGATCATACGCAAACTTTATCGGCGGGGATATTTAAGAGACTATAAAACGTTAACTACCGCTTCTCAACACTGCGGTGGTGCTCAGCTAGGAGCGAACCAGAAGCTGAACGGTTCTAAAAACCATAACTCAACCATCTCTTTATTAAAATTCCGTCGATCGATTGAAATAATTTATATAAAATATATCTGAATATCGAATGAGCAGGCATCGATGTCTAAAAAACTAGCGATGATCGTTGAGCAGCTTCAATTGTGAAACAGCTATCGAGGGTTACGTACGACCAGCAAACGTGAGCAAACACGCTCTTCTTCGTCCAGAAGAACTCGGGTATAAGTGGGTAAAAGTTAACGGAGACTCGTCAAGTATCGTCAAGGATATTGAATTTCGTCCAACAAATGTTGATCTTAAGTGGACTCCATATGCAATATGCGATCTGCACTATCGCATTGTTGTCATTCGTCCCAACGTATTCACAGCATACGCCGCCTGAAGAGCAGCAGAGTAACCATCGTCCTGGAAAATATGAGCCCGATTCGCACACTAACCGTGGCAAATACGTGCCCGACTACAGAGGCCAATATCAGCACATACACATACCCTACGATGGCGGTTACGGCGACCATGGCCTCAAATACCAGCACGACCTACGCGACTTCACCCAACAACCGAACGGACACTTGACGTTGGGACTTAAGGATCATTTACGTTTCATGATTGATTTTAATTTCAACGGAAGCGGCTGGCAGGTGATACAGTTCGAGTGGGTCCGCGATGGCACCGAAGGCCATCAGGTTAACTACGTCAATGAAAACAGGCTGTGGGACATTCAAGAGCAAGATCCCGATTACAATAATGACCCACATGGTCCGGAAGTCGCAACTAAAGTTCATGTGGACGGCGAGTACGTCCCGAGTAAATACAATGAAACGGACGCCCAGGATGACGGGCAGAGGACGCATAATGTGAGTGAAGACTTTGAATGTACTCGTGTATTGTTTAGTCATAAATTTGTTTCCGCTTTTTGCAGGCCATAGAAATACAGGGAATTATTAAACAGCTATTGGATTATATTCAGATGAATATTTTACCCAATTTGAATTAAAAGAATTGTAGGAGTATTTCGACACCACAGAAAGTGCTTTTAATCAAATGGTTTAAGAATATAGATCCCAATCCCCGGAGATGTTAAACAGAAATAAAACGTTTTTTATTTTTTACAATAAAATGTTCTTATAGCGAATGTGGTTTTCAGCTATAAAGGTTCCAGCACTTAATTTATAGCATACATACAACTTTCTCTTACATTACATCGATAAAAAAAAAACCTACGGACATTTAAGGTAGCCTAAGGTCGGTATTACGCGATGACTGGCGATTGATCAGTCTAATCTATTGTTGTTTTTTGAAAGTGAATTCGCCGTGAATAATCACCAAAAAAAAAACTCCAAACGTTCAACCACTTCAATCGAATAGTGTTACGTTGGTTCGAAATGAAAAATTTGCTGAGTTTAGCAGTAAAAAGGGCCTATTTTTTTACACAACTTTAACACTCAATTAAGTGTTATTAATTCACATAAGTTTAAGCAATTGGCATCCATTGACGTGTAGATACACGTAAAAATAGTAGTATATGCAAACAGTTGATTGTGAATATCTAGTAAAACATGCAACCCTGCCTCGAAATAACTCATGAAAAAGACAACAGTTAGTTTTAGGCGTTGCTTTTAACATGTGTGCTTTTTTAAGACTGGTTTCTGTCTTGCCAAGCTTGGCCGGTCAGTAAATTCTTATAGAAATCGTATGGAGGCAATTTATTCGATTGTGAGTTAGAGGCATACGTTATTCTAGCTAAAGATTTCTTTTGCTGCTGTATTTTAACATCTGTTTTCGGTCATCTGTAATGATATTCATCACAGAGATAACAAGCAGATTATCTTCTTTAATCTCTAATAAGTTGTGCCTATTAGATTATTAGTTGTGCTCTAATCCGGCTGATATTTTTAGGCGGGATGATGTTTTGGAACCAGTTTCTTCTCCTAATATTCTCTTCATTCATAGATATCAACTCTTAGTCTTGGACAGATGTTTTCATAACTGCCACACCTGCAGATTTTATTTACTGTCAGCTTAAATTACTGCCAATATTAAATACATAAAAAATATGTTCTTGGTTTCAAGTAATTAATATTCAAAATCAGAAATCAGCTAACGATAAAAAATGATTTCAAATATAATGGTTATATTAACAATGAAAGGTCAAAAATAGTTTTATTGTTAGTCGTTGGTAAATTTGTTCATATAGAAATTGGACTAAATAGTCACTTCTTTAGACCTGTAGAAAAACTAACAATCTGGGAGAAAGAGATAAAAGTCTTCGTCAAATCCTTTCACATTTCTCCGCAATTATTCACACACATATTATATTTGTTAAAAGTACCCTCTAAAAACGCTCCATTTCTGAGTTAAAAAATTTTAAATGGGACCCATATTTGACTAAACTTTAAACAGAAGAGAGGAAGTTAAATTTCAGAAATTTTTATTAATTTTGCAGTGCTTTTAGATGTAAAAAATAATATCAATTCAATAAATGTTGTTGAGTATTTCAGCCGATTTCTTGTATAGAAATTATAGAAATATATATATAAGTGTATATATATAAATATATATATAAATGAGAAATATATATACATATATATATAGTATATAAAGGACTAATTAAAATTAAGAAAAAAGAAAAAATCACTTGTGTACGACATTCTGTGAAATAAATATCAAGCTAGCGTTTCGTGCTCCACTTCTTCCACTGATTCGCTCAACCTCTTTTGTTACCGAAGCCGGGTTGATTCTGCTGCGGTGGTGGCGCCGTAGCTAAGTAAGCCAGGGCTTTTTGAATAGCTGGCGGAATCGGCGGTGGTGTGGGCAGGTGATCGCCGCTGGGTTGGAAGCCGTTCTCGTCGGCGACGTAGGTAATCCGAATTGGCTCGCCTTCGGGCGAGGTGTATGCGAAGAAGCCCTGCGCAACCTGCGAAACAGCAAAATCCATTAAAGCCGTCCTGTTCAGCGAAACAAGCGTGTCCAAGTATTTGACGTCAGTTGGAAAGTTGCGTCTCTTGGCCGCAAAAACATTTCTGTTCCCACTTTCTGGAGTCGAATAGCACTGGAGTTAGTCAACTTTAGCCCAAAGGCCATGCAGTTAAAATTGTCTGTAATCTCGTTTAATGTCACAACAACGACTGCCCGCATTTCTGCTCTGCCATTTAGTAAGCAATTATTTGCAGTTGCATGCTGGCAACGAAGATGTTCGTGTTGGTGAGGAAAGAGAAGGCGGTGAAGTGGGATGTGATTTTATGGGATGTGGGTTTCTCAAGCAGCAGAAACAGTGATTTGCAGACACTTCTGCATCGAAGGAACTGACATCAGTTAAACATCAGCGGTCAAAGCTAATTGGTTAAAGTTAACTTCATGTAAGATTTAATGTCCGCTTTAACTTATTTCAACGTGTCTAGTCGCGTTCGCAGTGATAGAGTGTGGTTGTATGTGCGCATGTGAAACTTTATTACCTGAGCCTCGGTGTCTGTGCCGGCGTTCTTCAAGGAACCTTCTTCCTCAGCCGTTATGCCGTTTCCGGTCTCATACGAGTACTTGTAGGAGCCGTCAAAGTTGACCTGCTGTTCTTGGCGTATTATTGGAATGGGTGTTGTCTGGCTCTGTGGGCGTGCAGCCACCAGACAGCACAGTAGCGTTGAAATCGTTAAAAGAGCCTGTGAACGATAGGAATATCTTAGAAAGAGAACGAGGAGTTCATAACATTCCTATGTGATGATTTATTTAGCATCTCAAGTGATTCTAAACGAAATCATACAAAATAATTCTTCTTCTTTTACTCTATTCTCTTTACGATAAAAAGGATGCCTTGTAGTATAGTACTTAGATCAGGACCATTTGTATTTAGCATAAGATATCCTTGAGAACGAAAGAGAACAGTTGTTGTACACTTTACGCTTCTATTTTTGGACTGTAACACTCTTTAGTTTTATCCACCTCCTGGTATGTGACTCCTCACTTACTATGAACTTCATCGCGAACTGATTTCTCCTTGCCTTGTACTCGTCCTTTCTAAGCTCTGTCAATAACCGCAGAAACACACTCGCACATGCACCACTCCAATAGAGTGCAAACCGAGAGGAAGCAGAACTTTGGGCTTGGAAGCGAAACTGTGAAGTTGGATGTCTGCACGGGAATATTTATACCGAAAAGCACTGCAAATGGAGATCTACTTGAACTTTACATTACACATTGATGCAACAACAACACCGACCACCACCACCACTTGTTGTTACACCAGTTACACCAGCAGAAATCGTAGAGGAGCATGAATGGATTCCATGGTGTTGCGCACGAGTGGAGGAGAGGCGCAACTGGCGGCAACTGTTTGGTTTCATGGCTTGTGACGAGCAAAAGCATATGTAAATGTGCCTCAGCGATAGTTATAGGATAAGTAAGCAACAAAAGCTCTAAACTTAGTGGAGACCACAACCATCAGAGCACGGCTTGATCAGTCTCATACCCGCGCTCACACAACCACATAAATACTCGTGTGTACATATATTCGATATACAGTTTCGATTTCTTTCACTTGTGGGAGTTAACATCGTTTGTTAACAGAAAACAAGCAAAGTATGAAAGCGAAAGCTCATTTTCTAAGCCGGCAGTGCTTGCAAGCATGAGTACAAGCTGAGGCCGAACAGAATTATTTCTACGCTACAAAAAACAAGAGAACATAGTATAGATATACGAGTATGTAAATATAATGGATTTATTGGCAAAATCAACGGTCAACACCAGCGCCATTTGTTACGAAAACGCTTAAAGTTTGCGAGTTAAGACGTGTGCAGATCTATGGACCGTTGAAGGGGGGAAAGATGCAATTACCGGCTGCACCTCACAACAATATTCGTTTGCAATTTGTGCGTCTGCCGCTCTTCTTCTTCTGCTTCTTAGAAAATTGGTCACTTTAATTAAGTAATCGAGATGTTTAAAGGCTTTAGTCACCTCGTTCTCGAACTGCTTTGCGAATATCCCATTCAGACACGGCACTAGACGGGAAGAGATGGACGAAAATATTTGGTTGATTGTCACAGAAATACGAAATTAATTCTAGAAGCGTTGATATCTTGACTGCAGATACGAGTATAGTAGTCGTTGTTGTTGTTGTCCGACTTTACACAATGAAACGAAGGAGGGAATAATAATATTTCTAAAGAATGAAATACCCGAAATAAAGCAGTTGAGAGCACACCGCGGAAAGCGCTTATGTACTGATCATACTTTAACGGCGACATGCGATGCAAAAATAGTTTACGAGGACTCTTAAAAACTGAATTAATTGCCGTGTCTACTCGCTGGAGACATCTGTTTGGAGCGACGTGACTGGAAAGACGAAATGAACTCAAAACAGCGTTATAATGGAAACAGAAATAAAACAGTCCCTAGAGCACAGTTAAAGGTAATAATGTCGCTATGAAGTCTTTAAATTATTAAGTCTAAACGTTTAGGTTCACAGTTCAATTATTATACACTATATAAACGACAGAAGCCGGGACTGAAATTCATTTTCGGGAAAGGTTCTCATTTCAGGAAAGCTAAATATTATCTCGAGAGACCTGTTAATGATGGGGAATCGAATAGAGAACATCGTAGAGTAGTTTTCATTCGTCTACAATCCAAATTTATTCGTAAACAGTTCAGTAGATTTGTTGCTGTTCGGAAACCTGCCTCTCCTCTCCATACTTACTTTAGTCGTGACTTATTCAAATTAAAACTTCGAAGGGCCAGCTGAACTACCATTTTCCCGAGACTCAACCGTCTGTCGGCATTCGTGGATGCTAATTAAAATTTTATGTAAATCTTGGGGAATTTCGGTGATTCCATTCGATGAATAATCGTAACGTTGAACTGGTCCACTCTAGATAGTGTTGAGATCAACGAATTCGATTCGAGTTCTATACGTGATATAAAAGAGCTCAGCATAAAAGACTGGCGTTTATTTCGGTTAGTTTGCTTATTGTGTCAGCGGCAGCAGGAACTGCTAGTGAGTGCTATAGACTACACACGCCAATGGATATACTAACGCTATACTTTTAATTTTTATACAGAACCCACTGCTTGGCTCGCGTTCGCGGTGCACGCGGTTGTCACCGTGTACGATTGGCATCGTCGTGTACAGAATAACCTCAAGTATGCCTAAAAACTCGAAAGTCGCATCAACGCCGATCGAAAGAATAATCTGCACGGTCTAAAAATCGGGGAAGTCGACAGTCCATTTACCCGGAGGTGAAAGAGACTTGCTGCAGTGCGTCCGGATGGAACGGTTACCACGACGATGCTGACGTGCTAACTGATGTCTGGCCACTTCTGCCCCTTTCCGAAGAACGCCCCTCACTATTAGAACGGTGGATTATTCATCGAGGCAAATGCGCCGATAGCCGAAGACTCGAATTGCGGGTAGTGTGTCCGGTTCACAGACGGATGTTTAACTTTTTTTTATCTAATTTTGGGTGTGGGTTATATACATATATTTCTATAACTTTAAAGAGCTTTTACGATATGTAGTACATGTAGTGAAGATTACACTAAAAATTGCTGTGTAGATAGTAAGAAATTGTGCAGGTTAATAAAATACATTCCAGTAAAAGTTTGATTGCTTTCAACGAAGAGATGTAACAGTTGCGATACAGGTAACTCCTCCTGAGAGGGGAACGCTCACCAAGTCTCCTCCCACATCGAATAGTTTTTCGTCATCTGAAATTCTTAACATTACTCCATTTAATAGCCGGGTGAAGTTTTCAAATATTGAACTAAATGTACTCCCGTATATAATGTGAATATATACTTTCTTTGAATATATCAGCCATCATTGTAATGATTGGGCTTATCACAGATCACAAACTTAATGACTCTCCACAGAACAGCACACACTCTCCGCATAACTCTCCCCTTACCGGCAACTTCTCTTGATTCTCTTCAGTTCTTACGTACCAACATCTAAGATACAATAACAAACACACACTACATATTCTTAACTACTACAACCTCATCTCAAGGATTCCTCGAAAACGACTTCCTCGGCGGAATACCGTACTCAGAATTCAATAGAGCTGCATTTCAACAGTATTAAATGGAATATAGCAGTGCTCTTTAATGATTAGAACAACTCGGCCATAAGCCACATTCAAGAATTAGATGCCGAAACACGATTTCTGGTCAAAGTGATAGCAACACATCTGACCGATTTGCATTTCGACTTGATTAGCCAGATATGGGCCAGTTTTCACTGGATTACATAACACATCTTGGCGAATAGAATCCGTTGGTTGATGCATAGGAATTTTTGGCTTGACTGACTAATTAATACAGGTTTCGCCTAATTCTCTATGAAGTCTTGACTCGTACCTGAATAAGTGGAACAACACAATTTTCGATATAAAAAGCCTGGTCTTTGAGGTGCAGTCATCAGTTCACGTCTCGTAACTTGCGCATTTCAGTACAAAACCATGAAGTTCATTGTAAGTACCGAAAAGGATTCTAAGCTAACATTTTTTTGATAAACATTCTGTCCTTCTGTTCAGATCGTCCTCGCTTGCCTACTGGCTGTTGCTGTCGCCCACGATGACGACGTCAAGGTCATCCACAATGAGGTTGACGTGAACATCGACAGTTTCAAGTACATTATCGAACTCGATAACCACATCAAAGCCATCCAGCATGGCATCTTAAAGGACGAGCACAACTGGGTTGTCGAAGGCGAATACGAATTCATCTCGCCGAAGGGGGTGCACGTCAAGGTTAGCTACGTTGCAGATAAGGACGGCTACCATGCCAAGACATCCCAGTAACTTATTTTCAGGACACGTGCTAACATTTCAAATTAAAAACATATCGAATTTGATTATAAAATTCAAATTTGTATTTTTATTCCGACCACTCAGAAAAAACAAAAGGATTACGAAGTTCTCCAAAGTTATTATAACATATAACATGTTTTCTAATAGTAAACTTTTAAACACTAAGTTGGGGCGAAGGGCACAACTATGGAACTCCAGTATATTGGAAAAGAGTTTTTAAAATTAGAATTCTGGATTTAGTAATCCCACCAGTGAACTGATAAATCAATGATTATCAATGATAAAATCAACTTCAAAAATGAAGTCATTCATATATTTTTATATGAAAGCATCTTAAATACTGTTCACCTTAGAAGTAAAACCAACTGGGTGTTCAAATACCTTACATGGATAATCGAACTGGAAGTTTTGATATAAATTTAATCACATGTCTAGTTCCTTACTTTACACTAAATGCTTTAAACTGTACGCAAGTACATCTCTCTTACAATATTATTCAATTTTATTATCGACGTTTCGAGATAATGTTAACGTTCTAAAAAAGGGTGAAAGAAAACCTTTAAAAGTGGTATTTTTATTCTTTTACACGCTCGCGGAATTACGAATAATTATAATAGAATACTAAATGAATTTATAAATGCAAATAACTGGTTTCCAGATAGATGAAGAATTAACGTCAAAATTTCGAGCCCTAAAATCTGCCTTTCAAAGATCCCAAATGAAAAGTATGACTTCACGTAAGCAGGGCTGATTTAAAAGTTCACAAAAAATAATCAAAAATATATTATATACTTAGTCGTGCCATAAATTCTGTTACAAAGATTTCAGAGACTAGCAATTTAAAAATTGCGCTGGAATATTACCGTTAACTTGTTTTTCAGATAGAATGCAGTATTGATCAATAAATTCCAATTAGATTGATTGATATGGAGTGGGGTGACATTGTAATTGCCTTATACAAGTGTGGAAAGTACGTAGTTAATGCATATCTTACTTAACCTCACTTATGTTAACTAAGTTGTTAAGGTACAATAATGGAACTCGTAAAGTAAATACTCGTAATGTGTACAAAAGCTCTGCCTATCCGTCTGCCTCGCCGTCCGTCTTTTGGCAATCACGATTACAGGTGAACGACTAAAGCTATCGTTATTAAATTCACGAATATTCTTCCTCATTTAATGCTCTCCATCGGAAATGCAGATAATTGGACCACTGTCGCTTTTATTTTTTAAGTAAATATTATGCTATTTGAACTCAAATATGTATATAGTAGATTTATTCTACTGGTTTAGGGTATGTGAGCCTAACTATGTGAGTTAACACTATTACTTTTTAAGGTTGAGTCACAAGTAGATTAACTCCAGTACGTCTGAATCCTAACGGCGCATCTCCGACTACAGACCATTTAAATATAAAATCGTACAGCTTCTTTAGGTTTTTTGTTTTTACTTTATTTTGAACTGGATCGAAGAACCCGAAATTGAACTGGTTTTCTGCCTGCTTACAACTAAGGAAAAAAAATAATTAAAATAATTTCATCGGAATAATTGAAACAATTAAAACTTGTTTCACTTAAATTTCTCCATTTATCTAAAGTGCAATTTGGGATCCGTAGAAATTTCGGGTATAAAAAGACAAGAGTGCGAAGTGTTATCATCAGTACCAATCCAAATACCTGAAAATGAAATTTGTTGTGAGTACAGAAGCGGATTCAAATTGCGGCACAAATGTTGATTCTAAATATCTTCTCTCGTGTATTTCAGATCGTTCTTGCTTGCCTCTTGGCCATCGCCTTCGCTAACGATGATGTCAAGGTTTTGCGGAATGATGCCGAGGTCAATGTTGACAATTTCAAGTACGCTCTCGAGCTGGACAACACAATCAAGGCTGTTCAGGAAGGAATCTTAAAGGGCGACCACAACTGGGTTGTTAGTGGCGAATACGAGTTTGTTTCGCCCAAGGGTGTTCACGTTAAGGTCACGTATGTGGCTGATGAGGACGGTTACCACGCAAAAACCTCTCAGTAGAATATTGTGAAGATATTTTGTGGACTTTCAGGCAATTAAATATTCACCTTGGATACAGAAGATGTGTGTATTATTATTATGATATATTTAAGTAGCAAATCATAATATCATATCCACGATAGTACTAATCGTAGTTTATAAATATTTTGCAAATTGGAAATTTAAGTCTGAAACTTTATCTGAAACTTTTTGATAAAAGTTATTATCAAAACTTTTATAAAACCTACAAATATTAATTAAGGGAGAAAATTTCGGGGAGAATTTCCGGTTCCCGACAGATGAAAACTAGCACAAGTATGACAATTATATCGAATACTACCAAGAGTTTGTTCACCTACGGTACCAACAGTACCTAAAGCGTTTAAGCCTACAAGTTGCACAGATGTGAAGCAGACTGACAATGAAAGAGGTTAGGTAGAGCCTAGAGGAACATGCAAAGCAAGAATTATAATCTGTCCAGAAGACGCTATGTTTTTCCACATCTGAAATACTTTCCCACCAAAATACTTCTCTCAGCTTTAGTGTTACGAATACGAATTTATTTACAACATTTATAATACTTTTCGTGCCGATATTGTTACAATGCATATTTTATTCCTTGGATGGATGGGCGGCGATGTACGCCAGGGCTTTCTGGATGGCCTCTGGGATTGGGTGAGGTGTGGGCAGCAGAGGGCTGGCAGCATCAACGTGGTATCCGTTCTCATCAGCGGTATACTGCAGCGAGACTTGTTCACCTTCGGGCGAGATGTACGAATACTGACCGTTGACCACCCAGTTTTCTGGGCCCTTGAAGCTACCCTGTTGCTCCGCCCTGACCTTGTTGTCCAACTCGTAGGCGTATTTGAAGCTGTCCGTGTTGACCTCGGCTGCGTTCTGCAAGACATTGATGTCGTTGGCAGCGAAGGCGACGGCCACAAAGCAAGCAAGGACAATCTATGGTAGGGAATAGAAGAAAGAAGCCAGGTCAGTTGCCAATGATTTGACTATATTTATCTCCACTCTGACTATGTGACTCACAGCGAATTTCATGTTGATACGGTTTTGAATTGTTGCTGATGTGAATCGTTTTGATTTACTGATGATTTGATCTTCGAACTCCGCACTTTTATACAGATTTTCTTATGTTGCCAGCTACTGCTTTGCACGTGCATTAAATATGCACGACAACCTATCTGCCGGTAGTCGAACAACGCCTTACTTTGACCGTTTAAGTTGCTTAATGCGGGAAAGCGGTCAACGCCAAAATGACACCCCGAACAGACAGAGATGCTGATTTGCAGCTATCGCATCTCCTCTTCTTGCAGTGTTGTCTTAAACATTGAGCTTTGCGTCAGACAGGAGTTTGTCGAAATCATTAGCGACATTTGTACCATGAGTGATCAGAAGTGAGCCACTTCAAAAAGTGTCTCATGGCCCTATGTTTGCTACTGTGTATCTGCAAATGAAACTTTAAAGGTTAAGGCCATTATCTTACAAATGAGCTGTGGACTGTACCAACTTCATAAGAAACGCTTTTGTATACAAACTAAAGAAATTATTTATTGAGAGACATGTTATCGCGCCATGTTTTACAGAAGATGCATCAAATTAGACACAAAATTAATGTAGGAGTTCGCTCTCAAATGAACCCGTCTTCTTCTGCCAACATGTAAGATAAGTGAATAAGGTTTAGTACAGGAATTCAGAAATCTGTATAAAAAGGCTGCTTCCAATATTGGACGGTCAGTAAATCAAAACGATTCACATCAGTAAACAACCAAACCGCATCAGCATGAAATCCTTTGTAAGTCGCTAAATAAGTCATAACAGAGGAGCTCATTTTAGCTAACAGGATTTGAAACGGATCTACATAATCTGGTTTCTTTCTTCTATTCCCTACCATAGATTGTCCTTGCTTGCTTTGTGGCCGTCGCCTTCGCTGCCAACGACGTCAATGTCTTGCAGAACGCAGCCGAGGTCAACACGGACAGCTTCAAATACGCCTACGAGTTGGACAACAAGGTCAGGGCGGAGCAACAGGGTGTCTTCAAGGGCCCAGAAAACTGGGTGGTCAACGGTCAGTATTCGTACATCTCGCCCGAAGGTGAACAAGTCTCGCTGCAGTACACCGCTGATGAGAACGGATACCACGTTGATGCTGCCAGCCCTCTGCTGCCCACACCTCACCCAATCCCAGAGGCCATCCAGAAAGCCCTGGCGTACATCGCCGCCCATCCTTCAAAGGAATAAACGTTGTACATTACTGATGCGGTACAAAGTATTCTTAAAAGTTGTAAATAAAATTATTTTATACGGTTAAATGAAGTTCTTTCTATTTGCTTAATCTAACTGAAATGGTGGAATTTCTTTCATGCCTTATTTACAAATTGTGGTCGAATGCGATCGTCTCTTCTAGAGCATAGATTACGAAATTAGATGATGTTATTGTATATTTCACTATGCAAGTGCTTATTATGAGCGAATTTTGTGGTACACAAAGAGAGAGATTTCTTGATTACAGAAAAGGGATTCAAATCGACTATATTCACTCCAAACTATTCGAAGCATATAATGTACAATTCGACGAAACACACCTATTTTTGGCTGAATAAGTAAATCTTGTACATGTAAATATGTATGTGAAGTTAATAAATTGAGTAAAATACTTTAAATAAGAAAGGTAAAGGTCCCAGTTTTATAGTAAATGTAGTTTTTTTTTATTTTAAGTGTGTTATTACAGCTACTGACTTTGAAGCCAGTCGAATAAATTTTAGAAAATGTGAAATTCTATTACTAGAACTGTGAAATACTTTGAAACTTTTGTCGATTTAATTTCAGTCACTTCTGCCAAAGATAAAGAAGGAATTTCAATAGTAGATTTTATATTAACAAGATCACTGGCTTTCAGCACCTATTTAAAAATTTCCAAACAACACATAATATTAAAAAGTAGCTTGGTGTCATATTCGAAAAAAAACAAATAAAATCGCACAAAATATAGTTAATAATATCAACCGGTTTTTAAATGAATTAAAAAAAAAACAAGTTTGTCAATTTTAAAACTCAAAAAAAAATTCGGTACGATTAGCAACAAAACAAAAAATATAACAAGAGTGTTAATTCCGGCCTGGCCGAAGTTCATATACCCTACAACAGCAGGATGAATTTACAGTTGAGTTCAGTGGCGAATCGTACCCATTTGTTGTGGGCCGATTTACTCTGGTACATTAAATAGAATTTCAAGTTTAGATCTGTATTATTAGCTGAGGAATTAGCTTTTAAATTGGGTGCATTGATATTTACCTAGGCAGTAGGCGTGGCAGTAGTCCGATTTTCTCAAAGCGTACTGCATTTGAGAGAAATTGCGTGCCCAACTTAATGACGATGCTTCTACTCGTTCTCTTGCAATAATGCTTCTTTTGATTAGTGGGCGGACCACTCCTATTTCTGGGAGCATATTTAAGATTCAGACAGCGGGATCTGGCATACAATTTCAGCTTCAAATTCTCGCTGTATGCTGAGAAATTCAATTATAAACACGAATGTATTCATATTCCCTATAAAAGGTAGGCGTGGCACTGGTGCCATATTCCCCATTTCCAATCCACAGTCTATTATGACAGAGAATTATGACTCAGGAGCTGATCGTGATCATGAATATACATATGTATATGTATATACTCTTCTATACGTACCACGCCTCTTTAATGCGTTACAAACGGAAGAACCAAGTTAGTATAGCCTTCGGGCGTAGGGTAGAATAATGACCACGCTTAAAGAGTGTAGTGCTGGGCGTTTCTGCTGATGACCAGACGACATGGACGGCTGCGGCAGAGCCCGACCACGGATGGTTTATAGTTGTTTCTAATTTACATACAATAAATTAAAATTGCGAAACAATTTTTACAAATCAGCGTGACATTTTCACAAACTGTGAAACTGTGTTTTAACTCTCATTTATGAGACATAAATAAAAGACTTGAAGCGAAAGATGATGGAGAGGAAACCAGGAAACCGCGTTGCAATGACGGATGATGTTTGTCGGATGAATTATGCACGATACATCTAATTTATTCTAATCGAAAACGAAGTCAAGGTGAAGAAAGGAAGAAAGAAGAATTCAGAAAATGTTTTCATTGCTGTCAATTTCATCAAAGCTACTCGGACATTGATTTAAGAGAATAAAGCCAATAATAAAGATAATTAATAATCCTGTTTCTATTCCGGATAGTAGGAAATCGTCAATAACTGAGTGTAGAAACCAGAAACAATGAATAGAAAGCGAGTCTTGAAGTTACTACAACATTTTATATACAAATATTGCGATATAAAACTAAAAATATTTCTGATAATAGTTATAGTTATGATAATAGTTATGATAATATGTTACTGTAAATTAAGGGAACTGTGAATGCAAAGAATTCTTTCTTGTTTGTATGGTCGTCGCTCAGTCCTAGAATCGCCAAAATCGTTTTGTACGAGTATTTCAAACATTTTGAAGTTTGTTTTCATTGAAGTCATGTTGAGTAAAGCAAACTTGTGCCAGTTTAGCACAACATAATAACGAAAACTTTGTACGCGAATAATTCGAGTACCCTCAGCTATTCTCCTGCACTCTACTAACATGGCATTTCAATGTGAAATTATTTCATTATCAAAGTCAATCGTTTTTGCGTCTAACCAAATGTGTGTCACTAGCAGCCAAAGAAGAGTGAGATTCACAGACGAAACGAAAAGAGATCGGAAAACCGGGCTTTATACTGACGCTCAATGGACTCAAACGCCTGAACGTTATCCTGCTGCGGAGCGCGGTTGCAGTGAGGTGCAGTGCTGAAATGAAGCGCATGCAACTGCGTGTTTTGCATTAACGAGCGCTTCGAAGGCACGTTGTTTGGATGCGCCGTAGCAATGTGACAGAGCCACAGCGCCGAAGCGATTCGCCGACATGAAGTTCAATTCTCATGCTTGGCACGTCTGCATTCGTCCACTTCTGCGCGCTTCCCGTTGTGTAGTGCAACTGGTAGAATGCTTTGTGTAATGCTGGAGTCGAGTCCAAAGCCTGAACAAGTATGTAGGTACATAGGTATATCAGACAACAGTTGCTGAATGCTTCTGCTGACATTAACAATCACGGAACATGGTTCCCTGCCTGCCAAAGCCACTAGCAATCCACAGCCGCAGCCACGCTCGTCTAAAGATCACTTGATTACCTTTACGGTTGTGATTGAGTTTTTTGAAACTGGGTTTTTATTCGTATATATTAATACTCCGTCCGTCGCAGATCATTCGAATTATTCTTCTGTCGCTGCTGCCGCTTCAGTGCTTGATGCCGGAATATAGTGTCATGTGCGCGAGACGCTTGACTACTGAAGACGAACAACTGGCAAAGATAATTGAGGCAGGAAAGTGAGTAAAATACCATTTTTCGGTTATGTCGTCTTTGGCAAAGTCTTTTAAAGAATCAGGTTTAAGAGTTGCTTTTAGGATCTGAACATTCTACAAGCTTAACTTTTCAGTAGTTGTTGCCTTAGAATTTGTTTGCACGTACGTACAAATATCATTAAATTTGAGAAGATTTCCTATAAATTAAGGTAGAATGTATTCTTGAATGTCGTCAAAATGTGGCTCCCAAAGTATTGCTTTTTTATAAACACTATTTTCACAGCTCACGCATTAAGCAAGAATTTTAATCGAGAATCCGAAGATTGCATTTAAACAGTAATAAATAACACGTAGTATTTACAAAATGAAGCAAAGATTGTGAACATTTTTTACGAGTTCAGGTTTTAACGAGTTGACAAAGTAGATAAAAAAATGAGTCAGGAATTAATTCAGAGACTCAAAACTCAGTAAAACAATGACAACATAAAATACAAATATTTTGAATTTAATAATTGATCTCAGCTTCGCAGTTGAACTTCGCAGTAGAAATAAGCACGTAATAATCGACGAAAATTAAAATCAAAACCAATAATGATAGCCGACATGCGACCTTTAAAAGAGAACCAAGTGTCTCTCTTCTCTGCTCATCATATTCGTTACCACTTTCGAGTTCATTTGGCGTAGTGAGTTGGCTGATTTTACCTACTTTAAGAGAGATACACTGACGCTAAAATTTGAAATTGCACCGAAAATATTGTACTTAAAATTGTCATTGAATATGTATTTTAAGTGAGTGGTTGACGTTCCAGCATGCAAATTCGGTAATAAAAACATTTTCTAATAGTTATTCGAGAGGCTTTTATAATTGAGTCCCTCCTTGTGAATTTCTATCATTTACTTTTAATCAGTGAATTGAGTAAATCAATACAAACACTCCCGATACGGTGAACACTACGGTGAAAATCCAATACAACCTTTGATGGACAACTTTTTTACATTAATTGTTCAGGAAAGTGAACAGAACATTTAAGTATTTAACACAAATTGTGTAATTTAGGCAATTGCTCCATTTATCCTGTCTTATTTCTCTTCCATCTGCTAATTCTTGCAATCTCTGAGTCCGTTTTTGCCATCCCTGTGTCCGTGTTTGTATGTACACATTTCATTTCAGTTAGTCTTTTATTGAATTTTATGTAGTTCAACAATGAAATGTACATACGTTTATAAATGAATGAATATGTGAGATAATGAACATTTTGATCACACTTTGTTTAGAGGACAGAAATTCTAAAGGTATTCAATTAGTTTAATCAAGTTCGTAATTTTATGCTTTACGTTATTCACAGAGCTTTAAATGAGCGTACCTGAGAAATAATTTTCATGTACGTGTAAATCGATCAGCTTTTTGCTCATTGTGACAAACTTAAAGTTGTAAAAATTCATTTTCAGTTCAAAGGAGGGAAAAAGCGAGAGCCATTTGAAAATAATTATTTTCATTTCTGGTATAAATTTAAATTTAAATTTAAGTTTAAACCATTACATTACTCTGTATAAACCATTTACAATATAAAGACTCTTGTTGTGTTTTTGTATTTGGTCTAAAATCTAAAAAAGTTTTGTGGATTTGAATGAATGCATACTTTCAGGAGTGCATTTTTTAAAAGTAAAAGCGCAAAACTTGATATTTTTAAAGGTCACACAACAGGCGCATGTTTACAGTACGAACAAAAACTTTTTTAAAATATTTTTTTTTATTTCAACATCACAATTTTCAAAGACGACTTTCTACTCATCTAAAGCACAGCTTTTAAACTTGTTTTTGCGTTAAGAATAATATTCTATATTAGAAAAAAAAGCAACGTAATTTGATTGCATGGTTTGTGTTTACAGTGGACTCGCGTTTACGTGAACACTCAAACCCACTAGAAACCAAGGCGATTCGATTTATCGATATGTTTAAGTTATTAATTAAAATATCATACATATACTTAGTATAGACATAAAGTTAAGGTTTCAACGTTTCTTATCGAATGATAAGTTTCGGATGGTTTTCGCCGAATAAATCCCATTTCATCAAAATTATTGTAAACTACTGTAATATATGGAGTGCCGTTTTGGTCTCTAAGGGTGTATAATTTATCAATCCAGGTAGTTAACATGTTGTGGTGGCCAAAAATGTCCTTAAGCCAATTGCAAAGGTAATGAAATGACTTTTTCAATTCTTAAAAAAACACAAGTCCATGGAAAAGACGCATTTATGTTATAATCAAGAAAATATTATATACATAAGTATATAAAAAATATTAATATATGTATATAATAAATTGATAAACTGTACCAAACTAAAAAATGATCGACATCAACAACAACAACGCTACGTTGCGCCGGGCGGAAATTTATGTAAGCCGATAACCATGGAGATGAAGAAATTGGATCGTGCAGCACTGAAATGAGTTTCGTTACAGATTCAAGTTGCACCAACGCTCAGACTCCGGTTAAACTTGCAGTTAGTTAGCACATCCTTGTGTCTGAGCTAAAGCCCAGAATCGTGGAATAACGACATGGAATAAAACCTGAAGCGTTTGAATATCAAATTTAAGTCTGTCCCACACAATTAAAGAGCGTGAATGGAATCCAGAGCAATTCGTGTTTCATACAGCAAATCTACATTTCAACAGTAACTCCATTCATAACTCGTCAATGGTTTCAACCGCCGCAGGAAATCGGCAAGTTTTGCCATGAGTGAGAATGACGCAGCCTCCAGCAGTAAAACGACAAAAGCGACCGAATTCAGTTCTCACTTTTCCCGACCTTTGACAGTTTGAAATAGAATTGAATCGTGTTCAGAACGCGTTTGTTTCCTTAAAGAACTTGCTAGAACACTTGCTAGAAAGGGAAGAGTTGTGCCCGTTTTTGACGGGGTTCATTACAGGCGATGCCATTATTCGTGACATTTAATGAGTTGCCAACTGAACGGGTTAACTGCAGAGTTTCTGATGCACTTGGAAGGTCTCACATACTGCTCGAAATCGTTGCGATTCTCATGATTATGGCAGGTGCTGGTATTTCGATGAGAACCCGGGCGTGCATGAATGGATGTGGTGCGAATTCGAGGAGTTGACGAAATGCTGGCAATCAACAGCTCTCGTGTTTCGACTGAAGATGAAAATCGAGAGCAGAATCTGATTTAGTGGCTTAATTGAATTACTGATGACTTCACTGGAATGCTAATTATGGTTGGTGGTGGTACTTGTGGCAATTGCGTGGGAGAGCAACGTGAACGGAGGAAGGCGTTACCACTAGACGTGGATTTTCTTGTGGAAAATCGCTTTTGTTGTCGCTTCCAAGGCAAAGCATTCTATTTTAAAGCGCTACCATAACTTGATGCCGTGGAACTAAACTTCTAGTAGATCAGCAACTTCTCACTGCATCATTAGCCAAATCTGCGTCATCATCTGCCTTGAAGAGGCCGCATCTTACCTCATGCCGCAGATATGAACATGTGTCAAACTGCACAAACGAATTATTTAGTTCTCTGGCGCATCGTGATGGTTTACTTTACCTTGTGGTAAGTGTAGCAAAACGTAGATTTATTTATTTACGGCTCCAATACCGCTCAAGGTAATCGCGCGATAATTAGTCGGCTGTAATACAATACAACAATAACGCCGACGAACACAAGCGCTACTCTGCGTTCGATGCTACATTCTAAATTCTTCCATAATGATTCTCATCTTCATAAAATTGCCCTGATTTGGCACACCGGCGCATCACCGCAGCCACAGCAGCCACAACAGCTGCTGTCAATGTCACTTACATGGTGGCATCCGAAGGGGGTCCGGGGATTGATGTCACCCTCCCATATCAGCAGAATGACCATGTTTGGACTGACTTGATAACGACTAAATCACGAAGTTATCAGTTTAGCGACTCGTATCCTGTGCAAAAGCCATAACTCACCCTCCTTTGAAAACTATTACTGCGGACATGTGTTCATAGGGTTTGCGTGTGTGTGTGTGTAACGTTTTCTCAATCAAAACTTCGCAAAAATATTAAAAACTTTATTGATTCTAGCAGTAAACAAGCGCAATGCAGCTGCATGTTGACGATTTCCATTCTAAATGGACCTCGATATGAAGCCTCAAGTGTTTTGATGGTTCAGCAACTTCTGGCGTTTTTTTCGCAACCACTTCATGTCCGAAAGCATTAAACACCGAAATGAATCAAAAGTAGGACCAGCCGAGCAATAAATAGCTGCTATAGCTATTTGCTATAGTGAACGCTGATCCCGTCATCGTGTTTCAGTGGACAGCAATGCAAGTGTGGCCAAGTGAATAAATGAAATTCAAATCAAGAGATGCACATTTAATTGCATTAAAGTTCCATGTTGCAGCAGGTTCGAAAATGCATCAACGTCACAAAATAGCGATGGCGCAGCCGAACAGAATCGCTGCCGGCCATCTTCAGTGAAGTGAATGAACATGTATCGACATTTTTGCTAGTAATTAAAATCAAGGACATGCATTCATGCAAGGCACTTGGGCCGAACTCGTCCAGACCAGACGTAACAGGTTTCCAGTGCGTTAGTATTGCCCAAGATTTAGGTCAAACCATTCACCCTGGCAAAACGCTGCGAGCCTTAAGTTGATGGTGGTTTCATGTGCCTCTAGTGATAGGTTTTGCCAAAGCTATCGTTCTGTCGAAGCTATCAATGATAAAAAGTCACAAAAAATTATGTGACGGTGTTGCATTTGCTCTGGAATTTCGATCAATATTAGCCATCGCATTATCGAAGAGACCCACACTGCTGTAACACGCAGGGTCTACAAAAGAAGTTCTCTCAGTAACA
This sequence comes from Myopa tessellatipennis, assembly GCA_943737955.2. Classification (NCBI taxonomy): domain Eukaryota; kingdom Metazoa; phylum Arthropoda; class Insecta; order Diptera; family Conopidae; genus Myopa; species Myopa tessellatipennis. The sequence goes on from OX031315.1 coordinate 15,859,007, forward strand.
GTTATCCATTCCTTCGGGTTGGGCAATCATCGAAAACTACTATACGATGGCGTGTGAAGAATAATATTATTAGATTATCCAATCCACCGTCAATCAAGGACCGAATTTAACTCGGACAGAATTACCATCATAGTGAGAGTGATGAATCCGTGTGCGTGGTTTTGGTATCGTAAATTAGTATAAAAAAGCTGCCTTTCTAATCTTAATTCTTCTACCTATTAAAATTTGGCATTTAAAGTCAAGCCGGCTGGCATGTTGTTATGCATGCTGGCACATATATTTTCAATTTAGAACCGATATTTCAATGCGAAGGTGCCTTTGTTTCCTTACAGAATTCGAGTACGAGTAACCAACGCTCTAATCTTGAAATTGCATTTCACCGAAATTGTACGTGTGCATGTCTGAAAGATAAAAGGAAATAAGATGAAATACAAATAAAAATAAATTCCATCAACTGTACATTTTTCTGGAGACCGAAATCTTGTTTCCACCATGCAGATTATAAAAAGACGTTCCTGACATTTTGTAAGAAATTTCCATCACTTTCATCACATAAAAGTAATGCATATTTTGTTTCGTGCATATTTACAACTTGCGAACATGAATAAATTCCATACTCAGGCAAAGATTTCGATTAACTGTAAAACTCTAAACAACAACAAAACTCCGAAAAGTGCATTCGTACGACAAATTAACAGAACGAAAATGCAAATGAGCAACTAAACCGTCTATAAATTGCACTAAGTTGCTGCTTATCATTAGCAACATCTACTGCAGCACTGTTGTTAACGTTGAACTGCTGTCACGTATTCTAGCGTTAATATTTGCCAAAAACTGGAAACAGTCAACTGAAGCGGAGTTGACAATAAAGCAGCAAGGCAGACGTTGATCGATACAATCCAAGCCACTGCGAACCGCAGCGCAGTATTCAGTCACTGGGTCGAGGTTCGGAACGCCTCCCTCGAACCCAGATGCTACGTCGCGACGGTTGAGGTACAGTACATAAATTCTTTGGGACACTCAGCCTCACGTGTGGAGTACGACTAACGGTTAGTCGGCAAGGCGGACGAGGAGAACCATCGCAGCATTAACAACACATATCCGCTCCACACGATGTTGCAACAGCGCTTCTTCCAGCTCTTGTGTGGAATCTTCCCTTGAGCACGCATGGAATTTCTAAGTTCAGCTGCCAGACTCTAGAGCATCAGCCGGCCAGAGTTGCTCACATGAACCGGCATGGATTCGCATGGATCTCAAGACATTGCCAACATTTAGTGCGATTGCATTGTCTGTAATTATTAAAGTTGCTGTAGTTTTTGTGCTGTCAGATCTGCCAAGATAACCCATCCATTCGTCTGCAGAGTGGCGATGTGCCTCTCTCGCATTCGAACAGCGAACGTTTTGTTGATAGATTTTATCGGCAATCGAACGGAAATCATCGCAGTCACAAAAATATGACACAATTTTGGAAATAAAGTACTTCAAGCGGCTGCTGCGGAGGAAAGGGCTCATTTGATTAGAAAGGGACTGGATGACATTTATAGTATTTGACAGTTGTAGTCATTTGGGCCTCAGTTTGTGATGTAAGATTTTGTGCGATATGATTTTCTCAGACAACGCAAAATGTCACATATTTCAGGACAGATACAAAGATTGATGTAGGGATTAAAACTACTCAATTATTGTTACAAGGCACTCATTTAGTAGCTACATACCCGTATTTTCGGATTTTGACAAAGAAAATTGATCGAACAAAGAAATGTAGAAGAAGCTACCCGTAGCCTAAGATAATTACTCGTTTCGATAATTAAGAAATAATACAGAACAAATACTAAGTACGTCAGTGTTTACAGGAATACAGTTGCACAAAAGTTTATGAAATAAATTAAAATTCTACTATATTTCTATTTTTCTCTCTGTACTTCTGCTCTTCACCACAAACTTAAAGTTATCCAAACACATAATAATTCCCTGAATTTATCATTTCATCAGGCCCTCTTAACGATTATTTTGATTCCGAACATCAAGCAGATGCTCAGACGCCTGCGCTGAACATATAGAAGTACACACTATATATTTGCCTGCCTTCTATGATTTATTTTTACGTAAACGAAGGAAACTATTTAATGTAAAGATCAGATTATTATTGAAGAATTGGGGTGACTTCTTTGTGTGTGCCACCAGGAGCCACCATTACCAGTTAATATAATAAATATGTTGACCATTAAAGGTGCTTACATTCCATTTTCTGTCTCGAAGAGTATATGAGATGTTTTTCTATAAGGATATTTCTCTTTAGTAGTATTTTGTTAAAAGTACCATACTTTTATTCATCTGAAAAAATAGAGTTTAATATACAGGAAAGGAAACCGAAGATTCTGGTTGCTATATTTCTCCTGGTCATAGTTTGAGTTTGCGTTTGAGAAAGGTTAAATAAATCAATAATTGCTGTGTGTCTAAATAAATCTGACAACACATTGAAAACGGCTTGTTACGGTGCTTCCTGGAATGATTGATTGCATGATCAGACCACAAAGGAGAAAATTAAATGTTAAGATGACAGAATAAAGCGTGCTCCATACAAGGACGGCACATCATCACAGCTCGAAGTGCGATTTAAATACAATACAAGTAACGCTAACGACTGTCTAATAATAATCACTGCAATTTTTAAATGAAAAGCTATTTCGTCAAGTTTTCGGCTAAAAATAGAAAAGCATTTATTTCAATCGCCATTCAATAGTTCCTGCTTGCATGATTACATCGTTTCATGCTCAATGAAAAGATCTAAAAATAAGTAGTACGAGTAGAAGTTTACTCCTCTAGCAGTAGTTGAAATTCCCAAATGAAGTCGTCATGAATACCGCCGCAGCATGATGCAAGAGCCACAATCAGCGTCTCAACAACAGAAGCAGAACGATTTCCAAGTTCAAGTGCATCCATCGCTTCAACGTATTGAAAGCAAACGAGCGACTGACTGACGGGCTGACACATTGACTGACACACTGACTGCTCAGAGCTGCCCGTAACGAGCAACGCTAATGTAACGTAATGCATGCAGCATTATTTCCCATAATTAACGTCAAAATTTCAATACACCAGCTATAAATTAAAATGTGCAAAGCTAACTCCAGCAAAGAGGAATTTATGAACCACGAATTTCTCGTACAGTAGAGCGAATCTCATTATTTGCGAATACTTTTCAAAGCTTATCTGTGATTTCAGTGGCAGTTACTCGACTATTCGACTCGAGTATTTAGTCAGTTTTATAGAATAATTACAACCAGAACTTAGCTTTCGCTTTTCTTTAATACTTTTTTAAAAATCTTTCCTTTAATAAAAATAATACGCTTTCTGTGTTACTCTTGGAAGCTGTTGTTCTGTGAATGCAATAAATTTCTTCTTTTATATTTCTTGAAGAAAAACCAAAGGCAGATTCATTACATTACTCGACTTGGTGACGTAAACTTATACATTTCTAAACATTAATAGACGAAAATAATAATAAGAGTTATTATCTAAGTGATGAATTCATGCTGAGTTAGTTATTATAAATGATCGGTGATATTTAACGATTCTTCATTCACTTCGTTACAATTTTGATTCATGGTCATAAAACTGTTGCGAATTTATAAAAGGCAATTTCGAGTATCGGTCGTTCCTTTTGAAATTATTCAGTGAGCTGATAGATTGTTGCAAATTTGCTGACAAACAATTATCTCAGAATGGAAAGACTCTTAGCAGATTTCCATTTTAAATGTGTTTTCATTTTGAAGATGCGTCGAATAAAGCTTTAGAAAAATGTACATTCACACACATACATATACACACATTCAAGTACACTCAATTCTAAAGGCTACTCATACATTGAAGGCTCGAAGCAAGATTGCCGGGGTGGGCAAGCATTCTCACGTGTCTGCCGAAGACTATCATGAGGTGCATGTGTAATGCACTTCTAAATTGTTTAGAGATGTGTATTTTAGAAAGTGGTACACAATAAATACGCCAGCCTCCCGTCACTGTATGTTTGTCCTTTAAGGCACTTAAAGATTTTAAATACTAAGGTTATTTTTTAGTATTTAATGTTAACTTGTTCATTTCATTGATGTTTCCATACCATGCTCACATATGAAGTACGTAATTTGTAATAATAGTTGTTCAATGAAGATGGCGTTTCCATAAAATGTACCACGCTGAGTTTATTAGGCTTGCGCTTTTAATGTTATCAGTCAATACACAAGCAATTAACTGATTACCAAATTGCAATTTATGCAGCTTTTCCCTTCACTTTGTGCATAATTTTTAATTGATAGTGGTCAAAAACGTCTCGTTTTTATGAGCTCAGTTGGAGTATGGGCAGATGTTGCTCGAAAGTAAGAGGAGAAGTTGTTAATGAATGAATAAATTCATTAGCTAAAGCGGGTTATACAAGAAGACCTAATTAATATGTTGCAGGCTTTTTATTCTCAGACAAGTTTTACATGGTTTTTGGTATTTGTTGGAATGGCCCCAGAAATTTTTCCTAAATTCCTTATTCGGTCAATTTACCTACACTAACTACAATACTATTCTATGAGCCTGTAAAGGACTACAGTAATTATGAGGCCGCATTTATATTTTAATTTAAGGACTCATTTTTCAAAACAAACCACATCAAGCTATTCTTAAGCTCAATCTTCTAAGGTATTATTTTTATAAATTTCTGTGCGGTAACACAGTATTACTGTCGAGTTCTGTTTCACTTAAAAATGTCGAAAACACGTCATAATATCTGGGACCCTGCCATGCTCTTTTGAACCAAAAAACAGCTCATCTTCAATGCAAGCGAACCAAAATTGAATCTATAAGAACGTGACGCGTGGTGCATTGAGTGTACTTCGAACATTACGAAAAATAGCAGTGGAATTTAGTGAGAGGGTATATTTTCGTTTTGTTAATTGCAGTTTTTGTGCTGCTGTAGTCTACTTCACTGCAGCCGAGCCGATTCGGAATGATGACAAGTCGGATTGACTTGAAGAAGATTGGTTGAAACGGAGATCGCGCCAACTCGAAAGTCATTGAATGGCGTTGAGCCGCATGCGGTATATCCAAACTACTTCAGATTGTTTGTGCAGAATTCGATATAAATGCACCTTAAGCCATTAAACTATTAAACTATCTTATGTATTCTGAATCATTAAATTTAACATTTAAGGACTTTTGAACTTGCCGTCATCTTGAATACCTTCCCTGTTGTTAGTTACCAACTTTTGCATAAAATACATATTTTTCTGTAAGCATTATAATGTGCATAGGTAAACAGTTTCGTAAAGTTAGTGATGTAATTGAAATACACACTTGAAATACATGTAATGAAATGAGACAGTTGTATAGCTTGAGTACTCGTAATCTTTCACCTTACAACTCAAGATTTCATTAAAAAATCAACGGCGTCAACATAAACACTTAATTCAATCGATTTTGGGAAGAGGAAGTCCTTAAAGGATCCATAGAACATGGAAGATAATAGAACATCGTTTTGTGTTGTTTCTAATACACACACAATTCTAAAAAATCTAGCCTTTTGATTGAAATTTATTACCAAATTTCATTGCTTCGTAGTACAATATTTTGTTCTATTGTAATTGTAAAATATTCGGGTGACCAACTTAGTACTGTTAAATATATGTACATACAATATAATGAAGGTGGCTGCAGTCTATTGACACCCGTCTCAGGCTTCCAACCAGCGCCGAACCGTTTCCCAGCACAGCAGGCGCGAATGAATCGCTTTAGATTGGGAGTATGAGAGGTTACCGGCAACCAGGGGCCTGATGGGGGCGGCGGGATACTGTAGACTGCTGCTGCTGCTCTCTGGCTCTTGTTGGGGGTTTTCGTCACGATCGATTGACGATTTACGAGTACTTTTACAACAACAACAATTACAAGAACACAATAAATGATGCTCTCGCACAGATTTCGAACGCGCAAACAAAAGAGATGGTGTCGCTGGTGGCTGGCTGCGTGCTTGTTGTTGTTGTAGTTTGTCATGCTGTAATGTGGTTGACGGAGGCAGTGGTACTGGTGGATGTCGTCGTCGTGGTCGTCGTCGTCGTCGCCGGCGCCGACGCAGTCGTGAACCTGTTCGTGCAAATTCGTCTGTACAATTCTGCACTCCAGCATATTTGTTGTAATCATTCGTATTGTTGGTTCTACAGAAATTGCGATGATGCACCCTGCACAACAATAACAACAATAAAAACCAAAGCAAATTTCCTATCAAATACCTTAGCCAAAATCTGAGTTAGAGCAAAGTTGGCAACTCTATTTGTTGCATTTTCATAAGATTTTCGCGCATATAAAAGCCAGGGTATAAAACTGTTTGAAGACATATTAGTTGCAGCAAGAGATCGACCAGCAACAAGACGAACACTTGTTACTCAAACTTACTTGCGTTACTCAAACTTAAAGGATTTCGATAAAATTGAGATACTATAGCAATTCAAGTGATGCAGTGTCAAGTGCGTTAAGAATTTTGTTTCGTTTTATAAGAGGTTATCTCAGAGTGTTTCACGAACTGCAGAGAACTTCACCACAACATCGAATAACTGGGAATCCGAACTTTGTAATCATCTAAATACAGAAAAGACTAGCAATATTTTGGATATGCGTGTGGTGAGTTCGAAGTGATTGAAAGGTGTTGAAAAAAAAATGAAATTAGTAAAAAGAAGGCAACGCGTTTTCATTTCTTCCGTGGCCTCAGTAAATTCACAAATTCAGACCACCAGCCAACCGGCTTTAAATCAAAATTATAACTCACTCCTCCCTAAATATACACCCTATGATCTACCTTCACAGTTTTCCACTTTGCGTCTATGAAACCTTTGATACCTAAAATAAAGCATTATCATATAGAGTACGATCACTTATATTCGTATACGTCAATCATATGCGTAAAGTATTCGTAAACGCGACTGCGAGAACCGAGACCTCGGCACCCTTTGAAAAGTGTTCTAACTACACCGCTGAAGAACTTTCAAATTCAGGTGTTAATTATTTATTATTTTTTTGCTTTTAAAGTGTATAGGATTTAATCAACCCGTAACAGTTGGCTATTAAATATTCCTTTGTTTGAAATTTCATATTCCAGAGCTCATGTCTGTCGACTTTAAATTCGGTCAAATTTGAATTAATGACTATACTAGCATTTAGTTTTATTTTTTCATTTCATATAATATTTTATATATTTTCACAAATCCTCGAATTACATATCATTACGTAATACGCCAAAGCACTGGTGACTTTGAAAGCATACAGTAAAACTAAAACAACAAAACCTTAAAATGTAAGCTACAAATTCGTACAATTTTATACATGTTGAATAATCGTACATCCGACTCATCTAAAATTCGCATCATCGAGCGCATTGATGTTGAATTTTTGGAGATCAAAACGATTTACAGACTATAAATGAAATCAATTCCAGTCACCGACCCACATCAATACTGTTGCGATCCTTTCAGAGCCATTGCCAGAGCTGCTAAATGCCACAGTTCGCGCTATAAAAACACTTTGTGGCGGTGAGACGGCGGTGGTCTTTCTATTCTAGTAATATTAAAATTCAGATCCATATGAAGTTTGAATGAGTTGACATTAAATCGCATTTCGATGCTGACGCTTGATGCAAACACCACATTAAGCGCTACTTTAAATAACATCGATGCAGCGATTGTGTAAACGAAAAAGTGTCCTTAAAAAACACTCAGTTGACATTTGAGAATATTTAAGGCCTTAAAGGCATGTGAAAAGCTTAGCGTATGTAGTGAATTAGAAGTTCGAACTGCAGTCGGCGACAAACGTGTCTCTTGTTCCACAGAAACACGAGTACTCTGAAAGTGTTTCAAAACCACAGAAATAAAGAAGCTTCAACTAAATCGTGACCGCTCTGCATGCAGCGAGCTGCAGTTCATCATTCATGGCAGCAGTTTTGAAGCCCCAACAGCATCAAATTGAAATCAGGTGAAATCAACGGTCGGGCCAAAACTTCTTTCGGTCTCTATTTACAAGCATCGCAAAGAGGTGTGTTAGCTCGGAAACCGGGTCAATTGCTGCATATTGAGATGGATATCTCTGGACTCTCTAGGTAACTTAGAGCAAAGTAGAGGACTGGCGTAGCTAACAACTCTTTGCCCACGATCAGTGTTTAAATCGCTTCTTTAGTCGTCTAATGGTGAATACCATCAATGTTGCAAATGTTGATGTCAAGAGGATATATTCCGCTGTGAAAGTGAATGTTTGTTAAGCGGTTTTGAATTAATACACTCAAAATTGGCTTTATAAGTAAATTATTCAGCTCGAGGATTCGATGAGTATTCGTTTCGTTTTGAAATCAGCAGATGCTGCACAACAGAGCACTTTCTGGACTTATGACATTTGAACTGCTGTGTGGGTAAACTTCTTGCTTCTACTGTGCAAGTAATCTTACGAAAAGAGTTCGGCATCTCAGCTTCAGATTTGGGGATATCATATTTTCTGAACATCGTATCTTTTACTTTCCACGTTTTCTAAATTCTAAATTTGCTAAATGCTAGAATGAGTAGGTTCTCAGGTTCCTCAGGTGTCAGTTCTCCAAGTAGTACCAGGAGGTGGACTTCGGAAAATTCTTCAGGACCGTTTCTTAACCTCACTAATGTGGTAATCAGTCTCAAATTTCAATTTTATACTCGTGTTCGCCGCAACATACTTCAACTTGACACCTTATCCAAGGTACACCTTAGATAATCTGCAGCGACAAGCAGAATTCAGCTCAAGGCCGATAATCTAAACGGTAAACTTGCTATCGAGTTAGGTACTGACAACGATCTCAAGATATCAACAGCTCTCGCGGTTTTTATATTGTATATTAAGTCACACGAGGCTCACACGATACCTTTTAACTTTTGAGCCTCAGCATCTCCAATCAGTTTGGACATAATTCATGCCACATTATCGAACAATGAGCGATGTTTACAGCTCCACCAACTGCTTAGGGAAGGAAACAGAGGCAACAGCTAAAGCCACAGAAGACTTGTTGCTGCCAGATGGCAAGGATCGCAGTGTTGACCAGGTGCAAACACACCGTCATGTACCCAATCAGATGAGCACCAGAAGTTTTCAAATAAAATTGCAGATTTTGTGGTCTTAAAAAGGAAAAAGCGCTGTCGTGGCAGGCTCAAGGGAAGAATTCCCAGACGTCAATGAATCACTGCCAGTCATAATCTGTAGTCATTTCTGACTTAGTTCAATGATTACAGAGCCCAACTAAAACTGCGACCTCAAGAGCAATAAATAGCTGTGGTTGTCTGCTAGGCGATCCCTCAAATTTTCATTGGTACTGGAAGCTATCGTGGTCTGAACTCGATATCGACTCGTCTAACTACCCATTTATGAGATGACTGTTTTGTTGTTTCTGCGCTCTCCAGTAAAGACTCCTCCAGAGCCGATGCGCAGCCTCAGCACGGCATGATGCATCGGTTTGAGCTCAGAAATCATGACCGTTTGCTTAACGACGCTTATATGTTTCTAATGACTAACCAACCCAGGTTTGGTTTCATTTGTTGCTTTATTCAATAAATTCAGACATCCATTTCGTTGTGCAAATTCGGCAAATCGGACGAGAATATCATTTATCGTCGAGTGCAATTCTTGGTCTCCTTAGGAAATTGAAACATTTTAACCGAATCTCATCACAATCAATGCTGCAATAAAAATAAACCGCTTCATTCAGTACTCGCTTTTCATACTTTACATCCAGATGTGGCAACGTCAGAACATCCACATAAGAGAGCTCTATTTTGTTAGGACCAAAGACGATATAATACATTATATTGTATTATATTGTCTTTGGTTAGGACGTCTTCTTTATACTATCATGAAACAAAAAGTGTTCGAAAGTGGACACATAAGAAGTTGTGTATCATAATAATTAGTGAAATAACTGAATAATAAAACAAATAATAAAGTAGTAAAATAATTGAATAACAACATTTAGATGAACAACAACATGATAGAAGGTATTGTATTGATACCATCTATGGTATTGAAGATATCGTATTCCATTTAAACTCAGGTTGCATTAAATACGTTTTGTGCATGCCTGTAAACCAAGACACAACTGATAAGGGTAGAGGATAAAGCGTGAATCTTGAACGTGAACAGGAATATTTTGTTGACTATCTTTTTGGGAATAATAGCTTTTAATGTCGTTTTCTGTGTTTACAGGTAGGAATACAAATAATGTAAATAATGTAGATAATGTATAATAATGTAAATAAAAATATTAATTCTGTGTTTACAGCTAAACTCATTTCAGTTATTATCTCTGTTAGATAAATTAGGATAGAAGGTATAAACTCATTATATATTCATTAACGAATTCCTCAAAACAAAAACTTGATCATTTATAGATTTGTGTCAGATGTATTTTTCAGTAAGAGACATAACCCTTAACACACCCCTTAACCTAATTTGTAACCGACTTCATTGGCTATAATTTCTCCTGTATTTGTTATCCCAAAACAGCTGCTCTTCGTTACGTTTTTAGCGGTGACGTATTGCGCACGTCTAGACAACAAGTACCTACCACCCCCTGCTAGTGCGGCGAGTGCTGGCGGTGGTCCTGGTTTGCAGGGTCCTGGTAATAATGGCTTAGGAGGAGGCTTCAGCGGCGCAGGCGGTCCAGGACGACCTTTCGGCCCGCCTAGCTCTGTTGGCGGCGGCGGTGGCTTCGGTGGCGGACGTGGCCCTGCTCAACCCTCAGCACCAGTAATCCCTATCTTGTCGTTCGAGAATGAAAACGATGGCGATGGAAATTATCGCTTCAGTTATGAGACCGGAAATGGTATAAAGGCCCAGGAAGAGGGCACGATCAAGAATAAAGGTTCGAACAATGAAGTAGCGTCAGTTATGGGTTCGTACACGTACACGAATCCCGAAGGGGAAGTGGTTGAGATCTCGTATGTTGCCGATGAGAATGGTTTCCAACCACAGGGCGATGCGCTTCCAACACCTCCCCCCATACCTGAAGCCATTGCGAAGGCGTTAGCGGCTCAAGGCATCTCAGCAGCACCAGGTGGTGGTTTCACTGGAGGATCTGGTGGTGGCACAGGTGCTGGCGGTTACGCAGGTGGCTCGGGTGGAGGAGCAGGAAGTACGTTCAATAGATAATAATAATCCAATAGTTATCGTAAAGAATATTCATTAATGTTTAATTATTTTCAAGGTTATGGCGGAGCTGGCGGTGGTGGGTTTGGCGGAGGTGGGGGAAGCGCTGGAGGATACGGTGGTTCCGCAGGTGGTGGCGGAGCAGGTGGATTTGGAGCAGGTGGAGGAGGAGGAGGACGTGGTAGTGGCGGAGCCGGAGGCTCTGGCGGATACGGTGGATCTGCAGGTGGAGCAAGTGGTAGTGGCGGGGGTGGTTTTGGAGGCGGAGCAAGTGGCGGTGGTTATGGTGGAAGAGGAAATGCAGGTGGAGCAGGACGTGGAGGGGCTGGTGGCGCTGCTGGTGGTAAGAGTGAAATCATACTTTTGTCAAAGTTGTTTTTAATCAACCATTGAAGGTTATGGTGTAGGTGGAAGCGCTGGCGGTAGTGGTGCTGGTGCTGGTGGGTTTGGCGGAGGTGGGGGAAGCGCTGGAGGATACGGTGGTTCCGCAGGTGGTGGCGGAGCAGGTGGATTTGGTGCCGGCGGAGGAGGACGTGGAGGCGGAGGAGGACGTGGAGGCGGAGGCTCTGGAGGATACGGTGGATCTGCAAGTGGAGCAAGTGGTAGTGGCGGAGGTGGTTTTGGAGGCGGAGCAGGTGGCGGAGGAAACCTGGGTGGTGGTGGAAGAGGAAATGCAGGCGCAGGTGCCCCGGGCTCGCAGTACGTTCCGCCCGGGCGGCCTGGAAATGGAAACTTCAATCTACAGACCGGTTACAACTATTAGCACTTCACAAGGCATTGAATCTGTTGCGCTTCTAAATATAATCTCTTTGAAACATAATCTGCCGAATGTACTCTTAGGTTTTAAGTGTATTTTAAATGGACTGTCCTTTTTTCTTCTTTAAATCACATTAACAAACTCAACTTCTCGTACCGATTTCCAAACACTTTCTTCCAATCCGAATTGGCTTTGGTTTTATAAGTATTGTTCAAACGACAGGCTCGTGACATGACATTAAAGACTCTCTTTTGTGACTTTCATCTATTAAAAGACAAAACACTATAAAGAACATCATTTAAAACAGCTAAAGTAAATAATTGTTTTATACAAATACATCTCTTTCTACTTTTGTAAAATCTTCTTAAATTTATAATCTTTTTTATATAAACTTTTAAGCAACTTTGATCCAAATTGAGCGTACTTAAGGAAAAGCGAATAAAAATGTTAAGAAATATAAAAACGACACACTTCTTTATTTTAACAGTTTCGTAATTCCAGTACATTGGTTTATTGATATTCAGATCATTTGAAGTCATTCTTCTTTGCTTTTATTCCCTGAACTGGAATTTTTATTTAAATTATAACATTTCATTGACTTAAAGAAGCTACTTCGTTCTGCACATTGGGTACGCCTCGCCAGGTGATGGAAAAGCATTATGATCGATCGCCGCACACGATATAATGTTTAAACTCTATATGCGATGTCAAGTTTAAGACATTGGAAGGAATTAAACTATGGATAGAATATTTCAATATAATCTCTTGTAAAAGACTGACGTATTTTAAACAACTTACAACAAGAATTTGCATAGTTTTTCAAAATGTTCATAAATCCGCAAAATGAAGGCAAAGAAATCTCTTCAAAGTTTTCCCCTATAGGAGGAAATGTACTCCATCGCTCGTGATGATTTTCGTCTTCTTCGTTGTTGATGCTTAATAAGGCGGAGAAGTCTTATTGACGTGTATTTTTCGAATAACTTTCCTACGCAAATGCCAAGTCACCATGATAGATGACGCCATTTCCAAAAATAAGCATTTGCATTTAAAAATAGGGTGATTACTTGTATATGTCTGGAGTTCCATTTAATCCTCGTCCAATTGTAGGTTATATTTCTCAGCTATCTAATCAATCGGAGGATAGACTATATTCTAGCTGGTTATGTTTTGCAATATATTCTTTCTATTTAAATTCAAATTTGGACTGTCGAATACATCATCCATCTATACATCATTTGCATCGATTTGGCAGAGAAGAAAAACGAAGTTCAACAAAGCACAAACAATCATAACAATCAATTTTGCAAAATTGCAAACAGTGGAAGTCCTTCTTAGTAGGCATGGTGAACAAATTCAGTCCTCTGCGAATATAGCAGAAATTCAGCGAAACTTGATGAGGAAGATCAAAACTTACTGCGAGCTACGGCCCATTCCTCACGCCTATTGTTGGGCCCGTTTGCAATACAATTGATAACAATCTCGAAGTAACCAACTGCTTTACTCTGCCAAGAACAACACCGAACAGCGAAGTTCAATAGTCGTGTTTAAGTGCAATGTTTAAGCTGATTGTGTTTTATACAAAACTTTTGTACACAAGGCTCACAATCCAAGAATGAGTCATAAGCTTCTAATTATTTTAAGCCGCTTATTTATTTTTTCTTTTGTTGTCCTTTACATTTATTTGCAACATTTACATGCAACATTACATTTATTTTATTGCAATTTAGGACTGTTGACGACCACAATACTTGTGAATAAAGATTTACAGCCCTATTCTGGTTGAGTGGCAATTACTAACTAAATAACAAGCCAGCCTAAAAGTATGCAAGCACATTAGGTTATTAATGAAATTCGAATATGATACAAATTAATAATAAAAACTTCAAAATCAATAAAATCAAAAGTCTTCAAAAGGCATAAATAGCAACATTGGTAACAACAAATAAAGAAATAAATAAATTAAAATTGACATTTTGAGAAACGGTTTTTAATTTAATCTTTTATTCTCAAGTTATTGTTCACATCCATTTATCTTTCATCGTTAAGTGATATACTGTTTTGTTACATGTTTTTTGGACAATTACATCACATTATTTACATTAAAGTCTTACAGTCCTAATTATACCCTACACCTTAAGGTAAAGGTATATTCACTTTGTAACGAAATGTGTAACGCATAGAAATAGAGACGATAGGTATAGAAAAGTATATATATTCTTGATCAGCGTGACATCCTGAGTCGATTTAGCCATGTCCGTCCGTCTGTCTGTCTGTCTGTCTGTCAGTCTGTCTGTCTGTTGAAATCACGATCACAGGAGAACCAATAAAGATATCGTGATGAAACTTTGCAGATATATTGTTTTATGTGGTGGGCAGGTTGGTATTGAAAATGGGCAAAATCGGTCCACGACCACGCCTAATTTTTATTAAAAATGTGATATCAGCGTTCGTTTTTGAGCTATTACAACAAAATTTCATTCCTAGGTATAGAGTAGCATTATCCGTTAATATGCCAAATATGGGCGTAGTCCGCCCACTTTTAGGTTACACAGGCAAAAGAGGGTTATATTGTTAAATATATAAACTTCCTGAATAAAACATTAGATAACAACTTGTTTTACAAAAAAACATTATTACATCAAAACTGGGTGCGGTCCGCCCACTTTTACACTACATATACAGTATAGCAGTATGAAAAAAAGTTTATTACCACGGAAATAAAGTTTAAATGAACACAATTATAAAACAACTAAGCTAGTTATTTTGTTTTGAAAAAGGTAATGACCACGCCTTCTATTTATACAGAAGCGTAGCTAGGTCTCATGGAGCCCGGGACGTTTAATCAACTTGTAGCCCCATAAATGCCTAGAATTCAATAAGTCCCTACTTGATTGCCACAACTGCCGCCCCCGACATTGTGCCGCCCGGAGTGGACCGCCACCCCCGCCCTACCCGAGCTTCGCCTTTTTTTTTAATTTTTGGTGTAGGGTATCTAAGATTCGGCCAGGCCGAATATACATAGCTTTCTTACTGGTTTTCTTTACAATTTGTTAATTGATTTTGCATAATCTAATAACCTTATACAAGAATAGATTATGCTCAATTTGATTGAGCCCAATAAAACTTCAAACTTCCTACTTTCATTGGATTTATAGGCTGCGATTTATGTGACTCTTTTAGGCTGTGATTGCTATTCAATTGTTAATTTCTCACTCTACCAGAATAGGGCTGTTATCTGAAATTATGTGGCCTCTGAAAGTAACAAACTATTAACTATAACTTAACGTAAATATCAAGAAACCTGTACTTAATTTAAAGTTAACACATTGTTTTCCAAGAAGCTAAAAGCGAAGCATGTACTTACCTGCTAGACTAAAGTTTTCTTGAAAACAGCTCTATTCGAGCAAATTTCTACTCGGACTTTGATTAAACTGCCGCGCCTAAAATTGAACCACTATATTTTGATGGGATCCAATGGATTCCAACTAGACTCGAAGGACGTGATATCCGTGACTGATCTGAAATGCAGAGGAAAGCTGCGAGACCTGATGAGGACCCACACCGACAAAGCTATTGTAGTTAAACCACACCGACACCAAAGCGATTGCCGTTTTCACTATTTTTAAACATCTACATCATTTGTTAAAATGGAAAATAGATACAAAGATAGTTATTAAGTCGCATGAAAATGGAATAATGGAGAAACCTCTAAGATTATGGTCTTTAATTTTAGGCAACGTGTTCTCAAAGACTTTTGCAGTACCTTTAAAGGCTTACCTCAATCTTTCTTAAGACTTGCCTTTAATATTTCTAAGGCAATGATAACACGGCGTCTGTTTTTTTCTTAGGTAAATGTATTGCATTTCATTGAAGCTCTTAATTAACGCACTCTAATAATTGTCGCATATGTACATATACTGATAAAAGACCATGAAAATTAACACAAATATGAGGCAAAAAGCGTCGGGCGACATCCTCTACCAAGAGTATACTCCAAAGCTTCATGCGCTGGCCTTCTTGTAGCGCCGGTACTGATTGTAGCCGAACGGATTCACCAATTGACTGGCGCGTCCTTGCAATTGCTGCGTACCCAGCTGCTGGGCACTCGGCTGTTGAGTGGTTTGCTGCTGCCCAGTTTGTTGCTGTGTTAAGATATCGTTTTGACGCTGCGTCGTAAGATTTTGCTGCTGCTGCAAGTTCTGTTCCTGCTGCTGTTGCTGCAAACTACTGCCGAGTTGTTGCCCAGTGGAAATATTCCCTGATCCGAGGGTTGTCGGCTGCTGATTAAACTGGTTGTCCCCTTGATACTGACCCGAGTTCTGCTGCTGATAATATCGCTGCTGCTGCTGCAGAGGCGTCAACTGCGGTTGACCCAATCGCAGTGATTGGGGCGCATTAAATTGGCGGAACGGTGTTCGGAATGGATTCAGGTTGGGATTCGCAGTGAGGCCGCCCGGCTGGAAGGGCTGTTGCTGTTGTTGCTGCAGGCCGGAAATATATTGCAGGGACTTAGCGATGGCTTCGGGAATGGGTGGCGGTGTGGGAATATGGTCACCCTCAGCTCGGAAGCCTGCGGAGAATACACTCTTGAGAAGGCACAAAGAAAAATACTTCCCTCTCTCGGTCTCTACCATTTTCGTCAGCAATGTAACGCACTGTGATCGGAGTACCTTCTGGCGAAGTGTACGAATATGAGCCCTGCACTACTTGGGCTTCAACGGCTTCACCCAGACCCAGGTTCTTAACGAAGCCCTGTGCCTGTGCAGTGGTGCCATCAGCTGAAGAGTACCCGTAAGCGAAGCTGCCATCGTAGTTGAGCTCGTTCTGGTAGGCGGTGATGGGAACGAAGTTTGGAGGATTGTAGGGGCGATAAGATGACTAAATAATGCAGAGAAAAAAGTTAAAAAGCAAACAATAAGTGAGTCGCTTTTTGCAACTAGTATGTTAGACTTTTTGATCGTAAATTCGTTACGATCCTTGCACCCAATGGGACACAATTTATTTCCGGAACCTGCTTAAGTCATTACGAATAATATACCTGCGGCACGATTGATGACAGCGGCGCAATAGAACCCAATGAAGTTAAGTGCGACACTTGCGAAAATGGAGTATCGGGGAATGATGTCTGCTGCTGCTGCAATTGTTGCTGTTGCCGCAGCAATGACTGTTGTCGACGTTGATACGGCGTTTGATTGAAGATCGAATTCTGCTGGCAGTGACACGCGGTCAGCAGCGACAATGAAAAAATTAGGACGGTGGTGAGCTGTGGAGGAAAGACAGCCTTGTTATTTTCAAAAATACCTTAAAAGGATTTTGTTTTTTCCACGTAAGCATTCCTTTCTAGTTAGTAAACTTAAGCTTTTCAGTAATTCAGGAATTAAAAAGTTACCCGAAACCTGATGTTATCCATTCTAACCATTCCGATTAACAAACTTTGATTAGGACACGAAGAAGCTGAAAACTAAAATAGTAACAGTAACATTGTAATCGACACTTACAACTTACTGCAACTTACAACAACGACTTTAAACAGTAAGAATATCTCAAACCGAGCACAGACGAACCTAAAACAAACAAACGAACCTAAAACGCAGCATCCGCGAAACTAATTTGCAACAACGCGTGCGCCGAGTATTTATACAGATTGCAATGCGCTCGAGTGCAACACCCACCGCAGATCGCAGCACAGAGCACACGGTTGATGGAATGCATCGCAGCGATCTGATAGAAGATCGCGCAACGTAATGAGAAGCGATGAAGTTTTAAAGCTTCCTGTTCGAACGCGCCGAGTGTTGTTGAACTTCAACGGTAGAGAATAAAAACAGTGTTCCTCAGCATCCTCGTGTTGTTGTTTTGCCGACCACTGAAGGTCACTTCTAGTGCGCCACCGAGTGGTCCGCACATGTAAAAGCTGCGAGCGTGTAATTAATTGCTTGCTCCGAAAACTGATTCCAGTACAACAACTACAGCTCGCCTAACATTTTGAAATGCAGCATCGAATATTCAACTCCCTTTTTTCATTCAATTGTTGTCAGAGTTGAAATGGTGCCATATCTTTGCTTTGCAGCACTGCTGGAATTTTATTAAAACGCTTCGAATTCTTACCAGAGATATTCTTAGTATACATATAAGTACCAGATAACAGGAGCCACGTCCAAAGCAAACCAATGTAGCCCAACTGCGTGGCGATTGGCGATTTTCTAATTTGTTAACAACTTAATGGGAATCTAAACTTAATTTCACACACAAGAATTACTAGCTTGGAGTGCTTCCGTGAAAAACATTCAATCATCTTTTACAGAGTATCTTTCTTGACCGACTGAGGACTTTAATATTGTTTTCAAATTGTTCAAATTGAGTTTAGCGTCGTATCAGAACAAAGCAGGCAGAAAAGAATTCTTGGAGATAGATGAAAAGGTTTTCATTTGTTCTAGTGGTAATCTTTTTCTTCCTTTCACTTGAACAACTTCAGTCTTCAAATTCATCAAATAATTCACTCAATTGGAATTTCAATAATTTCTAAGTTGACCCGATTTAATCTGAAAAGTAATGCGATGTCCGCCACAGCAATAAGTGGCACCGCTGCGGCACCAGCCATAACTTCTTTCGCTACTTCGATGGCGTCTTATTAGCAGCTACAATTTATTAGATTCTTATTGAGCTCTGACAGAAGGACAAATCGGCAGCACCAGCACAGCTGAATATGTTGCCTAGAGTGGATGCGCCAAATTCTTCGGATGTTTATCAAGGCGATCGCTCGCTCATTTGTAGGTTTCCACTGTTTTCTGTTGGCTTATCTTTTGCCCTTCTTCATCCGAACACAAAAAATTTCACCTCTTCGTGCTGAGCTGAGAATTTATGTGCTTCAACATGAAAAAGTTGCCAGCCGCAACAACAGTTAACGATGTTTTTATTAGGCGGTGTTGTGCGGTGCTCATAAAGAAAAAAGCTTTCAGATTGCATGCTAATGAGCAGATATTTTGTTGTTACTCGTACTAATTTTAATAAATTTATGTTTTGGGCCATTTTTCGGATTTTGGGTTTCGGATTTCGTGCCGCTCATTTGCTAGGGTGCGCAATAATGGGATTTTCGTGGAGGTCAAGGTCGCCGTCGAATATCTGTCTGGTTTTTCGCGGGGAAGTCTGAAGAGGAAGCTACAACTTTTAACGGACAGCTGTAGTGAACAGCCTGAAATGCAGCCAGGTCTAGCAGTTTTTAATAAAGCAAATTTTAGTTACAGCATCTTCTAACCACTCCTTCCAACAACACTCCACTTGAACATGAATACTCAGATATCTTCACTCCCAGAACTGCATTCCTTGAAGTGATCTGTAGCAAAACAACAGCGAGGAGGGGATCATAACAGCATGCGATGATTTATCGTCACTGTTATTAGGAGTTATTTTCGTCATTAATCAGTCGCGTTCAGCTCTGTCGCGCCAGCTGACTTCACTTTTCTAAAATGTGCAAGCTAATTTATATCAACTACGAGTACTTAACGAATCCATATAAAAACAGAAGCATAAATAACTGCAAATTACGGTGTGGCTTTAACTGCGTAAGAGTTCGAAGAAACTCACCTCCTGTCAGCTCAGATTCTTGAGCTTCAGACAGCTGAATCTCTGAATCTCGTACCTCTTGAAACATCTCTTGTCTTAAGTTCTACCCGCAATATACCGTGCAAGTCATCCGATTTTGGATTTCTACTCAGTTTCCAACTCAAAATTTTAACCAATACTTTTTAAAAGGGAAAGTAGTCGTTCACTAATATCTGAATGAGATTTGGCAGGCATATTCTTCGTAAACAACAGGTTGAATTAGTACAACCGGACATCGAATTAAGTTACTAAGTATAACAAATTATAATTCCCAACATCTGGTTAACTACTCCACCAAAAATGGATGTCCATCAAGAGTTTGGCAGATGCTATCCCACGCTATTCGCCATCTACTAGAGTAACAAAAATTACATCTACACTTCTAATGTATGTAGGAGTGATCCGTCCACTTTTTACTATATTTGCAAAAGGGGATTTCCGGTGGACAGATCGGAGTGAGCTATGAAGACGAAATATAACGTCTAATATTCAAAAATAAAATATAAGTTAATGTTGGAAAGCAACACAGGTGCAAATATGCACCATCAAAAAGCACCGCAATGCTGATTCCTACAATAATAGCATGCTTATCTAGAACCATTACACCTGGTTTTTTTGATTCGAAATCGAGGCTTTAAAATATGGCAGGTCCGTTGGAAGCCAGAAGAGGTCAAGCTGAGGAGACTCAATACATGGTACATACATGGTACACGTCATTAACAACTGACAGAGAAGCAAACGTGGATTAGTCGAACGAATGGACAGACTTCGTTTGGTCTGAATTTGTTTCGTCGGATATTTAAGAGCTTTATAAGCGTTAAAATTATCTATTAATTAAAATCCCCCACCGAAGTTTCCATTCACAGTGAAATTTCTACGCAAAGTTATAACAAAATGTCAACTTTTTGCCAAGTTTTCCAATTTAAATGAAAGGTTAATTGCAAACAATGACTTACTTTTCTACTAAGATATTCAATTCAAAATATTACTCTTGTAACAATTTTTAGATGTTTTTTCCTTGTTGGTTCTTTCAATATATGTATTATACTTATGTAAATAGTTATTTTCTTTCCTTCTTGATTTGTCTTTTTCATTATGTGCCTGATTCTTTTAGAAGTTATAAATAACATAACGGTAACAGTCATTCTTAGTTTCAATTTAACTTTAAAGTGCTTCTTCGTTGCGATTCGTGGCGTGATTTCTACTGAAAATGAAAAATCAAACATTTCCGGTTTTAGCATAGAAAACGATTAGTGCGAACACAAGCCCATGTAAAAAAGCGAGTACCTAAAAAAACGGTCTGGCAACATACTACAATACCCAATTTACTGAGAAGCGCCGTGAAAGGAGCACTTGACGATTTTATTCAGTGGGTCTGATCTTTGATTAAACATGGGACACCTAAAATCATACAATGCATTTTGAATGCTTCAAATTTAAAATTGCCATTTTTTTACACCGACCTCGGAGGGCCATCAGAAAGTTTCTTTTAAAGATTTGATTTTTGAGTTATTTAGTTTAGTTTAGTTATTTTTAATGGTTTTGTTGTTTTGCTAATAATTAGTTAAATAAACTAACATAAAAAAAACGTGGGCCATCAGAAAGTTTGTTTAAATAATTCGATTTTCGCAACTTCTCGGCGATTCTCAACAAATCTTATGACCAGTATTTGTCCGCTTTAGTTTTTGAACAACCAGTTTTCTCAGGTTTTTTGAGAACGAATGCGAACCGAATGAGAAGAAAATAAATATTTTGTATCAGTCTATAGCTGGGAACAAAAAATTCCCAAAACAAAACAGTGGAAACGAAAAAACGAAATATGTATACAACGAAAGTAAATATAACCAGAAAGAGTGTTAACTTCGGGCTGGCCTCCTTTTTAATCTCAAATAGCCTGTGATGACAGAGAATATTCGTGCCAAATTTAATGAAAATAAATCTATTCGTTCTCCTGTAATCGAGTTTTATTTAATTAGTGGGCGGACCACGCCCATTTCGGGTAGTCTGTTTTGGTCAGAGGCAGTGAACTTCTGGACAAAATTTCAACCCCAAATTCATTCTACAAGCTGAGAAATTGTGCTATAAGCATGGATGAAAATATATTCACTATAAAAACTGCCCATTCTCAATAGCGATAAGTTTCTAATGATAGACAATATTCGTGCCAATTTTGATGAAGATATCTCTATTCGTTCTCTTGTAATCGTGATTTCCACAGACAGACAGACAGACAGACAGACAGACGTACAGACAGACGGACGGACATGGCTAATTCGACTCAGGAGGTCACGCTGATCAAGAATATATACTTTTCTATACCTGTCACGCCTCCTTTAATGCGTTACAAACGGAAGCAGTAAATGAATATACCCTATTCACTTCGTGTGTAGGGTATAAAAAATAATGAATTCAATTGTCGACAATTCATAATATAAAATTGAATCCTTCAAATTCAAATTCGCCATTTTTTTAAATAGATAATATATAGTTTACATAATATTTACAATAAATATCTGATGAGTTTTAATACTAGGTTCAATAAATTGGGCATATTTCTGAAAATATGCTTGATTTTACTTTTAGTAACAACGAAGATTTATTTTTTTGATTCTGATATTTCTTGATTCTCTTAATTCTACAATATTACTTTGAAAAATGTCAACTTTGGACGTTTATTATTTATTTTCAGTAATCATTTCATCATCATAGTCAATTAATACAATTTTAAGAAGAATGTTTTCATACAATATTCTTTAAATTACTGTATTATTATAACTATTATTTTCAATATTATTTAAAATCATATTGAATAAGAATGAAATCATTAAAAACAAATATTTTCATTAAAGCTGTCGGCAACTGAACTGAGAAATTGAACCTTGAGGTTCAACTACTTCTGCATTAATATTTCGATAGTGTAAACTAAGTCATTAAATTATTAAGATAAGACTACAATAGCGCAGAGTGAATAGTGTGTAGTTTTGTATGTGTGGCTAAAGTGTTCCTCTTCTAGATGTTGCAGTATTTGTTGCAAATTGGCTAGACTCTATAATATAAATTATGTCTGCGTTCGAGTTGTGACCAAGTCGTAGCATTTGCGTTGGTGCAGCTTCTACATTAAACAAATGATTTAGTAATTTCGTTGTAATCTATCACGAAAATAACTAATTTTAAGAATAATACTTTAAAAGAGCCAACGAATTTTTATCTCCGTTCGAGAATTCAAAATGTATTCGTTTCCTAACTCTCTGCGGTCGCAAGCATAAAAGAACGTAATGCCATTGTTTTTATGCGTAAAATGTTAACATAATCAATTCGAATGCAACTTACAAACAAACCTGCTCCAAAATGTTAGCAAGTTTATTGTTTTCCCATGCATCATATGGTTCGTTGTGGCTGACAAATAGCAAAAATTAAATTATTTACTTCAACACATCTCTATTCGAGTGAGAATTTGAAATATTTCCATGCAATTAATAACCAATGAGCATTTTATGGTCCAACAAATTGTTGTTGTTCCAAAATTGCACGCTCTTTGGTTAGCCTGGGCGTTGATGCGGATGAGTCAAGCCTTTCATTTTTATAGACATATGAAGATCATACTAATTTATTATTATATTTGACTAAATGCCAAAATTAAATCTAAATTCCTAAATTGTGAAGGTGTTAACGCAGAGCACAGAAAACAAGAACAATCAAAACGACAAACAAATCTCGAGAAGTGCCATTAACGAGCTTCATTGAAACAAGAGATTACCTAAATCTCGCTCTTAATCTGCGGTGTAAACCTAGTATTAGGCAATGAATCGTTGAGACACTAGAGGATACATTACATGTTAGTTTTTTGGAGGAAATCTTTAAAATGTCCCAAATATAAACCGCACCTTACGAAGGATTATCGCATTCATAAATCCGCTCACCTCCGTTGTATAAATTGCGCACACGGTACTGAAGACCAACCACTTGATATTAATTAAAGTAATATAACAAATCATAAAACTTTATTTTACAGAACTTTAAATAAATACGTAAAGAGGCATTTTCTGACTTGCTAAACTTCAAATAAACTCTACGAATTCATGGCGTCTTCGATAACAATCGATAAATTAGCGCTAGCATTTGAAATGATTGCTGCCAAACGAAGATGCAAAATGCAGTCACTGCAGCATTTGCAACAGCAACGTTGCATAGCATTTGGTATTAAAATATTTCGTCTCTGAAGTATTCTCGTCCCTCAGCGAGCACGGATCAGTCAGCTGCGCGTCGAAGATGCTGTATCTGAGCTGCGTCAATGCAGTGATGCTGTGTGGCGACGCGCCTCTGTGTCTTGCTTTTGGTTTACAAGCCGTATCTTGCTTCTCTTTCATTGTTTAATGCGATGGCAAAATCTTTTTCTTGTTAGATTGTGTACTTTGAGCTGCACAGAAAATGCTGCTCGTAAAGCGCTACGAACAGGTTTGAGTGTCATGCTTTGTTGCCGGAGACGAGTATTTGCTTGATGTCTTGACGTGTTCAACATAACTGAAACCGTGCGATGGTGTTGCGATTAGCAGCTGTAGATTTTATCATAAAAACGTGCAGTTTTCAGGTATTTTTGATCTGATTTTTATTGCAATGATATGAGAAAATGTTATTGCAACACCTTTAATTCCTACTACGTATGCCCTGAATGGCCAATAGAAGTAAAATTAACGGCATGATTCATTATCGAAAAGTATAGAGCAGAACTAAACCGAACCACGCACACATTCGACAAAAAAACAAAGTAATTAATTACCATATTTGCGGTTTCTACTTCCTCTCTTTCAGGATTTTCATTTAGCATCTATGATAACAAAATTACACTAAAGCCAACTTATTGCCAACCTTACCCAACACTTGTACAGATTCTCTGCCGTTTGCATTTGGAATCCGATGCCGACTTATTCCGCTCCACTCCCTTCTTACTCCGAACCCAGTCAGTATTTCGAACACTCTACACTAATTACGACGTTAAGTTGTCAGCTTTAATTGATATGCCGCTGCGGATCCAACAAATTGTGACAACGATTTGAATTGGAAATCAATTCGAGGAACATTGCGATTTGCATTTCTGTAAAGCGGAAAGAAGCGAAAGAAGTTTAATTGTGATGAGAAAAACTTAGTTGTGATGTCGTAGAACCACGAAGGCAGATCATGTGCAGAATGTCTCACATTGCACACAGTACAGTACGATACCCGATTAGTCCACTAGTGAAGTGGGGCCCGGGCTCCTTTCAACCCGTTAAATGAAGGTTGGATATGCAATGATCAGTGCTGATCATGGAATTTATGCCGGTTTAACTGGTGCGTTATTACTATCGATGTTAATCTTTCAGGCACGCAATACACCGATGGCAATTTGCATTTCATAGCAGAGTGGAATTTACTCTGAGTCACACTTTTCCTTCGCGATGTAATGGCAAGTGGACTATGATATGGAACTGTTGCTAATACTGCTGATGTTGTTAATGATAGCTGCCGCTAAGCTTCTCGCCCCAGACGACCTCCAACAATAAGCAGAAATTAATTTGGCCATTTCTCGACTTCACACCTTCACATGGGAGGCGCTGCTGTCGACGCATTCCTCACACCGAACCTACTTTCGTCCGTCCAGCCACGCTTGAGCGGCCATGAATGATGCGAATCTGTCGGGGAGCTGAATCGAATTATTAATTCTTCATAAATGTTAGATTCTCAAAGAACATGCAGCAACCACCCACCCACTCATCATCGCACCCAGGCCATGCTTGATGTTCTCCGGTATGCAAACTCTGGCTGCAAGTGTATTGCAGTTGTTGGTGCTGTTGTTGTTGTTCATTTGTGGTTTCTGTTTCGCTGTTTCTGTTTTCCAACGTTTTTGACGTGCAACCGACTTATTTTCCTCAAGCCTCTGCGATCGCTTACTTACGATCATTACTCAGAGCCGCATGCAGCCAAGTGTGGCAGAAATGGATTTGCCGCAGAGGAACAAGAAGAAGCAACGAAATTCAAACACCAACCCGCGTGGAGAGGTCAAGCGTTCGACATTTCAGCCGGAGTGGATTTCTGTAGTATTTATTAAAATTAAATCACAGAAGTGGTAGCAAATGTTGGCAGTGGCCTCAGGCCCATCGACGATTTTATTTGTAAATCTGCTAATGACTTTCTGAATCTGCCTGAATACAGATCCAATGATTGGATTCGCAGTTCTTCACTTGGTTATGTTCTGCACTTGCGAAACGAAAAGCAGCAACGTTATTGTTACATATTCGTGCCATTTCCCTTAACATACGAGTATCTCCAATATAAATAATATATATGTATAAACAATTATTGTTGAATAGTCATTATTTGTATTGGCAGTATCGAGTTTACTGCTAACCTTTTGCTAACATCTTGAGTTTGAATTGTGCTCGTGTGGAATCAATCTGAAAATATTATTTCAATGAAGTCAAATAATAAAGTTAAAGAAGAAATAAAAGAGGCTTTCAAGTAAAAGAACCTTTCAGGAGTTCAATAACAAAAATTAAACCACAATATAATGAGTTCTAACTGTAATTCGAAAACTTAAGGAATCACCAGAGAAACCATAACAGATTTCATTAAATTATAAGTCTAATTATTATGTCATATATATCATATAATTCGATGATCTAAGGAATTCACTTGAATGCCAATGGAATCGTGGCGTGGTCGCTAAGACGTCTTCTTTGCGCCAGTTTCTCCCATGAATTCGGTTCGGACGTGGCTTAAATCTAGTTTACTGTTGCTTGGTTGCTTGGACACAAAGAGATGAGCGTCTATCCACTGAATGGCATATTAAACGAAGTTCCTAGGCTGGGAAATCGCACACTCCAGAAGAAGGCGCCTTTGAAATGATGCAACTACAAAAATGCATATCCGGTTCACTGTCTTGGATACTCTTTGTTGCAGGTGATTCTTCGGTGCTGCGCAGTTGGAGTTCATCAATCACTGTTTGAATTGCTAGGCGTAGCTCTGTTGTCTGTCGCTGCTGAGTCAGAAAAGTTTCGTTATTTTATTCAATAAATGAGGTGTGTGTTTATATGTGTTCGTGTGTGTTCGTGGTGTACAGGGAGACCAAGAGGCGTTCATAAACAGAATATTTCTCAGGGAAAAGCGACTCATGGGGTTCAGGGGCAAACCGGCTGAAAAATGTGGGTTGCTAATCGAAGAGACACGCATTGTAAGGAAAATTTGTGCAAAATATAGAAGATAAACATATTTGTATGAGAGAAAATTGATAGTGGTAAGTAATTGAATGCAATTTGGCACTTTGTTGTGTGGTGCTGTGGTTAGGATTGAAATGGGATTGAAAGTGGGCGAAGTCGGCCAACATACACGCCTATATATACATAATCGGTCTGGTTAAGAGCTTGAGAATGAACGAGAGACCACTATTACCCTAAATAGCCTATAAAATAACTTCTTCTGCACTGATCACAAGTAGGCGTGGTCCACCTACTTAGCTATAATCTACACTATTTAAAAGCGGAGTTCATTTGATAATAAAATAGAAGATTCTAATAATAAAATGCCACCTCAAACTGCCAAACTTATTCTGTGAATTCGAAGTGCTAGTGTAGCAAAAAATGGCAACAATACCGCATTTAAAATGCATTTTAAGAAATGTTATCCGCCTTCACTTGTTGTTTGCTCTGAAATATTTGTAACATCCTCCGAAACACCGAGCTCAGTATTTAAATGCTAACAAACTATTACCTTTATACAGACCCCATTTTTGCTTCGCCGAGTCTCTCCAACTGCATTTGAATTACAACAAATAAAACAATCGAACCATCAACGAGTAATAATCTCCCA
The DNA here is from genome assembly GCA_943737955.2 of Myopa tessellatipennis. Taxonomy (NCBI): domain Eukaryota; kingdom Metazoa; phylum Arthropoda; class Insecta; order Diptera; family Conopidae; genus Myopa; species Myopa tessellatipennis. Next base: position 15,886,383 of record OX031315.1, read on the forward strand.
CTGACTCACTCACTCACTCACTCGCCAGTGCCGACTCTCGCATGCGGTATGCGAGAGAGGCGCGCCATTTGGCAGCAGCGAGCCTAAAATAAGCAAACACCTTCCTCGGTCAAAACCTGTACGTACACACCGCAAGCCACCAACCTGCTGCGAACGACGACTTGCCTCAAACTTGGTTTACGGCCCGCTCCACTACGCTACGTTTTTTACATTAGTTGAGCTGTCAAAATTATGAGTCTTTCTGATTGCAGTGGTTCTTGTTGCTGGGCATGCTGTTGTTGTTGTTGAGCATCATTTAATGTGCGGAATGTTACAGCGCTGCATGTAAGTAAAGCGGATAAACTGCAGGGCAGGCTTCGCGCTAGACGGGCTAGCTTATATTCACTCTGCTAGCTTATTTCCCACTTCGTAGTTCTCATTGCTTTGCGGGTCAACCTTTTGCCGCAACATTGCTAATAATATTTCTGCGATCGTGGCGTTTTCCACTGACTCAGCTTGATGCCGCTCATGTTTCGGGCCAATTTGTCATTTTTAAAAAGCACTTAATTGCGCATCTTCACAACAGAATATGAAAAGAATGATGTAAGCAAACCAAAAGGCGCGTAGAAGGTTGAAGCCCCTTTGTTGCCGAAGTTGTGAGGCTATTTGCGTTGGTTTGCAGGACGACGCATAACTGAGATTTCAATTAAATGATGTATTAAAATAAATTGCAATTATCTTTGGTCAGTGACGTCTGAATCAAACCATTTATTTTCAAGATGGCTGTTGAGTGTTTCAGACATAAAAAGATTTCACAACCCGCGATTGAAGCTGTTAGATTCCGAACAGAAGTCCCAACTCTTCTATTCGGTATCTACACACTTTGTTTCTTCATTACTTTGTTTTTTAACTGCATTTTTCACTCAAGTGATGGTACCATATTCTTTATGGTACATAACAGGCTATATGTTAGCAGACAATTTTTATAATATTAAGTCGAAATAAGAGATGTGTGTGTTTCATGAATCTTTTATATTTAATTATTTCCCTTCCCCATTTAAACCCCTCTTCTTCAGGCCACTAAAATGCCGGAAACTAGATGAATCAATCGCTCAGCCTCAAATTGTAACAGCTTTCAAAGTTTCAGCTTTCTTGTTTCTCGGCTTCTGTTCCTCGTCATCACTGGGCAGGTCCTTCGCTGCCTCGGCAGCAGCCGAAATTTCTGGATTGATTATGGTTCCATATGGAACGAATCCATTCTTTCCCGCCGTGTAGAAGACTTCAACCTCTTTTCCCTCATCGTTGATGTACTTATAAGAGCCCTTTACTTCCAGCGCCTCATCGACAATGACCGCCTCTTCAAGTCTGGACGTGCCATCAGCGCCCTCGTACTCCACTCTGTATGAGCCATCCTCCTTTTTGTTGGTCTCAGACTTCACGATCGGGATCACTTCGTATTCCTTGTCGTTTTCGGTGCTGACGGGCTCAGCCAAAACGGATGCTGCGAAAGCCAGGAGCAGGAACTGAATGTGTGAGAGAAGAAGAAATATGTGAAGTGTGACTGAGTTTAAAATTCGATAAATTCAATAATTGAACTGAACTGCAACCGATTGCATTCAATCGAAGATATTGTCGACTGAGGTAAAACAGACGCGTTCTGACACTAAACAGAGTATTCAGCATTCACTTTCACTTACAAATTTCAACATTTCTCAATTTTATCTTGAAGAAGTTTATTTCAAATATCGGATCGCTGAACACGAAAACGGTTGTGCTGTTCAAAAAAATTCTTCCAGCCGCTTTTATAGCCATTGAAGCGCAGTTGAAATATAATATTTAAACATGCCAAACATGTTGCGAATCCTCATGCTTTTATTTTTTAAATTTCTATGAATTCAATGCACAAAAATGTGTATATCTATTCAAATCTCTATATTAAATGTCAGGGTTGACAATAAATAATGCAGGGGGAACCAGAACAGCAGCACAGGCCGCAAAAGTAGACGAGCTGCTGTCAGAACTCTTCCAAAAATGCGAAGTGTGTCACTTGGGGTCTGAGTGCCGAACGTATTCCGCATGTTAATCGGGTGTATTTGGCAATAAGTGCAAGTGACTGCCTTTGATCTTGTTTCGTTCTCCTGCCATTATACAAATTTAATATAGATACAACTCGTATAGTATATACAATTAGAACAGATTTAGACGAAATGGGTTAAGATGAACACAAGACGCTGTTATCCTCCCAGAACCGCTGCGGTAATTATTACCAATAGGATTTCTACTGAGTTGTGAAATCAATTCTAGGAGAACCTCACTTGGAGATCGTGAAACTTAAAGACGTTATTACTGATCAGTTGCTGTTGATTATTAATCACCTTTAGATGTGAATGCGTTTTCTTATAAGACGCTAATTCTTAAGTGAGTGCTTATCTGTTTAGTTTCTGGCCAAACATATATTTTAAACGCCTTCAGTTGACGCTTAATGAATACAAATGGCATCGTTAAAATATTAATTTAGACATTTCTGTCTTTTGGTATTCAATCAATATTGACGTCAGAACAGCTGCGAGTGCCAACTGAATAGCGGCTGAGCTCACTCACACTGGTTCCTGCTTCAACTCGAACACTTCAGCTCACTGTCTCAAACTGAATACAACAAAAGACATAAGAATGGGATAAGAGACATAAGAATCATGCTAATTATCAGTAGCAGTTGCAGCTATTATTTCCTAATCGAGAGTGAACAATTCTGGAAGATAGGAGAATAAATCGCAATCAGTGATCATTATAAGAATAGAGTAATTTAATCGTAATAACAAAGTAAAAACACATCACAAATACTCATTAAACAAAATACTACTCGGTTAGTTCTCTTTCCAAGTTTAACTAAGGAACGGATATGTTTCTTATCCCAATTAAGTTAACGGTGCGAATGTTATCGGTGTTTGAAAAGTACTTTATTATTCATGTCCTGCTTTGGACTTCCCTTTATATTTTCAAAAGCAATTCTTTATATTTTCTCCGTATTTATTGCATGTTATTTAAAATATATGTATGACCTAATATATGAAGTTCCAGCCATTTCTGATGTTTCTAATAAAATGTATAACAGTATAACAGTAAAACTGAAGTATTACTCTCTGATATTGCTTAATAATAACTTGATAATGCTTCAAATTTTTGATTGAGAATTTCGCGCCATCTTTTCTGTCGGCATGTAAACACTGAATAACTTTAACATTTATCAACCGATTGACTTGAGTAAACATCTGCTTGAAACGCTAATTCAGTACAATTTTAACCATGAATTGAAACTAGACGTTCCGTTGTGTGCACATCGTCGAAAATTCATCAAAGTTATGTGGTATTTTGAACAGTAATCATGTTCCATTTACCAGATGTGCAGATTGTTGGAATAACTTAAATCTTTACGGACTACTGCCCGATTATCAAAAGCAAAATGATTTTCATTATTTAATTAATTAATTCATTTCATTATTCTCACTTTTATGAATGAGTTACTGTTTCTTTCATTTCGAATAAAACGTTTCTCCGGGATTTACATAATGATATCAGAGCTCTTTTCGCATTTACACTACACACTTTTATTTGCTCGGAAACCCCAGCATTATTGTAAACTTGTTTCTGTTCCTGTGCACAATCATGACATGATCGAAAATGTCGATGTGGGCATTGAATGCGAGGAATTTCGGCTACTCCACCAACTACAAATTATAAGCTACAAATTTGCAAGTTTATGGTTTTAGCGGGTGATAAAAAATCCCTCCGAGTTGAAAATATTTAATAAATACATACTACTATATAATAAAGTAGTAGGCAGAAATAATTATAGTACATATTATTAGATACTACATAATTTATAGCGTAATAAATTAAACACATAAATACATTTTCTAACTTATAAATGGTTAAATAAGAATTATACAGGTTATAGAATTACTCAGAGTGGAAAACTCTGATGAAACTCGGCGGAAGTAACACAGAGGATTCTCAGGAACCGCTGAACGGATGTACGTAGGACCGAATTGGAAAATAATAGATTTGGAAACAATCATACGCGCTTCTTAGCAACTGTGGATCGAGACACTTATGATACTGTATTAATTCCTATGACATTGTTAATGCAAGAAACAAAGTTTAACTAGTCGAATATCTGATGAAGTAAAGCATAATTTAAAACAAGTTTTCATTCATTTTGGAACGAAGAGAAAGATAAACATTTATTTTTCTGCGTTGTAAACTCTCTACAGTCGTGGTTATAATAAAGATTTGTTAATACTATTACGCGTTTCGGACTTAATTTTAGATAATAAGTCGCCCAACATACGAGTATTTGCATATATCTGCGGATTGTCGTTCTTCAGCCCACCACTCTTCGTTTTTTTCTAAAAACTTAGAATTATTTATACAAATCGAAGTCGTCTTTTTTGTAAATAAAACTGCGGAGATGCTAATTTATTGCCAAAAGTATTTTCGTATAAAAGACTTGCACGATGTGTCGCGTTTCCAAGTCTAGACTTCAACTCCGAGCTGTTGTGAGTGTGAAATTAATAGCAGAGAAATAATACAAAATGTTGAGGCTCGTACTCGTAAGTAGAGACGCAAACAAAGCGAATGAGCATGCGAGTAGTCGAATTTAGTTTACGCAATCAATTACGAGAATCGCTGCAACTTCCTGATAAGCGACTATAATTAACAAATAGCACTTTCCTACATCCACTCATAGGTCACATGGCTAGCATTCCTCTCCGCGGTCCACGCAGCCAGCATCGATGTTGAACGCGTCACTGAGAAGGGGCAAATCGTTCCAGTGCTTAAATTCGTCCAGGAAAGAACGCCTGATGGCTTCAGCTTCTCCTTCGAGGGAGGCGATAAAAGCTTCCGCGAGGAGTCGGCGATCTTGCAAGGCGCCGGCACGGACGAAGAAGCACTTGAAGTTTCGGGATCCTATCGCTATGTAGATGCCGATGAACACGAGGTAGAGGTGCACTACACTGCGGGCAGGCATGGCTTCGTACCGGTGGGCACCAACATACTTCCTGAAATCTCTGCAGCTGCCAAAGCCGCCGCCGATCTGCCGAACGATGGCCACGACAAGGAGCCACTCCAGCTCAGAAAACGTTCTCTCGCAGCGGAGGAGCCCGTCACTAAGCCCAATGACAGCCAGCAAGTGGAAAAGGAAGTGAAAGTCAGCGAAGGACCTAAAGTTCAAGCGGCCAGAAAGACTGACGTAATCAAAGCGTTCATAAGATAATTATAAGTATTTACAACGTTGAAGAATGAGAAAACAACTCCATGTACTATAGTTTATAGCCATGTTTTTATAATTAAGTTAATAAATAAATAGCAAGCACGCAAATTATAATTCAGATGTCATTTTTAGCCGCCTACGATTGATGTCCCACGCCTGATTTTGTGGCATCTACGCATTAAATCTTTCGTCGCAAGTATTTCATAAAATACACAAAATAAAAACTTATTTTTTAGTTTCTGTCGCGCGACAGACGAGCGCGAAATGTGAAGCCACCGGAGCGGAGCATAGTTTCGATATGCAGTGCCTCAACACCCTGTAATTATTTTGATTGCGCAATTTGTTCAACATGATTTGGTGCAGCGTTCTTCTCGTACAAACACAGCATCCATTTTTTCAAATGTCAAAACTTCTCATCAGTCTTTAAAGAATTTTGCTTTCAATGTTTTACTTTGTGACTCCAGCGATTCCAAGAATACAAGTTAACAGCTAGTGAACTCGCCATGCGGCAGACTTTTCTCTTGGTTGCTTCTTAATATTCGTTTCCAACTGACGAGTGTATTCATTCCATTTACTTCGATTGATTAGTGGTCACTGTTGTCTTCTACATCAGCACATAAACAACTGCTAAGATATTAATTAATTGAATTCATCTCACACAAGACGCGTCACGTAATCGCTGCTCTCGTTGCTTGTGTTATTTACGGCTGCGTTTCTTGTCGTCTGTATGCAACCAAATGATTAGTCATCAGATTATCTTTTCATCTACATCGAGTTGTACACAAGATTTGCATTTTCTCAGTTGCGGTAGTACTCACCTCGCATCGTATACACACTATTATCGCCTTTCGAGATGAATGATGTTCTCACTTTCAAATTTACTGATGAAGTAATCTTACGCTATCGGCAATGCAGTCATAGATGACATTGGAGGGAAATGAGCTCCAGTGGTGTCGGCCCCCAAACATCTCCTCTATTATGCTCTTCTTCATGCAGAGCTTCTGCTTCCAGGTCTCTATTTTCTCCGCCATTCAGAAACTGCATAAATATAGGAACAAATGCCGGTGGAAATCATATGGGAAATGATGGAGAATAAAACCTAGAAAAGCAGAATTATTGTTTCTCTGTTAGGCTGAGAGACGTGCACCCCATCCTTGCTTACTTGCGATTGTAAGTTCTTTAAATCCAAAAATTGCATGTCTATATTCATACTCGTACTTCGAATGGTTCTCAACAGAATAACTATGAACCTTCTCGATATCCATACCGGTATTTCTATATCCAAATTGCACTCAAACTATTGTCACCAGCAACAATGGCCAACATACTATCTTCTTAACTGCCTAATTAATGATTAACTTATCGTCTCAGCGCTAATGATCCATGTTAGTTTGCGTATATAAACGGGCCAAACATGTTCCTGCGACGAAAAGGTTGCAACGATTGTTTCAGACACTCCTACGCGGATAGATTCTCAGTCGTTCCCCAGTCGGCGATGCAGCTCAAAATAACACAAGAAGGCGTCTCACGCCGGCGACTTGAATACAGCACAACAACAACGAATGAGGCCAGGCTACACAATGTTGAATGCCGCCCGGTTCGCCTCGATCCGGGCTTCAATTGCGATCGTTTTATGAAGCTGCTTTATGAAAACCTTTTGTGCACAATAAAAGAAATTCAAATTCTTCATGCTAGGTAATGTCAGCAGCACTATAAACACTGCAGCATGATCATCGCAACAGAGCAGAGCAGTCGTTTGTCCTTCAAAGATGCCGCAGAGGTGGTCATCAGATCAACGTGTTGCCGCCTCTGCTCAAGTGGAATGTCTTGGACACTCTCTGGGACCGGCAATTAATTTTAGTTTATGTTATTGTTATCACTGAGTGAGCTCTGCAATTAAAGCCTGAATGGGTTTGCCATTTCACATTTGCGCCACGGTGCAGGTCTCATTTTTATTACTGGGATTTCCTTCTACGCGGCCGCATGATGTACTGACTTCGTAGTGAAGCGCAATCATTGTTGTGGATTGATTTGATTTGGCTGACATTTAGTCCGCATTTTAGCGAATAAACTAGTAGTAACGTTTGAGTAGTAACGTAAGAGTTGATTAATGATTGCAGTGATAATAGATTTCTTAGCGAAAATATTTTTGTTATATGAAGTTTAACGGCGAGAAACTAACAATGTAACTCAGTAGTTTTTGATCTTCTAAAGTTTGGACACAATTTACAGATTTCTACACATACTAATTCGATTAACATGCGAGTGCATTCATTCAGTCGTGAATCTCGGAGAATCTTTGGCCACAGCGATCTCTACCAGAAACCGAAAAGCATGCATGAATTGGATGCGTACAGAGTCTAACGATTCACAACGCCGATTTCATGGCTCGTCATATAGAAGTGATCTACTGGAATGAGTGTTTGAAGTTGATTGGCACTCAAAATCTGAATGTTAACTTAATAAATTTGCTAACAATTTGCAGACGTAGCAAGTCGAAGTTTAATCAGGCTGCCGCCCACCTGCTCTCATGCCGCTTTCGTGCCGAACTCGGATCAACTGGCCATCGATCAGTTATGAGTTTTTATTTTCCATCATAAAAGAAATGAGCAATCAACGACGTGAACAATCAACAATATCGAAATTCATTGCCGTGATAAGAGATGCCAGACTCAGCGACACTCAAGCATCACTTTTGTGCCAGCAATTGCAGCGTGGAACCATTCAATGGCTGAGATTCGGATTGCTAGAGTGAACATTTCTGCAATTTAGACCTATTTTTGATGCGATTTGTTTGTGCTGAGTGGTTCAGTTTCCGAAATGTCATTCCTTTGGTCGTGTGTCATATTATATACTTAGAAACATTGGGAAAACAGTCATAAATTATGCAATATTTGCAAATACACAAAATATGTTGTAGATATAGTATTGGATGAAAAACTGTGTCTATTGTATAATAATGTATTTTAAGAGGATGTACTCTTTAAATTAATAATCAAATCTTACACGTTATTTTACCAAATTTTAATCTTTCCCCTTCTTGTTCCCATTTATAAGTTCTCCTCTCATTCGACAGCTCAAATTAAGTCAATTCACTTAATTCTCCTCGCAAAAACTTGCTGCGCTGCATTGAAATCGCATCTTGCAAATACGCATAAATTAATCATGCGCCAGTTCGTGCTGTCGTTGTTGTTGTTTATTGCTATGCTCGCTTTGCAAGTCCGCATTTTGTCTCGCGCCCCTTCAGCGTACAAGCGAGGCGATGAGCGCGCATGTGCAACGCCTTCTATATTCGAATAAAGTTGCGCATACGCCTCGGTGTCGCTGGAGCTTCAGTGCACTTCCCTCCCCTCTTTCGGCACTGCATCTGCTACGGCTGTGAGGGCCTCTGATCATTCTGATTTGGCTGTATTGTTGTTGTTTTTGCTAGAGCTGCCATCGTTATTGCTGCCATCGTTGCGCTGAAAGTGAAGCTGAAAATCTTAGCTCAGAAGCCGGTCGAGGTATAAAAGCGCTCGCCTTCTACGCTAGGTTAACAAGCATCATCCAGTCTCCAAGTGAAGACGACCGAAAGAAAAACGCGAGTGAGTTGTTTAGCGTGCGATCCTTTTGGTGTCCTTCGAAAATAGGACTAACTTGACGCGTGTGCTTGGCGAGCTGTTCACAGTAAATTTTGTGCTTCTTTTTGTTTTGCAGACGGGATCTTACAGTGATTTTTATAATCTTCTATAAAAGTTTCTAAGGCTACAAAATCATTTAAAAGTGAGTTGAGTTCCAAGTGATTTTTACAGCTATAAAAATTCTTAGAATGTTTTCAAGGCTTGCATTGAAAATTAACAAATCCTCATAGTAACTACTTCTTTGTTACAACTTGAAGGTATTTCTTTTAAACCTTCTCGCAATTTATTCGAATTTTCGTTCCCTTTCGAGAACACAGTTTTTTGTTACGTAACAAATAAACTGTTTTAGTTGTTAAAACATTTCGGCGAATTTTAAAATGTGGCTAGCGACACTTTCTTATGCTTTGAGTTTTCAGTAATATGCAAAGAAATACTAATATGCTTTCGTTGAATTCTTCCCGAATTATAATATAATAGTATTGAACCGTAGTATTTGGTCGTCAAAATTGTTTATAAATAATTGGACTGTATGAAAGCACGAAACCATTACATTCAAATCCACGAAAGTCTTAATTTTTCCACATGATTCTTTCGAAATAATGGTTTGGCAACAACGAAAACCAAAAATAATAACGACTTTAATAGGCGTCGCATTTGAGTAAAGATCCAAGTAAGAAGTTCACAGAGCAACGAAAGAAACTTTGCTGCGCCTCGGAGCAGGGAGGGAAGAGAAGGTTTAATGGCAAATGTGCGGGAATATAATGCTTCTTTTATTGTGCTTGTTTTTCTGCTATGTTGTGGTTCATGGATGGTACTGTTATCGTGTTATTTTCTTAAAGGTCATGAAGAGTTTCGTTTTCACCACGCTGGCGGTGGCCTGCTGCTTGGGAGCAGCATCCGCTCAGATACGTGGACTGGCTCAGCCGCGCTCGAATTCCTTCGATGCAAACGCTGTTATATTGAAGCAGGGCTTCGACCTGAATCCGGACGGCTCCTACAACTACAAGTAAGTAATATAACTTACGAAATATAATGCACGAATGCTAAGTGCAATAATCACGCCTTCCGGAATGATGATGGAAATGACAGACAATTACAACAACAAAAACAACCGCACTACAGCACAACAAATAGCAACTCAGAATTACCGACTTCATTCAAAAACAAACAAAACTGCAAACACAGACAACCCCAGAAGTGAGTGACCTACAAAAGCATGATAAATGCATGAATGACTCACGTGTTGCACATGAAAGTAGTTCAACATCGAACACTTCCTTCAACACCTTAGCTAATCTAGCTCTCTTCCTCGCCGCCGACACTAATGATTGTTTTCGCTCTTCACAGTTACGAAACGAGCAACGGCATTCGTGCCGACGAGGCTGGCTATCTGAAGAATCCGGGCTCCCAAGTGGAAGCACAGGTGAGTGTTCATCGAGATTGCAAGACGCGTGAGCAGTCGCTCAGCTTACATAATTACGAAATAAAACGAAGAGTGCCCGACCGCCGAGCAGACCGCCGAACGAAAAGTCAAACAGAACTGACGTCTGCTTTACTTGTCCGTTGATCGGTCCTGTTATCTGACTATCTTTGCAGGTGATGCAGGGTTCTTACTCGTACACCGGGCCCGATGGCGTGGTCTACACCATCAACTATATTGCCGACGAGAATGGATACCGTGCCGAGGGCGCGCACATTCCCACTGCACCACCCGCTAGAGCACCAGGTGGCCGATTCTTCAAGTAATAACAAGAAGAGATCCACAAAGCAAACTGACGAATGCGGACATCTAGAATAACACAACAGAAACAATGACAACACAAAATGACAGCGAGAGCAGAAGCTAGATAATTATAATTTGTGTACGTGTAAATTATAAAATTATTAAAGCATTGAAAATGGGCGCAAAGTGGCAACGCTGTGAAAACACAACACTACAATTGCACAAAACGAACAACAACGACGACGCACTACTTAATAAGCCTAAGTACCTTATTATGAGCCCACCTTTAATTAGAGCACCTTCCCACCTTCCCACCTACCACCGCACCCCCCTCACACTGCAATCGCCCAGGGCACTTGCACGCTTTCTCTTTTTATCTTTATTTTATCTCGTTTTTATACATATCGATAATTTTAACATTATTTCCATATAAATTTTAATTTTTACATTTTTTAGAAAAATATTAATTTTTTACATGTAAAATAAATATAAAATTACGAATTCTTTGCACAAAATGTATGGGCACCTTGCAATAAATAAATTGCGGCAAAAACTGAAAAGCCACTTGTTTTGCTGTTTTGCTGTTAACGGGGATAATCCCTTTTAAGAGCATCAACTGTTTACTTCTTGAAGTTGATACATGAGTTTCGGCGAATGAAATTTCGCGGTATCGTCTGTAGGCGTGGAGTAGAAGCACACGACTTCGAGAGCGGCGACATCGAGCGCTGCGTATTCCGCGCAGTACTCGTGCAAGACGACATCGAGCCGACTTTCCGTATTTGCTTCCCCGGCATCAGCGCCGTCAATGCCGGAAGGGAAACTTGCCGTGGACTAAGGCGTGGGGGAGGGCTGCGGATCTTTCGTTTATGCACATGTTTCTCATATATCGGCTCGTCGTCGAAAACGAAGATTACATGAAGCTTGCGCGAGTACTTGCTTAGGAATTTCAACGCCTTGGTCATGGTTTCCGCCTTGAAGTCGGGCTTGATGGCGTTCTTCTTGCCCATCAGTTCATGCAGGCGATAGAGGCGGCCCATCGCCTGTTCCTGGCAGGTGACGATCTGGTCCAGAAAGTTCACCTTCGTTGACAAACGAAGAACCAACGCTGCCGTTCCATCAGATGTAATTAAGTCCGCCGGTTGCACCACGTGCTCAACACGTAGCCGCCGCAATTCATGCTGCACGATTCGCATGTTCCGCCTAACGTAGGCCCGCGCCCGCTGCTCCGGCGCAAACACGTCTTCAGTCACCGACTTCCCCCAAAGAGAACATAGGGCACCCCACTTCCAAAAGAACTTAGGGCGCCAGATAGTGCCAAGGAGCAGCGAACCGCCCACAATGAATCCTATTAGCAAGTAGACCATCCGCCAGAGCATTGTGTTGGTGGCCACTTCGACTGCGTAGTGGGGCGCATGCCGGACGTAGTCGCCCACAATGTCCACAAAAAAAGCGTGACAGTCCCGCAGCGACAGTCCTTTTGGATTGATGCCAATGGGAGTATCCTGATTCTGAAGAATTCCCGTTTGTTCTAAGGGAAAAACTAACTCCCTAACCGTGGTCCATAGCTCGGAGCTCGACCTGGTGCGCATGATGACTGCGGTGCAGTGTTTGGTCGCCTGTTGAAACCAAGTGATGCATGATTCAGTCACACCCTGGGTGGGATGGAGAGCTTCGCAAAATCTTTCCATTGCAATGTGCTTGAACTGAACAGCACAGGATTGTATATGACTTGAGATTGATGAACGTTGTATTCAGTGGTTGTTTCGTTTTCCGATGGACAACTTATAATCGCCTTTCTATAGCTGAAACTTTGTTTTTTTAGCACTTCCCCTTGACAACAGTTAAATAAATAAATCATGGATTTCTGACATCCATTGACGTTTTTTTTTCACAGAGAATTTTGAATTGTTTAGAAAAGCTAATAATGAAATGTAGTACAAAACAATTTTTTAATAATTAAAGCAAATCTAAAAAAAATTATTCAAAGTTGTAGGAATGTAATTCTAGAAATAAGTAGTGTATATATGGCGGTTCTGGCGCAAGGTAGCGACTGCGCTGCGTGTGGTGCGACTGCGCTGCCGTGTGGTGCTATGGATATGTGAGAGTGAGCGAGAGGGCGATAGGTTGATGGGAAGGGGAGGGAGGAATGGGGAGGTGGATGGGGAGGGGGAGGGAGGATGGGGAGGGGGAAGGAGGTAGGAAGGGGTGGGAGGAAGGAAGGTTGGAAGGAAGGGAGGGAGGAAGGGGGTGAGGGAGGATGGGGAGGGGTGGGAGGAAGGGGAGGGACAGGCAGACAGACAAACAGACGGACATACATACAGACGGACAGACCGACAGACAGACATACATAGCTCAGCGTGCTGACTGTTGCGAGTGTGGTGTGTTCCTCTGCCTTGATCTCTGCCTGCTTGTGTATCGTTTGTGGTACTTGAGATTTTTGTTTTTGCACAGAATCATAATGTAAACAAACGCAACTGGTCATTTAGAACATGTTCGAATTTGTTTGCATATTGAACTTTGAATGGATGCGAATGGCTGGGTAGTAGTTTTGCTATGTGGTTGTTGTTGTTGTTGTTGTTCTTTTTCTTCAGCTGGCAGACGTACTTTTAGAAATTTTTGTTTTTGTTTGCGTTTTGGGGTGTACTCTTTGTTGTTGGAACTTTTATTTCTTTTTTATTGCTCTGATTTAATTGCTGTGTGGTTGTTGTAGATTTAGTAAATGAGTTATAGGCATTTCAAGTGTTCGATTGCCTCGCAACCACACTTATTGAATGTACATATATTGATACAATTATTTCAATCTCAGAATTGGAGTTGACATTTTCGGTACTTTCTGTTTAGGAATATTTCTCATGGTCTAACAGACAGACAGACGGACGGACACACTGATAGACAGACGGACATACATACATATATACCGACAGACGGACAGACGAACGGTCGAATAGACAGATGGACAGTGAACATACACAAATTGAATTGTTCATAAATCCAGGTTCATAGTTAGCTAGGTGATCAGCTTGATGGCAAAAGTGGTTGGTGGGAAGAGGAAATGGGAAAGTGTACGGTGGGAAGACGAACAGACATAGACACATACATACATATAGACGGACATATAAACATACATACATATAGACGGACATACAAACATACGTACATATAGACGGACAGACTGACAGAGACAGTGAACATGCACGAATTAAAATTCTTTCGTTTATTTTATTCATGTTCTTGTAGGAGTTTGGCTTATGGTGTTTTTTTTGTATATGATATATTCTTGCTGTGTTGTTTTATTTTTAGGAATAGAGACGCTTGTTAATGATATTGAAGTGTAGAGGAGAGGATTGAGTAGGTAAACCTAGGATGCTCCATTTATTCTCTTTCTTCATTGTATAGCTTCTGTTAGAATAAGCATTTGATGCTCGTGCGAGAAGAGTTAATACAACAAATGTAGGGATTTCTTTTTATACACATGAAGTAATATTTTGGCGAAGATGTACAATGTTTATGCTTTTGCGTTAGGAATATGCTTGGGTATGCTATACTTGTTTTTCTTTTATTTAATCTAGTTTTTATTTTATTTCTTTTCGGGTGTAGATTTTTTTTTTTTCTTGTTATATTGGTACTAAATGAACATTTCAAGTTCATTTTGGTTTGTAGCCTCATAGGTTATTACTAATATGGATTATTTAACTTAATGGTTAGCTAATCTACCGATACACTTATGGAACAATTTTCTGTATGAGTTTGCTTATGTTGTTCTTGTAGGAGTTTGATTTATGTTATTGTTGTTGTAGTAGTAGACGATTTATTCTTGCGGTGTTGTTGTTTTTATTTTTAGGAATAGAGACGCATGCTGTCGATATTGAACTAGTAAAATGCAGGGCTTAAGCAGTTAAATCTAGAATATGTTCTTATAGTATTCTTATTTTAATTCTTGTTTTCTTTGCTGTAGGATAACAATTTAATTAATTGATAGTTCATTTTAGTGTAGGAGAAAGACTCACATATTTTAATCGCTTATAATTTTTTGTCTTTTTGTTTTCATACTGAGACATTTAGAAAATGCTATGATTATATTTTGAATATGGTTGTATAAAGTTCATAAATTTCAATATGACTATATGGATTAATGAAAATTTGATGACATGATTTTTGCTATAATTTGTTTTGTAATATATTTTTTAATTTCAGTGTTTTAAATACTATTTCTTTAACGCTAATTATTATTGCTTTTAGGTGTAAGAGATTTGTTTGATAGGGTTTAGTTAGTTAATGAGCAATGCGTTTGAGAAAAGAGTTATTGAGAGACGCATGTTATTTATATTGAAGTGTAGAGGCTTGGGTTGGTAAAGCTAGGTTGCCATTCTTACTTCTATTTTATTTTTCTTCTTCTTTTTTCTTGTTCTGTTTTCATTACTATTATTATTGCTTCTAATTCTTTTTCTTCTTTTTCCGCGTGTATACAAATCATAAAATAGTCATATAAAGTATAAGCAAATAGTCAAAACGTTATTTATATATTCGTCCTCAACGAAACAGTTAAGCACTCTTCAACGTATCACATCTAACTCTAAATTTGAAAGAAAAGACGAACAGCCTAACAGAGGTAAAGGACAGGCGGATAGTCTAGATGTAGCGACAGAGACGGATTCAGATGGTTGGTAGGATTTTGGGTGGGACTATGCTTAGCGTATTCATTATTATTATTATTCATTTATATTGTTTATTATTTATCGTAATTTTCCGATGTTTAATACATATAAGTAGAATTTGAACATATAAGTACAATAAGTTAATATAGTAGATGTAGATATATAGTAAAAATATAATATATATATATATATAGTAAATGTATCATGTTGTTGTTGTTGAAATTTTTAAGGCTAATCTAGCAATAGACTGATGAAGCAGTAGAACCGGGTTTGTAGGAATTTTGCTTGTGTAATTGTTGTAGGAGTTTGGTTTATATTGGTGCAGTAGTAGACGATTAGTCTTGCTGTATTGTTGTTTTTTTTTTTGTTTTTTAATTTTAGTAATAGAGATGCATGCTGTTGATATTTAAATGGTGACATGCGTGGCTTAAACAGGCAAACCTAGGATGCCATTTTCTTCTTCTTCTTTTTATTCGTTGTATAGCAGGGTTCGGAGAACGTTTCTTTTTTATATCGCTCAATTTATATCCCTCACTGAAGATAACAATATTTCCATCCTCACTGATAAATATCTTTTTTCATCTTTGTTCAAAAAAATACATATCGCTCACGTTCAAAATAATTTCGATCTTCCAACAAAACTATCACTTGGGATGAAAAAAATTCTCATCTTCAAGTATTTCGATCCCTCAAGTTCAAAACATTTCGTTTGTTGACGAATAGCGATCACAGAAGATGAGAAAACTTCGGGTTTCGCACCATAACGATCTTCGGTGATGGAAAAAAGGCTGCGCAGGCAAAGAATCGATCTTTGAAGATGAAAATAATTTCGACGCAGGATCGAAAAAAGCAGCGCAGCAGAGTTGAACAGCGTGGGTTTTGTTGGTGTTTGGATGGTTCGCTTCGCGGCAGAGACAATTGCTTGAAAATGAAGTTTTGTTTGTGCTTCGTATGAATATTTTTTTGTTGGATTTGGTATACGATGAATTGAAATTAATTTTGCATGGTGTGGAGTGTGAAGGAAAGTTGTGAAAGTAAATAAAAATTATTTTGAACGTGAGCGATATGTATTTTTTTGAACAAAGATGAAAAAATAAAAATCGCTCATGAGTCAAAACAGATTTTCATCTTTTGAGATCGTTTTTTTGTGAGGGATATAAAAAAAGTTGTTCGTTTGAGGGATATGTTCCGAACCCTGTTGTATAGATTGTTAGGATAAGCATTTAATGTGCGTGTGAATTTTTATGTCGATGAAGGACACACATATTTTATTCGCTTATTGTTTTTTTCTTTTTTCTTTTATACTGACACATATAGAAAATGTTGAGTAGATTTTCAACATGATTATTGTTCATCAATTTGAATATTACTATACTATAATACTAGTACTACTACTAATGGTTTCATGAGCATATGATGATATGATTTTCCTTTCATTTCTTCTTGTAATATATTTTTTTTAATTTCAGTGTTTTAAATAATATTTCTTTAGAGCTGATTATTATTGCTTCTAGGAGTAAAAGATTTGTTTGATAGGGTTTAGTTAGTTAATGAGCAGTGGGTTAGTAAACATATCTTTAAGAAAAGAGATATTGTTGTTGTTTAAAATTTTAGGAATAAATTTGTGATTAAATGTTGTCTAAATTATTAAATTTTAGGAAACAAAAGCCTCTTAACATTGAAGTAAAGACATGAGAGGCTTGAGTTGGTAAAGATAGGATGTCATTCTTACTCCTATTTTATTTTTCTTCTTCTTTTTTCTTTTTCTTGTTCTTTTTTTATTTTATTACTATTATTATTAGTTCTAATTCTTTTTCTTTTCTTCTGCGTATAGCCGAACCATTAAAAAATAGTCATACCAAAATTCAGCTTAAAACTATTAAAAACTATTACCAAAATTTAGCTTATATACTATGAACAATGTTTAGTCTAAATGGTAACAACTTCTTATTTCAATATTAAATGTTAGGAATTTGTGTAGCTTAAATTATTTCTCTTGTAAAGAATTCTATTGAACCAACAAAATAGCTGCTTGAATGAAGCTTGACTACAACCTTTTATACTTTGGAATGGACAATAAGAATTTTCTTTAAGCGATAAAAATACTGGATTTTAGTTAGGGATCATTATATAGTCTATAAATAACCGAAAACGATATCTATATATTCGACCACAGCGAAACACTTAAATACCCTACAACTTATGATGTCTAACTATAAATTTGAATGGAAAATGCTAAGGTAGCGTTCCAACATATTAAACTATAACTTTAAGGGAAACCTATAATTATTAAGAAACAATAAAAGAAACATATTGATTTGTACATACACAGAAATAGTAAACTCCTACATTTCTGTTAAATTTTATTCCAATAGCTTAATGATTTCTAATGCGATCATGATTCCATCAGAGAGACGAACAAGGCTTAATCTCAATGAATCTCATTTGCACCATAAAATTTTTCATATCATTCTTTTTATGACATAAATTTAAAATCATTAAAGACCATAGGCATTTAACTCAAAACCCAACTCCAAATTAATAAGACGGAGAAATGAAATAGACATTAATATGGAAATATAATATAATGCAAATAGATATAAACACTACTTCTTATTATAATGAGTCACCAGATAAAGGTTCGACAATGATAATAGAAACCATCAACAAGGGACTTTGAGGATAGAAAAATGGATAGAAAACTCATAGAAACATCTACAATATCGTTCTAGTAATTTTATGGGCCCAGTTGTGTATATCAGTATGATAACATAATTGCAACTCATAAACCAAAATTCACTTAAACATCGACACACTAGCAATATAACTCAACAAACTATTAGTGAAACAATCAATTAAAATTATATTAACTCCTAATAGAGCCAAGAAATACATAGTATTCATACTTAAACAATCCACAAATTTAGTTTCTTAAGAAAGCACATACGAAATAATAGACCTACATGCCCACTACAGTAACACAAATATTATTTTAGCATCAGAATCTCCACACAACACATTCAGTGCTACATATCCACTTCCTATCAATAAAACAAAGGAAATTATTACAATAACACAACTAGAATTAATAGAATTAATAAATGAAATTAAAATACTTACTTTAGCTTCAATAACAAAATATACAACTGGAAATATAAATATGTCTATGCCGCAAACAAATAAATGGAGATAGCGGAATAAAACAAACCATTTGAAACAAAATAAAAACATGAGACTCTAATCACGTTACAAAAATAAATATGACTATAATATATCTATAAATCTGAAATCAAATAAATATAAATAATAAAAAATAAATCTGAAATCAAATAAATATAAAAATAGGTAAAAATAAATACTATATGGATAAATAAATATAACGAAATTAATTAAATAAAGCATGTATAAGACACAATTCACTACCACCGAATTCTATAAGAGAGCTCATTTGTTGGCCCTTCTAATCGCGAAAAGACTGAATTTAATATAGACAGTCCGAACGGACTAAATTTGATTAACATATACTCGTATCTGTAAATTATATAAATGACAGTATGAGTACTTGAAGTAGCTATTATTTTTAGATAAATACATTGGGTTCTGCACACATTTTGAGACTGTTTTAAGGCAAAAACCAACCCAATAATTATATTCGATGATATAGCTTGAGGGAAGTAAAACAACATTCGAGAGTACTTTTGTATGGGCAGACACAAATCTATTGATTGCTTTTTACTCATACCAAACATACTCTCATTTATTCAAACATATACAAGAATTCCCAACATGAGCGCATTTGATAAGCGACAATGCTAACATGACTATTATGTTTAAGCAGGATGAAATGAATATGAAGCACATATACAATGATCATGTCGCAACGGATATGGCTTATAAAAATTGATTAATGTTTGCGGAGAATGTTGGAAAGATAAATATGGATTTCTTGTAACAAAGACAATCCAAGTAATAGTGGACGATATAAAATGGGGCGATATAAAATGGGATTTGATATATACATACATTCACTAATTCGCTGGTTACCACTATATTAATATTAGTATGATAACATTCAACTGAATACATTTCATATACCCGTTAAAAAATTGGTCAAAAAAAAAAAAATGTTAAAAGATCTTCAAAAGCTGTACAAAGCTGATCATAAGCTGTAACAAAGCTGATCATAAGCTGTAACAAAGCTGATCATAAGCTGTAACAAAGTTGTTCAAAGCTGATCATAAGCTGTTACAAAGCTGTTCAAAAGATGTTCTAAGATGTTCAAAAGTTGTTCAAAAGGTGTTCAGAGCTATTCAAAAGGTGTTCAAAAGGTGTTCAGAGCTGTTCAAAAGGTGTTCAAAAGGTGTTCAGAGCTGTTCAAAAGGTGTTCAGAGCTGTTTAAAAGGTGTTCAGAGCTGTTTAAAAGGTGTTCGAAAGGTGTTGAGAGCTGTTCAAAAGGTGTTCAGAGCTGTTCGAAGCCGTTCAAGAGTTGATCATAAGCTGATTGAAAAGTAATCAAGAGCTGATCAAAAAGCTCATATACCTGATCTGATCTATCTCTAAAATGGATAAGAAAATATTAAAAGATCTAATAAAAGAAAAACTAGACACAAATTGAAATACAAAAATTAAGCATATAAAATTAGGAAAAGCAGATTTAGAGATTTAACTAGAAAGACATTTAGCCCCATCACAAAACTTCTAAAAACAAATAATAATCAAACACTCCAATACAAATTATATAGCTAAGGCCAGAAATTCGATTTTTCAAACGAAACTGTTTTCATTAGTTATAAAGATGACGATAACTTTTTCACCCAAATGGAAGATGCAGAAGTGAACACATCAACCCATACAAAATAATAATTAATAATAATATTAATTTTCTGAACTCGATACTGCAAGAGATGTTCAGAAATCTACTGAATCAGTGCTCTATTCCGAATTGGAATAGCAGAATGTGTTGGATACCACATATGAACCATACAAAGGATTGGCTTTTAAAGGCTAATCGGAAATAGCGCTGGCACATTACATAATAAAATAATAATAATATCCGATAATAGTTGGTAACTTACACCTAGATTGCTTCAGTTATTATTAGAAGCATCAAATTATAACAAAGCAGACCATATTTCAAAACTATTTTACATAACTACTAGTACTAACAAACATCATTTTAATAGAAATGAACAAGTAACGGGAATTAAGGGCTTTTCAAACTCAATTGTTGGTTTGATGACAACATTTTTAAATTTGAGATTGTTATAGCTGGGGCATTTTCTTTGAGCCATACTCCTAAATCTACACACGTAAAACATAGTCACATACACGGCTGAATCTGAACTGTAATCGATCAACCGATCAAACAGATCAACCTGATCCACCTCATCAACCAGATCAACCGATCATCCTAATCAACCAATTAGTCAACCGTTCATCAGGTCAATCGATAGATCGATTGATTAGATGTACGATTGATGGGTTGATGAGGTGGATCTGGTTGATCTGTTTGATCGGTTGATCGATTACAGTTCAGATTCAGCCGTGTATGTGACTATGTTTTACGTGTGTAGATTTAGGAGTATGGCTCAAAGAAAATGCCCCAGCTATAACAATCTCAAATTTAAAAATGTTGTCATCAAACCAACAATTGAGTTTGAAAAGCCCTTAATTCCCGTTACTTGTTCATTTCTATTAAAATGATGTTTGTTAGTACTAGTAGTTATGTAAAATAGTTTTGAAATATGGTCTGCTTTGTTATAATTTGATGCTTCTAATAATAACTGAAGCAATCTAGGTGTAAGTTACCAACTATTATCGGATATTATTATTATTTTATTATGTAATGTGCCAGCGCTATTTCCGATTAGCCTTTAAAAGCCAATCCTTTGTATGGTTCATATGTGGTATCCAACACATTCTGCTATTCCAATTCGGAATAGAGCACTGATTCAGTAGATTTCTGAACATCTCTTGCAGTATCGAGTTCAGAAAATTAATATTATTATTAATTATTATTTTGTATGGGTTGATGTGTTCACTTCTGCATCTTCCATTTGGGTGAAAAAGTTATCGTCATCTTTATAACTAATGAAAACAGTTTCGTTTGAAAAATCGAATTTCTGGCCTTAGCTATATAATTTGTATTGGAGTGTTTGATTATTATTTGTTTTTAGAAGTTTTGTGATGGGGCTAAATGTCTTTCTAGTTAAATCTCTAAATCTGCTTTTCCTAATTTTATATGCTTAATTTTTGTATTTCAATTTGTGTCTAGTTTTTCTTTTATTAGATCTTTTAATATTTTCTTATCCATTTTAGAGATAGATCAGATCAGGTATATGAGCTTTTTGATCAGCTCTTGATTACTTTTCAATCAGCTTATGATCAACTCTTGAACAGCTTCGAACAGCTCTGAACACCTTTTGAACAGCTCTCAACACCTTTCGAACACCTTTTAAACAGCTCTGAACACCTTTTAAACAGCTCTGAACACCTTTTGAACAGCTCTGAACACCTTTTGAACACCTTTTGAACAGCTCTGAACACCTTTTGAACACCTTTTGAATAGCTCTGAACACCTTTTGAACAACTTTTGAACATCTTAGAACATCTTTTGAACAGCTTTGTAACAGCTTATGATCAGCTTTGAACAACTTTGTTACAGCTTATGATCAGCTTTGTTACAGCTTATGATCAGCTTTGTTACAGCTTATGATCAGCTTTGTACAGCTTTTGAAGATCTTTTAACATTTTTTTTTTTTTGACCAATTTTTTAACGGGTATATGAAATGTATTCAGTTGAATGTTATCATACTAATATTAATATAGTGGTAACCAGCGAATTAGTGAATGTATGTATATATCAAATCCCATTTTATATCGCCCCATTTTATATCGTCCACTATTACTTGGATTGTCTTTGTTACAAGAAATCCATATTTATCTTTCCAACATTCTCCGCAAACATTAATCAATTTTTATAAGCCATATCCGTTGCGACATGATCATTGTATATGTGCTTCATATTCATTTCATCCTGCTTAAACATAATAGTCATGTTAGCATTGTCGCTTATCAAATGCGCTCATGTTGGGAATTCTTGTATATGTTTGAATAAATGAGAGTATGTTTGGTATGAGTAAAAAGCAATCAATAGATTTGTGTCTGCCCATACAAAAGTACTCTCGAATGTTGTTTTACTTCCCTCAAGCTATATCATCGAATATAATTATTGGGTTGGTTTTTGCCTTAAAACAGTCTCAAAATGTGTGCAGAACCCAATGTATTTATCTAAAAATAATAGCTACTTCAAGTACTCATACTGTCATTTATATAATTTACAGATACGAGTATATGTTAATCAAATTTAGTCCGTTCGGACTGTCTATATTAAATTCAGTCTTTTCGCGATTAGAAGGGCCAACAAATGAGCTCTCTTATAGAATTCGGTGGTAGTGAATTGTGTCTTATACATGCTTTATTTAATTAATTTCGTTATATTTATTTATCCATATAGTATTTATTTTTACCTATTTTTATATTTATTTGATTTCAGATTTATTTTTTATTATTTATATTTATTTGATTTCAGATTTATAGATATATTATAGTCATATTTATTTTTGTAACGTGATTAGAGTCTCATGTTTTTATTTTGTTTCAAATGGTTTGTTTTATTCCGCTATCTCCATTTATTTGTTTGCGGCATAGACATATTTATATTTCCAGTTGTATATTTTGTTATTGAAGCTAAAGTAAGTATTTTAATTTCATTTATTAATTCTATTAATTCTAGTTGTGTTATTGTAATAATTTCCTTTGTTTTATTGATAGGAAGTGGATATGTAGCACTGAATGTGTTGTGTGGAGATTCTGATGCTAAAATAATATTTGTGTTACTGTAGTGGGCATGTAGGTCTATTATTTCGTATGTGCTTTCTTAAGAAACTAAATTTGTGGATTGTTTAAGTATGAATACTATGTATTTCTTGGCTCTATTAGGAGTTAATATAATTTTAATTGATTGTTTCACTAATAGTTTGTTGAGTTATATTGCTAGTGTGTCGATGTTTAAGTGAATTTTGGTTTATGAGTTGCAATTATGTTATCATACTGATATACACAACTGGGCCCATAAAATTACTAGAACGATATTGTAGATGTTTCTATGAGTTTTCTATCCATTTTTCTATCCTCAAAGTCCCTTGTTGATGGTTTCTATTATCATTGTCGAACCTTTATCTGGTGACTCATTATAATAAGAAGTAGTGTTTATATCTATTTGCATTATATTATATTTCCATATTAATGTCTATTTCATTTCTCCGTCTTATTAATTTGGAGTTGGGTTTTGAGTTAAATGCCTATGGTCTTTAATGATTTTAAATTTATGTCATAAAAAGAATGATATGAAAAATTTTATGGTGCAAATGAGATTCATTGAGATTAAGCCTTGTTCGTCTCTCTGATGGAATCATGATCGCATTAGAAATCATTAAGCTATTGGAATAAAATTTAACAGAAATGTAGGAGTTTACTATTTCTGTGTATGTACAAATCAATATGTTTCTTTTATTGTTTCTTAATAATTATAGGTTTCCCTTAAAGTTATAGTTTAATATGTTGGAACGCTACCTTAGCATTTTCCATTCAAATTTATAGTTAGACATCATAAGTTGTAGGGTATTTAAGTGTTTCGCTGTGGTCGAATATATAGATATCGTTTTCGGTTATTTATAGACTATATAATGATCCCTAACTAAAATCCAGTATTTTTATCGCTTAAAGAAAATTCTTATTGTCCATTCCAAAGTATAAAAGGTTGTAGTCAAGCTTCATTCAAGCAGCTATTTTGTTGGTTCAATAGAATTCTTTACAAGAGAAATAATTTAAGCTACACAAATTCCTAACATTTAATATTGAAATAAGAAGTTGTTACCATTTAGACTAAACATTGTTCATAGTATATAAGCTAAATTTTGGTAATAGTTTTTAATAGTTTTAAGCTGAATTTTGGTATGACTATTTTTTAATGGTTCGGCTATACGCAGAAGAAAAGAAAAAGAATTAGAACTAATAATAATAGTAATAAAATAAAAAAAGAACAAGAAAAAGAAAAAAGAAGAAGAAAAATAAAATAGGAGTAAGAATGACATCCTATCTTTACCAACTCAAGCCTCTCATGTCTTTACTTCAATGTTAAGAGGCTTTTGTTTCCTAAAATTTAATAATTTAGACAACATTTAATCACAAATTTATTCCTAAAATTTTAAACAACAACAATATCTCTTTTCTTAAAGATATGTTTACTAACCCACTGCTCATTAACTAACTAAACCCTATCAAACAAATCTTTTACTCCTAGAAGCAATAATAATCAGCTCTAAAGAAATATTATTTAAAACACTGAAATTAAAAAAAATATATTACAAGAAGAAATGAAAGGAAAATCATATCATCATATGCTCATGAAACCATTAGTAGTAGTACTAGTATTATAGTATAGTAATATTCAAATTGATGAACAATAATCATGTTGAAAATCTACTCAACATTTTCTATATGTGTCAGTATAAAAGAAAAAAGAAAAAAACAATAAGCGAATAAAATATGTGTGTCCTTCATCGACATAAAAATTCACACGCACATTAAATGCTTATCCTAACAATCTATACAACAGGGTTCGGAATATATCCCTCAAACGAACAACTTTTTTTATATCCCTCACAAAAAAACGATCTCAAAAGATGAAAATCTGTTTTGACTCATGAGCGATTTTTATTTTTTCATCTTTGTTCAAAAAAATACATATCGCTCACGTTCAAAATAATTTTTATTTACTTTCACAACTTTCCTTCACACTCCACACCATGCAAAATTAATTTCAATTCATCGTATACCAAATCCAACAAAAAAATATTCATACGAAGCACAAACAAAACTTCATTTTCAAGCAATTGTCTCTGCCGCGAAGCGAACCATCCAAACACCAACAAAACCCACGCTGTTCAACTCTGCTGCGCTGCTTTTTTCGATCCTGCGTCGAAATTATTTTCATCTTCAAAGATCGATTCTTTGCCTGCGCAGCCTTTTTTCCATCACCGAAGATCGTTATGGTGCGAAACCCGAAGTTTTCTCATCTTCTGTGATCGCTATTCGTCAACAAACGAAATGTTTTGAACTTGAGGGATCGAAATACTTGAAGATGAGAATTTTTTTCATCCCAAGTGATAGTTTTGTTGGAAGATCGAAATTATTTTGAACGTGAGCGATATGTATTTTTTTGAACAAAGATGAAAAAAGATATTTATCAGTGAGGATGGAAATATTGTTATCTTCAGTGAGGGATATAAATTGAGCGATATAAAAAAGAAACGTTCTCCGAACCCTGCTATACAACGAATAAAAAGAAGAAGAAGAAAATGGCATCCTAGGTTTGCCTGTTTAAGCCACGCATGTCACCATTTAAATATCAACAGCATGCATCTCTATTACTAAAATTAAAAAACAAAAAAAAAAACAACAATACAGCAAGACTAATCGTCTACTACTGCACCAATATAAACCAAACTCCTACAACAATTACACAAGCAAAATTCCTACAAACCCGGTTCTACTGCTTCATCAGTCTATTGCTAGATTAGCCTTAAAAATTTCAACAACAACAACATGATACATTTACTATATATATATATATATTATATTTTTACTATATATCTACATCTACTATATTAACTTATTGTACTTATATGTTCAAATTCTACTTATATGTATTAAACATCGGAAAATTACGATAAATAATAAACAATATAAATGAATAATAATAATAATGAATACGCTAAGCATAGTCCCACCCAAAATCCTACCAACCATCTGAATCCGTCTCTGTCGCTACATCTAGACTATCCGCCTGTCCTTTACCTCTGTTAGGCTGTTCGTCTTTTCTTTCAAATTTAGAGTTAGATGTGATACGTTGAAGAGTGCTTAACTGTTTCGTTGAGGACGAATATATAAATAACGTTTTGACTATTTGCTTATACTTTATATGACTATTTTATGATTTGTATACACGCGGAAAAAGAAGAAAAAGAATTAGAAGCAATAATAATAGTAATGAAAACAGAACAAGAAAAAAGAAGAAGAAAAATAAAATAGAAGTAAGAATGGCAACCTAGCTTTACCAACCCAAGCCTCTACACTTCAATATAAATAACATGCGTCTCTCAATAACTCTTTTCTCAAACGCATTGCTCATTAACTAACTAAACCCTATCAAACAAATCTCTTACACCTAAAAGCAATAATAATTAGCGTTAAAGAAATAGTATTTAAAACACTGAAATTCAAAAATATATTACAAAACAAATTATAGCAAAAATCATGTCATCAAATTTTCATTAATCCATATAGTCATATTGAAATTTATGAACTTTATACAACCATATTCAAAATATAATCATAGCATTTTCTAAATGTCTCAGTATGAAAACAAAAAGACAAAAAATTATAAGCGATTAAAATATGTGAGTCTTTCTCCTACACTAAAATGAACTATCAATTAATTAAATTGTTATCCTACAGCAAAGAAAACAAGAATTAAAATAAGAATACTATAAGAACATATTCTAGATTTAACTGCTTAAGCCCTGCATTTTACTAGTTCAATATCGACAGCATGCGTCTCTATTCCTAAAAATAAAAACAACAACACCGCAAGAATAAATCGTCTACTACTACAACAACAATAACATAAATCAAACTCCTACAAGAACAACATAAGCAAACTCATACAGAAAATTGTTCCATAAGTGTATCGGTAGATTAGCTAACCATTAAGTTAAATAATCCATATTAGTAATAACCTATGAGGCTACAAACCAAAATGAACTTGAAATGTTCATTTAGTACCAATATAACAAGAAAAAAAAAAAATCTACACCCGAAAAGAAATAAAATAAAAACTAGATTAAATAAAAGAAAAACAAGTATAGCATACCCAAGCATATTCCTAACGCAAAAGCATAAACATTGTACATCTTCGCCAAAATATTACTTCATGTGTATAAAAAGAAATCCCTACATTTGTTGTATTAACTCTTCTCGCACGAGCATCAAATGCTTATTCTAACAGAAGCTATACAATGAAGAAAGAGAATAAATGGAGCATCCTAGGTTTACCTACTCAATCCTCTCCTCTACACTTCAATATCATTAACAAGCGTCTCTATTCCTAAAAATAAAACAACACAGCAAGAATATATCATATACAAAAAAAACACCATAAGCCAAACTCCTACAAGAACATGAATAAAATAAACGAAAGAATTTTAATTCGTGCATGTTCACTGTCTCTGTCAGTCTGTCCGTCTATATGTACGTATGTTTGTATGTCCGTCTATATGTATGTATGTTTATATGTCCGTCTATATGTATGTATGTGTCTATGTCTGTTCGTCTTCCCACCGTACACTTTCCCATTTCCTCTTCCCACCAACCACTTTTGCCATCAAGCTGATCACCTAGCTAACTATGAACCTGGATTTATGAACAATTCAATTTGTGTATGTTCACTGTCCATCTGTCTATTCGACCGTTCGTCTGTCCGTCTGTCGGTATATATGTATGTATGTCCGTCAGTCTGTCCGTCCATATGTTTGTATGTCTGTCCGTCTATATGTATGTATGTATGTCTGTCTATATGTATGTATGTCCGTCTGTCTATCAGTGTGTCCGTCCGTCTGTCTGTCTGTTAGACCATGAGAAATATTCCTAAACAGAAAGTACCGAAAATGTCAACTCCAATTCTGAGATTGAAATAATTGTATCAATATATGTACATTCAATAAGTGTGGTTGCGAGGCAATCGAACACTTGAAATGCCTATAACTCATTTACTAAATCTACAACAACCACACAGCAATTAAATCAGAGCAATAAAAAAGAAATAAAAGTTCCAACAACAAAGAGTACACCCCAAAACGCAAACAAAAACAAAAATTTCTAAAAGTACGTCTGCCAGCTGAAGAAAAAGAACAACAACAACAACAACAACCACATAGCAAAACTACTACCCAGCCATTCGCATCCATTCAAAGTTCAATATGCAAACAAATTCGAACATGTTCTAAATGACCAGTTGCGTTTGTTTACATTATGATTCTGTGCAAAAACAAAAATCTCAAGTACCACAAACGATACACAAGCAGGCAGAGATCAAGGCAGAGGAACACACCACACTCGCAACAGTCAGCACGCTGAGCTATGTATGTCTGTCTGTCGGTCTGTCCGTCTGTATGTATGTCCGTCTGTTTGTCTGTCTGCCTGTCCCTCCCCTTCCTCCCACCCCTCCCCATCCTCCCTCCCCCTCCCCATCCACCCTCCCATTCCTCCCTCCCCTTCCCATCAAACTATCGCCCTCTCGCTCACTCTCACATATCCATAGCACCACACGGCAGCGCAGTCGCTACCTTGCGCCAGAACCGCCATATGAAAACCGCCACTGAAATAGTGAGTTATATATTACAGTATATGTTACAGTATAAGGAAAGTACTAATCTTTGTTACTTTTATATTACATAATCTAAACCCCTTTATTAATCCACTCCATCGAGCTTCAGTTTCATCAATACTATTAGTGTTTTTAGTTTATCACAAAATCAAAAACTACAAGATCATAATTAAGAGAGTTAACAAAGAATTAACAAAACACAATCGTAGATCCTGAAACGTAGATCCTCATCCACCCAACAGCTGCAGCAAACTAGAAAACTGATTTGCACCTGCTGAGCCAACCGACGTTCCCGTAGCCGCAGCAATAAAGGGTTTCAAACTAGTTGCTAATGCGTGACCCAATTGTGCTGCCTGCGCACTGTTTAGGGGCTGAGCACCACCTGCTGTGGTTCCGGAGGCAGCCTGTCCATTGAAGGGCTTTTGAAGGCTGCTGAGTACATTTAGTCCACCATAGCCACCGTACGAAGGATTAAATCCACCACCATACCCATTAGGATATCGAATTGGTCGAAAACCTGCAGCACTCGGATATCCGGCATTATTGAATATGGACCCACCACCGTTGGGACGAATGCCGAAACTGGGGCTGCCGTATTGACCAGAACCGAATTGATTGTATTGAGCCACTCCCGGAGAACCACTAAAACCGTATCCTCCACCATAAACAGGATTCGGTAACGGACCACCGAAGCCCCTATTTGGCCTCAAAGAACTCAGGGCCAGCCCCAACAAGGGTCTCAACAAGCCCAAGGTGCGGCCCTGGCTCTCTGCATCTCCATATTCATCTATTCTTTGGCTGTTTTGATTCTGGCATCTCGACAGCGTTATCGTTATAGAGAAACAAAAAATAATTCTGTAGCCGATTTTCATTTGAAAGAATTTACTCGCGTCTATCGTGTTGTTAGTATGAACTGTAAACTCGAGATCGGGAACATCAAAAATATATTCTTAATTTTGTTCGTTCTAGCTTCTTGCTTTTCAATAACTAAGCTAAGAAAATATCTACCAAACGTTTTTATAATTTTTCATTCTATTTACATTTTTCGAAGTCGGAAGTTTAGCTTACGGAATTCCGCTTCCTCGATTCAACTTCTGTTGTTTCTCTTCTCGGCTTGGTGATGGCATTGAAATCTCTTTCGTTTGGGCACAATTGCCATAAGTGATGGCAGATCTACTTCCGCACATCCAAATTTGAAGCAGTTGTGCAAGACAGCGCCTGCTAAGTCATGGACGGTTACCACAGATAAGTTGCCATATAAGTTGCTGGGGTCAGCGCACCCGCTTTGCTCTCCGTTCAGAGCTGTGGTTTGTGAAGGTTGCTGGAAGATCGACGAATCAAGACCAAACAAATAGAAAAGAAAGAGAAAAGAAAGCTATTTGACGACACATTCATGAATCACGAGGAAAGGAATAGCAATTGAAGCTTCGCATGGTTCTTCACATGCATATTTAATTTCTTTCTTCTGAAACCTATTTTTAGTAAAATACATTGAGATGAACTGCATTACATAAACTAGCCAAAAGTAAAGTCTCTAGTACAAATAGTAAGTCAATTTAAAACTTTTGACATTGAATTTAACTACTATTGGAATCAATTAATTAAGTTTCGATATTAAAATTAATTTTATTCAATTTCACTATAAAAAGTGCTACATGTGTTATCGACTGAGTTAAGCTGGTCAGCTTAACGTTTATATTCACTACAGCAGATCCGAAATTAAAACTATTTACTCTTTTGGTTTGAGATATTTAAAAGATAATTTAAATGTTGCCAACATCCATCTATCTATAGATGAATAGCGAAGCGGCGAAAACATATTGCTGTTGTTCCAAGTTACGATAATAAAATCTAAGTTATAAAAATTAATTAACGTTGAACCACTTTAAGCGGTTGATTGAAATGTGATCATGTGTGGGATTGTTTCTCAATCCAAATTGCGAATGATATTGAAAAGAACTACGCTGAAATTCGGGATACAGGCAGCACTCTAGCCCTGAAGTATTCTTCTTAAGTCAGGCTGGAATTCAGCAAACCTTGCTACTGTACAGTAATCTAAGCGTCAAATAATAAAACATTAGTTTTAAGTCTAGTTTAGTGTAGTTAAGTCATTAGTTTTTAGTCTAAAGTTACATATCTGTATCAGTATCTTCATCTGACT
The DNA here is from genome assembly GCA_943737955.2 of Myopa tessellatipennis. Classification (NCBI taxonomy): domain Eukaryota; kingdom Metazoa; phylum Arthropoda; class Insecta; order Diptera; family Conopidae; genus Myopa; species Myopa tessellatipennis. The sequence continues at coordinate 15,917,300 of OX031315.1, forward strand.
TCTATGGTAAAAGTCTACTAGAAATCTCGCCTTTGTTCTCTAATCGTAATAATTGTTCTCAGTGATATGAAAATTGTAGAATAACCACATTCTGCACACAGTTCTTCTAATGAATATTTACGATCTAACAACAACAACAAAAATTTCAAAATTTTGTGGTTATTGTGAAGTATCAATATACTCGTATTTTTGTATGTACAAGTACATAAGCTGATAACACGACCCATTAAATAAATATTGTGAGCTAATAAAGTTAAACAACTTAATGACGCCGCCAGTAATTCCCCAGTAATTAATAACACTAATAATCTAAATACTCCAATAACTGGTAAAAACGTGAATTCTTTCTTGGTACATTGGCACCAAGAAATATAATATTCGAAGAATTATTCGAAACATACTACATGTAAATACTACATAGTATATATGTACGTACATATATACAATGCACTGACAATTGTGTGACAAAAGCGAATACAAACGTTATTTGCTCTGCATAACAGAAACGAAGCAGCAAGTTTTGAAAACAAAAGACTCAAGCAACAAACTCGAAATAAATTCATTTGTTAATGGAAATCCCACTGTTAATAATATGAATATACATACTTACATACATACATATTTATATATATACATATGTATACTATATCTGCTTTTATTAGAATTAAAATTTCGTATTCAAAGATATTTATTAAAAAAATATTCAATGATTGTATGTACTATATCTAAGTTCCTTGTCATCGTTTGACCTCGAATTAAGCGTAGATGAGAGATTGAAATAAAACATTCAGCCAGCTCAGTAATTCAAATTTCGATATGTCATGAAATGAGTCAAATTCAACAAAAGTACAAGAATTTGCTAAAATTCAAAGGAAGTTTAGCGTGCTAAGCCGGGGAAGCACTACTGGCAAAGATTCGATCATTAAAAAATATGACCAACAAATTTTTGTTTTTATTGTTTTGCATTAAATGCATCGCTAATTGTTTGCAGTAGCTTTTAGCTGCTAACTCAGATAGTCGCTGTCGCCGCGTAGCGTCTCATTTATCGTTACACTCTTGCTCTTCGATTTGCGCATTCAAATTTATCTAAAATCTATATAAACGCTTATCGTCGGCCGTAGAACGCAGAACAGAACTAGTTATCGTTCTTAGCGTAGCGTTCTAAGAGTCTTGAACTTGAATTTCACGAACAGCGAAAGAAATGGCGATGCGTTTCTTTGTCTGGTGTCTGCTGCTGGGCATCGTTTGTGCGGTTGCGGCTTCACCCATTGGCGAGGACTCTGATGTTCACCGAGCTGAGCTTCTGAACGTTGATTCACAAGGACACGAAAATGAGTCGTCACGTCAAACACGTCAATACGGCGGCGGCTTTGGCGGTGGAGTTGTTGGTTTCGGTGGCGGCGGTTATGCTGGTTACGGGGGATACGGAGGACGTGGTGGATATGGTGGATATGGTGGTTATGGTTACCGCGGCTTTCGTGGTGGCTATGGCGGCTTTCGTGGTGGCTATGTTGGATTCGGCGGATACCGCGGCGGCTATGGTGGATAGCCGCTAAGATAGATATTACGGCTAAGAACTTCATCGCAAGTTTTGAATCCCATTAAAAACTTTGTACATTGCACAATTCATATTCGGAAAAAACTAAACTTTCTCCTAATATACGAGTAAAAAACTTTTCGGCAGTGTATTGTTAGTGAATTAACCGCTGTGAATTAACCGCCAGAAATATATTATTTACCACTAAATATTTGACAAAAAATATTTTTGAAACATTGTTAAATTTTGTATAAGATCTGAGATCAAAGATTGTTTGTATTTTTTTCTTAAATAATAGTTGGTTGAAATTTGGATCTGTTGAACTGAAATTATTTACATTGGCTTCGCTCACAGATTTTGTCACAAACATGTTCCAAATGAGCTTGTTTCCTTTACAATTTCGAAGAATCACGAGCGGCCGATTCTTGAACTATAAACTTTTAGAAGAAGAACTCAAATTGCGAATAGATATCGGATACATATGGTACCTAACACCCTACACCGTTATACCAAAGGCGAATAGTTATTTCTGTGGCCACAAACAACCACAAAACGAAACTGCTTAAATCGAGTTAGGGCGAAACTGGGTTATTGCCACTATTGAATTGAGCTTATTTTATGCTAATCTCCAAATTTTTGTGTAGTTGTTTATAGCAAGTTTATTATAGCAATTTTACTCTAAAAACCGAATAACCTAAATTACAGTTGCACTCTTACATTATTTTCTTTTTTTGGCATTGAATTATACTTAGGGCAATAAAGGAAAGTAGAAAGTACAGCCAATTGAGCAAAAGAAAACTTACAGGAATGAATAAACAAATAAAATATGTGAATGAGCGGAACTTGAATCAACTCTGCTGAAAAGTGAGAAAAACAGCGTTAGGCTGTTACGGCTTGTGGCCCCGGATTTATCTGTGATCAAACTCTGTTTTGTATACTCTCTATGATCATACTCTCCTCTCTGTACTATATAAGTATTTAATACTGGATGGTGCATGTCGGAGCATACTTTTAGGCCGGTAGTTGAGTCAATACAACGCCGTTTATACTAATATCATCACTCATCAAAATCGGAGTTTTAAGTGTAAATGCAGCGTAGTCAATATGTTATTGAAGGAAGAAATACTTACGCTTAAGCTTTGCTGTTATTAAAGTAGCAAATACTTAATAGTGAGCTCCGAGTTTAAATTGGAAAAACAGCTATCCGCATTATATTTACCTCAACACGGTTTTCGGCAATCTTCTTAATTCTATAATACAAATAAGTACGCGAATAATTTTATTATGGGTGAATAATTTTATTCACAAATTTAGAGTTATTCCATCGTATTTCTGTTCTAGTATACATATTAATTTTTCATCGAATCTATTCAGTTTTCCCCTCTGCTGAAAACATTAAGAAAACCTAAGGAAAGTTTGATTTATTATTATTTGCTGTTTTAATCTATCGACAATAATTTTGACAATCGATTGAACCCAAAAACTATCTGCTTAAAGAGTAAACCGTCTCCATTAAAAAGTTTATTTCCTTAATTTTTGATCTGAAATGAAGGACGAAATATTTTCATTTCTTATCCCTGATAAACGCCCGGACCAAACCGTCCACCTGCTCCGCGATAGACCACACCCTGTTGGTGTCTTACTCCCTGGGCTGGTCCACTGTATATAGAGCCCAGAGGCGGCTGTCTTCCTGTACCGCCCACCACGTTTGCCTCCAAATTTGTTCCAAAGGATGGACGTCCTCCACCAGCTCCACTGGCGACCGCAACACTGTAAGCACCAGGACGTGTTGCTTTCTTAAACACTGCTTGACCAACTCCGCCTGCACTTGCGCTATTTCCACCGCCAGGACGTATTGCATACGCTCCCATCTGGCCAACTGGGTAAGCATTTCCACCACTGTAGCGCCCTGCTTGTCGCGAAATGCGAAGTATCATTTGGGGCGCCTTTCGCAGCACCTTTTCCGCCATCCCGTGCAGCAAGACAAGGAGCAACATCGAGGTCCACAAGTATCCAGCCTTCATTGCGTACGTTGAGCACGCACCTTCTTCCCGAATATCACTGAGCACGCTTCAGAATGGCTGCTGCTTATATACCTCTGATGATGCAGATTCCTGTTGCATCGTGAATGATCTTCTGCAACAGCAGAGTTCAGCATTTTCGTGCTGGCCCATGCCAGCAATTGTCACCTAGTCTCTTCATCATGCTACTAAAATTAATTGCACTCAGCCGCAATATTCTCCTCCTAAGAATCCTGTTTGTAACAATCCGGTTCCTTTAGAGTTTAGAGTTCCTCCCTCCCCCTTTCTACTCCCTTCCAATCGCATATCATTTCTCTACGCACTCTGTTGACATGCTGTTGTTGCATCCTAACAAGTTGTCGAACGCGGTACTGGGCCTGGGTGCTTCAGGCAAACTGGTTCCAAACTTGGAACGAAATCGCCTACTTCATTATGCAAGATGACAGTTAGAGTATTGATGCGAATTCTTGTTCTTTTGAAATATTTAAAGAGTTGCAACTTGCAACACATTCCGTTAGATTATCTACGAGTGTTTTGCCGCAATGGATTTCGATATTGTGGTGAAACGAGTCATCACAGAGAAAGAGTCTGATTAAATTTGACGTAATTGGCGTAAGGTTACTAACCGATATTTTTGTTGAACTAATGTTTTTAAATACTTAACATTTTAAAACGACTGTATATTTGTGTGTTTTACTAAATGTTTAAAACAATATTTGTGTTAAATAACTCTACTGACTTTATTCACTTAAACTAGACTAAAATTCATATACGAGTAACTTACAGCCTCACAACAGTTGCTGCAATTGATTCTGTAACTTATCGTAGTAGTTCCGCGAGTGGGTTCCACTTGTTGCGTTTTCTTCGGTGCAACATCTTCTTCGGGCCGCGTTTGTGGTAAGCCATAGCTGAATACTCGCTCATTGCTTTGCGTCCACTTCTAACGAAGCCTCCATCGCCCGAATGAACTGCATTCTGATCGGCATTCACGCTGAAACTAGGATCCGTCCAGTGACTCGAAAGGCGGTGCCGATTCTTCCGATCTCGTTTGTCGATTCCCTCTAAATGACGCACATTCGCAAACTGCTCCATGTATCGTGATTTCCTTATAGTGTCTTGAGCAAATGCACGAGACCACATCACGGGATCCAAGCTCGCATCGTAGCCAATCTCATTCGACCGCCAAGCGTAGAGTGCTGCTCCGCTTACGACTTCGGTGACCAGAAGAACGGTAACTACACTGCACTGAGGTGTTAGCATGTCTCAACTTCTTCCCAAGAAATCCTCACTCGTTCGCCTCTAGAGCAAAAATGCGGCACTCTAACCGTGGCCAGTCGACCTTAAGTTAACATTCTTATACAATATACTCGTAAATCTTCAGCTGTACTGCAAGTAAGCCGAATTTTAACGAGAGTTTTGAACCCTTATCTATGTATGTATGCTGTCTGAAGTTGTAAATTGTGAGTTTCCTTCGATAATATTTTACCTGCTCAGTATATATTTTGTTGAGATTATTTTATCCTGTTTACCTGTTAACTGGCTTATTTGGGACGCTGTTTTGCGAGGATGTGTTTGAGTGTGATATGCAAACGACGTGGAATGCGATTTTAAGTACAACAGCATTATTTACTGGCTTGATTCTGTTTGCGTTGTGATTTTTTTAGTGATTAGGAGTATGCGACAGAACTAAGAGAAGTGCGAGACCTGGGACGAAGTACAGCGCACTGGCGATACCGTGAACTAATAAAATCCGACGTGTTATTATGGAAACTAGAAAGCCAAATTTAAAGACGTAACTTTTAGTATTGAAATTACTAAAATCAACACATTTTTCCTCCTTATATCAACGACGTCTTCGAAACCCACTCATGCTTTTATACCAGCTTTATAATTATAATATCTGATTTTTAAAACTACTTGTTTCTTAAAAGTAAACAAGATTTCTGGTTGTTTATTAATCAACTCCTTATACCTTTCGTCTTCTGGCCTCCCATGCTTCATGCTTTTTACTAGACTTATGCACCTTCACATAATAGCACTTTCTTTATTTAAATATAATACATTTCTTTTAAAATTTTGATAAAGGTTTCCGAAACTCTTGCTAGTTTTGTTTCTAATTGTTTTAATATTAATTCTATTCGAAATGCATTCTAAATTCGGAATTCAGTGTCTTCTGTACTTTTAAATGGCCACTGATTTATGACCGAGAATGGAGAAGAAACTACAAAGAGCATCGTAAATTAGCCAGTCTCCCAAATATTCGGAGTAAGTGAAGTCAACAGCAACAGTCACAGTAACAGTCAAAAGATAAGAACTTTTATTGGAAGTATTTTAAGTGAACGTAGTAATGCCATCACTCACGTTTTCCTGGAACTGGGACGGATGTTGTATGCTTTCTAATCATTAGGTCAGGTACCTGGTGAAGGAAGGGAAAGAATTATTAATGTTTCCTATATTGACTTATAAATTCAATTTGATGATGAAAATTGAAAAGACTTAAATTATGCTGGTCGATGACAGGGACTTCTTTTATGTTTTATATTTTTTATGAGTATTTGTTTTCTCAATTATACATTATTAGCTCCGGTTCCTTCTTAAAAACTCACAAGGTGCTGGAAATGAGAAACCAAGAGCACGCTAAAGCAAGTCTTCAAAAAATATCGTCCACTTGATAATGTTATAGTATATAACAACTATCTCGAACTATTTATATCGGTTTCTTATTTGGTGAATGAATTATCGCCTTGTTCGGAAACCTTGAGTGGAAACTATTGGCCTAGAGCCAAATGCAGACGACGAGATTGAATAACAGACGATTTTAACGAAAAACCAGCAGTGGGATATAAAAGACTTACGCACTGTTGGCTATAATAAGTATCTGAGTACCTTTACACGGATGACCACTCGTCCAATTCTTGAAACAGTGTAAAATATTTCTAGTGTTGGCTGAGTTAAGAGCAATAAACTGGTGTTTATAATGAGTTCTGTCACGATTTGTGTACTGTTCGGTTGCTTGATTGCCAAAGGAATTGCGTTTCCACTGGACGCTGACAGAAACTTCGCTGTAAGTGTCACCAGCCTCGTCGAAGCGGACCCACTCACGTTGCTCGACGTTGAAACCAGCAGTCAGTTATCTGGGGATCATTCTTCAGCGGCTAGTGAAAAGCTGCAGCGTTCTACCCGTAGTTTAGGGTTTGGCGGGCTGAGTGGCAAGTTTGGCAGCTTAGGACACGGATTTGGTAGTTTTGGTGGCTTGGGTCTCGGTGGCTTCCATGGCTTAGCAAGCGGATTGGGCGGCTTTAAACCGTTTTTTCATAAATTAGGTTAACTTAATATTTTAAAGTTTTGATCTGGTCAAGTTTTATTTTATGGATTAGTGTAAATTTTGTGTAAGTTAAAGTTAAGAATTGGTTGTAATAAACTGCTAGCAAATATAACTGATATTTTAATTTTAATTATTATTCATTTTCATATTTGTTTCCTTTTATCTGATAAAATGATGATTGGAATGGAATTATGTAATAAAAAGAGATTTAGGTTTGTTTCATTAAAACAATGCTTCTCCAAGTGTTTGAGGCTACTCTCATGCGTTCGTTTGTCCGATGTCTTTGAGTATTTCTTATAAACCTCCTCAAGCAGGGACATACAGGGCCAACTAAACAGTAGATTATACTCAATCGTTTTCCACTCCAAATTACCACCTTTCCAAAGTGAAGAATAAAAATAAACAGATGCATACATAATGTGAAACAGGTCAATATTTGGATCCATAATTCATCGTCCGAAACGTCAATGAATCGTATTTTCCCCATTTGTCTAAGCTGTTCTCTTTACTTTTTCGAAATACTGTTCTCTTTACTTTTTCGGATTTCGAAAAAGAAAGAACTCCACGCTTTGGCTCAATCATTCGTACATTTTCAAGAGAGACACAATGAGAACTGGTCTCCGCTCTTGCCAAAGCCCAAATACTCTGCACCCTCATAATCTTTTAACTGCTACTAGCTGAACTATAAATATATTACATTTTGCCCCTTATCTCTAAAAGCTAACTATCTAAATGAGGGCGGATCACGCCAACTTTTAGCATAATGAATAATTTGTATACTAAATATTTACATATCTTAAATGTCGTCTTCTTAGCTCACTGCGATCTGCAGGGCCCAGTGCTTAATTCTGATATTAGATGTATACACATCTACAATATTACAGCTTTCCAATCTAGAACACACCGAGTAGAACATGTACTCCTCCCACTTTAAGTTCTTATGTGTATAAGTGCACAGATTTATACAACCCATACATCGCAAATAATTCTACACAACAAAGAATACGTATGTTTAATTTCATTCTGATATCTGCATTCGTTTTCTCTCAACTGTGATTTCCACAGACAGACAGACAGTCAGACATACAGGGAGATAGGCGGACTGACAAATAGACTCACGCCTCTTTTTATGCGTGATTGTGCACTTTCACTTTCAGGTTCAGGGTATACAAATACTTGTACTCTGTTTTACAGTTTCTCAAATAACCCGAAATAAGCTACAGCCGAATTATTTCGTTAATTCCTCTTTTTTATTTTCCACTCAACTGACAATTCAGTAAATTCTTAACTTAAAACTAATGTCAACCAACAAAACCGCCAACGCCGAATCCTTTAGCATGATAACTTGTACGAAATTTGCCAAAACCTACGCCGCCAAATCCTCCGATACCAACACCACTGTTCACAAGTCCTGCGCCACCAAGCCCAGCAAAACCGCCTCCGTAACCACCTCCGTAACCGCCGCCGTAGCTGGGCAATGTCGCAACACTGGAAACAACTGGCACTGAATAATACACTGGAACATTCGTGACTACAGGCACGGACTGGACGAAAGCTCCCCCATAGGATGGTACCGGTGCGACTGCAGCTCCGATTCCGCCAACATAGCCGCCTAGACCAACTCCTCCGATGTGACGTGCCTTGCGTTCTTCACTTACTTTGCTGCTGTTGGCATCCCTTAAACGTAACACAAGCTGATCCACGACCTCATCAGCAGGTTGGTGCTCTATACTGGACCTAGCAAATGTTATGTCTATTGCGAAAAGCACAAATATAAACACCCAGGCGATCAACATTATTAAGAACTCTTTAATTCGTAGTTTATGTATCAGCTCCTTACTTTTATGCACAACTTTAGAGACTGTCAAAAGCTGCTCCAAATCTATTAAGATACAGCAAAATTTGCATCGTTTTATCCATTTTCAATTGATACAAAGTTTGGATCCGTATGTACCAAATTCTGTTGACTTGTTCAATTAACACATGTGGCCACACAAACCAACCCAATCAACTCACGTTACTCGCACGAAAGAGAGCAGGTGCAGAGTTCGTCGAATTTAATATAGAAAACTAATACGGCTATCCTCCTATATCCCTCTTACGTATTTATGCGAAAATATCGCATTACATTACATTAAACTAAAACATTATATAACATTCAAGGAGAAATTAAAAAAAATTCGCTTAAAACTGAAGCCAATCGACGAATTTAGGAAAACCCAAAAACCGTATTAACTTTGGCCTGGCCGAAGCTAATATACCCTACACTCGTTGGATAAATTTATAGTTAAATTCAGGGAGCAGATCACGAAGTTTTTTGGCGCCGATCTTCTCTGATCCATTAACCCACGAATAGAATTTCAACTTTAGACCTGGACTACCGGCTGTGGAATTCAACCCTCAAATCGGAAGAACTAATATTTAATTAATAAGTATGTCTAATCCCAAACAGTCTATGATGATGATATCCTGCCGAATTTCTTGACGATACCTCTATTCGTTTTCCTGTTATCGTGATTTCCACAGACAGATAGACAGAGAGACAGGAGGATAAGGCTAAATCGACTCAGGAGATGATGCTGATCAAGAACCTTTACCTTACGTTATGTTATACTTTCTCGTTACCTTATGATACCTTATACCTTCGCTTCTAGGGTATAAAAATAGTTAAATTGAAGACATGACAACTATTTAGTTTCGTTTTATAAACAAATTAATTTAACAACAGAAACTGATTTTTAATAGAAATGAATAAATTTAATATTTAAATATAAAGAAATATTTACGGAAACCGGTTCTATTAACAGTGAAATCTAACATATTCGAAATACAGGTCACCCTCCTTTAAGACGGATTCCTACGAAATTTGGGGCTTTGGTGGAAAAAAATGCCCAATGGAAAAAATAAAAAATGCACCAGGATTTAAAGTATCTTTGAATTCCCGTGCTCTTAAAGGAGTAAAAACAAAATTGTCTATCTAAATTCCGTGAAATCTGCAATGACATTGTAAGAACCAGCAAACAATTAAAGCGAAGGTGATATCGTTGAACCAAAAAACGATCTCGTTTGAAAGGAAAACTGGAATACTACTTTAAGGCTTCTATTTTCAGAAAAGATTTTAGGGCATTTAAATTTAGGTACGTACGACTTTTTCGATAAAACAATATCTGATGTTATAAACTTCTTCCAATATCTCGAGGTACCGTGAGTTATTGAGAATATTGAGTCATATCTATAAAATTATACTATCCCAAAGTGTATAGTGTATATATTTGTTTATATGTTTAAACGAAACATCTTCAAAGTTAGTTAAAACAAATTAACACTTTTTTGATACTTTTTGATACATCAAACAATTGAGTTGAATTGAACAAACAATGTGGAAGAACATTGAAGGCCATCAACAAGAAAATCTACTACTGAGACAAATATACCACATGTTGATACTGCTAGAAACCAAATTAGAAACCGATTGCCATAGCTAAACAAATATTTTAACAAGTTTTCGAAGGACAAATAAAGCATGACTATTATCGATTATTGACCAAAGAACTACCGTCTGGGAAAGAAGAAGTCACTCCATTGCGATCAGAAACCATAAACGGTTAACGTGCAGAAAAACACTATACTATAACACAATATAAAAGAGAATTATATACAATACGTTAAAAGAGTTTGGGACGAACTGCGGAAATTTCTGAAACAGTGACCGAGGAAAGGCAATCAACATGGCGATTGTTGGACTCGTCTAGTGGTGTATTAGTACCGGTGACGCCCATAGTGATGATGAACCTGCGAAGCAGATATAAATCGACTTTCCCATTGTGTACAGTAACGCCTATACGTCCGTTACCCCTAATTAACATCCCGCGCTGGAGATTGCGGACACCGCAAGGACGTCTTGGTTTTGGAGGGGGGGCTTGAGAGGTATTCGATGCAGATATTTGATACAATAGTGGTACTAAATAGGAAACTGGCTGGTACAATGATTTCTTTCTTCAATGATTACTTTTGTAACTCTTTTAATTGCCATTTACTTTTTATAGGGTTTTCTCTTTCCTTATAGCAAACTAAAAAGTACCAAATCCTCCAGTACCAGCCAAGTAAATTACAGTCTGAGTAGTTGAGTGGATTGGTACATCACCAAAACAAAAGGTACTGAAGTCCCAAAGTACACAAGCGGTGAACATCACTAATATCGCAACGGTTGAAGTTGATAGGTTTCGTTTTGGATTCAAAGGTTTGCAAGCGACTTTCTATGCGGAATGCTGAATGCTTTACAACGCACGAAATCCGCCCAAAATTCACACGAAATACACTGCATCTGCGGATACTATTAATACCTATCTTGTGTCTTGTATCTCGTATCTTGTTGTACGTTTCATAATTAAAACATAGAACTAAAAAGAAAGGTACTCGTAAAAGTGCAATCCACATATTCACAATGGATGGTCTACTCCGATAGTCATCAACTGAAAATTGCAAACCACCCTCTGCGAAAGAGCACTTCTATATCTGTCTTACTTTAAATAGGACCTGCGCATTCTCTCTCCAGTCTGAGCAGGAAATTTCACTCAAAGAGGTGGACTGTTTCTGCGGTGAACGCGTACAGCAGCTAGTTGTTCAACTCAGCGACGCTCGTGTGGTTCATGTTGCCAAAGCATAGCATGTAAACGGTGCAAAACGGCAATTTTCTTAAAATAAAAGAAGTGACCGAATTTTTCAAAAGCAATTTTACTTATAAAATTTCTTTTATGTGAAATACTTTGCCAAAAAAGAATACTTGAACGTATAAAAGAACGGAAAAGTAAAAGTGAGAACTTGAGTAAACAGATTGCCTGCAACTTTAATTTCTTTGCTGTGGATTTCATTTTTTTGCTTTAATATACTAACTGCAGCTACTACTAAAAATAGTTTTTCTCAAAAATACATATTTTATCAAATTGAGGCCGGTGCAAATAGTGATAACTATTAAAAATTGTTTAAAATATATACAGAAGAAAGAAATGCTAAAACCTTTCTTCACTGACTTTTTGAGTGAAAACAAAGATAAGCAACATTTCTTTTGGTTGCTGAATGTATGAAGAGTGAAAATTAAGTACAATAAACTTTCGAAAAGACGGTGAGAACAGAGCAGTCAATAAAAAATATAATAAAAAATATCAGATCTCACTCGCACTGGTACTCTCGTGAAACCAAAAGCAATACTCAGGTAAGTTTCTAAGTCCCAAGTCTATAGAAATGAATTCGTCGTCCTTGTGCGCTTCTTAAAAGCAATTCTTATCGGACTTGATGCAAGAACCTCTTTTAAGAGAGCCATTCGTGTTGTTGAATCGTCGTTTTTATTAAACCCTACAGTTTTTCACCATGATGGTATTCCATGGTGTTTTTGAGTATTAAAAGAGATTGTATAAGTGATTCTTTAACACATAAAAATAGGGTGCATTTATAAAGTACCGAAAACAAGGGTTTCCAATAGAATTTTTCAGAACGAAAGCTTCAAACTCTCTCAATAAAATATACCCTCCTTTCAATTGTCACTTCAGCTCACTTATATTTTTAGCTAATTGTAACCAGCCAAGCATTTCCAATGAGTTTGTGTTCTAATTTTAAACCAGATGTAATTTTGCTGCTGTCCCAGATGGTAACAAAAAATTAGATGTTAAGCCTCTAAAAATACCTACAATCTTATCAATGTTATTTTAAAATTGAAATAAACAGTAAAATCATGTCTTTCGCACAGTTCCTTAAAGAATTCGAATTTTCCAAGCAATTGCAAGAGACTTGCGAGTATTTGCGAGTGTGAGACAGGGTTTGTGTACTATTGAAGAGTCAGAGCAAAGTATCTCGCGTACTATAAAAGCAACTGACTGCTGGAACGCGTAACGGAAGCTAAATGAATCTGAATAATGCGTAAATGCAGCAACCGTGGTATGGGCACAGATTGTCGCTTGCAGCAGGGCGAAGTACTCTAAAAATTCTTTAAGTAGTTCAAGGTTACTTCCTACGCCGGATCCTTCCTCTGAGCATGTTTGGCTTTTTGTAATCGCTACAGCAACCCCTGCAGCTGGCGGAGTAGGGTTACCATACTCACCTTCAATTGACTATTTTGAGTTATTATGCTTTTGTCTTGGTTTCCATTCAATTGAGAATAGTGAGAGAGAAGAAAAGAGAGAGGCCGAAAAGAACTTCATTCTGTAACCTGTAGTAATTTCTTGGTGTTTGTTAGGTTTTCCGAAAGGGTTCGATGATGAGTTGAGGTTGATTTTGGAACGATGATCCGTCATCCGTTTAGTTTAGTTTGGAGTCAAACCGCTTTCGGCATTGTGCCATCTTCAGTGTCGTCCTTTCGTGCTCTATCTATAATAACTTATACTGTAGGTTAAAAGATTTGAATGTTACGCTAAGGAAACCCAGATTTCTTTATACTATTTCCATCTCTATCAACTCGCATACTATAACATAAACATAACTCCAGGCAGAGTGCCCAGAAATAATTTCGACATTTAAAATGATTTGATGTCGATAAATTCGAGTCGTTTTATTTGGTTCTCCGACTATATACATATACATATGTATAGTACTGTATATATGTACACATATCGCATTGCTGCTTTTCTTTGTTTGTGGTTTCCGCTTAAATTTCGAACACAAAAATAAATAAAAATGTAAATCCTTCTATTTCTCTTACGCGCTACACAAAAAACAAATAAACAAATTCTTTTTCTTTATGCTTGCTCCAAGAGACCCAAAATGCTGAGTTGTCATCTTCAGGCGGACTGTAATCGGAGGAGAATCAAAGTTGTAAACAAAAATACCTTTCTTGGTGTTTTAGTGCTTTTAAAGCCCTACAAAATTCGTTCGTGTTCTCACACCACGAAATTCTGAGGAGTAAACGAAGACATGAATGAAATAAAACAAAAACTTATTGCTTAGTTTTTTAAGATTTCGTCTACACTCCATTTTAGAGTTCATATATGAAAGAGGATATGTTGATATATAAGCAGATTAATTCACTGCATTCAATAAAAGTATCGTTTTTCTTTAAACGTGCTGATAATGGACTGTGTTCTAGCGAAATAATATTCTAAAAAGAAATAATATTTTCTTCAACACGAAATAAAGAATGAAGAGGAAGATTATTCCAATATTATAGACAAGGTCCGTACGACACAAGCTTCAGTCAAAGCGGAGAAAGCGGAAGAACGCAATAGTTAAAAAACGTATGAAGAGCGTTTACAGACATACTAGCTATAAATAAACGTTAATGGTGTCTACAGGCCTATTGTGGATAGCAGTGCAGTATTTGGCAACCATTTGCTGTGAATCATCAGATGCGAATTCTCCACACATTTTCTTGACTGGAGATTTGATGATAAAGCTTTCGCAAGAGTTTAAGACACAGAACTTAACACATATGTACCCTTAAGTTTAACCTTAAATTTCAGGAAATCTTCTCAGCCTTTCAGGGAAATGAAGTTCATTTACCGAACGATCTTTGATGCATGTTTTTATCTCGGCCGCGTTTTGATTTTCAGACAAGGAAAAAATATACACAGTTCCTCTTCTGACTACGCAAATATTGTTTTACTTTGATTGGAAATCCGAATTTGCATCAACTTGGAAACTTCATACAAACAGTTGTTGGGAATGCGATGTACGTAAAAAACTGAATAAAAAATGTTCGTCTCATAGGGTTAAGAAGGTAATTTTAGCGAAACAAAACATAGTTAGAGTGGGCGCAACATAAACAATAATACCTAAAAATAAATAAAAGCAATTACAAAAATACAGAAGCAAGAAGTTGTCTCTAAAATAAATGACAAGCACAAGAAGTAGAAGAAATATTATTGTTAGAAAATACTACAATAAATATTGAAACTTGGCTGAAATCCAATGATCGTATTGTTAGGGAGATACAAGTACCCAATACCAAATGCGACCAAATATCTTTATACAGAACAGATTTCAAAGGAAGAGTAACTGCACTTTCCCATACACTCTCCCCTCCCCTATCGGGTGTGTAAATAGATAGCAATTGGCCCATGATGAACCAGTGTGTGTTTTTCTATAAGTCCCAAGTGATTCATACACACCTTTAATATACCATTTTATCTTTGAATGCAGATGAAAAAGTGCGATACGCTTTTATTTCTAAAGAGAGCACTTGTATTCTTTGCCCTTTGAAAAAAGCCCACATACACGAATCACACATACATACGAATAACTCACACTCATCGCATTGCACTTTGTCGCAAGCATTAGAAACAGGCCAATGAAATTGGAACTACACTTAAGGGCTGCCTACAACAAAGGCACATACATTTTACGGCAGAATTAGAAAAATGTATCCAACGTACAAGGATTCATTGCTCTTGTGTGTATAGTATGCAATTGAAAACGTAGTAGAAAAGCTGTGGAAAAATGCCATTGCCCAAGGGTTGCTGTGAATGCAGTGAAAAACGTCAGTTAACTTTAACGCTTCTCTTGTACAAGCATAAAAGCTCGAAATAAACGAACAACTCAAATGACTGTTAAGGAAAATAATTCATAAAAACACAAATGGTCAATGTAATGCGAAGCGTTTCCAGGAGGAACGAAGCTCCAGCATTATTCCATGATTAACATATACAATAGGTGTTTCCAAGATTTCATAAAGTTCGTCAGTGTTTCCACTGGGGTTTAATAAAGTTCTTTTATAAGGATTTCATAAGAACATTTGGTGTACTTATTCACGTCCATTCAGATCGATCATATGTACATCGATCCATCTTTATGTCCGTTAGGAGCGATACAATATATTAATTCTTCTTACGTTTTATTATATTTATTTTTAGTGTCTCAACGGATTTACGCTTGAAAAAGGGCAATTTACGTGTTCATCCCAGAAAGATGACCGCTGAAATAATGGCGGCTGAGGCGAATTGGGACCCAGGTAAGTGAAAAGTGAAGTGACCCTATGAAAAATATTCGTTAATGTTGAACTATTGGATTATTGAAGAGGTGGCTAAGAGTTTACCACTTCTTAAGAAAACATGGAATTCAATTTAATTTATTTTCGGAATATTTTAATGCGTAAAAATGTTAGTACAACAGCACCAAAAAGTCGACACAAGTATGAGAAAAGCGCTAAACTTGATTTTCATAAATTTCAGCACTGTCCAAGCTTATCACATCCTTGAAAGAAGCCGAAAACCTTTCAGATGATCGAGAAATCGATTTTCTAAAAACACTACTGCAATCGAAGGAGCTGAACGCGTTGGTGAACGTGCACAGCAAAGTGGCCAAAATGGGGCGCGATGATCGCTTGGCGCCAGTATTGTCGACCTCAACACAGGTAGGGCACAAAATTGGTTTGGATCTGGGAATTGAAAACCACTACAAAACCTGATTCAGTAGATACTTTATGAGGTTCTGGAGCAGCTGTCGACGCACTGTCACCTCAACAAGGAATGCAAAGAAGCATTTTATCAGCTGCAAGACTCGCATTTGCAGGTGAACATATTCAAACACCTGTATAGATTTTTTTTTTTTACATAATTATACACACTTTCCTTAGAGCTTGCTTTGCGCGCACGATGCCATCGCCCAAAAAGACTTCTACCCACACCTGCCCGAGGCACCACCCATCGAAATGGATGAAGATGAGGAGACGATCAAAATTGTGCAGCTAGTAAAGAGCAACGAGCCGTTGGTGAGCCCCACTTCTTTACATACACTTTATTTGACCATTCATGAGTCACACATCTGCATTCATTTCTCATGCATTCAGTAGTGAAATCGCACATTGCATTGCTTCGTACTTGTTACAAGACAGACACCTCAAACGCTAATATCATCAGTACAGTATTTTGTTTATAATCATTTGTAATACAGTATTTTACCTTCTTATTCCGTTATTCGTTAAATATAGTCCATCATTTAAAAAATAATAAGTAATAAATTATCTTCACAAATTATGTCCCGTTTTCATGTCGGTCTTAGACGTCTTTCTCTCCCAATAAGCTCACTACAAACATGCCATACTTTCATCAACATCTCACCACAATTTCACGTCAATATCGTTGTAGTACATATATTTAATTTGCTCAATTATAAAATACACACATTATTCTTCATTATACGCATATCGAACAAAACTCCATTTTAACTACTATTGCATATAACTATTTAATATTTGTTTGTTATCAACTGTTCCGATTCTAAATAAACATTAAAACAAAAAATTACTACCACAGTCAGGAGCACAAAGTGCGGAACCAATTGTTGTAAGTATGTGAAAGTTTGTCTAAAGCACTAGAAATTTATTAACAGATACTCACCAAAACACACGCACACATTCATTTGTGGTAAATATAATATATTTATAATATAATACATTCCATATACAATATTATATGGAGTGAAGATTCAATTAAGCAAACGACACCTTTGCACAATCCTAATGTATTTATTTAGATTATTTTAGTAAAATATCAATTACAGCAAAAAAAATGACGGAGTAAAATTTGGGGAAGACCCTATATAAACTAAGTTGTCCTTCCGTAATCAACAAAAGGAAGAGTGGCAGATTTGGAAAAGTGGGTTATTATTGATCAGTGTCACCTCCTTAGACGATCAGACCAGTCCGTCTGCATGTCTGTCTGGTTGTATGTGGAAATCACCATCGAGAGGAAAAGAATAGAGATATTGTAATGAAATCGGACGCACATATTCTTTGTAGCGCAGTGCTGTTTGGGCGAAAACGAACAAAAGACACGGCCGCTTGTTCTACTGAAGGACTACTGAGGAACTTTTGTGAGACCTACTTTTTAAAGTAATCTATTATGACAAAATTTTAATTTTGAGCATGTCTCAGTACATTTTAACTACTTCTCCAAAAATGGGCGTGACCCTCCAATTTCATTAGCTTTCCTATGGAGAGTTTTGGATAAAAATGTGCTATTCAGTGTAGGCTCGATTGGCAATTTATGAGATACGTACATTGGCAATTATGGGAGTGCTCCACTCACTTATTTTTCGAATATTTTCGTTTAATAGACTGGAATAAACTTCAAAGTCGAAAGTGAACATCTCCACCTTTATTATTCGCTTACAAAGATCTGAACCGAACTAAAGGACTGAAAGTGGTCCGCCCACTATTTCTATATACCCATGACATTGCTATGGCACTGCTACAAACAGAAACTGAATCCAATCAGCACATGTATCAATACTCAAACAATAGGCGTGGGTCGCCTACTTTAACATAACCTACCCTGTTTATAGTCCTCATGGTTCTGGTGATTCTCCTAAGCATTTAATTCTAAGAATCCTCAGTTAAAAGATTTATCATCAGAGATCATGAGTTGGTTCGTCCTGGCAAAAACTTCTCGTTTTTAATCTAATGTGCCCAACGAAGAACAGATTGAACAAATTCGAAATTTAATCTTATGCAAAGATACAGCGCACACATTAGAGCAGAGAGAAAACAAGCTGGAGATAATATTGTATGCAAAAGCTCAGGAATTCACAAAATCATCGTCGTAATTTTATTTACACATAATGATGTATAGATTTGATACCACACAACACACTTTATTAACCGCCTCAATGCCTGTCTTTATACAAGAGCTGTCCTGGTGGAGTTTTTTGTGTTTGTGTTTGGTGACGTGAGCTCAAATTTACCGACTATTTTTAGAACACTATCCAAGAATAAATAAAAAGATTTCTCGGTTTTAAAAAAGTAGTATTGCGACGAAAATATTATTTATTCTTATTTCTTTCTATTCTACTCAGACGTTTCCATAAATATTGTTAGCTCTGTCGTTGGTTTAACGTCCTTTCGATTTTTAGGGAGCCACAATTAAAACTGACGAGGACAGCGGCAAAATCATCATTGCGCGAATAATGCATGGAGGTGCAGCCGATCGTTCAGGACTCATACACGTGGGCGACGAAGTGATCGAGGTGAATAGCATCAATGTGGAGGGCAAAACACCAGGCGATGTTTTAACCATATTGGTGAGTAGGAATCGGGAAAACTATTGAAATACTTGGCATAATCCTACTTCTGTTGTTTACGTCTAACCTAACAGCAAAATTCTGAGGGCACCATCACATTTAAGCTTATTCCTTCGGACGGTAAGGGTGGGCAACGTGAATCCAAGGTGCGAGTGCGCGCACACTTCGACTACAATCCGGATAATGATCCGTACATACCATGCAAGGAGGCCGGTCTGTCATTTCAGCGCGGCGATATACTACACATTGTTTCGCAGGTGTGTCTCAGCGACTTCCTACTGTTTCTTTTCACAAATGTACTTTCCTAGGACGACGCCTACTGGTGGCAGGCTCGCAGGGAAACTGAACGAACCGCACGTGCCGGACTTATACCCAGCCGAGCGCTGCAGGAGCGACGCATAATTCACGAGCGATCTCAGCGTGAACCGAATGAAAATGGCTCCAAAAGTAGGTCCTACTTGGTCTCTTGAAAACTGCTGAAACATTTGATCAAACCCACATACCTTTCGATACTCATTCCTCATGCTTCTAACTCCACCGACACTTTATAACCCGAATGCCTCATTTCAACGATTTTGTAATCTCATCAATCACATTGCGATTTTCGACCTGCAGAGACTTCATGCGCTTTCATTTGCACCACCCCTCCCATGCCGAACTCCAGTAGCACCTCCTCTTGTCACCAACCCAAAACTAAAAAGATCATGTACGATCTAGCAGAGAACGATGACTTCGATCGTGAAATGATTGCCACCTACGAGGAAGTAGCCAAACTCTATCCACGCCCGGGAGTTTTTCGCCCCATTGTACTCATCGGAGCACCGGGTGTAGGCCGCAATGAGCTAAGGCGACGCTTGATAGCACGAGATCCCGAGAAATTTCGCAGTCCAGTGCCATGTAAGTCCTCAACGCTGACGATCCATTTCCCAAGTATTAACTTCGAAGATCTTTGCAGACACTACACGGTCCATGCGCACCGGTGAGGTAGCTGGTCGCGAATATATATTCGTATCGCGTGAGAAAATGGAAGCCGATATTGCAGCGAGCAAGTTCATCGAGCATGGCGAGTACAAGGGCCAACTGTATGGTTGTACGCAGGAGAGCGTGAAGTCAATAGTTAATGCTGGATGCGTTTGCATACTCAGCCCACACTATCAAGCCATTAAAGCTTTGCGAACGGCCCAGCTGAAACCTTTCATGATTCATATAAAGCCGCCGCAGTTCGAGGTGTTGAAGCAGACGCGCAGCGAAGCGAGGGCCAAATCTACATTCGATGAGACAAACTCTAGAGGGTTCACGGTAATAATCGGAGAAAACTTAAACGAACTGTATTCCCAAAACGTGTGTTATAGTGTGAAAAGTAGTCCATCCGCAGCATCGTTGTCACGTTTCTAGAACTTAAATTTACATTTTTACAATTAGCTCTGAATTTAAATTTACGTAACAAGTTTTATAATACAAACAATAACTTCGGACCGTTACGCAATTCTTCATATCGTAAAGGTTCTATCTATCAATAACACTTTTCTGGCGTAACGGATGACAAGTTTAACCTTGGTTTTAAATGTAGTACAAGATTGACTTCTTTTTAGATTATTTCCCAAATAATCATATACAGAATTTTAAACCATTTTTTTACTCTAAGATCATATTTCGTTTGACTTGGATAATGCGGCCTACATATTTCAATGCTTCACTACAAGTCTTTAAAGGCTTTCATTACATCCATGTTCTATTCTATTGTAACTAAATTCTGGAAATTCTGTTGTAGCTAGAAGCTTTAGATATTGTGCCCCTGTATTTAGATATTTTATAACTGACATTTTTTTACTTATTTTAGGATGAAGAATTCAGCGGCATGCTGAAATCCGCCGAACGCATTGATTACCTTTACGGGCACTTTTTCGACGAAGAAATCTTGAACGACCAACTCGTGACTGCATTCGAAAAGCTTGTTCACTGTGTGCAACGTTCTGAGCACGAGCCACTTTGGGCCCCAGCAGCATGGGTGCAATAAATAATGCTCTGACAGATATGTTGAAGAAAGATAATTACGATGCCAAAAACAACACAACAAAAGAACTAAACACCAAAAAAGTTATTCAAAATACACTTCACGATAATTATGAGCCAATGACCATTTTTAAGAAATTGAACTGTTTAAACTTTAAAGTAATTTATTTAAATTAAGAAAAGCCGGAGTGGAAAAAAGAAGTGATTAGCGGCCAATGTAATCAATTGCGACCCCTAAATAAAGTTTTATTATTAAAATGTTGACAAAAATAGACACGAATTCTAATTCTAAAAGTGCTCAGTGGTGAATATAGCAGTACAAACGCCCACTCATACATAAAATGCATACTTACTTACATACATACATACATATGTACGAGTATGTACATATGTATATATGTGTTCCCAAATATGTTACTCTACTGATCAATATCGTGTATTTGGCTCTCTTAGAAATGTTCTACCCATAACGATTTTGCTTAGAGAAAATGTAAAAAGTTAAAGGTTTCCACCTCGGACTCTTATCACAACTAAACCCAAAAGTTCCCACTTTATAATTCCACTACAGTGCACTCGCGATAACGGTAATCTGAGATACGACATGGATCATGATACACACTCTGACGTATATACTACATTTTAAGCCGTATAAAGCTGCATTTATTCTCTTAAGGCTAGAATGTTTATTATCACTAACAATTGTCCATCCATACATTTTTCAAACATACTGCTACAAAAATTCATAAAAATAACGTTCTAGAAATTGCGAAATCGGACGCATATAATCATTCGCATGTTATCTTGAAGAATGGAGTTTATAATTTAAGTATCATTTTGAATAAAAGGTTCTAAAAGGAAATAAAGGCGATTGTAATTAAAAAATCATCCAATTTCGTTCAGAAATTGTCAAATGCAGTTTAGAATTGAAATTATATGGTTTTTTCTTTCTATGTACACAGAAATTTTAAAGGAAACTTCATCAATGACCCAACCGAAAATAAAATTCTAACCGATTTAATATTTTGAATTGACGATTTCTGGAATACAAATGGCGATTTCCTGACTACATTTGACAATGACTGAAATAAGTTTGAACCACAATTGGTAGATATGATTTTTCGTATATTTTAAAAATATGTTTGATATTAGAAATGGTATTTATTTTTTTAAATAATAACTTTAGTTTGCAAGACAATTTTAGGTAATTTAAAATCTGTAGTAATAATAGTGTGCCATGTTTTAATTAATTCACGTTGTCGCGAGTGCGTTTATTATTGAATTACAAAATTAAAGTGTTCCTATTACAGGAAAGAAACGAGCAAACCACATCTCATTGTGAAAACAGAACAATAACTATTATATAACTTTAACTTAAAGAAACCCTAAAATATTGTTGATTGTGAAGCAAAACTCCAGCAACTTATATTTACACATTTAAAAATTGGTGTTAAGACAAAACCTGTTGTTACACAATGTTGTTAAAGACTTCGAATATAAAGTAAGCTTCTTACTTTAATTTAACTTGGAAAAAACATAAAGATATCTATTTAAAATTTATACGATATATTGTGGAATACACGTCTATAAGTCTATAGATAAAGCACGAAAATGTATCAAAATAAAACAATGAAGTCTACTGTTCATTTCAGAGTCAATACATCTTAATTTTCCCAACTATATGAAGCCTAAACCAGTGTAGAAATTATAAGATTGGAAGCAAATGTAGTTACAATATATTTTGAAAACTCTGTGTGTATGCCTTATTTTCTCAATTTTGTTATATGGAAAGTAAATAAAAAGTATTCTCTATATAACATTTCTTAGATGTTTAGAAGTTTTGGTGCACTTTGCCTTTTGAATATAACCATATATAAAATTGGGGATGCAGACATTTAGTTTAGGAGTTATAGGGTTTTAAATGTGGGATTTTTTAATACTTTCAGAACGATATCTTCTAAACCACGTGAGATATCGGCATGAAACTTGTGCAATATGGAAGACTGCTCGAAGGCCTTCCTTGTGTGTATGTAGTACGATTGGTTTCTATACAATTTTTTTAAATAAGCAAGTCATATAGACTAAAGTCGCAAGTATGATATATCTTTTACCGTTTTAAAAGCAAAAGAACATCCTTATTAACAACTGCATTTACTGTATAGCTGACTGTATTCGTTTAAAAGGAAAACGTTTTTGCTTCAAGGACAAATTGTTATATTTTTAGACAGACAACAGTTTATATATTAGTAAGATAAGATGCCACCTGTATTTTTTGATTCATTTTAAATATTTGATAGTCTTATGATAAAACTCAGCTATCAGCAACTCAAATTGAACCACACCAATTCTATAGACCAATTACCCGACTTCAGAACGGCCCCTTTTTCAAATACGCTACTAAATACGCTACTGAAGACACAACTAAATAGAATGCATTAAAGAAATCATGGCACAAAATATAAATGCAGATCAGTGCACGAATGAACGAACGATCAACAAAGCGAAAAATTTATTTAAGTAACCGAATGAGCACTAATATGACGAGCCGACACGAACGTATCACTTCACATTCCTGTCTGTTCCTTCATCTACTTCGGTTCAGAACACACGGTCAACCGGAAAAATAATTGCGATCGGAAAGTAAAGTGAATAGTAAGCCCACACATGGCAGAGCTCAGTTTCAATAGTCTGGAAGATTGTTTGGAGAAGCACATCCCCAAAAATGAATTACGGGAGGTGAAGCGGATTCTGTACGGATGTGCCGACGAGTGAGTACGAATCTGTAGATGTTGATACGTGTATGTGCATGTTTGTTTATTTGTAGATTAGATTTAGTGCATGTATTCGCTCAGAGACTAGTACACCTACAGCAGTAAATACCTACATATATGTACATATGTATATTTACATATGACGCAAAATGTACCCATGTGAAAAAAATTCAAGGCAAATTGATAAGAAAAACCAGTAAGAAAGCTATATTCGGCCTGGCCGAATCTTAGATACCCTACACCTAAAAGTTTTAAAAAAAGTGCCGAAGCTAGGATGGGGCGGGGGTGGCGGTCCACTCTGGGCGGCACAATGTCGGGGGCGGCAGTTGTGGAAATCAAGTATTGACTTATTGCATTCTAGGCATTTTTGGGGCTACAAGTTGATTAACCGTTCCGGGCTCCATGAGACCTAGCGACGCCTCTGTATAAATAGTAGGCGTGGTCATTATCTTTTTCAAAAAAAAATAACTAGCTTAGTTGTTTTTATAATTGTGTTCATTTAAACTTTATTTCCGTGGTAATAAACTTTTTTTCATACTGCTATACTGTATATGTAGTGTAAAAGTGGGCGGACCGCACCCAGTTTTGATGTAATAATGTTTTTTTGTGAAACAAGTTGTTATCTTAAGTTTTATTCAGGAAGTTTATATATTTAACAATATAACCCTCTTTTGCCTGTGTAATCTAAAAGTGGGCGGATCACGCCCATATTTGGCACATTCACGGATAATGCTCTATACCCAGGAATGAAATTTTGTTGTAATAGCTCAAAAACGAACGCTGATATCACATTTTTAATAACAAATAGGCGTGGCCGTGGACCGATTTTGCCCATTTTCAATACCAACCCGCCCACCACATAAAACAATATATCTGCAAAGTTTCATCACGATATCTTCATTGGTTCTCCTGTGATCGTGATTTCAACAGACAGACAAACAGACAGACAGACAGACAGACAGACAGACAGACACACAGACGGACGGACATGGCTAAATCGACTCAGGAGGTCACGCTGATCAAGAATATATATACTTTTCTATACCTATCGTCTCTAGTTCTATGCGTTACACATTTCGTTACAAAGTGAATATACCCTTACCTTAAGGTGTAGGGTATAATTAAAGTATTTTATTACTCTCTCGCTGTTAGTAAAAAGAAAATAAACAACCAGAAAGAGTGTTAACTTCGACCTGGCCGAAGTTCATATACCCTACACACGTTTACTTAAAAATTAGGCGTGGCAATGGTCTAATTTTTTCCCTTTTCAATCTCAAATAGCTTGTGATGACAGAGAACATTCGTGCCAAATTTGATGAAAATATCTCTGTTCGTTCTCCTGTAATCGAATTTTATTTAATTAGTGGGCGGACCAGACAGACAGACAGACAGACAGACGGACTGACATGGCTAAATCGACTTAGGAGGTCACGCTGATCAAGAATATATATACTTTTCTATACCTGTCACGCCTCCTTTAATGCATTACAAACGGAAGCAATAAGTGAATATACCCTCATCATTCGAGTGTAGGGTATAAAAAGGTCTGCAAATGTGTCAGTTTCTATACCCTACAGCCGAAGATTAAGGAATATTTGTGACTACTTTATTGAAAATGGGCCTCCCATATCTACATTAAGCAATACGTCTGTAAGCAATAAGTTTGCCTCAAAAGTACAACAAAGATTTACTTTGAATAGGTTGCAGTCAGCTACAAACTCAAAAGTGAATATCTCCAGCCGATGTGGGCCGCCCACTATTTTGGCATATGCCCCATAAGAGATTTTGCTTGTAATAAATTGCTATGGCACTGCTACAAACACAAACTGAGTTCAATCAGTACACGTTGTATCAATAATGTGTACTCGTCAAAGAAATGGCCCACTCTAACCTAACCTTTTTAGCGTTTCATTCTAAACTTCTCAATGAAAGTATATTTCACTTGAGGCCGTGAGAATTTCAGCTTCGGCCAGCCTGAGATAGAACTTTATCTGATTATCTTAGTGTGGTTGCATATCGTCCGTTTTATAATTCAGTCAAAACTATTCCTTAGTTTCCAACTTTCCTAGTTTTAAAGAAAAAACCTTCAGAGTTTAAGAATCTCCAGGTTAAACTCCAGCACCTCTAAAACAGGTTTAACTAATTATAGCTGGTAAATGAATGCGAGTAAATCTTGTAGCGCACTAAGAGCAAAACGAAGTGATTGTTACTCCAAAAGTGATAGCTATGGTGCATGAGGTGATTGCGAACAGTGATCGTGTTGCAACGACTGCACGGCGGTACTACGATGGGTAAAACATAAAAGTTCGTATGTTTAAAAGGCCAATTATAATGAGCCAACTTGTCCACGAGTAGTAAATGGAAAAAATGTTTCGATCATCACAACTGACTGCGAGTGTCTGATTGCGACAACTTTTTCGATTGCAATCGTTTCTGTAACTTCTCTTGAACGATTATCTCTTTTCAGTGTGAGAATTGACGTCGCTGGCAATCTAGGTAGTGAGTTGTTGAGTACGTTCATGATTCTGCGAAAATGGTTGACGTAACTTGCATTCGAATATTTCTCGAACGAAGTAACAGAAACGTAGTCCTGATGTTGATATACAAAAGACAAGTTTTAATTAACAACAATTAGTAATAATTTTGAATCCTTACTTTCCCCAGCAACCAACTGGAAGTTTCCGAAGAAACTCGACTAATCGCTGCCGAACATGGTTTCGAGGTCAAAGGTTATCGGTTTAGCGCTAAATTGGAACAAATAACAAAACCACGCATTGTCCGGGTGGGTGCCATACAGAACTCCATCGTGTTGCCAACCACAGCCAACATCGGCAAACAACGAGAGGCAATATGGTCAAAAATTCGCACTATGATCAAAGCCGCGGCTGCATCGGACGTGAATATTGTGTGCATGCAGGAAGCTTGGAGTGAGTACCATAAGTACCGATTAAATGCAAATGTACTGAACTTAAACTCTTCCCCATCTTACTGGTTTAAACGCTCACAGCGATGCCCTTCGTCTTCTGCACACGCGAAAAGTTCCCCTGGTGCGAATTCGCCGAGGAGGCTGAAAACGGGCCAACAACCAGAATGTTGCAGGATCTAGCAAAAGCCTATAACATGGTGATCATCTCGCCGATATTGGAACGCGATGTCGCACACGGTGACACCATCTGGAATACATCGGTTGTGATCTCGAATCATGGTCGCTACATGGGCAAACACCGCAAGAATCACATACCGCGCGTGGGCGATTTCAATGAGTCCACTTATTATATAGAGGGAAACACCGGGCATCCAGTGTTCGATACCGAATACGGACGAATTGCGGTGAACATATGCTATGGGCGTCATCACCCGCAGAATTGGATGATGTTCGGTCTTAATGGCGCTGAAATCGTTTTCAATCCCTCGGCCACGGTGGGTAATCTAAGCGAACCCTTGTGGGGTATCGAGGCGCGTAATGCAGCCATTGCCAACAGTTATTTTACGGTTGCTATTAATCGTGTGGGAAGTGAGGAGTTCCCAAACGAATGGACGTCGGGAGACGGCCAAAAAGCGCATAAGACGTTCGGGCCATTCTATGGTTCTTCATATGTTGCTGCGCCTGATGGTTCCCGGACAGCGG
Source organism: Myopa tessellatipennis (assembly GCA_943737955.2). Lineage (NCBI taxonomy): Eukaryota > Metazoa > Arthropoda > Insecta > Diptera > Conopidae > Myopa > Myopa tessellatipennis. The sequence continues at coordinate 15,944,595 of OX031315.1, forward strand.
TAAGTCGAATCTCACAAGGTTGAAAGTTGAATTTCTATGCTATGCTTACTATTATGTATTCTCTTTGGCTACGAAAGCGTTCGTCGCCTTTCATTAGTTTAGTTTGTACACAAATTGGTTCTGTGTATTCTGTCTTATATTTTCCATTCCTTACTTAGATAATATATTGGTAATTCCTAAGAAAATACATGTATATGAATATTGCTTAATACATTCCTTTCTTTGTTGTAATTTCTAATAGAAGGCAATTCCCTATGTTTCATATTCCTGCTTCCAAATTTCGTAGATTTAATCCACAAATCCTGAAATTATATTTCAGTACTAGATTAAAAAGTAAATAATACACTGTATTAAAAAGATTTTTTTTTCTTTTAAAACAATTAAGTTTCTGCGATTGTGTGAATGAATTAGAGTTGAATTTTAATACCTCTTCTCTTCTTCGTGCAGGGACTTTCACGTGACAAGAATGGTGTGCTCATTACTGAAATGGATCTCAACCTCTGTCGCCAAGTTAAGGATTTCTGGGGCTTTCGCATGACGCAGCGACTACCTTTATACGCAACATCGCTCGAGAAAGCCTCCCAGTTGAATTTTAAGCCACAAGTTATACAAGAATGATTTGTTGTTAATACGCAATACTCTGTTGGCCGATAAATATAATAGAAACATTCACAATTACGTATTCATTTTATTTTATTTCAGTATACGTTAGCGGAACATAGGCCACATAGGAACAGGTCACTTCTTCTGATGTAACCAAACAGATATAATAAATTGAAACTAAAAGAGAAAATATTTGTTTTTTAAAGTAAATTTTGTTTAACAAAGTTCTCCATTAACTATTCATCGTCATACGAATAGTAATTAATTAACCGTTCTGCCTCCCTCCAACCAGACTCCACTGCACCGTGAACCGTGGAGTAGTAATGATCGCTTGTGGCTTCACCGGCGAATAATACCACCGGTTTGACAATGAAACGATTCATCGATTGACAAGATTCTTCGCCATCGCGTAAGGGCGCACGAGCCATTACAGTTAATGGATCAGCCAGCGCTCTGGCGGAGGTCTGGGCTTTCTCGGTCATCATAGAGCGGAAGGAATAAGCGCCTCGAAAATTCCTATTACTATACCAAGAGGTTGTTTTCACATTCAATGGTGTGGGAATCTTCGATGAAGGCAGGAACTGACGCAATAGACACATGCAACCATCGAGGATTTCCGTCTGCTGTAATTTCTCCATATATATTGCATTGGAGCCAACCAGCCAGCCCAACAATAAACGTGGCTGATAATTCACACAGTAGAATCCAAAAATATCCTCTAGCCATGCGTTATTCGTACCGCGTATTTTCTTCGAATCCTCGTTACGCCAAAGTGTGCAAAAGCCGGTCCAATCTGCAGCCCAGAATGGAGCTGGGAACTCTATAAAGATCTTGCATACATTGCCGAAGCCTAAATGTTCAATTGGGATCTTTTTCTCTATTGGTAACCCTGGGTTAAAAAATGTTGTGCAGTTATGCTTCAACACGCCGAGCGAAACAGTGACCACAACATGATCAGCATGAAAGTGTTCTTCGTAGTTTTCACATTTCACCGAAATGGCACCATCATCGCATTTCCAATTAATCTGCTCCACGTGCATGTCGGTAATAATGTTTTCCTTCAAGATGCCATTTTCACTGCTCTTAGGATCCGCCTCCATCAGCAACTTCAAAAACTCGACGTAGCCTTTATCCTTCCAATTCAATAAGTAGTCGCCGTCACACACCCAATACTCTTGAAATCCTGCTGCGGAAACTTCATCGATATGACCAGAACTTTCCGAGCTTTCAATTTTTTTGAAGTTGTCCAGAAATTCATGAGCCAATTCCTTGTCAATATCTCTGAACTCCTTGCGCTTTAACACCGAGCAAAACTTTTCCGATAAATATTCATCAAGAGAACCTTTATATTTGAGCATATCTTTGCGACGTGAATTGAATATATCGGAAAGTGTGGTCTTGAGACGGTCCACCAGTTTCTCGGGCAGGATTTCCCCATTCGAACGAATGCACTGGCAGGTAACATATATGTCGCCTGTGGTTTCTAGTAGGTTCTTGTCCTTGGCCATTTCGAACACCACGTTGTTCTTTTCACCGTGGCACCATTGGGCCCCCGCGTCAATCACATTATCAGCGAATGGCATCGTGAGAATTCGTCCTCCGACACGCGCTTCCGACTCCAGAATGAACACATTCTTGAATCCGTGCTTGAGGAGCTTGGTTGCGCACGCTAAACCTGCTGCTCCAGCCCCAATAATCAAAACTTTTGACTCGATCATTGTTATCAAATCGCGCCCAGATACCCTATTTTAACTAAAAATCCAGTTGTTCTTGAAGCTTCCCCGTTATTTTATTAAAGAAAAAATTTACAATTTTTCTATTTAATGACATTTGCTTTTTTGATAAAAGGCTCCATAAAATATTTATCGAAATTACTTGCAACAAAAACAAGTTGTTTCTGAAGTATTGGAAGAGCAGTAAAATAATATACATAGTACGTAAATAAACGTAAAAACGTTTAAAAGTGAGACAGATAATGAAATTTGTAAACAATACATAATTACATTATTATGTATATCTTTTTTAAAAATTGAAAGAAATTCAATAACAATATTAAAGGGGTTTTTGTGCATATTTGCGGAGCTATATTAAAAATTTTACTAATCTATTAAAAATAAAAATAATCAACCAAGTAAAAGTGAGGTTTAATTATGCTAAGCTTTATGATCAGTAAAGCTTTTCACATTTGTTTCTTGACTTCAAATGCCATAGATTGAGATTTTGGGCGTTGGTAACAATATGTGATTTCTGAATATCTTCAAAGCAATGCAGAAATAACACAACTTTAATATGTTAAATGTATGTAATATTCGCTTCAATAAAACTTTAACAAATATCAATATTTTTGGAATATTACAATATGTGCTACCAACTTCAAAACTCATAGTAGCAGGAGCATTCGAAGTTCTAAAACTGTTATAATTGCGATTTTTTCGCCTTCTTTAAGCCGTAGAAATTATCCAAGCGACAAGCCTCCCGCCAACCGGCCTCCACTGCGCCATGAACTGTCGAATAATAATGGTCGCTGGTTGCTTCGCCAGCAAATTGAACGATCGGTTTATCACAGCTGCTTTGATGGTGTTGAAACGGCCCCGAGGAATAGCGTTCAGCGCTCAGGAGGGGCGAACTCGACGTCACTGTCAACGGTTGAGCTAGCTCGCGTGCATTCGTGCCCACTTCTTCCGTGAACATGGAGCGAAACGAATAGGAGCCTCGAAAATTTTCGTTAGTAAACCAGGTAGACGTGCGAAAACTACGTGCTTCTGGTATGTCCCACGGAAGGAACTTTCGGAACAAATACATGCAACCGGCGAGCACCTCGTCAGCGGGAAGAGTTTCCATATGACGTCCATTGGCCCCGATAATCCAGCCACTCAGTATACGAGGCTGATAGTTGACACAATAGAACCCAAAGACATCTTCTAGCCAGGCACGAGCAGTGCCACGTATTTCATCAATATCATTATCGCGCCACAACATTGTGAAGCCCGTCCAGTCGTTAGGCCAAAACTGCACAGGAAATTCTATGAAGATCTTATTGACTGTGCCAAAGGCGAGACCGTCGATGGCGCGCAGCTTCTCTACTGGAAGACGGGGTACAAAGAGACGTGCATGTGTCTCCTTAAGTACGCCCAACGAAACTGTAATTATCACATGATCGGCGATGATAACTTCTCCGTCTTCAAATCTAATATGAACGCAGCAATCATTTCGTTTCCAATGTATTTGGTTAACACGCTTGGCCAACAGAACTCGCTTCTCCAACACACCCAGATCTGTGCCTGCATCGCGTGATTTCATCAGTAGCCGTAGAAATTCCAAATAACCCTTGTCTTTCCAGTTCAGCAAAATATCACCATCACATTCCCAGTATTCGAGATAACCCTTTCCAGAGACCTCATCTAGACTGTCTGATGCCTCTACAGAATTCTCGAACTTCTGATAGTTTTCAAAAAACTCTTTTGCTATCGCCATGTCAATATCTGAGTTCTCTGGTCGACGAAGCGCCTCGTAGAATTTGTTGGTCAAATAACTGCCCAACGATCCACCGCAGTCCCTCAGCTCCATTTGCCGCGTCACCAGACTGTCGTTTACTATGTCTTTCAGCCGCTGACTGATGCTCTCTGGCACCACATCGCGGTTAGAGCGCACGCACTGGTAACTTTCGTACACATCGCCGGTAGACTCGAGTAGATTGTGTTTGTGCGCCAGTTCGTAAACCACGTTTCCCTTCTCGCCGTGGCACCATTGAGCTCCCAAATCAATGACGTTCTCAGCGAAAGGTATTGTGTGAATTCGTCCGCCTATACGTTCTTCGGCCTCAACTATAATGACGTCCTCAAATCCACAATCAATCAGTTTGGTAGCGCATGCTATGCCAGATGGGCCAGCTCCTATGATCACAATTTTCGGACTACTCATTGCGCGGTAGTGGAAGCAGAGAGGACAGAAAGAAAGATTATCTGAAAAAGAAAGAATATTTCAGGATATGAATATTAAAGTATACAGTTAAGTATACTAAAGTATACCACAAAGAGCAAAAAGGGTGAAAAGAGTACAGGCTCATCTACTCTGATGAAAGACCCGCTGAGAGCTAAAGTGAAGCACCAGGATCATGGTGGTAACTTTAATTATTCAACTGAGTACAGTATTGATACTACGTAAATACTACGTATCTTTGTCTTCGTAACTGTGTCGCAGAACTTTTAAACAAAATATCTGTTATAAAGAAGTAGGTAAAACGCAAGAGAAGTGGGCCGACCACTTCCATTCTTATCAAGGTGGATAATATTGCATCACCGCATATTATATCTTTATAACATACATATATGAGCAATTTCATGTATTGAGATATTTAAGAGTTTGCATTTGAAGCTATTCAAAAATATTGGCACACGCTAATCAATCGGAGTGATCTTTTTAACACTATACCCCATTTAAATTTTATTACGAAATATTAATAATAAAAATTATTTCAAGAAATAAACTATTTTTTTGGCTCCAAATGGACTTATGCCACTTTCAAAGATAACATTATAACAAATAAAAACAAGAGGAAGTTTAAGTCCTCATTTTTATAGACATTAGATTCACTAAAATGGACTTTTTAAAGTAAAAAATAATAATTTAAATGAAGATTACTGGCTAAATACACGAAGAGCCAAGTTTATTAAGAATCTACTTCAGTTATATTAAAAAGTATTTGTAAAATGTAAATTAGTTCGTTAAGATAACTAAAAATAAAAGCAATATATATTTTAAACTTATTTCTCCTTTACAATTAGCATAACGCAGTATCTATGTATGTACATATACATATACATATATAAACATATATGTATGTGGCCTATATAAATAGGCCACACTAAAAGGGTTCCAGCAAAGAATATACAATATATGTATGTTATTACATATTCTTTGGTATTACGTCTCAGTATATATTGCAACGAGCATATATTCGAATATATGCTCGTTGTTGCATATCAACATATGTTGCTAAGTACAGAAAGAAATCTAAACGCAAGATTTCGTTGCTGAAATTTCCTATGTGCATACGAAGGCCATTTGGTTGATTGAGTAACAAGATTGTTGCTGTTATCATAGACGTTCATAGAGAAGAAAAAATTTGAATTTTTTATTAAAAAATGTTACAATAGAAACGAATTAATTAAAAATGGAAATGGTGATTGGTCTAAATTTCGACCACGACCGACCCTAGTTCATGATAAATGGGTGGTATGTAAGGCAATAAACTCATCATATCGTGTTTCTCTCTTGTAATAGGTCTTAAAGTTTTATACAGTGGCAACGTAGTAATTTTGCTGAGGTGTTTAATTTTCCATTTTTTTTAATTTAATTAATAATTAATAATAATTAAAAAATTATTTTAAATGGACCATTTTATTCTATACTACTTTTGTAAAAAGTTGGTGCGGCTCAGTACTTCTTTGTTTTGTTTTATTTCTGATCATTAGGAATGGACTTATTGCACTTAAAAAAAAGATGTTTACGATAACATTTTCTAGTTCAAAAAGTATCGAATTTTGTGTGTTTTCAAAAATTGTTTATTTATTCATGAATATCTATTTTATCCCTTTCAAACATTATGCAATTGTGCCGTTTTTTCTTATCTTCAAAGCACTTCAAAAAATTATTTTCGTGATCTTGTTCAGCTCGATCCTTCGAAATAAATAATTTTTGAAAAAACCCTCTCACCGCCGAGTGTAGCTTTAAAACCAGACAGATTTAAATACCTGTTTAATTAGCTATATATGCATTTTAAAATTGTTACTTGCTGTTTTATTTCTTAATCATTCTGAGCTAATTGATTACCTCTCTCCCCAATTTCACGAAACCTGAACATTTCTCCTCTATATTCAGACTTAGACATTTTGTGTTTTACAAAATAGAAGTTTTCGTGGCGATTATTTTCGTTGTTCGCTTTAGAACGATTGCGAATCAGTTTCGAGCATTCAATTTATGAATACGAATGTGAACTTCCACGAATATGCATTCGTTATTCGTTACGCAGATATTTACACTTATAACAGACACATTACATTTATAACACTTGCAGATCTTACTGTTGCTTATTTGACACCAATTCGGAAGATTCTCCTGAGGATAGTGTCGAAAAATTTGTCGACGCTCAGGATTCCATACAATTCTTAAACTCCATGAGACTGGCGTACAGTTCATCGCGAACACAAATAACCCTAATCAGCACTCAAGATCTTTAATAATATCACTTACAAAAACATGTGTTAAAGCTGTCACATCAGTTTCTGTAGTGCGTGTAAAATAAGATCCGTCACCGTCAGACAGAGTCGTTTGTAATGAGGGCGAACCTTACTATGTCCAGTATGCTTCATTGAGCAAATGAGAAATAAAGCTAGCTCCCTAATTAAATTTATTCCGTAAACTGCTACTAACACTATAAATTTCTTAGTACAACCTTTGCTAGTAACTTTCCGTTCGATGTACAAATTTTAATATATAACAATATTAATATACACCTTGGGAGGCGTAGTTACACAATTTTAAAGTGTGTTAACAAGAAATCCGTTACAATTAAAATTATCCATATTTAATATGCCACAACACTGTGGAAGTAAAACCATAATAAATAAGAACTTTCACTTTTTAAGCAGCACCCTGTCCTTTAAACAGAAAGGAAAATCAGACAAGGACGGGAAGCGTGTTGTATGTAGGTCAAAGTCACCATCCCTATGCTCAGTTTAACCCCATTCATATTATTAAGTAATAAAAAAAATTCTGAAAAGAACTTTTTTTTTTACTGCGTTTCAGATGAAATTGCTTAAGATAAAATATATGCATGTGTGTTTATTCTTGGCTCTATTTCCGTGAAAATAAGTTTTTGGTCTTTGACTAATGATTTAATGTCGCACTAAGAGCATTTTGGTTTTCCCTCAATAGCCCCGACCATTTTTCCTGGTTGTGCAGCTCAAATTATAATTTTTCGTGACAAGAAGCTGAAAACTTTTTCTAAATACTGCTGACACATAAGTATACGTTTGTGCTATATAAGAGACCACTTTGATAAACCAAACCACAGAATACACAATGTAATTAATTCATAAACAATCACACATTTTATTCACAAATTGCGGACAAATAATCTAAGTAATTATCTGGATTGCTTACATATTTTATCAAAGTTTAATTGATATTTTTAATCAAAGACAGATTTTTATTGCTTCGCGAGTCATGCTCAAGATTTTCATCTCTTCACAAGTAACCATCGACTTTACAGAACAAACACGATAATTTTGTGAATCACTTTTCTTTTGATTCACGTACATTTGGCTTTGCGTCCCTATGAAAATCTCCTTGTCGGTACGCTTTCACTTTTGTTATTTAAATTATATATTAGAGAGTGAGGAGTATCGAATTCCTAAATTTAAAAATCTTACTTTACTTAGAAAATAATCTAATTATTGGTTTCAAATATTACCTAAGCACTACAAATGACCCGTTTCCTATGTTGTTACTAACTAAACAAATGAAACCTCGTGTCTACTCTTACAATTCTCTGTTGTTGATTCTAAAAGAACTAACGCAGCAGAAGAGCGCGCGATGTCAACAGAAGGTACATTAAACCTAACCTAAAAGCAAGAAAGTACACAAAGGGAAAGTAGAGAGCAAAAAATAGAAACCTTCCCAGTGGTAAACATAGCCATGACATCATGCATAAATATCATGATATTGCCTGCCGAATCGGCTCGATTCTGCATGCAGTGTCCGGATAAAATTTATCCCTACATATCCAAGAGAGGAGTAATTCACGTCTTTGCTTGCGATGGAGCGAGAAACGTATTACATAATGATATGAATGGATGTGAAAATGGTATGTATTCGTATGTAACACGTTTGCCTCCGGAAAATAATTTAATTTTCGCCAGGAAGTATGCAATAATACATTCAAAATAATTGAACATATTTAATTCAATAAATAATAAATAAATAATACATCCAAAACCAATTTATTTAAAAAATGTTACCGAAAATGGCTATCAAGTTGCCATCATATTTTTTACCTTAAAATTGAAAGTAGCTTATCGCAGCATCTACAGCCCGGACTTAATATTTATATACTAAAAAGATAACTCGTGCATGAGGCTGAATACATTATCTTGATGTAAGTTTGTCCCGCTTCGCAATTATAAAAAAATTACATTAATCATAGGAACTGCAGTTTGAAATATTAGATAAAGGTATATTTTCATTAGGTGAAAGAACCAGATCTATAATTAAGCTTTGCCTTTCTTCGGACAACGAATCGGATTGCAGCAAGCGACCATTTTTATTATTTTTTTTTGCTAATAGCTTAATATTCCTAGGTGTAAAATCACAATTTTTTTATTGAAATTGTTGAAGTGTTATTAATGTATTGAAAGAATGTAATTGTTCTTTTTATTATTGAAGTGTTTATTGAGAATTACCTTCTGTACTTTATTATTTCATCTCAACTAATACAGTTATTACAGTTACATATTATTGGTGCAGAGTATTTATTTACCAATCTCTCTTTGAAAAAGTATTACTTTTAGTATTATTTTATATATTTTGTTCCACTGGGATTTTGACCACTGGGTTCCGCATACAACACACTCTCATGGTACCGCAGTGAGAGAGTTGTCAGCGAGGCGCCCCATTTTTTTATTGCCATTCTTTTTGAGAGTAAACAGTCATGTTATGTGTCTTACAATCTCTTTCGCTAACAGGGCGTTCTGTATTACTATGTTATTTTCATTTCAATCAAATTTCATGTCCCCATTTTTAACAAAACATTTTGTTCCTTCCGATGTTAAAAGGTAATATGTATATTAAATTATTCAGACTTGCTGGTAATAAATTTACTAAATCTGAGTTACAAAGGCAAAGTGAACATCTGTACATATTAAAATAGGCGTGGTACTCCAGTTTAAAGCTTTATTCTAAGGGGGATCCAATTGTATTGTTATTGTATTGTATTTATTGCAAATCATTTATTTAATTTGCATATTTCTAAACGATGAAAAATGTGAATATATGTATTATATGCGTGATATGCATATATACAATCACCACCCATATTTTTTCGGCTCAGCGTTCAACGCGCGGAGCCAATTTTTTAGCACAGGTCATTAGGGTGTGGAGTATTTAAGCTTCAAGGCTGAAAATAGCGATTTTGTGGTTTTAATGCCAATGTCAACATTACAATAATCGATCTTGCAGTACTTGGGATCCTCACTATTTGTAATTTTTGTTTCCGCGAGAATCAAACATCAGATTTGTTTTCAGGAAAGGATTTCCGTCATCTCTCATGAAATGTGGTTTGTACATTCTACGTTTGGTTCTTGGAAATATACTAGGAAAACATTAGGAAAATATTAAAGAAACCAGTAAGGGTGCTATATTTCGCATCGCTGAATCTTAGATACCCTAGACCTAAAAAGTTTTGAAAAACTTTAATTCAGCGCAGTAGTTTTATTTATTTAGATTTTTAATTTATGTAGAGTTTTCATTGCAGAACAATAACATTACAGAGTGATATACAAACTTAAACTAGAGGAAATATGTAGTTATATTGTAGGAAAGCTACCTTATATTCACATTAAATCACAGACGGTTATAAAAAGTCACCTGTTTTAAACAAACAAAATAATTAGCTTAGCAGTTTTGTTATTGTGTTTAAATTGAAACTTTATTTCCATGGTCATAAGTTTTAAAGTTTTCTGAAGTTTTATTTAGGAAGTTCATATATTTAACACTATAACTCATTTAAGACCATCGTTTGCCTGCGTAACCTAAAAGTGGGCGTATCACGCCCATATTTGGCATATTAACGGATAATATTTCTCTATACCCAGAAATTAATTTTGTTGTATATACATATATTGTTTTATATAAAATTTGTAATAAAAAACAGGCGTGATCGACTGATTTTGCCGCAGTGGCGTAGTGTGGGGCCAGGGGGGCCAATACCCCCGGTGGCAGAGCTATCGGGGTCGGCCGAAATGGCTAGTTGTATATGTGGAATATTTCTAAACGGCCGCGGGTGGCAGAAATCCACGGACGGCAGACGGACGAACAAGGCTAAATCGAGGAGGTGACGCTGATCAAGAATACATATACTTTTCTATACCTATAGTCTCTATTTCTATGCGTTACACATTTCGCGACAAAGTGAATATACCCTTAACCTTAAGGTGTAGGGTATAAAAAGCATATCCACTACAGAAAAGGGCAAACACTCTTCTGCTAATCACGCTGAATAAGTTTCACACTGTCTCTAATAACGACTTGTTATGGAGGAAGAAATACTTCGGGTAAAGACAGTGCTATCCAAAATGTACATATGTGACAATCTACGTAATGCTCGCGCAATTTCCACATCCATCATTAGGAAACATACACGCAGACTTCGTACCTGTGTGCGGTGCTGCCTGAATAGATTGTAGACCTTTCCTTTAGTATTTGGTACTACCATAACATTTGCTATATAAGCACTTGGAAATAAAAACCATGGGCTTTAAGAGCTGGTAGCAATCTTTATTGGTGTGGGTGAAGTTGCAATGCAACCATCTGTCCGTTTATACTTTTAATACTTAGATAAAACACAGCAAATTTTTAGTCCTTACCACAACTTATCGTTAAATACAATTTCTTTAAATATGCAATCTTGCTTTGCAATGCTGACCATCGACTTTTTAGATTTCATGGCATCCTGCACTTTCTCTCGTACTTCACTCCCTTTCACATCACTGCGAATATAGAAGAGACGTACGATTTGATCCTCACTGAGTGATGGATAACTCCCGAGAAGTGTATGCAGATCCAGCACTAACAGTTCAATGTCGCAAACCAGAAGTGTAGAGAGCGTGGGAATTAAATCTAATGGTGAATCGGTCATATTTATGTTTGGAGCTGTTTTCTCGAAAAACTGTTTAAAACGTTTCGCCTCTTGCTTTATTTTACGCGTTACAACATCACATTCCGATCGAGGTTTAGAAAGACGTTTTGAAAGTAAGGCGCGTATATAACGTTTAGCAAGCAATTTCTGCGCCTCGTTAATTACCATCTCAAAATTGGGAGGACGTAAATGATTGTAATCCTACGAATGCAGGTTAATGAATAGAAAACCAATTTTAATCGTAAGAAAATCAAAACCTGAAAATAATCATCAAGAGTTGCACAAATAGTATCCACAGATATGGTGGTGCCCAGCCATTTAAGTGTAAACAAATCGTTGAAATGCCCTTCCATATCTAAGAAAGCCTCTTCCAACAAATAGTTCGCTGCATGGAAGCGTATGCGCTGGAATGTTACAAGCAGCTGCTCGAAGTCTTCATAGTGATCAGTGCGTGACTTTGGCCAGTAAAGCTGTTTCATCTGCTGAGCCAGTTCAACCATCTGCTGGCTATTATTTACAATCGTAATGATATAATGCGTAAAATATTTTATCTGATCGCGATTGCGAAAATGGTGTTCCTTTAATTCAATTATATTTTTAAGATACGTCTGACCAAAGACTTCAACCTGTTGTATGCTTAGCACTAAAGCCTTAAAGGTAAGTTCGGAGTGTATGGTGTTTGTCACCTGCAGATGCTGATCGATCATTTGAAAAATAATAACAGGCGCTGAAGTATGGTAAAATTGTTCATCTTGGTCCGGTGGCTGTTCCGAGAACCACTCTTGCTTTTCAGTATCGGCAGCTTTTATCATCCACTCTTGGTAGTTGCGCTGCATGTTGCGCAAGTAATCATCCTCAAGCGATTTCAAATGCTCCGTCTGTAGGAGAGGACCAATTAACTGATTAACATCTACGCAAAGATCTGGATGCGACATTAGTTCTTGACCAGGGTAAGTATTCATAACCCATGAGAGCAGCGAAACATATTCGTTCCCTTCTAAACCAGATTTGGCGATGTTGTCTAACTATAGGTACATGATAATAATAATTAGTATCCAAAACGTTGAAATTACATCTTTGATTTTATAAAATAACTTACATAGCTTGATAGACTAGCATGGTATATCTTGACGTACTCATTAAAAATATCGTAATAGGGTGGAAAGCACGGTACACACAACGACTTTACTACTCGCAAATCCTCTAAAATTATCTGCCGCAGTATTTCCAAATCCCTTACTAGCCACATTTTATTATCTTCACGCTCCTCTAGTTTCGAACCCTCGATGCGTGTAGCTACCGCCTCCCGAAGAACACATAGAGCCATTTGACGCAAATTTTTCGGCCGACCGGGAGGAAGGAATCCGGTTACCTTCTGCTGCTGTAACGCAAACTGATCACTCTTTTCTTCACGTTCAATTATACGCAAAGCTGTTACTATAACTATTGGCTCCTTGCGTACTGTATTCAATACACGATTGAGTATCAAGCGTAGTTTTTTTTCCAGTGCCATCGATACCATTCCTACCTTTTCGAAATGCCGCTTCAATGTGATTTTATCGGAAGCATGTTGTTTTGGTTGTTTGTGTAGCTCGAACAATAGATCATCACGTGAATTCTCTAAATCTGATAATGACTGATGCGCTTGCAGCAATCGATCCTCATCGATAAGCTGCATCGTCTTTTGCACGCTAGACTCTACGTTGAAAATGTGTTTAAGATTCTCCATTGCTGTAGCGTACTGTGAATGTCTGGTATTTTCGTCACGCACCACATCCAGGGCATCGTAGATATCGGGTACACTCTGAAGAAGTTGCTCCACCGTATGCATGCGATGATGTACTTCGCGCACATCTGACTTACAAGTTTCTAGCTGTTGAAGTCCTACTCGAACACCGTCCAGTTGATTTTGCATGCCAGTTTTGAGCAGTGCCTCCACTGAAGCTTTTTTACGTGCAACGCGATGTTTGAACGTTTCGACCTTCTCAAGCTGCCCTGGTCGCTGCAACATTATTTTGATATCTTGTAGCGCCCCACGTCGGGCTTCCTCTTCAAGCTGTTGTAAATTCATATTAAAATTTAATTTCCTAAGCACACTTTGAATCAATAAATAAATAAACGTATAAACAAAATTTAAAATATTTGTATTTTTCTAGACTATTATAAAAACTGTGTACGCCAAGGTTTATAGAATATTATTAACCTTGTGTGTACGCTATATTTTTATTTATATTATCTTCACAATTTCATGAACGCTTTCCATATCGAATAATAAAATACCAACCAGTGTTGTCGTTTGTACTACAATAGTAGTATTTTGCTACTTTTAAAGACTATGTACTACACTTTTAAAGTTCGTACTACTGTTTACTTACATTGCCATATTCAGCGTGATGTTAATGATGTTAATATATTAAGTTCTATCTCTTGTTTTTGAGTTACATACTTAAGATAACAAACGAGATTAATTTAGAATTTCAGTCAGAGTCGATTAGAATTCACGTTATACTGGCATATATGAAGCCCTACTATAAAAAGATATTGCATAACTTTGTAGAAAGGGAATTTATAAACGAAAGTATCTTATATGATTGTGATTTTAATGACAAAAAATTTTGAAAGATGAGAAAAATACTTATTGCGGAGCTAAAGCTGAATTGTTTTTACAATCAATTAATTTTTCTGATGATGAGGATTTATCTCTCAGTAGATTGGGTATCAGTCTTAGATCACGTGGATCTTAAGTGTAATTATGAAATTTTTGTCACTAAATTAAGGGAGGGTATGGAATTAGTGACTGAATTGACTCGTCTAAATAATAGTAAGAATAAAGCTTACAAGCGAATTAGATCAATAGTGGAGATTGCTATTGCATCTATTGCAAAGCTACCGTTCTCTTCAAAAAAGATTTGATTGCCTCAATAAATTTCTTAATAGAAATTATATTAGTGGGATAGAGAATAATATTAAACACAATATTAAATCTTTCTGGCACTATTTCAATAGTAAGAGGAAATCGTTAGGAATTCCAAAAATTATGCACTACTTAGGAAAACATTCCTCTGATCTTCCTGAGATCTGTAATATGTTCGCACAGTATTTTCAAGCAGTTTACGATCCTCAATCAGGTCAAACTGGCAGTAGAAGCCAAGTTTACTCAGCAGATAGCTCGTTTGCCTGCAGTAATATACAATTAACGCTATCTGAGGTTCTAGATGCGCTTAAGCTATTGAAGTCCGATAAGCAAGCTGGAGGCGACGGATTCCTGCCAATAATATTTAAACATTGTGCGGAATCTCTAGCTCTGCCATTGCTAACAATTTTTAATCAGTCTTTGAGCTCTGGAATTTTTTTACCCTGTTGGAAATATTCATATATAACACCGATTCATAAATCTGGTCCCAAAGACGACATTCTTAACTATCGACCTATTTCAAAAATTCCAATAATACCTAAGCTATTTGAAAAGTTAGTATACCATCGGTTATCTTTTTTGGTTAAGGAAACTATTTCCCCTTTCCAACATGGTTTTATGGCTGGTAGATCTACCTCCACCAATCTTGCATTATTTTCGAATTATGTCTTAAATAGTTTTGAAAAGGGTTATCAGTGTGACGTTATCTACACGGATTTTTCAAAGGCGTTTGATAGAGTGAATCATAGCGTACTCTTATGTAAACTTAGAAGATTTGGTTTTCACTCTTATATTTTGGAGTGGCTACATTCCTATCTTACAGGACGTAGACAAACTATTAGAATCGAAAATTGTCTATCGGATAGTATTTCAGTTTATTCCGGTGTTCCTCAGGGAAGTCACTTAGGTCCCTTACTGTTCTGCATATTAATTAATGACTTACCTGACTCAATTAAAGCTTCTCGTTGTCTACTGTTTGCCGATGACTTAAAGATTTTTCTGCATATTTCTAACAATCAAAACTCTATTGATTTACAAAATGATCTGTGTAACATACAGTTTTGGTGCAAGAGTAATTTGCTATATCTTAATATTGCTAAGTGCAATTACATGTCACTTAACCGACGTACTGGTCCTATTATCACGCATTATAAAATTGGTGATGTACTTCATGTTCCTTTTCACAGAGTAAACTATGGCTTGAATGAGCCTATTACGCGTAGTCTAAGACTGGTTAACTCAGTAGGTATCAATATAGACTTAAATTTTCCAATAAATAGAATACATTTTGTTAACCAACTTAAGATAACTTTTTATTAAATCTTTTGTGCCAATTGTTTTTATATTTGGCTTTTTTAGTTATAAGTGAATTTTGTATATTATTAGCTAGTCGGTAGTCCATAAGAAGTATGTACTTTGTTCGGATGCTAAATAAATGAATAATAATTCTTAAAAAATCAAAAATAAGGCATTGTTTTACAAAGAAATATTAACTATTTATATATTATTAAACCTTTATTATTTTGTACTACTCTGTTCAAAATTGTACTACTATTTTTTATGATTTGTCCTACTGCATAATTTTCCAAAACGACAACACTGATACCAACACCTGAAGAATTGCAAATTGTTGTGGATGGTGGGTGTCCCACTAGGCATCTTGAGGCCGTCTCAAAAAAAGCTGTTTAAGTTGCACGCTGTCACACTACAAAAAATTGTGCGGTCCTCAAAATCGTGTATGTGCAAGCCGTTAAGAGTGTTCAGCAATGTTCAGAGCAAAGACTACAAGACTGGAAACTCCTTTTATTTGGTGAGAGCTCAATAAAATGTCCGTCCGCGTGTTCACATTCAGTGTATGTGAATTTTATGGTGAAATTGTCGACTTGTTACAAGCTAAAACAGGCTATTATAAAGCATGATAACTGAAAAGGTAAACCGTTTTGGTTTGTTACCACACCATCACCAAATGATGGGGTGAGTTAGTGACAGGGATACCAACCACACCACTTTATTATTTATTATTTGTTTGGCTTTATACCACGTTTACACCGGCGCTAAATGGCTCATTACGCCCAAAAGCCAGAAATGAGAAGCCAAATGATCCCATTTCCCATACAAATTGCCAAATCACTCATTATCGAAATCATCTCATTTTGGCGAAATGAGATCCAAACGAGTTGTAAAATAATATTTCGAATCAGCCTGTCGTAGGGAAAAATAAAATCCCAAAACAAAACAAGGGAAATGGAAGGGAAATAATGTCAATTAGCTGTCAAAAAACAATTGTAAAAAAAATCAAGCAAACAAAAAACATAAATTTGGTCTGATCAATGTCAAACGAAATGCAAACAAGGCGGTGTAAACACTTTTCAAATGAGGGATTACAAATGCGCATTTGGGGTCGGTGTAAACATAGCATAAACTAAACATTAATAAAAAAATTACTGTGCATTGAAGAGTTATCGCGGTTTTAATGATTTGCGGTTTGGAAATATTAAAAAATAATGGAAACGTACTTGGTTTTTAATTTTTCTTTTATTTAAATTAAAATGAGTTAACAAAAATAAATTTACAATTCATTTATTTAAATTAAAATTAGATAAATACAAATAAATTCACAATTCATGCATTTATATTAAAATTCATTTAAATTAAAGACCAAAAGAACTAAAATTACAATAAGTAAATATTAAACTAAATCACGGATTAATATTCAACAAAACATGTTGAATACGTTGGCATCTCTTTCGGCTAAAAATACGGGTGGTAGGTTAAAAACAGCTGACCAAATTTGGGAATTGAGCAAATTTTATGAATTTTAACTTCGTTTTACTTGCAAAATATTCAATATTGTGCAACTATATGACTTAAAAAAGGTTTCATGTACATTTCTAAAAGCATGCGTTGGTTTTAAAACTGTCTCCTTGGTCTGTTTTACGTATTTGAAAAATCATATTTCTGGCTTATTGCTTTGAAGAAGAAAAAGAGCATTCCTCTCTCAAAATATTTTTTAAACAAATTCCCGAACTGTCAAAATTACATGCGTTTTGTTTTTGTAATCTACGCCACCCAAGCCTGATTTCACCAACACATTCAAAGCGAAAAAAGAGTTTCCAGTCTTGTAGTCTTTGGTACAGAGCAGAGATAATCTGTAATAATAATTATCTCTGGTACAGAGTGATTGATTTGACGTGTTAGTAGCTTTCTGTATATATCTATACCTACCGTATATTGGAATCTACCTAAATTTATGAGTTCGCATTATTCAAAATTTTTTAATTATTGTTTCCATTATTTCTTGTAATGACCTTCACCTGTTTTTTACCTTTTCGCCAGCCTCCTTTTTTACAGGAATTTCCATGTTGTAAAAATGAACATGTTGGAAGGGTTGACAGAAAGAGAGCAAGAGGAATTGGAACCTTTTTCTGCATCTTGTTATACCCTACACCTTAAGGTAAGGGTATATTCATTTTGTAACGAAATGTGTAACGCATAGAACTAGAGACGATAGGTATAGAAAAGTATATATATTCTTGATCAGCGTGACCTCCTGAGTCGATTTAGCCATGTCCGTCCGTCTGTCTGTCTGTCTGTCTGTTGAAATCACGATCACAGGAGAACCAATGAAGATATCGTGATGAAACTTTGCAGATATATTGTTTTATGTGGTGGGCAGGTTGGTATTGAAAATGGGCAAAATCGGTCCGCGGCCACGCCTATTTTTTATTAAAAATGTGATATCAGCGTTCGTTTTTGAGCTATTACAACAAAATTTCATTCCTGGGTATAGAGTAGCATTATCCGTGAATGTGCCAAATATGGGCGTGATCCGCCCACTTTTAGGTTACACTAAACTAGGTGCGGTCCGCCCACTTTTATACTACATATACAGTATAGCAGTATGAAAAAAAGTTTATTACCACGAAAATAAAGTTTAAATGAACACAATTATAAAACAACTAAGCTAGTTATTTCGTTTTGAAAAAGGTAATGACCACGCCTACTATTTATACAGAGGCGTAGCTAGGTCTCAAGGACCCCGGGTTAATCAACTTGTAGCCCCAAAAATGCCAAGAATGCAATAAGTCAATACTTGATTTCCACAACTGCCGCCCCCGACATTGTGCCGCCCAGAGCGGACCGCCACCCCCGCCCCATCCTAGCTTCGGCACTTTTTTTAAAACTGTTAGGTGTAGGGTATCTAAGATTCGGCCAGGCCGAATATAGCTTTATTACTGGTTTTTTATTTATGATTCTAAGAAATGTATCCTTTCTGTCCAGAATATTCTTTTGGGTATTGATAAATATTTTGAGTCAATCTTCTTAAATAAGAAGAATAAAAAAAAACGATAATTACAATATGCATTTTTGAAGGAACAATTATAGTCTATCTCCCTTGATTATTATAAAAAATCTAGTAATTCACTAAATTAAACTAACTTGGCAAATTTTAAAAAGACTATGTGGAACTCAATAGAAAATTTTCGTTGCTGAGTTTTAAAAAATTTTCTACCTAAACCACGCCTATTCTATCTTAAAGAATATATTTTTACCAATTTTTCGACATCAAGTACCGAAGCTAGCTTGGCTTCCAAGATATTTGCAATAATATCCTCGAGGGATCAGGAGTAGCTGCTGGAAATTGTGACGCGACAGAAATCTACCAATTCAATTCTAAAGCGAACATCAATCGCAAACACCAAAAATTAAAACAACCATTTAGCAGTTACATTTAATTATACATAAACATATACATATAAATATAATTTAATTTTGTATATTAACGAGAATGCTCACACGTAGTTTAAATTAAGTTCAATAGCTGTGATGACCTATTTAAACATTTTCTACCTAAACTACACCTATTCTATCTTGAAGTGGATATTCCTTCATACATTTTTGCATAAAAACTATTGCCCCAGCTTCCTCAGTTCCAGAGATAATCCCGATAATCATCCACATTGGTCAAGTACCGTCCATGAACACTTAGAAGTTGTCCAAAATGACAACTCGATAGCCGGAAAGCTGAGACTTTTTCAAACATTTTGATACATAGTGCGTCTTTTTGATACAGACTTTTTGAAAAGTCTGTGGGTCCTAAACTGCCTGAGAAAAGTGCAAATGAAAATGTTTTTCACCTTTGTTTACAATCTCTTTCCCTGGAAAAATTGCTTTCCCTGGAAAAAAAAACACGTAAACAAAGCGATTGTTAAAATGATATTACAATTAAATGGGTTTTTTAGAATTAGGATTAATGTCCCCAAAATTACAGCTGTGGGGATCGAAATGGGACTTTTCAGAAACTTTTTAACACAGATATATTGAAAATCGAATGAACCGTTTTCATACAAATCTATTTCAAAATAACGATAATTCAATGATACCGTCGATGAGATACCGTCAATGATACCAATGATGAGATACCGTCAATGATAACATTGATGAGATACCGTTGCCAAATATATAGGCTTATAATGTAAATCGTTTGAGTTATACTCATTAAAGTTATAACAACATTAAACATTCATCTCTTTGCAAAAATAATAGAATACACCTATCCCCCGATTTACACGGTACTTGTTTTACACGTTTTCGCTTTTACACGGTTTTCGAAATAAGTTTTTTTGATGAAGGATGAAAAAACACCTTTGGTTTTATTTTTTGTTCTTCTGTTTAATGTATTGTAATTAAATAAAAAAACAGTGTTTCCGTAATATATTACATATTTTAACCTGTCAATGCATTTTATTTTTATTTCTGTGTACACCTAAAAATATTAAGCAAAATTATGCATTTCTATTCTACTATTCTATTATTTTTAATCTCTTTGATTATATTATTTGTTGCCCTGTGGGTTAATTACACATTTTACTTTATTAATGGGGGAAAAAAGAGTACTAAAAATTTCAAAATCGCGTTTTCTCCAAAAATAAGCGTTTTTCGGCAAAATCTTACTTTACATAACTGAAAGGTATTTAAGTTACCTATCACCTAAAAATATATATCAATACCGGATATCTTCTATAGTTAAGGAAATATAAGGCAAATAAATTCAAATTTAAATGGCTATAAATCAGAAACCAGGCGGGGAGCAAAAGATGATTTGTTGTTGTTGGGGTTTGCTCCACTTGCTACACAACAACAACACGGTGGGAGTTCCTGGGCGGATCCCTATTTACTCCGAAATTGTTTCTACCAATACGACAATTTACTGTTCACAGATGCACACAGTTGACTTGTCGATTTCGCGCTGTTTGACCATCGTGAAAATCTTCGCGCGACATAGCGTAAATTCGGGTTCTGTGTGACCGTACTTTTGGTAACAAGCAAATGGAGACATTAAGTGAACTAATTCGATTTCAAGCAAGTGGTATTAAGATAGCAAAATATGAAAATGAATTCCTCACGATGGTCGCTGTGACCAACAATGGTCCGAAAGTGGTTACGAATTTGCTGAGGTTTGTACATATGAAGCAAAGACTACAAGACTGGAAACTCTTTTTTCGCTTTGAATGTGTTGGTGAATTCAGGCTTAGGTGAAGTAGATTACAAAAACAATTCGCATGCGATTTTGACAACTCGGGAGTTTGTTTACAAAATTCAGAAAAATATTTTGAGTAAGATTGGAATTATTGTTCTTCTTCGTAGCAATAAGCCAAAAATAGGATTTTTTATATACGTAAAACATACCAGTTTTAAAACCAACGCATTCTTATAGAAATGTACATGAAACCTTTTTTAAGTCATATAGTTGCACAATATTAAATATTTTGCAAGTAAAACGAAGTTAAAATTCATAAAATTTGCTCAATTCCCAAATTTGGTCAGCTGTTTTTAACCTACTACACGTATTTTTACCCGAAAGAGATGCCAACGTATTGAACATGTTTTGTTTATTGTTAATCTGTGATTAGTTTAATATTTACTTAATTGTGATTTTAGTTCTTTTGGTCTTTAATTTAAATGAATTTAATTTTAAATGCATGAATTGAGAATTTGTTTATTTAATTTTAATTTAAATAAATGAATTATAAATTAATTTGTGTTAACACAGTTTAATTTAAATAAAAAAGAAATGAAAAATTAGAAAAATAAATAAGTTTGCATTACTTTTTAATATTTCTAAACAGCTTAGAAAATCGTCAAAACCGCTAGAACTCATAAATGCAAAGTAGTTTTTCTATGATTGTTTACTTAAAAACCAAAAAAATAATAAGTAATAAAGTAGTGTCGTTGGTATCTCTACCACTAACTCTCTCCATCATTTTGTGACTGTGTGGTAATATACCAAAACGGTTTAACTTTTCAGATATCTTGCTTTATAATAGCCGCTTTTTCTTGTAACAAGGAAACAATTTCACTATAAAATTCCACACGTACGTGAATGAGCGGACTAACATTTGAGCTCGCAAACGAAATGAGACTATAGTCTGCAGTCTTGTAGTCTTTGATATGAAGTACTAATTATATTAATTTGCGTTGATGTTGGCAGGCTGCAAACGCTTGAGTGGTTGAACTCACTTACTCAAAGCCCAAAAAATATATCAGATTTAACGATCCAGTCCACAAACCTCCGCAAGTTGGGCAATGACTTGTTCCGAACAGCTCCAAAGCAAAACGCATTGTCGGCATGTCGGTATTATACGAAAGCGATATTTGTTGCTCCTTTAGGTGAATCTCTAGCTTTGGCACATGCCAATCGAGCCATTTGTTTGCAGAAATTTGGCTATTTCAAGCAGGCACACGACGATTGTGAATGCGCCTTGGAACAGGGCTACCCTAGCAAAATGCGTCACAAACTCAGGACACGCCAGGCGTTCTGTGCCTATCATCTGAATGATGCAGTGCTTCTTGAACAACATTTAAATGCATTGGGTGATATGATACTTAATAAAGAATACGCTTCGCAGTTAAGCCAACTAAATCAAGGTTTAAAGGAACTACGGTTATCTGTTGAAGGGAAACATATGAAGGAAAATTGTGAGCAGAAAGAACACCATAAAACACAAATGTATGTTGTTCAATGATTACTTTTTAATTACGCTGCTTTTTAAATCACTATTATGTCTAGCTTGTACCTGAAAATGTATATAAATGTAAATTGTTGATAAAGATTTTTGTACATTTTGTAAATTAGTTTTGTTAAACTCTTTTTTACTTTATTTAAGATTAAAAGACAATATAAAAGGTCGTTATATGGTTGCCACTGAATTCATAGCTGAAAACGATCTAATTTTTACTGAAAGTGCCACTTCGTTTGTTCCCGTAGGGAATGGATACCTGTGTCAAGAATGCGCATCCACGCTTTTCATACCATTCCCATGCTATGGTTGTGGCGGAAAAGTTGTTTACTGTTCACTGCAATGTAAACGGGCGCATCATTCCATTCATGCGTACGAATGTGTCGCCTACCAACGGGACCTTTTCGCACACGTTGGTATTGCACATTTAGCATTACGTTTAGTGCTCGATAATATGCCACAGCTAGCTACGACACTACCAAATAAGTCTTCGACAGAGTTGATTTGGAGTGAGCTATCGGAAAATACTACCACTGACCAGAATTCCAGTTCAACGTATAAGCATACCGTGCGTTTGGTAACCCATCTCGACAAAATGCCTTTGTCGGACATTCTCTGGTTTGCGATTGTTTCCAATATATTGGTGCTATATTTGAGCGAGTTCACGACATTTTTTCTATCATTTTCTGAGTCTAAAGTAACTCATAATGATTGGAAGTTACTAGCAGGTAAGATTAATAGAAATAAAAAGCAAATACCTTTTTCTGAGTATAAAGTATTTGTATACGACAGGAAATAGCTGTTAAAGTAAAATTCTAATGGAAGAATATTAATTAATCCAAAACTTTTTTTGCAGGTTCCTTGATATTGCGGCACATCGGTCAACTCATCGTCAACGGTCATTCGTGCATTTCGATGTGTCCCAATACCATTCCCCAGACTTTAGAACATCTGGACTTCACTTTAATGTCGGATGTTCTTTGGGCTAGCCCACTGCATGTTCGGCGTGGCTTTTTACACAAATTTTCGAATTTTGTAGAAGTAGCTGCAGCAAATTTTCCTTATTTGAGTATGTGCAATCATGCCTGCAGCCAATCATTTCAATTAAAATATTCGGGGCGTTGCATAAGCACTTTTGCTACTAGGCCTATCCAAGCTGGCGACGAAGTTCATAATTGCTATACACTTGATTATCGCAAATCAAGAAAAAATGTGAGATGGAAGAATTTGAAGGACACTTACCACTTCTCATGCGGCTGTTCCCAATGTAAAAAAGAAACAGACGACGAATATGTAAGTACATTTTTGCACTTGATATTTTATTTAATATTAACATCTGAGTATATATATCTATGGCTAGGAAAAATTTCATCGCTACCGTTGTGACCACCCGAATTGCCAGAAAATATTTACTTTGCAGTTGTTCCGCGATGATGACCGGTGGGAACTAATAGATACAAGAATTGTTATAAAATGCTCTGTCTGCAATGCACCACAGTTTTGGCATGAACGTCATGTTAGATTTCATACACTACTTAAAAGAGTGAAAAGCCGAGATGCACGTCAAAAGCTTTACAAGTATTTCAAGTCTCTTGACGATTTCCTGGTAGATTACAATATGCTGAAGTTAATATATGCACATCAGATAGTTACGGAATGCTTTGAAATGCATATTGGTATGTAATTTATTATGAAAATAGCATTAAAAAGATGAATGCTCTTATAATATCTTTTATAATATTTTCTAAAGGATTTTTTACCCTAAAAAATCATACAATTTTGTAATATTTATTTTACAAGCTTAGCAGTGGCTTTTTGGAACTGGTACCAAAATGCTTGAGAAACATGCTATAAAAGATATTATAATGTTATCATTATAAGACTGTTGTCAATTTAAGACATTTTTAGCTCCGGGACGCAATTGGAAACTATTTTCCAGTAGTAGTTTATTTTTCTTGAACTTTTGAAGCACTGTTTAACCTTTTCACTCTCATAAAACCAATCTGTGACATGACATGAGGAGACGCATATTAGCAACTGTAAATATGTAACTGTATCATGAAATTTCGAATAGGTTGGATAAAAGAAAGTACTGAAATAGTCTCGAAAAGTGTAATAGAACTATGAAACATGGTATTCTTAAATGACACAATAAACTGAAAGACATCTGAACTACTTCTGCACGACAAGATT
This sequence comes from Myopa tessellatipennis, assembly GCA_943737955.2. Classification (NCBI taxonomy): domain Eukaryota; kingdom Metazoa; phylum Arthropoda; class Insecta; order Diptera; family Conopidae; genus Myopa; species Myopa tessellatipennis. Next base: position 15,969,241 of record OX031315.1, read on the forward strand.
CTAATGTTTGTACTAATGCAGCTCCAAACCTTGTATTAGAATTGACGTTGACGTACTCGTAGAGCTGAGTTGAGCTATTTCAATTTTAGATATTTTGTTTGTATTGTTTGTGTGATTATTATAACATTTGCCTTTTCTTAACTAGCTGGTTCAAATTTAAGTGATGACGACTTTTTGAATTTGGTCCATATTTTAAAATTTTACTTACGCGGAATTGCAGCACAAAGTAGTACCAATTCCATTGAGTATGTCGTCAATATGACCTATCTGTGGGATTTCGTTGCTTTGGGAAAATATAAACCATACAATGAAGAGATGCCTGAAATGCTGCTAGCTATTGAATTTGTTTCAGATGAGATGAAAACGTTATTGGAGAACTATTATAATGATTATATTGTTGCTAAATTGGAATCCAAATTGTCTTAATTAAAATAATTATTATCAATAATTATAAATTTAACATAATATAAAAGAACTGAAGTAATGATTTATTATGGTATTTTAAAAACTAAAATTATAAAATAATTTAGAATAAGACTTTAGCTGCAAATATGATTGGTTGTGTCTACTATAAGTAGTTCGTTCTAATTTGAATGATGATTCAGCTTTCAGTTAGTCCAAACGTCGTGAAAAAGCAAAAAGTTAAAAAAAATAATATATTTTGCTGAATTTTTTTTGTTCAGAAATAGAAAATACTGAAATTTACTGAAATTATTAAACATACTCAATATCGAAATATTTTATAATGATTAAGGTTTTTTATGTGTTTTAAGGAGTTTTCAACTTAACCCGAATTTAATTCTTTTTTATTGCTGAAAAGTGCAATTGGCAACACCTACATATTGAGAAATAATTGACATTAAACTTGACGAATATACTGAGAATCAGAGAAGACACTTGAAGTTTCGTGAAGACAAGTCGAATATCTCTCCTATCCTATCTCCTATCACATAATAGACGTGAAACAGCGAAAAATAAGTAAAGAGGAACACGACGACGAAAAATATTAAATTGAAATTGTAATAAAAGTAATGCGACAATTGTAAACGTGAAAAATTTTATCAAATTTGGACATCGAGTATACAAACTGGCAACTGGAATAGGATGTGAATTTTGTAACGTGTTACGTCCAAAGGATGAAATGTAATGACGTGAAGAAATGTGTTGAGAAATAACTATGAAATCAAGTGGGACCTAAAGCAACCAGCTGAAAACAATCATGGATTTTAAAGAATAATCTCTAATTAAAACTAAAGCTTCAACTAAAAAACTAATTAAACCATGCTTTAACTTTTGCCATATTTGCGGAAAACTAAAAGTAAAATTTGACATTTAATTAATTGCAATTTTGCTTAACCGGATATTAGTTCTTAATCATTTTAAAAATTCTTTTGTTCGTGGTCCGTGCCGTGTGAGTGATTTATTTTTTGGAAGCTTATATTCAGTGAGTTAGGTTGTCTCGAAGCTAATCCAGAAGGTCCCACATCGTGCGCTACTGCCCGTTCAGCAATTTAATGAAAGAGCTATGAACCAGGATCCACTTTCATTATCACTGACGCAGATTAGTTTATTGGTGGAACATTTGAATCCGAAAAATCTAACTGAGTCTGTGGAAATCATAAATCATGTAAGTGTTGCAATACTTTTTAGTTAGACATGAATCGAAGGTATTCTTATATCTCAGGCAGTTTTGTATTTCTATTTTGGCAGCGTTCTATAACGTTAATATAAAGTACTACATACATATATATTTATAACTAAAGGATGTGTATTCCATTTATGTCCATATAACTAATTTAGAACAACAATTTGTAACAATTTATTACCACCATTTATTACAATTGAATAAGATTTTAATTATAAAAAAAATTTCGAGTGATTTTATTATATTATATTTCCAACCGAATAAGAGTTTTCGATATAAGAGTTTTCTTAATAAATAGAATGGTTTTCTTAAGTCGTTTGATTAATTTATTAAATATAATAATAATAATAGTTGCAAAATATAAGATAAGAGTTTTCTTAATAAATAGAATAGTTTTCGTGAGTCGTTTGATTAATTTATTAAATATAATAACGTATTTAAGACTTAATGGAAACTAACATCTACATATATGTTTGTAGAAACCTAGTTGCGTTCGACTTGGCAGCAGAAATATTTTACTTCAAGTATTAAACGAGTTTTTTGATCCTTTTGAAAAATGTAAAGTTATCTTTCAAACATTCCATACTGCATAATAGAGCGTAGAACTTAAGTTCATAACAGGTTGCATTTTGGAGTTTTAGTAAAGGTGTACCCACTGAATTCTTCAACACATTTCCTTGAAGTATTAGGTATTATATTTTTACAAACGACGTTGTAAATTGAAATAGCCAATTGTCTTTTAGGGTCTTTAGGGTCAGTTTTTAATAAATTATCGACGTGATTCTGCTTTGTTATTTTCCCGTTGTCCATATCTCTGTTATGTATTGTTCTTTCCGCAATAACAAAGCAGAATCACATGGGTCGTATATTGGAAATCTGGCCTTATAAAGCTTTTCATATTCGTATTCCGGTAGTTAATTCATAGTGAAAGCTCTGCTCAGTTAACATAATGAAAAGCTAGACGTTACAAACACTCAAATGAAATATATGATATTGGATTTTAAAGAATATAAAAGTGCATGCGGCTCCCACTCAACTATTTCGCAGATTTTTTTAGCCAGCAAATTTTGTCTCATGCAAGCTGAGCGGAACACACTGGAATACCGTAGATGTCTTGTATCGATGAAATTTATTAGTTCACTTCGTGCAGATTATAAAGAAGTAGATTATATAGAATTAAAGTTTACGCAATTAATTAACAATAAAAAAAAAAGTTTTTTTAATTTATGATACTTTAAATTTTACTTTCTTCGGTACATCGAATAAAAGCTTTCTTTCACACTAGTTTGGAACTTCATAAAATTGAAAAAGAAAAAACTTTTATTTGACAGCCACAATAAGGGCCAGATTTTCAATCAACGATCACCGTGATCATCGGTGCTTCTGCTTTCTTATTTTCGCGTTGTCGTTACTTATACCGTGTTTACACGGGGGACATATGTCGCACGTTTTGACCGTGTCCGCGACAGTTTTTACACGGGGACAGATTGGATTGTGAATCGTAGTGACGGAGTAAATGGATGATTTTATAGCATGATTTTTTAATACTTTTTGCTACTATTTGCATTATTATATAATAATAATACTATTTGCATAGTTTACCACTTAAGAATTATACTACTTTTAGACTATAAACTTTTGCAAAACTTGTTACACTTAGCGGCATAAATGCCGAATAGCTGTCAAGCTCAGATCAGAAAAATAGCGCGATTTTTCATAAAAATTTTTTGTCTGCGGCTCTCTAACTTAACAAAAAATTGCACGCTATTTTTCATAAAAATTTTTTAATTTCAAGTGTTTTCCATTAGAGCGGCGCAGGCAAAATTGTACTTGAAATTTTGAAGAGTAAAGCTAAAGTAATGTAATACAATAGTAAGTCTAACATATATACCATTTTAAAGGTAAAAGATTTGACCATTTATTTGACCTTCAAACGGTCATAAATCAAAGATTTAGCTGGCTGACCAGTTCCCAAAAAAGCATGCCCACTTCCGGTTATAACGGTGTCAAATAATGGTAAAGAAAAGAAAATAAGTCTGATCTTGGCAGCTGTTCTGCATTTGTTCCCACTTAGCTTCGTGAAATACAATACAGGAAATACAAATAATAAACTCTGTGTAAAGTATATATAAAGCCTCAAGCACAATGCAGCTTAAGGTTTAGCTTTTTGGACGGCTGTTTTGAAGTCGAAACAAAATGCAAAGCTTCAGGCATCAACAACTTTTATCGTTTGTTTACGTTTACAAAATATAAAAAGTTAGAAGTTTTATGCATAGAAAAAATCTTTTACTATCACATTTTTATAATCTTTGTTACCCAGATCAAAAGTACATTCACGTCCACGAATTTCTGTTATTAATTTTTCTTTAAAGCCTGTTATTGTGCCTGTGTTAGAAGTCGCTGAAATATAATAGAAATGTTAAAAAAACTATTTATTTGCTTTCAAAATCGTGTTAAAACGTAGACAGCATTTTTTAGGAGAAATTTTTCAAGCCATACTAAAGTCTATTTCGACGCCGTCTTTTCGTTGTTCCCATAAGGTTTTGCTTGAGTTCGTTTTTGCTGCTGAAGCTGAAGTTGCGTTGTGTACATACTTGTTATAAAATACAATTTAATTTAATCTTACCCACTCCTATTTATTTATTTTAACAGTTTAATATAAACTTTATAATATGTAGATATTAATTGATTCGCTAAAACAATGAATAGTTTTGTAATAGTTGTTATTGATGTTGTATTTTATGTCCATTTAGCAAAACAAAAATACGAGCAACAATAACAGTTTCTGTTGCTATGGTCTGGTTTCTTGAAGTTCAAAGATTTATGATATTCATATCATCAAAATGGTATTTCAATTGTCTTTCATTTATGTAAAACAACATTTTGTTGAAAATCGCTCAGGAGATTTAGCACTTAAATCTTTGAACTTCAAGAAGCTATAACTCGAAAACCATACGAGAGCGACAAAAAATGTTATTGTGTTTGGAGTTAGATATTCCTTTTTGCTAAATTTGTATACATTTACTTTTAAATTTGCTGACAATATATGTGATGTCAGACTATAAATATTTTTTCACTAATACGCAACTCTGTTTTCTGGTGTCCCCAGAAAAATCGAGGGCATTCATTTCCCCAGGGGCACGTTCATTTGCATAGTTCATCTTGCCGTTTGGCTGTGAAGACAACAAGAAATGGTGTCCCCAGGGGACACGTATAAAATTATAAATGTGTGTAAACATTGTGTCCCACGTGTAAACACGGCATTAGCGATTTTCAATGAACGATCAGTTCCTTCAAAACTAAACACAACAACACTTCCCATACTTCATACAACATCACGCTCGTTAAATGGTATTTTCAATCGTTATTGGAACGATAAAGAAGCGTTATGAACTATCATCGAATACGATACCTAAAAGGCTATTGTTACTGCGTTCTTTTGGAAAACTAGTGCGAAGTGTTTCTAAAAAACATTAAAATAGTTGCATTTATTTATTATTTACTTTACTGAAACTTATGTGTTATATGTGTTATAAAAATTTTGTAACTTTATTTAACACAAAAAGTAATAAAAAATAAAGTAATACCCCGCTTAACGCGGGAGATACGTCCCATCAAAGTAAAGCGTAAAGCGGAACAGCGCTAAACGGGGCTATCTTAATATGTAAATTATGTGTTTAGGGCAAGATGGATAGAAAATTGGTTAGGTATTAAATTATATAATTATGTTTTTTTCAATAAAATTAAACGAAACATTTATTTCTTACAAAAATAAAAACAAAGTTTAGTTCGTAATTTGTGGTCAATTCATGTCGTAAAAAAATGTGGTCAATTACTTCATTATACGTTAACGAAACTCCAATTGGTGTTGGCTAGACGTGGTATCTTTTGAAAATGTTCATTCAGTTTCTAGGAGAGAGAAATGAGGAAGAAAGGGAAAAGTCTACACTCTGGTATCAAGTGTAGAGAATTTGTGAAACAAAAATTGAGACGGTTTCTTAGTTTCTTTTCACGCACTCAAGTAAGCATTTATGAAACGAAAGAAGAGCAATGTATTTTGCCAAATGCGTGTTTATATTTTCTGTCACTCTGGCCAACATTTGTATATTCAGTAAATTTCACACACACATTTATGTATCACACGCTTACAACTTTTGAAACCAAACGAGAAACCATGGTGTATAGCCACCGATGATAATAAGATACCAGTAGTGAAACCATTTAAAATGATACCACGTCTAGCCATCCACATTGAGTTACAGCAACTCTCTGACGACATCTTTTTACGTGAAAAATTTGAAAGATCTTTGTTATATCTAAAATTTATATTATATACTTTTTACCAGAACAAACTTATTTCGGTTTTTGCGGAACTATAACAATTTGGTATTAAAAGAACTTTTTCCTTTTACCGTGTGAACTCGGCGGGAATCCGTGTTACTCGGGAGCGTAACCACGGCCTAAGATATAAAAACTAATTATATTTTTGAATATCTTTTTTCGAAGTTCTTAAATGGTATACAATATCACACAGGTAATCCTTTATGGAATATTAATTTGGAAGGAGTGTAATGCAATCGCTCGCTTCTTCATTTTGAAACACATAAAAAGGAATTAGTAGTGAAACCTTTGTTTGACTTCCTGGATCAAAATATAGATCAAAACATGGATCAAAAATATACAGACGAAAAATTTTGATGAAAAATCCTTCGAATTTTAATAAACATTTTTTTTTTCATAAAAGCATAACATTTTTAAAAACCCTAAGTTGCTAATTTTATTAATTTGCTCAAAAACATTCGAGATAACTAAAAATGTATAACGTATAACGTTGGAACAATGCAATCCTATTCAAAACGTATTTTCGATTGATGCATTAATTGTCGTTAAAAGGAGATATTTTCCTTTCCTGGAAAGATGATTTGTACTATTTTTCAGCAAAAGTAGAAATTCTACATAATTATTACAATAGTAAAAATGGAACAACTTTATCGTTTTGAAATCACTCCCAATTTTCGTGTTGTTGTTGAACTTAATATGCTGATTTAATATGCGTATTTTTTTCAGCAGGATACTCTATTTAAGCACTTGAACCATAGAGAAAGAATTCTTTCTCTATGCTTGAACCAAAGACTACAAGACTGGACATTCGCAAATTCTGTATACACACTTATGCATTTTTGCTTGAATTTCACTAAAACTATTAAAGAAAAGTTTGATTCGATGCAAAAAACTTGTAGCCTCGCCGTAGAAACTTTGATTCGCTGCAAAAAACTTGTGGCCTCGCCGTAAAAATCTTGTGGCCTCGTTGAGGTGAAAAATTTGTTTTTCGGGGGTACATTTTGGAAACGTCAAAACAAATAATTAAAAAATAGACCCTGCTTCTATTTCTTCTTGCGTTTTTTTGCACGCACATAAGAAAGCAGTTGTCAAACGAAAGAAGAGCAACGCAGTTTGCCCAACGCGTGTTCATATTTTCTCTCACTCTGGCCAACATTTGGATATTCATTAAATTTCACACACACACTTTGTCATCACATGTTTACGACTGTTGAAACCAAATGAGAAACCACAGTGTGTAGCCACCGATGGTATCGATATACCAGTAGTGAAACCGTTTCAAAAGATACTGCGTCTAGCCAAGCTGATTTCATAACTAAATGAGTCCGTGGTGAAACATGAAACAGCTGATTTTTTCAACCTACAGAAAGACAGAAACAAGAACAACAATATGGTTGCTCTCACGTATAGTGTACATGAATTCAACAGTTCATAAAAAATAGACGTCAAACCGATTTTTGAAGCGGCGAATTCGAGTGTGTCCAGTCTTGTAGTCTTTGGCTTGAACCCAGGGCAGAGATAATGAGATAGGACACTTCGAATTCGCCGCTTCAAAAATCGGTTTGACGTCTATTTTTTATGAGCTGTTGAATTCATGTACACTATACGTGAGAACTACCATATTGTTGTTCTTGTTTTCTGTCTTTCAGTATGTTGAAAAAATCAGCTGTTTCATGCTTCACCACGGACTCATTTAGTTATGTAATCAGCATAGCTAGACGTCGTATCTATTGAAATGGTTTCACTACTGGTATTTCGATACCATCGGTGGCTACACATTGTGGTTTCTAATTTGGTTTCAAAAGTCGTAAATATGTGATGTCAAAGTGTTTGTGAAATTTACTGAATATCCAAATGTTGGCCAGAGTGAGAGAAAATATGAACACGCTTTCGGCAAACTACATTGCCTTTCTTTCGTTTGACAACTGCTGTGCGTGCAAAGAAACTGAGAACCAGGGTCTATTTTCGTTTCGAAAATTCTTAACACTCGATACCAGAGTGTAGACTTTTCTCTTTCTTCCTCATCTCTCTCACACTAACTGAGTGAAACCGTTTCAAAAGATACTGCGTATAGACAAGGCCATTGGTTTTTAAAATATAAATTTCACCATATATAAACAAAGGTGGTGAAGTTTCCCAAACCTAAAATGGTAGGTGCCAACGGATGTTTGACCCCCCAAGTGCATCTAACGATGTATAACAATACTTAATTTGCACAAATATTAGAAAACAAATGAAAAAATATAAATGTGACCATTCTGGAGTTATTAATCTTAATTTTTTTTGTGAAAATTCGAACAACTATGCATTGACAGCCAAAAATTAGCACAACGTCTACTTTATACCAATTAAATATGTGAAATAAATAACAAATACTATTTAAAATCTGAAAGTATAGATTTATTATAATTATAAGGAACTGGTAGATATATCATGTATATAATGTGAGCATAAACAAAAGTTTAATTTCTTAAATATATTTTTGACGTTTCGAAAAGACACCCATTAAAATCAATATTGCATGCGTGCATGTGATACTGCGGTGAAGTACACTTCGTGCGGCGAAGTACACATGAGAGGACAAAGCACACGATTTTGTGTGGCGAAGTACACATGAGTGGACAGCGCACACGTTTTTTTAACATAGGTTTAGTGAAATTTCAGCAAAATGCATGTGTGTTGAAACAGCGAATTCGAAGTGTCCTATCTCATTATCTCTGCCCAGGGTTCGGAAATGCTCGCTCTTGCTCGCTCTTTTCCGCTCCAGCTCGCTCTTTCAAGCTCAAAAGAGCATTTATTTTCTGGAGCGCGAGCGAGCAGGAGCGGCAAAAAAAATTTTCAGAGCATGCAGGGCATTGTTTTGGAGAAAACGCGATTTTAATATTTTTAGTATTCTTTTTCCCTCATTAATTAAGTAAAATGTGTAAATAACTCATTTTGCGGAGAACAATAAACTACAAAAAAAGAATTAAGAAGGAGTTAATTAAAAAAAAGAATAAAATAATTACGTTTCAAAGAGCGCTTACTCCTAAGATACTGAACCGATTTCGATATCTATAGAAAGTTAATAACATCTACTTTCTTGTTCTCCGTAAAATTATGTAGGTTAATTACACATTTTACTTAATTAATGGGGGAAAAAGAATACTAAAAAAATTAAAATCGCGTTTTCTCCAATAGTATGCGTTTTTCAGCAAAATCAAACAAATATTAAATTAAAGGTGTTTAAGTTACCTTTCTAACGATATATATCGATACCGGATCTCTACTATACTTAAAGAGAATGAATTTGTTGTTCTTGGGGGTCTGCTCCGCAAGCTTCACCAACAGCAAAAATAATAACACGATTAGCGTTACCGGGCGGATCCCTATTTAGGCCCATTTTTCAATACCATTGTGAATATTGAAACTAAGCAACACCGGTGTGCTCGGTGTACGGCAAACCGCGCTTTCGGCACGGAATTTGATAGAGCGGAATAATCGTAGTGATAAAAACAACCCTGTGCTAGACACAATTATATTTGCCGACGCCATTATGCTTGAAAAAAGAAAATTTTTCTTCTGTGTTGGATTCGTTTAAGAAATTCAAGATTTGCAGTCCGTGAAAAATTTAAGCGAATTATATAAAAAACTCCTTAATAATGAGACATAACAAGTAAGATAGTGAATATTAAATAAATTGTATAAGAAAAGTGTACTCGCGTTCAAAAACCGATTTAAGATTGGAAGTACTCTGCTTTTCCATTTTTTCGTGTAAACTTGCGAAAACGATTTGTATCCGTTGCCGGAAAAGAAAGTAAAAATTGTATGAAATGATCCTAAAAAATGCTGCAACTTTGATCTGCATTTTGTAATTGCAATTTAAGACCGTATTTTTCAGCAATTACATTAGCATAAAGGTAAGACTGCAATTTCCCCATGTATGTTCCGTCATTCAGGTGCCGTTTTCCATAATGAAACAATCATTTGTATTCCAGTGTTTACTAAAATGTCAAGCCCCGTTCAGATTGCTATTCCTGCAGTTCAAGTAGATTGCTTTGGTAGTTTCATAATTTTTTTAAATAAGCAGTTTTTTATGAAGACATAAAGTTAGACTTGTACCAAGTTAAAGTTTAAATGTGTAGTGGAAAATATTTCAAAGCAACAAAAATATTTTTTTTTTGTTTTTGGTTTGTTGGTTGTTTCCTGCACAGCTAAGCAGGATGTTTTGGCTCCAGTGGATTATCCAGTGGATTATAACCAACAAAAATATTAGGAAGTTTATAGTTTTTTATTTCCTGGGTATAAGTATATACCCATTTCTTAACATTAACTCGATAGCTGCCAGCGTCACATATTTGTGACACACGGTTTCCTTAAAAAAATCAAGGGCTATAGGTTATTGTTTTGCATGCCCGGTGGAATCGAACGTGTTAAATTATGTTTAACTTAGAGGCACATTTTCACTGAAGTTATACTGAGTAAACATGTTAATACGTTTTACCGCTAGATAAACGCCATTCACGCCTTTAATCTTGGTGATTACTTATACAAAAATTAATCTTTCCTGACTAGATTATGATTTTGTCTTGTCAGTAATCTATCATTTTATCTATTGTGAATACAAAATTTATTTGAAAAAGACTATAAAAATTATAAAAATCGACGTACGAAAAATCGATTTTCATAATTCTTCTTTATATTTAATTTTCATTTCTTTATATTTAGTATTATTTTATATTTAAATATTAAGATAATTAATTACTAATTGCTACATATAATTTATCTAATATTATTTAAAATTGTGAAGAATTTAACACAGAACACATAGAAAACTACAACAAGACAACGAAATGTCAAATAAATCTGAATTCGTGGTAAATAAGATTGATTAAATTATCGCGATTGAGTTAATCTACGGTGTAAAAATCCTATAAGTCGAATAAATTTGATTTGAAATGGAAAAAATTTCGGATGAAGTTTGCAAGAGCGTTTAAAGCCCTTATAAACGATAAACTGTTTTTCCGTTTAACTCACGTTTTGTTTTGTGCTTTTCGTAGTTTTTTATATTATTGACGTTACTAACAAACAAAAGACCAACAAAATACGAAAAACCATAAAACAAAACACTTGATAAACGTAAATTACGTCTTTCATTATAAGGCAAACTAAAAAAAAAAACATTGTGAAAATTTAATTTTTGATTTGATTTTCTTGTGTGATTACTTAATTTCCTGTTTTCATTGTATTTTTAAAAAAGGTTGCTAAGAAAATAGTTTTTTTTTAAACCAAGTAAAATGTTCATCAATAATAAATATCGTCTTTCATATACAAAATAAAAAGTATCTCTTAAGGTTTTAAACTTTTTTCTACACTTTAATGTTTTCATAATTATCAAGGAATCATAATGAAAATGAATATAATTTTGTTTCAATGTATTTCAGTTAATTGATCAGTTCGGCTACAAAGCAGAAAGACATTTTCTACGTTGTCTGTTCTCGGCTGTAGATTATACTAGTACTCCACAGCTGTTTTCAACCACTGAACAACTTCAAGCAAAATTACTTGGCGATCAGTTGGACAAGCAATTAAAGCGTTTGCCACCCGTGCTTTCCAATATATGCTTTGCCATTGATCACCCTTTTCCACGACAAACGGTATGTTCTTTATTTTATTTATGTTTTCTCCTCATTTATACTTTGATAAGTATATATTGATACATATAAATATATACTTCATTTTATTGATCTATACTATTTCCATTTTATTTTCAGTCACTGAAACCAACTCCAAAACTTATTACCCAAATCGTACAAGTTACCGGCATTAATAAACTTTGCGAAACAGTACTCGCTTTAGCCTTAACACACTCGTCCCAGCTTGATCTTTGTACATACGCCAAGGAGCATTTGACACTCGTATTTCCCACACTAATTGAGACCTATTTAAGTAACAACGAAGACTCCGTTATTGAACCTTCTGAATCGGAACAGCCAATTCTTCTCAAAAATATAAAACCTGAGTTAATACAACTGCTTCTGTCCTCAGTTAATTTCGGAAACCTTGGAGTAGACTTACAACAAATATTACTAAGTAAACTACGAGAGGAGTATCCCAATGCTAGCAGCGTTCCATTAATAATAGCTCCGAATCTTTATCGATGTTCTGGATTAGATTTCAATGAGGAGAAAATAGATCGTGAAGATTTTTCCGAGAAGGGAATAGAAGAAGTCTTTGATAATATATATGAAGACATATTCGCAACAGAGGTGAGCAACATATATACAATACATACCCAGGACAGGACATACCATTAAATGGTCTTGACTCTAAAGAGTAGCTCTATGTTGTTATATACAGGATTTTCTTAAATTGACCATATTGCGAATAAATTGCACCCTTTTACAAATAAGATTCAAACTTTTGTAAATAAAATTAACTTTTATGCAAAGTAACCTTTCTTTAAGGTTACTTAATGCGGATATTACACTACGAACATTGTTCGAAATAACTGTAAAATCGTTTTTGCCTTCTGTACAAACCTGTCAACCTTACACTCTCAGGTTTCAGAGTTGAGTTCATCCAGAGAGGATGAACTTTTGCGAAGCAAAACAAAATGTTTGTGGTCAACGACAACAAACTTCGATTAAAACGGTGTTCTAGTGTGTTGAAACAAAATAGTACTCGCGTTCAGGATTGAAATAACTGCACTTTTATTGATAAAAGGTACTTCATAATAAGAAAAAAATACACAAAGCAGCTCCGAAACTTTGTTTTGTATCTGTAAATATTGATATTTGTTTGCTCCATGTGTAATTACAATTCTGAACAAAATTTTGAGAGAGAGCAGAAATGGTCCATCGACAACAAACAATGTTCATAGGGCCAGTTTTTCAGTGCTCGTTTATCGTCGTTTCTCAGTTAACTTCGGTTTAAACGTCATTTTGTGTTTTTCAGTGCTCGTTTAAACGGAGGTTAACCGACCAATATTGGTGAGTTAACCTCCAGTTAAACTCCGGTTAATTTATCTTTTTAATAGATATCGTTTAAACGCCGTTTAAACGAGCACTGAAAAACTGGCACATAGTGTAATATCCGCATAAGAAATTCGATAATCTGAGAGTAGTTTTGAAATAAAGAGCAAAAGAGTAATTTTGATTTTTGACTTTAATGTCTAAAAACGGGAATAAAGTCATTTTTATTAAAATGCCCATTACTAATTTCCGACATAACAACGTATCTTTCGGATCATCCGTCTTGAATTTACATTAATTTCATACCATTTAAAACTTTGATAGTACCCAAAGTACAATAACGTCATAATAAAGTATTCTCGTTTCTTGCGAACAAATAGGTGAAGACTAATATTATGGACACATCTTGGATTAATTTAATCCTTGAAATCGGCTATGAATTTACATCAAATGTCGAAGAATGTAAATCCCATCTGCGTTGCGGCTCCCGCGACGTGCAGCCACAGGATGTGGCAAAGATTATCGGCCTCATGTGTCGCCGGCACACATCACTCCTTGACTGTAATGTAAACTTAGCAACACCAGCAAACTTTTGGCCAAGTCAGCAACAATCTCAAGCCAACCAACAGAATGTTGCCAATAATAATGATGGTTCCGTGGGAGGTTCGGTAGCAGGTACTGCTGGTAGTGAAAAATCTTCAAATCCAAGTGACAAAATTAAGGATGGGAAGATCAGTGGTGCCGCTATATCTGGCAACTCGAATACATCAGACATAACTCAGGCATGGAAGCCAGATGTGTTGGTGCAGGCATTGAAGGATGTGGTTCCACTATTAAATTGGAAGGAGGTGTGCTTAGGTAAGAATAAGAAGCATATTCTGCTGGCAATTTAAAAATTTCTTTTTCCTAATTCCCAGAACTGGATCATGCTGAATTTATGCTTAAGGATCGCTTTGGACTCGATCTGCTCCTGACCATCTTGCGATTAGGCACAAATTCCACTCTCTTTCCACATCCAGAATGCATTTATCGCCATTGGCAGAATTTCGAAGGACAATTTTCACTCATTGCGATTATGCTAAAAAATCCAGACTTGTTTTCATTTGCGGATTACATATTTACCTCGGTTCCCGTTGATGTGTTAAAGACGCCACCAGATGTCGACAACAAAGAGATATCTGCTTGGAAATCTCTGCACTTGGTCGAAGTGTTGCTGTATATAGCAGATCAAGGTTATTACGCTCAAGTGCATGATTTATTTAAATTTCCTGCTCAACATTGTCCTGATGTGTTGTTCTTGGCCTTGCTGCAAATCAACCCACCGCTCTCTGCAATTCGACAGGAGCTCTTTAGTCAGCTTGTACCGACTTTTCTAAGCAATCATCCGAATTCTGGCGTTATATTACATCATGCGTGGAACTCAAATAACTTCATGCCCAATTTACGACCCATCATAATGCATTCAATGTCTGAATGGTACATGCGGGGTACCGAAAATGATCAGTCTAAGTTATCACGCATACTTGATGTTGCTCAAGACTTAAAAGCTCTTTCAAATTTGCTAAATGCTCGTTCATTTTTGTTCGTAATTGATTTAGCCTGTCTAGCTTCACGGCGCGAATACTTGAAGCTAGAAAAATGGTTAAGCGATAAGATCCGCGAACATGGTGAGCCATTTATACAGGCTATAATAAAGTTTTTGCAACGACGTTATCCCCAAATCACCGGTGCTAAAATACCTGATGAGCAGCTCCCACCGAAAGCTGCTCAACTTCCACCGGAGACCATAACAACTATGCTCTCCTGTCTACAGGCTTGCATTGGCAGTGTACCGCCTGAGGTCACCGATCTCATTATGCAGATATCTACCAACTGCTCCATTATTGCAAGCAAGGCACGTGCTGTGCAACAGCAACAACAAGGTCCACAAGGGCTTGTCCCACCGCCACAGGGAGTTATGCGTAGCCATCGAGGCATTGATGTAGGCGGTGGCGTGTCTGGCGTTCCACCGCCACCTTTCTCAGCTAATCTTAACGCACAACAAATGTTTGGACCCACTGTAGACACGCTATCCAATTTGTCAACAAATATTGCAGGTCTAAATTTGGGTGGACCAAATGGCGCTTTTAATTTTGGCAATGTATTAGGTAAGCATACTTCAAAGGGTCTTGTATTCAATTCAATATAATTATTAATATTACCAGGCAATCTAGTGTCTACACCAGCTTCTCCCTCACGTCTAATGAACACGGCGGGCGCCAGCCCTTATCCGCTACCGACCATGCAAATGCAGGCGCCGCCCCGAAGCAATATTATCAACATGACGCACATTCCACCAGCAATAAATCCAAATCAGCCAAATCCCACATCATCAAATCAAGGGACCCCTGGTGTTATGGAAGTATTACAAACGCCAGTCTCCAAAGAAGTTGAGGATGAAGCCAATTCCTACTTCCAAAGGATCTACAATCATCCACCACATCCAACATTATCCATTGATGAAGTGCTTGACATATTGCAGCGATTCAAGGAATCCAACAATAGGCGTGAACAGGAGGTCTATCAATGTATGCTGAGAAATCTGTTTGAAGAGTATCGTTTCTTTCCCCACTATCCCGAGAAGGAACTGCAAATAACGGCACAATTGTTTGGAGGCATCATTGAGCGCAACTTAGTCCCTACCTTCGTTGCCCTCGGTTTAGCATTGCGATGTGTACTTGATGCTTTACGTAAACCTGAGGGATCCAAAATGTACTACTTCGGTATAACAGCGTTAGATCGTTTCAAATCACGACTTCATACTTATAACAAATATTGCGAATATATACGATCCATACCACATTTCCAGGATTTTCCACCACAACTGATACAGTACGTAGAATGTGGCTTTCTGGGGCAAGAGCCACCACAAGCTAAAGGTCAGGTCTTAATTGGTGGAGTTGGTGGCGCTGGTCAGCCTCCTCCTGATTCCATCTACCGGAGTAACTCTGTAACAGGCAGTTTAGTCACTACACCCACACAGCAGAAACCCATGGTTGTTGCACAGTCAGTACATGCTTCTCGGATGAAATCTATTGCTACAGCGACTAATATCGACACTTTATTGGTCGCAAATCAGGATGAAAAGATTACAGCACCCCCAGAACCAGTACAAGATAAAACAGCATTCATTTTCAACAATCTCAGTCAGCTAAACATTCCACAAAAATGTGAAGAAATAAAAGAGATAATGACTAAAGATTATTGGCCCTGGCTGGCTCAGTATCTGGTACTAAAGCGCGCCTCGATGGAATTCAACTTCCACACGTTGTATTTCAATTTTCTAGAGGCATTGAAGAATACTGAAATCAACAAATATGTGACTAAAGAGACGTTACGGAATATTAAGGTACTTTTGCGCTCGGATAAAGGTGTGGTTAATTTCTCTGACCGCAGTTTGTTGAAAAACCTGGGTCATTGGTTGGGCATGATGACCTTGGGCCGAAACCGTCCCATTCTCCAAATTGATTTGGATTTAAAATCGTTGCTGGCTGAAGCTTATCACAAAGGACAACAAGAACTGCTTTTTGTAGTGCCATTTGTAGCGAAAATTTTGGAATCTTCCAATAAATCGAAAGTTTTTAAAACACCCAATCCATGGACAATGGCTATTATGAATGTCTTGGGCGAACTTCATCAGGAACCTGAACTTAAACTCAATCTGAAGTTCGAAATTGAAGTACTTTGCAAAACTCTTAGCATCGACTTACAGAAATTGAAGCCCATAATTTACTTGAAGGACCCCTCACGCTCGATGAATATTGAGCATCAAATGTCGCAGCCCAAGCCTAAGGCAATCGAGGCTCCACTACAAGTGCAACAACAAATCCCGCAACAACAAGCAGCTCAAGTACAAATTGCCAACGAGACTGCCGATGCACAAGCAATGATAATGACCAGTGGTAATGCCATATCTGGCAGCGGTGGTGCCATACCATCGCCTAACATAAGCAATGATTCATCAGTAGGTGGGCAATTAGTCATACAGGCGCCCGAGCCACGATATTCGTATGTGGACATCAATGTGGCTAATTTTACTCTGATAGGACAGCATGTTGTGATCTCGCCTAACATCTCGTTTCTGCACGCCAATCCAGCACTGAAACACATTGTTTTGAATGCTATTGAACGAACCATCACTGAATGGTTACAGCCCGTGGTTGATAGAAGTGTTCGCATCGCCGCTTCTACAACAGAACAAATTGTGCGCAAAGACTTTGCCCTGGATGCTGATGTTAATCGCGCTCGCACCGCTGCGCACCAGATGGTGCGCAATCTGTCCGCCGGCATGGCCATGATTACCTGCAAAGATCAGCTAACACAAACACTGAATAATAATATACGCAAGGCTTTTTTGTCTGCGCTCACTGGTCACAACTACCAGGAAATCGAGGCAGCCGCCATAACGCTGACTACTGATAACGTGGAGCTGGCCTGCGCATTTATACAGAAGACAGCCGCAGAGAAGTCAACACCAGAGGTTGATCGTCGTTTGGCTGCAGATTTTGAGACCCGAAAGCTGGCACGCGAAGATGGCAGGTATATATTGTACTTTGTTTTTAATTTTAGCCAAAAATTTAATGGAGATCGTTAGATCTTCTTTAGGGGGAAATCTGAATACATTGATCACTTTGAATAATTGAATCACTTCAATTTTTACTCAAAACATACACTACCGTCCATAAGTTTCCGGACAAAAATTTTTTACCACAATTGTGCATTTTTCGTCCTACAGAAAATTCTTTTAAAATATAGTAGTATAATATTGGGTTTTATAGTATGGTAGTATATCACAAAACAGGTGACAGGATTCTAGGTAAAAGACCAAAATTTACCGGTTTACCGGTGCAGGTAGTAATAACAGGAAATCTTTAATCCATCATAAAACTCATAAAAAAAGGATAAAATTTCCATTTTTTTGCGAAAAATGTTTACAACTTGTAGTTAAACAATTAGTGAAGTATAATCCATTATTCTTTAAGTGCGTGAAGTTAAATTCGCGTTTTTGATAGTTCAATTCGTAAATAGCGAAGACACAAACCACAAACACGAATTTCAAATTCGTGTTTTTCACAAATGCGTTGTTCACATCAGAGCAAATATTGAATGCAAATTTCGATAAATCCGAAATATAACTTCAATATATGCTATACATCGTTGAAAAGAGGACGCCTAGAGCTTTCAGAGCAAACTTTGAATGCATGTTTCTATAAATCGTAATGCGTACATTAATAATAACTGAAACCATTTTTTGGTATTTTTTAGGTTTATTTATATTTTTTATGCATATACAGGGTGTTTCGCATAAGAGGGGACAGAAGGCTAGGACGTGTAGGTTAAGTTTAAGTGACCTGTGACGCCAGATTTCTGCGAGTGCACGCATCAAACCGATATCGTTGGAAAGCTCTCGGCGTCCTCTTTTCAACGATGTATAGCATATATCGAAGTTATATTTTGGATTGATCGAAATTTGCATTCAAAATTTGCTTTGATATGCACCGCTTGTAGGCTAAGTTTAGGTGACCTTTGACGCCAAAGTTCTACGAGTGCACGCATCAAACCGATATCGGTGGAAAGCTCTCGGCGTCCTCTTTTCAACGATATAGCATATATCGAAGTAGTATTTCGGATTGATCGAAATTTGCATTCAAAATTTGCTCTGATGTGAACAATGCAGTTGTGAAAAACACGAATTTGAAATTCGTGTTTGTGGTTTGTGTCTTCGCTATTTACGAATTGAACTATCAAAAACGCGAATTTAACTTCACGCACTTTTATTCTTTTATACTGCGAAAAAATTCGCACTAAACCCAGATATCACTTACAACGAAAAAACGATTAGCTGCTCCAGGCCTTCACGGTAGAGTAGCGGCGCGAAAACCGTTGCAGCAAGAATGTACAACAAATCCGTAGTCGAAAATTTTATGGACAGATGAGTCCAAATTTAATGGCAGAGGAAAAAAATTTATTTTCGATGGTCAACTGAAGAAAACATACTTCCTAGCTGTGTGCTTCCACAAGTGAAGCATGTCGATCGTTCTGTAATAGCCTGGGTATGTTTCTCTTTCGCCGGCATCTGAGACCTTATCCGTATCGATGGAACCATGAATAAGGAGACGTATACACAAATTTTAGAAGAGCACACTATACTATCGTGATTGCAGTTAATTGGACCTGGATTCAGTGAGGTTCCAAAAAAATGTCCCACATCTAATGAAAACCTTTGGAAGATTCTGCAAGAGGCCTGGAGATCCATACCACTCGAAAATATTCAAAACCTAATCGAAAGGATGCCCCGATTAGCATCGAAAGTAGTTAAAGTAAACGGTGCATTTTGCAACGAAAAACGAGTTTAAAAAGGAATGTATACATTTTTTAGTTATATCCTTAAGTAAAGCTCTTATAAATTATTTAAACAAATATATTGTTGGCAAAACAAAAAAACTATTAGGTGTACAAATAAGTTTCCTCGGTTTTTTATAAAAAGTTAGGAATTTATTGTGAAGGAACAGTACATTACGTTTTATTCAAAGTATTTTCCATCATTTGCCACTACTTTTCCCCATCTTTCTGTCAACATTCGGATACCCCGTCGAAAAAACTCTTCATCTTTTGTCGCTATCCACAAATTTACCCAATTTTTGGTAACTTCATATGATGTGAAGCGCTGCTCAGACAGACCATGTGCCATCGACCGGAACAGGTGATAATCAGAAGGGGCTAAGTCTGGTGAATACGGCGGGTGGGGTAAAACTTCCCAGTTGAGTGTTTCCAAGTATGTTTTTACCGGCGCCGCAACATGTGGACGAGCATTATCGTGTAAAATAATAATTTTGTCGTGTCTGGAGTAGTAATGGGCGCGTTTTTCCTTAAGTGCCCGACTGAATCTCATCAATTGTGTTCGGTAGAGAGCTCCAGTAATGGTTTCGCTTGGTTTGAGCAACTCATAATACACGACACCAAGCTGATCCCACCAAATACACAGCATGAGTTTTTTTCCATGAATATTCGGCTTAACTGTCGATGTTGATGGTTCGCCGGGCTTAACCCATGACTTTCTCTTCTTTGGATTATCGTAGTGAATCCATTTTTCGTCACCAGTGACTATACGATGCAAAAAACTCTTTTTTTTTATTCCTGGCAAGCAGCATTTCACTCATGCATAATCGGCGTTCAACGTCTCTCGGCTTTAGTTCATATGGAACCCAAGTTCCTTGTGTTTGAATCATTCCCAACGATTTTAAACGATGTGAAATTGCTTGTTGAGTCATTTGTAATGTAAGTGCAAGTTCTTTTTGCGTTTGGGACGAATCTTCCTCCAATAATACTTCTAATTCCATGTCTTCGTACACTTTCGGCCTTCCACTGCGTTCTTTGTCCTTCACGTCAAACTCACCGTTCTTAAACTTTTGAAACCATTCCTGACAACTTCTCTCACTTAAAGCAGCTTCACCATATGCTTTTAGAAGCAATCGATGCGGCTGCAGATTTTTTCAAATTAAAGAAATAAATCAAAAGTTCCAAATGATGCTTATTCGGCACAAAACTTGACATTTTTGCAGGAAAAAAATTACGTGATGCTGATACGGAATCACTAGTACTTTAAGGTTATGATGTTGCCGGATGACGAAACTTGGGATATTACGTTTTACATCTGACAATTTCTCCATAACCTTCTGGTGGGGCCATCTTTTGACAAACCGCGGAAACTTATTTGTACACCTAATAATTTTTTTATTTTTAAAATGAAAAAAAGTAGGGATTTACATCAGTTATTATGAAGAAATAGTTTGTCCGGAAACTTATGAACAACAGTGTACATGATACAACTTCGTAAAAATAAGATCTTTCACCATACTGAAAAGTTTTATCTTCCATTTGTTCGAAGCTGTGGGACATATGTAAAAATAGGCTGTGATCGTCCATCTTTGGATGAGTTATAGGTATATTGGTACTAGATGTGATATTCTATATTCGTTATATATATGTATTGCTTTGATTTTTAATATTACACAAAATTTATGTGGTTTTCTAATACGTTTACATTAATTGTTATAATGAATTATATGTATTACTTCTGCTAGTTGCTTCTTTGACGCTCAAACTCTTGCTTATCAATCGGAACGCATGCCTGAACAGATTCGTCTTAAAGTCGGAGGAATTACACCACAGCAATTTGCTGTTTATGCAGAATTTGCGCGTAGCATTCCTGGTTTCCAACCTATGACCGAACGCGACATCGCTCTGTTTCTACCAAAGCCACAGGAAATTCCACCACCGCCTCCTCCGGCCACCTCATTTGGAACTGATGAGCTCGGCCTCATGTATACCGAATTGGCTAGCAAAATGGAGGGTTTTCTTAATAGCACTGTAAATGTGTCCAACATGCAGCTTCAGGCTGGAAAAATGCACGCTCTTTTAAATGCTCTTATGGTTACTCGACGTATACGAGATAACGACTCTGCACTCAATTTATTAACACGTGTGGTCGAAGGCCTTATTGAAGGTCTTGTGAATATACAAGAGCATGTAGAGCAGCTGAAGCTCTATCGTGACATACATCTGCGTATTTTGACACTGTTGCAAAATACTTTTGGAGCACCAGCCACTGAGCGCGCAATTACCAAATGCATCTTTGATATACGTGAAGAGGTGCGCTATAATGTGGAAGCCATCAAGCTTCTGATCACATCGCACTTCATCAACGTGCCACAATTCGACATGTTGCTACGTGATGTTATGGATAATGGCAACAACTACCTGGCGGTTACATTTGCCATGACTTTAATGGAACGGTTGCTGGTTGATGAGCGTTCGAGCTCAGTTGTGGCTGAGACAGAATTCATAGGCACAATTGAAATGCTGGCCCGTTTGCCACAACACCGGCACCGTTATCCGGAGGCACTAACACATCTGATTGAAATGGTTTGGGGCAGTACTAGCACCGTCAGTACTATTGTTGGAAACAATGCCATAGACAACGTTGGTGGACCATTTGGAATGACAGAACGCTACTTAGCTGGTGCCACACAATACATACACTCTGGCATGCAACATGTTCGCGTAAGATTTAATTGGAGAGAACAATTATATTAACTGACTTATATGTTTTTCTCTCCTACAGTCCCACGATTGTGATGATCCCCCAGGTCTACAAGAAAAAACCGAATTTTTACTAAAAGATTGGGTCTCCATCTACTCACAGTCGAGCAATCTTTCTCGTGAAACTAAGAACTTTGGTTCATTCGTGCAAAAAATGAACCTCTACGGCATTCTGAAAACAGACGACTTGATTACCCGTTTCTTTAGACAGGCCACACAATTTTGCATCGATCTTGTGTATCGTATCTTAAATGACCCTACACATAGTCCGCTCGCAGCAAAGACAAAAATTTTCCACTGGATTGATGCCTTTGTACATTTAATAGCACTGCTCGTGCGTCATTCGGGCGAGGCTGGAAATCCAACTACTAAAATAAACTTACTGAATAAGGTGCTTGGTATAGTTTTAGGCATCCTACTGCAGGATCAGGAGCTACATGGCACCTCTTTTCAGCAGCTTGGTTACCATCGTTTCTTTGTTATGCTCTTCCTCGAACTGAGCTCACCCGATGCCGTGCTCGAGAGCCTTATGCATAGCATTGTCACAGCCTTCTCGCATACATACCATCTATTGAATCCAGCTCTGGCACCCGGATTCTGCTACGCTTGGCTCGAATTGATTTCGCATCGCATTTTTATCGGACGTATACTGGCACAGATTCCTCAACAAAAAGGCTGGCCACTTTATGCTCAGTTGCTAATGGACCTGTTCAAATACTTAGCACCTTTCTTGCGAAACGCAGAGCTGGCAAAGCCCGTGCAGTTGCTCTACAAGGGAACGCTACGAGTTCTGCTTGTGCTGTTGCACGATTTTCCCGAATTCTTGTGTGATTATCACTTTGGTTTTTGTGATGCCATTCCACCAAATTGTATACAAATGCGAAACATTATCCTGGCAGCATTCCCTAGAAATATGCGATTGCCTGATCCATTCACTCCTAACTTAAAGGTGGATATGTTGCCAGAGACAGCAACGGCTCCGAAAATTTGCTCCAACTACGTGATTAATATTCAGCCGGTCAATTTTAAAAAGGATCTTGACTCTTATTTAAAGGCGCGCTCACCTGTAACATTCTTATCAGAGTTGCGAAGTCATTTGCAGATATCAAATGAGCCAGGTTCGCGCTACAACATCCCTCTAATGAACGCTCTGGTGTTGTATGTTGGAACACAAGCTATTGCGCACATTAGGTAAGTGCTTCTTTTTGATAAAATTTCAATACTTACTAATAAGTACTTCTTACGTAGAAGTAAGAATTTCGTTCCCAATACATCCAATATTGCTCACAGTGCCCACATGGATATCTTCCAAAACTTGGCCGTTGATTTGGACACCGAAGGACGCTATTTATTTTTAAATGCTATCGCAAACCAGTTGCGTTATCCAAACAGCCACACACACTATTTTAGTTGTGCCGTCTTGCATCTCTTCGCTGAGGCTAATTCCGAAGCAATACAGGAGCAAATTACTCGTGTGCTGCTAGAACGCCTTATTGTAAATCGTCCTCATCCATGGGGACTGTTGATCACTTTCATTGAGTTGATCAAGAACCCGATATACAAATTCTGGGATCATGATTTCGTGCACTGTGCACCTGAGATCGCAAAGTAAGTAGAAAACCACAATCGTTGATCTCGAAATACCTAATTATATAAATTTTAATTATAACACAAAGTATTATATTATAAATTTGACACTTCCTAAAATCTGTTTCTAGAAAAATTTAAAACATATGTTTTCTGAATAATTTGCATTATCTGTTTTAGTCATACATTTCTTGTATAGCAATATAACGACGAGTATTTTATGCAGCAAACTCTGCTGGGCGTGATCCGCCCATATTAGGTTACACAGTTAAATATATAAACTTCCTGAATAAAACTTTACAAAACAACTTATTTTCCAATAAAACATTACTAAACATTCAATACTTGATTTCCAAAAATGCCGCCCTGAACCCTAAATAGGGTTCTGATTATAGTATATCCACATAGTATCACTGTTCCTCGGGACAGCGCTTCACCATACGTAGCCCACAAGGGCAGGTAAAGCGCGACAATTTCATTAACTGTTTAAAAAACTGTTGGTCAAGACATATGATATTGATTCACGACATGTAGTTATATTGATCCTGATTGCTTCACGGCTCGGACCATCAGTACAGTGGCAGGTTCATTAGCCTGACAAGTCGATCGATGTAGCAAATGCCCTAATAATACTTGTGTACGGAATATATATTTTCAGGAATTCCATTCGAGAAGCTTTACTACGATAATTAAATTGATTTTTAAAACCACTAAGAGTGCTACATTCGGCCTGGCCGAATCTTAAATATCCTACACCTAAAAGTTTTGAAAAATTTAATTGAACGAAATAGTTTTATTTATTTGAATTTTTATTTTCAAGATGATATTGATGATATATAGTTACCAGATTCACGACATGTAGTTATATTGATCCTGATTGCTTCACGGCTCGGACCATCAGTACAGTGGCAGGTTCATTAGCCTGACAAGTCGATCGATGTAGCAAATGCCCTAATAATACTTGTGTACGGAATATATATTTTCAGGAATTCCATTCGAGAAGCTTTACTACGATAATTAAATTGATTTTTAAAACCACTAAGAGTGCTACATTCGGCCTGGCCGAATCTTAAATATCCTACACCTAAAAGTTTTGAAAAATTTAATTGAACGAAATAGTTTTATTTATTTGAATTTTTATTTTCAAGATGATATTGATGATATATAGTTACCAGATTCACGACATGTAGTTATATTGATCCTGATTGCTTCACGGCTCGGACCATCAGTACAGTGGCAGGTTCATTAGCCTGACAAGTCGATCGATGTAGCAAATGCCCTAATAATACTTGTGTACGGAATATATATTTTCAGGAATTCCATTCGAGAAGCTTTACTACGATAATTAAATTGATTTTTAAAACCACTAAGAGTGCTACATTCGGCCTGGCCGAATCTTAAATATCCTACACCTAAAAGTTTTGAAAAATTTAATTGAACGAAATAGTTTTATTTATTTGAATTTTTATTTTATTTCTATTTTTCATTGCAAAACATTATCATTATAGAGTGAGGGCCAGTTTTTCAGTGCTCGTTTAAACGACGTTTAGTTAAACGTCAAATAAAAGTTAATTGAGATTTGGGTTTTACAGTGCGAGTTTAAATTATCTACGTTAAACGTATCTTATCTATATTTCATAGCGAATTTATCTAAATGCAACGAGTATTTAGCGTATACTCGTTACTATAAGTTGATGTTTCAACCTATTTTGGCAGCACCTGTCAATATTTTCATTTTGACAAAGGGAACAGCTGTTTTGGTGCAAATAAACAAAATTATTAGCATAGTTTTGAACAAAGGTAAATGTCTGTACTCAAAGAAACATCTGTTTCTTTATATATTAAAAAGATAAATTAACCGGAGTTTAACTGGAGTTTAACTCACCAATATTGGCCAGTTAAACGCCATTTAAACTCGTACTGAAAAACACAATGTGTAGTTTAAACACAGTTTAACTGAGAAACGATGATAATCGAGCACTGAAAGACTGGCCCTTAGAGAAATACAAACTGAAACTAGAAATATGTATGTGGTTATAAGGAAAGCTAGTTTATAATCACATTTAATCCCAGACGGATATAAATACAGTGGCGTGCTAGGGTGGGATGGGGAATTTTGCGGGCTGCAAGTTGATAAACCCTCCCGGCTCCTTAAATCCTACCTACTCCACTATATAAATAGTAGGCATGGTCGTTACCTGTTTTCAAAACAAAATACCTAGCTGAGTAGTTCTATTATTGGGTTCAAATTTAAACTTTATTTCCATGGTAATAAATTTGTTTTCATGGGCTATACTGTATAAGTAATGTAAAAGTAGGCTGACCGCGCCCAAGTTTTGCTATTATAATGTTTTATAAAACTGATATCACATTTCTAATAAAAAATAGGCGTCATCGTTGACTGATTTTGCCCATTTTCAATACCAACCTGCACACCATATCAAAGAATCTTCCTCATGATATGAGAAAGAAAATTTCATTATGATCACCGATCATTTCATTATCTTCACCGGTTCTCCTGTGATCGTGATTCCAACAGACAGACAGAAAGGCGGACGGACGGACGGACATGGCTAAATCGACTCAGGTGACGCTGATCAAGGATATATATATATACTTTTCTATACCTATCTTCTCGATTTCTATGCGTTACACATTTAGTGCCAAAGTGAATATACCCTTAACCTTAGGGTGTAAGGTATAAAAATAGAAGAAACTACTCCTTATTATTATATCGGTGTGTGCAGAGTTAATAGTGCAAAATCAGTAACAGTATCATTTTCTGATATTGTTGCGCGAGTAAAGAGAAAATCAGCGAGAAAATTGAACATGATCATTGTTGTACTCATAGACAAGCAATAGTATTCCTGCAGAGCTATTAACGAATGTAAGATCCCATTTCACAATGTTCGGCAAGCTTAACCGGGATATAAAAATTAAGTTTAGTGATATCTCTTTGCTAATTTACTGCAACTTGAAAAAATCCGTACGTTATCTTGTCAAAATTCTTTAAAAGCTATTTTGTAAAGAATACTCTAAAGAACTGGATTTTTAAGCCATTTTTAATGGGATTAAGGAAAAAATTTACAGCATTGTTATAGTAATATGTACGTTAGAATTCAAATTGAGATTAACATTTGCATACAAGTTCATTGAAATGTACACTTTTTTTTTAGCAGTTGAAGTAATCACGTCCTGAAGCTTGTAGCAAAGGTCTTCAGGACGCGTGTAAGCATGTTGTGAAAACCGAGTTTTCTGTGGAAAAAGTATACTTTGTAATTTTAAATTTTTTCGTAAACAACGAAACATAGATCCTTTCTGTATAAAACATTTCCTCTGGAATTTATAAGAGGATTTTACAATTGTAACAAATGTATACTTATTAACGTAATTTCTAAAAAAATCGACCAGCAATTTTTTAAATATTTTTTCCAAAATTTAAGTTTGGTGTTAATTTTCTCGAAAACTATTTGATAGAAAAACCTAATTTAAAAAGGCGGTTAAGGTGAATATTTGGCTTTCAAAAACAGTAGTAGCGAGGTGACCTCTAACTGTTTTTTTTAATTTTTTTCGATTTTAAGTAGTGTTTTTTATTAATAAAAAGTTCCCTCTACCGCCTAAACGGGGAATTTAGACTCCCCTCCCGCACGAATTTTTTGTTACCTGGTCTCAATCTACACAATTTTCTTTTGCCGCATCTTATTAAGAAGACATCATATACATATGTAAATATTCACTATCAATGTATAACAATTGTATATATAATTTAAGGCTTTTCGAATCAGTCGCTCGCTCTTGTATGGTGAAGTCCAATCATCCACAGCAAATAACCAACATGGATGGCGATATCCAGGAGCTCAATTAGGTGTCGTTTGCAATATGATACAGCGCAGTGACAAAACCACAGACACGCTGTCGCAACCGCTTCCAAGGAATGGAACATATAAAAGTTTTAAGATAAAGATTTATAAAACCATATACATATAATTAAGAAATGAATTTGGAGTCTATAATGTGTTTTTTAATTAATTTAAAATATTAAATTATCTTTGTAAGTAGTTTAAAAATAAAAGCAAAAACAATTTCAGTTCAATTTCAACGAAAATTCAAAAGAATGATTGGAATGACTAGAGAAGCATAAAAACTGTATAAATGCAAATAAAAACAAACATATTGATATTATTTCATCAACAATTAAAATTTAGGAACGTTATATCGATAAATCGTTTAATTTAAAGAAGATAAAATTTAGAAATTAATACAAAAAGAAAATAACAATTGCGATAACGAAAATTCTTACTTGCTACGAAAACTGCATACAATATTATTAATTCTTTAACATACATACAACACAACTAAAATTAAAAAAAAAACGAAAAACTCATTAAAGAAAAATTGTTTGTAAATATTTGTATTGATGTATTATATAAAAATCGAAACAAACTCAAAAAAGTAACAAAATTATAAAATTACTAACAAGAAATACTTGTTGGCGTACGTTCACGCAGAAAACATACACCGAAAAACACATACATACGTGAAATGAAGAAGTTTTTAACATTTCACATTTTTCGGTTTAGGTTGATTTGCTTTGTCGTTTATTTTATGCGAACATTTTAAACGTACTTTGTTAAACTTTTAACAACAATCATCCTAAATGGTGAGACCGGTTATTATATTTTTAGCTTGTATTTAATCACTGCGTTATTTCTTAAATTGGAAGAGAAAAAGCCGATCTAGAAACTAACTCTTTTATATCTGTCAAATCGTAACCACAGCTGCGAGGTTTTAACTGCTCAAGTAAAGAATGTGAGAAATTTGCAACTTTTTTATGAATCAGAATTCAGAATTCATAACACAATTATTTAATTTGATCATGCAACATTTAACACACACCAAGCAAATTGAAGCTGTAAACTCTTGTTGTAATTGAATTTATATAATTTGGATAAAAACTTAAATGTATACATATTCTTTTAAAATGATTAGCTTGTTATTATTATTATCACATTAACTATTATTTTCCGATTATACTTAGTAACATAAAGCAGAAACCATGTAAAGAATTATAGGAATAAAACAAGAAAGCATCAAAATAAATATATTAATATTAATTTTAAAATATCGCAACTTTTATTTAATAGGATTCTATTTGGATTTTATCTTAAGTATACATTAAACAGTTTTATCATTTCTTATTGTACCAAGCTCATGAGTCCACCAAGGGCCAGTGCGTTTTAGTGATAACCTGACTGACTTCTTGATATACATTGAAAGAAACTGCTGGTTGCGCACGAGCTTGATCAGCTATTCCAGTTGAAGTGAACCTATTCCAGTTTTTTTTGTCCATGCTACATTTTGAGGGAGGTGAATATTGTTTTGTACCAGGTAAACTTAGAACCGTATTGATTGGGAAGTGATCACTTCCGTACAAGTCACTCAAAGTAAGCAAGAGGCTCTAGCAGATAGGCCTGGATAACATAAAGATAAGTCAACATTTGTGAACGTCATGTGGGTGGGTTTACCATCATTTAAAATAAGATTATGTGCAAAAATTATGTCTTCAAACAATAAGCCTCTTTTATTGGAGTTGGATGAACATAAAGGGCTCCAGGCGTTGATATCGCCGACTAGTAGAAAAGGTGAAGAATTTAATATGCTAGATATATCAGAGTATCGAATTTGAAAAAAATTGATACTTAAATATTAACATAATTTGTTTAAAAAAATGGCTATAAAATAATTTTCGCTATATAATTTTCGCTAAAAAATGGCTATAAAATAATAAAAAATTTTAATTTTTTTTTAAATTTGAAATTTAGAATTAGAATTAAAAAAATTTAGAATTAAAAAAGAAGGTGGTTGGACAGGGTAGGTATCACCGTTATTTTTTTTTTTTCCCCCCGATTTTAAGTCGTTTTTTGAAAAAATAGACTCTCCCGCCTGAACGGGGGGAAATAGACCCCTCCCATCGATTTTTTCTTGTCTCGACCCAACCTACACACCCTTACCTTTTGTCCCTCTTAGGCAAAGCACCCTGTATATATATTATTATTAATTGCCCGTATTTGCCTACATACGAGCATATAATGCATAGTATAATACAATTTACATGGTATTTACCGACCTGTAAATATACAAACGATTTGCCTACTCATATGATGAAAATAACCCACATCCGTGACCGAAGTAATGCAACGACGACAATACTGAAGCCGCTCAGATACGGATGGGCATGTTTTCGTGAACAATGGAAATTTCCACATTTTAAGATTTTGGGGTCAAATGTTTTCGAATAAATTGTTGGGAGGCAGCAAAATAAAAATGGTTTCGACGCGCTGTTGTTTCAAATGATTTCATGTCGCAAACACACTCCTAGATACTAATGTATGTACGAGTATGTACCAGATACAAGCATGTAGTACAGAGTAGGCTCTTACATACGGAACGACAACAACAACAATGAATTATGTGGCACACTTAAGCGCTCCACTGCTGCTGGGGAATTCGAAATTATATAGTTTGTCCGCTTTTCACTCGTTTCGTGTTCAATTCAATTTCATTGCGTTTCAGCAGAGGTGCTGTGTATCTAGCAGATACAAAGCAGCAGCAGCAGCAGCTGGAAGTGGTTGTGAGTGTGATATGAATGCGCTAGCTTTTCGTATCGCCCCATACTCAAAAAGCTTTTTTGGCCTTTTAGAAACGTTTTAGTATGTGTCTATAGCAGCTACTGCAGCGACATCTAGAGAGCGACTGACGGATGTCGTTGGCGTGGTCCACTCTATTGTCCATACACAAAAAATCGATGTATTGTACATATGCACATATTGTGTCATATATATTTACAATTGTGTGTGTATCCGCGTACATATTATATACGTAGCTGTGTACATACATGTTTATAATATGGGTTTCCAAGTTTGTGTGAATTTTTTCTACCTGCTTTAGGTTTCTGTCTTTCCCTGCGTCTAAGCAGCAATAGCAATAGTCTTGTTGCAATAGCCAGCCCCCTCACCACCTCTCAAAATCTTCAGTATGTACCCTGCAGCTTTTTGTGTGTTCATGTGTTCATATCAGCTTTAATATCCGCAGATTTAAATAAACAAAACAACAACCAAATTAGATATATTGTTCAATTTCGCTGTTATAGCAACCATCCAGCCAGCCATCCATCCATCTTCTATCTACGTAGCAAAGTGACCCAATTTTTAGGCCTGTTTCACTGTTCTCCCATTTCTAATGCTCGCTTGTTGCTGTTTCCCATTCACACGCACATCAGTACAAGGTGCAACACGCAGCTGAGCTGTTCTGTGAAATCCAATTGGTGAGCAGTCTTACATAAATGATACGATATACATTTGAACCCGCGAAGTCATGCGTGACCCACTTTGCGTCCCCCTTCGGCAAACGGATTTAACCAGGTGACGTACATACTGTATGTCCGAAGTTACTCCTATACAGCATTCATGCGATTGTGACTCATGGGAAGAGTAACATAATGAACTGAACATGTACATGAATTAAAAAGTTTTACTTTTCCGCTTCTAGTTACATCCTTCACATTAGAAACCAACTAAAAGTCGGCTGCATTGAAGCAACTTTTAGCGTCTGCAAAATGGTAATGAACTGATTTGAAGAATTGATCAGTTATTCGTCAAGTTCTCGTGGAATCTCATGATGCTTTGTCTAAACGATAATACATTGTCCCAAGTCTATTCTACATCAATTACTAGCTTACATTCATTGTACTTTTTAGACCCTTCCCTTTGATTACTTTTTTAATACAAAAACTGATTTTTATTACGCCAAATAATCTTACGCAATTCTTCACATTCGTCTAAGCGCTGAAGTAATGACCCAACAACGGAACTGAATAGCATCTGCCAACTTTTCGATGAAAGCAGAACATTTTAGGGCGTTAGGAGCTGTTGTTGGAACGAAGTGAGTTGTTTCACCAACCACGCTGCATACGTTGATACATACTTCGCTGCGGACGGAGGTTGCAGATGGATGTGTTCACTGCAGTTGCAACACTTAGATTGGATTTCTGCTCACTTCGTGTGCTCCATTTCTGCAATGTTTTTTCCGCTTCCTCATCCAGCGTTGCACCCAGCGCAATTTTCCAAATTGCTAACGAAACCTAATGTGTGACAATCACGCTAGTAGCAAGTAATTGACCCAGTTTTGCACCCGCCTTGAATACAACCGACTTAAATAATGGCGAAGAAGACAACAAAACAGAGCTGAGAATCGAAGGAATATATTTGGCATTTGTTCAAGGTACGAGCTTAAAGAAGTAAGTACTCGACTGTCAGGAACATTTGATTTCTACATACGAGTATGGCACGTATGAATCCGAATACTTCGAATGCAATCTGAAGTAAGGTTACATTACGCCACAGTCATGCATTGCGACTCGGTCCTCTTATATAACTCACCACACACAAGATTCATCGGTTCTAATACCGGTAATTTAATAGACAAAGATTTTTTTATTTGCACATCTTAACATTTCTTAAAACTTCCCGCTGATCCTATTAATAAGCGAGAGATTGAAATACAACTTTTGCCATCGTTCGAACGTAAGTGTTCGGATTAGTTTAGCAAGTGCTCACTGTGGCTAACCACCAAAACACACGGCGAATGTGTTACAAGGACTCGACTTTATGCGACACTTCCTTTTACTCCGTCTGCTTAGTATTCATTCATAGCGGTATCGAGGTCGCACCGCCAACTTAGATCCGAAGGTTCAAATGAGGCGACATCTTTCGAGATGTCAACTTTATTTCTACTTAATTGCTAAGTACTATTAGAATTCCACATATTAGTAAACAAGCCTCAGAATGCCTCTGAGGTAAATATATTATTATTAACAATATAAGTATTGGAACCGCCTTCACTATATTGTATTACTATTTGCACAGATTGGTACATACACTCAATTAACTTCTTCGACAGCTTTTCTTGTATCCAGTATTTCTATTTAGCTACAGGTCCCCGTCTTTCTAATCGTCAAAATTGGCATCACAATCCTTGCAAAGTACCAAAGAAGTCAGTGGTACACCGGAGTAGATTGTAAGCAAGGAGTAGTAGCAAATCGGTGCTTACAGAAATATAATTCTATACCTACTATAAATGCGATGCCTATAAGGAATATTATTTACTGTAATTAAAGTGTGTATAGAAAGTTTGCGTGTTCTTGGGAAGTGACGTCTCCAGCGGCAGCACAGCGCAACAAACAAGTGTGACTTTAAAAAATCACATGTTAAAAGTCTCACTTTCAGTTTTAGTCGTAAGATACTATAGAGTATATATAGATAACATAGATACTATAGATATATAGATACTATAGATATGATAGAGTTCGAAAGAATCGCCATTTGAGTTCATTGTTTTTGGGTTCACATAATCTTGGACGGCTTGTAATAAAACTACTCTAAAACAGTATTGGATCAGAAAGTGTGTTGTATCTGCCTCACAAAAACCACAGTCCCAACTTATTAATCTTTTGCACTCCACTCGGCATTATTTTCATTTTGAATTTAACGCTGAAATCACGTACACTCAAGTAACAGCTCGGCAACGGTTGTTAGCCAACGACTCCTTTGAACAAGTATAAGTACCAGTACTCATGTCATGTTATGTGTCATGACGTTGCGATTTTGGTGACATTGTCAAAAATCATGACCACGGTTCAAAACACGGTGCTTTTAAACAGTAAAATAATTTCCTGTCCTGCAAAATGTTGCGACTTCTTCGGGCTGGAAAAAATAGATTATTTAACTGAAGAGAACTTCAATAGACGGACAGAGAGACATTAACTTAACAATGGGATAAACAAAAGGATCACAATTAATTAACAATGTTATCCTTTCTCCCGGAGAGCACTGGTAGAAAGTAACTCTTACCTACAATATTTTGTAGCTTCCAGAACAATGTTCAAATAAGAATTTTTAAAAATACAATTAATTTTTGTACTTTATATTTTCTGAAAACAATCAAACATGTATGTAGAGGGTGGTCCCAGAAGTGTCCAACATTGACACTAAGTTTGAAGACGAACGACGTTTAGTATTTGTTTGACTGCCATGGATAGTGCACATTGAAGCAGATTCCACCTCTTCATTGCTGGTAAATGCGTCACCAGCGGGCCTTTTTCTAATTTTGGAAATTTTCAAAATCATGCAGTTATATAATATAATCAACAGCAACAGCTGGATATTTATTGGCATAATGTACTTACGATATACATGTAATACGCAGTTCATCTTATAGCGCGCAGTTAGTTATTTCGGAATTATTGTTGCTTTCACCTTTCAATAGTTGGATGTGGAGATTTGGGGATACCTGAAAGATATTTAGATTCGAACAAACCCATCTCTGAACGCTATATCTTCAAGAAATTATATCAGTATATGTTTCTATTTCTGGCTTTTCAAACAGTCTTTTCTACATCAATAAACTGATCACTATTCAATTTAGAATGAATATTGTTTCAATTAAAACCAACAAAAGAATATTTTTCTATTCAATATTTATTTTAGTCAATAGTTTTTAGACTTAAAACTAGACTGTAGCAAATGGGCCAATGTTGGATGCCCTTGCCATCATGGCAGGAATATTGCTCTGCTCATAATTGCCGCTGAAGTATTGGGCAAACGGACCTGTTGCGAACACTGCAACGTCATCGCCACCATGTGTCTCCGTGCTCAGTGGCACTGAAGCCGTGTATTGGAAGTTGGCATCGCGAAGTTGCTTCGGGGTTATCTCCGAGCGACCTTGTGAGGATGAGAAAGTATTGTAGTAACCGGGGCCGTTGGCATACGATAGAATGGTGTAGCGCAGACCATCGTCGGCAACGTTGTCAACCAGACCAGTAATTTCCTGATCGCGAAACTGTCACAAACACATCCCGAGCAATCGAGGTTGAGAAATAAGTCATTTAGCATCTAAGGTATTTTGAAGGGTTTATCACTTACCGCATAGCCGTTGATGGTCATGGTGTGCGAATGATCGGAGGTGACCACAATCAAAGTGTCATCTTCAGCGGTCATGTCTTTGGCTTTCTGCACGGCTCTAGCCAATTCTTCCGTATCTTCTAACGATTTCCGGGCGCGCGTTTGATGATGGGCGATATCGATTAGCCCAGCTTCGATAAACAGAAAGAAACCATTATCGTTGCGCTGTAGCACCCGGATTGCAGCCTCAGTCATTTCGGTCAGGGAGGGATCCGCGTTTTCAGTGTATTTTCTTCTTAAGTCCCCATGAAAAGGGCAGTGGGAACTGCTAAATAAGCCTAGGAGATGGTCGGTGCGATCGAGGTCGATCTTATTTAACCCCTTCTTGCTCCATACATACTTAGCCGAGACGTTGCGCATGTGTTTGTCGTACAGCCAATCGTCTATCAGATTGCGCCCGTCGATACGCTTGCCGGGCAGGCCTTCTTCGTCGTTCACCGTCGTGTTCCTGAAATTGCGCCGTCCCCCGCCCATAATTACATTTAG
The DNA here is from genome assembly GCA_943737955.2 of Myopa tessellatipennis. Taxonomy (NCBI): domain Eukaryota; kingdom Metazoa; phylum Arthropoda; class Insecta; order Diptera; family Conopidae; genus Myopa; species Myopa tessellatipennis. Next base: position 16,004,412 of record OX031315.1, read on the forward strand.
CCGTCTACCCGTCGGACTCTCCACCAGCTGACGTGCTATATCCACATTATCCTTGGCACTGCAGCCGACGCTTTCGATTTCAGCGTCGTTCTCCCACTTGCGGTCGGCTGTGTGTGCATAGATTCCAGCAGGAGAAGCGTGTGTCACGCGTGCGGTAGTAACAAATCCGGTGCTCTTGCCGGCATCCTGAGCCCACTTGGCTATGCTATCTACATGATTGGCCGGATCCTGTCCGCGCTGGCAGTCGGAACGCGGTACGCGCGCATTCACGCCGATGGTGCCGGAGTTAGCCTTCACGCCACACAGATACGCTGTCGCAGTGCATGCCGAGTCGCCCACCTGTCTATTGACGCAGTATGTCTTTGACAATCCAAGGTACGGAAACCTCTCAAAAGATAACTGTTTTGAACAGTCGCCCATCAGCGACCTAGTCGCCGCGACCGTATGTACAGACATTCCATCTCCAAGAAACAGAATAACATTCTTAGCTGGATTAGTCTTTGGCAGCTGCGTCCGCTGCAATTTCTCTGCTATAACCGACTGAGCCTTGGAGTGCCAGAAGTCTGTAGTGCGGTCTGGATCTGGTATTTGATGTCTCCTGCTTGCCCTGAAATTGGGATGATCTACAAGTAACGGTCGAAATGAATAGATTTCAAAGAAATTTTTAATGTAAATCTTAAATAATCTAAAAAAATGCGAATGAAATCATATAACTTAATTAATGTAACTTGGAACCTTTTTCTGTTAGATTTCTTATACTCGAACATTTATTTAAAATGTGGATTTTACCGAACTAACCTATTTCTTGGGTAAACGTCCACGTTGGTGTTAACGCCACAAAAACGGCAACTGAAATGAAGGAAACGTGCTTCATTTGATTACAAATGTGGATTACAATCCTGTATTAGCCCGGTATTGAATGTTATGAGAACAGCTGCCGAAATTGCACTAAATTCTGAAGAAATGTTTACCTTCATAAATACAGACTGGGACTGGGAAAAATATCGAATAATCTTATCGGGTTTAGAACTTTTCTTCTTTTCTTTTTTATTTAATTTAACTTTTTAATCAATGATTATACGAGTAATTATAATTGAAAAAAGTTTGTGCCAAGTTTTGTTATGTTGTTATAGTAGTTCTACGGATACAGTTTTGATTGGACGTGAGCGTGATCTGATTTAAATACAGGTATTTTATTGCCAACTGCTACCACTAATATTATCAACTTATTGATAATATATAATGATATAGATTGAGTATTATTCTAATCACTTTTTAAAGAACCGAGTGGCTATCGGATCTAAAGCCATTTGTGAATCGTATTTATTTGGAGCGATAAGAATTATTAAAGTTTCGGCGGTTGAATAGAATTTTGGTAGAATTGATAAAATCTCGTATTTTCAGAAATGATTATTTTTACCCATATATGCATACGCTATGCATACATATCAAACATTTGTTGTTCTCCCATGCTGTTAGACTATAGAATAATAAATAAATAAATTTAAATAATAAATATTATAGAATAAATATTATAGTTTCATTTATCCTTATTTATTTATTCAGTTCGTAATGTATGTATGTATATGCTATACTTATACTTCACGCTGTGAAGTAACTGGAGCGCAGAGAATGTTCAAATAGAGATATTATTGGTGTCTAGTAGTCGGGGCAGTCTAGAATCGGGGATTTCAATGGGATTTAAGATCCATCAAGCCTTGCAGAACGTCATTTTCTTCTATTATTAGCTGATTAACGTTTTCGCTGATCAAACAATTCGAATATTGAATCGGTATCATATGTTTGATTACCTTCAAAGTTCATAGAAGGAAGAACATATAAACACTTTTCAGCTTAGAATCTACAAAGCTCTACAAGTACTTAGAATCTGTTATTAGATTATATTTGACTCTTAATAAGAAATTATTGTAAGCTAGCTTTTGTATACAAAGCTGTCAGAAGAATGAAGTTTGCAGTGAAGTTTACAGTAGGAGTTATTGATATTTTTGGAAAAGTATTTGAATTACATTTTATTTATGTAAAGCAAGATTTTACCGAAAATGTTGTACTTTTAAATAAACTTTTCATTTCTAATGGCATTTTTTTGATTTATTAATTATTTTTCTAAGTAAAAGGTTAATTTACATATTATCATTAACTACATATTATCTCAACAAAAAGAAAATATGGTCTTTTAGCTTTCTATACGAATATACATACATACAATGCATTTCAAAACTTATCATCACGAAAGTATTGTACAAAATACTTTTTTGAATACTCCAGTGATGTTTAAAAGCTCTTACAGTGAACAAAGAATAAGCAAAGCAGAGAAAGTTACGCATTTTACTCACAAAAAAAAAACCTAGAAAAAATTTGGAAATATGGACCCAGAATCTTCAAACTCCCAAGGGCGAACTTGCCATATAATAACCCGGGACAGGTGGATGAGCTGAGGAGCTAATTATCGAAATGGAGAGGTCCAGAATAGGTCTGCTCTAACCGTAATGGACAACATCAACTCTGTGAGAGTAACAACAAAAACTTCAGAGGTGACTTACTTTTTGAGTGTATTATCAGTAAAAATTTCTAGTATCTAATAGTATGTAAATAGTTAGGCTCTGGTCATGAGGCCGGTATCCTGGATTCAGAGCGGGGTACGTGGAAAGTCATTTGCATGTATCCAAATATGAAACAGAAATGCTCGTATATTTCCTGAAATGGATGTTCCCTGAGTGGTTTCCATTCCAAAGGCGAATACAAGCTCCCACATCGGATGGAAAGAGTTCAGACCCATAAGTATGTCCTCCCTATTGGAATCCATCGAGCTACCGAACATCTACATAAGATCTAGACAGGAGAACTTTCTAGGAGCCAACATGTCTGCACAAATGGCAGATCGACGGAGACCAAGGCGATCTCCTCAATCTGTGCAAGGCGCACAGATCAGTTGGCAGCTCAGAGCATTTTCTCCTTTTCTCTGAAATAGAAATGTTAGTATTAAATAATCGAAATTGAGTTCAATACTCATGCAATATTGAGCGCAACGACAAACCAAAGACAGAAAAGCAAAGTACAATTGAATAAACGTTTGAAGAAACAACAGCAAATGTGGAACAAGGCTAACCAGTTTGTGCTCTTTAGGAAAACATGCATACTGGACTGAAATGCTTCATAACGCTTTAAGGCGGGCCATAGACGATCAGTTAGACGAAAGAAAAGAAGGCTTTTGATTATGAATGTGTTTTATGTGAGAAACTCTTTGAGAAGAGTTCGTAATTTTTAAAATTTAAGTTTTGCTACGCAATATCTAGTGTAATGCATAGCAGCCTGTTAAATCCAACCGTACATATGTATCCTATCACTTTCTACTGACGTGAAGTGCTATTATTCATTCAATAATATGCTTTTAACTTTATTTTGCACAACTTTTCAAATCTCAGCGCTCAATTGCGCACACATCGGTCAATAACTAGAACTTCAATTATTTTGGCAGTTGTAAACATTTTCAAATAGGAGTAGAGAACGCGACAAGGTTTACCGTTATTCTGTAGTTATATAAATAGACGCTTTTTTGAGTTGTGTGTGCATCGTTATCAGTCTTTATTCAGTATTGATGAAGTACTTTTAATAAAACCAGTACTATCTACTTACTTGTTGCTTTAAAGCAACACACTACAAATATTTTTTTAAAATTTTTCTGAGTATGCAGAACTTCTAATTTATTATTATTATTATTATTATTATTTATTCACAATATTCAATGTACGCTAAGACCAAAGACAATATAATTTTTGTATTGACTAGTATTATATAGTGTATTATATTGTCTTTACTAAGACCAACGTCTTTTTTAGTACTTGCAACATATATTACACGTAACAAAAAAAACAATACCCTATGCAAATTTAAATATAACTTAAAATTATACAATTATAACTGTAATTTAACTTAACTTAAAACAGCAATTAGGAACAAGAGTTAATAACAAAGTAAATAGAGAGCAACGAAAGACTGTGAAGGATAAAAGAAAAGAATGTTTGAACACCATGCAATTAGGACGTAGAAAAATACTGCACTATAGCCTGCTTGAAGCGGCCCCCAACGGCATCCGTCTTAAGTGTAGCGGCAGAGAATTCCAAAGCCTAAAAGAATCTACTGCTGTTGAGAAAAGTGCACCTGGGAACAATAAAATTAAGGGACCTGGTTGAATGAAAGTGCTGGAGTTTTTCATAAAGGTATCGAGGGCTTATAGTATGTACAAGCTTATACAAAAACATTATATTCTGAACTTTTAGATACTCAATCAAACCACACCCAAGTATACCCTTACTTATCAACGAGATGTGATCAAAGCGCCGGACAGCATAAGCATACCTTGCAGCATTGTTAAATGCCACCAGCATCTTGTGCTGCGACTGAGAATCAAGACGACTAAAAACAGTGCAAGAAAACGTAAAGTGGGGTACAATCAATTGCTTAACAAGCCTTAGTCTAGTTTCAAGAGGAGTGTAAATCGCAGAAGAACGCAAGCACCTTAAAATTCCGTAGATCTTTCCGACAGAGCCATTAATATGGTCAGTACATGTAAACTTAGAATTTAGTGTGAAACCAAGGTTTTTTATCCTGCTTACAAACTCCAACTGAGTGGAGCCAACAAACAAGGGGGGAAAATTATCAAACCCACTGACCTTCCTCATAATTGGCAGAACCTTAGATTTAGAAGGATTCATGCGCAGCAAATTAGAAGCAGCCCAATTGATAAGTGCGGCGAGATCCAGATTAAGTTTATTACTCTGATCCTCAATAAGATTTAGAGGTCTAGACTCGAGACAAATAAATTTGGGGAATGGGGATAAAAAATTATTCAGGTTTAAAAATGCAGACATTTGCACATACATAATTCTTTCGAGGACCTTTCCCAATGCTGGCAAAATACTTATGGGTCTAAAGTCACCAGGGTCAGATGCAGAAGGAGATTTGGCAATGGGAACTACAATAGGTGTTTTCCATAATTCAGGAAACTTGGAGCAGGTTAAGCTGTGATTGATTATGTGCGTCAGTGGAGCTAAGATAAACGGTAAAACTATTCTTATAAATCTAATAGAGACACCATCAGCTCCTACCGCATTGGAGGTTAGCTTAGATACGCTGTACTCAATCTCAACTTCACTTACAGCAGCAAATTCAAAAGGAGGGAAAGATGACAAATATGTCTGTACCGGTAATGTCGTGCGAGAAGGCATACTAGTACGATCATAATTACCATTAGCCAAGAATTTATCATTAAGTTCATCTGGATCCAAGCTACATTCAACTGAGACCCTATCAATAACTCGCAGCTTCTTTAAGTTTTGCCACAACTACTTAGCACCAAAGTTAGGATTTAGTTTAGAGCCATAGTACTTCTGCTTTTCCCTTCTCAGTGAAAGCGTTGCTTCATTACGCGCCCTCCTGTACTCCTCCCAAGCCCCAGCGGTTTTACTTCTTTCCCATTTAGCATGAAGTCTATTTCTCTTTTTGACAGCAAGTAAAACACTCTGGGTAAACCAGGTACAACTACTGCTCAGAGCCCTTACAGAGCGCAAAGGTACATGATTAATGAAAGCAGTATTTAAAAAAGTCAGTTAAACTCTAAGTTTTTCATCGACTGAGTTAGCGAACCAAACGTCATTCCAGAACACCATAGATAATTCTCTAAACAAAGCGTCATAATCTATTATATTAAAATCATAAGAAGTGAAACTAACCACCTCACTCTTACACAGATGAATATCAAAGCAACAAAAAATAAGATCATGGTCAGAAATAAAGGTCATGTGGTCAAGAGTTAATAAAAGAGATAGATCAGAGACAAGACAGACATCAATTAGACTGGGTTCACAAGCAGGAGCGTACCGAGTAGGCGTGTCAGTATTAGTAAGACACAAACCACACATTGACACATAGTACAGAAACCTCTCAGTAACAGAATCACAGGACAACAGATTCACGTTAAAATCACCACATACGACTAGAAAATCGTAAGCAATAAGTTTGTCAGAAAGGTCACTAAAAATGGACCAAGATTAAGGCTACGCCGAGGATTATACACACAAGAAATTAGTATTTTAGTACCGACGTCAATTATTGCTATATTCAAGAACTCACAAGATATATCACCTTTACTCACGAACCTAGACTTAAGAGTACACTTACAATACACAGCAACACCCCCGCCCCTTCTGCCACATCTATCATTACGATAGAGTTTGTAACCTTCAATATTATACACAGAGTCCGAAATCTCACTCTTAAACCAGGTCTCCGAGATTTGTTGTCCAATAGCCTACCCTGTAAAAATTTTCTGCATCGGGGCATGGATTCTTGTATCGTTAAAAGACAGGTCAACGCATAACCGATATGCTTTCTGGTTTTTGTACTTTTCAACCCTGTTTCGATTTTCTAGGTTTTCGAATACTAGGGTGGATAGACGTTCGAATGCCTAGCATTCCTTGGGTCATGGGGAGCATTCCTGGGTGTTCATATTCTTGCCCATGACACGGCACCCGTTTGCTTGATTTCAATTGTATTGCCTTTTTAAACCGTCTTTATTAGGTTTTAAACCCTTTCTTTAGGAGCAAATTTTATACGCCACCTTCCACCCACTTAGCGATGAGCCAGGGATTTTAAATTTCGAGCATAGCGTAGAACTAGATGGCAATGCATTCGTAAAAGGAAAATGGCAGTTTATTCGATAAATTTATTATTTGCCTAATATAATGTTGGAATTTTAAGTCTTGCCGGTAGTGCATACGGTCTCATAAATTATGAGGAGAAGTTTTGCATTTTAAACCAGTTATAAAATAACTTGTACAATTCACTAAAGAATAGAAAATAAAGATGTGAATATTTGTGATTTTGTTTTATTGGCTTTGCCTGCTTATTAGGATTATTGGTGTTTTGGTTACCTTTCAACAAAGTCTCTCAAACACAGCTCTAGAATATCTTTATTTATTTAGCTTGAATTGTACAAGGTGCACCTTCCATTATATCGGTATGTGAATACTGAATAACTTAAACGAACAACCTGCTTCCATAAATAGGATATTACAATTTTTTTGGAACAGTTTTTGAATATTTTGAATACAACTGAACGACTATTTTCAATGTACAGCGTCACTATTTCGGCGCGTTGTTTCGGTGTGAAGCAATTCATGCTTAAAACTGTACTGAATTGACGTTTCAAAAACATGTTTACTCAAGTCAATGTTAAAGCTATTCAAAACCCTCTAAATTTTTTGTTTTGTTAATTAAATAATCGAATTTTAATGAAATAGAAATTGAATAAAATACTCCAGAAAAATTGCCGAGAACATTAGGAGATCTATGTATGTAGCTCATAAAACCAGAGTGTTAAGAACAGCATTTCCTAGGCGTTTCGGCATGGTTTCTGTGGATAAAGAATTAAATTCACTATCACAATTTACAAAATACAATATTCTGATTCGTTCAATCCTTTCTGTATTTTATACTGCGTATAAGACTGCGAAAGTTATTCATCTCTCTCTTCAACACACTCAACCAAAACATCCTCTCCACTTTTTTTTATTTAGTTGCGTTAAGTAGCTTTGAGTTTATAGATTCTCGGAGTGTTAGGATACCCAACCAAATTTCTTTAATTTTTCCAGAAACTACCAAACACTTAAACTCCAAAGTTGAAACCTTCTTAAAAAATAAAAGAACGATTCAGATGTTAAAGCAATTTTCCCATTTGTTCAGATAAGTCTAGATTATAGATACTGCTGCTTATTGCCGTTCATTTCTCCGAATGCTGACTTAAGCGGAATGTCGTTCACAGTGAGCGGTGGGCTGCCAACGTCTCTGTGTGCATCTCTGTGACGGCAGATGTTATGTCCGGGGTGGCGAACGATCACTCTCATTACGTGTGATGATCTCAGCGATGATTAAACTACTTATTGGCTTTGAAACTCACACTCTGCCTGGATGCAACGCCGGGGTGCTAATTAAGCCAGCAGAGAGGGCGGGCTGGTTCCACATTAACATAATACAGTGTGTTTGACTTAACTAAATTAGCTTCTATCAATTTATCGATTTATACAATATGATAAATATACGATTTTACAATATCGATTTATTTTTTTTGCAATGAAAACTGTAAATTCATGTGCCAGGTGGTAAAACTGGTATGTCCACCCGGAAGCCCGATCGGCTTCCTTCGGATTTGAGGCTAATCTTTCATAAATCACGCGGGCCGTTATAAACACTGTATGCTCTGTATGAAATTCAAAAGATCTGACATGATCTGCATTCTCCGACGTGTCCTTAAGGAGCCGTGCTCAGCTTCCCCATTTATTTAGCATTTCGCCGATGAGACAGTGACCTGTAATTACCCCAACAAGGATACTCATGATATTGTAATACTAAATGTATTGTGCAACACAGTTGAGCTAGGCACCCTGTTCTAATTTTAGATATTAGTAACGATTTTATATTAATTCTGTGTCTGGTACCGACTTAGTTGCCACAGCTATGAACAAAAATTCCGAACTCAGGAAGACAAAAAACAGAAAAACTGAGAAACTACTGACACTGGCACAATACCAATGCAAAAACAAATCTTGTATACATACATATATGTACATACATGCGAGTACATATGCGGCTTTATTTAACAATCAAGGCCAACTTCTCCATAAAGTTTCAGCTCTAGAATGCAAAAGCCATATCATTATTATTGATGACCCGCTACACACCTATTAAACACATTGGGGACGCGAGTATCACCGGACGAAAAGCTGTACTTTCAGTGTTCCATTTAATCTATCGTTTCTGACTCGATCGGGATGTTCTTAATTTACAAGATGTTTCATAGCAAATGACTATAGAGCAATCGTTTCTTTCGAGATGGGCGTCATTATTTTATGTCGCAAATCGTTTAAAAAAATCTATTTCAGCCGTTTGGAGCTACCGATCACACTCGGTCGACTCGCAGCTGCCGACTACAAGCACTTCAACCACAACCAAAAGAGCAACAAAAGCAAATTATCGGGTTTACAAATGAGCGAGCTTAAGTTAGAATTGTTCCCACCTTTTTATTAAATTAGTAAAAAGTAGTTGTTCATATGTACATATATTAGAAGAGCAATTCCAACTACAACAGCAGAACCTTGAATTCAAGGTTATATGTATGTAAGTAATGAGATAGCAATGTTGTTGTTGTGGTCTATACAATTAAGTTTGTAATTGAAATGCAAACTTCAATTATTGCTTATCTCTAAACACGACTCCATCTACGACAAATAGTCAACCGGAAATATTTAAATTTGAAGTACATACATATGTTGCATTGTAGCTGGACGTTATGTTAGTTTAAAAAGGTCATCTTGGTAAAAATATTGGGCAGATGCACTTTAAGTTTGATCATTTCTTTCGCAGTGAGGAAGGAAGTTCTTTCCGGGGGGTGGAAGTGGGAGGGATAGAGCATGAATGCTGTTAGAGGAGGTCATGGAGGCAAGACCAAGACAACGCCCGAGGAGGGTGTGTTTTGGAAGAAAGTTATTGGAACTGTGTTTTGAATATACATTGAACAGCACATGGCTGAGGGAACTGCCTTGGGGAATAAGATTGTGAACCGAGATGCTGTCATTACCTATGAGGATCCGTTTGCGTAAGAAGTTGAAAATCCAATTTTTAATATCATGTGGGCTATATCATTATGACTAAGATATTTTGCTTCGAATTTGCGATGTGGTGGACAATCTCATTTATACAGATGTTTGTAGAAAGGGATTTCCTATACTCAAAAGAAGGAATGAATTCATTAGTTTCAATGAAAATTAGTTTCTTCTAAAAAGTGTTCTTTTTGATGTCTCCAACGGTTTTTTCCCCATTCTGCCAAAAGTTTTACTCGATTGCTGGCGACTTCAAAGAATTTGTTACGACTCTATTTTTACTGAACTGCAATTTTTAATCTAAATATTGTACTTTTGGGGGATCCTTGTTTCGCCATGGTTTGGGTATGGTTTAATGTTTTTTTCAGGGATTATGATGGTTGAGGTGGTTAACGCTATCTTGAAGTTCTTTCAAGTTCATATAGAGTATTGCCTAGGGTTAGTGTATTTAGAATTATTATAGAAGTTCGCTGAAGTAGTCAGGTAGAGTTAGGGATGGGACACGGGTTCACAGATATTTCGTCTTATTTTTGGAAAGGCGTCACTTATCTCCGTAAAAAATGCCTGTATATTCTACACCTATGCATTCAGTTATCTTACGCAGCAAGACGCTTCGAAGTCCCAGTTTTCAAAGTGCACTTAAACCAGTAAGAAAGCTATATTCGGCCTGGCCGAATCTTAGATACCCTACACCTAAAAGTTTTGAAAAAAGTGCCGAAGCTAGAGTGGGGCGGGGGTAGCGGTCCACTCTAGGCGGCACTATGTCGGGGGCGGCAGTTGTGGAAATCAAGTATTGACTTATTGAGTTCTAGGCATTTTTAGGGCTACAAGTTGATTAACCGTCCCGGGCTCCATGAGACCTAGCTACGCCTCTGTATAAATAGTAGGCGTGGTCATTACCTTTTTCAAAACAAAATAACTAGCTTAATTGTTTTATTATTGTGTTCATTTAAACTTTATTTCCGTGGTATTAACTGGTAACTTCTTTTCATACTGCTATACTGTATATGTAGTGTAAAAGTGGGCGAACCGCACCCAGTTTTGATGTAATAATGTTTTTTTGTAAAACAAGTTGCTATCTAAAGTTTTATTCGGGAAGTTTATATATTTAACAATATAACCCTCTTTTGCCTGTGTAACTTAAAAGTGGGCGAATCACGCCCATATTTGGCATATTAATGGATAATGTGACTCTATACCCAGGAATGAATTGTAAATTTTCCTGGTATAAATTGTAAATAAACAGGAATTTTGTTGTAATAGCTCAAAAACGAACGCTGATATCACATTTTTAATAAAAAATAGGCGTGGTCGTGGACCGATTTTGCCCATTTTCAATACCAACCTGCACACCACAAGAAACAATGTTTATGCAATTGCGTTATTTCTATGCGTTACACATTTCGTTACAAAGTGAATATACCCTTAACCTTAAGGTGTGGGTATAAAAATGTATGCATATGAAAGCATTTTTGTAATGAAAAACTGGAATGTTTGTGTGAGATTTGTATGACATATGCTTAAAAATCTAGGGAAATATAATCAAATTTTGTACTCCTTTGACTCGGTTTTAATAATAACTAAAATCAAGTTATAGGTTTTTTTATTTTTTTAAAAAAATTTAATATTTAATTACGAAAAATATATTTTATTTCCTTAAAAAATTAATTTTAGTGTTTTGCTTCAAAACGACATGTTTTAATAATATAAAGGAATCCTCATTTTCTTATTAAAAGCAAATATTAGAAGCTATATTTAATTTTACTTAGTTTTGCCAGTGTAAGATGCCATTGGCGAATGCGCGTCTATGTAGATATATTCATACACATGTAAGATTTCCTTAAAGACTTGAAATCATTCAAAATGAGTTGAAAGAGTTAAAAAAATATCCCCAATGAGTTGAATGAGTTGAAAAAATATCCCTAATGAGTTGAAAGAGTTGAAAAATATCCCTAAAGGCTTGCAAGCCTTTTGGGAATTTTAATGAATGTTACAAGTGCTTGCTCATTTCAAGCGCAATTGGCTCTACCACTTGAAGTTTGTGAGTGTGAATCATGCAGACACTTGCACTCATTCCTGCAAGCCTGTCTCTCATTCAAACTTTCATGAATTGAATACAGAGTTGCTTAGTACATCCTGAACGCGGCAATTGTTTCTGTTGTGCAGACTTTCCTTGATTGCCTTTGCTTATTTTTTTTGGCAACAGTGGTGTACGCCGTCTGTTTTGTGCGTCAAGAATTTTACATTTTTATGACGTTTGTGTCTGTTTCGATTACATTCTATTTCCTGTTAATCAAACGAAGAAACTCCAGCGATGCAAACTTATTTAAACCTTTTGTTTAAATCAACGTTGTTGTTATTGTTAGTTGAACTTAAATAATGGGAAGAACCTGGACAGAATCAAAGGTTGATAGAAAGATTCTATTCTATCAACATTGGCCAGAATATACTATTAGTTTTGTACGCGCAATCAACCCGATCGGCCGATAATCTGGCGTGGTACATTTACTATTACAACCAATATTATGTGTTTGTAATTGGATCATTTTGCACTCTGTTGCAAATGAGATTGTTAATTGCCCTAATAAACAAAAAAAAAGTAATATAAAGAAATGAAAATTTAATTATAAGAAAAAATAATTATAAAGTAAAAACGGCACAAATGCACTGTGGAAATCAACGTCTGTGCACTGTTTCCGTGCTGTGTGTGGACTGGCTCGGGCTAATAACACAGTAAACAGTTTAAATATCATCAAAATGGTTTCGATATTACGCCTACTTTTTATAGCGAATATGAATTCATCCGTTCTTATAACTCGATTTTTCAGCTGGTGGATTGAAGTTCTTGTTCCTAGTTTTTTGACGCTGATTATAACAACTCCTTTTGAACTCGTATAGTTATGAAGTTATAGCCCGTTGGAAATTGGAATTATCACAATATCTCCTAAACTGTTAAACGTCCGTTATAAAGGAATTTGAAATACCTTTTATTTATGTAAATAAAATTTTGTCAAAACACCTTTACTTTCGGAAAAAAGCGCATTTTTATAATTTAATACTTCTTTTCGTGAAGTGTTAGCAGTATATTGAACATAGCGCAGTATTCATAATAAATAAGGAGTATGTAATACAGTAAACTGGATAGTAATTTTGCTACGGTGTTTACTATTCCTTATTTTCGAAATAAAAGCATTTTAAATGCAGCATTTTCTTCCATACAAAAGCTTTGTACTGGCTTTGTACAAAAGCTTTCTAAAAAAGCTAGCTTCTAGCTTTGGTTCGTCACTTCTTTTAAACGTTTTTCTGTTTCAATTCTGATGATTAGGAATGGATTCCACTTTAAACAAAAAAAAACTTTGCGATAGCATTTTTAGCTATGTTTTTTTAAATGTTTTTTCATTTCATGTTTCTTCATGTTTTTTTAAAGGTGACTTATACCACTTCCAAAGAACACAGCTCATGTATGAAAGTTTAGCAGAAAAGAATGTAAATGGCAATGTAGTCTTGTGTACATTTTATAAATTTAATTTTCTTTTTTATTTACGTCAATCGACAACAGTTCCAAATTATACACAACAGTTGCTTATTTTTAAATCTGTATCCTAGTAACTTTGAGTCGCACAATTAAATGCTTTTCCGTGTAAGGTAGACTATATCGGTTGTAGGGTACCCAGTCGCTAAAGCAAATATTCAGAACTCTTGCAACCGCTCCGAAACTTTTTTCTTGAAAATCCAAAAACTTTTTTGGAGTTCTGAAGATTTTGTCCAGAGACTTCATTCCATATAAGCAGTGAATTGGCCGTTTCTACTATTTTTTCGATTTCATGTTCTTCGTAATTATTTGGTGACGCTATGCATCGATGGAGCTCGTATGTATGTGAATATATCTGGGGCTATCGGAACTCTACAAAAAATTCCAAGAGAATTCTAAAATCCAGTTTCGTAAAATTTGCTAGAGTTCTGGATAGCCATCCCCATAGTTCTATAAAAACAGCCTACTACACGGTATATCTATCACCAATAGTTTACATTTTATGGCCGATTTTCATACTTTCACTCGCTTTGTGTTTATGTTTTACACAACAGTTTAACTCTTTTTGGTTTATTTACTCTACACACGTTCAACACGTTCGTGCGTTACGAAATTCTTGAAAGGCGTATGCACATTAAAATGTAGTTTCAAGCTAGTACTAGAAAATCCACTTTTAGTACTTTGACGTGGCGTTGTGGATCAAATAGGGTCCTCTAGCGCCGTCTCTAAATCCAGATGATGTACTTATGTAACTTCCGACTGCGCTTAATTAAAAGTATGATCCCAAACTATAATGACAAGAATCCAAGACGTGTGTTATATTTACGCAACATCCTTTTCTAGTGCAATCTGTCCCCACAAAAACCTTTATTCTCTGCTCACTGTTTCCAAAGCGTTGAACGCCCGCAATTTCTATAGGAGAGAGAAAAAGACTGACTTTGCGAATATAAAAGCAAGTCTAGATCTCGCTCCCACATAGCTTGCAGTACGTTTGCATTTTAGAAACCAACAAATTAATACTTTTGCACTTTTGATACTGGAATATGAAATCCGATTAGTTTCATTTGAAAAGTAAAACCCAATCAGAAACACAAAACCAACCGACGTAGTCCATCGTGCAGGCTTAAATGGCGTTCGAGGCGAACGCAATAGTTTTCAGAAATCGGCGCTGCTGGCGACGTTCGTTGAAAGTCGTGTCTCGGCAACAAAACGCGCGTAGAATAACGATAAAAAATGAGGGGAAATAACTAGTCATATGTAGTGAAAAAATATGATGCGCGTGAGCACGAGTGTTGCCAGGGTGAATACACAAACGACAGTGTCGTAATAAAAAAAAAACGCTGAAACGAAATACATATAAAAAAACCACAATGCCAAGCAGAATATCTACAGCTAGGGACAGGACACAAGCAACAGTTTAAATAACTAAAAATAATTCGAAAAAAATTAAAAGAAAGTATATAGAAAACTTCCAAAAAGGAAAAATATTCATTCCGAAAAAAGTTGGAACTTCCCAAAAAAGCCTTCAGCCTGACCAAAAGAACAGTCACGTGGCAATAATCGCAAAAAAGAAGCATCTGTACCAGTTTTTAGAGTTAATGTTGAAAAAACCACTTTCATATCAGAATAAAAATAACTCAGATTTAGAAAAGCCAATTAATGTATGTATATCAGCAATTCAACAGAGTACCAACATCAACTTATTTAGCAGAACTAGTTACCCATGTAGGCAGTGATTACGTAATCGTCACTTAAGAAAATATGTCATCATTCACTTAGAAAAATGTGTCATCATTCTAGAATGATTAAAAAAAACACCAACCCCTCTCCATGAAAATTTTGATCAAGTACAGATTTACGTAACTTTATGATCATCTATAAATAGGTTTTTCGTAGAAAAACTCCCATACGACAGCAACGGAGAAAATAATCCCTATGATCTTTTGTTAGGAATGCTGCTGTTTTATTTTACACAATAAAATTTCTTCTCCAAATTCCGCTCAAAGCTCGTAGGATGAATAATAGCGATTTAGAAAATAGGCAACACTGTACTGCGCACGCAAACAAACACACGCGGAATGTGCGCCCAGCAACAACACTATTTAACTTGTATAAAAAAACTAAATGGAAAACTGGCCCCTGTGGTACTTCAAACGCACCACTGCAAACAACGAACCGTACACGACCACGAACGAGAAACGAATGAAACGCTGATGCTTTGTTTCATAAAAAGGAACGACAAACGACAGCATGTGGAAAATATACGTGTTTTACATATGTAGCTTCGCGCGAACTCCAGTACATATGTATATAAGCTGTGAAAGCTCTTTATTCGTGAGAAAAGAAGGGGAAAAGCGTTGCTCGTGTCCCTCTACAGAAAACCTTGGTTAATTTCGGTGCAAAGGGGACATGATTTGTTGGCGCTTTTGTGAGTTAAGCTTTCTTCAGAAGCGCTGTTGCTTTGTCGCACTGGCAGTGACAATATATACATATATATATAGATCCATATAATATGTATACAGTGTAGTATATATATAAACCAGTTTAGCAGGTTTTCAAGTTTTTTACCTTCTCCTGCCTTCGTGTGCTGCTGACACACATTTTGAATCGCGTTGCCGCGACAGCGCACACGAAGATTTGTTGTAGTTTGTAGTTTGTTCGAGTGTAATCATCGTCGATGTTGTTTTTGTTGCAATTGGGCTCTCAACAGTGGTGTTGGAAAATTCCACAACTTACTCGTATACGTACATAGGATACTGAGCAAAAAACATGTATTCGTATTTCTACTAAATATAGTACACAATCATATCTACTCGTATATTTGGATTTCTACACTCTACATTGAAAGTTCTGATATAAATATGTACATATGTATTCTCTTTTTAGAAACCCACGTTTCCAAAGCTTTTAGAAGCAATCATGGTCTACTTACTCCCATCTTCTGCTCAACCCCCAAAAAGGCATGTTTTTTAAATTTAGACAATCTGGGCCCATCTTTTCCAATTTTTCACGACGTTGTTAATATCGTGAATATACTTAAAGTATTTCTTTTCCAAGAATCGCTCTGAAACAACCGAATTTTTTTGGGTTCGCCATTGTTGTGTTCGATTTACACACTTTTATTCATTTCTATGAACTATGAGCTAAATAATTAATATCCATATACGAACGTATGTACGTAAGTACGTACATATATAATATGGCACATATAACTATGGCCAAGAATAAATGGGTAGCACAAAGAATAAGAATTTATTACACAAACCTTTCCACTCCAGCTTCAATTTGTTCAGATAAATCGACATTCAGTATATGGATAAATATGTAGATATGTCATTAGATATGTACTATATATAAATAACAGTACAAGCAAACATGATATGTATGTATATATGTATGTATGTAGTTCCAGTTATCTACAAGTTGGGGATTGAAAGGAAATTAAGTTTTGGGTGGTTGGTGTTCCCGATAATACGGGAAACATGTATTTTTATTGTGCAAGTAAACACATTCATGCACATCTACATATGTTCTTTGCTTCGCATGAATTTAAAATAAATTTATTATTAGTGCTCATGAGTACAATCTTTTTCTATTCTTCTATAAATTTGTATTTTCATTTGACACCACAAAAGCTTTTTTCGCAAGAAACGGACGACACACAAGCAACTTTGCAGTGTTCTAAAATACATAGCTGCGGCTGGTGAAGATTGT
This sequence comes from Myopa tessellatipennis, assembly GCA_943737955.2. NCBI lineage: Eukaryota > Metazoa > Arthropoda > Insecta > Diptera > Conopidae > Myopa > Myopa tessellatipennis. The sequence goes on from OX031315.1 coordinate 16,021,332, forward strand.
AATTTTTTAAGCGCTTGAAAACTATTGAATCGCTTTTGTTGTCGTTGTTTTCTAATATTTTGCTTCTAGCGAATGGGGTCTATCGCCTAAACGAGGGCATATTGACCCCCTCCCATTCGATGCTTTTCTATTCTCGACCCAAGCTACACGTCCTAGCTTTTTGTAACATTTTATGCTTTACACTGTGCATATCATTGGTCGTTGGCTTCACACGTCCATAAAGGTGCCACATTTAACAGCTTCGATGTGACGATTTTTGACACTTCATTTACGGGCTGTTGTGTTTAAGCGGCAGTTGGCGGTTTTTATGTATACCCCGATTATTGACAATCGGTAGTTGGCATGTTATGGAACGGTATGTGTATTTTGGGACTAACTAAATTTTGTGACAGAACAAACAGCCGCCACAACAACGCATTAACTTCTCTTTTACGAATTACTTAAACGTACTTTACTTCACTTGCACTAATTGCTTCGGGTGCAACGGGTTGGTTTCGGTTTAGGGCTAAACTGGTTTCCGCTCCGAAAGCCATTCATAAACCAGCTGAAACACCACTGAAATTGTTGTATGAAAGTAATTGAAAGTATGAAGGCGATAGCAAGGAATTGTGAGAGAGATAGATTGAAAACATTCCCTGAAATCTCACCGCAATGGAATAGGAGTAACAGTGTTCGAAGTTTACTCATAGAGAGGCTTGCTTAGATTTCAGATGACGTGGGTGTGGAACCAATATTCAATGAAAGAGAGTTGTAATACATCACTTTCTATATACCTTCAACACTCATTTACATAGATATTTACATATATTGTATATATTAAAAACGAAATAACTAACAATCCGCTCTTCCCTTCGTCGCCAAAGAACTGGAATGCTGTCGCAAAAGTTGAAATTTTGCGCCATTTCCTGGTGAAGGAAAGTAGAAACAGAGCAACAACGAAAACAAAACCAATCAAAAGAAGTCGGAGAAAAAACAAGAAAAGCAGCTCCGAAAAAAGCTTTATATAGTATGTCAGCAGGGCACACGACTGGCTCTACAACAATAGCAACAAAGCAGGCAGGGAACAAGTACTGGTTATGGTCTTGCCTCGCGTTCTTTTTTACTAAAGAGTCGTTCGACAACTCATCTCGAAGACCAACTAGTTTGCGTCTGCTGTCTTCCTTCAGACAGATTTAAAATCTGCTATGAAAAAAACCATGTATGCGTATGTGGAAGTATTAAGTTTTCCTAACGAAAGTTATTTTCGTTTCAACAACGGACCTAGGCCCGTTAATTTCAATTAAAAATTGAATAATCTAGTCTCAGCTAACGATTCTCGCTTGAGGAGTTAAGAGCATCAAATCAACTAAGAAGCATAAAATACACTAACGATTATAACGAGAATATTTACCTACAAATGTTGGTACAATTATTTTATAAGCCAGATTAGAAGCCAGATAGATTTTTATGAACGTTCGAGACATTTGGGTACACGTTAGGTAAGCAATTCAAGGTTTTCGACTTTAGCTCCACTGTGAATGCGTGAGTGTGTGTGTGTGTTCGTAAAGTAGCACAGTAAGCAACTACATAGTGCGTGCATGATTTTTAATTTGTTGTTCACTATTCTATAGATTGTCGTTTTTGAACAGCAAAATACGACTCCCCTATAATAAACTTAAATGCATATGGATATGTGGATATGTGTTCATGATAGATAAGTGAGTAGCCTACAGTGGCTGATGTGGATAAGAATGCTGCCGTTGAACATAGGATTTTGTGCACTCAGTAGACTTTACTTAATTTAGAATCATGCTCTGGCTCCAAACACGCCCACCCTGACGCGAAATGACCAAGTTATTGTTCCAACTTGGCCTATTACTACATATGTACATATGTATATTCTTTCAAAAATTCATACATAAAGCTTCTGTACAACGTTATGGTTACGATTTCTTCGATAACGTATGACGTAATCGGAATCATTTTCCCAACTATCTGTCATTCAACGATCGCTCACTTTCGGAACACCTGGCGAACACGTCGGCTGAATATTAACTTGGAGAGAAACATCTTAGCGGGAGCCACAGTTCGCAAGCAAAGTTGTATAAAGATAAAAGAAGAAGTTTCAATAGAAAAGTCAGGGATGTGAATCCAGAGAATAGCAGGGCTTTGAGGTGATGGCTAATAAATTATATTCTGATAAAATTGTCCGAGGATAAAATTCATTAAGGATCTAAAAAAGAGTAAACAGTTAGATACGCCGTCAGCGAACATCCCGTACGATCAAATACGTATTTTTTCCAGGATTTTGTTTATACAGAAATGTATGTACTAATTTGTGTATACTGTACTAATTATGTACTAATGGTACATTTCGATGTTATGCCATATTACTTTGCCAATCGAAAGTGTCATTCGAAATCCATTAAAAGTTACTCACTCTTTTTGTGAAAAACAAGTTTTCTGACTCGGTATTCGGCTTCAATACTAATCTTTTCCAATTTCGCGAACTTTTCCTTGAGCTCTTATATAACAATATAAGTACGTACCTATATGTTGTATGTACATGTTTTTCACACACAGAAACGAACCGGAATGTTTAATTTTGCTGTTTAATGTTTTTGTGCGCAAAATTATTTTTGAATAATTATTTAGTTTTTTCTTATTCGCCACCGTCGACTTTATTCTACTCAGTTTTCAGTTTAATTCAATTTGCAGAACCTTCACGTAGTCCAATTGCTCGTCGCTCCGCCATGCACAACGTCCATCGACCACGAGTTAACTTCGACGATTGCGTCGACATTTTCTTCCATTCTCTGGGTCACGCTTTTGCTGTGTGCGGTTGTTGTTCAGTGGTTTTTCTTCTGTTGAGCTGGTTCTAGTTGGGTGTCCTTCGCACATCCCCTCCCAGACAACAAATACTTGGTAGTTTACTTGTCATTTGCGAGAATAAGTGACAATTTCGCGAATTTCCATTTTTACATTATGTTCCATTTTCATACTGAAAACATGTGTGCGTTGTTGTTCCGATACTTAACATTTTCTCAGTTTATGTAGAACATTCAGCAACAAAGTTTTCTATGCCGTCACTGTTCCATGTATACATACATAACATACATCGTTATTCCGTACTTTAGAATATTTTCCCTCAATTACTTCCCGCTCTCATCAAACAGTATACTAAACCAATAGTTGCGACGACAGCGCTTGAAAGAAATGAAAATTAAAACATCACGAGAGAGGTCCCAAAAGTACCCGGCCTGATGTATAGATGGCGATTATTGTTTGCTTAACAGCCTCATAATGTAAATCGTTTGAAAACGTAAACGATAACGCAAATGATAACGACGTTTATCAACATTTTTCCTCGAAACTGCCATTATACCACGCCTAGCCGATAAAATCTAAAAATACCAACAACAAACGTTTTTTGTGTTTTTCACTCGATCTTCTGTTATGCTCCGTTGTCAAACAAACGAAGAATTACGAAAAGCACAAAACAAAACTCGTGAAAAACGTACATTTTGTTTTCGTTTATGTTTACAAATGATTTACATTATAAGACTGTAAGTTCCAAGTTTCAAGACGCTGCAGTGTTTAGTATTCGTTTGACAGCCATTAATAGGAATTTGAATGACAGCTTTCAGTGAATTTGAAAACATGGTGATCGTTAGGTGATGCGATATTTCATTTGAAAGGTCTCAGTCCAGCTAATATCAAAATTGAGCTGGTCCTCCTATCCGCTCCTCCGTTTACAACAGTAAAATATGGCTGCATATAAACAAGGCCGTGCGCAAGACGAACGCGTTACTGTGGTACCTAAATAAGTGCGTCGTGCGTTGCGTTTCTGTCAAAATGAAATTGGAACATGCAGTCTTATAGAAGTGGCTGAAATAAGAAACGCACTGACGGAGACCACTTCGAATTTCCAATTTTGGCATGCGTAATTTGACACGCAACGTTATTTCGGTATAGCGCAACGTCGTTTCTAAGTCCCAGTGATAAACGCAACGCAAGACGCACTTATTTAGGTACCACAGGTTATGCTTTAAACACAATCAAAGCAGCAAGAGGCATCTTCAAGTTAGAGCAGCAATAAATAGCTTGGCGTTAAACCAAATGGCATAGCATCATTTTCGGGAAGCACAAACATGATATGTCAAAAATTGTATGCAATGTACAAATTTCAATGTAAACAAACACAAAGAAGAAGAACAAGAACGCTTTTGCCTTTGTCAAAAATTGAATTACCTCGACTGCTGCAGCAGATTGTAGCGGCAAATCATAGCAGTTAACGTGAAATTAAACTTTTCTCTAGATGGTGGGTGTCACATTGGACATCTTGAGGCAGCCTCAGAAAAAGCTGTTTACGTTGCAGCCTGTCACACTACAAAAAATTGTGCGCATCCTCAAACTCGTGTACGTGCAAGCGGTTGAAATGTGCTTGTAAGCGCTTTCATTTCAACTAAAGCACGGTACGGAATGATTGATTTGACGTGTCAGTAGCATAAGATATGTTGTACTTTACGTACCCTCTGTCTAATCTACCGTATATTCTACCTGCATGAGTTCGCATTATACGAATGTAATGTAATGTAATGCAATGTTGTGATGACCTTCAACAATTTTTTACCTGTTCGCCAGCCTAGAAAAAGTTCGCCAGTTGTAAAAATAAACATGTTGTAAAGGTTGATAGAAAGACAGCAAGAGAAATTGCAACCTTTTTATACATCTTGGTTTTTATTTATAATTCTAAGAAATGTATCCTTTCTTTCCAGAATATTCCTTTGGGTCAATTGATCAATATAATAATTTGTTTTAAATAAGAATACGGAATATTTTCATAGTTAAGAAATAAGTTTCTAGAGCTTAGTTAAGTTTTCTAAGCTTTAAGTTTCTAGAATTATTCTAATAATAATTATAATAATAATAATAATTACATAATACAATAAAATTCTAAAAAGAAAACAGTAAAGTAAGAAAAAACATGAAATCAGTTTTTCCATTCCATACATTATTTATTTCTACCGGCATGCATGTTTTCTTAAGCGAAGTCCTTGCTGTGGCTGCTACGCATAACAAAACAGAAATGAGAAGGCAACAGATAAGAAAAATTTTCTGACCGTGCTTCGAGTTTGTATACATGTGTTAGTGTTTGACGCTCGTGAGGCATCCAAAATTTTAGCGCAAACATTGAGGCGAACGTGGATCGAAAGCTGTTCCACTTTTTGCAATCAACCAATCAGAGCGTGTGAGTCTGGCGCATAGATGCCCAGTGTGACACCCACCGATCTCCATAAGAGCCCATGTAATTTTGACAGCTGAGAATTGAAGTTGTATCTTGCTGCTTTGATTGTGTTTAAAGCTTAAAGCTTTCATATTGCCTGATCACACAGCCTATTGTGGGGTGTCACACTAGGCATCTTAACACGCCAGACGCACACGCTTTGATTGATTGATCGAGCCATGTTTGCCTCAAGCAACCAATCAGAGCGTACGAGTCTGGCGTTAAGGTGCATAGTGTGACACCCCACAATAGGCTGTGTGAGCAGGCAATATGAAAGCTTTAAGCTTTAAACACAATCAAAGCAGCAAGATACAACTTCAATTCTCAGCTGTCAAAATTACATGGGCTCTTATGGAGATCGGTGGGTGTCACACTGGGCATCTATGCGCCAGACTCACACGCTCTGATTGGTTGATTGCAAAAAGTGGAACACATTCGCTAGGTTTAGCTCCCTGTCATTAAAGCATTTTTGGGAAGCAGAAATATGAAATGTCAAAAATTTCACAGTAGGCCCATATTACATTGCAAACAGTTGTTCGATCAAACAGTCCAAAGCAATGAACTATTTTACTCTCCCGTCAAATCTGTTTGCTTACTATGTTACATTGCAAACACAAACAGTCAAACACTTTCCGTAGTATATATACATAATTAGAGTTGCTTTATGCAATTATTTTCACGCAATCCTCCTTTTTCCAGCATAAGTGCAGCTTTTTCACTCCAAAACATGCATACTTTTTTATTACACCACACAACAACTCTGTTCTGTTTGTAGTTTGCACGCATCGCCTGCAAACAGAGTATTTGCTGTGCCAACAGTTCATCCGTTTTCATTCTCTCACGGATGAACTGAGAGTTGACAGCTTTATACAGAAAACAATAAGAATGTGACTGTTTGATCGAACAACTGTTTGCAATGTAATATGGGCCATATGGGCCGTAGAGAACAATATATTCTACGAAAAAAGAATGAAATGTAAACAAACACAAACAACGAAGAAGACCAAGAACGCTTTTTCATCCGTCAAAATTAGAATTAGCTCGGATGCAAATTGCGGCAAAAATTAGGGAAGCAAAATGGAAAGCAAACTTTTTTCTCGATCTCCATAAGAGCCCGTGGAATTAAGACAACCTTCGACTGATAATGGTAACATACATATTAAACAGCCATGCTCAGCGGGATTTCAACCACGTCCTCAAGACTGTAAGGCAAACACGTTATCTTCTGCGGCACCACGGACGTCTTCGACTGATATAAAATCCCTTGTTTTGAATACAAAAATACGTCGTATTTTTATATTTTTCCATTTCTTTCTGCATTCTTTGCAAGAAAGAAAGAGAAACTTGTAAGAGCTTCTAATTGCATTCTGTGGAATCCATAGAAAAATATGAAAAATCGACATTCTTTGCAAGAGAGAAAGAGAAAGCTTATAAGAGCTTCTTATTGCGTTTTATGGAATCCATAGAAGAATATAAAGAATCGACATTAGCATTTTGGTGATGCATTATGGAATCAGTGATGAAACTAAGGCATTCCGAAATGTTGAAAAATTTTTGCTGGGGAATTACTAGCTGAAATGAACGCTTATTTTGGGGAGTTTGGTAAATTATATTTTAAAGAAAGTTTAATGAAATTGGGAGAAACGTTGGATTACGTGCCCCGATCTAAAAGGAGACTATGTCGAAGAATGGAGATATTTTTTCCCCAAGTTCTTGTGTTTTCTGTGTTAGGTCGGGTACTCTGGGACCACCCTCGGATTAGAATAAAGCCTACGAAACAAGGAAATAGAGAATCAGAAAAAAAACAAAAGAAGAAGAAACAAGCTACGTAATGTGAAGCTTTATATGGTTTTCAGGGTTAAGTGTGAGCGAATGTCGATTCCGACAGCGCGCAGCCGAGGAAAATGTTATGATGTAATGTCAAATGAAAATGTAATGTTAAAACGGGCTCGTAGAGGCCTCAAATCTTTACTACTTTTTATCTCGCTTCTGTGCCTTATTATCCATTATTATTCCACACGCAATTAATAGTATATATACACCGAAACACATAACAGTGTAAATAAAAAAAGCCATCTGGTTAGGTACACACATTTTGATGGAAACACTTAGATGAGTTTACAAAAAGCGTTATATAACATGCTTTTATATCAACTCGTAGAGGTTGCATCATAATCACAGTTTCTTCCCTGATTTTGTTGAATGTACCCTGAGATATGACCCTCCTTGAAATATGTATTATATACATTTTATAGCTTTCCGTTTGTACTCCAGTGTTGCATAATGTCCAATTCCAAGCTGAACGAAATATCTGATACTGTGAGCGTATTTTCACCTCGACCTCTGAAGTGATGTGAAAGTGTGCTGGCTTCCAATAACGTTGGTTCCAACGGACATGATTAAGACGGTGCAGAATACGCTTGAGCATTTCCTTACTCAAGGCCCTTACATTATCAGGACATCGAGGCCTGGATCTCTATATTCCCTTACTTTTATCATTTGGCCTCGCTTATATCCGTATACATACACATATTTGTACATATACTTATGTGCTGATTTCGTAAGTTCAATTTCCACACCACTTCGGCCCCTCTTTAGATTTATGTGTACCTGAATTCCTTCAGTATTCGTTTGATATTTTGTGTGTCGTTCTAGTTAATGTTTTCGTCCTTATTTCAACCCCGCCTTTAAATGGGTTGCTGCGCATGTGCAGGAATATTCCTTACTTTGATTTCTTATAGAAATCACTCTTTGCCACTCTTGCTCTTGTTCTCTTTGCCACTCTCCCTCTATTGTCTGTTGTATTGGTATGTATTAGAAAAATGCATGCTCTTAAGAAGTAACTTGTGTAACTCTTAAGAAGCACATATGTACATAAGCATTTGTAATGAACTCTATTCTTTATTGGGGTTATCTTCTAAATTCTTGTTCAATAATAATGTAATATTTTATTTTGTATTGCAAATGTTACATATTCACATTTCAGGTCGTCAGGGATCGCAGTCGTATTTGATGAGGGAAACCAGTATAGATGAGGATCATATACATACTCGTATGAACAAGATCAATCGAAATACGACGTACTCGTATATGAATCCGTATGATACCAACTTTATTATATGTAGATCATTTATTTTAGATCAAGTTTTATTATAGAACAAGTGTAAAACACGTCAAAAGTCTAGCTAAGTCAACTGTAGTCTTTCTACATGTTTTCTTTTACAGGTTTATCTTTCACCTTCCTCACCAAGCTTCCAAAAAAATCAGAAATAAAGCAGTGTCTGTTTTCTGTTTCTGCCTTCACTATCTCATAGAGATCTCGTATATTTCCAACGATCAGTACGACGAAACTAACGGCGAAGAACAGAAATAAATCAAGACAATCGGGTTCGATGACTGGGCAAACGAAATGGGACCCTTAATGAAAAGTGGAAGAATTCGGATTTAAACGTAAACGGGAGGTAAACTTGAGAGTGCAACGGAAGACCGACTTGTAATGGGAACATGCGTACGTACATATGTATGTATGCACGTTTCCCATTCATATTTATTCACATGAGTATTTGAGCGGTCGGGAAAATTTCTTTCCTCAAGGCACGTCGTTTTTCGTGTGTGTGTAAAATTTACTGAATATCCGAATGCTGGCTAGAGTTACTGTGGTACCTTAATAAGTGTATCATGCGTTGCGTTTATTATTACGCCTTAAAAATGACGCTCTGCTAAACCGAAATAATAGCGTTGCGTCAACATACATATGTATGTTCTGATAAAAAGTTTTTAAACATTCACATATAATAGACTGTATAAACGGTACAAGGTTCCAGCTCTCGACCACTACGACAATCACTGCGCCACTTTATTTCGGGAAAAATGCCAACTCATCGTTTCTTTTTTGTTGTGGATAAATATTTGAATTAATTGGCAATTTATGCGGCATGTTTAGCTAAATATGTACAAATGTAATGAAATTTCATATAAATAATCAGTAATGAAATTTTACATAAATACTTATAAATGAACGTCCTGTTTTTCGATGAACTGGTTTGTAATGAGTTAACTAATAAATATACATATGTATAGGTTTTCGACCTAGTTACAGCATTTATCTTTTAATTCTTATTGGCTTCATTGCAACTGCTGAGTGCACTATGTCCCTTGTGCAAACACGGGACACGGGATTGCATTGGAATGTTTTGCCTGGCCAAGCTGTCAAATTGTTTTTGTTCTCTGTACAAAGCTGTAACTCTCAACTAGAGTTGAATTCATCCAGAGAGCATACGTGGGAGGCGAACAAATTTTTAATTTTTAAAAATATGTACACTACGAACAGTCCAGACACATAAACTTCGGTTCTATTCTTATTACTGGGATTACCAGATTATTCAAATTCAACAAAATATTTGTTGTTTTTGAATATATGTATGGTTAAACATTGTCATGGCAAGAGCATTGAATAACGGTTCAAGCTGTCAGAATTTAACCGACGAAATCAAATTTCAAAACACTACTGCAGTATTTGAGAATTTTTAACCAAGCTGCTACATCACCACACGAAAAGAGTAAACGACGCGCTCATTGTACATACAGGCGACGCAGTTCTTATGAGCTGACTTCGGCTCGGCTGTTTAATGAATGCATACGTCGACGTGGTTCGTGAAACTGTACATCGCGAACACGACTGATGCCGAAGGAGATACACAAACAAATCGCTGCTTGGAGCAACGTAACCACAACTCTGGTAGGAAGGTGTGCTAGAGCGAGACCGGTTGGTTGTTGTGGAAGGGGAGAGGAGTACTCGTTCATATACATCGATTTAATGTATGTGGACAGGCATGGATGTGTGTGCTAATGAACGATGTACGCGTCGTTCTTTCAGTTGTGATTCAGAGTGCATTGCGTTTGGTTAGGAACGGACGTTGAGATTTTGTTTAACGTACGAGCGTGCATACATATTTATATATGATATATGTACATATGCACCATATATGCCTTTGGAGAATAAGGGGTTGAGTAATTATTAATCTCGAACAGTGCAGGACGATGAATGGTGCAGAATCGATGTCCAACGAAAACGCGTTGTTGCGAAAATTACTGAGTTCCTGGGATTTAGACTGCTTGCTACAACATTTTATTGGTAAGAACAGAAGGCTCTGGTGCTTCGTAGTATTTGAAGTTAATGTTGTTATCGAACTTAGTTAAGTTACCTTAAGTTAACACTGATATTGTGAAATATATGAGAGGAAAGACGTAAGCTGAAGGAGCGATTTAGTCTTGTACGGGATACGAGCTCGGCCATCAAATCCCTAAGTCTATAGAATGAAATTAAAGAGTTGCGATTTATCATATTTTGTACTACGTTGTTTCGAATGGTTCATTTAACAAGTTTAAAACCCTGCAAAATTCGCTAAAAAGTGCACTTGCTAGCTTTTTATTTCGGAAGTTATCATATGTTAACTCGTTTTCAGGTTGATTTTCGTTTACCAGGGCTCAATCCACATTTACTACTCGGGTACTGATTGCGTTCACTGTATTGCCTTATCAAGTGAATGATAAGTCTGTTTTATTCCTTTTTTCAGACGAAGGTATCAACGTCGATGTTCTGCTCATGTTAAAACCTCACCACATCCCGTTGCTGCTGCGCAACTTTCGTCTCGGCGTCCAAATACGCTTCGAATATCATTTGGAGAGATGGCGTCACCAAATCGACAAACCACTGGCCACCCAAACCAGCAGCTACGCACCCAGCAATTGCTACCATCATAAGAAGAAAGACATCAAGGCGCACTCGATGCTGACCGTGCAAAATGTTGCCACGCAGTCGCCACACGTAGAAACTTCCCAAATACACGACGAATCAGCGCCAGTTGGTGCTGCAAAATCGCCATGCTCGCCCGCCACTTCGCAAGATTCACATGAAACTCCAATGCCGCCTAAGCTGACTCCCGCGCCGCTTATTCCAGCAACCGCTGCTCCAGCAAGGAAACTGCCGACGCTGACGTCGTCGGCGCCCTCTGCTGCACCGATAACCACTCTAAACACATCCTTCCATCAGCGACCTCCTAAGAATCCTGTCTTCAGTGGCGACGACTACCGGACACCTCACGTCAGTGTAAGCTTGATCCTGAGCGCCTCGCAGCCCAAAGGCCAGCAGTTGCTCGACTACTACCGGCAAAATCAGAGTCTGACGAATGCGCACCGCCTGCAGCTCATCAACCTGATTGCCACTTATTTCGACGACAACGAATACCATCTGTCGTTGCAGACCAGCTACAACATGGAGCGCGAGATCTTGAAACTGTTTCCATCTGAACGCATCGAGAGCTACCGGACGGAGAAGCGTGGCAAGATTTACGTCAAGTTCTGCAACATGAAGCGTTACAAGGCTCAGCGGGAGAAGCCTAGCAAAATTCGCCGATCGCTGGATAGCAGTGTCGACGACAACATGGTCAACACGGCGGACGATGACTTCACGATGGGCTTCGACACGTGGGACCAACCACATGCACCAAACGACGTCTATGTTAAGACTGAGAATTTAGCGGATGACTACTTGTAGCCTTACGAAGTGCAATAAGGAGAAGAAGAATAAAAACCAGTTTATACAGCGTTCGCCGTTTCGGTTGCATTCGTATGTGGAGTTGTTATTAAAATGAATCTTTAGATTGAATTCAAATGAAATGAAATAAATAGCTTTAATTAGCTTTTAAATGAATTACAATAGTTTGGAGCAAACAAATCAATCTGTTGTAATTAGAATAAAAAAGTGAAATTACGTAAAATAAGTAGATATTTACACAGATCTTGAATTCACTGATTTTAAATTAATATTAATGTCGATCTTGGCATTGTGTGCAAACTCCAATCGTGCTGCCTGTCAAATCTGAGTTCATTTCTCTTACAGTTCCACATGCGGATTCAAGGAGAGGGCGCTAGTAACAATGTACGTTGACCCCATGAGAAACAAGTCTGGTCCACCATTTCGGGGTTATGTCGAAACCGCAGTATCATGGTTGTAGACAATACTTCAATGTTTGCTTTTCAATATAAAAAACCAAATGATTTCCTACGCTGCAAGTTTTTACAATGAAGAAACTGTAAAACCAATTAAAAAATCGGGTAATGTAAATGCAATCAGAAAATACAACAAAATCATACTCGTGACCTATTTTAATAATCAATGCAACAATAGCAGCAACTAAAGCAAGTATTATTCTCTGTATTATTATTCTACGTATAAATTTGTACATGCACATATGTATGTATGTACTCCGTTCGTATCTATGCACACGACTATATACAATACATATATACTTTTTATTGATGAGTGAGAAAGTGTGGTTAACTTCTAGCACAGAATAAATAGTATACTATTTATAAGTATTATAAGTATACTATTTATTCTGTGCTTCTAGCTTCAGTTCTGTTTAGAAATGCGTAATTGTTTAAGTCGTGTTTGTGATCCTTACATATACATGCATACACACAATACATATGTACATACATTTAATTCTTAACTAAAAAGTTCAGCAGCAGTGACATTTGATAAACTGCTTGTTATGGAAATATTATTAGAGTTCGCACAGTAAATAGAGAAAAATTTGTTGCGGTAAACTTTTAGAAACTTCTTAGGGATTCAATGTTCACTGAAACCCTTTTAGATATGAAGCTTTAAACTATTGTATCAATATTTTCAAGCCATCAACTCTAAACCAGCAAGAATTGGATTTAAAAAGCCTGCGCCTTCAATTTATGGATGGTCCTTTTTAGAAGTAGCGAATGTAAAAGAAAACAAATCAAATATTAAGTAGAAAACACTAAATTTTTCTAAAATTAAGCAAAACCGAAAATATTTATCAGCAAGTACATCTCATAAATTAATTAACCAAAATAAGCAATGGAACAACAACAATTACAAATATTTTGATGATGAATATCGTTTGTATGGATGTACATACATACATATCAGGTGCATGTACACTTACGTATATACGAACATACATGCATATATTGTATATGGAACTCTTACTGGACTGTTGCTGGAATGGTTCTGGATCAAAACATTTGTGGAACTGTGTATGAATCTTGAAAAGTACAGTAATTGGAAAGCAACTGGAATTAAAAATTTCCAATAGAAAGGGAAGTGGAAGTGAAAACGAAAGGACGCCCAATGGGTGTGTCAAAGGGTGAACAGCAAGGTACCGAGGAAGAAGAAAGATGAAAGAGTTTCCAACAACGAGTTTATTTAACGAGCATTTCTTAACTGGTGATAACCTGTAATGCTCAGACTGTTGACGTCTTTTCTGTTGCCAAGCAAGTCTGTACAACATAGACAATATATCTAGCATGATAACAGATAAATGCTTTTTAATTGACCCACATAATTGCTAAACGCCTTCAATTCTGAGCGTCGCCTTCGGTGCTGAGCGCTTTATCGATTACATGCGCACGCATTGGGGATGTAAAACATAAGAAAGGACTGTAAAGCCTTAGAGGGAGAGAGAGAGAGAGAGAGCGCGGTCTGACGGATGCGTTAATACGTTCTCTTTAATTCCAAAGTCTGAAAGATTTACATTTGTAATGGAATAAAATACTTGTGTAAATAAATCAATAACCTCTTCCATTTTTGTTATATTTTGAAGTGAAATAAATACATCATTGAAAAATAAGGAAAAATGAAAATATTCGTTATACTGAAGCATTCCAACATTTTAACTCTCGGAACATTTTTTGCAGTGCACCCTGAATTCAGCTGTACATTGTATGTATTTTTTTAATGTACAGAAGAACTCTACAGAAATCGCCCTTGCAGGGGCGAAATAAACCTATACATAAATATATAATATTATACATAAAGGGCGTCCTTATTTTTGATATCGCCCTCCAAGCTTTAGCAGTTCCTCTGCAAGTTAACGTGAATGCGTGTCGACTTGAAGTCAAATCACAATATAGGAGCTAATGAATTTTTTGTGAAAACGCATAGAGGAAGGCGTGGCAGGTACAGAAAAGTTCTGTATATACGTATAAATAGCTGGACCACCCTCGCCCTCTGCATCCATCCGTCTCTGGACATCGCCATTCATAGATATTGGAATGAAATTTAGCACAAACATTCTATGGCATTGCAATGGCCGAAATTGGCCAATAGGAACGCCCACATTTTATAAAAAAATGCTATAAGGGCAAAAATAGATTCCCGAACATCTAAATTTATTATAATATTATTTACTCCATTAAAAATGACTTTTCGAATTTTATTCGGTTGAGGTTAAACATTCTGGAAATCTGTTTTAGATTTCGTACAATGTAGTTTTGCATTACATGAAATAACAGCGCACAATGTTTTGAACTTAGGCGAGTCGGCCTCTTTGAGCTTATCGATCGTCATCAACACGCGACGTAAACCTTCCCCGAAGTTGACTTCGGCTGCTGAAAGACTTCGTTAGTCGACGTAGCTATCATTGTGTTTAAGCTAGTTAACTCGGTCATAGTCAATAGAAATAAAACTAAACATCGGTTAAGGTATTTTTTCAGCATATCAACTTCTTGCTACAAGAAAATTTGTTCGTAAATGTATTTTTTAACTGTAATTTTTAATTTTCTGTCCCTACACACAGTTTTCTACGATTTCTAAGCTTTTCAAGTTTTGCCGCTGCAGCGAATGTAACCAATAGGTCGCTGCTGCTAAAACTACTTCAGTATTCAGAATACTTGACATGCAAACGCACACACGCGTCTTTATATCTCCTTGAATGTATGTAAATACAAGTCTATGGGCGAATATAAGCTTAAGCGAATGTTTTATATACACGTAGATGTACATATGTGTAGCTAAACAAAGCAAATCAAAGCAACAAAACAGTTGCAATGCTGAAATTAAAAAATACAATGCAGGGGAAATGCTGAAAGCTTCATCTGAAGAATACAAACACAGAAATGTTTTATGTGATGTCAGTCTTTACACGGGAAAATTTTAGGAGCTAACTAATCAATAACGTTTGTTGAGTGTTGTTCCTAATGTTGGAAGATGGAAATCTCACAGCGAATGCTTTGCTTATGCTCCTCGGATGAGATGTAGCTGAGCAAGGAAAGCTTTTGCCTATGGAAGTTTCCTCCAAATTCTCCTCTTCTTCCGAATCGTCGTTTTCCCCGTTCCGTTCTCTACGGCACAAGCAGCTTTTAACGACCAACGCCGTTACCGCAGGCCACATAACCAGACCACATTTGATATGTACCAGAGACTGCTGCATACACACGTACATATGTATCCACGAGTATATACATATGCACATACGTAAAGGAGTATTTGTTTATTCTCCAACTGTATCTGCGGCTGTGTGTTGCGTTCCGCTCATATCTCAGCGTGTCACTGTAGCTTTCATTGCTTGTGGTTCTTTTGTTGTAGCTGTAGCTGCGGGTAGGGAAAGTGGGTCAGTTGCACGTGTCGCTGGATCCATTTTCCATGAAACGAGTTTTTCATATTTTAGTTGTTGTTTGTACCGGTATCAATATTAGACTTAATATTAATATTTCTTAATTCTGACTTCTTGTATTAGTCACGGGTGTATCGTGTGGCTCTCAATCCGGAACAAATTTGAATTGATTCGAAAATATGTGTCCATGACTGAGTCAATAATACGTTAATTTTTAAAAATTATTTATTTAAAACATAGAAAATGGCTGATAGATAGAAAATGCTTGTCAAGCTACAGTTGGAAGAGCTATTCCGGAAATGGAAGTTAGGCATCGGAAATGAAAGTTTCGTTCCATACGTTTGAACTTCGAAATGTTTGTGAGTTTCGTTATATGTTTGTAATGGAATACTGTTATATTGATGGTTGACACACGCGGCATCATGATGGTATGATGACATTTGCTCTTCGTCAAACTTGAAGCTGCCGCACTAGCATCAAACACTACCACAGACATCCAGAATTTGACGTCTGAATATTTTTCTTGGCTGCTGCGTTTTATCTGCTGCAAATATCTAATTCAGTTTAAATTCTGTTGGTTTTTTCAGAATTTCATTAGATGCTATTCTCTTGAAGGAATCGAAGCGAAATGCTGAACTATTGTAGCTGTATGAGTTCAGCGACACAACTACTACGCGCAAATGTTTCGTTTGTTTTGAAATGAATTTCTTCACATCCGCTAGTTTGAGGGCGACTGCAAATTTGATGTCGACATCATGGGTACCGTGTTTCGACCCACGATTACAATTGTATTTTAATATCATTGAGCTATTGAGCTTGAAATTGAGCTATAAGCATGGATTGATTCACTAAAAAAAGTAGGCGTGGTAATGGTCCGATTTTGCCCATTTTCAATATCAATGGATCTTCTCAGAAGATCTCTTGTAAACGTGATTTCCACAGACAGACAGACAGATGAACGGACATGGACAAATCGACTCAGGAGGTCGCGCTGATCAAGAATACATACATATACTTTTGTATACCTGTCACGCCTCCTTTAATGCGTTACAAAGGGAAGAACAAAGTGAATATACCCTCATCACTTGGTGTGTAGGGTATAAAAACTCTAACCACTAACTTTTTGTTTAACATTATTGCATAATTTCACTGAGCACTCATTATCGGCCTTCATTGACAAACATTTCTATCGAAAATTAGGAGTGCAGGCACCTCGAAAGAACTTGTCACTACCAATGCTTTGTGACGTCATTTTACGTTCCTGCCAAACGAAAATCTTTTTTATCAACCTTGCAAATCAGTAACTATTTGTTTTATTTGTTTTTTTGGTATTTTGCAGAATTAACATAATTTTTACACTTTCTTTTATTGACATTGCATGGTTTTGGTGCCGATTGTATGCATGCTGTAAACTTCTTGATGTACATATATCCAAATGTATGTGTAAGTATACGTTATGATCAGAAAGTTTTCGGAATTTCTTATTTTAACGAACCACGCTTGAGATATTGTCAAAGTACATAATTTCTTTTTTAAGTTGGTATATCATGTGTTTAAATGTCCAAGCGTAATCTTTTAGATAGTTTTTGCTTAATAGCTTCGTAAGCAAAGCTTTGTTTATGTACTCTGCGAATTCTCTTTTATTGCCTCAATCGTCTCAAATCGCTTATCCGCGGAGAGGTAACTTGAGTCATAGGAACAGGAAAGAGACATACTTCTTGATCATAAGGTATAAGTATATGGGGTATGTTTTGTATCCATAGACAATAAATTTGCATGTATCCGCACAGTCCTGTGATGTCCGCCGTGGCTTACGTGTTTTCGTGCGGATTGAAGGAGCCAAGAAAAGCGTTGCACTTGGCGCAGTAGTGATTGCCGGTGCGGCAGCTGTTCATACAATACGGCACGAAGCAGGCGCAACAGCACCATCTAGAGAAGAAAATCTATATTAAATACGGGTTGCTTGATAGAAACTCTTCAATGCAAAATCCTTAAAGATCGCGGACTCACCCGACCAAGCATAGTAGCAGCGCAGAGAGATGTGTACGCGTATTTGGCGTGTAACACATGTGAGTCGTCTTGCAACTGTTGCAGGCCGAACACTGAACGGAGCATGGATTGGGACCCAGCTTGACCGATGTGTTTGAGGTCACCACACTTGATGCAGGAACTGAAAAAGGTATAGTAAATTTTGGTGATAGCTTTTATACGATGTACATATATGAAATAGATAAAAACTTGAGGTCCTTTTTGATCAAAAAGTAAAGTGGAAATTACCCGTTGACGCAAAAGTTAACCTGACTAATAAGTACGCTGATCCATTGCAGGGAAAAGATAAGCATGCACACCATCAATTATGCGATGGTTTTTGTAAACATCTACCATTTCATATAGAGCATTAATGTGGGCAACCGGGGCTAGCCAAAGTACTACAATTACACTCTTAAATAGGGTACAAAGACTACATGTCTGCATGCATATGAAAAACCGGGGCCATACCTACCTGATACGTTGGAAATCTTAATGCATCTAAGAGGATACAATCGGGAGACGTGGAAACCAGAGCGTGAACCAGGGAGAAGTCAAAAGAGAAACAGAGATTCATTTTTCGAAGGACTTTCAGAACTGAATTAAGCAACTAAAAGCAATGGAAAGGACTAACGGATTTGTATCCCCAATTCCCACTTGGAAAGAAACTACAGCCCTTTTACAGGGCCTTTAATGGCGTGGGATGTATATCCCGATCTCCCAGAAGATAGCAACTGAGGGACAGGAATTAAGAACAAAGTAGTGTAAAAATTAACCAGGTTTGGAACATTCCAAGAAGGGATTTAGGGCTCACAACCCAAACCAAGTAAAGAATTTACATAATTATTAACCAACAAGTGGGGAATAATAACTGTCTTCTTAACAGGTCATTGCAAATTGACTTCATTGCACAATATGAGAATATTCAATGTTCCAGATTCCTTC